>JAPYXD010000753.1:4310000-5600000 GCA_030998225.1 Diplolepis rosae
TTTTTTATTATTAAATTTGTGCACAATTCTATCCAAATTTTTAAATCCTATCACAGACTATATATAGAGTAAAAAAGGAGGACTAACCTTGATTAAGATTACGACTTTTTGTATAAATGTTATTATCCAGTTTTTTCTTTTTCCGTTTTTTGGGAAGACACATAACTTAGACTGCACACACCTCTCCCCTGGGAGGTTGACTCGTAAACTGAGTTATGTTTTGGTTTTTAGGCATGCATATTGAGATGAGAGTGGAGGGTAAGATTTTTTTCCCCTTTAGGGATTTTTTTGGAGAAAGAAAAGGATGTGCTGGAGGTGGCTGGACTGTTAGGACAATGAGAAGACCATAAATTGTAACCGGAGACATAAAGGTTTCGTCGGCATATTTTGAGTGTTTCCAGAAAGTATGTGTATTTATGTATTTCAGGACTTTCAGGATTTTTTAATATTATGAATTTTGAATGGAGTTAGGCTTGGTTGTTTAAGAGAGGGAGATAAAAAACTGATAAATTTTCTGTATCAGTCCTTTGATTTACAGAATGTGAAGTACTGGCTATGTGGGTCATTTCTAGAATCATGCGTTTTTTGTAGTTATCTGATCTGTCTATTATTGTGACTTCATCAAAATTAAATTTGTGATCTTGGTGCCATGCGTGTTTCGTTAGGGCAGTCCATTTTTCTGGAGAATAGAAGAGGAAATGACTTCTTCGCGAGGATCAAAACCAACTATGGTTATCACACCCTCTCCTTTTTAAAGAAATTTTCACAAATCAACGTACAGCTAAGAGTAAAATACAACCAAAGGATTCTCTTACTTCGATGTAGAAGAGAAAAAGTACTACCTAAACATCTTCAACTTCACGCTCGCAACTTGGTTTTGTTCGACAACAATAATATCACACGTACTCATTTATCCGCGATAAATAAATTCAAATTCACCGTACTTAACTTAGAGATTAGAGATATCTGTATCACGATTCACAGATTAGAAAAAGACTTTCAATTCCTTCAACAAAAAATTAAGCAAAAGTTGCCAGCACACATTTACAAACAGTTCTTTCTATACGAGTCCAATAAAGCACAAAAAATTTTCTCGGCACAAAAAAACATTTGTAAATCCAAGTTTGTAAACCTTATCAAAGAAAAAAACAATTTCTTGACAAATGACAACGCTTTTTGCGACACTCCCGTTGAATCCTGGTTCACTAACTTGACTGACACGCAGTTTCCACCTGCAGTGGCAAATACTCTTAGCCTGGGTAAAAATTTTGGTATCCCCTTTCGCCATAAAACAATTCCCACAAAACACATAATCGCCGACTTTGAATCCAATATCCATAAAATTAATGAGGGAGACAGAAATGAAGCAAGACTAAAACTTGTTAACTGCATCAACACCTATTCACATCAAATAAGAAACCCTACAAATAACTTCCAAAAACAAATTATTCATAATTCACAATTAACGAAAACTTTCCTGAAAAATAATCCAAACATATTAATCACAAAGGCGGATAAAAGTAACACAACCGTAGCTATAGAAAAAAACAAATATATTGATGACGTCCAGCTCATGTTATCAGATAAAAATACATACGAAACCCTTAAAAGAGACCCAACGAACACAACCCACAAAAAAGTCAACAATCTTGTAAAAGCTGTGGAAGAATAAAAATTATATCACTGAAAGCATGTCCAACTTACTGAAGTCAAGTAACCCCCTACCAGCAAGATTTTATGGCTTACCTAAACTCCACAAGCCTAACAACCCACTCAGACCCATCGTCTCTTTCTGTGGCAGCCCTACCTATAATCTAGCATCCTTTTACAATAACATTATTTCAAAAAACATAACTCCTCCTATGTCACGAATTAAAAACAGCTTTGATTTCATTGAAAAGGTCAAAAACACCAAAATTCCATCTGGTTACAAAATCATTTCGTTAGATGCTGTTTCACTTTTCACCAACGTTCAAATTGGTCTTGCTATGAAAGGTATCAAGGCTAGGTGGTCCCAAATTCAACCACACGTTAACATGCCCTGGTACCAATTTGAAAAAGGTATCAGAACATGTTCCACAAACTCAGCATTCAATTTCCAGGGTATGTTCTTCAAACAAAAATCTGGTTTTCCAATGGGTTCCCCACTCTCTCCTATAGCCGCCGATATCGTCATGGACGACCTCAAGAAGAAATGCATAGATTCTCTCCCATTTCAAGTCCCATTTTATTTCAGATATGTGGACGACATATTAACAGCGGTACCAGTCAACGAAATCGACACAATAAAAAATACATTCAACAGCCATAACCATAAAATACAATTCACAATAGAAGAAGAATCGGAAAACAAAATCTGTTTTCTTGATGTTCTCGTTATTCGAGACGGAGAAAACATAAAAACAGACTGGTACCAGAAACCAACATGGTCCGGCCGCCTTCTCAATTTTCATTCACATCACCCGCTCAAATACAAAATCAACATAATTAATAATTTAGTCGACAGAGGCATTACTCTAGCACACAAAAGCTTTCACACAAAAAACATTCAAAAAATAAAAATGACTTTGATTAAAAATAATTACCCACGAAAAATCATCAATTCAACGATTCAAAAAAGACTAAATTACCTCTCGAAAAAAGCCTCTGTTACAAACGCACACACACAAAAAGCACCCAAGAACGACACAATCACAGACACACACTCCAACACGGCGGGTCAACTTTCAAGGTACATACCATTACCTTACGTACAAGGACTCACTGAAAAAATTTCGGGTATCTTAAAACCATTTAATATAAAAATAGCTCCCCGTAATATTAACGACCTATCACACCTTTTCAAATCAGCCAAGGACCCAATCCCGTTGCTTGATGCCGCTGATGTCGTCTACAATATACCTTGCTCAGATTGTAAAGCTACTTATATAGGCACGACCAAACGCCCCTTAAAAACCAGAATCCATGAGCATAAAAAAGATGTCTTTAACCCTCCAGAAAAATGGACTGCCCTAACGAAACACGCATGGCACCAAGATCACAAATTTAATTTTGATGAAGTCACAATAATAGACAGATCAGATAACTACAAAAAACGCATGATTCTAGAAATGACCCACATAGCCAGTACTTCACATTCTGTAAATCAAAGGACTGATACAGAAAATTTATCAGTTTTTTATCTCCCTCTCTTAAACAACCAAGCCTAACTCCATTCAAAATTCATAATATTAAAAAATCCTGAAAGTCCTGAAATACATAAATACACATACTTTCTGGAAACACTCAAAATATGCCGACGAAACCTTTATGTCTCCGGTTACAATTTATGGTCTTCTCATTGTCCTAACAGTCCAGCCACCTCCAGCACATCCTTTTCTTTCTCCAAAAAAAATCCCTAAAGGGGAAAAAAATCTTACCCTCCACTCTCATCTCAATATGCATGCCTAAAAACCAAAACATAACTCAGTTTACGAGTCAACCTCCCAGGGGAGAGGTGTGTGCAGTCTAAGTTATGTGTCTTCCCAAAAAACGGAAAAAGAAAAAACTGGATAATAACATTTATACAAAAAGTCGTAATCTTAATCAAGGTTAGTCCTCCTTTTTTACTCTATATATAGTCTGTGATAGGATTTAAAAATTTGGATAGAATTGTGCACAAATTTAATAATAAAAAATACCATACCTACACATTTGAAAGTACTACACATTAAACACTAAGACATTACTATTAGATTTCGATAAAATTACTCCTAGAATTTTTTTCGCGGCTCTCTACGTCTTTTCATACCTTTATTTATGTAAACAAATTTTTTTTTCTTTCTATGTACAATCGCATCTAAATTTCTTTACACAACTTATAATTTTTTACAATATTTTTTCTTACATCTACTTGTCAAACCAAAAAATCGGCAATTTACTTCCAAAAAACTGGATTTTACACAGTGCTATTCTCATTGCTTTACACATAAGAAATATTTACATAGGTAATTTTAGATCTAGACTCAAACCAAAGAAAACTTTATGTGCAATATTATATGAAAATTTATGGCCTTTTTGTGTACATTCCGAATAAGCAGCCTCATTGTCTATACCCACGATTGGGAAAAAGCCTTTTTTATAACTCTACGGACTCTTTATGTTCTAAGTCATTGCAAAAAAACTATCAATTTTTCAGTTCTTCTTGCTAAAAAAGTATCACAGCGGACAAATTTCTAAGGAAAATATGCCAAAGAAAAAAATGTTGAATTAAATAAAATTTACAGATTGCACTTCATACCAAAAGAAATAATATTTAAAGAATTTGAAAATATTTTATATGTGTGGTATATATAATGTTATGTGCATGTCATATGTATGTATGTATGTGTGTATGTACGTATGCATATTATATAGTATATGTACATTGTATATTGCACATATATATGTGTATATATTGCATGCGTGATGTATATGTGTGTATATGTGTATATGTATATATGTGTATGTATGTGTATGTGTGTATGTGTATGTATGTGTGTATGTGTATGTATGTGTGTATGTGTATGTGTATGTATGTGTATGTATGTGTGTGTGTATGTATATGTATGTATGTATGTATGTATATGTGTATGTATATGTGTATATATGTGTATATATGTATGTGTATGTGTGTATGTGTTGTATGTATGTATATGTATGTATGTATGTATGTATATGTATGTGTATATGTATGTATATATATATATATATATATATATATATATATATATATATATATATATATATATATATATGTATATGTGTATATATATGTATGTATGTGTATATATGTGTATATATGTATATGTATATATATATATATATATGTATATATGTATATATATATATGTATATATGTATATATATATATATATATATATGTGTATGTATGTATGTATGTATATGTGTATGTGTATGTATATATGTATATGTATATATATATATGTGTGTATGTATGTATATATGTATGTGTGTGTCTGTGTGTGTGTGGTTGTGTATGTATGTATATTAAAAACTACACCACAAAAATTTCAATCTACAATTCCATGCACGAATGTCAATTAAAAATATTTTTTATATTTAGACACTTAATTCCAACCTTCCAAAAAATGCTTTCTGGTATCTAGTTTGTTAGGTTATGTGAATGAAATATTTACCTCAAAGTAATATCAAAATTTATTTACCTACATGTAAAAACATAATTATAATTACTTGTTAAATTTTTACAAAAAATTTTGTATGCAAAATATCCTATGTTAGCAAAACCCTTTTTCTGTATTTTTAGATTTGAATAAATCACTGATGAGGGCTCCGATCAGAGCCGAAACGTCTGATTATGTAAAACTCTGAGTTTTTATCAACCTTGGACCCTAAAGCCAATTACCAACATCAACATATATCTTCAGTAAGGAAAATATTTGACGTCTTCGGGACGTCTTGAAGACGTCCCAAGGCTTCAGTGGCAAGACTTATCTTCTGCAGATGTCTCATTTCAAAGACGTTTTCAAGACATGAGACGTGTAAAAGACCTCCTGGTGGGCATAAGGACGTCTTCTGGACGTTCCATCTTCAAAAGATGCCTTAGATCATGTAACGTCTAAAAGACATCATTAGGACAGACGTGGACGTCCCAAGGACGTCTATGTCATCGTGCTCATTGGTTCATTTTATAACTAGTTAGATATTTAACACCAATATCTTAAATTCCTATCTCATTGTTGAGTTTCCAAGATATTATCCAATGATTCCATTTATGGTAATTTCATGTTATGAACTATGAGTTTATACACATTATTCAAATTCCATGATTTTATGTACCAAATCATAGGGTATTATTTACCGTAACGCAGTTTCAGAGATCTGTGTATGTGTACTATGCAGATTAAATATTAGAATTATCCTAGGTATCTGTATTGTATGAGTGGATTTGATCGCTAGTATGTGCTGAAACTACTGCGTTAATATCATTTTGAAGCTTCGAAGATAATAAGAACCTCTAAATCATTTCGTCTTCCGAGCCTTTTCGAAATCTGTTGCCGAACAAATCCGAAAAACGTTTTGTATCTCGTTTGATGAAAAACGGTCCAAAGATCAATCCGATTCAATCCGCTTCAATCCTAATGAATCCTAGCCAAGTTTTTAATTCGATTCAATCGGAATCAATGTGAGCTCGGATTTATCTAAAGCAAATTTTCAATCCGAATTAATCCGAGATTAGAAGGATTCGGATTGATTTTAATAGAAAATTCTGTTTGGATTAATCCGAGCTCGGATTATTCGGATTGATGTCACGAATAAAAGCCAAATAAATCAGATTACATCGGATTGATGTCACGAATTAAAGTGGAATGAATAGGATTAAGTCGGATTGATTTTTTATATTTTTCATCAAACGAGACACACAACATTTTTTGTATTAATTAGGAATGATTCCGAATGGTTTCGAAATGGATTTCGCAATGGCTCGGAAAAGCTTTGATTCGCTCGGATTGGATTCCAATCCGAAACTTTCGCCAGGGAGGCTATCTCCATTAGCAACATTTTATAGATTCTCAATTACTATTTAGTTTTTCTTATTGAACATAATCGAAATTAAATAATTTAATAATTAAATGTAATGGTTCTGATCTCTACTATTTTGCGAGAATCGGCAAGTCAAGCTACTAGGTTATTCAGTTTACAGTGGTGCCATTTGACATTGACTAAGAATAAAGTTACTGACTGTTGGTAATTTAGTACAGATCAGAACCGCTTCGGTCGGTAACTCTTGTACTGTATTGTATCCTTTTTCACAAGAAAAGCTGTTTTAATAACCTTATTTCGAATTCAAAGGTTCTCAATGCCAATTGAAATTGTTTACGAATGACGTAAAATACTTTATTATGCCATTAACTGTCCTTTGCCAATGACGCAACTTCAACGAGCTCTTCTTCATGAAGAAATAAACCTGTTGGGTTTTCCTGTAATTGGTTATTAACTAAGAAAATAACGCAATTCCTCTTTCGATAATGTTGCCGAAGTTGATTAGAGATGCGTAAGAGGATTTCAAACTTCGAACTAAGAACATCTTAAACAACTTTCGATTTACAGACTGATTGAATTGGATAAAAGCGACTATTTCTACAAACATGAACAAATATGCAACCATGTGCAATTGATGAAAAAGTTTGTTGGTACACCCACAATATATAATGTACCATTTTGAATATGTAAATTATTAAACTTTCATTATAAAAATATCATCGTAGCATAAATTAATTATTGATTGAGAGAGACCTAATTAATTTCAATTTTAGTATCTTTGGCACTTTTCTGATCCGGTAATAGCGGGAGAAAATGTCATCGATCAAGTTTCTGATCCACGAAAAGTTGCCTACAATCAGTCAGTACTAAATATTTTACTGTCATCGCCTGTCTATAACTTACACAGACCCACACATTTTTTTTTCTGCGCGAAGGATACCACTATGATATTCCCATATATTTTTTCCCGCTGAAACCGAATTTTTAACCCGTTTGACCCCAGCACGTCAGGATTTCATCCTAACCTCAAAAACACTTCAAAAAATTATTGAATCCAATATACCTATAAACCCATAACCGCACATAAGCTCTACAATATGTAAAGCCTTAACCCTATAATCCTTCAACACTATGACCCCACAATCTCTCAATACCATAACCCTATAACCCTGTTCATTGCAAACGGTCATGTACTGCAAAACCGAAAATCTATTACCCTTTAACCCCATAACCCTGTATAATATCGTGTATGTTACTTTTATGACTCACAGTGATGGGCGAATTTCATACAATAAACTCAAACACCCATCAACCTATTACCCCTCTACCCCATTACCCCTGAACCTCATAACCCTGTATAATGTCGTGTATGTTTCTTTTGAGACTCACAGTGATGGGTGAATTTCATACAATAAACTCAAACACCCATCAACCTATTACCCCTCTACCCCATTACCCCAGAACCCCATAACCCTGTATAAAATCGTGTATGTTACTTTTATGACTCACAGTGATGGGTGAATTTCATACAATAAACTCAAACACCCATCAACCTATTACCCCTCTACCCCATTACCCCAGAACCCCATAACCCTGTATAAAATCGTGTATGTTACTTTTATGACTCACAGTGATGGGCGAATTTCATACAATGAACTCAAACACCCATCAACCTATTACCCCTCTACCCCATTACCCCTGAACCACATAACCCTGTATAAAATCGTGTATGTTACTTTTATGACTCACAGTGATGGGCGAATTTCATACAATGAACTCAAACACCCATCAACCTATTACCCCTCTACCCCATTACCCCTGAACCTCATAACCCTGTATAATGTCGTGTATGTTTCTTTTGAGACTCACAGTGATGGGTGAATTTCATACAATAAACTCAAACACCCATCAACCTATTACCCCTCTACCCCATTACCCCTTAACCCCATAACCTTGTATAATATCGTGTATGTTTCTTTTGTGACTTACAGTGATGAGTGAACTTTATATTCTGCTACATCTTTTGGCAGTCCCAGCTCCCTGATTATACAATCTTATTCCACCGTGGAAATTTTGAGTGCGAAAATTTGCTCTCTCAAACTAATCCTGCTACCTTAGAGAAAGCTGGAAATGGTGACAACAGTTTCAAATGAAAATTTTTTTTAGTTTATTATATGAAGGTCACTCATCACTGTAAGTCACAAAAGAAACATACTCGAGACTTTTCGATTTTGTAGTACATGACCTTTTCGATATACAGGGTTATGGGGTTATGGGGTTGAGATATTATGTGGTCATAGTGTTTAAGGGTTATGGGGTTAAGGCATTGCATGTTTTAGGGTTTTTTTGGTCATGGGGTTATAGGTATATTGAATTTAGTAATTTTTTGAAGTGTTTTTTGAGGTTAGGACGAAATAATGACGTGCTGAAGTCAAACGGGTTACAGATTTGATTTCAGCGGGAAAAAATACATGGGAATATCATAGTGGCATTCTTCGCGCAGAAATTTTTTTTTGTGGGTCTGTGTGAGCGAACTAATTTGAAATAAAAGATTCAAAATAAAATAAAATGTAAATTAAAATAAAACTTTTAAGATTGTACATAATTTTAGTTGAATTAAGTTATCAAAAAGTTCGTAATATCTTCTTCATAATGATTTCTCGTTAAAGTCCTTAAGCTTTTGAAACAAAAACATATTCTTATTTCTGAATACCGTCCATATCTTTCTATGAGACTCTCGTTCTCTGTATGTGACACGGCATCTATTCTCGGCAAAAGCTTTCTTCTCATCATTCCTTTTCTTAAATGAACACTTTTACATTTCTACTAGAATATAATCCCTATAAGAGTTTCATTTTTATGTTATGCGATTATGCAACGAAAGATTAAACTTCCCACAGTGACTCATTAACTTTTTCTGAATTGCAAAAATGCAAAGGTTATTTTTTCAAGTATCTTCCCAGTGGGTAAAAAATCTAAAGACGTTCTAAGGATGTTTATAGGACATTTCTAGGACGCCTTTTGGCAGGTGTCCTTTGGTCGTCCTAAGGACGTTCTCAGGACGTTCTCAAGGACGTTCAATATCAGTACAAATAACGTTCCAGAGATATCTTGTGTTTTAAGGACGCTTTTAGGATCTCTTTAGGACATTAGACATCTTTCGTACGTCAATTAGACTGACATTAGACCTCTTGGTAACGTCTAAAGAGCATCTTTAGGATATCCAAGGTTTTATGCCTACTGGATTTTTACTTTATACTCTAGCCCCAGGTTTTTCGTTGCCTCAAAAATGTCTCATGACTTGAAAACAATTTTCAGATATCTTTAGATTTTCTGTCGATCGGGTTTTTTTTTGTGTCGGGTTTTACGACCATTTTTGTCAAATGGCCCCTGGGACTCAAACGGTTAAATAGAAATCAATAGGACAAAAATAGTCATCGGAAACACGTTTTCTGGACGTCCTTGTAAGTCCAATTCATTTTCTGTGAACGCCTCATGTATCTACATACATAGTAACCTCAAAGATATAAGACGTACTGAGACGTTTTCAGAAGGTCCCTGGGACTACAATGTTTAGTTTTTCGTTTTGTTGAGAACGTCCCATGTCTTAAAGACTTTGAAAAGAAATGAAGACGTCTTCAGAATAGCATATCGACTGGCATTAAAAGATGTAGAACGTCTCAGATACGCCCCAAAGACGTCTAAAGTCACTATCTCAACTAGATTAGAGGCAAGGTTAAGTTGAGAAGTAAAACCAATGGGCTTAGAAGGTCATACCTAAAACGTTCTTAAGACGTCCTTCTTACGTCGATGTGCACCCAATTGAAGTCCAACATACGCCTTTAGGACGTATCAAGGACTTCAATATTAAGCTCAGTGATATTTTGAGAACGTCTTATGTCTTTTAGACGTCTTTCAGACGTTAACGTCCAGAAGATAAGAAATTACATGTCATTCAAGTACCATGTCATGTACATTACAGTTATGAAATAAAGCGAAGATGACGCGGTTTGATATTAAAGAAAGTGTTTTTGAACGTCTAAGCATTATTTCGTTACTGGAAACAGAGCAAGATCAGCAATTGTATGAATTTCTCAAACTCAGGAATTCCTGTCTTTTCGCTCTGCTTCCTTCTGCTCATCTGATTGTATCTCCACTTGACAAAAAGGTACTTACATATCAACCCTCTCAATATTCGTTTACTAGACATATTTCTCTCTGCATCAGTGAAAGTTATAGTCACATGAAAGTTCTTAACAGAAAACTGTGTCAAAATAAATTCACAACTTGAGACATTAACATGTTCTTGCTAAACTATCACCAATTAGAGAGGCAGACTTTAGATTTTGCAGGTGTTCCAGATAAATTTTGTTCTCATTTCTTTTGGGTGTGAGGGTATTTTTAACCCAGTGGGAACGAAGGTAAGACGTCTCGGAACCTCTAATTTTGGGTTCATCGCTATCTTCCCAGTGGATAAAGGGACATATTCATCTTTGGAACGTCTAAAGGACGTCTTTAGAACGTCCGTACTTATACAATTTATACCTTAGAGACGTCTTTTGAACATGGGGTGTTCACAAGACATAAACAGACATGAACGTCTAAAGGGCGTCTTCAGGACGTCCGTACTTATACAATTTATACCTTAGAGACGTCTTTTGACCATGCGGTGTTCACAAGACATAAACAGACATGAACGTCTAAAGGACGTCTTCAGAACGTCCGTACTTATACAATTTATACCTTAGAGACGTCTTTTGAGCACGGGGTATTCACAAGACATAAACAGACATGAACGTCTAAAGGACGTCTTCAGAACGTCCGTGCTTATACAATTTATGTCTTGAAGACGTCTTTTGAGCACGGGGTGTTCACAAGACATAAACAGACATGAACGTCTAAAGGACGTCTTCAGAACGTCCGTGCTTATACAATTTATGTCTTGAAGACGTCTTTTGAGCACGGGGTGTTCACAAGACATAAACAGACATGAACGTCTTAATGACGTCTTCAGAACGTCCGTTTCTATACAATTTATGTCTTGAAGACGTCTTTTGAACATGGGGTGTTTACAAGACATAAACAGACATGAACGTCTTAACGACGTCTAAAATACGCATTCCACACATGAGACGTCCTTGTAATAGCTGAAAGCTTGGCGTTCAGGTTTATAGGACATTCTTAAGACGTCTGATGACTGATAAGTTATGTTTTTTCTTGAATGCTAATCTAATGGACACAGAGATATTAAACGTCTTAAAGAAGTCTCGACGTCTCTTATTCCCGACTTTTTGTTGTCTTCTAAACGTTTTGAGCCTCAAAGATATCTTGAAGACATTAAACGTTCAGAAGGATGCAAAAAGCCTGCCAATGAAATTCAAAAGACGTCTATTAGACGTTCTGTAGATGTGTAACGTTCTTTTGTCCACCTAATATTTTTGGTGAGACGATGCGATATCACGTTGAGAAATATCGACTAGAAAAGATTGATGATTAAAATAATTTCAAAATACTCTTCGTTTTATAAAATAAGCTTATCATACCTGTTACTTAACAGTATTTCCTGAAAAATAAATTTTAAATACCTAACTTTCATAGAAAGTTAAGGAGGGAAGTTGAGAAGTATTGAATATCTTGCAACCCTCATGGATGATGGATGAGAGAACTATGATATAGAATTCTCCGCATGAGAAAAATAATTATATTTAGTTTGTTCTACAGCATTTTTATTTGGTAAAATTGAATAATTTCACTGTTATACAATTTGGCTCTAGAAACTCTAGCTTCATTATGTAAAAATATTTATTGAAGAATGTTGAAAATGTTTGACACATTCTTTCAGTAATACAAATTAATAATTCTTGTGTTTGTAGAATTTGTTCTATCTGCTCGTTAAAAAATAATAATAAATTGAGTGATTTAAAAGTTTAAAAATGACAAGTTTTTAATTTTTATTTCTTAATAAAATATGGTAATTCCTTATAGTTATTAATTTTTTAATTGACTTGCAGACTGTAATTGTAACCACCGACATCATTCAGTCTGGTTGATTAATGGCCCTGAACAAGAAAAAGATAATTTTTCTCTACATTTTAATGGCTCATATATATATATATAAGTCATTAAAATGACAAAAAGAAAAGGACATTTTTTTATCTCTTTTACAATACACAGCATTAAAAAAATAAGAACTTAATATACTTGGAAAAATATAAATATTTCAGGATTTTTGATGACCTGACGACGCCTCATGAGCAAAACCATCTTTCAGGCGAATAACGTCCACAAGATAACAAAAACAGCTGGCGTAAAACCTTGAACATTCAAAATAAGTACCTAAGATGTTACTAAGACGTCCAATCTCAGTCTAATCAGCCTACTAAAATGTTTATTGCCCCTCTTCAGATTTTTTTACCACTGGGAAGTTTCCCACCTTGTGGGAAACGGGATAAAGGACGGTCTTGGGACGTCTTAAAGACGTCTCGCAGATCTAAATTTCAGGATTTTTGATGACCTGACGATGTCTCATGAACAAAACCATCTTTCACGCGAAGAGCGTCCAAAAGATAACAAAAGCAGTGGGCGCAAAACCTTGTACATTTAAAATAAGTACCTAAGACGTTACTGAGACGTCCTATCTCAGTCTAATCGATCTACTAAAATGTCTATTGCCCCCTCTTTAGATTTTTTTACTACTGGGAAGTGATGATAAGTACCTAATGGGCAACAGAATATATAACGTCTTAAAGACGTCTCGCAGATTTCAATCTCAGGATTTTTAATGACTTGACGACGCCTTATGTTCTAATTCATCTTTCAGGAAAAAAAAGTCAAGAAGAAAACAAAAAGCCTAACACTTTAGTCCCCGAGACGTCTTTATGACATTTCAAAGACGTCCAATGTCTCCAAGCCAACTAGGTTATTTTCCGAAAAATCGATAATTTACCGAATCAAACTCATTTGATTACTCATTGGGCACAAAACATTGAACTTTCCAGGCAGGTACTTGAGACGCTACCAGGACGTCCGATCCCAGTTCAATTGACCTACCATCAATGCCAATTGCCCCTAAAACATTCCGAAAAGATCCTTAAAACACATGATATATCTAAGACATCACTTTTTTTTACATATAACGTCCTGAGAACGTCTCTAGGGCTGTCAAATAACGTCCTATAGACGTCCAATAAACAGCTGTAGGACGTCTTTAGATTTTTTTACCACTGGGAAGTGATGATAAGTACCTAGTGGGCACGGGGTCGTTGGACGTCTTGAAGACGTTTCGCAGATTTGAATCTTAGGATTTTTGATGACCTGAAGAGGTCTCATTACCAAAACCATCTTTTAGGCGAAAAAAGTCCAGAAGATAACAAAAAGCCTAACACTCTAGTCCCTTAAAACACATGATATATCTGAGACATCATTTTTTTTACATATAACGTCCTGAGAACGTCTCTAGGGCTGTCAAATAACGTCCTATAGACGTCCAATAAACAGCTGTAGGACGTCTTCAGATTTTTTTACCACTGGGAAGTGATGATAAGTACCTAGTGGGCGCGGGGTCGTTGGACGTCTTGAAGACGTTTCGCAGATTTGAATCTTAGGATTTTTGATGACCTGAATAGGTCTCATTACCAAAACCATCTTTTAGGCGAAAAAAGTCCAGAAGATAACAAAAAGCCTAACACTCTAGTCCCTTAAAACACATGATATATCTGAGACATCATTTTTTTTTACATATAACGTCCTGAGAACGTCTCTAGGGCTGTCACATAACGTCCTATAGACGTCCAATAAACAGCTGTAGGACGTCATTAGATTTTTTTACCACTGGGAAGTGATGATAAGTACCTAGTGGGCACGGGGTCGTTGGACGTCTTGAAGACGTTTCGCAGATTTAAATCTTAGGATTTTTGACGACCTGACGACGCTTCATGTCCAAAGCCATATTTCAGGCGAAAAAAGTCCAGAAGATAACAAAAAACCTAACACCCTACTCTCCGAGACGTCTTTATGATATTTCAAAGACGTCCAATAGTCATCTGTAGGACGTCTTTAGATTTTTTGACCACTATGAAGTGATGATAAGTACCTAGTGAGAACCGGGTTATTAACCGTTCTTGGGACGTCAACACTGAGAAAAAAATTCATCCAACAAAACTTTTTTTGTTGTCCTGAAAAAATATTTTGTTGCCACAACAAAAAATTTTGTTTGGGTAACAAAATTTGATTGGTATAGCAAAATGTTTTGTTGGCACAACAAAAGAATTTTGTTAGCTAAATACTAAGAAAATATTTTTGTTGATTTGACAAAACTGTTTTCTCAGTGAAGAAGACGTCTTATGTGTCTCAATGTTCCGATTTTCGTTGTTTTTCTGAAATCTTTCGTCATTTAACGTCTTGAGAACGTCCAAAAGACACTTGCTGAAAGACGTCCCCGAGACGTCTTTAGATTATCTGCTCACTGGAAATCCTATTGAAAAATATTTTTTAATAAGATAAATGTAGGTAAGCCCTTTAGGTAAAATAATATTGATGGAGAAGATGATAAAAATGTCCTTCACTCACGTGCAGACTTGCGGTGGGTCCATTTCCCGCTGCACCGGAAGAGCCATCCTTCCGAGCTTTTAAGAGCAACTTGTGCGCAAGCACAGGTGTAAGTTCCAGGGTATAAAGAGACGTTGCGCGACCTGATCGTCCGCACTTTGTTGTGTATCATCGGTCGTCGAAGTTACGCTACATTCGATCTATTTAACTCTTTGCGTATTTCTACATCTCATCTACTTCGAATTCTGAACACAATCTTCCCTAAGACTTGGTACCTCATTTTCGAGCCTTTTATAACAAAGGTGAGTTACTGTTAAATTCGCGTGTGACTGTTTCTAATAAAATAGCAAGAAAATGAAATTTGAAGGTGTACTACAGTGATCAAAATAATTGAAGGCGAATAACAAGTGGTTGATGATTTTGGGATTTTTAATATATAATTGTAGATTTCCCAAATTGTATAAAGTACAAATTTCTCTTGAAAAATTCTTTCAGTTTAAAGCTTTTTGTAATTTTACTGGTATTATTGCAGTTTTTAAATAAAATTAGAGTCTAAGAGCTTGGGACAATTTTGGTAAATTGTAAAATTAATTGCAGCTTTTTTGCGTGCATTAATTATTCGGAAGCAATTAATTTAAAGTGCAGTTTTTTGTGTGAACCTTTTTCCCAAGCCAGCACGATTTTTTTCTCAATTTGCAGTTAATTTAGAAAATTCTTGGTAATTTTAATTTCCAAATTGTAAGTAATCATTTTTCCTTGATTTGCGAAAATTTTAATTTTGACGTTCCAAACTTTGCGTGAGAAATGTGAATAGGAATAGAAAATAATTTTTTTTGAGTGAAGAGTAAAGAATTCTTAATGGCCAATTATTGAATTACAAGTGAACTAATTACGAGGCAATTAATAATTAAGATATGCATTATAATTCAGATTTAGTAAATTTAAAAAGTGCGCGCAGCGTCAAAAACAAACAGCAAAATGAACTATTCGTCTGATTGTTTCTATGAGACTGAAGTTTCCTTTTTTATCAAGGTTTATAATTATCATGAATTCAAGTTAGTTAAATCACAGACGGGTAAAAATTAAATATTCAGAATACGGAAGCTTCATTTTCCGCATTCGCTTTTTCTCTTGAGCAAAATTAAATAATTCCCAGATACCGAATACAGGTCACGCGTAAAAAAAAGTAATCCTCGCAAAATTTTTATTTAAGCTCTTACTAATAATTAAACAAATTACTTTGCAATAGTATTGATGAACAATTTTCAAACAAGGAATTATGGTAGACTGACTTTATTGTTATTTCATAGCTTAATTTCCCCTTGTGAACAAACTCACCGTTAATTGGTTGCATGATGAATACCCAAAAAAGAAAAAATTCTCTCTATGAAAAATATTGGAAATTGAACTGAGAGATTTTTATTAAATATTGAAAAAGCTTCGTCTGTGGTTTATTGAAAAATTCACAAAAATCAAATTAATTATTGTATTTATAACTCCCCAGTCGGCAAGGGACATAGTCGTCTCTAGAACGTCTAAAAGACGTCTCCAGGATGTCTATGTCTAATTGATGTCTTTTTGACATATCGAGTCTTCAAGACGTCTTTTGAACGTCCGAGGCGACCATATCCACATTTGTATAATTTCAATTAACCGGGAAGGGGTGGTTTAACGTCTTCGGGACGTCCTGAGGACTTTGATCCAGGATTTTTACTGCACTAGAAATATTTCGTTCCAATGGACACAGGGAAATTAAACGTCCGTAGGACGTCTTGACATTGAAGTTTTCGAAATATCCATTTAAGTTCTTGACGTCCCAAAGACGTCCAGTGTCCCATCTGCAGTTAGACACTTTTGAAGACGTTTTTGTTGACACAGAACATCTCGAGGACAAAAATATACTTGAGAATAAAGTCCCCAGGACGTTTTTATGACGTCTGAAAACGTCCGATGTCTTCGTGTTTACTCGGACGTTAAAGTATGAAAAATAATTTTGAAACCAGTGTCCATATTCATACATGGAAACATTCTCGTGCTAGGATTAAATGAGTTCTCCGGAATGTCAAGCATGCATTAGCAGCATTTCCGGTTTATGATTCAAACTATGAGTAGAGGATCGAATGCCATTTAAAAGTTTTAATCTCTGTATAAAATCTAATCCGTAACAGGTTTGTTTGGTTAATTAATATGTTCCATGAGAGACACACGTGGCTTTGAAATTCAGAAAGAAGGGATAACGTATGAAATTTTTATTTGGTATGAATTATAAAAGCGACTTTAGTAAATTTGTACTTCGATTTAGTCCCTTGGCGATTTTACTGGAAACCTATCAGTCGTGCGTACCTTCTCTTTAAAAAAGAGCTTCGAGCTAAATAGAAACTCGGGGATGAGAAAATTGTAGAGCAGCGGTTGCCAGAGTTCAAAGTTGAACTACAAAGAACTTCAATCCGAGTGCTTCCTGTCAAAAGCGACTGTAATATTTAGAAGTCGAACATATAGTTTGAACAATTTGAAAAACCCTTGATCTTCTATTTTTGATTTTCAAATTTTACTATTTCTACGATTTTGAAAATTAGGCCGTTTGCGGGTTTCGGAAAGTTGTCGGGAATTTTAGAATTTGTCGCAGCCATTCTTTTATATTGTGCGTTTTTTTTTATCTGTAAGTTAGAATTTTTAGAGGTTGTGTTTTGAAATTTTTTTCAATTAAAAATTCGGAGATTCAAAAACTCACCATTTTTTTCAATAAAAACCATCAATCAAATGAATTAAAAGATAAATCGAATAATAATATTATATTATGCCTTTTTTCCATTTTCGAAATTTCTGTAAGATAGAATTTTAGAAGGTTGTATTTTGAAATTTCTTTAAATTACAAATTCGGGAAGTTCAAAAACTGACCATTCTTTTAATTAAAACCTTTAATCAAATTAATTAAAAATTAAATAATAAATTGAATAATAATATTATAAAGTTAGGAGAAATTTTATAAATAATATTCTTAGGAAAAGAAAAAAACAAAATTTTGATTTTGAGAATCTAACGAAGTTCAAAACTTTAAATTATTTATAACATTATTAAGATTGAAGAATGTTCTCATTTCTGTCAACACTAAGTTCTCTAATATTTTTAGAAAACGGGTAGAATGGAAAAAATATGTTGAAACAAAAAAAGAATCAAAACTCAAAACTAGAAAATTGCCAAAATGATAATGTAGGCAGTGACAAAAAATTCAAATTCAACTAATAAATTTAAAATAACTTTATCTGAAATTGTTAGTTAGGAAGACGTCTTTGAGACATAGACGTCCTCAGAATGGCAATAGCCTCCTAGTGGGTAAAAAATCTAAAGACGTTCTAAGGATGTCTATAGGACATTTCTAGGACGCCTTTTGGCACGTGTCCTTTGGTCGTCCTAAGGACGTTCTCAGGACGTTCAATATTAGTACAAATAACGTTCCAGAGATATCTTGTATTTTACGGACGCTTTTAGGATCTCTTTAGGACATTAGACATCTTTTGTACGTCAATTGGACTGACATTAGACTTCCTGGTAACGCCTAAAGAACATCTTCAAGATATCCAAGGTTTTATGCCTACTGGGCTAACAATCAAGTCCTCCAGACATCCTGAAGACGTCCAATCTCTCTGCATTCTGGGATAGTCCCAGATACACGTTTAAAGAATTATGGTCGACATAATTAATTTTATTAGAAGCTAGGAGAGAAATTTGTTCCCAATGATGGGGAGGGAGATCCTTAATCCAATTTAGGAAAGACGATAAAAAAGTTTTCTCACTCAATGCAGTTGAACGCACAAATTTAGATGAAAGTCCTCCCCAGAGGAAGATTACGGATAGAATTTCATAAGAATTAGAAAAATCTCGTTAGATATTTTAAAGATCGACAATCGGCCTGAGGTCTGACCTTTAGGCTTAAGGTTGTGTGTCCTATATATGTCCATGCATTCCCAAGTGTATACGTTAAGCTATAAACTTAGTAGACCCTCATGGTAGTCAAACGAAAATCCCCTTCGCAGAGCTTATCGAGAATTATTGGGAATTATCGAAAATGACATGAGATCAGTAGAGCGAGTTGTATAGACTATACAACGTTCTATCAAACTTGTTAGTGTCAATCGATTCGTCAGTTTGTAAAATATTCCATTTGGGGAACTGACAAAAATGGCATCTCTTTCTATATCACTTTAAGTATTTATTCTTTTTCTTGTCAACAGTCTGCAGTTTTATCTTCCAAAATGTTTCGGAGGAATGAAAAAATAAATTAATTATATTACATAATATACTTGATAATCTATCTAGTAATCACGGAACATAGGACGTTTTAAAGACGTCTTAAGAACGTGCCAGGAACATGAATGTCATGTTTGGTTTTTATTGTTTTCTGGACGTCTCGTGTTTAAAAACGTCTTTGGTACGATAGACGTTCTCAGGAGATCTAAAAGACGCCTTTAGGACGTCCATGTATTTTCAATGGATATCTTTTGAACGTCTCGTGTCTTGAAGACGTCCTATCGACATTAGACGTCTCCGAGTGGAAAACGAAAACTTGAAGATTCAAAAGAAGTTCTTGAGACGTTAGTAGAACGTCCAATGTCAGTCCAGTCGATATACCAAAGATGTCAAATGTCTTAATGACAAAAGATGTCCTAGAGACGTTATTTCCCACCTAAAAGGCATCAGTTGGACAGAATTGGACGTTTGAAAGTCGTCTTTCCGACGTTCCAAAGACGATTACGTCCCATTGCTCACTGGGAATTTATTGTCAATATTGAATATACATTTTATGATTGTGATTACTTTGCAATTTCCTTAAAAGTTGTCACGTGTCATTTTACGTCTCTGAGACGTCTTAGGAACGTCTTGTACAACTCAATCTTAGAGTTTTTTCTGACTTGAGAATGTATTATGTACGTTGCATGTCTTAAAGACGTCTTTCGACTATAGATGTTTCCCAGCAGACAAAGCAACCTTTATATCCAAGAGAAGTTGTTAAGACGTTAGCAGGACGTCCAATAGCTATCCAATCAATTTAGCAAGATGTCTAATATCCTAATGAGATCCTAAAAACGTCCTTAAAATGCAAGTTTATCCTAGGAAGTTATTTTCACTAAAATTCAACGTCAGAAATAGACGTCCTGAAGACGTCCTTTAAACGTTCCAAAGACAATTACGTCCCATTCCTCACTGGGAATTTATTGTCAATGTTGAATATACGTTTAATGGTTGTGTCTACTTTGCAATTTCCTTAAAAGTGGTCACGTGACATTTCTCGTCTCTGAGACGTCTTAGGAACGTCTCGCACAACTCAGTGTTTTTGCTGGCTTGAGGAAGTCTCATGTCTTCAAGACGCTTTTAAGATATGAGACCCCCTGTTCTCTAGGTTAGGATGTCACAAATGCATCAGGTTTCCCTGTGTTCTATCAAGTTTGAATAAAAAAGTATCAGCTTAATCGATTGGGAACTTAGGATTGACTAGACGATGACCTTAATTTGATTCTGCGTACGTCTTACGTTTACGTCTTCAAGTTGATAATCACAAAGATAATTCATTCTTGACAGTGTGCAATTTCAAAAGTGAATTGTGTTCGAAATCATTTTTTCACAAACATAACTCTTGCAGTGAATATGCTTAGCCAATTATTTTTAATGCATAAAAAAACTTCAAGTAAGTCAGGTTCTACAACTGATTCTATCTTCGCAAGTTTGGCTTAATGGTTTTTAGTATCCGTCATGAAAAATAAATTGCTTTTTACAAATCGCTACTTTGAATTAATGGTCGTTTTTTATTTCTTTAAACTTTAAGTTACAAGATTTTACGGTTTTACAAGATATCCCATTGGGATTGGGTACATTAGACGTCCTATTTTTTTCCTATTGATTCTATGCAACGTTTTTTAATTTATCAAAAATTTAATCAATATAAACTGTATTATTAATCATAATATTTTATTGCAAATCTTGTTTTGGGTTATAAATCGAACTCTATTTGGCAATCGACCAAGTATAACGATAAATAGATTTGGTTCGAAGTTAGTAACAGTTGATTACTGCAACCAATCCATTCATCTGAAAAATTCATTGTAGCGTTAGTTTTAGTAGGAAATTCCCATTAGGAGAATTTCGATGTATTGGCAATGTTTGAAATAATATAGTTTTGATTATAGCTAACAGATCCACCAAATTGTCAAGCCTATTTACAAAATTTTACATGCTCATTAAAACCTCTATTCCCAACTTAACCTTAAAAAAAAAAATTGTGTACAAGAAAAAATTACCTGATGAATAGGATCTAATAGCTTCGGATAGACAACCGAATAAGCCTTTCGATATCCCTTTCCGGTTTTTAATCCGTTTTAAAAAAAATGGATTATTTCGAACCTTCTTCTGGGTAAAGAAACAGATTTATTTCTGACTAAGTTGAAAACGTTAGCTTATCTGTTTTTATTTGGAAGTTCGTCAGAACTTGATCCCTTTCGAATTGAAATTTAGATACTTTAAATACTGTTTAATAAGGTCTTTTTTACAGGAAATATAGACTAGGTAATTTTAATAAATGTATATGCTGATTACTTTTCGGATAAGATCGAATAAAAAATAATTTGAGCAAATTTAAAAAATTGAGGGAGAGTCTGATTGAAGAAGGATAAAGGCCAGGTCCAAAACTTTCAAAATGATCCGTATAGAAACGAATAGAAAGCTTGATTCGAAAACTGTTCCGATCACAGATTGAAACCAGAAGAACTGTATAGAAATCTTATTCAAAACTTCAACCAAGTTCTTTTCACGGCTGATCAAATTCTGTCCGAAAACCTCGTAAAATATTCCGGATAGAACCGTACATAATGTCATTTATGTCTGGATAAAGGAACAAACATAAAAAATTTAAAATACCGGATCAATGTGACATAAAACAGAAGGAAAATCCGGAAACGTAAATCTTACAAGTGTCCGAATTCATCCGCAGGAATTCCGAATTTTATCCGGTTTTATCAGATCTTATCCGGAATTTTGAATAGGTTTGATGCGTTGCACAACTATTTCGGCTATAAATGATGAGTAGATTTTTAACGAGTAAAATTTCAATAAAATGTATTTAAAATTAAAAAGTTAATGATACTATTTAATTGATTAAACTAGAAATTTATAGACAAAATCTTCTAGTAAATTTAAACAGATATGTCTTCCTGAGTAGTAAATTACATTTAACGATATTAAATGAATCTGGAATTTAAAATTAGATCATATCTGGATCACTCGTAAAATTATAATCTACATAATCCTGGACGTTACAAACTCAATTGTCGTTAATAAAACATCTTAGACTGAAATTCCAGACTCTATATGAAATTCAGTGAATTTCACACATAGAAGGCCAGTGTCCTTCGTTGTGATGAAGCATGCATGCATAAGGTATGGTAGTTACTTCCAGAAGGCGAAGAAAAAAATGTTACTGGACGTTGTACAAGCGTGGAGGACGCGAAAATAATGTCTGATTATGGTTTCAAAGTCTCTGAAATTATTCCAATTAATTCGTGATAAAGATATTTTCTCCTAAAATTTACATTTGGATTTTATGAAACTTCTCAGTGCACACAGAGAAAGTTTCACATGTTACAGACGTTTTTATTTCAATGAATGTCTAGAAGAGAACAAAAATCATGATATTAAGGTCCTCTAGACGTCTTTAAGACGTCCTAAAAACATTCAATGTCGTCGTGCCTCTTTGGTGTCGCCAAATGTTCTTATAGACATGAGAAGCCAATTTTAAGAAATTCAGTATATCGAATACAGTGTGTTATTGGACGTCTTTGGGACGTCTTGAAAACGTCCCACGAATTTAAAAGTCAAGATTTTTGCCATCTTTTGGATGCATTTTGTCTAAAAAGCGACTTTGACATGTTAGGCGTCTTCAAAATAATAAAAAGACTCGCAGAGAAGATCGCGGGACGACCTTATGACGTCCTAGAGACGTCCAATGTCTACGCACCCACTGTATTCGGACTGTTGAATTTCTTATAATTAGTTTCTCGTAGCTGATAGAAAGTTCGTTAATTTTAAAATTGAATTTTTTTGCAACGTCTTGAGGACGTCATTAGAACGTCCCGAAAACGTCTAATGTCCCTAATGCGATTAAGTTAGAAGGAAGAACAGATTTAAAAGTGAAAAGTCTATGCAACAAGCAGGGGGACGTTATTGGATGATTTTGAGACGTCTTAAAGATGTCCAGTATCAGACATTTGGATTTCCTGAGGAAGTTTTCATATCTAAAAGCTATATAAAGCCACGAAACGTACAAGAAGCCTGATATTGAAATTCATAGAGCTTCTTTGGGATAATTTCCGTGATAACAGGCTGGCAACGAAAAAAATAATATTTTAGAACATTTTTTAATATATAAATGACACTTGATAAAAGTTTAATTATTCCTGTTGAATTTGCAGTAACTTTTGCTGTTAGAAATATTTGACTGGACTTTCAGTTAATTTTAAGAAAGTTTTTACTTAATTATCGTAGTAAAGTTTCAATTATATACGTGTTTGAATTTTTAACAGAGAATTATTAAATTTTTAATAAAAGTTCCAATCAATAGAGCAGTCTTAACATTTTGGTAATTTCAAATTTTCTTTTGTCCCCAGTTTCTGAATTCCATCGTTTGGAAAATTTAACGCATTTGAAATTTTATGCCTCCCAAAAATGATAAATTATTATTGCTATAAATTTTAAAGCAGTTATTCTCTAAAGTCGTAAAACTCATTGCATCATAAAACTTTGCAATCCACGCGTTTGTAATTTTTAAATTTCATAGGCTTCTGAGATATGCTTTAAACTTTTTATAGCTATTCGAGTGAACACAGGGACATTGGACGTCTCAAAAACGTTCCTAGGACCTCTATGTTAGGATTATTACTGTCCACAGGACGTCTTACGTCTTGAATGCATTTTTCAGACAAAAGACGTCTAGATGACAACAAAAGGTCAGAAATTGAAGTCCTCAAGACGTCTTTAAGACGTCTATTATCCCAGCGGCCACTAGGATCACTTTACACACTAGATATTTGGATTAAAACACGTCAAATGAAAGGTTAGTGGACATCTTGGGACGACTCAAGGACGTCCTGGATACTTTGGTACAAAATTCGCCTTTCGGACATGAGACGTTCTCTAGATAACAATAGGACTGATAGAGAAGTACTTGAGACGTCTTCCGGACGTCTTAAGGATTATTCAGAGACGTCTTCTGGGTGACATAAAGGTAGATTCGGAGACGTCTTCTGGATGTCTTGAGGATGATCCGGAGACGTCTCTTGTCCCCGTGCCAACTGGATACGGACACTTTTAGCTCAAAACTATTTTGTTCTGGATCCTCCTCACTTCCGGTGTAATTTGCCACCTACTTAGATTCAGGGAGATCCCACGTAAATTACTGGGTCTTTGGATAATGTTATTATAATTTTATGCAAACTCAGCCCTGACTACTTCGACACTCCGTCTTTGGAAATCAGGGTGGATGAATGTTTGAGACACAGCTAATTGAATGGTATGTAATAAGGCGTTCCAATATAAGAAATGTTTTCTTATTTAAAATGACACCCCCTAAAACGCTTCTATTTAGTAACGCAACAGTTATGGCCTTTTTTAATTAAAGGATATTTGGAAAAAATTAAGAAAATTGGGATTTAAAAAATTTCAACTGAAGAAAAAATTCATCAAAAATTAGAAAAATATTCAAACATTATTGCGACATCCATGAGACATCAGATGTCTTTAGGACGTCTTAGAGACGTTTCAAAGTCTACAATATCAGGATTTTTGTTATCTCCTGAATATGTTTCTTCTAAAATAAGTTTTTAAGACATCAGACGTAGGGACGCAAGAAGTCTGATAAAAAATATAACGGAACGTCTCTGAAACGTCCTAAAGACGTCCAGTGTCTCTGTGTCCACTGGACTTCTGGACGTCTCATATTTAAAAGATATTTTTAAAACATAAGAGATCTTTAAAATAGAGAAAATTCGAAAATCAAAACAACTTCAACAATAGACAACGTCTATTTCTCAAATTGAATCAAATTCTTTCAACTCCCTTAAAGTTTCCCAATTAAGTGCTTTCAATGCCTTGATTTTTCATAAGCTTTCAAAAATTATTTCACGAATTTTCAGTAAAAATGGAATCACCTGAGAATCACTTCTTAGCTTTAGCAGCTCTGGCTTGTTTCTAACTTGGATCACAGTTTCAATTGCTCGGATCACTGTGGGATTTCGATTCAAAAGCTTCCGTTTGGCTCGGGAGGACTAGATGTTACCAAGCGCGTTAAACCACGCCGGCAATTAATTTTCAGACGAGGATAAACGACTTTCTCTGCGGTGGTGAACTTCTGACGTCACTCTTGGGACTGGTATTCTCTTAGGTACCCGGAATCTGGATTTACTGAGAGTTGAGACACGCGAGGAGTAGGAAGTGCTTAATACACAGTATTACCTCCATGGCGGTCCATGTTGAAATTAATCTCTTCTGAATTAATTTAATTAAGACAATAACCCAATGGACATTAGACGTCTTCGGGACGTCTCGAACACGTTTCACAGACTTCTGTGTCAGGATTTCAAATGTCCCAAGGACGTCTTATGTCTCGAAGACATCTTTCAGAAAAAAACGTCTTGAGGACGTTTCGAACATTTCAATAAACGGCTTTTTGCTCTTTTAAAAATGTCTTGTATCTAAAAGACGTCTTTAGGACGTCCAGCTATGTCCAATTAATTATTGTCAGACCATTCAGGTTTTGGAAAAGTCTTTCGAAAATAGAAGAGCCGCAAGACATTTATTGACAGATGTAGACGACTTGACAACGTCTTTTGGACATCCTGAAGACGTACATTTTCCTCATCTCTACTGGGTAAGCGACATACAATAGACGTCGTTGATGTATTTTAACGAAGCATCAATTTGTATGCGTATTTCCTGAGACTTGACGTCTTTAAGAAGACTTTAGGACGTCCTGTAGACGTCCGAAAATGAATTCTTGAGAACCTGAAGCACTTGTGAGACATCTTGAGGAAGGTTCGGGTACTTCAATTATAAGGCTTTTTGCTCTTTTAAGAAGGACTTGTATCTAAATGACGTCTTTGGGACGTCCAGCTATGCCCAGTAATTTATTGTCAGACCATTCAGGTTTCGGAAAAGTCTTTCGAGAATAGAAGGTCCGCAAGACATTGATGGGACAGACTTAGACATCTTTACAACGTCTTTTCGATATTCTGAAGACGTCCAATTTCCTTATCTCTACTGGGTAAGCGACATACAATAGACGTCGTTGATGTATCTTAACGAAGCATCAATTTGTATGCGAGTTTCCTGAGATTTGACGTCTTTAAGAAGTCTTTAGGACGTCCTGTAGACGCCTGAAGTCATAAGGACGTTTCTTCATCACAAAACGTCCATAAGATATCAAATGGACAGATATAGATGTCTGGAAGACATCTAATAACGTCCTAAAAACGTCACAGAGACATCAGTATATTTTTTTTTGTCCTCTGGACGACTTCTGCTTCAAAAGACATCTTTAAGACATCAAATGGACAAACATAGACGTACTAAAAACGTCTTTTTGAAATTTCGAAGACTACTATCTCCTTGTGTCCACTCGAAGAATATAAAAAAAGTGACGTTGAATTATTCTGATCGTCTCTAAAATGTCTCAAAGACGTTTAGTCTCCTTGTGACCACTGGGTCACGGTTCATGTTTTTATCTATTGATTTTTACTTACGTGATTGAAATTCAGGCACAGGTCCAAAATGACACAAGAAAATTATAAAAGTTGGTTTTTCATGCCAAACTGTAATGACGTTGTCAATATTGGATGCTACCAATGTAACTGGAACTTGCCGAACACACCTGCTAATTTTGATGCGGATTAATTGCCTCAGAATAGTTTGAATGGCTGCCAAACCACCCTTGCCAGCTTTTGTAAAACACGTGTAGATTATCGAAACATGTTTAATGAAAGTCCAAAATTGATGAGACGATATTTCATACTTTTTCAAGCAGAGGTATCATTTGAACAGCTGGAAGATATGAAATAGAAATTATGTAACTTTGTTGATTTTGACAAGCCCTGATAATAATTTAAAGAGATTGAAAGTGACTTGATCTTATTACACGTAGTCCTATTTGTTAAAGAGGTAGACTATTCTGTAATTTAATAAGCTCCTTATTCTTTACTATGATGTGGACAGTGCACGTGCACTTCATTCAACAGTTGCCATCTGCCTAATGCAATAAATGTAACCATGATTCAAATTAAACTTCCGCTTGTATTGTGATGAACAAGGGGATTCGTTTGTTTGTCCGATTGTTCCATTTATGTAGAGTTAGCAAACGCAATTCACACGAATCTACTGCGGAGGTATTTTCTGTATTTCCTGAAATTGAGAGATTTAAGGGGATAGATCACTTCACATTTCATCTGTGAGAAATACTCATCCTTCAAACTTCCTATCAGGCACAGCGAAATTGAACGTTTTTTGGACGTTTTAAAGACATCCTACGAAATTGAATGTCAGTATTTTGCTAATATTTAAATGTAAGATATCCTCGAGACAATAAAAAGCATTGCATTGAAGTCTATTAGACGTCCTAAAACATCGAATGTCGCTGTGTCCATTGAATTGATAAACTTTCTTCTAGACATGAGAGAAAAATTTTGAGAATTGAAATTGTCCGAATAAAGAGGCACGGGGATGTTAAACGTCTTTGGGACGTCTCATGGACGTCCTACAAATTTCAATTTCAACCATTTTGCAGTCTCTTCGACATCTATTGTCTAATAGATGCATTAGAGATTCCACATCACCTTGGAATAATGGAAGGCCTCGCACAGAAGATTGCAAAACGTCCTTAAGACGTCCTGAACACGTCCAATGTCCACTTTGGTTAACAAAATTTTATTTAAGCCGTGAAAGATCAATTCCGAGAAGTTGCATTGACGGTTTCAGGCTTTTTGTTGTCTTTTTGACGTCTATTGTCTAAAGGGGGATTTTCAAGTGTAAGACATCATCGGAACAATAAAAAACTTCCATAGAGAAGTTTAAGACGTCCTTAAGACTTCCTGAATACGTCGAATGTCCAATTAGGTCAATACATTTTTTTTAAGTCGTAAAAAATCAATTCCGGGAAGTTGAATTGACGGTATACAGTGGACAAGAGATCATAAGACGTCTTTCGGACGTCGTAAAGACGTCCTATAAATTTCAATTTCAGGCTTTTTGTTGTCTTGTTGAAGTCTATTGTCTAAAAGGAGATTTTAAATTGTAAGACATCCTCAGAACAATAAAAAGCTTTCTATAGAGGAGTGTAAGACGTCCTTAAGACGCCTTGAAAATTTCTAATTTCGCCAAGCCCATTTCTAGAGATGAGAGTAAAATTAAAAAAATTGAATTGTCCAAATAAAAAGGAACGGGGATGTTGATCGTCTTTGGGACGTCTTAAGGACGTTCCACAAAGTTTAAGGGCAGCCTTTTTGCAGTCTGTTTGACGTCTAAGGTCTAAAATAAAAGACGCCTTTGAGATGCCACATCATCTTAGAATAGTGAAAGGCCTCGCACAAAAGTCCGCGAGACGTCCTCAAGACGTTCTGCACACGTCCGATATCCAATTAGGTTAATAAATTTTCTTCAAGCCGTAAAAGACCAATCGTGAGAAGTTGAATTGACAGTATAAAGTGGGCACGAAAACATATGGCGTCTTTAGGACGTCGTAAGGACGTCCTACAAATTTAAATTTCAACCTTTTTGTTTTCCTTGTGACGTCTATTGTCTAAGATGGGATTTCAAGATGTAAGACATCCTCAGAACATTAAAACCCTTCCATAAAAAGTGTAAGACGTCCTTAAGACGTCTTGAAAATGCCTAATGTCACTGTGCCCATTAAGTTGACATACTTTATTCTTTCTACAGAAGAGAGAGAAATTTCGAGAAATGAAATTGCCCGATTAAAGAGGCACGGGAGTGTGAAACGTCTCTGGGACGTCTTAAAGATGTCTGGAGGACTACAATGTTTTGCTTTTTGTTAACTCATAGACGTCTTTTCTCTAAAAGGTCTTTCAAAGACATAAGCCGTCCTTAGGACAGCAAAAATCCTAACCCAGAAGACCGTCGGTCATCTTTGAGACGTCCCGAAGACGTCTAATGTCCATGTACAAACTGGGATACCTCATGTTTGTACAATTTTATCGTCTGAATGAGAATCAGTTTCAAGCAGCTAAATGAATCAAAATGTGTACCTTGAGGCGGAAAATTATTCCATCGCTTGGATTCCTCGTATTCTGTATAAATTTGAAGTTGGAGTGTTTGAAAATACATTGAGACACTATCATGACGCAGAACGTCTCTGCAAAAGCTGCGATTACAAAGCTCCATTGTTCGATGTATAGACTTGCAAGAGAAGTGTTTCTCTGTAACCACAATAACTGCTAGAGTTGGTCCCATTTGAGTAACTTCAGTGGCTTTGTCGAAAAGGCGAGGTATCGTATTTGGCTACAACTCTTCTGTTGATAAAATTTTGCATTTGACAAAATTCTGCCTCGTGGGAACTAAATTGCCACGATTTTCCCACAAGGTGAGGTATATTATTTGCTTTTTACTTTCTAATGAAAAATTCCTCCAAACAACACTTTTGGGTCAAGAAAAGTGCATTTTCTAAATCTAAATTCATTTTTTATATGAAATAAAAATCTTAAAGATTTTTTACTGTACGGAAATCGTATTGAAAGGCTTTTATTCTTTCTCGTCACAGGGTTACTTATTTAAACATCTCACGATCGGTTTTATGTTTCACACGCCAGTATTTCCTACAGTAACCTTCTTGGGCCATGTTCCAAAACTCACCCTGAAGCAAAATAGCAGATCCAGGGGAGTTTAGTTACGTGATCGTCAAAAGTATTTTGTAACAACATTTTGCCAGACTGATCAAAGCTGAATAAGTTTCCCTTGAGGGAGGAACCTTTCTTGATTTTGGAACGAGCTTTCCTACGACCCTCAGGAGAATTTCGAGCCTAATCTACGTAAAAAAGGTACTAGTGAATAATAAAACTGTTTTACGAGCAAATAAAAGAAAAAATAGAAGATTGATAAGTAAAGCAGATGTCTTACAATACAGTATCACAAGTGGAAATTATAAATTAATCAATAAGGGGAGATTGGACGTCTTTAGACGTCTTAAGGACGTTCAAAGAGCTTCAATAAGGTTTTTTTGCGTGCGTGCAGAATGAGTCGCATATTGCACGCATCATCTGAGCTAGAATTGTTTGAATGACAAGTGGTAAATTAGTACTCTCTAAATCTGAATCAGTGAAATTTTCACTGATTGAATCAGTGATTTGCCTTTTCACTGAATCATCAGTGGAAACAATATTTTTCACTGTTAAATCAGTTAATTTTCACTGAAGTAATCAGTGAAATTTGACTGATTCGCAGTAACGTCTTTTTAGCTATTCGAATCAATTATATTTCACTAAAAATTAGTAGATTTTGACTGATTCAGATTTAGAGAGCACAGGTTTTTTACTCAGAACGTTTAAGAGGCAACGTAATGCATTGGACGTCTTAGGGACGTCTTAAAGACCCTTCAAGGACTTCAATGTCAAGATTATTGCTGTCCTGAGAACGTCTAGTGTCTCAAAGACTTTTTTAAAGCCAAAAATTCTAGAAGATAATAGAAAGCCAGACATTGAAGTCCTCGAGACGTCTTTAAGACGTCCCTAAGACGTCCAATGTCCCCGCTCTCAATATGTAGGTACATAACTTTGAAAAACTTAGAGATGTAACTTACAATATAAAAATGTTATTAATAAAACTACTATCAGGCGTGCGTGCAGAATGAGTCGCATATTGCACGCATCATCTGAGCTAGAATTTTTGGTATTACAAGTGGCAAATTAATACAGATTTTTTTCTTAGAATGTTTAAGAGGCAACGTAATGCATTGGACGTCTTAGGGACGTCTTAAAGACCCTCCACGGACTTTGATGTTAAGATTATTGCTGTCCTGAGAACGTGTTGTGTCTCAAAGACATTTTTTAGACAAAAAAATTCTATAAATAACAAAAAGCCAGATATTGAAGCCCTCGAGACGTCTAGATACATAAATTTGAAAAACTTGGAGATGTAACTAATATTATGAAAATTTTAATAATAAAAATGTTATATTCCTTCATCGTTTGTAATCTTGTCATTTTATCTTTAAGATTGCTTTGCATTTTCATCTAAAGATTTCCTCAAGCTAGTCATGCAATTCCTTGGAATTATGCTTTGCAGAATGAAATATAGCAATGAGCATTTTCCGTGATAGATTGGAGAAAATATCTAGGATGGAGGAGAAGATGAAAAAGACTAGACGTTTCTTTGAAGTAATTTTAAATCGTTACGTGTGCGCGGATCAGAGTAAGCGAGAGAGGTTCATTAATTTCACCCGCTCAGTTTCTTGTTTAGGAGTGAATCGATGCGACCGATATTTCTATAGCGGACTTGCGACGACAGCGAAGTAACCATTGGACCATAAAAGATACGCAAGACACGATGAACGACATTCATCTCATAGCCAAGTATCACGTAGAGATTTTATAAAAAGTGTTTCTTTCATCTCACCAGAAAACTCAGCTGTAGAAAACGTAAGTCAAGCCAATGAAAATAAAACTATCAACCCTTGAAGAGAGTCAAGAAGTCAATCTAACCAAGCATCCAAACAGCACAGGGCCATTTAGCGTCTTCCAGACGTTTCGAAGACGTCTTGCGATCTTCCATGTGAGGCTTTCTATTGTTCTGAAGACATATGATATCTCAAAATCGACCTTTAGACAAAAAAGGTCCATAAAACAGGAAAAGACTGGCATTGAAAAATGAAAAACGTCTTTAGGACGTCCTGAAGACGTCTGATGTTCCCGTGCCCTCTGTACCTGATCAATTTAATTTCTCGTAATTGTTTTCTTATGGTTGAAAGAAAATTTGCTAACCCAAGTAGACATTGAACTTTTTCAGGACGTCTTAAAAACGTCTCACTGTCTGCCATGCAAGGCCTTTTATTGTTCTGAAGATTTCTTGCATCTCAAAATCGGCCTTTAGACAATAGAAATTGATAGGACAGCAAAAAAGCTGAAATTGAAATTTGTAGAACGTACTTACAACGTCCAAGAGACGTCTAATATTCTCGTGTTCACTGTATCTCGTCAATTCAATTTTTATAAATTGTTTTATCACGGCTAAAAAAAACTTTGTTAACCCATTTGAACATTAGACGTTTTCAGGACGTCTTAAGGACGTCTCGTGTTCTTCTGTGCAAGGCTTTTTATTGTTCTGAGGATGTCTTACACTTCAAAATCTCCCTTTAGAAAATAGTCGTCAAACAGACTGCAAAAAGGCTGAAATTGAAATTTGTAGAACGTACTTACAACGTCCAAGAGACGTCTAATATTCTCGTGTTCACTGTATCTCGTCAATTCAATTTTTATAAATTGTTTTATCACGGCTAAAAAAAACTTTGTTAACCCATTTGAACATTAGACGTTTTCAGGACGTCTTAAGGACGTCTCGTGTTCTTCTGTGCAAGGCTTTTTATTGTTCTGAGGATGTCTTACACTTCAAAATCTCCCTTTAGAAAATAGTCGTCAAACAGACTGCAAAAAGGCTGAAATTGAAATTTGTAAAACGTACTTACAACGTCCAAATGACGTCTAATATTCCCGTGTTCACTGTATCTCGTCAATTCAATTTTTAGAAATTGTTTTATCACGGCTAAAAAAAACTTTGTTAACCCATTTGAACATTAGACGTTTTCAGGTCGTCTTAAGGACGTCTCGTGGTCTTCTGTGCAAGGCTTTTTATTGTTCTGAGGATGTCTTACACTTCAAAATCTCCCTTTAGACAATAGACGTCAAAAAGACATAAAAAAGGCTGAAATGGAAATTTGTAGGACGTTCTTACGACGTCCCAAAGACGTCTTATGTTTTTGTACTCGCTGCATATATCGTCGATTTAATTTCTCGGAATTCTTTTTTCTTGGTTAAAAAAATGGTTAAGCCAATTGAGCATTAGACGTTTTCAGGACATCTTAAAGACGTCTCGTGGTTTTTTTATTATTTTGAGTTAATCTAGCGTTTCACAAACGTTTTTTAGAAAATAGTCGTCAAACAGACTGCAAAAAGACTGCAATTGCAATTCGTGAAACGTCCTTAAGGCGTACCAAAGACGTTTAATATTCTCGTGTTCACTGTATCTCGTCAATTTAATTTCTCGAAATTGTTTTTTCATGGCTAAAAAAACTTGTAATCTAATTGAACATTTGACGTTTTCAAGACGTCTTAAGGGCGTCTTACACTCTTCTATGGAAGCTTTTATTGTCCTGCGGATATCTTACACTCCAAAAACCCCCTTCAGACAATAGAGGTCAAGAAGACAACAAAAAGGCTGAAATTGATATTTGTAAAACGTCCTTACGACGTCCCAATGATGTCTAATATTTTTGTGCCCACTGTATACTGTCAATTCAATTTCTCGAAAAAGACCTCCCACGACTGAAAGGAAATTTGTTAACTTAGCTTAACATTGGACGTGTTCAGGATGTCCTAAGGACCTTTTAAATCCAAATAATTTAAAAGATGTGTACGCATTGTGTCTCAAAGACGTCTTTTAGGTTTAAGACGTTCTTAAGAAAGCAAAAAGCCTGATAGTGAAGTTCGTGAGACGTCTAACGTTCAAAGTGCCACTCTCTATATATAAATCAGTTAAATTTTCACTTATTGAATCAGTGATTTGTCTTTTTACTGATTCATCAGTGAAAATGATATTTTTCACTGTCAAATCAGTTAATTTTTACTAATTCAGTAGTGGAAAAAATATTTTTCACTCTTGAATCGGTTAATCATCAGTAAAGTAATCAGAGAAATTTGACTCATTAACAGTAACCTCTTTTTAACTATTTGAAGCAGTAAAATTCCACTTATAATCAGTAGATTTTGACTGATTCAGATTTAGAGAGCACTTGATACAAATTAAAATATCGCATTTCGGAAAATAGGAAAGATTCTGAAAATCCACGAATGATTAATCATTTAAAATTTTACTCTCATAATAATTTTCGTCAGTAGCTATTAACCTTCAGTTGCATCTGTCCGCCCAATTAAACTGTTGATCGTGAGACGATAGTATTTTTTGATGTCTTTATTGGATATTACACTCGGCTGCGTCCTATCAAAGCGCATAAAATCCGTCACCTGAAATCGAAATTTAAGCACCGATTTAATATTAGACAGGAAATGGTTTCTGGACGCGAACTTCCGGAACAACTCTACAGGCAGTCGACACCAGTCGTAAAAGAATCCGCTTTAAGATCCCTCAAGATTCAAGAATCCAGAACAATGAAGAATTTAATTATGCTTATGAAGAAAGTTACTTTTGGAGAATTTAAAAAAAAAACTATTTTTTCTTCGCGCAGATATTAAATTTAGAATTACTCTTTAAGGTTATACTATTTATTTTAATTTAGGTTTAATTACGTGTAGACCTAGATTCATAATATTTCAAAAAATGTCTTTCACACAAAGAGAAAACCTCGCTTTGGTGTATTTCCTTTAATCTTGGAAGATGTAAGATTCTAAGATTTTTTTGATGAATTTGTTATGCTTCATGTATTTGGAGGCATTTTTAATGATATTAATTGTTCTTTGAATAATATCTGACATTAAATGTAGACGGGAATGTTAAACGTCTTCAAGACGTCTTAAAGACGTTTTGCAGAATTTTATGTCACTCTTTTTACTATAATAAGGATCTATGATGTCTTTAAGATGTTTTCTGGACGTAAAAAGTCAGAAAGACAATGATATATTTAACATTGAAATTCACGGAACGTCCCTGAGACGTCTCGAAGACGTTTAATGCCCCTGCTTAATATTTTTTCATTATCTATTAAATGTAAGAAAGACAATTTTGATAAAAGAGCACTCGAGGAGTTTTTCTTAGCTAGAAAGCTAAAAGATGTTTATAAAAAAATAAATACAAAATTTTATTGCATCTCATAGAGTAAAATAAAGTCAAGCTTTATTTGAAATCCGTACTTTAAATTTTTTATGGCATTTTAGAAACGAAGATTCAGGATTCGCTCGCCTATAAATGTTGTATAAACTCTTTGATGAACATTTTCTTTGATTTGATTTCTTGACGTTACTTAAATAGCTTTGCTTTGTTTACTACATAAGCGAAACTCTTTTACTACGTTTTTATACAGAAAACCTATGTTTTTGCTTTGAAATTATGATGACATGCTGGTTGTCAATGGTGACCTTAAGATATCATAAATCTTTAAATAATTTGTTTGTTGATGCAAGATGTGGTTAAAGAATATTCTCAGAAAGTTACTGAAGACGTAGACACTGAACGTCCCTGGAGTGTCTGAAAGACGTCCTATTACTTCAATGTCTGGCGTTTTCCTGTCCTACGGACGCCTTTAGCCGAAAAGACGTCTTCAAAATATCTCAGTTGGTACTCAAACTTTAGAGTTGTCCTATAGAAAACCTTTTGCGAATACCCGGAGAACGTCTTTAAAACGTGAAACATGAACAACAAGTAACCTAACATTCACGTCTCTAGGACGTCTCAGAGGTCCCAAACACTTCAATATCAGGCTCCTTCTTATTTTCTGGACACCTTAGGCCTCAGACAAGTTTTCGAGACATCAAATTTTCTCCTGATAAAAAAAATAATAACATTATTAAGACGTCCTGAAGACGTCCCAATGGGCACACGATATAAGAAACGTTTATGTAACATTCTACAAACGTTCTAGGAACATCCCTATGTCCAATGTCCGAAAGACGTTCCAAAAACGTTCTAAGAACGTTTGTAGGACATCGAACATAGAGACGTTCCTGAAACGTTTGTAGAATGTTACATAAACGTTTCTAATATCATGTGCCCATTGGGGTCCAATAGCCTCGTACTTTTTTTTAATCCGAAAGTCGTCTTTAGGACCTAAGACATCTTTTAGGCGTAAATTGAATATGGACGTGCCAAAGACGTCTTCTGTTCTCACTAGGACACATGCGTGTGTCCTAAAGACTTCTTCAGGACGTCTTGGTAACCACTGCGATGAGACATTCTCAGGACAACAAAAGCCTGATACTGAGGTTCCTGGAGCGTCCTTATAATCCAAGGACTTCTAATGTCCTCTAATTAATGTAAAAGCACTAACTCTATTCTAATGTACTTTTTTCATTATTCAAATTCTGCTGAATTACTAAAAGTCTGACTCAGAATAAATTAAATTATTACACAATTGCATTTAAAAAGAACGTGCATATCTGCATATTGTTCGCCACTAGTAGAAAGATGATAATTACAAAGTAGTAATTCAACTGCTCGTAAATTATTTTTGTGAAGGCTTCACTGCACGTAGTGGGAGTTAATTTAGTGAACAGTAAAATATTCAACGTATTATATTTATATACAGTTCAGTCATTATCACTTTGCATGGTAAAGATATAGGTCTGCAAACGAATTCTGCTATAAAATAGCCTTAAATATACGAGATAAAGAAGATTTACGAGTTTTAACAGATTTAAAACATTCATGCAGTTTCTAGCTTGTGATGAATCGGTCGCCTGTTGCGTGCTTTGCGATTTAACTTTGGTAGAAAATCCTGCTTCCGGTTTTCAATGTGAAAAAAATGAGATTCAAACTGTTGCATCGACTATGTTAGGGCGATGATAAAATAAGATTCATTTTTCTTTTCCCAATAATTCACTTTGTATCTTGAAAGTGTGGATTTAATTTTTAAATGTCCCAGTGGGAAAGAAATTGGAAGACGTTCTAAGTATGTCAATAGGACATCTCTAGAATGTCTTTTGGACGTCTTAGAGGCGTTCTCAGGAAGTTAAATATCATTAAAAATGACGTCCCTATGATGTCTTGTGTTTTAAGGACTTTTATATGATGTCTCAGGACATTGAAAGGTTCCTAAGACCTTCTAAAATCGTTCAATGACCTCAAGACGTTCTTAAAACGTCTTTAAGAAAATAAGATGCCCCTGGGGCGTCATTTGAACTAACATAGAACATTCTGGCATTGGAATTTGTAGAACGTACTTACAACGTCCAAGAGACGTCTAATATTTTCGTGTTCACTATATCTCGTCAATTCAATTTCGCGAAACTGACCTCTCACGGCTAAAAGAAAATTTGTTAACGTAATTGAACATTGGACGGGTTTAGGACGTCTTTAGGACGTCTCGCGGTCTTCTGTGCAAGGCTTTTTATTGTTCTGAGGATGTCTTACACTTCAAAATCTCCCTTTAGACAATAGACATCAAAAAGACATCAAAAAGGCTGAAATGAAAATTTGTAGGAGGTCCTTACAACGTCCCAAAGGCGTTTAACATCCCTGTTCCTCTTTATTCGGACAATTTCAATTCTCAGAATTGTTCTCTCATGTCTAGAAGAAAGTTTGTCAACTCAATGGACACAGCGGCATTAGATGTTTTCAGGACGTCTTAAGGACGTCCTACACTTTTCTGAAGAAAGGCTTTTTATTGTTCTGAGGATTTCTTACACCTCAAAATCCCCCCTTAGACTATAGACATCACAAAGACAACAAAAAGGCTGAAATTGAAATTTATAGGACGTCCTTACGACGTTCCAAAGACGTTTAATGTTTTCGTGCCTAATACTGTACATCTTAAAGACCTATTTATAAGACATACGTGTACATCTTGAAGACGTCTTTAAGACTTCCCAGTGCCAATTGGAGTCCCTAGGATGTTCTAAAGATTTTGAATATCTCTGTGTCTTCTAGTATCATATAAAATTAAATAATAATTACCTAAATGAACATTGAGAAGACTTTGAATTATAATTCAAAATTTTAAACGATTATATCAAAATTGTCTTCTTTGAGAGTTGGAATATTATTAGTTTATACAATTTCTATATTACCTACTATATAATTTGAAGAAATCATGTAAAAAATTTCAATTATTTAAAAATTTAGTGAGCATTTCACGTCCAGAAAAATGGAAGTATATTATAAATCAAAGGGATTGTGAAAATGACATTGTAGTGCAAGTCGATATGGAGGACAATTTCAATTCCCCGCGGCTATTTTAGCAACAATAGATAACTGGAATCGCTTACAGCTGCACAATTTCCCAACACTAAACTAATGGTAATTTGCATTTTACTATTTGCAATTGTGATTCTCCCTTTGTAAAAATTGTTCTCAAATTTCGCATGAACCAATGCATGTTGTGTCCCAGTTCGATCCCCATGGAAATGGGGACAAATGGGGACGACTCATCTTATGAGGACGTCTTTTTGATATGAAACACGTTTTATGACTTAAGGATGTCTTTTACATATAAGATGTCTAGAACCCAGTGGTCATGGTGACAAAAAATGTCTGAGGAACGTCTTAAAGACGCTCTAAACTGAACGTCTGTAAGACGTCTCAAGGATTTCAATAACAGCTTAATTCTATTTTTAGGATGTCTTGTCTTTAGGATAACTTGTGGCATTTAATGTCTGTATGTTAACTATTCTGAGGACGTATCATTTCATCAGGACGTCTTTTTGATATAATACACGTTTTAAGACTTAAGGACGTCTTTTACATATCAAACGTCTAGAGCCCAGGTGTCATGGAGACATTAGACGTCTGTAGAACGCCTTAAAGACGCTCTAAACTGAACGTCTGTAAGACGTCTCAAGGATTTCTTAAGGAATCCAATGTAAGTTTAATTCTATCTTGAAGGCGTCTCAGGACTTAAAGACGTTTTTCTTACGAGATGTTCAGAAGTCAACAAAAAGTCTGGCATTCAAGCCTTCAGAACGTCCAGAATATTTCCTAAGACGTCTATCGCTCTCAGCCAAATAGGATACAATTATTCAAAAGAACACGGATAAAACTCCAATTTCGTTAAGTTGATTCAATTTCGTCGAATCGAGGTTTTTTAAAACATTCAGATATTCGAGCATACACTTAATGTGGAGATTGAATTACTCATTTTGTGGAAAAGTAGAGTTATTGAGATTTACATTGGGAAAGTTTTAAACGAGTATCAATTTTCAGCTTCGTTCCAACTAAAGAATTTCTTCACGCAGGAAACTAGAATTTTTCCAATAATAAAAAAGTGGATCAATAAACTCTGCATATCAGTTAAAGGGCTTATTTTCATGTATTAGGTTTTATTTGAATCCAGTTAAATTTGTTATTCTTGACGATACAAATATGGCCTGATTTTTGAGAAATTAGAAGATTTTCCTGAGAACTTTAAAGAAACAGTTGTTTTGTGGATTAACGTAATATATTAGGTACCATTTAATTTTTATTATTCGCGTATCTCAGGTGCTTTTCTTTCAAAGTAACAAAGAAGCACGATTACACTTTTCTCAAAGTCAACGACTTTTACTGTCAAAAAGAAGCCAACAAAAGTTCTTTTACAATATGTCATTAAAGAGAAACTTTGGACCTTTAAGTACTGACGTTGCCATCAAAGTTAGCACAACTTTATTATTCATAAACTACCAACAACGTGTTTTGAAACTAATGCAAAGCATTTTAGGTTTTTATTTTATTACATCAACATTATAGCGAACCCAGTGAGCACGGAGACATAGAAGGTATTTGGGACGTCTTGAAGACGTCTACTAGACTTCAATGTCTAGCTTTTTGTTTTCTTTTAGACGTTTTTTATCTAAAAGATGTCTTTAAGACATAAGACATCCTCAGGGCAGCAAAAATCCTGGCATAGAAGTCCGCGGAGCGACTTTAAGACGTCTCGAAGACACCCAATGTTCCTGTGTCCACTGAGACGTTAGACGTCTTAAAGTGTCTAAAAGACGTCCCGTAAATTTCTATGTTAAATTTCTTAATGCCTTGAAATCGTCTTATGCTTGGAAGATGTCTTTTAGGCAGATGTTTCTGTTCCCTTTACTACTTAAATGGAACTGGTGGGACACTTTACGTCCGTGATACGTCTGCAAGACGTCTTACAGACATCTATCTCATACTTTTTGTTACCTCCTGGGCTTTTTACATGTAAAAAGACGTATTTAAAGAATAAGATGAAGAAGCCTGGTATAAAAATTCGGAAGACGTTCTTAAGACGTCACGTAGACGTCCGATCTCTCCGTTTTCTTTATTAAATAAGAAGTCCTTTTTCCAGAATACTTACGTTTTTGGCGAGACATTTCCAGAATTCAATTGAATACCCAGTAGACACAAGGGCGTCAGACGTCTTCGGGGCGTCTAAAGGACGTCCCGTAAATTTCTATGTTAAATTTTTTAATGCCTTGACATCGTATTATGTTTGGAAGATATCTTTAGGCAAATGTTTCTGTTCCCTTCACTATTTAAATGGAACTGGTGGGAAACTTTACGTCCGTGATACGTCTTCAAGACGTCTTAGAGACATCTATCTCATACTTTTTATTATCTCCTGGGCTTCTTACATGTAAAAAGACGTATTTAAAGAAAAAGATGAAGAAGCCTGATATAAGAATTCGGAAGACGTTCTTAAGACGTCACGTAGACGTCCGATCTCTCCGTTTCCTTTGTCAAATATAAAAATACTTTTTGCAAAATACTTGCCTTTTTAGCTAGACATTTACAGAATTTAATTGAACACTCATTAGACACAAGGACATTATACGTCTTCGGGACGTCTAATGGACGTTCCGTAGAATTCTATGCTACTCTTTTTTGCTGTCTCGAAGACGTTCAAGAGATCACCAACACTTATAATATTTATAGTTTCTCTGTGCAATAAGATTCGAGATTTTCAGTGGTATTTTATTCTTCAAATATACTAGACATACAAGAGTCATTTCGGAAACGATATCACCTAAAATTCAAATTATGGTTTTGGAGGAATTTATAGAATTTTTATTTCAGAGCACACACGTTGAATGTTACGTCGTATTGTAACGTCCGGTTGGGTTCTGTTCTAAACTTTTCTCATTAAATCGCTTTTAGTCACGTATACTAGCTAGGCATTGGCTCCAGAAACGGTGGAAATATAAAACGGGTATAAACCATGCGGCAAAGAGAGCCACAAAGGTGTACTTACTTCTAAATCTCCTGGAATAAGAGGAAGATCGAAAATTGTTTTCCTTTCGCGTCATTTAACAGTTGAAACGATGACATCTTCTGTATAGAATGTGGCACGTCGACTGCACAGACTCTTAGTTAAGTTCAGTCCTCCCACATCAATCCAAAGCTGGTGTGGACGTGAGGTCTTGTTTTTCAGTTTCTCAGTTAAAAACCTATTGTCCTTATTGTCTGCCTTTCGCCCGCAGGAGTCCTTTAAATTTTCAAATGCTCCAAAATACAGAAGTTATTGTAGTAAAGATACTCATTTTTCAGAGATAAGTAAGAAGATACTTTTTTTTCTTCGCAAAATTATTCTAGAGTAATTTAGAGCAAATAGCAATTGCAAAATTTTGAGAATATTTTAAAAGGCAGTCAGCGGGCATGGGACGGTTGGATGTCTTTGAGACGTCTTAAGGACATCTATGAAAATTCAGTGTCAGGCTTTTTATTACCCGAGGGTTATATTCAGTAGGCATAAATGAAAATGCCGCCTTTAGAATTCCTTGGACATCTTCTGGACGTCTCACGTCTTAGAGACTTCTTCGAGACAAGAGACGTTATCAAGATTGCAAAAATCCTTTCAGTGGACACAGGAATATTAGACGCCTTAAAAACGTCCTGCGGACTTCTATGACAGACTTCTCATTGTCCTGAAAACCCTTCACGTCTTAGAGACGTCTTCGCGACAAGAAACGTTCTCAGGGTGGCAACAAGCCTCTCAGTAGACACAGGAATATTAGACGTCCTAAAGACGTCCCGCGGACTTCTATGACAGACTTTTCATTACCCAGAAGACCCTTCACGTCTTAGAGACGTCTTCGAGACAAGAAACGTTATCAGGATGGCAACAATCCTCTTAGTGAGTACAGGGATATTAGACGTCTTAAAGACGTCCCGCGGACTTCTATGAGAGACTTTTCATTGTCCTGAAGACCGTTCACGTCTTAGAGACGTCTTCTCGACAAGAAACGTTTTCAGGGTGGCAACAAGCTTCTCAGTAGACACAAGAATATTAGACGTCCTAAAGACGTCCCGCGGACTTCTATGACAGACTTTTCACTGTCCTGAAGACCCTTCACGTCTTAGAGACTTCTTCGAGACAAGAGACGTTATCAAGATTGCAAAAATCCTTTCAGTGGACACAGGAATATTAGACGCCTTAAAAACGTCCTGCGGACTTCTATGACAGACTTCTCATTGTCCTGAAAACCCTTCACGTCTTAGAGACGTCTTCGCGACAAGAAACGTTCTCAGGGTGGCAACAAGCCTCTCAGTAGACACAGGAATATTAGACGTCCTAAAGACGTCCCGCGGACTTCTATGACAGACTTTTCATTACCCAGAAGACCCTTCACGTCTTAGAGACGTCTTCGAGACAAGAAACGTTATCAGGATGGCAACAATCCTCTTAGTGAGTACAGGGATATTAGACGTCTTAAAGACGTCCCGCGGACTTCTATGAGAGACTTTTCATTGTCCTGAAGACCGTTCACGTCTTAGAGACGTCTTCTCGACAAGAAACGTTTTCAGGGTGGCAACAAGCTTCTCAGTAGACACAAGAATATTAGACGTCCTAAAGACGTCCCGCGGACTTCTATGACAGACTTTTCACTGTCCTGAAGACCCTTCACGTCTTAGAGACGTCTTCGAGACAAGATACGTTATCAGGATGGCAACAAACCTCTCAGTGAGTACAGGGATATTAGACGTCTTTAAGACGTCCCGCGGATTTCTATGGCAAACTTTTCATTGTCCTGAAGACCTCTCACGTCTTAGAGACATCTTCTAAACAAGAAACGTCATCAAGATGGCAACAAGCCTTTCAGTGGACATAGGGATATTAGACGTCTTTAAGACGTCCCGCGGACTTCTATGAGAGACTTTTCATTGTCCTGAAGACCCTTCACGTCTTAGAGACGTCTTCGAGACAAGATACGTTATCAGGATGGCAACAAGCCTTTCAGTGGACATAGGGATATAAGACGTCTTTAAGACGTCCCGCGGATTTCTATGGCAGACTTTTCATTGTCCTGAAGACCTCTCACGTCTTAGAGACATCTTCAAAACAAGAAACGTCATTAAGATGGCAACAAGCCTTTCAGTGGACATAGGGATATTAGACGTCTTAAAGACGTCCCGCGGACTTCTATGAGAGACTTCTCATTGTCCTGAAAACCCTTCACGTCTTAGAGACGTCTTCGCGACAAGAAACGTTCTCAAGGTGGCAACAAGCCTCTCAGTAGACACAGGAATATGAGACGTCCTAAAGACGTCCCGCGGACTTCTATGACAGACTTTTCATTACCCAGAAGACCCTTCACGTCTTAGAGACGTCTTCGAGACAAGAAACGTTATCAGGATGGCAACAATCCTCTTAGTGAGTACAGAGATATTAGACGTCTTAAAGACGTCCCGCGGATTTCTATGGCAGACTTTTCATTGTCCTGAAGACCTCTCACGTCTTAGAGACATCTTCTAAACAAGAAACGTCATCAAGATGGCAACAAGCCTTTCAGTGGACATAGGGATATTAGACGTCTTTAAGACGTCCCGCGGATTTCTATGGCAGACTTTTCATTGTCCTGAAGACCTCTCACGTCTTAGAGACATCTTCTAAACAAGAAACGTCATCAAGATGGCAACAAGCCTTTCAGTGGACATAGGGATATTAGACGTCTTTAAGACGTCCCGCGGATTTCTATGGCAGACTTTTCATTGTCCTGAAGACCTCTCACGTCTTAGAGACATCTTCAAAACAAGAAACGTCATTAAGATGGCAACAAGCCTTTCAGTGGACATAGGGATATTAGACGTCTCAAAGACGTCCCGCGGACTTCTATGAGAGACTTTTCATTGTCCTGAAGACCGTTCACGTCTTAGAGACGTCTTCTCGACAAGAAACGTTTTCAGGGTGGCAACAAGCTTCTCAGTAGACACAAGAATATTAGAGGTCCTAAAGACGTCCCGCGGACTTCTATGACATACTTTTCACTGTCCTGAAGACCCTTCACGTCTTAGAGACGTCTTCGAGACAAGATACGTTATCAGGATGGCAACAAACCTCTCAGTGAGTACAGGGATATTAGACGTCTTAAAGACGTCCCGCGGATTTCTGTGGCAGACTTTTCATTGTCCTGAAGACCTCTCACGTCTTAGAGACATCTTCAAAACAAGAAACGTCACCAAGATGGCAACAAGCCTTTCAGTGGACATAGGGATATTAGACGCCTTAAAGACGTCCCGCGAACTTCTATGACAGACTTTTCATTGTCCAGAAGACCCTTCACGTCTTAGAGACGTCTTCGAGACAAGATACGTTATCAGGATGGCAACAAGCCTCTCAGTGAGCACAGGGATATTAGACGCCTTAAAGACGTCCCGCGAACTTCTATGACAGACTTTTCATTGTCCTAAAGACACCTCACCTCCCAGATACGTTTTTTTGACAGATAACGTCGTGAAAACAACAAGAATTGTGACATTGGGGTCTCTCAGACGTCTTAAAGATTTACGATGTCCCCGTGCTCATTATGCTTATATTAGAGTCGGTTCGACGTCCTTAAGACGTCCTCCATCTCAAACTAAAAATTTTTTTGTGAAATTTCGAATAAAAGTTATACTTTTGCATAGAACTGTTTTATAACAGTTACCATAAATTTAAATGGGTTTTTGAACAAGCAAATTTTGATCGTTTTTAAGTGAATGTTCTATCGTGAAATGCGAAAAGTAACTGCAGAGAGAAAAATTCTCCTGAAATAAAATATTTCCAATGTAGTATCAAGACTTCGAATAATGTCACTTGCATACATTATTTATTCATGATCTTCTTTGAATAAAATCGGTTTCTTTCTCAAAAGTGTATAAAAGTTGACGCAGGAGAATAAGAATTGGGTGAAATACTTTATTTTACAAAATAATAAATTTGATCAGCTAGAATATTTGCATTTTGAATCATTGCTATCTCGCCATGAGTAAAAATTGTTACCATTGATTATAATTATGAACATACAGTTGATCTGGGAATTAGACGTCTTTAGGACGTCTTGTTAAAGTGTCAGGCTAATTCCCCAATTGAGGACGTTTTATGACTCAAATATGTTTTTTGAACTAAAGATATGCAGAAGACAACAAAATGTCTGATATTAAGTCCTCGAAACGTCTTTAAGACGTCTTCTCGCCCGCTGTGTAGAAAATGAAAAAACGTCTAAAATACGTATTTAGAAAATCCATGTCTGTACAAGTGATGTCTTTTAGACGTTTCATGTCTTAAGGACGTCTTCCGGAAATAGGTCATTCACAAGACGTCATTCAAACAGAGATGGACGTCCTAATGACGTCTTTTAAATCTCTCAAAGACGACTAAGCCCCCTAGCCTATTGAGAGGATTGTTTTGTTGTTCAACGGAAGTCTTGGTGTTTTGATTTTGAACTAACCTAAAAAACTACTTAAAACACACTTTTTTAGAATTGTTTTTACATTTTTATGTTACTCAGCAGTGAAGAAGCTGCTCTCGTATGCATCTTATTAAATCCTGCAGCTCTGCTACCGTATTCCAATTAAATAAACACTCGTAGAGTGAGATTTATTCATGGAAAAAATTAGAACCAACGTTGGTGGTTGCAAACCGCGAAAGGAAGAATGCCATAATTTTTAGTTAAACGCCGTTTCGTTGAGAGATTCTTACGCGAAACAAGAAATTATTTCATCTCTTTATCACATCTTGCAAATAGCTGAATTAAATTAGAAAAAATTGCAGGTAAAAAATTTAAGAAATTTTTCAGTACCTCAGTGGTATTTTTGCTTCAAAATATCAAATAAGTTTTGTTTACCAAAAAGAGAAATTTGCTAATTGGAAACTTTAATAAAACTGATGATTTTGAAAATGCAGAAAATTGAGTAATTTTTTTGTTAATTTTATAAGTTTTTGAAATTATTATTTTTGAATAAAATCTATTTTTTGTAATAATATTTTTTTTGGCTTTATTCAAATAAATAAGTAGAAAAAAGTGCACAATTTTCTTGTGCTTGAACTTAAATAAAACAATTGAACATTTTTCATTTTATTGGTCACTTTCGATAAAGGAACAAATATCTGACGATTTTTTTGAATAGCAAAACATCAAGCATAGACCATAAGCTGTTTGTTTATGCCTTAAGGCTCCCCAATTTCCGTAATTATGAGTAAGGGTGATTGAGTAAAAAATATTTTTCTAACTTTATAGCCTTGGGACTATAAGAACAAGAGGTTCGAATGCCTCAAGTTATATTTGACCGATAATATAATTCTACAACAAAAAGTGTTTTGAAGAATTACTGTTCCCCATGGACAAATAAAATGTTTTCAAAAATCTATATCTGATTTCTTTCACCCTGAGGATACATCGTGTCTTAAAGATGCTTCTTAGACATGAAACGTCAACAGGATAGGAAAAAAAAGCACTGATGTCTGTATAACGTCTCTAAGACGTCCCATAAATGTTTAATATCCCTTTGTCTATTGACTTATTGAGTATTTTACGTTTGACTAAGTTTTAAAAGTACACAATGGATACAGGCTACAGGGCATTTCTAGGACGTCTTAATGACGTCCCGTGGACATAATTTTTGGGCTTTTTGCTGTCTTGAGAACGTCTTATGTGTTAAAGACGTTTCTTAGACATAAGAAATTATCAGGGTAGGAAAAACCTGACATTAAATTACCTGAGACGCGTCCTAAAGACGTCCTAAAGACGTCCCATGCCTTTGTGACTGTAGATTCATTAAATATTCTATTATTAGCTCAGCCTTGAAATCACGCAGTGGGCACTGGACGCTTCTAGGATGTTTGAACAACTTCTGATAGACGTTCTTAGAATATGAGACGTCTAAAAGATATCAGATGGATAGAAATGGACGTTCTAATGATGTCTTTATGAAGTCCCAAAGACAAATATATTCTGAAGACGATTTACGTCTCAAAGACGTTTCCTAGACATGAGACGTCATTAGGATAGAAAAGAACACTTGATTGATGTCCATGGGACGTCCTTAAGACGTCGTATAAACGTCCAGTGTTTCTCTGTCCATTGTTTTTAAAATATTATGTGTTTGACTCTGTCTCAAGAGTACTCAGTAGGCATGGAAACACTGGACGTCTTTGAGACGTCTTTGAGACCTTTTGATAACGTTCGGAAGATTTCAATATAGTAATCTACTTTTTTTCGAGATTTTTTTGAGACAAAATAGATCCATAAGAGAACGAAAAGCCTAACATTGAAGTCCCACAGGTGTCTTTAAGACGTCCCGAAGACGTCTAATGTCCCTGTGCCTACTGAGTTGCCTAAAAAAGGATTTATTTTATTTTATTGATAACTTTGCGAGGAAGAAATTTTTTAGTCAAACATACCCTCAAAGTAAATTTCTTTTATAAAATCTAAAAAAGAAATCTTTGCAGAAAAAACCAATTATTTATACCAAAAAGTCGTTTCTCGATTTATCAAATCGAGATCGTCCATACTTACTTGGAAGATGGTTTTGTAAACCTGTAGCGTCCGAGAGGTTTATCCTTTTAGGTAAAAATAAGTGGGAAAGGTCCCATCGGAATACTCCCAACGATTCCGACAAATCCGTGGATTTATATCTTATTTATTTTTACCATAAAAGTTTCTAGATTTGTAATAAAACCCAGGTTTAGAAATTTAATTCTATGCCCTCGAATCGATACATAGTGCTCTATAAATATTATTATCAATTCAAGTAAGTTTTTTATTTTGTTGTAAATCAAACTTTCAAAGTACGATTTCAATTTAAGGACAACAAAGGATAAAATCAAATTGCGTTCTCTTGATAGAAGTATAAAATCATGTTTACAGAAGAAATGGCATAATATTGGAAAAGTTTATCAGTATGGAAAGTATTTCGAATTCCATTTCCTTTTACACTCTCATCATATGAGAAGATATTGGTTTTATTTGAAAATTAAATTTTCAATTTTTTTTTAAAATCTCGATGTTTTGAGACCCCCTGAGGGAGAAAAAATAGTTTTTCACTTTTTGAGGACCCAATAAGAAAAGATGAGTTTATTGAATAGCCATTTTTGAACAAAATTTTTGGTTTTATCCATAAATAACGTTTTTAAATAAATAAAAAATTCAATTTTCCCGCCAAAATATACGAGATACGAAAAAATGTTAATAAACAAAACAGTTAATTTGAAAGAAACCTACAAATTTTCTATGCATCATTTTTTCATAGGAGTTACAACTTTTCTTTTATTTAACAAAAACATTTTTATAATAATCAAAAATTCAATTTTCCCGACAAAATATACGACATATGGAAAAATGTTAAGAAATAAAATAGTTTATCTCAAAGAAATCTACAAATTTTCTATTAATTATTTTTTCATAGAAATTATATTTTTTCTTTTATTAAAAAAAAAACGTTTTTATAAAAAACAAAAATACAATTTTCCCGCCAAAATATACGAGATACGAAAAAATGTTAATAAACAAAACAGTTAATTTTAAAGAAATCTAAAAATTTGTTATCAACCATTTTTTCATAGGAGTTATATATTTTCTTTTATTCAACAAAAACGTTTTTATAAAAAACAAAAATTCAATTTTCCCGCTAAAATATACGAGATACGAAAAAATGTTAAGGAACAAAACAGTTAATTTTAAAGAAATCTAAAAATTTGTTATCAACCATTTTTTCATAGGAGTTATATATTTTCTTTTATTCAACAAAAACGTTTTTATAAAAAACAAAAATTCAATTTTCCCGCCAAAATATACGAGATACGAAAAAATGTTAATAAACAAAACAGTTAATTTTAAAGAAATCTAAAAATTTTTTACCAACTATTTTTTCATATGAGTTATATCTTTTCTTTTATACAACAAAAACGTTTTTATAAAAAACAAAAATTCAATTTTCCTGCCAAAATATACGAGATACGAAAAAATGTTAATAAACAAAACAGTTAATTTGAAAGAAATCTACAAATTTGTTAGCAACCATTTTTTCATAGGAGTTATATCTTTTCTTTTATTCAACAAAAACTTTTTTATAAAAAACAAAAATTCAATTTTCCTGCCAAAATATACGAGATACGGAAAAATGTTAAGAATCAAAATAGTTAATTTTGAAGAAATCTAAAAATTTTTCACCAACTATTTTTTCATAGGAGTTATATCTTTTCTTTTATACAACAAAAACGTTTTTATAAAAAACAAAAATTCAATTTTCCTGCCAAAATATACGAGATACGGAAAAATGTTAAGAATCAAAATAGTTAATTTTGAAGAAATCTAAAAATTTTTCACCAACTATTTTTTCATAGGAGTTATATCTTTTCTTTTATACAACAAAAACGTTTTTATAAAAAACAAAAATTCAATTTTCCTGCCAAAATATACGAGATACGAAAAAATGTTAACAAACAAAACAGTTAATTTTAAAGAAATCTACAAATTTGTTATCAACCATTTTTTCATAGGAGTTATATCTTTTTTTTTATTCACTAAAAACCTTTTTATGAAAAACAAAAATTCAATTTTCCTGCCAAAATATACGAGGTTTGGAAAAAATGTTAAGAAACAAAATTGTTTATTTTATAAAGATCTACAACTTTGGTATTAAGCATTTTTTCATAGGAGTAATATTTTTTGTTCATCGATGAAAAATATAATATTTCATTGCAAGTAGCTCTAACACATATAAAATAAAAATTGAGCGCGAAGTGCGAGTATTATGGTGAAAATGAGTTCCTTAAGGCTGAAAAATAGATTTAATGGAAATAAGATACTATTGTGTTTACCTGAGATAATTAATAATGCAGGATGTACTTTAAGGGTTGATGTAATTTGAATAATCGCAAACCTTAATCGACATTGTGGTTTATTTTACGAGACGCTATTGTTTCCGAGGAATTGCTTTCGCTTCTCTTCTCTCCGCTCCGACCTCATATTTTTGCCAAAGTGCCAGGGAAACTCCATTTAGATGTGTGCAAACTCATTCAAGAGCTCATATGCAACACACACACTTATACCTGTGATCTCAATATCGTGTAATCAGTTTTTACGCAGAGGCCTCGATTATTTTTCCTCTTATTCCAATATACCCTAAATTATGAATATCAAACAATGAACACAATAGTTATTAATTTGATCATTTTTAATCAACACTTTTTGTCGTCTTGATTACGTAAAACACGTGATTATCTCTTAACGCGCTTTTAAATTCAGTATTTTTGACCTTTTTTTTTTCATTTTCTGCAATACTTTTAATGTTTTTTTCTCGTAATTTTATTTAATTGTACCTACAACTTTAATAATTTTCTTCTTTTTTATTTTTCTTTTTTTTTTTACGACACGCCTTTTTTATTCAGTTTCAAAATGGTTCTAATCAATCCCATCACTGAGTTTTTTTCTTTTTCGAAAGCACACTTGTTGAATCGGTTAGAAATACTTTCAGTGAATTTTCTCTTATTCTTCTTATAAATTTTATTATTTTTCCTTTTCTCCATTTTTTATTATTTTTGAAAGAGTCACTTATTTAATTTAGTTGTAAAATGTTTTCAATCGATTTTTTTAAGAGACTAAACTTGTTGATTCGATTGAAAAATATTTCCAGTGAGTTTTTCCACGTAATTTTCGCTTATTATGCTTATTAATGTAATTATTTCAATTTTAAAAAATTTTTGAAGAATCATACTTTTATTATTTAGTTGTAAAATGTTTCCAATGTATTTTCCAACATAAATCATTTTCTCCATTGTACCCATTGCTTTAATAATTTTGTTTTTTTTTCTTTTTACAAAAAAATTTTATTATTAAGTTGTAAAATGTTTCAAAAGTATTTTTTCACGCCATTCTATCTTATTTTTTACATAACATCAAAATATAAAACGTTCTAATTATTTATATTAAAAAATAAATTTCATTACTTGCCTACTTCTTTGATTCCAAAATGTTCCTAATAAGTTTATTAAAACAATGTGAGAAAATTGCATCACAAATAACTGATATAGAAAAAAATTAAATAAAAATTTTTGTTTTAATATTCTGATACGTTTTTTTCTCAATACGGGAAAATATGTTTTTTAGTTTTGTTCGGAAAAGATCCAACCAACTTTACTGTATTTTTTCTGACTATAATATTATTCCTCCCCATTGAAAGGTTTCTGTCCTAATTATAATTAAGACAATGATAGTAATAAATTAGGCTGAAATTGACAACTCCATGGAAAGAAAATACTTAAAAGGTTGAAATTGTTTTCCATTAAGTAGAATTATTCCACGGGGATGTGAGTTCTAACAGAATAATCGAGATTCGCATTTTATATGACTGCAATCTTGAAGAAAAATCGATAACTAGTTAAGATCTGAGTGTTCTTTCGGATGAGGTATTTCAGAGATGGATCCTTTATTACGTTCGGGTGTTGTTTTTGTTTGCATCCTAAATTATCGTTTTCGGTTTACGACTCCGAATACCTATAGAATCTTCTATTTTTTCTGTATTATTTCCAAGGGTCATAATCACGTTCCCTTTATTCTTGAAAATTGGACAAATAAGAAAATTCTTTTAAGGCCATGTCTTACTTATGCGATCCCTACCTTACCGACACTTTTGTTTACCTTCGATTAATTTGAAACTCACTAAACCCACGTATTTTGAGACGCTGATTACGAATATGGCGATGATAATACTCGCAAATTTGATTTTCAAGGTCAAAACTAAAAAAAATGTTTTTAACAAGTTTTTTCATCTTATATCGATAAATATTGATCTAGGAAAAAAATATTTTCAACAAAAGTTGTAGCGGATAAAAAGATCTATCTTTAATGTTCTATACATTTTTTTCCTAAAACCATTATTTTTCAAGAAAAATGGAATTCAGAAAACAAAACTGCTAAAACCTATTAAGGGTGCAGTTCCAAATAGGTGAACCCTTCGATTTTTATACAACTCCCCATATATACGTATTTTGAGGCGCCGATTACGAATATAATAGTGAAAATTGCCGACTAGTCGATTTTTATGCTGAAACCATGAAAAAGCCATACAAATCATGGTTGTTTGCTTTTATCTCAACCAATATACAAAATTTAGCAAAATGTTCCAGATATAACTTGTAGGCCTAATCAAGACACATTTTTTTTACAAATATTTTGTTCTTTGATTGATAGTTTCCGCGAAAATTAGTGACACATTTGATATCGAATTTTAATACCCAAAAATAATAGAAGCTAAACGTCATGTACATCGTGTGCCTGTCTGTTTGATTCCATTCAATCTTATTTTTATCGAAAAATAATGATTTTAGGGCAAAAATGTATGAAACATTAAAGATAGATCTTTTCATCCACCACAACTTTTGTTACAGATATTTTTTTCCTAGATCAATATTTATCGACAGAAAATGAAAAAACTTGTTAAAAACATTTTTTTTCAGTTTTGACCTTGAAAATAAAATTTGCGGGTATTATCATCATCCTTAGTGCTTCTTACTTAATTACTGAAAGTTTCAACTCGATATCTCAATTAATGTGGAAATACGAAGGGTGATAACAAAGTGTCGGTAAGGTAGGCATCGGATAAGTAAGACATGGCCTTAAGGCTATGGACCAACTGGGTCACGTGACTAGATTTCTACTTTACCGGCATTTCAGTTTGTGTGATCCCATTTTTCTAAAAATTGAGGCGACTAACTGAAAATTAGTCGAAATAAATAAAATACATTAACATCGGTCTGTCTGGTCATAAATGTTCATAATTATGGAAAAAAATTTCTTTGAAAATTTGTTTTCTATCATCATAAACATTCATGACCAGAGAGACTTGTATTAGTGCATTTCAATTACTCTCACAAATTTTCAACTTGTTATCTCATTTTTTACAAAAATGGGTTCACAGAAACTGAAAATGTCGGTAAAGTAGGAATCTAATCACGTGATTCGGTTTGTCCATGGCTTCAAAAATCTCAATCTTGAAATTCTTGAAGAGTATCTTTCCAAGGATGATTCTTGCACTAAATATTGTCTTCATTGTTTTTCTGACCTCAACTCATGTCGTTTCTCAAAATGAAACGAGTCTCTTCACAAATATAAGACGGTTTTTATAAAATAAAAAAAGGGCTGATTAAATAAATTGAAAACAATTTTGTGAAGACTTCGGTCTCTGACTTTTGTATTGGTCTTAAATTTAATCAAGAAATTGCCTCACTACTGGAAATTAGAGTCTCGCTATTACATTCCAGAATTATAATGTCTCGCTGTTCTCTTCTTAAGAAGGTTCGTTTTCTTGAATATTTTCTTTTCCTTGGAGAAAATTTAAATTTTACTTCGCTGAGTACTACAATCTTGTTATCTTACGAAAGACGAGTTTATTTTTAAGATCAGATTTGTTTTCTGATGCATGTTTAAATTTTAGAAATTTCGATGTCTTGCAGTGCAACGTCTAAAAGAAACTTTGATTTTAGATTCTAAATATTGAGAATCTTTCTTGATGAAAGATGTCTTGACTTGCTTATTTAAAACGTAAATGATGATCTTGCTGAAAGCTTTCTACGTACCGATTTCTTAGAAAGGAGTAAGAAATAATTTTTTGCAAATTTTATGTTTTTGAAAATTTGTATTTTTGGGTCGAAATTTTACCAGAAACATAAAAAAAATGTTATAGTTGACTAGAAAAATTTAAGATTAATTAATTCAATAATTAACAATTTTTTTTATTTTTGACAAATGCGTTAATTCATTCCAAGTTTTTTTCCATATAAAATTAAAGTTTATTCATTTTTAAGTATTTTCTTAAATTATCGTATGGTATAGCAAGTTAATTTTGATTAAATGAAAAAGAAAATATTCGTTCTTGATTTCCCCTCATTATCACATTCCAGGAAGTTTCTATATTTGGTTCAGTACAAAAAAACGATAAAAGTAGCTTCTTTTTTTCTCTAAATTAAAAACCCTTAAGGGGACCCACAACCTTTTATATTTTTATTTTTTGAGTTTAGACCTTCCATATAATTTTTTTATGTTTATTACCTTTATTTAGAAAAGTTTTGGGGTTTTTCAAAAATTCCAGCATCTTCATGTATTTTTAAACTAAAATTTTTAAAGTTTTTGGACACTTTTTGACTTTGGATAACTTTTTTTTTTAACTAATTGTTATAGTAATTTTTTTATTTTCTTGTTTATAATGTTTAGAAACGTTTAATAACATGTTTAATAAGGTAACATGGCAAGAAAAAAAATTACAAATAAAATAAAAAAATGAATAAAAATATCCCAAAAATATTGAAAAAAAATTTTTGTAGTAGTTTTTTTAATCAGAGTGCTTTCGATATCCAAAAAGTTGCTACATATTATAAGGAACAAAATAAATAAATAATCGTGACAATTGGTTAAGAAACAAAAAAGTTATTCAAAGTCAAAAAATGTCATAAAAATACCCAAAAAACTCAACATCTTTATTTTAAAAATACATAAAGGTGCTGGAATTTAAAAAAAAACAAAATCTTTCTGAATAAAGGTATTAAACATAAAAACAATTATATGGAACGTCTAAACTAAAAAAAATAAAAATATAAAAAATGGCGGATCCCCTTAATGATTGCCAGAAATTGCTTTAAAAAATTTGCATTTCTTAGCCTGCATAGTTTTGATGGACCGAGATGATATTTTCTTCTAGAAGAAATTGACTGCATTTATTGCTTCGATGGTTCTATGAGCTTTTTTATTTTCATTGCTCTCTATTTCCTTTTATTTTTAAACGGAAGCTATGAAACGTGAAAGAGTTATTTGTTTATTTCACGGGTATAAAAACAGTAATCTTTTCTCCATCCCTTTTTACGTGAAAAAGAAGAAAGTTCCTAAAAGTTTTGAGCTTCAGATAATCTTCAGCGTAATTTAACCTGAATCTCGAATTTTATGAAAAAATGTGCTTTTCTCTATAGTAAAATTCATAAATTTTCCAGAATATTCATTTTTTAAATTTAGAATTAATATTTCAGTTGCATAATATGATTAATAAATTTATCTTATTGTCTATGTACATATTAGATGAAAAACAAATTTGGTTCTTTTGTATCATTTGGGTGAATAAACAACTCAAAATATTATTCTATAATCTCAGGTTTTTGCTAATTGACGTCAAGATCGACCTTCATAGTCACAGCATCATTTTTCTACTCTACAGGTAGCAATAATTTCATTAAGCTTACGTCAAATTTATGAGCAAAAGATTAATCTTTCCAAAATGTATTTTCAGATTCACTACCTTCTCCATAAATTTATAAACTCTAAATTGGAGAAATTTTCCAATTTTTATTTTTTATGGTATTTCTGTTTCAACTCAGAATAAAAGACGTGAAGCCTTTATTAATAAATAAATATACCTACTTTTAGGATTCCCATTTAAGATTGTTAATTAAAATTGTGTGGATGAGATAAGGAAAAAATAAAATTAAGACAAATCGTATTTTTAGAAATCTTCTGATTACTGTTGCGATGTTGTAAAACGTTTATTTACAAATCGTTTGACGTTTCTACTTATCACTGAGAAATATATAAAAAGTCTCGAAAAAGAGAAAAGTAGGTTCATTTTGAGAAATTGATCAAGATAGTAAGATCATTTTATATAAAGGTAAGATTTCTCCTGTGAATTTTTTAGGAAGACTAAAAAATTAATTATTAATTAATTATCGTTTGCAAATAAGTAAAAAATTGGTTTTCCATTTTTTTCCAGAAGGACAATGCCGCTGTCAGATTTCCGCAAAAAAAAGCTGCTTTTTGTTTTCAATACCTTCTTCGGTGAGTGAAATTTCGATCTAAGAAAAAAAAAATATTCCTTTCAATATTTTGGTATGAATTGAAGAATGAAGTATTGGTCAATAGGGCTATGAAAATAAAACTCGAGGGTTTAATAAAATTGTGATTCAACCCCAATGAAAACGTTTATCGATCATTATCTTAGAGAAATAATCGTTTTATATTTCGTACCCTCCACGGAAAATATTCCAACGATAACGCTGTTTCCAAATATTTATTTAGATCTCAGAAGGGTTGTCGTGGGATTTGGGGTGATAAAAGAAAAAGACTACAAGAAAATATTGTTTCCGCCTCTTTCATATGTAAATAGTCCAGGAAAAAAATTCACCTGTGTTGCTATATTTTCCTTTGTACTTTTATTTATTTTTGTTTTATATTATACCTTTATAGAATTCATTAGAGTAGACTTAGGAAGAATTACATAATGAACCGTAATCAATTTTAGGGTGTGTAATTATTCTTTCATAAAATACTAAAAACTTCTGCTTCACAGGAATATTTTAACTCTTTGTTTAAAAGATAAAAAGAATTTTTTATATTTTACTTTAATACCGACAAGCAAAATTAACTTTTAGGTTTTCTTTTATGTCGAACCTTTGTATTTTGGTTTCGAAGAATGAAGACTCAAAATTTAGGTTCTTGAATTTTTGATAAAATTGGATAAATTGAATAGCAAATTTATTTTATCAAAATCCATCAGTCAAATTTCTTTAGAAAATTTATAATTAACATTACAATAAAAAAAAATATTTTTACTGTTTCAAATCAATTTTTGAACACATCGAGTTAAATAAGTAAAGATATACGAAGAATTAGTAAAAACTACTAATTGAAATAGTGCAACATAGTTTACCAATTGCTTTAGTGAGAATTTCTCTCAATGAATACAAGTGTTTTGATAATTCTTAGTCCCATTTTATTAGTTGATTTAACACTAATACATTTTCTACTGATACATTCAATTACTATTTGAATACCAAATGAATTAGTAGAAATTGAACTACTGCTACTTGAAGCAGGAGAAGTGGATAATGGATTAAGAAAAAACTAGTTATAATAGAAACGCTCATTAAGGTAATTCGAAATCAACGTTCCACTATTGAAGACGTTTTTTGGGCAGAAGACGTCTTAGTGGGCACAGGTATATTGAACGTTTTCAGAACGTCTCAAAGACGTTCCAAGGACATATATGTCAAGATTTCCGCTGCTTTTATGTCAATGTTTTTACTGCCTATTAGACGGAAGACGTTCCGGATACAATAAAAATCTCGACATTGGGGTCCCCAGGACGTCTTTCAGACGCCGAACAGACGTCCAATGTCCCTATGCAAATTATGAAAAATATTACTATTCATAATGTGTACGGAGCTCTCCCCACTCTCTAAATTTGAATCAGTCAAAATCTACTGATTATTAGTGAAATTTTACTTATTCAAATAGCTAAAAAGAGGTTACTGCGAATCAGTCAAATTTCACTGATTATTTCAGTGAAAATTGATTGATTTGAGAGTGAAAAGTATGTTTTTCACTGATGAATCAGTGAAAAATATTTTTTCACTGATGAATCAGTGAAAATTTGACTGATTCAGATTTAGAGAGCAGTGGGCACAAGGACATTGGACGTCTTCAGAACGTCTCAAAGACGTTCCGAAGACTTCTATGCCAGCATTTTTGCTGCCTTTTAGACAAAAGACTTTTAGGATACAATAAAAATCTTGACATTGAAATCCCAAGGTCATCTTTGAGACTTCCCAAAGACGTCCAGTGTCTCTGTGCCCACTGGGCAATTTGCATGGGAAAAATGATCATTTGAAATCTGTACAAAACTGTTCCTAGTGGGGACAATAATGTTATACGTTTTTGGGACGTCTTGGAGACGTTCTGCGTACTTCTATTTTAGGATTTTTACTATCCTGAAAACGTCTTGTGTATTAAAGACATCTTTCAGAAAAAATGCGTTCAGAAGACAATATAAATACAGAAATTTAAATTATAGAAACGTCTTTAAGACGTCTTAAAGACGTCCAGTGTTTCTGTACCCACTAGGCAATTTTCATGAATAAAATAAGCATTTGAAATTTGTACCAAACTTTTCCTAGTGGGCGCAAAGTCATAAGACGTCTTTTGGACATCTTGGAGACGTCTTGCGGACTGCTATGTCAGGAATATCACTATCCTGAGAACGTCTTATGTCTTAAAGACATCTTGCAGACAAAATACGATCAGAAGACAATATAAATATAGACATTTAAGTTATCGAGACGTTTTCAAGACGTCTCAAAGACGTCCAATATCCCTGTTGCCACTGGAAAGCTTGCATGGATAAAATGACCATTCAAAATTTTAACGAAACTCTTCCCAGTCGGTAAAATAACATTGTATGTCTTTGTGACGTCTTATAGACGTTTTGCGAACTTCCACGTCACGATTTTCTACTAATACATTCAGTTACTATTGGACTACTAAATAAATTAGTAGATATTGGATTACCACTATTCAAAGCAGCAGAAGTGGACAACGATTTAGTGAAAACTACTACTTTTAATAGAAACGCTCATTAAAATAATTGGTAGTGTTTCACTATTTCAATCAGTAATTTCTTACTAATTCACATTTTAAGTATTATCTACCCTAAAGAATCGTGCATTCACGATGCGACCTAATTCTACAGGTGACAAAACCAGGTCAATGTTTTGAAGAGCTCATCTTTAACATTATTTTCCTTCCTTGTTAAAAGTTCCATAAAAATCTGACTTGCCGCATTCGCGAATCTCCTTTGTTGGGCGATGAAGGAGATTCTTTGTGATGCGAAACTTTTTCGAAAAGAACCTTCACGCGATTGAGTCGATGTGGGTGCTTGAAAAACGTAAGAGTGAAATGAAGGCCTATTTATGGAAGACACATACATTAACAAGGACGTAAACAATAGCAGCGTGGTAAGTCTGTTCCAAGGGGTTGCGCGGAAACGCGACTTGTTTGTGGACCTGATAAAGTGTTAATGTTTAGAGCAGATGTATGTGTGTGTGTAAATGTGGTTGCATATATGTGTTAATGCAGAGTACGCGGAGGTCACAAGCGTTGTACACGCCTCGCAGCTCACATTAACCCCTTATTTTCTTCACTTTGACCGTCGATGTCGCTAAACATAACCCGAGGGATACATAATTCCAACGCGACCTGGACATGAGACAATTTTTCGATAAAATTCGCTGTTCGTAAATTTTAAAATTCACAGGCGATATGGAGGTACATAAACATTAGCCGATGATTAAGTAAACTGTTATAAAATTAACGTCTACCTCGACTTTGCAAAAAAAGAGCAACAAGAGATAAAGGAATTATATTTTTTTCAGAAGTGTCAAGTGGTCGTCTTAGAGACGTCCAGAAGATGTCTTTAGGACATTGAACGTCTTGCAAACGTCTTTAGGACGTCTAAAATACAAGTACCAAGAAACGTCCTAGAGACGTCCAGAAGATGTCTTTAGGACATTGAACGTCTTGCAAACGTCCTTAGGACGTATAAAATACAAGTACCAAGAAACGTCCTAGAGATGTCCTATAGACATTCTTATGACGTTTTTATATTTTTAGCCAACCGGGTGTCTCATCCTAGTGGGCACAAGGACATTGGACGTCTTCAGTTCTAAAGACGTCTTTTCGGCATCTTAGTTGACTACGTCCTCGTATCCATAGCATAATAGATGCCGGAACATGAGATATCTTTGAGACGTCTAGAAAACTTCCTTAGAATGACGATGTCTCTCTAGTTGATGTCTTATGAACGTTTTATTTTTTAAAAACGTTTTTGAAACGTGAGACGTCCACAAGGCATCGATTAGATGGGCATGGATTTCCCAAAGACGTCTTCTGGATGTCACAAAGTCGTCTATGTACCACTAAATAGGTAAAAAGTTTCAATGTCTAAATTTTTTTTAGTCTTCTGGACTTCTTTTGTCAAAAAGATGTTTTTGAGGCATAAGACGCCCTTAAGAGCAAAAATCCTGACATAGAAGTTCTTGAAACGTCTTTGAGACGTCTTGAAGGCGTCCAATGTCCCTGTGCCCACTGCGTTAAAAACGTTTCTGAAATGAAAAATGTTTCCTGGACAGAAAAAGGAATAACATTTTTAAGACGTTCCAAAGACGTCTAATGTTCACTATCACTGTCTTGCCATTCAATTATTATTTGATAATTTACAAAACATAATATTGATGACGTAAAAGTTTTTTCAAATGTGGAGCTAATCATTCCTATCATAAGCTTTGCTCGATTACGAGTTTAATTAGAGTTGAGTTTACTCTTATGTATTTAATAAAACTGAGTCTACACCAAATTAAGATCAACAGCTACATAAACTATTTAGTTCCTTCTTTTACAAAAAAATATAAATAAATTGGAAAAAACTTATGAATCTGGCAGAATTTATAAGCCTCAACTCTAAGAAACATCTAGATTTGAGAAAATTTATCTTTGCGCAGTTCATCAGGATGTTCTAGTTTAAACACCTATCCAGCTTTATGAAACCTACCTTATTCATCAGTTTTTATTCATGTTTTTTTGTTTTTTTCGATTTTTTCTTACATTGGGGGTCATAAAGAAATCTGACTTATTGGAAGTGGTATATTTAAAACACCTTCGAATTTTCCTTTATTCACAAGTCTTTTATTCATGTTTTTCAAATTTTTTCAATTTGAGTCACGGGGGGCGGGCTGATTTAAGAATTGATTTTTGTGGATAGCGTAAACAAGTGTAAGTTTTTCTTATTCATTAGTCTTTATTCATATTATTTCGATTTTTCTTAGATAGCATGTGTGAAAAGAGGGGGGAGGGGGTCATAAAAAATATAATTTAGTTGGAATTTCATATTACAATCATCTTTAAGGTTTCCCTTATTTATCAGTCTTTATCTATGTTTTTTTGTTTTTTCCATTTTTCTTACTTTGCGTATAGGGCTGAAAGGGAGAAGGGGGTCATAATTAAATCTGACTTATTGGAAGTGGTATATTTTAAAAATCTTTGAATTTTTCCTTATTCAAAAGTCTTTTATTCATGTTTTTCAAATTTTTTCAATTTGAGTCATGATGGTAGGGGGGGGGGGGGGCATAAAAATATAATTTAGTTGGAATTTCATATTACAATCATCTTTTTTGAGGTTCCCCTTATTCATCAGTCTTTATTCATGTTTTTTTGTTTTTTCCATTTTTCTTCCTTTGCGCATCGGGCAGAAAGGGAGAAGGGGGTCATAAATAAATCTAATTTATTGGAAGTGACATATTTTAAACATCTTTGAATTTTCCCTTATTCACAAGTCTTTTATTCATGGTTTTCAAATTTTTTCAATTTGAGTCACGTCGGTTGTCGGTTAGGGGGGGGGGGGGGGGCTGATTATAAAACTGATTTTTGTTGATAGTGTAAATATGCGTAAGTTTTTCTTATTTATTAGTCTTTATTCATACTATTTCGATTTTTCTTACATTGTCTGTGTGAACAGAGGGGCGGGCTGGGGGGGGGGGTCATAAAAAATATAATTTTTCGTGTATCGCCTAAGTTAAATACCTGGCAAGTTCCCCTCGTTAATTAGTTTCTTCATGTTTCTAAGTTTTCATTAATATCTTTTTGAAACATGTATTTTTTTAAATTATAAAAAAACTATTGTTCCTGCATCTAATAACTTTCAATGCTAGTTTTTATTTATGGGGTCTTTTATTGAAATATTTTAAGACACAAAAGTTTAATGCTGCTACCACGCTTGCTGAAATATGTAACAATCTAAAACTTATAGCCTTTATTTTTCGATGGAGCATGTCTCGTGTTTTCTATGAAAAGAAGGAATGCAATTGCTTTGTTGCATCCTCTCTTGTAAGTCTAGAATTTCCATTATTATTTGCCCCATTATTCTCAAAACATAAAAATCGAAGCGTCGCGCCTGATGAATTCTAATTCAAGATGATTTTAAGGTCAATGTCGAAGCAGAAATTTTCTTTCCTTCATGCATGATGATACAATTGGAGATATTCACTTTACCAGCTATTATATATGTGATACGCTATTATGATTTCATTATTGATTCCATGACACGAATAGAGATCACTTGAGAAGCTTCATTTATAAAGCGGTTCTACGATTATACATATACCAGCGTATTAAAGGGACTGTCAGGAGTATCGCAATATCGGTTTTATGCGACGAGATAAGTCTTGCATTAAATTTTTTCAGGGTTTTATTAAAGATTTTATGGTTTTATTTGCCTCTAAAGCTGAATTTTGTGAGTATTGTTTATAGATTTTCTTTGAAACTCTTCCGCTATCCTGAAAGTAGTTAATAAATATTATTTTCCCCCTGAAATTTTCAAATTCAGTAGTGATTCCTGTGAACTTAAATTTGAGGCTTTTGTTGTCTTGAAGACGTCTCATGCCCTGAAGACGTCTTTCAGACAGAAGCTGTACCAGTGGGTACAGATACATTAGACGTCTTTGGGACGCCTTAAAGACGTACGTGGAACATCTATGTCAGGATTGTTGTTGTCCTTTGTCGAAAAGACACCTTTTAGGCAAGAGTCATCTGGAAGACAACAAAAATCAAAACATTGAAGTCCTCTAGACGTCTGTAACTCGTCCCAAAGACGTCTAGTGTCCTTTTTCCCACTGAGAAATTGTAATGGAAAAAATTATCATACAAAACTTGTTCAAAACTCTTAAGAGTGGGAACAGGGACATTGGACGTCTTTGGGACGTTTTCAAGACGTCTCGAGGACTTCAGTGTCTGGATTTAAATTCTCTATCAGACATCTCTTGTCTAAGAGGTAGATTTTAGACAAAATATGTTCAGGTGATAACAAAATTCCGGAGATTGAAGTCTCACGGACGTTTTTAAGACGTTTCATTGGCGTCCAATGCCTATGTGAAAAATGGGGAATTTTCATGCTAAAAATTATTATTCAAAATTTTTATAAAACTCTCCCCAGTGGGCACAAGTACATTGGACGTCATTGGGACGTCTTAACGACCTATCGACGACTTCTGTTGCCTGGATTTTTTATGTCTTTCAGAAGTCTCTTGTCTAAAAGATATCTTTCAGAAAAAGGACACTTGGGAGATAACAAATTCTTGAGATTTAAGTTCCATTGACGTCTTTAAGACGTCCCAGTGACGTCCAATGTCGCACTGCAAAGTAAGAAATTTTAATTGAAAAATTACCTTTCGAATTTAGTATGAAACTCTTTTTTCAGACAAAAGATCTTTGAAAACCACATAAAGCTAAACATTGAGGTTATCGAGACATCTTAAGACGTCCAATTTCGCCGAACCCACTGGGTTACAATATTTTCCATTTATATCTTTTAGTACTTTTATTTTTTATTCAAAAACTTCTTAGAGATTACATTCTGTTAGTTTTTACACTTCTTTAAACGTAGAAAATATTGAAAAAGAAGATAAAAAAAGAAAAAATAGAAAATTTAGAAGAAAAATATTTCAAATTTTCATATTTTGTATGTATTTTATATTTTATAAGACATGGCATTCTGGATGAACTTGTATTTGAATTTTTCATTTCGAAAATTCTAATAGTAAGCTTAATGAAATTTGTAGGATTGTTTAAACAAAAATTTGCACACTGACATTTCTAGAAATTAATTACGTTTTGGGCAGTATTCTCTAGATTTATGAAATACCCCTGAAATTTCGGAATTCACAATCCTGGTGGAGAAGCTGTTAAAGCGAATTTCAAACATTGAATTCATAGTTACTTTGCTTTTAGTGCTAGAATCACGAATTTGCATTTCGAATTCATTTTGCCAATTCGCTGAGCTCATAAATAGCAGTAGTTCGTCATCCCTGGTTTTATCATAAAACCAGATGAAATACAAATGGCCAAACTATATTTCATTCTAGGCAGTGATTAATTATGAATTACTTTACAGTTGTTGAGAATTCCTATATTTTTTCAGACGTTAACCAGAGTGGCTCCATCGACAAGAAGGATTTCGATCTTGCAGTTCAAGTAAGTACTTTATTATATTTTCCAATGCATAACAAATATTTGTAGTTTTATGACATTGCTTTCAACTCTAAAAATATTACAGACCATTTGCGATTCGAGGGGTTGGGAACCTGGGAATGCGAAAATACAACAGACCAAAGACACTTTATTCAAAATTTGGGATGGCCTCAGACAACGAGCAGATTCGGATCAGGATGGTCAGGTAAAAAATTAAATATTAAATTTCAATGATGCAGCAGAAGCTGACAATTTTTTCCAGGTGTAAATAATTATTTTTAATCCATTTTTTGATTGATATAAAAAATGTTTAGGTATCCAATTAGCGTAGGGAGGTTGGACGTCTTTGGGACGTCTTAAGGACGTCCTGGGAAAAATCGTGTTACCCAGTGGGCACAAGAATATGGTAGTCCGTTGGACGCCGAAAAGACGTCTTTAGGACGATCATGTCTGTTCAAGTGGTGTCTATGGGGCGTCTCATGTCTTAGGGACGTCACGGGAAAATCCGTATTACGCAATGGACGTGGATATGGTCGTCCTTTGGACGCCTAAATTACGTCTTTAGGACGTTCATGTCTGTTCAAGTGGTGTCTATGGGACATATCATGTCTTGAGGACGTCCCGGTAAAATCCGTATTACACAATGGACGTGGATATGATCGTCCTTTGGACGCCTAAATTACGTCTTTAGGACATTCATGTCTGTTCAAGCGGTGTCTATGGGACGTCTTATATCTTGAGGACGTCCCGGGAAAATTCGTATTACGCAATGGACACGAGGATGTGGTCGTCCTTTGGACGCCGAAAAGACGTCTTTAGGACGATCATGTCTGTTCAAGTAGTGTCTATGGGACGTCTCATGTCTTAGGGACGTCTCGGGAATGTCTGTATTACGCAATGGACACATGGATATGGTCGTCCTTTGGACGCCTAAAAGACGTCTTTAGGACGCCCATGTCTGTTCAAGTGGTGTCTATGGGATGTCTCATGTCTTAAGGACGTCCAGGGAAAATCCGTCTTACGCAGTGGACACAAGGATATGCTCGTCCTTTGGACGCCTAAATGACGTCTTTGGGACTTTCATGTCTTGAGGACGTCCCGGGAAAATTCGTATTACGCAATGGACACAAGGATATGGTCGTCCTTTAGACGCCTTAATGACGTCTTCAAGACGTCCATGTCTGTTCAAGTGGTGTCTGATGTCTTAAAGGCGTCTCGGGAAAGTCTGTATTACGCAGTGGACAGAAGGATGTGGTCGTCCTTTGGACGCCGAAAAGACGTCTTTAGGACGATCATGTCTGTTCAAGTAGTGTCTATGGGACGTCTTATGTCTTAAGGACGTCCCGGGAAAATCCGTATTACGCAGTGGACACAAGTATATGGTCGTCCTTTGGACGCCTAAAAGACGTCTTTAGGACGTCCATGTCTGTTCAAGTGGTGTCTATGGGACGTCTCATGTCTTAAGGACGTCCCGGTAAAATCCGTATTACACAATGGACACAGGGATATGGTCGTCCTTTGGACGCCTAAATTACGTCTTTAGGACGTTCATGTCTGTTCAAGTGGTGTCTATGGGACGTCTCATGTCTAAAGGACGTCCTGGGAAAATCCGTATTACGCAGTCGACACAAGGATATGGTCGTCCTTTGGACGCCTAAAAGACGTCTTTAGGACGTCCATGTCTATTCAAGTGGTGTCTATGGGACGTCTCATGTCTAAAGGACGTCTCGGGAAAGTCTGTATTACGCAGTGGACACAGAGATATGGACGTTTTCGAGATATAAAACGTAAACACAACATCAATTAAACAGGCACGGACGTTCTAAAAACATTTTTCAAACGTTTCAGAAATGACTATGCCTCTTGTCTTATCTCTTAAAACGTCTTTGAAATGAGAGACGTTCTCATGACAGCAAAAACATTTGAGTTCACGGAAATTTTTCTCAAGACGACCGAAAGACTTCCAATGTCCGCGCTTGGATCTTAGTGATATGGATTAATCCACTTTATCTATATCAAAATTCCAGATGTAAATTAGATCTGAATAGTGTTCACTTGCCCCTAATAAATTTAATAATCACAGATCATGGCCTTAATATCTAACAAAGTTGACTCTAGCCAATTATGCGAGTTGCTCTAATCGATGTTCAATCCGTTAATTAATTTCTTAGATCAGTCGAGATGAATGGTACTCGATGTGGGAAGAATACGCTAAAGATCCAGATAATGCCCCTGAATGGCAACAGACGTACATGAATTTCGTTTTCGATCTTGAAGATTCATCAGGTGATTTTAAAAGCCTCATCTCGTTATACAAATTTATTTTTGATTGGTTGTTAATACCAATTTCCCCCTTAATTTTAATTCCAGGTGATGGTTCGATTGATGAATCAGAGTTCAGCGTCGTTTGTAGAAGTCACGGAGTTGATGATAGCGAAGCTCGAGAGGCCTTTAAAAAACTACAAGTCGTGAGTTTCAATTATTATTATTATTATTATTATCATTAATGAGTGGCACATAATTTTTTCAGTCGATACATTATTTTATCGATCCATGTACTGTTCTTTTAATTATAAATACCTTTCATTTAAACAAAAAATTCAATTAAATTATTAATCGACATTAGACGTCTTTAGAACGTCTTAAAGACGTCTCATTGACTTTAATCTCAGGCTGTTTGCTTTTCCAGTGGGCACGGGAACACCGTCATCTTTGGGATGCCTGGCAGACGTCTTTAGGACATCCATGTCTGTCCAATTGATGTCTTTAAGACGTCTTATGTCTTCAGGACGTCTTTCAGATATTAAATGTCCACTAAAAATCAATTGAAAACAGATGGATGTCCTAAAGACGTCTTTTGAACGTCCGAAAGACGACTCTGGACTCGTGCTTAATGGGTTTTAATAGACGTCTCGTATCTTGAAGACGTCTTTAAGACATGAGACGTCTAATGTCCACTGAAGTTTCTTGCCTTGTTTATGATTTCAGGAAAATAAAAAATTTATGATCATCATTTTTTATTAACAGGGCAATGATGTAACTCGCGAGAAATTCCAAAAACTCTGGAGGGAATTTTTCTGCTCTGACGATCCCAATGCACCAGGAAATTTCATATTTGGGAAAACATCGTTTTAATTAAGAAGAGAATAATAAACTAACGAAATATAAATATTACCTTTCCTGTCAATTTTATTTCTTTGTTGATTGTTAGTGTGATGACTTGTCGAAATTATGTTGTCAATTCGTGATACATATCGATCTCCCTGTGTGTACGGAAACAGTGGACGTAATTGAGACGTTCTAAGAATCTATAACGTCCACTCAGACCTCAATTAGGCTTTTTATTATTCTAAGGACGTCTCATGTCCGAAGGACGTCATTAGAACATGAAACGACCTTGGGATAGCGAAAAATCTAACAAAAAGTCAATCAGGACGTCCTTAAGACGTTGCAAAGACGTCCAATGTCCCGTACGCAATAGGCTTTCTGCACTGAAAACAGTCCTTAAAATACGAAAATAAAAGTTATTTCGATCAAAGAATATTTCTTTAAAATCGAAAAGTGCATTTCTTTGGACACAGAAAACTTTCATCTCAGTGTAGTTGTAATTCGTTAATTGCGAGAAAATATATTTAAGAGAGGTTAAAGCTGTTTGGTGTCATTAAATTAAAAAATGTCTCTACGAGTGTTTCTTGTCAATCACTTCGTTTGTTGTACAGCCCTTGGACCGAAATCCCTTCCCTCCAAATGCAGCAGCACCCGAAATACCATTTTGAGAAATAGCATGTATATTTTTTTGTAAGCCTAGTAGACACAAGAGTTCTAGACGTCTTCAAGACGTCTTAAAAAGACCCTGAAGACTTCAGCCTTATGCATTATGTTGTTTTAATAATGTTTCATATCTAAAATACGTCTTTTAGACTAGAGAATCTCTCGGGAAAACAAAAACCGAATGGGCAAGGAGAAACAGTCATCTTTGTGACGTCTTAAAGACGTCTCTAGAACCTCCATGTCTGTCCAATCAATCTCTTCTAGGCGTCTGATGTTTTGAAGAAGTCTTGTGGTCTAGTGAAGGTCTGATGTCTAAAAGATTTCCTTACGGCATAAGACGTTCAAAATACATCAAGAACAATCAAGAACAATACCTTGGACATCTTAGAGAAGTTCTTGAGACGTTACAAGGGCGTCCAATATCAGTCCGATCGACGTACCAAAGGTGTCTAATGTCCCAAATACATCCTGAAAATGTCCTTGAAACACAAGATACACCTGGGACGCCATTTGTACTGACATTGACGTCTTAAAAACGTCCTTAGGACGTCTAAAATACGTGTATCAAGAAACGTCCTAGAGACGCCCTATAGACATTCTTATGACGTCTTTATATTTTCCCCAAATGGATGTCTCATCCTAGTGGGCACAGGGACATTGGACGTCTTCGAGACGTTTCAAAGTTCTTTCACGGACTTTATAGTCGAGACATTTTTAAGACGTCCAATCTCCTCATGACAATTGGTCCCGAGACATTAGACGTCTTTGAGACGTGTAAAAGACGTCCTTGGAACGACGATGTCTCTCTAGTTAATGTCTTATGAACGTTTTATTTTTTAAGAATCTTTTTTAGACTCTAGACGTCCATAAGGCATCTATTAGATGGGCATAGATTCCCCAAAGACATCTTCTGGACGTTTCAAATATGAATATATCCACGTGCCTACTGAAAAGCCTGATATTAAAATCCATGTTACGTTGTCGAAATTTGTTGAAGACGTCTTGAGGACTTTATTGAGGCTTTTGTCTTGTAAATAAAAAGTGTCTTAGATACCATATACCAGAAAAGTTGCCATTTCAAAGACGTCTCATCTTTTAAAGACGCCGTGTGGGCACGAGGACATTGATGTCTTTGGAACATCTCAAAAGCGTCTCGAGATCTTCAATGTCTGGCTTCTTGTTGTTTTCTCGACGTTTTGTATAGAAAATCTCTTCAAGACAAAAGACGTCTAGAAGAAAACAAAAAACAAGACATTGAAGTCCTTAAGACGTCTTTCAGGCGTTCAATGTCTTCTTGTCTAGTGAGACGCCTTCTAGACAAAAGACGTCCACATGAGAACAAAAATCTTAAAATTGAAGATCCAGGAACGTTTACAAGACGTCTTATAGACGTATATAATGTCCTCGTGCTTACTGGGTTTTTTCAGTCAATCCTTTTGTGGTTCTTTTTATTTAAATTCTTTATCTTGCGTCTGTGAAGAATATCATGCTTTTGTTGAAAGACTTTATTACTAAGTCTCGCAAGAGAGTTTTCATATTTACTTTTTTTCAGGAGAAAAAATCCCTCTTATTCACTCCACTCAGCTCTCCCTCCTCTCGAACGAAGTATTTCCGAGTAACATCTTCCAGTTATGAATAACTTAGAATACTTATTGTTAGATAACCGAGTAAAAATTCGGTAACGTGTTCAAAGCATAAAGCAGAGTTCCTTAAATTCAACCTCAAAGAGGATATTTTCAGACTCCAAGTATAGAAACTCGTATTCGCATCCAAATGTGAAAAAATATAAAATCAACCATCGAAAGCTTTTTCTCATTTCGGGAAATGAGTGCTACCAAAAATAAAAGTTATGTAAAAATTCTACCAATTCTGTTTCTGAAATATTTCAAAGTGAAAAAAAATGTTTCCTAAAAATTCACTCAGCGTGTAGGAGTTAAAAATTGTTGTATCAGTAACCTAGTTTTCAAAAATCCTTTGGATCACTTTTTTGATTAGTTAAGAGGCTTACATGCATCCAGGCCACAAAAAATTCAAAATAAAAAAATACACATGAAGGTATATTTATATTGTAAATACTATTGCGATTTAAATTTATTAACTTTCCAATGTATATCCATATAGAACTGAAAGGTTGTTCACCCAGTGGACACGGTAACATTTTAAGTTTTAAAACGTCTTAAAGGCGTCTTGGAAACGTTGATGTAGGGCTTTTTGTTATCTGCAGGACATCTATTGTCTGAATGACGTCTTAAGTACATGAGACGTTTCGGAACAGTAAAAACTTTACATTTAAAGTTTACGAGACGTCCTTAAGACGTCTTGAAGACGTTCAATACCAGGCTTTTTATTGTCTTGATGAGTTGATCATGCCCTAAAGACGTCTTTTAGGCACAAAAGGTCCAGAAAAGAACAAAAAGTCTAAACTCAAGGTACTTTAGACGTGAATAAGACGTCCTGGGGACGTTTCGGGGACTTATATGTGAAGCTTTTTATTGTCTCCTGGACTTTATTGTCTAAAAGGCGTCTTAAGTACATGAGACGTTTCGGAACAGTAAAAAATTTATCTTTAAAGTTTACGAGATATCCTTAAAACGTCTTGAAGACGTTTCATACCAGGCTTTTTATTGTCCTGATGAGTTGATCACGCCCTAAAGACGTCTTTTAGGCACAGAAGGTCCAGAAAAGAACAAAAAGTCTAAACTCAAGGTACTTTAGACGTGAATAAGACGTCCTGGAGACGTTTCGGGGACTTATATGTGAAGCTTTTTATTTTCTCCTGGACTTTATTGTCTAAAAGTCGTCTTAAGTACATGAGACGTTTCGGAACAGTAAAAACTTTATCTTTAAAATTTACGAGACGTCCTTAAAACGTCTTTAAGACGTTTCATACCAGGCTTTTTATTGTCCTGGTGAGTTGATCACGCCTTAAAGACGTTTTTTAGGCACAGAAGGTCCAGAAAAGAACAAAAAGTCTAAACTCAAGGTACTTTAGACGTGAATAAGACGTCCTGGAGACGTTTCGGGGACTTATATGTGAAGCTTTTTATTTTCTCCTGGACTTTATTGTCTAAAAGTCGTCTTAAGTACATGAGACGTTTCGGAACAGTAAAAACTTTATCTTTAAAATTTACGAGACGTCCTTAAAACGTCTTTAAGACGTTTCATACCAGGCTTTTTATTGTCCTGGTGAGTTGATCACGCCTTAAAGACGTTTTTTAGGCACAGAAGGTCCAGAAAAGAACAAAAAGTCTAAACTCAAGGTACTTTAGACGTGAATAAAACGTCCTGGAGACGTTGTGGGGACTTATATGTGAAGCTTTTTATTGTATCCTGGACTTTATTGTCTAAAAGATGAGACGTTTCGGAACAGTAAAAACTTTATCTTTAAAGTTTACGAGACGTCCTTAAGACGTCTTGAAGACGTTTCATACCAGGCTTTTTATTGTCCTGATGAGTTGATCATGCCCTCAAGACGTCTTTTAGGCACAGAAGGTCCATAAAAGGACAAAAAGTCTAAACTCAAGGTACTCTAGACGTGAATAAGACGTCCTAAAGACGTTTCGGGGACTTACATATGAAGCTTTTTATTGTCTGCTGGAGGTTATTGTCTAAAAGACGCCTTAAGTACACGAGACATCTGAGAAGAGCAAAAAACCTGGCATTAAATTTTACGAGACGTCTATAAGACGTCCTTAAGAAGGTTTATGTCTATGTCTTCGTGTCCACTGAGATATCACTATCTATATATTTATTAATGTTATATATATATGTATATGTATAAATTAGAGAATATATGGTAATAATTTGCTGATTACAACAGTGAAAATAAAGCTAATAGATGGTGTTTTATCTGTTACTGACGTTCAAGTGTATTCAATTTATATTTAATTATGATTAATTGATTCCGAACGCATATACATGTAAAGTTCCATGTTATGCATGTTTGTTGTATATGTACTAATTATAATAAATTAAGCGCTAATTACACATACAAACCAACACACATGCATACTTCTATTTTTTTCACTGATAATAATTATGTATTAGTTTACTGAAGTGTGTCATATAATTATCCTATAGGTAGTTATTAATTATACTTTACTTTGAGGTGGATGACTATATTCTGTATAATGATAATGTGAGAATCAATAAATGTTGTACCTTGGGTACTAAATTAGTTGCTAAAAACTATTTTTAATTATTATTATGTTTTATTAATATTAAAAGACATTGGAGTCCTTAGGACGTCTTAAAAATATGATATTCTGAAGACGTCAATATCATTTTGTTTTTGCTTTAGTGGACATTTTGGAGACGTCTTAAATACTTGAAACGACTCAAAGTTTTTTGAACGACTTTAAGACGTCCCTAAGACGTCCATTGTTCCCATTATCACCCATATCATCTGAGCTATTATAGATTTCAGAAACGATCCTTAACGTCTTCTACGAATTGCTTTAGCAACCAATTCCTCCAATAATGACTCCAGTAGGCATAAAGACGTTGGAAATCTTAAAAACGTCGAAAGAACGTTTAGTGGTATTTAATGTCTAATATTTTACTGTTCTGAGGACGTCTCATGCCCGAAAGACGTTTTATAGACAAAAAAAGTCCCAGTGGGTACGAGGATATTGGACGTCTACGAGACGTCTCCAAAATGTCTCAAAGACGTTCCGAGAACTTCTATGTTGAAAATGTTGCTATCTTTTAGACAAAAGACGTTCAGGAGATAACAAAAAGCCAAACATTAAAAGCCTCGAGACATCCCAGACGTCTAATGTCTCAAGGACGTCTTCCAAAAATAAGGCGTCCACGTGACGTCAATTGGATAGACATTGACGTCATGAAGACATCAATTGGATAAACATGGACGTTTTAAAGACGTGACAAAGGCTAAGTAATATTTTTTTTAATAATTCATAGTCGAATTCTACTAATTGAATCAGTAGTAGTTCAATTTCTACTCATTTATCTAGTAACTATTTGATTAATAAACGAATTAGTGAAAATTTAACTACTACTCGAATCAGTAGAATTTTACAATAAACTGGTAGAGAACTACCAGTTATTAATATAAATACCCACCAAAGGAATTGGTGAACGATTTCTCACTATATTAATTAGTAATTTTCTACTAATTCAGCCTTATAAATTATTTTCAAGAACTCATTATTGAAAAATGATAAATTTAGCGCTCTTTTATAACTCCAGTAAGTGGTGCAATCTACTGGTTTCATCCAGAACTGCTTAGTGTTCTCAGAATATCTTCATCCAACAATCCAGACAAAAATTTACGTTCTGCTCCAAAATAGAAGGATGCAAGAAAACTCAGTGAGTATATCTATGGTGTTAATTTTGAAATATTTATTATTGTCATCGGATAAAATCTTGCTCTTTATCATTACTAAAAGAACTACTCAACAGTAAGTTGGAAATGGTTATATAATATTCTTTCTTAATTCTATATCAGCCTTATAAAAATTCCCATCGTTATCGCAATAGATACTGACAGCTCTGATAACTTAAGTCTTATCTTTAGACTTAAGCTGTGACAATTCCTATCAGTATTCGATGGATCTTCGCGCGAACGTAGTCACGTTTAAACGAAATATTTCTTTTCATAGCGATTTTGTGGCAGTTGTGAAATTATGCATGGAGGTCGATTGCTTTATAGAAAATTATCAGCTGACACCAGCTGCAGACTGAGTGATCTTAGCTTAAACAAAGTTAATGAATGCTAGTTATTAAAGTCTTCCAAATAGACGGTCTCAACTCATGATACGATCCATTGTGTCTAATATTTTAGTAAAGTGAATTACAAATTTGGGTGGAAGAAAATAATATTACTTTAAGGTTTAAAAGAATGTAAGTAACAATTATTATTTTTTCGCCTCATAACCTTCCGAAAAGTAAAGAAAAACATGATATATGGTTAGACGTCTTTAGAACGTCTTGAGGACGTCCCGTCAGGTTTTTTATTTTTTTTAAATGTCCCATCTTCATATGCAGACATTGAGACGTTCAATGATGAATATGAAGCTGGACATTGGAGTCCTAAGGACGTTTTAAAGACGTCCTAGAGACGTCCAATTATCTCGGGACGTTCTCACGACGTATAGTATCAGTAAAAATCACGTCCCAGGAATATCTAGTGTTGTAAGGATGTTTTGGGATGTCGTGAGGACATGAGACATCTTTGATATGTCAATTGCTTTGAAACTGGACGTCCTAGTAACGTCTCAAGGACTCTTCTTGGATGTTCAAAATTTTTTGCTCACTGAGTCTCACTCGAATTTTTATTAGTCACTTTTTGGATCTCAATGGACATGGGACGTATTGAAAACGTATATCAGTCTTTTGGAAGTCTCAAGAACGTCTGATCTTTCTTATTAATTCCTTATTTGTTATTTATTTCATGTTTCTTTGTTATGAAATATTTTCTGATATTCCGAGTGGGCACAAAACCTTGGAAATCAAAGGGATGTTCTTGAAACGTTACTTGGATGTACTCAGACGTCCTCAGAACGTCCTTAAAATGAAACATATTCCTGGATCTTCATTTATATGGATATTAAACATCCTGAAAACGTCTCTAGGACGTCCAAAAGACACGTGCCAAAAGATGTCCTAGAGACGTCCTTAGGACGTCTTTAGAATTTCCGCCCACTGAATTAATTGGAAATTCAAATTCTATTTATATCTAAAAATGTGTTTTCATTCCAGGTTGGAATATCGCAATGAGGATTTGGAATTAGACGACTGTGAAACTGCCGAAGAGTTTGCGATGACGTCTTTGGGAAAACTGATTTTTGTAGATGCGCACTGCAGACACTCGAAATCTCTTTCTTCCGAGGAATCCTCGAATCTGGATTTGACTGAATCGTTGTCTCTGGCGTTTGAAAGCCTTTTCTACATGCCTTATGACATAATTGAGAATTATGCCAGTACTATAAATACATTGGATATAAGTCACAATAAATTTAGCAGGTAATTAGAGATTTTAGCGTCTTTAGGACGCTTTAAGGACGACTCACAGATTTCAATTTCAGGATCTGCCGTCCTGAGACGTCTTCCTTCTGAAAGACATCTTGCGGTGGAAAGACGTCCTTAGAGGACATCAAACAGCCTGACATTAAAATCTACGAGACGTTATGAGACGTCTCAAAGACGTCAAATATCCCAGTGCTCACTGGATTTGTTCAAAAGGGCTTTTTTATTTTTTCAAATAATACACATCTAATTGTTTGTTCCAGAAATTTACACTTTTTATCAGAGTTTGATAATCTAACGTCACTCAATCTAGATCATAACAATATTGATGCGTTTACGATATTTCCAAACATGCCAAAGCTTCAACTTCTCTGGCTCAATAACAATAAAGTAGAGGACCTCTTTCCCTTCGTGAAGAACCTTTACGAAAGCGTTCCTAATTTGAGATACCTCTGTTTAATGGGAAATAAAGCTGCTCCCAGTTATTTGAATGGTGGAAGTTTCTACGATTATCTTCAGTATCGGTAATTTGACTCATATTTTATATTGTCCAATGGATACGGAGGCATTAGACGCCTTCGGGAGGTCTAAAAGACGTCCCAGGGACTTCAATTTAAGGCTTCTGGAAGTCTGGTACCTGAAAAACGTCTTAATAACACGAGACATTTTAAAAAGACGTTTTAAAAAAGTTTTTAAAAGACGAATATAGAAGTCAGCAGAACGTCTTCAAGACATCCCAAAGACGTCCAATGACTTTTCAACCACCAGATAACTGGAAAATTACTTCATTATTTTAGATTCTAGAGAAAATGTGAAACTCATCGAGTACAGGGACGTAGTCGTTTCCATAACGTCTAAGAGACGTGTTTAGAACTTTCATGTCTGCCTACTTGACGACTTATCAACTTTTAGGTCTAAAACGTCCTGGAACAACAGAAATCCACGCGATGACAATTGGACAAACGTAGACGTCTAAGGACGTTTTTTGGACGTTATGAAGAAGACTTTGTATATGTGTCCACAAGGTTTCTCTTTTCTCTAGAATTAACATAATTTTAAAAGACTTAAATCTTCTAAAGATATTTTTGACGTCCGAATTACGACTACGATCTCGTGTCCGTTGGGAAGATTACAAATAAACAAAATTTCAGGTTATTCGTCATATCGTGGTTTCCACGATTGATTCACTTGGATGATAGACTTATCACTTCAGAACAACGCTTAGAAGCAACAAGATTATTCAAAAGGCCACTCTTGGAACAACTCACAGAACATACACCTATCCCAGAATGCATCAAAGTTTTGCATAATAAATTATCCAGGATTTTTATAAAATCTGCAACGACGGACAATATGCGCATCTCTAAAAGTTCAAACTTTGTTATATAAATCAGTATTACGCGAATTCTAAGCATGAAACATTCCGAAGACTGTAATATTAGTATGTAATAAGCTATGGGGCAAGTGGACACTGGACGTCTCGATAACGTCCTGGAAAACTAAATGACAGGCTTAGTGCGTTGTTTTTTGGACGTCTCATTTTGTAATATCGTATACCAAACAGGATGACAAAATTATTGGTATTGAAATCCGTGAGACGTCCTAAAGACGTCCTGTGGACTACAATTTTAGATTTTTTTTTTACTTGAAGACGTCATATGACTCAAGGACGTCTTACAGGGTAAAGACGTCCTCAGTATAGCAAATGGTTTCACATTGAAGTCCTCGGGATATCCATAAAACGTCTTAACGACGTCCACTGTCCTCGTGCCCCTTGAAGCACTTTAAAAATTATAAATTTTATATAAAATTTTTCAGAAATTATGTAATGATCGTTTTGTACACATTTTTCGATTTTTATTCACGAACTTTACATTGAATAGTTACATGAAATGTATTTAAGCATATCACAAGAAAATAGATTAGTTTCGTATCCTCAATTTTGCTTCTCAGTTTCTTCTCTCCATTTATTGAAATCAATCGTCGGTAAATTTTCGCAAGAAATAAAGGAATTTTTTTCAGATGGGACTTTGAATGCGTCAGGCTGAATGTAGAAAAGATTAGTGGCTGAATCGCATAAAAGACGAGAAAGACTAGCTTTCTTAATTTCTTGAAATTGTTCTATCGAATATAAAAAATAATTTATTTATACATCAAGAAGAAGAAATTGCAAAGTGAGCACGGAAGCATTGAACGATTTTCGGACGTTCTAAAGACGTCCAGTGGAGTTCAATTACGGATGATGCCTTTTGTTCTAGAGACGTCTTTCAAACATAAAACGTCCAGGAAACAACATAAAGTCTAAAGTCTAAGCTCTTGGATGTCATTAGAATGTTTCCATGACGTCTCAGGAACATCAATGTCCAGCTTTTTGTTGTCTTGCGAGAATCTTTTATCTAAAAGAGATCTTTAAGATTTAAGTCGTCTTAGAACAGCAGTAAACCTAGTGTTGAATTTCGCAGGACGTCCTCAAGACGTCTCGGAGATTTTCATTGTCTTTTAGACATCTCTTGTCAAAAAGACGTCTTCAAAGCCTGAGGCGTCTTATACCAGCAAGAAGCCTGACATTGAAACACACAGGACGTCCTTAAGACGTCTCAGAGACATTTGATGTTAGGCTTTTTGCTCTCCTGATAACGTATCATCTCCTAAAAACGTCTTCTAGACACAAGAAGTTCATAAAACAACATTAAATCTGAAATTCAATCCCCTGGACGTCATTTAGACGTCTCATAGAATTAAATAATTGACTTTTATTGTATTCGAGATTTTATTTGTAAAAAAGACGTCTCTATAATATGAGGTATTTGAGAACAGTAAAAAGTCTGGGATTAAGGTCCATAAGACGTCTTCAAGACGTTCTAAAAACCTTTAAAGGCAGGTTTTTCTTTGCCTTGATGACTTATCATGTCCTAAAAGCGTCTCCTAGATAAAATACGTTCATAAAACAACATAAAATATTAAATTAAAGACTAAAATTGAAATTCACAAGACGTTCTTAAGACGTCTCAGAAATACTCAATGTCAGGCATTGTGCTGTCCTGATGATGTATCATGTCCTTAAAACGTCTTCCAGGTACAAGAGATTTATTAGACATCTCCGAAAAAACACATCTCCGAAACATGAGGCGTCCACGAGACGTCTACAAGACGTCCTTGAGACGTTTTAAAAGAGCTTAATGCGAGGCTTTTTGCTGCCCTGATGAGGCAATGTGTCCTCAAGACGTATTTCAGACATGAGACGTCTATAAAATAATATCAAGTCCGAAATCAAAGTCCCTTGGACGTTATTAGAACGTCTTGAAGACGGTTAATATCTCCGTGCCCACTACGTTCTTAACTTTTTACAAATGTCATAAAGTTTTTATAAATTCCAACTTACCAGAAGTAAAGGAATGAAAGAAACCAGCATTATTATAAAAGTATTTATCACCGACTCGACTTCTATAAAATTGTTCAGCGATAAGACATCTAAATGTGGGACCTAATAAAGACCCCGGAAGTCTTTTTTCTAACGACGCTCCAACCAAAAGGTCGATGTCATCCACGTGCGCATATACTCGTCTCAATTTTTCAATATTCTAGATGTGAAGCAATAGAATCAGCAACTAGTATAAAAATCAATACAGTCTTATGATATTCAATAACTTACTTTCCATGAAATTTCATATATTAGATCATAAAAATCATCTGCATATTCTAGGTGACAAATTTTTCGAAATGCATTGTAACCAGGTATTCCGTGATCTCTTCCTCGCTGAATATCAAGTGCTTCTAGATCCATTCCATATTCACTCTTTGATCGAAATAAATACTCAGTTATCTGAAAAAAATCGTATATGTCTTAATGAGCATTGAGACATTGGACGTCTTCGGAGTGTCTTTGGGACGTCTTGAAAACTTCAGAATTAGTGTCTTTGGTACCCAGAGGACGTCTTACTTCTTAAAGACTTCTCAATTGACAAAATACGTCTAGAAGACAACCCAGTGGGTACGGGGACGTTGGACGTCTTTGAGACGTCTGAAAGGAGTCTCAAGGACTTCCATGTCTGGCTTCTTGTTGTCTTCTAGACCTCTTTTGTCTAAAAGATGTCTTCTGGACATAAGACGTCTTTAGGACAACAAAAATCCTGACATAGAAGTCTGAGGAACGTCTTTGTGACGTCCCAAAGACGTCTAATGTATTACGTTACCTTTTAAAGGTGCTCAGAAAAATATCTGTACTAATTAACCACTTATGATTGAAACAATTCTAGATGACATGAAGCGTGCAATGTGCGACGCATTTTGCACGCACAGCTGAGCATTACAATTTAATGAGTTCGTGAATTATTTTACGTATTTCTTTTTTGATTACCTCTTTATCAAAGCAAGCATCCGGGCTTTGTATTGGTTGATAGATCAATCCTCTCAATAAAGCCTCAAAATTGTTATTAACTTCAACAACTTGTGGACGTAAGTAGTGATTACTCAAACGCATAAGTTTTGATACGTTGTAATTGTAATTGTATAATCTGTAAATGTCAGATAGAATTTCTCAAATTACTAATCTTCTTAATTTTAGTCAACTGTTTCACAAACCTTCAAGTCTTTTAAATTTATGACTTCCAACTCTCTGATTCTTAAAATTTACAGTTTTTCAAATGTGTTCTACAATTTTTATATTTTTTTAACAAAATTTTTAAATTAGATAGATATAAGGAGAAATGCCACATGAATTAAAGTTTTCGGTAAAAGATTTTTTAATAAACCTATAGCAGTTATGTAACCGTGTTACCGTGTCAAGAAATGTTTCTGTTACTTTTATACCATATTTATAGAATTTGTTAAAAAATAAATTCAGAACTTTAAGTTTTACAGTTGCGTAACGGTTACAATTAAATGTTATTGAAACTTCATATGGCTGGTCAGCAACACTGTAACAGAACATCGATATAACTTTGTTGTTACATAGTTGCAAAATTTATTCAGAACGCATGTTATAAAATACCTGTGATACTGATGTTCTGAAACAGTTACGTAACAACTGTTACTCATCGTAACAGTTGTTATGGAACATTGTGACCTTTTTGTTATGAAACCCTTACAGAACGCTTTTCAATCAATAATTTTCTTGGCAAGTGTTTTTTATCTTGGAAATGTTTTCATAAACATACTTAAGATCTCCTTCCACGAGTGTGTGCAAAAATCGAAAAGCTGAAGCTGTGAAGCTATTGATAGTCGACGGATTTACTCTGATATTATAATCATAAGACATCTTTTTTTCTGGGATCACACACTTTGATTTGCAGTACTGCTTACCTGTAATTGGATTTAGAAAAATATGAAATAAAATTAAATAGACCAGTGAAAACAAAAAAACATTGGACGTCATTAAGACGTCTTAAAGACGTCCCTCAGACGTCTGTTTTAGAATTTCTGCTGTCCCGAAGAAGTCTCGAAACTGAAAGAAAATAGACGAAAGGCGTCTAGATGACAACAGAAAACCCGATATTGAAATTCCGAGACGTCTTTAAAACGTCCCAACGGCGTTCAAAATCCTTGTAGCCACTGTGCTGTCACGTGATTTCCTTAAGAGTTCTTGAGAAGTCTGTAGAATCACTTCAAAAGTACAAGAAAGAATTTGTGTGCCAAATTATGAGGAATGTCTTTGAGACGTCCTAAAGACGTTCCGCAGGCTCCAATTTCCTAAGGACGTCTCGGTTTTAAAGACGTCTCAGTTTTAAGACTTCTTTTATCCAAGAGAAAAACAGAACGTCTGACACTGAAAGCCCGGGATGTTATAAGGACGTCTCAAAGACGTCTAATGTACTGGTGCCTACTGAAAGGGGAAATAAATATGATTTTATGTTTTATTTAATAGATACAATACCGACGACAATCGGAAGCCAGTCTTGATAAGTAATGTGTTGATACATAGCGATAAGTATACGTCTGCTTTCTTGAAAGAGTTTCTCGTCATTCCAATGAGGGTTTATGCAAAATAAAGCATCTGCTATGCGATTATGTTCTCTGAATAAGAGTGTCTGCAAGATGACAAGCTGAGGGTTTTGATTCGTACGTACATCACCTGGATAACAAATTATCATAATTAATATATCCCAGTAGAAATGGAGACATTCCTTGGGACAACTAAAAAGTTATATTTAGGACGTTCATGCTTGTCTAACTGAATTGGATCTTGGATCTCCTAAAGACGTTTTCTAGATATGGGACGTTGACAAAAAATTAACCGTACAGAGAGAGAGGTCGTAAATATGTCTTTTGGACGTTCTAAAGATAGCAATTTTTAGATAGTTCCTCAGAGTACACGGAGATATAGCCGTCTTTAGAACGCCCAAATAACGTCTTGAGGATGTCTATATCTGTACAATTGATGTCTTGTGGACGTTTTATGTCGAAAAGACGCCTGTAGGGCGTTCATTTCTGTAAGTTTAGTGTCATTTAGACACTTTGCATCTTAAAGACGTCTTTTCGACGGTCCGAAGTTTTTGATTTTATTCTAAACGTCTTTTGTCTAAAAGACGTCTCAAAGATATTTGACGTTCTCAGGACAAAAAAAAATCTGATAGAAGTCCGCGAGACGTTCTTAAGACGTCCTAAGAATGATCATTTTTCTTCCCGCATCATATTGGATTTTAATCCAAATAAATAAAAGAACTCAGTGTCCACAATGGCATTGGATCTTTTTAAAACGTCTCAAAGACGTCTCGCAGACTACAATTTCAGTCTTGTTCTCGTAAAGACGTCTCATACCTTCAAGACCTACATTATACGTAAGACGTCCGGGAGACGATAAAAATCATGACCTCAAAAACCCCAGAACGTCCGTAAAACGTCTTTAGAACGTCCAATGCCCTTATACCCACTGGAAATTAATCCATGAATTCTAAATTAATAAAAAATGATAAGTAGGTATTGTCCTCTCCTATAAATATAAGTTTTAAAGAATCCCTATATTTTCAATCCATCAATTTTCAGTGTTTTACTCTTGATTAATTTTGACTGGCACATGGAATTTTATCGGGTATGAAACCTGTTTTGTAGCAGATATCAGCGGGTGTTATCACGTCACAAAACAAAGATCTTTTCTTCATCGTTGGCATCATGTGACGCCCATTTCGTAATTCTATCTTGAGTCGACCTCCAACAAATTGTCTCAATCTATCGCTTGTATCTTTGTCGTTTCCATAAAGCGGCGAAAGATCCAAAAAGCTTGTTGCTCCGTTCAACTGAAAAGTCAAAGATAAAAACCAATGAAATTTTTCTACAACTTATTTGAAAACACAATTTTACTCATGTCATATTATAGAAACCATCAGATTTTGAGGAACCTTGGCGAAGGTTTCGGAAAGGGATTCTATCCTAACGAATCCGAGCAATTCCGAACCATTCGGAATAATTACGAACCAATCCGAAAAACGTTTTGCATCTCGTTTTTTGAAAAGCGATCGAAAATCAATCCGTTTTAATCCGATTCATTCCGCTTTAATCCGAGGCATTAATACGAATGAATCCGAACCAAGTTTTCAATCCGAATCATTCTAACCCGAACTTATTCTCATTGATTTGGATTGAAAGATTAGTTTAGATCAATCTGAACTCGGATTCATTCGGATTCATCCCTCAAATTGAAGTAAAATGAATCATTAAGTCGGATTGATTTTTGACCGTTTTTCATAGATCGAGTTTTTCAAGTTTATTCGGAATGATTCCGAATGGTTGGGAAAAAGATTTCGAAATGGCTCGAAATAGATCTGATTCGCTCGGATTGAATTCCAATTGGAAACTTTCGCCAGGGAAGAAAATAGAGCTCTTTTTTTATCAATTTTTTGACAGTACCTGGTCTGCTGCTCCCAAAGAACAATCTTCATTAGCGATCGTTATTGATCGCACAAAATTCATGCACCTTCGGTTGAATAATCCGTAGAATTTATCCGTTGATGGAATTATGATTGGAGCACAGGAATGATGCTGCATTGTATCTGGCAATGGATATCCATCAGGTGCACAACATTCTATCCCACCATCCTCTATTTTTCATTTTTGTGAAAATTAAATCACGTTTTCATATAGAATCAATGTTAAACTTTCCAAATATTCATTAAATGGTATAATAATTACAAAATTATTTCATATCTTATCTACTTAAATTAACATTTTTGTAATTTATCGACATATTATACATTTCACTTCTGGTAAATTCTTATTTAATTGTGAAATGAGTAATTGTGAAAAATTGAAAATGAAAACTTAAATAAATTATAGGATTTTTAAAATAGAAGATTCAACGAATATAAAACAGTAAAACTTGAGCTAAGAAAATAAAATATGAGCTTAGGAGATAGAAGGATATAAGACGTCTTCTGAACAGCATAAAGCCTGACATAAAAAATCACGCGACGTTCTGATTCAGTGGGCACGAAGACATTGGACGTTTTTGAGAGATCTTAAAGACGTCTCGAGGATTGTAATGACAGTCTTTTTGTTGTCTTTTAGACTTCTATTGTCTAAGAGATGTTTTTAAAATATAATACGTCCACAGGACAGCAAACTGACACATAAGTCTATAGAACGTCTTTAAAACGTCTAGAAGTCGTCCAATGTCCCTGTGCCCCCTGGATATGACGTCTGAAGGAGGTTTATTGTCTCTGTTCAAATTGAGTATTTAAAACACAATTATAATTATAATGAAATTTACAATTATATCATGAATTGTTATTAAATTATCTTAAAGACGTCTAGTGAACATTAACGTCTAGTTATTTTCCTGTTCTCAAGACGACTCGCATTTGAAAGACGTCCTTCAAACAAAAGATGTAAGAAAAAGTACTCAGGACGTTCTCAAGACGTCTTGAGTACTTCATTGGCAGGCCTTTTGTTGTCTTTTTAACGAGTTATACATAAAAGACGTCCCCAAGATAACATCAAAACTTTGGATTTCCAAGAGGAGTCCTTGAGACGTTACTTGGACGTCCAAAAGACATGTGCCAAAAGACGTCCTAAGGACGTCCTATATACATCATTAGAACGTCTTTGTACTTTTTGCCCACTAAGAACAGAGGATCAGATTTTTCAAAATGAAAATATCTAACAAGTATTATATTGATTCATAAACTCGTTGCTGAATGAAGAAGAAACCGAATTTCGATGACCGATATTTTTTACATTTTCATACCTTTTTAGACCTACCCGTTTGAGCCATGATCTGAAATGCGAAGTCATGTGCCAGTATTTGGCCCCATTGCATTACAACAAGCGTATAAGATGTTTCAGCTGTATCGTGTCTCGAAAATACTTCACAGCTCAAAACTCTCGGATTGGGTAATTCATTACCGGTAACGCTGACAGGTAAGCGATAAATACCTGCAATTAAACGTTATATGATAGTTGGTACATTACACTAATGCTAAAAAACAAGCAAAGTATTTTACACTTATTAATATTTAATTTACACTGTCTTTTGAAAGAAATATTATTGGGTCTAATAAATTCGAATTGAGCTTGATTCAAAAATACCATTTAAGTCGATTAATTTGATCGGATTTAATCAGATTTAATCAGATTACATATAAACATCGTCAAAACCACAATAGACACGGAGACATTGAACGTCTCTAGGACGTCTCAGAAATTCGATATCAGGTTTTTTTATTTTCATCTGGGCACAGAGACATTGGACGTCTTAAAGACGTTTCTTTGACTTTTATACCAGACCTAAGAGTGTATTGTTTTTCCAAGACGTCTTTTAGAAAAAGAAAACGCCTAGAAGATAGCAAGAAGCCTATCAGTGAAGTCTCTAAGACGTCCTACAGACTTCCTATAGACGTCATTGTGCTCACTAGAATGAATCCGCTTCAATGATGTTTCTGAATCAGGTCCGATCCGATTCAATGATACAATATTTTTACAAACAAAAATCCTTACTCAGTGGGCACAGAGACATTGGACGTTTTAAAGACGTTTCGTGGACTTCAATATCAGGCATAAGAGTGTATTATCTTTCCAAGACGCCTGTTAGAAAAAGAAAACGTCTAGAAGATAGCAAGAAGCCTATCAGTGAAGTCTCTAAGACGTCCTACAGACTTCCTATAGACGTCATTGTGCTCACTAGAATGAATCCGCTTCAATGATGTTTCTGAATCAGGTCCGATCCGATTCAATGATACAATATTTTTACAAACAAAAATCCTTACTCAGTGGGCACAGAGACATTGGACGTTTTAAAGACGTTTCGTGGACTTCAATATCAGGCATAAGAGTGTATTATCTTTCCAAGACGCCTGTTAGAAAAAGAAAACGTCTAGAAGATAGCAAGAAGCCTATCAGTGAAGTCTCTAAGACGTCCTACAGACTTCCTATAGACGTCATTGTGCTCACTAGAATGAATCCGCTTCAATGATGTTTCTGAATCAGGTCCGATCCGATTCAATGATACAATATTTTTACAAACAAAAATCCTTACTCAGTGGGCACAGAGACATTGGACGTTTTAAAGACGTTTCGTGGACTTCAATATCAGGCATAAGAGTGTATTATGTTTCCAAGACGTCTTTTAGAAAAATAAAACATCTAGAAGATAGCAAAAAGCCTGTCAGTGAAGTCTCTAAGACGTCTCGGAGACGTCCTATAGACGTCAGTTGTTCCTATCCCCACTGGGCAAATGACTCCATTGAAGAAATTAAATAGTTTTCTACATAGATTTATGGCTTATTTTCTTATACGTAATTATCAGTGGACACGGGGACTTTGGACGTCTTTCCGACGTCTCAAGGATGTTTTGGTAACCTTATTTTCAAGATTTTTGTTGTCTTTCCATTCTATTTTGTCTATGAGACGTCTTCGAGTGAGAAGACGTCCTCCTTGCAACAGAACGTCTAATGTCCTCACAACGCCTCTGAGATGTTCAATGTCTCTGTGTCCATTGGAATATTATTTACCATCAGAGTATCTTGGGGGCAGAAGTCTAAAAAAGGCTGTATTGCTTTGCCCCCAGGTGGGATGATTAAAATTATTACAAGATCCATCAATAGTTCGATATATATCTAATGGGCTGCATTGAATATTTTGAGCATTTCGACAAATCCTCTTAGATGTTACCCGGAAACCATGATGACGTAGCATATCCAGGAAAGTGTTTGGAGTTATTCCGTACCTGCGAAAATTAATAATAGCTTACATGGAGATTTAATATATCACGTTTAGATTATAATAACTGGTTTTCAATCGCCCATATTAACTGATGAATTAATGCAACTAAAAAAACGGAACCTGTTGCAATATTTTTCATGTTAGTCTATAATCTAGGACTTAATGGGTGATTATTAAATTTGATTCATATTCCACACAATTTTCATGATTTTATAAACCATCTAGAATTATCAACTTTCAAAAGATAGATTATTGACAGATAAATTGGGACGTTGTAATAATTCTAATAACTATCCCTGGCGAAAGTATCGTATTGAAATTCATTCCAAATCAATCAGAACTATTCCGATATCTGTACCCGAGCCAATGTGAATCATTCCGAACCAATTCGAAAAACGTTTTGTATCTCGTTTAATGAAAAACGGTCAAAAATCAATCCAACTTAATCCGATTAATTTCGAGACATCAATCGGAATGAATTCTAACCAATCCGAAACCAAGTTTTCAATCCAGATCAATCCGAATGAATCCAAGCTCAGATTGATTTGTATTGATCTGGATTTAAAACTTGGTTTCGGATTGGTTAGAATTCATTCCGATAGATGTCTCGAAATTAATCGGATTAAGTTGGATTGATTTTTGACCGTTTTTCATCAAACGAGATACAAAACGTTTTTCGAATTGGTTCGGAATGATTCACATTGGTTCGGGTACAGATATCAGAATAGTTCTGATTGATTTGGAATGAATTTCTATACAATACTTTCGCCAGGGTAGGAGAATATTTTTTTAAAGAAAAGTAATAGACACAAATATTGCTCAAATACATCCCAGTAGGCACAAAACCTTGAATATCCTAAAGATGTTCTTTGGACGTTACCAGGACGTCTAATGCCAGTCCAATTGACGTACGAAAGATGTCTAATGTCCTAAAGAGATCCTAAAAACGTCCTTAAAACACAAGATATCTCTGGGATGTTATTTGTACTGATATTGAACGTCCTGAGAACGTCCTAAGGACGACCAAAGCACACGTCCCAAAAGACGTCCTCGAAATGTCCTATAGACATCCTTAGAACGTCTTGAGATTTTTTACCCACTGGGATATTAAATATTGTTTTCCCTTCATTCTTGGTGGGTACGGAGAGATTGGACGTCTTCGGGACGTCTTAAGAACATCCCGCAGACTTTACGTTGAGCCTGTTTGGTGAACGTGTCATGGCTTAAGAAAAAGACCCTTTTTCAAATTTTAGCAATTGATTATAAATACACGGTCAGGAAAAAGTTGAGAAAACCTAAAATGTTTTTTTCGGTTGGAAATTCTCTAGCGACTTCTTTTAGACATGTATCTTAAGACACCCTGTAGAAAAAAACTATAATTGATTTCGTAAGTCACTGTCAGGATTATTATTGATAAGAATTTGAAGCGATTTTTCACGTACTCGTTAAATAACTTTTCCTGCATGATCTTGGTACCAATAAGAGTCAGTTCTGATTCCTTGTACAACTCTATCTGTTTGTCTGTGGCTTTGCTGTTCATGAAGTAAAGTTTAGACATAGTGTTTGCTTTAGGATTTAATCCTTTTCCTACCAGTGATTTATCTCGATCATGCATATTGATTGCAAGATTCTGACCGTCGGTTAAACAGTCTTTTATGCAACGAAGAGGTACTGTCTCAGCACCTAGCAAAAAAAAATTTAACTTGAATTATCTATTATTATTTTTTTTAGATTCAATATTCACAAACGAAAAAAAAATCTGTTAAATTTACTGAGCCTATAAGTTGTAATAGTGACAGTATAAAATTTCTGTAAATTCAACAGGCATTTCTCTAATACTGATCAAAAACCTGTTATGTTCACAGAAAATAAGTACATTGTACTGAAATACTTGTTAAATTTACAGAAAATTTATTCTCTCACAATTCTATCTTACTTTATAAATAAGAATCAGTTAGAATTTTTAATAAAATTTCAATCAGTGTCTAACTTCTCTGTTTTTCAACAAATCCAAAGTGAATGATTTTTAACTAAGAATGATTATCAGTCAGAAATGACTGATTGTGAAAGAAAAAGTGAGTCATTGACTGGAATTATAAAAAATTTGAACTGATTCAAATCTAGAGAGTATGGTCTAGGTAAATCTAAAATTTGTTTTCTTCGTGTTACTTCAGATTGTCGCAAGTTCTACAGGAGAAAAAAACCTGTTGAATTTACAAGTTAATTTTACCGATAATTCAGGGCCAATAAGCAATTTCCTGTTAATTATACAGACATTTCAGTAATATTTAAAAAAAGATCTGTTAAATACAGATTTTTATGAAAATTCCTTATTTTGTAAATTTAACAGGTGTTACTGTAATATCACCCATAGGTCTCTTATATTAACAAGAAATTGCTAAATTTTACAAAAATATCAGTGAAATTGATTGATCAGCTGTACTGACACTATTTTAAAATCTCAGTGGGCAGGAGAATTTGATATGATATTGAGATGTTTCTAGGACGTCCCACAGATTTTATTGTCAGGATTTTTGCTGTCCTGTAGATGTTTCTTGTCTGAAAGACGTCTCTTGTCTGAAAAACGTCTCTGGAACATGAAACGTCCAAGTGGACACTGAGACACAGTCATCATTAGGACGTCCAAAAGAAACATCCAGGGGGTACATGTCTGTTCAATTGACGTCTTATGGACTTTGATGTTTCAAAGACGTCCTTAAGACATCAAAAGTTCAAATATCTTCTACAGACGACTATATTTTTAAGTCACTAACACTTTGGCTTTTAATACAAAAAAAGCAGTGATATCAAAAGTCTTAGGACGTTCTTGAGATATCTGAAAGACGTCCAATATTCTCGCGCAACTAGAACTTTCACTTTTGTTCAAGCTAAGTCTAACCGAGAGTTAAGACGTCCATTGGACAGGTACAGGACGTATTCAAAACGTCTGAAGGACGTCCTGATAATTCAATGTCTGTCTATTTGCTTTCTTGAAGACGTTTTTATAACATGATATATACTCAAGACAACAAAAAGTATTATAACATAGAAGTCTCTCGGACGTTTTTAAGATATCTCACGTGTTATTAATATCCTTATACCCAATAGAATACCAATTATAGTTACAACCCAGTGGACACAGAGACATTAGACTCTTGAAGATGCCTTAGGAATTTTAATCCAAGGATTTTTGTTGCTTCCTAAACGTCTTCTATCTAAAAGACGTCTTCTCCAGGATAGCAAGAAGCTTGACAGTGTAACCCAAGGAACGTCTTTAAGACGTCCCTAAGACGTCTAATATCCCTATGCTCACTGGGAAACGAGAAGAAAATATTTTGCAAACAAATCGAATTAAATACCTCTTGGAGTTCGAAGATGATAATCCAACCTCCGACAATCTGGATCAGCATAATAGGATTGACCACTGCAATTTGCATCCAAATTTATAAACCTATCATTTGAATAGGTGTTCAAGTTGTACAATTTATTGTCATCCCTAAAATAACTGGCCTTTCGAGGTTTCTAATAATCAAATGAATATTATTAGCTTGTTATAAAATAATCACAATGCAGAAATTGACAGTCCAGCGGATCCAGCCACATTAGACGTCTTTAGAACGTCTAAAAAAAGTCCCACGGATATCGATATCAGGGTTTGTACTGTCCTGAAGACGTCTCACATATCTAAGTAAGCTTCCAGGGATAGGTCGTCTTTGGGACAGCAAAAAATCTGACATAGAAGTTTAAGGGACGTTATTAAGACGTCCTACGGATTTCGATTTCAGCCTTTGTATTATCCTGAAGTCATCTCATATTTCTGAGTAAGCTTCCAGACATTGAACGTCATCAGAACAGTAAAAATCCCAATATTGAAATATGAGGGACGTTATTAAGACGTTTCCGGATTTCGAATTCAGCCTTTGTCCTGACCTGAAGACGTCTCACATTTGTAAGTAATCTTCTAGGTATAGGAAGTCTTTGAAACAGCAAAAATTCTGACATAGAAGTCTAAGGGACGTTATTAAGACGTCCCACGTATATTGGTATCGGGGTTTGTACTGTTCTGAGGACATCTCACATTTCTAAGTAAGCTTCCAGGCATAGGAGGTTTTCAGAACAGCAAAAATTCTGACAACCAAGTTTAAGGGACGTTATGAAGACGTCCCACGAATTTCGATTTCAGTCTTTGCACTGCACTGAAGACGTCTCACATTTCAAAGTAGTCTTCCAAACAGAGGACGTCTTTGGAACAGCAAAAAATCTCACACAGAAGTCAAGGGACGTTATTAAGACGTCCTTCGAATTTCGATTTCATCCTTTGTACTGTCCTGAAGACGTCTCATATTTTCTGAGTAAGCTTCCAGCATAAGACATCTTTGGAACAGCAAAAAATTCTGATATAGAAGTTTAGGGGACGTTATTAAGACGTCCTACAAATTTCGATTTCAGCCTTTCTACCGCCCTGAGGACGTCTTACACTTCAAAATAATCTCCTAGACATAGAACGTCTTCAGAAGAGCGAAAATCCTGATATTGAAGTTTGAGGGACCTTATTAAGACGATCCACATATTTAGTTTTCAGGGTTTGTACTGTCCTGAGGATATTTCACATTTCTAAGTAAGCTTCCAGGCATAGGAGGTTTTAAGAACAACAAAAGTCCTGACATCCAAGTTTAAGGGACGTTATGAAGACGTCTCACGAATTTCGATTTCAGCCTTTGTACTGCACTGAAGACGTCTCACATTTTAAAGTAGTCTTCCAGACAGAGGACGTCTTTGGAATAGTAAAAACTCTTGCATAGAAATCTAAGGGACGTTATTAAGACGTCCCACGAATTTCGATTTCAGCCTTTTTACTGTTCTGAAGACGTCTCATGTTTCTGAGTAAGCATCCAGCATAAGACGTCTTTGAAACAGCAAAAATTTTGACATAGAATTTTAAGGGACGTTATTGAGACGTCCCACGGATTTCTATTTTAGCCTTTTTACTGTCCTGAAGACGTCTAACATTTCTAAATAGTCTACCAGCCATAGGACGTCTTTGGAACAGCAAAAATTGTGTTTTAGAAGTCTAACGGACGTTATTAAGACGTCCCGCGGATTTCGATTCTAGGCCTTGTACTAATAACATCGAAGTTTGTGGGACGTTATTAAGACGTCCTGATGACGTCTAATCTGCCTTTTCCTACTAGAAAGGATACTTACAGGTCGCTCGTGCTGAATGTGATGCATATTACTATCATAAAATAAATGATCAGGTCGGTCTGTAATTTCAAAATCACGAAATTCATCATCCTGATCACTATTTGCTGACCAGCATAAATTTTTATCCGAACCGCACTTTGGACACGTCCCATATTCATCAGAATAATAATTGTAAAAAGGCTGTACATTTGCTGTGCATCTGCACATTTCAGAATCACCGCGGACGTAATCGAATCCAGAATTTGTTCTTGTATCGCAGAAATTATTCTTTAAATCTCGTTCACTTGATCTAGGAACGGAAAATGAAGGATAATTTTCAGAAATGCTGGAAATAACGTCTTCCATTGCTTTTGAAGCCAAATCTATAATTTTATCTTCAACATGGTAATTACTTCGTCTATGTTCATCTTCTGTTGCATTTTCAATCATTTTTCCAAACTGCTTTTTTATTTCTCGTAAAACGTTTTCCATGATTTCATAATTATTTTCGTCTGATTTCCAATCCCATTGCTTTTTCTTTAAATCCTTGACTAATGATTCTGAATCATAGTTTTGCTTTTCTTCAAAAATTTCAGGAGATTGAGGGTCTGAATTGTTTTCATCTACAATACTTTCATCAATTTTTTTTTCATTGTTGATTAATTTTCGAGAAGTGTCCTTTTCAGTGCAAATTTTTTTCTTTTCTGGTGATAAACTTAGAAATGAATCTGAATCAAGGTCAGTTTTTAATGTCCTTCTTGGGAAATCTCTGTTTGTGGTTTTCTCTGATTTTCCTCTATTTGGGATACCCGTCGATTCAACTTTGTCTGGAAATCTAAAATTAGATTTATACTTGTCTGGACCGTTTTCATGATCCCCTTCGTTATTTTTAGGAATGAGTAAAGTTAACCTTGATCTTGGAGAGGAATCTAATTTAATCGTTTTGGGTTCTTTCTCTATGGCAGTACGTATATTGAAAATTTTTTGCACGTCTTGAAACAATCCTGGATTTGATCTAGACTTGAGCAAATGGGACAATATAGTCGACCTTTTTGCTCTGTGTTTTGTTGATTGCGAGGAAAAACGATTGTCAGCAAGACATTGATGCAAACCAAGATTATTGTCAAAAATACTATTTTCTAGAAAAAAAGCAATTTTTAAAAACATAAACATTTTAACATTTAAAAAAAATAAAATGCAGATTTCACCTGTTATTTTTGGCGCTTTCTTGATCGTGACTTCATTGATGTTTTTTTTCTGTCTCAAAAATTGCACTCTTTGAACAAAATTATTGTCACTTTTTTCAAGAATATTTTCACTTATTCCAATTACTAAAATGTTAATTAAAATACATAATTGGATAAAATTCATTTTAAGTTTAATTTACAACTAAATGAATTTATTACTTTTTGATCAGTCCAGAATGCAGGCATTTTACGACTGAAGGTCGATTCACGGAATGTTTCGCTTCGAACTCAGTTCTGCACGAGTTGTGTCAGCAAGAAATCAAATTTCAATAAGATTTTGATGAATGTATTTTTTTCGTAATAGAAATATTTGATGACACTGGTGTTACTTTTTGTATTAAGTGTATAATTAATTAATAATAATTAACTAATATTAATCTATCCAAGGGCATTGGACGTCACTGGGACGTCTTAAAGACGTCTTCGAGACTTTAACGTCAAAGATTTTGCTGTCATTTTAACGTCACTTGTCTGGAAGACGTCTTAAGGACAGCAAAAGTCTGACATAGAAGTCTGTAAGATATTAGATGTCTTCAGGACGTCTCAAAAACATTTCGACGTATTCAATGTCAGGATTTTTGCTCTCTCGAGAAAGTCTTGTGTTTCAAAGACGTCTTTAAGACAAAAGACATCAGAAGACAGAAAAAAGTCCTAAAAAAACCTAAGAGACGCCTTTAGAACGTCCCAGAGTTCATTGCCTTTGGAGCTTTCTCATTACTTATAAATAGATAATTGATGTAAAGTTTGGAATAAGTAATTGGTAAATAATGTTCTTACTCTCTTTGTATTTTACAAATATTTATTAAGGAAATTTAAACGTGGTTGAATGACTTCGGCACGTTTAATAAAATAAATCAATTGTAGTTTCATCAGAGTTTTGACAAAGTTTATTTTATTCCAAAATCATTTAATGGATGATAGTATTGTAACTGACATGCATTTCGTATTTTTCGGTCAGTTGTTGAAAAATTAATCGATAATTATCTAACTGTACATTAAAGCATAAACTTACAAAATTCATTAACAATATAAAAAATAACAAAATTATTAGATTATTATTATTATTTATTATTTCTTAAAATACGGTGCTTGCTGCGCAACCGTTGGCTGAGGTCTGTAATCTTTCCACAACGTTAAGTCAAGCCCAGGAAGATTTTTGCAATTCACGAGAGGATTCCTGAAAATGAATTGATAAATTAATTTTTACTTATATCTTAAGTAAAACTATTTATTCTATACAAAGAAAAATATACAGAATTGGATCAAACTAGATTAAAACTTAGTGATAAAAATGAAGTCATAAAAGATATACTGTGAGCACAGAAACATTGGACGTCTTTAAGACGTCTTAAACATGTCCTGGCGACGTATAGTGAAACTTTTTACTGTCTTCTAAACGTCTTTTGTCTGAAAAATGTCTTTCAAAAATGGGACGTCCACAGGGCAGTCAATTGATATCAATGTTCAAGACACGTCTCAAAGACGTCTAACGTTTCTTTGCATACTTTCTTTCAGCTCTTTCAAAAATAAAAAATAAGATCTAAGTTCTACTTGTTTAAATGCTTTAGATTTTTTCTTGAATTTAACCAAAATAACCGATTGGATATCTTTGAGACGTCTTAAGAACGTCTCGGCAACTTAAATGTCAATCTTTATGCTACAGTTAAACATCTCCTGCCAAAACAATGTCTTTGAAACGTAAGACGTTCTCAGAATGACGAAAAACCTGACATGTAAGTCTACAAGACGTCTTTGAGACGTCTCAAAGACGTTGTGATCTTTAGGACACCCATTTCTGCCCAACTGACGTTTTGAGAATGTATCATACCATCAACACATAAAACGTCCAAGAAAATCAATTTCACTGAGAAAGACGTCTTTAGGGCTACTCAAAACGACAGTTGGAAAAAGGACAAATATCCTCTTTAAATTAAGTTCTCTTTCATTATTTCCACACTCCCAAATTCTGTAATTCTATCTGATCGATTTCTCTTCGTGTTTAAATCTTTAAACGATAAATTTTAATTGAACTAAAGATCTTACTGAATCGAAATTTGTTCAAATCCTCTTGATTGCATTGATTGTATATTGTCACCATTATCACAGAATAATCTGGAGATGCTTGATTTGCGAATCTCATTGAGTTGTTCTGAAAAAATCAATTCCATATTTATTATATAAGTATTTAAATTCTAAGATCCAGCAGTCACAAAGACGTTAGACGTCTAAAGGACGTCTAAAAACTTCAATGTCAAGCTTTTTGTTATCTTGAGAACGTCTGATACCTTTTAGACGTCTATGAGAAACGAGACGTCTAAAAAACAACAAAAAGTCAGACATTGAAGTTATCGAGACGTCTTTAAGACGAATAATTTTAATAATAATAATTTTTCACTTACCAACGGTAAAAGCTGTTTCAGAATCATAGGATTCAAACCAAAAACGGTCTCCCACTCTCGTTCTATAGAACTGTTCAGTTAGTATGCACAGGAAAGTTGGTCCAACCAAAGTTCCAGGGATATGACTTTCCAAAATTCCAGCCATGGTTAAATCTACATCATCTACAGTCTCGTATAATTGAGATAATTTTTGGACGTTCTAAATTTTAAAACAGTAAATGCAATTTACATTTCTTTTTTTAATCTGAAGACAAAAATCGTTGATATTATTTTTTACCCAGTGGGCACAAAGACATTAGACGTCTTCAGGACCTCTCGAAGACATCTTAAGGAATTCTATGAAAGGATTATTGCTGTCCTGAGGACGTCTTATGCCATAAAGACATCTTTCAAACGAAAGACGTCCAGAAAACAGCAATAAGTTAAACATTGAAGTCCTCAAGACGTTTTCAAGACTTCCCAAAGACATACAATGTCTTGAAAAAGTCTTTTGTTTGAAAGACGTCTTCATGATATGAGAAGTCCTTAAGACTAAAACAAATTTGACTTTAGACTTCTCGGACGTCTTTGGTATGTTATAGAGACGTCCAAAGTTATTGTGCCAACTGGGCGGTAATTTTTCCATACCTCAGGAGAAATGTAATCTAAGAAGTCATTCCAGGTTACAGCCTTACGAAGTCCGCAAAATTTGCGGTAATTATTATAGGATGCAAGACCATGATCTCGATTTCTTTGAATATCGATGGCACGAAGATCAGATCCCAGTTGATTTGGCCTTCGGAACAAGAAATTGGTAATCTGAAAAAATAATTACAATTATGTGATTATTCCTAGTGGGTACGGAGACATTGAACGTCTTAAAAATGTTTCGAGGCCCCAATGTCAAAATTTTCGCTACCCTCAAGACGTCTCATGTCTAAAAGATGTTTTTGGACATGAGAAGTCCTTAGGATTGTAAAATACTGGCTTCAAAATCTGTAAAATATCCTTAGTATGTCTTGCAGACGTCATTTCCTAAATTTTGAAAACAATAATGTATTAAAAAAAGATCAAATTAAATAATAATGCATAATACATTTTTTGAAAATACTATCCTTAGTGTCAAAATCAAAAATGAATTTAGTAATTTGAATTTCGCGCCAGAATTTTTCAAACTTGTGACGTCAGTAGATACGAATCTATCCCTTTTAATTTTATTATTTCGATTTAATAGTTATGAGTAGTATTCTTTAAAACATAGTTAGTATAAATTATTTATTTTCCGACTATTTTTGTAATTTAAAATAGTATAGTGGGAATTGGGCCATTAGACGTCTTCGGGACGTCTTGAGGAAGTTACGAGGCCTTCTATGTCAACTTTTTTGTGTTGAGAACGTTTTATGTCTGAAATACGTATTTTAGACAAGACGTCTGAAGGACAACAAAAAGACTGACATTGACGTCTCGGAACGTCTTCAAATTGTTCTAAAGACATCCTGTGTCCCAGTGCCGACTATAAACACTTGAATGGTCATAATACCAACCTCCTTGGTGTAAAATGGATCTGCCTGTTCTTCTGGTTGAGAACCAAGTCCTCTAGTAAGATCGTCGAAGTTGTTATTTTGTTCAAGAACTGTTGGATTATTGAAGTGGTCACTTAACCTCAAAGAATTGAAGGTAGGGTTGGGAAATGAAGAACGTGATTCACCCACCAATCTGAAAAATTTCAAAGATTTTCATAATATTTTATCCCATCTAGCAAGAACGGTGTGGAAATCGTCTTTGAGACGTCTAAAGGACGTCTTTATGTCTGTCCAATTGATGTCTTGTGGACGTTCTATCTCCGAAATGCGTCTTTACGAATAGAGTTGTCTAAAATACATCAATTGAACAGATGTAGACGTCCTTAAGACATCTTAAGGACGTCTTCCACTCTTCAATTTCAGTCACTTTCTTGTCTCGAAGACGTCTTTAAGGCATGAAACGTATATTGAGTAGACACATGGACATTGGCCATCTTTTGGACGTCTTTAAGACAAAAATGGACTAAAATACAACAAACGGCCTGACTTCAAAATTCAAAATTGAAAACGTCTCTAAGACGTCTAATGTCCTTGTGACTACTGTGATTGATTAAATTTATCATTATTTCACTAATGACAAAAAATGATCCTGTACTTACTCAAGATTACCAGCAATGAGTGAATGGAAGTATCTGAAAGCTGCAGTCGAGTGCTCATTAAGAACACTGGGGTTCACGGTATAATCGTAATCATTTACGTAGCCCCTGGTGTTGTAATTAATCTTGTGGCGATAAGAATTATCCGAACCTATAAAAGTATCAAAGAATATTGAAAATTATAAAGAAAAGTTTTTATCAAGGAAATCCTAGTAGGCACGGAGACATAGTATGTCCAAGTGATATATTTTAGACGTCCTGTGTCTAAAAGACGTCCAAAATATATCAGTTGGACTGACATGAACGTCTTAAAGACGTCTTTTAAACGTCCCCAAAATGACTATGTCTCCATGACCACTGGTAAATAAGACCAAGGTAGGCACCCATGGTATCGGACGTTCTATGACGTCTTAAAGACGTCTCAGCTACTTTAAAACAGACTTTTTGTTGTTTTCAGGATGCTTCATATCTGTAAGATCTTAGACGTTTGGAAAACAACAAAAAGTCTGTTTTAAAGTAACTGAGACGTCTTTAAGACGTTAAAGGACGTCCGATGCCTGTGTGCCTACCTTGGTCTTATTTCACAGTGGTCACTGGGACATTGCCATTTTAGGGACGTTTAAGACATCTTTAGGACATTCATGTCTGTCCAACTGATATATATTGGACGTCTTTCAGACACAGGACGTCTAAAATATATCAGTTGGAGAGACATGAACGTCTTAAAGGCGTCTTTTAAACGTCCCCAAAATGACTATGTCCCAACATTAAGTCTAACGCTGACGTACCAAGACGTTTTAAATATATTTTAAAGACGTCTAATACTCCGATGCCCTCAACCTCAAAATAGGTTTTTAAAAATGAGCAACACGGCAGTTTAAATTGCTTGCCCATATGAAATTGAGACATTTTTTTAGTAATGTAAATGATTTCATCTCACCTATAAATAAAGGCAGCCATTCGTAATAAGAAATGTGTTGATGTTCTGCGATAACAATTCTTCTTGCTTCTTGGAAAATCGTTTCGTCCTGCCAGTGAGGATTCAATGTTGACAAGATGGTTGCAACACGATTGTGTTCTCTGAGTAGAATCGTTTGCAGAACCGTCAATTGCGGATTTTGGTTTACTCTCGTATCACCTACAACAAAAATAATTATTTTTTAGTAGTGGCATAAAGAAATTTAATTTTTAGAGCCACAATTCATTAAAAATAACAACAAAATGAAAAATATCACAAATTTCTATTTTTTAACTTCATACTGCAGTTGAGAATCTGAACCGAAATTACAGTCGAGTTAAAAAAAGTTCCAATCTTTTTTCCTGGCAGGAATATCCCATAGTCGGAACTGGGACGTTGGACGTCTTCAGGACATCTTAAAAATGTCTAACGGATTTCCATGTCAGGCTTTTTCTTATCTCAAAAGCGTTTCTTGTCTTAAAGTCCTCATTCAGACAAGATACGTCTTCAGAACAGGAAAAAACTCGCATTGAAGTCTAAGTAACGTCCTTAAGACGTCCCGAAGACGTCTGATTTCCGTATGCATCTATGGAAGGTATTAAAGACGTCCTGACGACTTTTATATCAGCTTTTTTGCACTGAAAGATCGTTTTGTCATATCAGCACGAATATTGTGTTGGAGTTTGTGAAACAGAAATTTGTGTTGGATCGACAAAATTTTTGTTGTGATAAACAACTTTTTTGTTGAGACAACAAAGTTTTTTGCCAGTACAACAAAAATGTCGTGACACAAATTAATTCTCAATTTGTTCTTTATATCCCTGGAAAGAACAAATCGTTTTGTTGGAACAACAACAAAATTTTGTTGCACGTCGATTTGAACCAAAAGGAGTGAAAAGATAGTGCAAAGTCCTCACTAAAAGGTGAATATTTCTCACCAGATCTGTAGCAAATTTGGGCGGATTGTCCGCAACTTGCAGATTTATTTTGTGCAGAAGGAAGCCATTCTCGATTTCCACGCACGTCGATAGTTAATCGACCACCTACACCTGCACGTAAACTAGCTGCAACACTATCACTAGATCCGTAGACTATGGAAAGATCCAGAAAGTGGGTCACAGTTGTTAACTGAAAATAGAAAGCAAAAGATCAGTACTGACTTGATGAAATATTAATTTATGAAAATTGAAACATTATGAATTTATTTTACTTTATCACATGGCCTAAGGGCTAGTTTCCTTTTTAGGATTTCATTACAACTTTAAAATCACGTGACAAAGTAAAAAATGATTGGCAATGTGCAATTAAATCACCAAGTTAATTTAAAAAATAGTTTCTCTTAACTAGAAAGTCATTCTGAAATAAAAATTACTTTCTTGCGTGATAATGTACACGTGTAGATTTAATTAAGCTAAAGGTGTATTTATGCGACATCACAATTTATTATGCTCTTTTATATTAACGAACGCGATAGTTTAATTCACTTCTCCAAGTTCATTCCCCTTCATTTATTTTCTTCACGATTTTAAATGATGCAATGAATGAATGGATAAATGACTAATATTTTCTCAGTGAGAGGAACTCCAAACCTGTTCTGCAGGCTCGTAAGGTGAAGAACAGCCACGGTCAAGGTCGGTATTACTACGAACAAAGTTTTTACATTTCATGTTTGTTCTTCCAAAGACAGGATCATCAGGTGGTAATAGAATTGGATAACATAAGGGACTGCTTGTTGCTTCAGGAATTAACTGTCCGTCATTCGTGCAACATCGTGTTGGGTGAGCAGCTGTTGAAATATTAGAGAATTTTTATTAAATATATATCTTGTTATTTAAAATGCTTAAAGTCATTTCGTGAATTGATCCATTCGAGAAGGTGAGGTTATACTGGACGTCTTTGAGACGTCATGAATACGTCTCGAGGACTTCAATGTCAGGCATTTTGTTGTTTTCTAGATGTCTTTTGTCATAAAACTGTCCTTAAGACATTACACTTCCTCAACACAGTGAAAAGCCTGACCGAGAATCTGCAGGACGTTATGAAGACGTCTCAAAGGCATCCAATTTTTATTTCTTCCAGGCTCATACGCTCCTCTGAGATGGCTTGGTTGATTCAAATTCTTGGAGTGAAAATACAATGTAAGAACGTTGGACGCCTCTAGGACGTCTTAGAAGACGTCTCGTGGACTTCAGTGTCAGGGTTTTTGTTGTCTTCTCGATGTTTTTTGTCCAAAGATTGTCTTTAAGACAAACATTCTCAACGCAGTAAAAAGACTGACCCAAAATCTAAAGGACGTTATTAAGACGTCCCAAAGACATCCAATTTCTATGTCTCCCGGGCTCATACACTCATCTGAGATGGCTTGGTTGATTTAAATTCTTAGAATGGAAATTCAGTGCAAGTACGTTGGATGCCTCTGGGACGTCTTAAAAGGCGTCTCGTGAACTTATTGTCAGGGCTTTTGTTGTCTTCTAGATGTTTTTTGTCTAAAGATTGTCTTTAAGACATTAAACATTCTCAATGCAGTAAAAAGACTGACCCAAAATCTGAAGGACGTTATTAAGACGTCCCAAAGACATCCAATTTCTATGTCTCCCGGGCTCATACACTCATCTGAGATGGCTTGGTTGATTTAAATTCTTAGAATGGAAATTTACTGCAAGTACGTTGGACGCCTCTGGGACGTCTTAGAAGACGTCTCGAGGACTTCAGTGTCAGGGTTTTTGTTGTTTTGAAGGTGTCCTTTGTTAAAAAAGATGTCCTTAAGACATGACATATCCTCAGCACAATAGAAAGACTGACCCAGAATCTGGAGGTCGTTATTAAGACGTTCCAAAGACGTCCAACTTTTATTTTTTCTGGGCTCACATGCTCCTCTAAGATGGCTTGGTTGCTTTAAATCCTAAGAATGAAAATTCAGTTCAAGTACGTTGGACGCTTCTGGGACGTCTTAGAAGACGTCTCTAGGAATTTACTTTCAGGTTTTTTGAACTCCTTAGGATATCTCTTGTCTAAAAAATATCCTTGAGAAGTGAAAAATCCTCAGGGTGGAAAAAACCTGACACAGAAGTCCGCAGGACGTTATTACGATGTTCCAAGGACGTCTAATGCCACTGGGTTACCCAGATTTACCTTCTAATATAAGATGGCTTGGTTGACTCTAGCCTTTTGAGTGAAAATTTAGTGTGAATTCAGTAAGAACTAGGACGTTGAATGCCTTTGGAACGTCTTGAGAACGTCCCAAAGACGTTCAATGTCCCGGTGCCCATGGGATCCTAATTAAATTGTTATTTCATACTAGTAAGTGATATAAATTATTTTATCCTAATATTTCTCTTTTATTCAACCATGTATCTATTAAGTAATACTTCACTCCAAGAATGGCGTGAATAATACTCCTTTAAAGTGAGGAAGTTATCTACTCCTACTCAAGGATTAGTTTTATCGCTCTTACCTAGACTAGAATTTCATTCTAATTCATTTTTTTTATCTAAAAAATAAAATTATATATCTCCCATATTAAAAAGTCACTCAAAATAAAGGAGTAAATTTTTATTTCCACAAAGAGTGAAGTTTCAGCCCAAATGCAACGACCAATTCTGAATGGAAAATAAGTAGAATTTCACTCCAAGAAATTTAAAGGTTGTGTTTAGGAATACATTGTTTTCTTGATTTACGTAGTTTGATACAAAACTTACTAGATTGAGTGCTTCCATCAATCATGGCCATATCGTGGGTAATAATTTGACCATACTGCATAGCTGCCAATGTAAACTGTTTGTCAGGAATAGGAATGTCGGGAGAAAAGATGTAACTGAGTCTTCGTGCAAGTGGTAAGCTATGTCCACTTGTTGATAATGTAGGAGCATGAATCCCTGCATAATACAAGAAAAATTTATTGTTTTCATTTAGACTTGAAAAAAAATTATACATGTACGCAATAAGAAACCCGATTCCTTTCGCATAGGAATCCAATCCAAGCGAATCCGAGCCATTCCGAAATTTGTTTCCGAACCTAGCCGGATCATTCCGAATCAATCCATAAAACGTTTTGAATCTCGTTCGATGCAAATCGGTTAAAAGCAAGTTTTCTATTCGAATCAATCCAAATCAATCCGAGGTCGGAAAGATACGGATTAAAAATTCGGTTAAAAACAATCCTGACTTGGATTGATTGGTATTTTTTCGAATTTCAGTCTCAGATTAAAATATCGGATCAAACCGGAATGAATCGGATTGAGTCGGATTAATTTTTAACTGATTTGCATCGAAAGAGATTTAAAAAATTCTTCGGATTAGTTTTGAATGATTTGGAATGGCTCAGAATAGTTCCAATTCGCTCGGATTGAATTCCAATACGAAACTTGTACAAGCAAAATTATTTATATTACCTGATACCTCCCTCAACTAGATTTTACAATCTCAATGTATCTTAAATATAATCACCTTCCACATTGTTAATAAGTTTTAAAAGTATCTAAGAGAATATCATAGGATCCAATTCAGACCGATTGGAACTGATTGATAAATGTTATTAAAATTAATTCATTTTATATAATTTACCATTATCAATCAAATTTGCTCAAATCAATCGGTTTCAGTTGTGTTTTGAAATCAAGTCTAATAGAACAATTGGAATTAATCGGAATCAATGTTTTTTTTAAAATAAAAGTACATGCATTTGCTACATTTTATTCCATATTTCAGGACTTCAATGAAATATTAATTAAGCCATTAGGTCAAAAGTTGTCTTAAATAAAGTGGAATTGGAAAAATAATCAGTATTTAAGTCATAAGTAACTTTTCATTGCGCTTTTTAAAAATTTGACGTTTTAACAGTGACGTAATATCGCATTTTTGAACTTAAGTATATATTGTCGAGAACTGTGCAGTGTTCTATATAGAACCAGTCTGATTTTTTTAGCATTTTGAACCAAGTCATGCTGAACTAAACTAGTCACGACTTGATTTTACAGTGCACAGCATAAGGAATTTAGAATTTTCTGTTTATAATCCACCACAGGTCACAATTTTTAACAAATTTGAATGTTTTTTTTCTCTCAAAATTTCCAATCTATTTTTTTGTGCAATAATATATAAATAAATAATGCGATAAAATGAGCATTTTAAAAAATGTTATTTTTTATCTCTTTGTAAACAATTTGTTTAAAAAATATAATTGTATAATTATAATAAATCATATTATTGTTATTAAATAATTTTATAAACAATCACTTTACTATATTTCTTAACGATAAGAATGTTAATTTCTAAAAGGTAATTGCTCAGATTTAACATTATAGATAATAACAAAAATATTATAAAAATCAACAATCATTATTATTATAAACAATTAAATGAACAAATATTTGATTTTGTTATTTAAATACTAGCCACAGCTTGTCATTCAACACAAATAAAACTGAAATACCGTGAAAATTAATTTTCAATTACAAAATATTGCAAAAAAATTTTATTATTAACAATGACAAATAATATAAACAAATGCTCTAATAAACGTTTCCTCAAGGTTTAAAATTCAGCTTTTCACTTAATTTTGCTGTAAATAGTTTTGTGTCAAAATTTTGTTAAAAATGAATGCTAACAACTTTAATTTAAAATTGTTATTAACAAAGTTTTAAACAAATTGCCATCTCTATTATTTTTCGGCAAAAATCAGTTGTTTATTACTTTATTTGCCAAATTAACTTTTTATGCATCTCACTAGCAATATTTCAACCCGTCAACGATCAAGACATTGAATAATAATTAATATATTAACCAATTGTTATTAATGTAATGTTATTACACAAGTTTAAAACAAAATTTTCCTTTCAACAGTTTTGCATACATATATTTTAAAATTAACTTCCAACCCGTTGCTCAAGAGATAATAATAAATTTAGGAATAACTTCAATATTCTGTTCACCATAAATTTTGAAAGTCTCCACCAAAATAAAAATCCTCTTTTGAAATTGATTTTAAGCTTCATAAATTTATCGTACTTTAATATTTATAGAATTAATAAATCCCTAAATAATCATAAATTTAAATAATAATAAATTTAATAAATTTAAATATTTGCAATGCGACATATCAATGTTACATTATATCAATATAATAAATATTAATTTTACCGTCAGCATAATTAGCAGGAAGAAGACGACCATATCGTGTATTTGCCATTCCCCAGGTGGGTTGATACAAATTATTACAAGAGCCATCGTAGGTTCGATATCTCGATTTTTGGCACTGTTTTCTAAAAACGTCACCGCACTGAATTTCTGCCGCTGGTGACGGCGACGTTGGAGTTGAAGTTGGAGGGGAAGAACTGAAGAGAAAGTAATTTTTTTATATTACCTAAAAGTAAACTCAAAATATATACTTAAAATTTATATTCAAATGAATACTGCATTTTGAAGCTATACCCCGTAGGTTCTGAGACGTTAGACGTTAAAGAGCGTCTTAAATGACGTCTCAGGCAAAAGACGTCATTTTAGGGGGGCACGATGACATTAGACGTCTTAAGGAAGTCTTAAAGCCGTTCCAGGAACTTTAATATCAGGCTCTTAATTGTCTTAAGACGTCTCCTATTTTAAAGACGTTCTTTAGATAAAACACCTCCTCAAAACAACAAAACGCCTGACGGTCAAGTCTACTGGACGTTCTCAATATATATACATGTAAGTATTTCTGGACGGTGAAATAATTGACACTTGAGACGCTCAGACGTTTCTTAGATGTCTTGGAGACGTTAAAAATCTCAATGCCAAATAGAATTTTAATAATATTAAAAGATGCATAAAGTAGAAGGTTCTACAAACCCTTTTACACGGGGAAATTGGATGATTATAGGACGTCTAAAGGACGTCTTCGAGACGTCTTCTAATTTAATGTCATATCATTCTTGTCCTTGACATAAACCATTTCTAAAAAAGGTATGACATCCTTAAGACATTTTACAATTGGAGCAGGTGCATTGGACGTCTTTAAGACGTCTCGCGGAGTTCAATGTCGGGACTTTTTCTGACCTGAGCGAATTATGTCTCTTAAAGTCGTTTTTAATGTATAAAATGTTCTCAGGGTGGAAAAAAGACTGCTAAAGAAAGCCCTGAGACGCTATGAAGAAGTCCCAAATACGTCCAGTGTTCCCATGCCTACTGGGTTATGTTGATGTGCATTTTATTACTCGTCATATAAACTATTAATTGAACACAATTGGATCCAAAACTTAAAATTTATATTCAAATGAATACTGCATTTTGAAGCTATACCCCGTAGGTTCTGAGAAGTTAGACGTTAAAGATTCTTAAATGACGTCTCGGGCAAAAGATGTCATTTTAGGGGGCACGATGACATTAGACGTCTTAAGGAAGTCTTAAAGCCGTTCCAGGAACTTTAATATCAGGCTCTTAATTGTCTTAAGACATCTCCTATTTTAAAGACGTTCTTTAGATAAAACACCTCCTCAAAACAACAAAACGCCTGACGGTCAAGTCTACTGGACGTTCTTAAGACGTCCAAAGAAAAATGTCCCTCTCTCCACTGGATTAAATCTCAAAGTTATTCTCAATACATGTAAGTATTTCTGGACGGTGAAATAATTGACACTTGAGACGCTCAGACGTTTCTTAGACGTCTTGGAGACGTTAAAAATCTCAATGCCAAATAGAATTTTAGTAATATTAAAAGATGCATAAAGTAGAAGGTTCTATAAACTCTGTTACACGGGGGAATTGGATGATTATAGGACGTCTAAAGGACGTCTTCGAGACGTCTTCTAATTTAATGTCATATCATTCTTATCCTTGACATAAACAATTTCTAAAAAAGGTGTGACATCCTTAAGACATTTTACAATTGGAGCAGGTGCATTGGACGTCTTTAAGACGTCTCGCGGAGTTCAATGTCGGGACTTTATCTGGCCTGAGTGAATTATGTCTCTTAAAGTCGTTTTTAATGTATAAAATGTTCTCAGGATGGAAAAAAGACTGCTAAAGAAAGCCCTGAGACGCTATGAAGACGTCCCAAATACGTCCAGTGTTCCCATGCCTACTAGGTTATGTTGATGTGCATTTTATTACTCGTCATATAAACTATTAATTGAACACAATTGGATCCATTCAAGCATCAAGGTAACTCGATTTCTACGATATAATGGGTTTCCGATCTTTCACTGTGAAACACAACCCATTACGATAATATCAGAGAACAGGATCAATAAGTGATTACATCATATGACATTGAAAAAGTCTGACATTTGATTTACGATTTTCGAAAGATTGTTTTTGTTAACAAATATTCTGATGTGCTAACTGTTCAAGTATTTTATACATTACTTTAAATTTATATGACTTTTTCAAAATGCAATACCATTTTAGTTTTGCAGATTGAACCTGAGTCCATGACCTTTTGAAAGACATTTAGAAAGAAAGCTGTAGGGAAATTTTATTCAATTTTTTTTAAAGGTTGATTGAAGGTAAGTTAACTCTTACATATCTACAAAGAAGTAGTATTTATTTATAAACATGATTCTAATACTTACTCAAATTTTGGTTGTTTCGGAATTTGAAAGTTCCATGGAGATTGGTTGAAGGAATAATACGAAAATGGCGCTGAGAAGTCATGAATGTATGGAGTGTAATCATATCCGCTAAATGCTTTTATGTCTCTTTTGATACCTGTGAACCAATTAAATGATGGGAATAATTATTAGATAAATTACAAAATATTTATAAACTATGTTAATGACGCGGAAGCGAAGAAGAGTGGATGAATCTACTTTGAAAAAAAAATTCAATTATTAAAACCTTTTCAATGACCAGAGGTGGCCATAGGACGTCTTAAAGACGTCTCGAGAACTGTACTATCAGGCTTTTGGTTTTCTTCTGAACCTCCCATGTCCAAAAGACGTCTCTCATACAAGAAGTTCTCAAGATAGTAAAACGAGTGATATTACAGTGTGCAAGACGTTTTGCAGACGTTATACAGAAATCGGATGCTTCCGTACCTACTGCAGTTTAATAAAAATTTAATTGTGTTAATATTCCTTCATAGTTCCTTATTCTTGTAAAATGAGTCAAGTTCCCAGAGGTCGTGGAGGTAGAGCACTGGACGTCTTTAGGACGTCTTAAAGACGTCTCGAGAACTGTACTATCAGGCTTTTGGTTTTCTTCCGAACCTCTCAGGCTAAAAAGACGTCTCTAAGACGAGAAGTTCATAAGATAGTAAAAAGACTGATATGAAAGTCTGCAAGACGTTTTGAAGACGTCATAAAGAAATCCGATACTTCCATACCTACTGGGATTAATTAAAAATTTTATTGTGTTAATACTCCTTCATAGTTCCTTATTATTGTAAAATAAGTCAAGTTCCCAGAGGTTCTGGAGCACTGAACGTCTCTGAGACGTCTTAAAGACGTCTCGAGAACTGTACAATTATGCTTTTGGTTTTCTTCTGAACCTCTCAGGCTAAAAAGACGTCTCTAAGACGAGAATTTCATAAGATAGTAAAAAGACTGATATGAAAGTCTGCAAGACGTTTTGAAGACGTCATAAAGAAATTCGATACTTCCGTACCTACTGCAGTTTAATACAAATTTAATTGTGTTAATATTCCTTCATAGTTCCTTATTCTTGTAAAATGAGTCAAGTTCCCAGAGGTCGTGGAGGTGGAGCACTGGACGTCTTTAGGACGTCTTAAAGACGTCTCGAGAACTGTACAATTATGCTTTTGGTTTTCTTCTGAACCTTTCATGTCCAAAAGATGTCCTTAAGACGAAACATCCTCCGGATAGCAAGAAGACCATTAATTAAGTCCGCGAGACGTTGCGAAGACGTCCAACGTCTCTGTACTCACTAAGATGTATTATTAAGGAATTACTTTACTGAATTATGTAAATTTTTTATTTTTACTTATAATTTCCAGTTTTTATTTCTCTCAAATGTCTGTTGAACTAATATACTCAAGAACAATACATTTTGTTCCTTAGTAATGATAAAATAGGAACAAAAGGTTCGAAAATGTCACGTACGTTAATCGTGATTAGAAAAAATCATGCCTGAATAGGAAAACCTGGATTGTGAAGTCAGATTCACACTATATAAACTGAGAAATGGTTTCAAGTTAGCATTAGTAAATAAATGCCATTTAATTGGTTATGCATATATCTCTCGTGCAAAGCATGAGAGCAACGTATCCGGCACAATCACTGGGTTGTGAATACGGAAACGGCACATGAATTAAAACACGAAAGAGGTCCTTTCACCAATTTGAATGCTTCGTGTGTGGTTTTATCGAGATCAGGAGATTTATATCTGATTGACTATGACAACAACGTATTAAAATGGCCACGGGAACATTGGACCTCTTTAAAAAGTCTTAAAGACATTTCGAGGATTTTAATGTCTAGATTTTTGTCATCTTTTAGACATGAGACGTCCACAAGATAGCAGAACGTCTTCGTGACGTCCGGAAAACTTCCAATGTACCTGTGTTCACTGGGATATTATTTTGGCAATGGAACTTGACAACCTGGTGGGAAACAATTTAAAGACGTCTTTTGTAACGTGCTTCTGGACGTCCTACGGACGTTCTGAAGATGTTCAATGTCAGTAAAAATGACGTCCCACGGATATTTTATCTTCTGAAGACGTTTTTAGGATGTCTTTAGGACATTAGACGTTTTAGTACGGTGACTGGACTGACGTTGGACGTCCTGGTAACGTCTCAAGGACTTATTTTGGATATCCATGGTTTGGTTTCCACTTGGTAATGACATTTAAAAGACAACAAAAAGCCTGACATTGAAATCCCTAAGACGCTCTTAAGACGTCTCAAAGACGTCCAGTAATCTCTGATCTAATTAATTCATCAAAATAATGAGAATATAATATTTCTCAATCGTAAATTTACATTTTTTCTCCTGCCAAAAAGATTGCAAAATCTGCACATAGATATGGGACGTCTTCAACACGTCTAAATAACGTCTCCTGGCCCATAAAGACAGGTTTTCTGTTGATTTCTGAACTTTCCGTGTCTCACAAGACATTTTTAAGGCAGTAAAAATCCTGACATTAAAATTCGCAGGGACGTCTTTCTTAGAACGTCCCCAAGACGTCTCATGTTTAAAAGACAAAATGCCTGAAGTTGAAGATTTTTAGTGTATTAAATAATATGAACATACTTTCGAATGCAAATTGTTGGTAGTATATTTCATAAATAAGGTCAATTGTCAGTTCTATTTACATAATTTTAGAATATATTCCTCTGAACTTTTTTTTAGCTACGCAAATTGGGATATTCATCTTTCCGGTTTTGTAGTTTTTTTCTTTCTTTTTATGAGAGCCGCTTACGACTTCCGAAAGTTTATTACCTATGAGTGACTATACCGTTAAATGTATCAAGTAACGGTAACGTTTTGAAATTATTCGTGCGTGCAAACCTTAGATTTGAGTTCAGTATAGACATAGCGACCAATCACATTTATCTGGTCACGCGTAGTCCAGTATACATAGGTATGAGTTTAACAGCTACGCCATTAATTCCTATCTGTTACACAACCAACTTGCTGCTCTGGTTTTGCCGTCTTTATCCAGATAGAGATTGAACAAGCATGTTCTTATATTTGAAACGGATGCGATTGTGTTAATACTAATTTAATTTTTCTAAGATAAATTATTGCGGCCAAATCAGGCGTGTATCCAGTGGAAAGAAACATTGGACGTTTTTAGGACGTCTTAAAGGCGCCTCGAGGACTTTATTATCAGTCTTTATATTGTCTGCTGAACGTATTTTATTTAAAAGACGTCTTCAGAATATAAGACGTCCTTAGTATAGTACAAAACCTATCATAGAAGTCTGCAAGACGTCTTTAGGACGTTATAAAGACGTACAATGTCCTCAAGCACACTGGGATAATCGGATTCAGTTTTTATTATATATTAAAAACCAATTAAGTTCTAGTGGACACGAGGACATTGGACGCTTTTAAGACGTCTTTATGAGTCTCGAGGACTTTATTATCAGGCTTTCTATTGTCTGCATAAAATATTTTGTTTGAAAAACGTCTTCAGAATATGAGACGTCCTTAGTACAGTACAAAACCTGTCATAGAAGTCTGCAAGACGTCCTTAGGACGTTATAAAGACGTACAATGTCCTTGAGCACAATTGGATAATCGGATTCAGTTTGCATTATATATTAGAAACTCATCAAGTTCTAGTGGATACGGGGACATTGGACGCTTTTAAGACGTCTTTATGAGTCTCGAGGACTTGATTGTCAGGCTTTCTATTGTCTGCAGAACGTATTTTGTTTGAAAAACGTCTTCAGAATATGAGACGTCCTTAGTACAGTACAAAACCTGTCATAGAAATCTGCAAGACGTCCTTAGGACGTTATAAAGACGTACAATGACTTTGAGCACAATTGGATAATCGGATTCAGTTTTCATTATATATTAGAAACTCATCAAGTTCTAGTGGATACGGGGACATTGGACGTTTTTAGGACGTCTTAAAGGCGTCTCGAGGACTTGATTGTCAGGATTTTTATTGTAAGCTGAACGTATTTTTTTGAAAGACGTCTTCAGAATATGAGACGTCCTTAGTACAGTACAAAACCTGTCATAGAAGTCTTCAAGACGTCTTTAGGACGTTATAAAGACGTACAATGTTCTCAAGCACATTCGGATAATCGGTCTCAGTGACTTAATTATTACGTTTTCTGTTGTCTTCTAGACGAGTTTCGTTTGAAAGACGTCTTCAGAATATAAGACGTCTTTAGTATATTTAATTCAAATATAATTACTATTCTTCAAATACCAATAGAAAAAATTTTTAAAGTTAAAAATATTGCAGAAAAATTGTGGGTTTTTTTATTATTTTAATAATAATTAAAATTTTATGTATAAGATTTAACAACTTTTGTATAGTGAAATTTTCAAAAAACTTGTTTTTTTTACTGTCTCAACTAGTTTAAAATTCCATGTTAATTAATTCAGAAAAAAAGTTTTTATAAATAACTTAATATTTTTTATTAGTTGATAATGAATATAAAATAGGATATTAATTTTATTGGAATGCAGATAAGGAATTACGAATCAAAAAGAATATGTTTTTAAAGGGGCTGACTAAACTCGTCACTTTCTACTGCAGAGTAAATTCACTGTAAATGAACTACTTATGCTTTTTTCCATAATAATTCAATTACTGAACCAACAGAGCGAAACTAAAACTACGAATATGAATTAGTTATATTACCTTTGACATTTTTCGACGAAAGCGTGTTTTCGACTTTTTCTGAAAAAGAGAATTGCAGGAGTACCAACATAATAGCCCCCCATAGCCAAATCCGATCCATGTTTCTGTAAATAAAGAAAAACAATCAACATTATTCTAATCGAGGTTATAAAACGGTCGTAACGTAATCTCGTTAAAGAAAAAAAACAATTGACTTTGTCTATGGGTCGGCGAAAGCATAACGAACTGAGGCCTTTATTTTGCGTGCACTTAATGGAAGTATGAAATAACTATTACATAATATACATCGGTTGCCTACTAATTAATTATTGAATTTCCACATTTTTATGGATTTCTTAAGTCAACAAATTTAACATAGTTTTCTTGGAGAATTAGCTTAGTACTTTATATTCTGTTGTTCTAATACTTTTAAGTGGAGACAGAAACCCCAGACGTCTTTGGGACGTCTCAAGGACGTCTTTGGGACACCTTGAGGACGTCCCATGGACTTCAAGGCCAGACTTTTTGTCCTATAAACATTGACTTATTTGATATTTATACACTTTTAATATAAAGTCATCTGAAATGTCCCAGTGGATACAGAGGTATTAGACGTCCTTAAAACGTCCTGGAAAGTTTAATATCAGGTTAATTGTTGTCTACTAGACGCTTTTTGTCCAAAAAATTTCAGTGATTGAAGGGAAACAGATGTTGTTTTGAAGACGTTTTTAGATATGTACAAGACGTCCAGAAAACATCCCAAATCGTGATATCAAAATCCCCAAGACGTGAGATGTATTCCACGAGACGTTCTTAAAACGTCCCAAATACGTCCAATGTCTCTGTGCCTGCAACGAAAGGAGGTAATTTTTTCCAGATTGTAGAACATGAGACTTCTTCAAAACGCGAAAATTCCAAAGACGTCCAATGTCCTCGTGCCTACTGGGAAATGTGCACTTGTCTTCTGGACTTTCTATGTCATATAAACGTCCTTCAAACAAAAGACGTCTAGAAACAACGAGAATTCTGCTATTAAAGTCCACAAGACATTCTCAAGACGTCTTAAAGACGTCGAATTCTCGTGCCTTGTCTTTGTTAGTTGTTAATTTTCCTTAGTTGACCTCTCGATCTACCAATAAGATCGTTTTGTTTTGCAATCACATTTTCTCACGACTGACTCCCATAGACGTAATTATCTTTAACAAGAATCTCAATAATCCCAAGTATTTTCAAATGAACGACACAATTTTTCATAATTTATAATTATTTTTGTTCATAATCAAACTCAAATTGTTTAATTGATAGGAAACCTAGCCTGAGTACCATAAACGTCTTAAAGACGTCTCATGAATTTCAGTTACAGGCTCTTAGTTGTCATAAGGACGTCTCATACTTGAAAAATGTTTTTCAGACAAGAGATGACCTCGAGACAGCAAAAAATCTAACTTTCAAGTCCGTAAGACTACAGCGTCCAAAAGACGTCCAATATCTCCATAATTACAGTTTTGTAGAAATAAAAACCACGTTTCTTTAGACGTTAGTAGAACGTCCGATGTCAGCCCAACCTACGTATCAGAAATGTTTCATGCCTTAAAGACATCCTAAGAATGTCCTTAAAACACAAGATATCAATGGGACGTTATTTTTACCAACATTAAACGTGCTGAGAACGTACCTTAGATCTCCAAAAGACATGTGCCAACAGACGTCTTTACATTTTTCGCAGAGTTTGAAATCAGACTTTATGATATACTGAGGACGTCTTATATCTCAAAGACGTCTTTTCGACATCGGGTTTCACAGTAGACAACCCCATTTTGAATTCCCTAAGAAGTCCGTAAAGCATTACTAGGACGTCCTACGTACCTTTCAACCCAGTAGGCACGAGGAGATAGTCGTCTTTGTGACGTCTAAAAGACGTCTTTAGGACGTCCATGTATGCTCAACTGTTTTCTGACTATCTCACGTTCACAAGACGTTTTTCAGACACGAGACATCTAAAAGACATCACTTAATGTCCGAAAGACGTCTTTTGGACGTCTTAAAGACGACTATGTTCCTGTGCCTACTTCACCCTGACATTAATCTTTCGTTCAGCACATTATCTCAAGTAAATTACTTTTTTCTTTAAAACGTGGATTGCCATGATGATTTTTATGATCATCAACTTCTGTTTGACAATCATTAACTTCAGTTCGATGATTATTCATTTTTCGTATGAGTTAATCAATAATGAAATTATTTATTTTCTTTGCCACATAAAAATTAAATTAACTGAAGTAGATCTTGCTCTTACTGTAAACTACAATCTAATTACACAAATTGTATAAGTAACAATTTTATATGAGTTAAGTTATCATATATTTGTTTTTAATATCTCGTTTCGACCAAAACGTAGCAAATCGAATAAGTCGTTGTTTGCTTACTAGTTAAGTAATAAATCTCAACTGTTATTTACTATGTTTGCTTTGATAAATTGCTGCTTGGGGAAAAAAATGAGAATCTAATGCAAAGTAAGAATCAGGATATAAAAACGACAGATGTCAATCGAAAACCAATTTGATTTGATGACAAATGAATATCTAGTAATCTAAGCCTTGATTATTTATTTCCTTTCTGGTCTTGAATTTCCTTCGCTGTCATCGAATTATTAAATTGTTACGAAATCTTTGATATATTACAAGAGATATCAGTCCTTTCTAATATTTTCTATGTCAAAATATAATACACTTTCAATCTCATTGCTATTGTTCACGATTTACGTTTTGCTCTTGATCATTTCTTGTAGTTCTTGCTACATTCTTAAGATTAGGTAACCATGCTTTTGACCCCATTATGAATAATGGACCTTGTTTTAGAATAAAGTCAAGAAAGTAGTGACAATATTTTCAATCTTAATTTGATATAGTTCACTGTGATTTTAATTTCCTCTGTAAATATACTTTACGTCAAGTATTAATCCAAGGAAACGATAGGACAAAATTTTATGAACTTTTCCATCTGAATGTTGACACAAAGGAAATAATAAAATAAATAAAAGCGAGATTTACTAAAACAGATATTATCTTGCAGGAACAATCTCGTCTAAAATGTATAAATTTTTATGTATTCCAAAATTAACATTCAGGAAAAAATGAAAAATTGATATGACAATTTAATGTTTGCAAAAAAATGCCCTGACCTGGCCCTGACCTGGCATGAATCCCTAAGCCAGACCTGAGCCAAGTCATGCAAATAATAATCCATATCTTTCTTAACAATAATTAGTTGAATCGAGAAGTTAAATTCGTCTAGAAATTGAAACGAGGTTCTAAACAGGTTCAGTCCTGGCAAGCTCTAGCTTGCTATAAAATGCCAAGGTAGGCATAGCTATTACAACTTTCAGATATAATTTTCCCAACCAGGCCCAGGACCGGCTTCCTGTATTATGCCAGGTCAGGGCCAAATCAAGCAATTATTTTAAATAATAAATTAAAAATCTATTGAATGTATTTAAGTAATTATATTTTATTAATTTATTAATATTATTTTTTATTTGATTATTTTACAGACTAATTTTACAGAATAATTTTTAATTATTAATGAATAATTTTTAATGCGTTACCTTAAATCGAGGAAAGGTTTGAAGGAAACTGGAAAGTACAATACGTATTTTAAAAATGGGCAAAAAATACTGAATTAGAACTTTCATTCGCAGGCATGCAGTTTGTTAGACTTCTGACAAAAGTGAAAACGATAGAAGAAAAGAAAAAAGATAAAATGCTTTTTTCCGCATACGTGACTCGAGTTTCCCGGGATTTAACGTGGTAAACTTTATATGCATAAGTATGTTTATTTTACACGAAATAGTGTTCCTGAATAAAAACGGCAATGCTTATGACTTCACGACATTCTTTTTCAGTAACCTAAGCTAAAACAAATTAAAAATAGCCTTGAATACTTCATCATTAGGCAATAGACTTTAATGGTCTGGAATAATTTTTTACAATTAATAAGAACATAAAAAAATGTTGCTCAAGAATGCAATGAATTCTTAGTGGGCACGGGGACGTTGGACGTCTTGTGGACCTTGATGTTAGTCTTTTTGTTGTCTTTCGGACAACTTTCAATGAGCACGTGGACTTTGGACGTTTATGGGACGTCTTGAAGGCATCTTGAAGACGTCCCCGTGTGGAAATTTTGTCCTGGCGCTAGCCAGGCCCCAACCAGGAAAAACCGGGCCCCAACTTGGGTATCGAGGCAGGACCAAACCGCAAATGAAACGCCTAACCCGACCACAGCCTACCTCATGGCCCAGTTTGGTCCCAACTTGGCACCGTTCATTTTGTGAGTCTCAGTCAAATTGAATCAGTGCCTCAGCCACATAAATTTTTTTTTTTAATGTCTTCATCTAATCCTTCTAGAATAATTTTCAACATTTAAAATGTAGTCCAAGTCATATATTTTAATATTATTAACAAATATTTTGAATTGAATTTGATTTTGAGATTACACGGAGAAAAATGGATATTGACCCATAATAGCTAGATATTGAGGCACAATGTCAGTAGCATTCAACTATGTGACAAACATTTAGATATTCTACTTCAATGCCTGCAGATATTGAAAAAGAGATATTAACCACCAGTATCTCAGATATTGAACTTGATTATCTCAGAAATTAAGAATGAATATTCGAGATACTAAACTTCTGAATATCCTCGTTAGTAAACTTGAATGTCTGAGGTACTAAAGTTGAATATCTCAGATATTTAACATCAATATCAGGTATACTGAAAAGGTAAGTTATAGATGTATCTAAGATACTCAAAAAATTATTTTAAAGGTTATTACTACATATTCAGTTTTTAGAAAAAAGTCAAATTATATTTTATTATGTTCATTTCTGTAAAAGTAATATAGATGTTTGAACAAAATTTTCATTATCTGACCTGTCTAAAATTAATTTAATGTTCTTGTTAGAAACTTAAATTTAACACTAAGGTTAGATTTCATTTTCGGCTATAAACCACATATAGAGAAAATATATAACTTACATGTTTTACTTACTGCATCTCAAGTTAATGACCCGATCACTTTTATTCCATTAGAAACACTTATTAGAATTTAAGTAAACTTTAATAAACGTTTAAAATTTATCTTTCCGGAACGCTGCAAGCATGTCAATCTTAGATTCACTTAGATTTCGATGAGAGCGAAAAAGTGATCACATAACCTTTATATATATGCGCGCGCACTTCATGCTTCAATATCTAAACTATTGAATCTGAATATCAAATGTTACTTCTCGGCAAAATCTTATATATTGAAAAAAAATTTTAATATTGCGTGTCAATATCTAGATATTATGGATGAATATTTCCTATTTGAATATCTACTTTTCAATATCCATTTTTCTCCGTGTACACTGTGAAAATAAGTATGAACTTTTTAAGAACCTTTCAATGGAGTTCACGACAGCCCATTCATTTATTAAAAATGAAAGTGTCAAACACGCAGTTGAAATAAATGAAAAAATTTAACACTTTATTCCAACCTCTAAAATGACAGATTCAAAGTCTAATCTACAAATTTGATTTAGTTACTATCGTTTTCATTGCTTACTCTTCTTGCTTTAATTATCGCGCGATGCCTCCGGACTCGTCCAGTGCTCTTTATTTTGGGCATTTTAATTAGCACGCACAGAAATTAAACACATACACTATCAAACATAATCATTAATATCTTTGGCATAATTTAAAGAACCCGGGTTTAAGATTGGAGGCGATCTAAAAACACAAGCACAGCCAAAGTAGGTGGCGCTGTAACCGGAACAACTACTGAACAAGGATCAAGGTTGGCTTTATGCCACATCCAAGACATTCGCCATGTTGTAGCCAAATAATAATTTTTCAAGTTGGGGCCAAACTTGTAATAGGGCAAAAATTTGGCAATTTCCACACGGGTCTTCAGGACTTCAATGTCCTGTAGGCCAATGGAGAAAAGTTCAATGCATTTTAAGTTGTCTTCAAAACATCTTTTGTCTGAAAGGCGTCTTTCAGACATAAGACGTCCTAAAAAAAGCAAAAAGCCTCACACAGAAGTCCGTGAGACGTCCCGGAAACATCCAACGCCTGTCTGACACACTGCACTTGGTTGCCTTTGGGACGTTATATACTTAAAAGACGTCTTCAGATATAAGACGTCCTCAATACGGCAAAAAATTTGACATAAAAGTCAGTTTTCCATTTTTTTGAAGTGTCTAATTTTCTATAATCTTGGTGAGGAGAGGAACATTTAAGATCTTTAAGACGTCTTGAGAACGTCCTGTTGACTCCTATGATAGGCTCTGTACTCTACTAAAGATGCCTATTGTCTTGAAGACGTCTTTCAAACAAAATACTTTCATAAGAGAACAAAAAATCTGACACTGAAGTCTCCAAGACATTGGATGTTTTTAAGACGTCTCAGTGACTTAATTATCAGGTTTTTTATTGTCTTCTGAACGAATTTTATTTGAAAGTCATTTTTTGGATATGAGACGCTGTGAGGAAAGTACAGTGGATTGTTGCTGTTCTTTAGATGTCTTATGTCCAAAATACGTTTTGAATATCGTTTGATGTAAATCGGTTAAACACCAATCAAAATAAATTTAAATGAATTTGAACTGAATTTTTGATCCGGATAAATCCGCATCATCCTGATCCCGGATTCATACAAATTGATTCAGATTGGAAATTCGCATCAGATCCATATGAGCTCAAACCCATTCGGAATGAGAACTTGGTTTGGATTAATTCGGATTGTTTTTCAACTACTTTGCATCAAATGGTTTGAAACGCGATTTTCTGATTGGTTCGGAATGATTCGGAATAGTTGGAAAACGGATTAGAAATTGTTCTAATTGCTCGAATTGAATTCCAATCAAAAACTTTCACCAATGAGGTTTCAAATTATCAAATATCTAGTAGTATATATGGAAATTCCTTTAGAGCCTTAGAAAAATGTTCACCTTTCATTGTTTAGCAATAATGAAGATTTCACACCATATCTATAATTTCAATAAAATCGAGATTTCTCATACAAATGAACTCGAGTATAAGATCTGCATAATAGTCTCTTCCTGTTTCGACTGAGTAAAGCTAATATCTCAACTTCCGATACAGACATCACTTTTTACACGAGAATATGTAATTAAAGGTTTGAATATAATTACCTGTAAAACCTGAATTTAAAAAAAAAGTATAAATTTTTATTAAAAGACTGTTAATGACAAAAAAGAAGAGACTGAAGTCAATTAAATTGCAATTGGTCTGGGACATTCAAAAGACGTCTTTACAGGGTCGATCTCGATCCAATTCATGTCTATCAGACGTCTCTCGTCTTAACGACGTCTTTCTAATATAGAACTTTTACAATAAAAGGATATTGATCCTATTCAGGATCTTGTAAAGACATCATAGAGACTTAAATTTCAGACTTTTTGTTTCCCTATGGATGTTTCTTGTCGAGATGACGTCTTTAAGACATGGGGTGTCTGGAAGATAATAAATAAGCTCCATATCTCTCTAACTGATGTCACGTGGTCGTCCTATGTCTGAAAGACGTATTTAAAACTTGAGACGACAAAACAACATCAGTCGAATAGACATGGACGCTTCAAAGACGTCTTTCAGACTTCCATGTCTGTCTAACTGATGTCACGTGGTCGTCCTATGTCTGAAAGACGTATTTAAAAATTGAGACGTCAAAGAAACATCCGTAGAATAGACATGGACGCTTCAAAGACGTCTTTCAGACTTCCATGTCTCTCTAACTAATGTCACGTGGTCGTCCTATGTCTGAAAGACGTATTTAAAACTTGAGACGTCAAACCAACATCAGTCGAATAGACATGGACGCTTCAAAGACGTCTTTCAGACTTCCATGTCTGTCTAACTGATGTCACGTGGTCGTACTATGTCTGAAAGACGTATTTAAAACTTGAGACGTCAAAGCAACATCCGTCGAATAGACATGGACGCTTCAAAGACGTCTTTCAGACTTCCATGTCTCTCTAACTAATGTCACGTGGTCGTCCTATGTCTGAAAGACGTATTTAAAACTTGAGACGTCAAAGCAACATCCGTCGAATAGACATGGACGCTTCAAAGACGTCTTTCAGACTTCCATGTCTCTCTAACTGATGTCACGTGGTCGTCCTACGTCTGAAAGACGTATTTAAAACTTGAGACGTCAAAGCAACATCCGTCGAATAGACATGGACGCTTCAAAGACGTCTTTCAGACGTCTTGAAAATGAATACGTCTCTGCGTCCACAGGGAAAGTCGTCTTTAGGACGTGCTAAAGACGTCCAACGTCTTCGTGCCCACTGGGCTGACTTAATTTTACAGAAAGTTCCTAAGACGTCCATAAGACGTCAGAAGGTATCTGAACTATTCAAAGATAACTAATTTCCTTATTTATTCATTCGTAAGGTTACACCTGCAATTTCTGAGAATTCTAATTTCATTAATGGTAATTCAGTTAACTTGCACTTTAAAATTTTTATATTACTCACTCTAAACTTCAGTCTAAACCTGTTCCGGAACATTTAATGCTTGGTCGACTCAGACAAATTATTACAAACATGGATTTCCTGTAGTTCATAAAGAAAAACAACATTTTCCATATTTAAGAGGTCTTCCTTGAATTTTATCTTCATTTCCCTATCTTTATGTTTTTAATTACTATTTTTATTTTTTATCGTAAGTAAAATACTATAAAGTTTTATTTTCTGAAAAGTAAACTCATACTGAGAAATTTATTGGAGGTTTTAAAATTTTCACTAGAGAATAACATACAAATTCAATAATTCAAACTGTCTGCAAAAATCATAAAAACTATTGTGCATCTGCATTTATGTCTGTGCGTTACAGAATTTCTCAATATATTTGAGAAATTCTCTTTCCTCATAACTTCTTGTTTAGTTCGTACGTGTATTTTTTATCTATCAACACAACCTGAAATCACTTTTTACGAAAGTAGTGTGAAAATATAGGTAATTAAAATAAATACGTTTTGACTAGCCTTTTAATAAAAAACTTTCACGGATTTAAATAAAGGATAATAAACTTAAAAAGGAAGGTGTATAGAGTAAAATAAAAATTCTTTGGAATATGGATTCGTTCTCTTTAGAAAGAATATAAGAACGTTAAAAGAAACATGACATAAGCATTATTATAACTAAGAACATTATCTGAACAGTCTATCTTTTTTTGGACAAGAAAGTTTAACAGATAATATTTTTTTACTCTCTGTTACTCATGAATTTACGTATTAAAGTTTAATGATTGTACATTTGTATTTTAAGAAAAGTGGTCAAAACTGTTCAGCAGAATTTAATATTAAAGAATAATTGTTAAAATAAGTTGAGGTTTATATACAAAACGAGCTAATATTTTTGTAATTCTTTTCTTCAGAAATCTGCGAAAGACAATTATTTATTTTTTTCCAAGCAGGCATGAATTTGGCTCTTTTTTGTTTTTTGCTCAGTGGGGACTAGCGGAGCTAAAATAGTTCCTAGGGAGTTAAAATAATGGCGGAAATGCAAGTTGCATTTCCGTCATTATGTTTAATCTCTAGGGACTGTTTTGAACTAATGAAGACGTCTTGTAGACGTTTTGAACTCATGAAGACGTTTTGTAGGCGCTTTGAACTCATGAAGACGTCTTGTAGACATCTTGTAGATAACAATGTTAAGCATTTTTTTGAGTTAATGAAGTTTGATATTGTGAAGACGTCCTTTAGGTATTATACGTCCATAGGACACTAAAAAGCACGAATTTGGACTGTGAAAAACGTCTCTCACGACGTCCTGCGAGCGTTGATATTATCCCATTGCTTATGGGGACACTGTTATCTTTGGGAGGTCACAAAGACGTCTTCGGGATATTTATGTCTTGTCAATTGATGTCTTGTGGACGTCTTATGTCTGAAAAATGTCCTTGGAGCATGAAACGTCTAAAAGATATCAGTTATACTGACATAGACGTCCTAAAACTAAAAGGCATGACTTTGGAATGTCCAAGACGTTTCTCACGACGTCCTGCGAGACATTAATATTATCCCATTGGTAATGGGAACACAGTTATCTTTGGAAGGTCACAAAGACGTCTTCGGAATATTTACGTCTGGCCAATTGATGTCTCGTGGACGTCTTACACATGTCTGAAAAATGTCCTTAGAGCATAAGACGACTAAAAGATATCAGTTAGACTAACATGGATGTCCTAAAATTGTTTTTTGGACGCCCTAACGCCGACTATTACTCCAAGCCCACTGCGATACATATAGAGAGATGTTATAAGAACGTTGCACACTACTCTCTAAATTTGAATCAGTCAAAATCTACTGATTATCAGTGAAATTTGACTGATTCAAATAGCTAAAAAGAGGTTACTGTAAATTAGTCAATTTTCACTGAAATAATCAGTGAAATTTGACAGATTTGACAGTAAAAAAAATTTTTTTCACTGATGAATCAGTGAAAATTAACTGATTTAACAGTGAAAAGGCAAATCACTGATTCAATCAGTGAAAATTTGACTGATTCAGATTTAGAGAGTATAGTTGACATTTTTTCACCGTTGAAGGATTGTCCTCAAGACCTCCTTATAAAATGAGACGTTTGGAAAACATCCTAAAATGTATTCTGAACACCTTAAAGACGTCTCTTGGACATCCCAAAGACGACACTGTCCCAATGTGAACTGCAATAAATTAAATTCAGAAAGCGGAAAAACTTAGTATGCATAACGCCAGTGGACGACCTAGAACGTCTTGAGGACGTTCTACGGGTTTCAACTTCAGGCTTTTAACTTTCTTGAGAACGCTTCATGTCTTAAAGACATCTTTTAGAAAACCGAAATCGAGGAAATAACAAAAAGCCTCACATTGAAGTTGCCAAGACGTCTTTAGGACTGGACGTCTTGTGACATGAAGACGTCTTTTCACAAAAGAAGTTCTGAGAAACATTGGACATTGTAAGGACGTCCCATGGACTTTTAAGACACGATTTTTTCCCTCTCAAAGACGTCTAATCTCTAAAAGACGTCTTTTCGAGAAAAAAAGTGCAGAAGACAACAAAAATTCTGATATTGAAGTTCGGGAGACGTCTTTCAGACGTCCCAATAACGCACATTTCCCCATCAATACTGGTTATAAAAATGTATTTTCGCCAATTATATCTTTTCTTTGAAATAACATTTTTAATCTACCTGAATATCACACAGCAATTTAATTTAAATACAATAACACCAATTATACAGAAGTTTCTGGGAAAGAATCCAAATCAAACCTGTACTCCACTTATTTCACTTTAATGTGAATCACTATTATTCCAAATTTTATTAATAAAAGAAATAATACACAGTGCACACTTAAATAAAAATAAATTTGAGAAAAATCTTTTTTTTTTCCACGAATTATTATTTTTTAATTCTAAAAAATGTTCCGCCAAATTTAAAATTTTGATAAATGTATTCTATCGAATAATAATTTTTACAATTTTGGCACAATACCTCTTAAATGGTATCCTGAGAATGACAAAACAAGTAATTGAAGGCAAGGGCGACTGAACGGGTAGACTGTTTCAACGAAGTTTATAAATGACGAGAGAAAGTATGGGGGCAGTGCCGCCTGAGAAAACTGCCTTGTAGATTTTACATTGCCGAAAGCTCCCTTCTATCCTGATTAGCATTCACCACGTCTAAAAAATCGCCTGAGGGTTTAAATATACATTTTTAAAAATTATGAAGCAACTTTGTCAATTTTAGAAAAAGATATTGCAGAAATATTGTAACCGAAAAATTTCTCAAAAAAATCTTTTAAACATAAGACGTCTAACAGATAACAAAATACTGATATTAAAGTCCACGTAACGTCCTTAAGACGTCTCGAAATCGTGTAAAATTAACAATCATGAAGTTTTTGTAGGAATCATTAAAAATATCCCCCTGGGCACGAGGATATAAATGTCTTTGGGAAGTCCAAAAGACGTCTTTGAGTCATCAATAAGATTATTTCGAGACGTCTGGAAAACGTCCAGCAAATATCAATGTCAGGATTTCTGACAATCTGAGGATCTTTCATATTTCGAAGATTTATTTCAGACATCAGACGTCTTTGGGACGTTTTAAAGACGTTTCGAGAATTTTATTACATGTATCCCCGCGGAACGTCTTTAAGACGTCTAATATTCTTGAGCCCACTGGGATATTTGAAATACTAGTTTAAGAAATGAGAGGTCCATAGGGTAGAAATAAAAACGTACATTAAAGTTTCTGAGACGTCCTGAAGACGTCCTCGGGACGTCTTAAGATTGTCCTATGTATTTCAACGTCAATATTTTTTCTATTCTGCAGTCACTTCTTTCAAATACGTCTTCTAGATATGAGACGTCCAGGAGACATCAAAAAGTCCGATAATAAATTTTGCAAGACGTCCTTAAGACGCTCCTATAACGTCCATTATCGTTACTTGGATGACGTTCTTCATGGATAGTTTTAATTTATAATCAATAGCTCATTTTCAGTTTAATCCCTTATAAAATATAAATTGTTCTAAATAGACGTAAATTATAATCAGAACGGACTGGCTGAGATATATTTTAAAAATTTTAACCTACTGACATCAATTACTAACTATAAAAGGAAATATTTAATTTGCATTGGACATAGTGCTTTGAGCAATAAAATGAATAGCAGAAACTTGACACATTTCATAGCTGTTCACAGGTTACTATTTGTTGTCATACTTTGTGTTCTTTGAAAATTACGAAATCGCACATAGGTGAAGAATAAAGAGGAAATGTCTCATTTAATTGACTTTGGAAAAAAACTTGCAAATTACTTTGTATTTGAATTACTCTGCATGTTGCCCTAATTCGTTACTCATTTATAGAAACCACCTGCACATTTCCAAGCATTCCTTTCTCTTAGCATCGGCAGTCAATAGTCCTGATGGAAACAGAAACAGACATATGTATTTTTCTTGGACAATAGACATAGAGACATTAGACGTCTATAGGACATCTTAAAAATGTCTTTATGACCTCAATGTCTAGCTTTTTGTTGTCCTTTGGACGTTATATGTCTGATAGACGTTTCCAAGACACAAGACGTTGGTAGAACATCATAAAATCTGCCATTATAGTCCTCGAGACGTCTTTAGGACGCTAAGAGACGCTCAATATTTTCGTGTCCACAGGCTTCAATGATTTTCGCAAATAAATTTTAGAAAAATAACCTCTTCACATTGGGAAAAATATATATTACGACTCAGTGTGCGCAGGACCATTGGACATTTTTTGCACGTCTAAAATACGTCTCAGAATGTTCAATTTCAGCCGTTGTGTCGTCTTATTAATAATTTATGCCTAAAAGACCTTTTTAAAATATGAGACGTTCTGAGGACAACAGAAATCCTAGATAGGAGATCGCAGGACGTCTTAGAAACGTCTCAACGACGTCCAACGTCCTTGCACCTATTTTGCGGGTACTACCAAGTGGTTTTAAAGACGTTCTGTGGAGTTGAATCTCAATCTCTTTGATATTCTCAGGACGTCTTATGCCTGAAAGACGTTTTTTAGACACTCCTGCAGTCACCGAGACGTCTTAATGACGTCTCAGGGACTTCAATCTTAGGCTTTTTGTTGTTTTTAAGCGTCTTGAGGGGCTGAAGTAAAAGTCCACGGGACGTCCTCAAGACGTCCCAAGGATATTAAAAACCAAAGTTTAGATTTTACGGTTTGAAAGCCAAAAAACTTCTTTGAAATATAAAATGTTATCAAAACAAAACAAAAATCTGATCATTGGACATCTATGGGACGTCTTAAATACGTCTCAGAATGTCCAATGTCAGCCGTTTTGTTGTCTTATAAATAATTCATGTCTAAAATACCTTTTTAAAATATAAGACGTTCTGAGGACAACAGAAATCCTAGATAGGAGATCGCATGACGTCTTCGAAACGTCTCAAAGACGTCTAACGTTCTTGCACGCATTTTGCGAGTACTGCCAAGTGGTTTTCAAGACGTTCTGTGGAATTTAATCTCAATCTCTTTGATATTCTCAGGACGTCTTATGCCTCAAAGACGTTTTCTAGACACTCCTGCAGTCACCGGGACGTCTTAATTACGTCTCAGGGACTTCAATCTTAGACTTTTTGTTGTTTTTATGCGTCTTGAGGGGCTGAAGTAAAAGTCCGCGTCCTTAAGACGTCCCAAGGATATTAAAATCCAACGTTTAAATTTTGCGGTTTGAAAGCCAAAAAACTTCTTTGAAATATAAAATGTCATCAAAACAAAACAAAATCTGACACTGTAATGATGATGACGTCTTTAAGACGTCCATGGCATCCAATGTACAAATTAATGCATTCTCGAAAGGAAACGTCCTTTATACTGAAAAAAATATATATTACCGGATACCATTTATTTTCTTTAGCCTGCATAGATTATTCAAATAGTGCTGATATATTAGAAGAAAGTTTAGAGTAATTAATAATAATTGCCATGATTAAGTAACTGTATACAAATTACATTTAATTTTTTAATTTAAGAATGCGTCTGTGGAAAGGAGGACAAACCGATTTGTTGAAGTAACAAAACAAGATGAAACAAAATAAATGTTCTTAAGTGTTAGTAATACTACACTTGAAAGAACTTTTTTCGTTGATATAGTCCAAAAACATTTTTTGCAATTAATTATTTATTGATACTACAATTGGTTGACATATGTGTTTGCAGAATTGACAGAATAGGAAGTAATAAATTTTAAGAAAAGAACTAAATCTATAATTGTTTAAATGAAAATATATATTCTAGTGTTTTCAACAAATTTCTGTTGGATTTCTAAAACAGAAGTAATTGTACTTGGCAAAGTCTCAAGTATTAACCACTTTTGCGACAATAACTTTTAAATTAAATAAAACACAAAGAAATGAATAGCCATGTATGAAAAATATAATCTGCTCGACTAATTCAAAATAATTAGAAATTTATACTGAACAATTTTCAAACTTTTATTATATAAGTAAGAAATAAATATTTGTTTGCATTCCAGAATATTGAAGGATTATTATTTCATTTCAGCGGCATTCTTAATTTTGCGTGAAGTTGTTTTTTTGAATATTTTTTTCAAAATTGAATCTCATTGAGACAAATTAATTCGATTGATTCGATTTAAAATTACCATTTGATTAAATGAATTGATTCAAACTAGAAGGGTCATTGACTTTTCTTTTGAAAAAAATATCATTGGATCAAATTGAATTCGTTTGAATCTGATTTAATCAATCGGTTTCAATTGTACTTAATTTGATTAAATTATTTTTTTTATTAGGAGAAAATTCAATAACCCTTCTAGTGAAAATTAGTGGATCCGATTAAGTCCGTTTAAATCTATTGACCGAATTAAAAAATCATTAAAACTGATTTATGTAATTGGATTCAGTTGGTGTTGAACTATCGAATCTGATTAAATATATCAGCTTTTATTTCGGTTCTCATTAAGATTAATCGACCTCAATCTGATATATTATATTTCATTTATTTAAACGGATGGCTTTCCTTCTAAAAAGGACCATTACTCTTAGTTGAAACGTATTCAAAATCTTTAAAAACTTTCACTGACAATCACTTATATTATGATATAAATTAGTCAAGGTTTTATTGATTCAATTTGTTCAATGAATCCGCGCTAATTGCTCTATAGAATTTAACTTATTAGCGTTCATTTAAAGAATCACTTGTGTTTTGAATTTCTGAGAGGACTTTTGTATTTATTATGGAGTTGATGAAATCCAAGTGGTCAACAATCCTCGTAAAAGTGATGGCACGATTATTGGCATTTAAATGGTCTATGGAAAGAATTCCTAATAACTTGCGTCTTCCAAGCAATGGACCTCCAACGTCTTCCTAAAATAAAATAGACTAATTTTAATACCTTTTTTTTGTTGCAAAAAATAATATCATAATATATTATATTTTTATAACCCAGTGTGCAAAAAACTTTTGAAATCCAAAAAAAGTCCTTGAGACGTTATTAGGACGTCCAATGTCAATCCAATCGATGTACCAAAGGTGTCTAATGTCCTATAGAAATTCTAAAAACGTTTTTAAAATACAAAATATCCATGTGACGTCATTTGTAGTGACATAGAACGTCCTGAGAACGTCTGCAAGACTTTCTAGAGACACAGAACCTTGAACATCCAAAAAAAAGTTCGTGAGACGTTACTAACACGTCAAATTTCAGTCCAATCGACGTACCAAAGATGTCTAATGTCCTAAAACATCCTAAAAATGTCCGTAAAACACAAAATATTTCTCGAACGTCATTTTTACTAACATTGAAAGTCCTGAAAACGTCCACAAGACATTTTAGACACAAAACTTCGGACATCCAAAAAAAGTGTGTGAGACGTTACTAGGACGTCCAATGTTAATCCGATTGACGTATCAAAGATGTCTAATGTCCTAGAAACACCCTAAAAACGTCCGTAAAACACAAAATATTTCTTGAGCGTCATTTGTACTAACATTGAACGTCCTGAGAACGTCCACAAGACATTTTAGAGACACAAAACTTCGGACATCTAAACAAAGTGTGTGAGACGTTACTAGGACATCCAATTGTAATCCGATTGACGTACCAAAGATGTCTAATGTCCTAAAGACATCCTAAAAACGTTTATAAAACACAAAATATTTCTTGAGCGTCATTTGTACTAACATTGAACGTCCTGAGAACGTCCACAAGACATTTTAGAGACACAAAACTTCGGACATCTAAACAAAGCGTGTGAGACGTTACTGGGACGTCCAATGTTAATCCGATTGACATAAAAAACATCCTAAAAACATCCTCAAAACACAAGATATCCCTAGGACGTCATTTGCACCGACATAAAATGTTCTAAAAATGACCGAAGGACACAAAAAATTTCTCGAATGTCATTTGTACTACCAACATTGATCGCCCTGTGGACGTTCATAGGATGTTCTAAAGACATAAAACCTTAGATATTCAAAAAAAGTTCGTGAAACATTACTAGGACGTCTAATGTCAATTCATTTGACGCACCAAAGATTTCTAATGTCTTAGAGACATCCTAAATATGTGCTCAAAACACAAAATATCCCTCAGACGTACCAAAGATGTGTAATGTTCTAAATACGTCCTCTAAACGTCCTTAAAACACAAAACATCTTTCGGATGTCATTTGTACCAAGATTGAACGTCTTGAGAACGTCCAAAAGACATATTTCTAGAGATATCCTTAAAATATCCTTAAAACACAAGATATCCCTCGGACGTTATTTGTACCGACATAGAACGTTTTGAGAATATCCGAAAGACACGTGCCGCAAGACGTCTTAGAGAAGTCCTATAGACATTCTTCTTCAACAACAAACATTTTTTAAAATTCTTAGAACGTCTTTAGATTTCTTACCCGCTTCGAAAAGTCAAAATGATATTTATGAGCATTTAAAGATTTAAGCGAAGAATAATTGTGAAACATGAATTCAAGACCTAAATTCTAATCAAAATATATATATGTATATACGTTTGAGACAGTTGCTTCTCTCTTGTTGAATTGATCTGGATATGTACAAAACAGTTTGTCATGTGTACTACGTCGATAGGTGTTCAAATAAGAGCATCTTCCATGATCAACGATTAGAAGCGACAATATCTGTAAGATAAAGTTTCATTAAATTAACTGATTTCAATTTGTTTTATCTGATTGAAAACTTACAGCATATTTTGCGATATCGCCGTTTTGACTACATCCAATGAACAAGGTGTGAGTTCCTTCATACAAAAATTGTGCATCAGTGACATTTGGTAAATTAACTGGAGGTACTGTGGTTTCTTGTGTTATCTAACGAAAAAATTATGTGAAACATATTTTTTTTGAGACGGAGCCGTTAAGAACTTTTTTGGATACAATTAAGTCCGATTGACCCGATTCATAAGCAGCATTTAAATACATTTCCCTGGAAAAAGTTCCGGATTTTAATTCAATCCAAGTAAATCAGAACTGTTTTGAACCATTCCGACATCTGTTTCCGAACCATTCCGAATCATTCCGAACCAATCTGAAAAACTTTTTGAATATCATTCAATGGGAATCGGTTTTAAATCAATCGAAGCCAATGCGCTAAACTATACCAAAAAATATTTCGTATTGGCTCGGAATCATTCTGAATGGCTCGGATTCACTTATTATGAATTTCTGTCCGAAATGCTCGAATCCATTTGAATTGAATTTAATTCAAAACTTTTGCCAGGTTCATTCAATCAAGTTCAAAGATTTAGTGCCAATTGAAAACAATAAAAAATAATTAAACAGAAGGACCTCTAGCAGACTTTGATGTCAGGCTTTTTCCTGTCCCGAGAAATTCCCTGGCGAAAGTATCGGATAGGAATTCATTCCGAGTCAATCAGAACTATTCCGATTCATTCCGATATCTGTATCAAAGCCAATGCAAATGATTTCGAGCCAATCCGAAAAACGGTAAAAAATCGATCCGACCTAATCTTATTCAATCCGAAGCAACAATCTGAATGAATCCGAACCAATTCGAAACCAAGTTTTCAATCCGAGCTTGGATTGGTCCAAACCGAATTTTCAATCAGAATCAATCCGAATGAATCCGAGGTCGGAATGATTCGGATTAATTCTGATTAAAAATTCTGTTTGGTCAATCCGAGCTCGGATTGATTCGGATTGAAAATTTGGTTTCGGATTGGTTCGGATTCATTCTGATAGTTGCCTCGGATGAAATCGGATTAAGTGGGATCGATTTTTTACCATTTTTTATCGAACGAGTTACAAACCGATTTTCGGATTGATTCGGAATGATTCGCATTGACTCGAATACAGATGTCGGAATGAATCGGAATAATTCTGCTTGACTCGGAATGAATTTCTATCTGACACTTGCGCCAGGGTTCTTATGTCTCAAACAGCTCTTTGAGACATAAACGTCAAATTTTTCGATGTCCAATCGAAAAACATCATCGAAACAGCAAAAAACTTGCCATCAAAATTTCTGAGACGTTCTTAAAAAACTTTCAACGTCTCATACTCACAGAAACACTTCAAAATTCTTTGGACAATCCTTGTAGAAGAAAATAATTGGACCCGATTGGGACCGATTGATCCGATTGAACCCATTTCAAAAACATCATTGAAACCAATTTATTAATCGGATTCAAAATGGTCTCGCCTGATTGAATCCGATTAGTCAATCGGTTTCAATGATGTTTTTGAAATGGGGTCAATTTGATCAATCGGTCCTAATCGGGTCCAATTATTTTTTTCTACAAGGGAACTTACTGTTATTATACCAATATCGTTTTCAGAGTGTCTTCCAGAATCTCTTGTAGAATAAGTAGGATGATTATTCATTTTTAGAATATTATATGTGGTATTAGAAATCACAATTGTAATGCACTTGAGCGAAGTATCGTAATAATATGCAAGTTTGATACAACGAGCTGCTGTTAGAATGTGAACCTCAGTTATGACGACTCCAGTGCAATAATGTCCTTTTAAATTTTTCAGAGAAGCCACATAAGGAAATTGATCAGAATCAACTGGGAATCCATTAGATAATTTTTCCTCTAATAATAAATTCGAATTTAATTCTGTGAAGAATGAATATTATATTTCCATGATGGAATCAACATTGAAGATAAAAGGTACTCAGTGGGCATGGAGATATTGAACGTCTGTGAGACGTCTTGAAGACGTCTTGAGGACTTTAATGTCTGTCCATTTGACATCTTTTGGACTTTTGATATCTTAATAACGTTTTTAGGGCATGAAAGTCCACAAGAAGTGAGTTGGACCAAAATGAAAATCTTGAGGATGTCTTTCAGACGTCCCAAAGACAATTATGTCCCTGTGACTACTGGAGCCATCACAATTGAATTTTAGTACTTGGGCAAAACTGACCAGTGGGCATAGGGACATGGAGCGTTTTCAGAATATCTCAGAGACGTTCGGAGGAATTCTCTATCAAAATTTGTGCTGCCCTGAGGACGTCTCACGTCTCAAAAGACGTCTCGAGGACAACAAAAACAGAGGCATTGAAGTTGTCAAGACGTCTAGAGGTCAACAATAACAGAGGCATTGAAGACGTCTACGGGACGTCTTACGAACATCTCCAATGACAGCCTTTTCGTTTTCATCTGAACGTCTCATGTCTTTAAGATGTCTTTTGAAGAAAATATATATAGAAGAGAACAAAAACTAATTTTGGAGTCTCCAAGACGTTTTTGAAACGTCCTAAAGACTTTCAATGATCTCATAATCACCGGGTGATTTTTTCTATCACCTAGTCGTCTCGGAGTAGGCACAAAGACATAGTCGTTTTTGTGATTTCGAAAAGACGTCTTTAGAACGTACATGTCTGTCCAACTGATGTCCTTTAGACGTCTCATGGCCTAAGAACCTTTTTCAGATACATAGGATTTCCACGAAATATTCTGCCAAACATAGATGTCCTAAAGACGTCTTTCAAACGTCTCTATGATGACTATGTCCCCGTTCCCACAAGACTATTATCTAAAAGCGAATTATATGATATGAGACGTCTTCAGGATAGTAAAAATTCTGACAGAAATCCACGTTACGTCTTTGAGACGTCCACTGTACATCTAGTTTTGCTGGAGTAGTAAAATTCAATTATGCTGCTCCAGTGGACACGGAGACATTGTATGTATTCGAGACGTCTTAAAGACGTCTCGTGGGCTTAAACGTCTGTCTTTTAGGTGTATTCTCGACGTCTTTTATCCATAAGGTGTCTTTAAGACGTAAGACGTCCTTATGATAGTAAAAATCCTGACACAGAAATCTGCGGAACGTCTTTGAGACGTCCTGAATACGTCCAGTGTCCCTGTATCCACTGGGAGCCCTAGTAGGTACAGGAACATAGTTGTCTCTGGGATGCCCAATGTCCCGATGCACTTCCGAGACGTTCTTAAAACGTCCCGGAGACGTCCAATGTCATTTTTACCACTGAGAAGAGTAAAAATATCGTTGGTTAAAAACTGAAAGCTAACAAAATACAATTTTTCATTGAAAGACGTCCTAATGACCCAAGACATTTAGAAGACATCAATTGGACAGACATGGACGTCTTGCAGACGCTTTTTGGACGTCTTAAATACTACTTTGTCATTGTGCTCACTGGGTTTCTTACGACTTACCTATTGCACTAGAAATTACCACAAATATACAGAACAGAACAGTAATAATAATATTCATTTTTTCAAAAGACTGATTCACTAAAGCGTTTTAAATTGATACTGATATTTTTTCAGTTTATGAATATATAATATACATATATATTTTTTTATCTGTTTCATGTAAGATTTTATCTTAACGCCCTTCATATGATGTCAAGATTGAGTTCTTTAGATTAAAAAATTTTTATATTCTTCTAATTAACATTAAACATAAGTAATTGATTTATTACTGAGCATGAATTTTTTCAATGAATCGGAAGCTTCGCAAACATTTTTTACGTTTAAATATATTGTGTCATCAGGTGGTTCTATTAGCTTAATGAAATTAAATCCAGTTTAATTTTTATCAGATAGTTATTTATATGGCCAAGAGAATATCTAGTTATAACTACGATACAATATATCGAATATTCGTAAACTTACAGACAAATCTAATAATATAATAAAATATTAGAACCAACAATTTCTATAAATAGCAATGATAAAAATTTATATAAAATTTTTTTCATACATGATTAATCTTTTAGAAGAAAGAGGCATGGGATATGAATGTTCATTGTTAAATTTTTCTTTATCAGGGACTGAGGTACATATTTATTTATATGGAGACATTGAAGTCCCCTGGTAGTCTTTAATACGTCTTAAAGACGTCTAATGTCCTCATGCCCACTGAGTACTTTTGCTGATTTAAAATTGAAACGCTTCTCGAGATTCTCAAATAAAATCAGTACTCTCCTTCAATTCTGAAAGTATCGAACACGATTAAGTTGCTAACGCAGAAAATGGTTTATTCATAAAACGCCTTAGAAGCGATTCCATTCGTATTCTTGAGAATTTACGGAGTGTCTAATTTACTTTAAAGTTACGTATTTTTTCAGATAATCATGAGTCAGGAAAAATACGAAAGATAAATTTATTTGATCAATTCTTGTAAATTCTTGTGCAAGCAATTTATCAAATGGATTTGACGCCACAGATCTTTGAAGAAGTTTAATGTACATTGCTATATAACAATTATGTAACAACTACGAGTTATTGACATTTGTGTTATTATTGCATCATAAAAGTGTTAAGAGATTTTTTTTTTAAATTTAGTGTATCAGAAACTGATCTTATCTAGATTGTATAAAAATTTTAATCAAGCGCTTTTATCTTTCTATCACAGATTTTAAATAGCATTTTGCAGATTGAAAAGCAATTTTACAACTAATATTCTTTCAGTCAAGGTTAATCTTAACTGCGCTATTTCTGCTTGATAGTTGGCTAGGTATCTCTAGATAAAATAATAACAAGGCGTTTCTCAGAGAATCAGAACATTGAAATCTCGGCCTTAACCATTAAGGGAAAGGAAAGGTCATTATGTAGCATTGAAATGAAAGCAAGACATTAGTGGTATTTTCGAGTTCTTTATCCAGCAAATAGGTTGCAGCGCATTCGGTTTACTGTATATGAAAACAGCGTTTAAGATAAAATTTAACTGCAAGTTGAACATCTTAAGTACCATTACGTGTTATAAAGTACAAAAAAGTCGATAATAATCCTAAAGCTAATCAGTCACGTTTAAGATACATAGGTCGCTATGAAAGTATAAAATATACCTTTTGGTAAATTACATGGTTTTTCACATGTATATTGCATACGATATTAATGTCCCACGCTTATTTCAAAACATAATACATCTTTTCAAGATGGCAACTGTGCTAATATTAGTTATAAACATAAGCCTCCAACTTCTAAATTGCACAAGCCTCCAAACGATTTATTGCAAAAAGACCAAAAATGTCTTCTGGACAACCAAAAGTTTTTTACTGAAACCTATGGAACGTCCTTAAGACGCCTAATGTCCCCGCTCTTTTTACGACTCACCCAAATGAACCCACAATATTCGTGTTTTAAAATCGTTATACAATACCCATTTTTCATCCCCAATCACAATTTTCAGCAGAAAGTCCTTTTCCCGAATCTTGACAGAAAGAACATAACCGTATCACAGTCTTATTTTGTTTACCGGAGTGAGGTCATGAGAGAGTCCAATGACCTAACTTGTGATGTATTTCATAACGACCTATGTACTGCATTTACAGTACTTACATCATTTTCCCAAACTATATTTTTATTTAAATACTTATATTAAATTGTAATGATCTTAACAAAGTTAAATTGATTGGATCAATGTGCCAAAAAATTGTTGAACATTTACAGTCTTGAGAAGAAAGCTAACTATGTCGGTATTGATAAATAAAAACACAATTAGGTTTTAGTTCTTTCAATTCCAGCATCTTTGATAAAAAAAAAAATATTTTTGAACAAAGACTCAATAAAAAAAACGGCAACATTTTAAAAATAAAACCTGTTCAGAAACTTCAGCTACGGTAAGTAAGAAAACGTCTATTGATTTCGTTTTTGGCATGAAAATTGTTTCTCCACTTTCTACAAACCTAGGTATATAACTCTCGTTTAAATTCAACCATAACTGTCTCTATCTTACTTTTCGACGAAGCTTGAAATCGTCATTTCGGTTTCTAATAGACTAGTCACGTATTCTTAACCGCCACTGCATTCAATGAAGTATAATTCACTGTTGGCTTCGACTTCTGCACCACTTTGATGTCACTTGTAGTGATTCGCAAGTTCTTGATTTCTCCTCAACCTCGGATCCGAATTGCAATCCGGAATTCCAATTTGTTAAAAAAGTGACCAGCCAATTAGTACGACGATCAACGATACGCCTTTGCTTTTTCTGCCCAAGCAAAGAGATCGACGCTTGGTATAGCTTCGAAATCGTCACAAGACCTTAATTCGTTTCTGTATTAAATAAAAAAAAAACAATTAAAGTTAATTTATTGAATTAATAAATTAATAATTAAACAAAAACTTGCACTCAAAATTCTGAACTCACCCAAACTGCGGTTTGAGGAAAACATTACGCTGCATGTGTAAAATATCGTCACTATTGTCACAGAAGACTCTTGCCAAGGTAACATTTTGAATCGCAGCCAATTGATCTATAAAATGATAAAAATAATTGTTAGTCAATGTATGAATATTGATTAGGAAAAAGATTTATTATTTATTATTTACCTGGGGTGAATGGATAAACTTGTTTATCCGAATCGTAGAAGAATCTGTCTGTACGTCTGGTCCTTCCAAATTGTTCAGAGATCAAACAACGGAATGTCGGTCCCAAGATGCCATCATCTGCAGACCTCTCGGCTATTCCACCGATTACCAGGTCGACATCGTCAGGATTTTTATAAAGTTTCCGAAGCTTCTTTACAGTCTGTGAAAACAAGTTTTGAATTAATCAATTTTAAGTGAAAAATAGACTTTTAAGGACGTCCCGAGGACTTTCGTCTTAAGGATTATATTGTCCTCTGGGCGTCTCATGTCTAAAAGATGTCTTTAATCCTAACCTCATTTGGAATGTAGTCCAGGAAGTCATCAAACTTTTTCGCAACTGACAGTCCACAGTATTTACGATAATGATTGTATCCTGCGAAGCCGTGGTCGCGACCTCGTTGAATATCAAGACTTAGAGCGTCTAGACCTACTACGCCTTTAGTCTTAAATAGCTCATGAGTCAGCTGCATCACAAAAAAACAGATATTAAATTACAAATGAGTCAGAATCAACGTAAGGAAAAATTTCAAGTGACAAAATTACAATGCAGTATGGAAATTTTTAATTTACAATTCATTACTGAAACTCACATCAGAAACGAGATTAGTGTCCATCTTTTGAGAAGTTTGGGTAGAAAGCCCTCTGATGATTCCATCAAAAACGTCATCAGATTCAATTATATTTGGTTTATAAAAATATTCTCGTAAACGAAGAGTTTTATTTACTGCTCGAGATTCTTCCGGAAGGCTGAAAGAATACAATCAAAATATAAATAAATATTGAAAAGAGATTAGGAAGCAATATTTTTTTTGTAAGTTTGACTCGGTAGTTAGTTGCTACGGTCGCTACTTCCCTCACCTCCGGCCAACTACCGCTGGTCAAGATAGAAATATGTGATATTTATAAATATAATAATAAATTATAAATATGTAATAAAATAATAAAAAATAAAATATGTAGAAGAATTTTCATAATGAAAGTAGACAAAAGGACATTTAACATCTTTGAGTTGTCTTAAAAATACCCCGGGGAAGTTTTTAAGACTTCTAATATCTTTATGTCCACTAGAAAGAGTAAGAAAAAGAGAATAATCACCTCAGTTTACTTTGTTTCAAAGACTTTAGGAATTGTAAAGCTGCAGTCGCTGCTTCATTACTGACACCAGGATCTTCATCAGAATTATAGTCCTGATTATGATCAGTTCCTGACAAGAGTCCCAAAGTTTGAATATAAGTTTTGCCGAATAACATTGGCAGCCATTCATTATAAGTAATATGCTGAATTTCAGCAACAACTATACGCCTGGCTTCCTGATACAGGATTTCATCAGTCCACAGAGGATTAAGTACAGCTAACTCTTTAGCAATACGATTATGTTCTCGGTGCCAAACAGTATGCATCACAGTTAAATATGGTTCCGCGTTTACTCTATCATCGCCTATAATTTCAAAAATTGTATATAATAAAATAATTCAGATAAAATATCAGGTTTAAAAATAATTTCAATTAAGAAGAGTAATCAATCAAATTTTAAAAATATCCAAGTAGCTAGTTTTGGTTGTTATTTTTTCAAGTCATAAAAAAAGTTCTGGGCATAAATAAAGAAAATTGTTCATTCGAAAAATTTTCTTGAATATTGAAACACGCATAAAAGCAAATTTTCGAGTTTACTTGCCTCTCACCTTGATTTGGAAATTAACTTTTTATATTTGAATAAATTAATTACCGGACAAGTAGCACTTAGAAGATCGACAGAGAGAAGCAGGTTCAGAATCTGCAGTTGGTAAGAATTCACGATTGTTTCGAATTTCGGTTCGAAGTTTACCACCTTCGAAAGTTCTAAGTTCACGAGATCTTTTCATTGTTGATCCATAAATGGTGGAGCCATCCAGAAAGTGACTCACTTGATTCATCTACAAGTAAAAGAATTATCTAATTAAAAAACATCTTGTTTAGCAGAGCAGAGACAGAAAATTTATCTTCCCAGGTATGGATGAAAAATGATTTGAGGGAAGAATATTTAGAATTAATTTTTTCTATTTACTTGTTCAAGTGGACCAAAACTGCAATCTGCTCTGAGGACAGGAAGTGACCTGACATAATTCATACAATGGATTGATTGTTTTCCGTAGATTGGGTCGTAATCAGGCACAGATATCGCAGCACAATCAGGATGAATATATCGTGGAGCCAACCAATTTCCATCTTCTTGGCAGCAAGATATAGGAGATCCAGTTGCTACTAATACAAAATACTCCAAATTAATTCAAAATCTTCTTTTCCTTAAAATTAAATTTAAAACACTCATTCCAGTGGGAGTGGGGACATGGACCTCACGGACTTTAGTTATATGATTTTTGTCTTCATGTGGACATTCTATGTCTGAAAGACGTCTTTAAAAGAAAAGATGTACTTAACGCAACAAATATCCTAACATAAGATTTTTGAGACGTTTTTAAGACGTCTCAAAGTCCCATTGGGATTTATGTTCCGAATTACAATTATGAAATAAAATAACTTACGCATTTTTCTAACTGGAGTATGTGCGATGTCATGAGAAATGAATTCACTCCACTGCATGACAACCAATGTTTTTGAAACCTCGGATTGATTGGAGGCAGATGACAAGGTTGTACTAACCAATCTCGGATTTGGAAGGGCATTTGCTCCTCGTCTTTCATGTCTTGGCTCTTGTATACCTATATTTCAAATATTTATTAGACGTTGTCAAGCGACTTCCTTCATCAAATCGGAATATTTTTAGATCAAAATTCACAGGAACTTTTGAATAAATTAAACTACTATTGACTTTGGAAAATGCTACATGAAACTCAAAGTGCATTGAGATTTGAAATATTCTGCTTTTAATATTCCGATTTAATGGTACTATGATGCAGCGCGAGAGCAATTTATAATGAGTAGCGCAAGGAATCGATATTCTAAGTAATCGTGTTTCAGTTCTAAACTATTTCCTAACGGTCCTATTCCTTTCGAACGATCGTTTAAGCGCAATAAATATTGAAAAGCCATCTAGAACTCATTTTTACAATTCATTCACAATTATAATAATTATCATCAACATTATAATACAATCATAATAAATATCAAACAATCCTAAACCAAATTGAATATACAGGCTTTTCAACTTTTAACTACCATAAAAAAATTTCCTATAAAAAAATGACTCTCGCACTGCAATGGATCAACAAATCTACGTTTACAGTTCGAAAGCGTTTTCAACGTGATCTTCTTGCACAATATAGTCTTTGAAATTTATAATAAAAAATATTTAAGAAATCTATATTTCTACACGTCGAAAATTCTTTGGAACAGTAATTAATTCTTAATTACCCTCATTATTTAATAATGGCTTCTAAACAAGCGGTTTGAAAATTAAAGTGATGCTTCTGTAAATGAAATTAATTTTTTTCAAATTATCGATATTTTCTAAAATATGAATGTATTTTTCTTCTTGAAAGCTTCTTTTGCTAGAATGTAAAAAAATACGTGGAATTATTTGCAAATTGTATATAGAGTCAAACCTCCGTATAAGTCAACCCGTATTCGGTTAGGGGAATGTATTCTGAGAAATAGGGTTCTCCATTATTGAGTAACTTATAAGGAGGTTATACTGTATTTTGATGAAATTTGAATTGTTTACTTTTGATATACTTTAAAATTCAGATTGCTTGTAAAGAAATTATCCGAGGCCCGTCAACCGCATCAAACACAAAATCGACACGACTCTTACATATTTAATTTATGATATATGATACAATATTAAAGGTATAAAAATCCGAAGTAGGTTACATACACTTCTATTGCTGGATAGAATCTCCCGACTGGGTCACACTATTGTAGACAGTATTATTCACTGTTACACTCAGGCATTTTATGCTCTATGTGCCTTATCGCACAACTGTAATGCAAATCACAGAATATATTTTGTTAAGCCAATCGATGAACGTTTTTCCATCAGCGCTCAGAGGATTAATTTTCAGATACGTAGATTAGATTCCAAATGAGACGCTCTAAGATTATCCTTTTAAAAATGTTAAGTATCTTCTTAAAAACATTCACTACGTGACAACTCAATTTAAAATCAATTTTAAATGATCAAAAAAGTAGTATCTTAAGAAGAATCGAGCGCGGCTGAGGAAACGTTGGAAAACCGTAGTTAATTGATCCTTTAAAAATATTTTTGTGGGCACAAGGCATTAGACGTCTTAGACACGTCTTGAGAATGTCCTTAAAACTTCATTGTCAGGCTCTTCGCTGTCCTATTAATAAAATAAGTGACATTGAAGTTCGCAGGACGTCCTTAAGATGGTCTGCAGACGTGCCTACTGAAATAAATAATGCTAACCTTGATACAAATTACCATAGGTCCAAATTTTATTTTTTCCCAAATTTACTGTTTATGGCAGTGAAATAGAACGTCTTTGAAACGTTTCGTGGATTTTAGTGTCTTAGAGACGTTCTTAAAGCGTCACGAAGACGTTTCCATTTCTTAAACATTTTTATCTCAAAGAATATTTTTAATAATGGTAATAATATTTTTCTGAGTGGTGAATATGTTTTTCAGAATTACCCAGTAGCGCTCGATACTGCTTAAATCTGGTTCAAAAAATTTCAAACTTTAAATTTTACTGCAAAAGTTTATAGAAAACTGAGATTTGCTATGGGTGAGCGTCAAATGTTCAGAGGCTGCAAATAATTGTACGATTATTATTTCACACAAGAGACAAGGAATTAAATAAAAAACACAAATGTGCGTTTTCTATTCACAATGAGCAAAGTGCCAGGCGTTCAGATAGGAGTGCATAAGTAAATTTCATTTTGAAATATGAAACATCCTTTCCACTTCATCTAGAATTATGACCTCTCTTAATTAAACAACTGATGAGTTAATTAATTAAAAACAATTTTAATTCTGAAGAAATTTTACTGAGACAGAGGAAAAAAATATTTCCGCTTAAAATTTCCTACCAAAAGATAGTGTTGTTAATTATAATAAATTTATAGTAATTAGAAATGAGAGAATTGCTAATTAAAATTGTAAAAATAATTTTTCAAGTATCCACTATTCATAATTAAATGCTGGGTTGTCCTCAAATTATCCCAGAGATAAAAATATAATTCTTGACCTATAACCGTTTCATTTTGTTCATTATTTAAATTGCTAATTAAGTCTTCAAGTAAACACCCCTTCGTTGAAACGAGATGAATAATTCGATTTGTCCCTATCACGATTCTGAGTGTCCGAGATAATTTCTACGCAGCACCGGATCATTATTTAAACACGACTGAAATTTTTACAGTCGTACTTAAATATTTTTAATAATTTTTAAAGAATTTGAAATCGTTCTGTAGAAAAAGAGACGCATTCGACTGTGTCGGGATTCGAATTTTGAGAATTTCAATTTATAGATTTTCAAATTTATGAAATACCTAGAGGGCATAGAAATATTTGGACGTCTTGGGGACATTTAAAAGACGTCTTGTGGAGTTCTATATCAGCCTTTTGCTACTCTGAGGACGTCTTATGTTATAAAGACGTCTTTAAGACATGAGACGTCCCAAAATTAGGAAAAAAATTACATCAAAGTCGGCAAGACGCTCTAGAGACGTTCTTAAGACGCCCAATTTCCTCGTGCCTGCTAGGAAAGTATAACTATATTACTAAAAAATGAAAAAATAAAATTATTTGTTTTTTAGAGACTTTGATATTGTTTCTGTTAAACCCGATACTGCTTATTCGTTTTCGTTTTCCTGATCCTGCCTAACTTCGCAGCTAAATTTTTCGGTTTCGTTTGTTCGTCAGTCTCCATATTTTGATGATTTCTAGAGAAAAATCTTGTTGAAATAAAAAAATATTAATTCTCTCAAGTAAGTTTTCTAGGATTTGAAAATTTACACAGTTAACATGTCTGAAGTATAAACAGATGAAAACTGTTGAGTAAACCATTGAGATTTCTCGTTTTAATCAATTCTGTAAAAGTTATGATACATTTCGAGAATCAAAGGAATTTGGAGTTTTGGTGAGACCAAATAGATCATTATTTCAACGAGATTATTGCCTCCATTCAATGAAAAAACGATGAGTAGAAATGAGTCCAACGTAATGATCCCTCGAAATTGGAAACGTTCTTACCGTCCATGTATTCCGGGAAAAGGAGTCTTGTATAAGCTGTCATGACACTGCCGAGTTTTGGATTTTCCAAATTGTTGCAAGTGCCGTCAATCGATCTATATTTATAATTTAGATTGCAGTCCGCTTGTTGTTCAGCAGCACATGCAGCATTTAAGGAAGTCCCTTCCAGTTTTATGGTGGAGATAAAACGAGCACATGCATTGAAATCCATTCCAAATCTGAAAATGAAATAAATACAGGATTCAAATTTGAGAAAACTTTTCAATATTTGAAAAAGAAAAGGAACCCAGTGAGTATGAGAATATCCGAAAATAATAATGAAAATTTTTGGCTTACCTTCGGCAGTGATGTTGAACGAGATATGAAGAAGCCTTGACTGCAATAATAGCATCGTAAGCTTTCTCTAAAGCATCATCAATGGGATATGAATAAATATATTGACTGTGACTCGGGCTATCAATCGGAAGACCAATTCCAGCATTTGCTATATTGGATTCCAATCGACCCAAAAGTTTGACAAGCATGTGTCCATATGAAACTGAAGCATTTAACGCATTTTCCTTAATTATTGGCCAGGTTTTATGCTCAAAGTTACCCAAAACGATCAAGTCTTGGCGGTAGTCATAAGTAGGAATACCTGCAGCAGAGAAAATATAACGTAAAGTAATTTCACCTTCTCTAATATAATAATTTTTTAGACAATATTCTTCGAATATAGTTTCTCAGACACTTCAAGGGAGACTGAATGCTCAAAATTAAATTTGAATGACTTGTAGATTCCTAAATTATCGTCATAATTTTATTATGTAAATTGAAGCCAATAAAAATAAATAAGACGAGGGATGATTTTAAAATATCAAAAAACATTTCAGTGGGCACAAGGACATTAGACCTCTTTGGAACATCTTAAAACGTCTCTAAGACGTCTAATCTCCCCAACTCTCTAATTATATTTTTAAAAATTGTTACAACATACTCAAATAAATAGGAAGATGATCTTGTAACGCATTTTGGAGTTTGTAAGATCCAATTGAGTGGCTTGTTCCAAGGAATCCCAAAGATTGTAGAGAAATCCAAAGTACTGCCAAAGTCGCCACCGAACCTGCCATTACGCCTCCGGCTGCAAAAACCAAGTAAGGAAAATTATAATCTATACTATTGTTCTATCTTCGGTCTAAAAATAAATTTCAGTTATGTTCGTAACCACTTGTTACAAAATATTATCACGTGAATATCATAAATCATATAGTTTTCTGCAGCGCATTTACATTTTTCTAGCGACCTAAATTTTTAATCAGTTTCTCTACTGAGAATGTTAAAGTCTATTCTTACTTCAAGGGTCATCCTCATATATCATTAAAATTATCTTTTTTGAATCCAAATACTGGATATATGTAGTAAAATAATCAAACGTAACTCATTATCTAAGTGAATGATATAAAACGTTGTTAAAATAGTGTGATTTAAGAGATTTTCATCAAACGAGATTCAAAACGTTTTTCGGATTGGTTTGGATTTGCTCGAATTAAATTCCTTTCCGAAACTTTTGCCAAATGTTAAACAAGAGTGAGTATGAATAAAAAGTAGAAATAAAAAGTCGTATAGGGATATTTATTTCAATCTGATACTCAGTGAATACGGGAACATTAGACGTCTTAAAGACGTCTCGTGGATTTTAATATCAGGCTTCTTGCATATTGGACGTCTTTTGCTTAGTCTTTTTAAGAAATGAGACATCCTCAAGGCAGAAAAAATTTGGTTGCAGAAAATAGAAGTCAACGGGACGTCTTTAAGACGTTTAATATCTCTCTACCCCCCACGTGTTCTCAATTGTCTCTTTCAGTTGCTTTCACCCACTTTAATATTCGAATAGAATAGAGAGATGTTTTCTGTTTTGGATTTCATAATACTTGAGGACTTCATAAGTTATCAGAAACTAAAGACTTTTAATCAAGACAATAATATTGCATTTATATCTAGATTGATGTGCAGTTTCTTTATCAGACCTCTAATCAGATCTTATCTTTTATTAATAAGTCCTTCAGTCTTCTATCAATAATCTTTATCCAGATCAATAAAATTCCTGTCAGTTATCAGAAGAATGAGAAAAAAAGACAATATTATCTTTTTAAAAAATTTTTTAATTATTTAAAACAGAGTATTGAAGGAAAAAAATGTTGCAATATTTACAAATATGAATGAGTCACAAACTTGCTTTTGTTTTTGCAAGATTTTAAAAGTTGTTTTTATCCTTTCGATGTCTAATATAAGGAATTCATTTTATTAATACAAATTTTGCGAATTTTTTTGCATACGCATATGCAAATTAGGTTTTTTGCCTTCTTCAAATTAGTCTCTGATGTAATTTGTGTTCGTCCAAAAAGGAAAATATCTCCATACTCAAAACGTATTCCTGTATAGACTGTTGACGTCTTGGTCAGGAAAACTCAGTGGAAAAATACTGCGAGATTCAGAAAGGATATTGTGATCGCAGACAGATGTGAAGGACACAGGAGTGGGGGAGGATAATGCGTAGGGGGCGTGTCAAAGGCCAACCATAACAAAAGTGCACTCTGCCTAATTTACAGTAAAGCTACTTTTACACGAACTCCTGAAAAATGTCTTACAATTGGTACTGACACGTGACTTCATATTCATAACTAGAATACAAAAGTTGACATTTGTGATGAAATCACGGAGATAACAATTAGTGATTCTTACAGTCAGATAAAATACAATACTTCAAATTATTCTGACCATAGATTTCCTACTTGCTCCATTTTCCAGAAGATGCGGAGGTCAGTGTCAATCGAAACGACAAAATTTAGGTCAATGGACTAGTTCCTATGAAACATTAAAAGAAATACTGAAAATAGAGAATATTTACAAGTACCGGGAACATAATCCACAGGTTTTTCTAATCCGTACATAGTGTAGACCCAACGATTATTGTCGACAGGTATCATTGATATTATAATCCCCAGAAGAAAGTATTTTTAATATTTCATTCAACTTTCCACTTTTCTTCGAGAATAACAAGTGCAAATCTCAAGTGTTGAATCTGAATTACGTTCCGAAGCTGCGAAGAGATCCGCGTAAGCTTCCTTATGTTCTAAAAGGCAATAAAGTTTATTTAAAAATGCATTGCACTTCGTTTGCAAATTGTCTATAATATGCACCAAAGTAATAACAGTGATTTTCCGAAGGTTTTCTATTTTTAAAAAACCAATAATTGAAAAAACAAAAAATTGTTTGGCACCTTCTGCACACCGGCAAACAGTAAACACATCTAAATTGGATCGAAATACAGACTCAACTGCGTTTTAACTCCGATGAGCGGCGCTGTTGTTATTCTCTTTAAGATACTTTCCCTTCCATTCCTAATTTTAATTTTTCTCTCTCTTTTAGGATATCTTTCTCCGTTTGCCTGTATCTATTTTTGTCCCTGTTTAACTGTAACTCTGTGCTGTTTACTCTTGTAAAACCCCTTCCTTTCAAGTTTAGACTAAACCTCATTTACTTGCATATTTTAAAAATATGCAGTAATAAGTTATCATTCGGCGAGCACGTGTTCTGAGTATTGTTTATAATTGCGAAATTACGAAAGATTTATTAGCGAGAACGAGAACAGTAGACGTCTTTAGAACGTCTCGGGAACTTTAATGCAAAAAGATTGCTATTGAAGTTAGCAGGACGTCCTGACGACGTTTCAAATTCGTCTAGTGTCTCCATGCCCACTTGGTATCTACAAATTTTAAAAATATTTATAAGTAGTGGATGGGAGACATTAGACGTCTTTGAGACATCTAATGAGACGTCCTAATGAGACGTCCTAAAGACGTCTTTTAGACGTTCAAAAGACATCTATCGTACCGTGCCTACTGGGATGAGCTTCAATAAAATAACGAGATTATGTTTGCTATACGCTTTAAAAGAGACATAAATTAATAAAATACAATATAATCGGACGTCCTTAGGACGCTTTAAGACCGTCTTGAAGACTTTAATATCAAGTTCCTTGCCTTCCTGAGGGCGTCACATGTCTTCAAGACGTCTTTCAGACAAAAAACAATAAAAACCCTAGGACGTCCGATGGCCCCGTGACCTTTAGGATTTTTTTATAAGTTCTTTATTCAACAACTATTCGAAGAATAGTTAATAAAAACCAGCAAAGGTCTGAACTAAAAAGATCTAAAAACCAAACATTTACCTACTCGCCATTTTGTTAAATTAACCAAGGTTTTTGCTTGAAAGAATGCAAGCTTGATTAAATTAAACAAAATTTTATTAAATATTTTATTCATTTAATTCGTAGTCAAACAAACGATCTTTGCTTCAAAAAAAAAAATTTTCTGGTTTATCCAAACAGATAATTTTCCGTGTAAATTCTAGAGCGAGGTACTAAATAAATCATGGAGATAAAAAAAGAATCCAAAAAATTCAATGATTTATATTACAAGATAAAATAGAAAATATTTATTTATGATAAACGTACCGATTCCAGATAAACCTTGGAGAAACTGCTTACGGGTAAAAATCAGTAAGAATTACTAGAAAAACCTGAACTGAAAGTCTAAAACAAGAATTCCGGAAGACATTCGCGACACGATTGGAACTTCGCGGCTAGAAGATTCATCTAAGACTGACGACGTCTTCAGGAACCTCATTGAGACCATGAACTCCTCCCAGAAGGCCCCGAAGGAGCCATGAAGGAAATTCAAAGACCTCCCCCACCCCTTCTACCCCCCAAGAAATAAAATGAAAATTCATAAAAATATTAATTTCCTCAATTGTTGAAATTCGAAATTTTTTTCTGGTGGAAAAAATAGATTTTTGCAGATACCAGATCTTTGCATGGGTAACTAAATGTTGAGTAATTTTTTCCTCAAACTCTAAAAAGCAATTTCATGGCGAATGTGGGTTCCTCTAAATATAAGTTTTATAATTTCAGTATAAAAAAATTGATTTATAGTACCATTGGAAATTACAAGTTTTTATCTTGTTTTAAGAGATAATAAATGTTGATTTTGTGAAAAGATATTGCAAAAAACGTAAACATTAAATTTTTTTAAGAATCCTAAAAACCTCGGAAATTCGCACTAATACAGATTTTTTTACAATAATTATAGAAAAATCTCTCTGAATTTATAATTTCAACTAAATCGGAGTTATTCCGAGCTATCCCGAAATCTGTTTCCGAATCATTCCGAAAAAAGTTTAGAATATTGTTCGATTGAAATCGGTTAAAAATCAATATGACACAATACGATTGATTCCCGTTCAATTCGAGACTTTCATCTGAATGAATGTAAACTGAGTTTCCAATCCGAATTAATGCGAAGTCGGATTAATCTAAACCAAATTATCGATCTAAACGTATCCGAAGTCGGAATGATTCTGATTAAAAATTCGGTCTGTATAAATTAGTGTTCGGATTGAAAACTTGATTTGGATTCATTCGTATTAAAGTTTCGAATTGAATCGGATTGATTTAAGACGATTTGCATTGAACGAAACTCAAAAAAAAATTTTAATTAGTTCAGAATGGTTTGGAATGAATTCCTTTCCGAAACTTTCGCAAGGGGCGGAATTTTGGCTCAAATGAAGCGTTTTCAGACTAAAAGTTATTTACAAGCATGATGAACCACAGAACTACATGAAATCAATCTTACAACTTATCATAATCATATAAATAGAATAATCATGATTTGAATCATAAATAACATGGTATAAATCATTATATAATGATATATGATATGGTATAAATGAATTAAACAGAAAATGAGAAAAACAGACTTTTAGGTTAGGTCTCCATCAAGAGATTGAGTGCGTGGAATATACGTGTATACTTAACATTCATATTGCTTGTGCCATATACATCATTATATAATGTTTAATGTCATTAAATTTCTGATAAATATGACCAAAACAGAAAAAATGTCACTTTTTATGGTGACAAAACTTGCAGCCTTGTTATTAACGTTGTCAGATGTTCGCTCAAGACGTTACAACTGCGTTTGAATTTCAATTTGATTACTTTGATTAAAAAATGTAATTAATTAAGTAATTGACATTGGACGTCTTTAAGACGTCTCATTAACTTCAATGTCAGGCCGTGTGATTTTTCAGTGGGTACGAGGAGAGCGTTATATTTGGGATGCCTGGAAGACGTCTTTAAGACATCCGTATCTGTCAATCTGATGTATTTTAGACTTCTTGTGTTTTAAAAACGTTTCTCAGAGATAGGACAACCACAGATATCAATTGAATAGACATAAATGTCCTTGAGAGATCTTTAGACGTCTAAGTACAAATTACGTCCCAGGGATATCTTGTGTTTTGAGTAAGGATTTTAGGACGTCTTTTGAACATTAGAAATTTCTGGTACGTTGACTAGAGTGACATTGGACGTCCTAGTAACGTCTAAAATACATCTCTTGGACGTTCAAGGTTTCATGCCCATTATAAAGACATCTTTAAGACGTCTCAAAGGCGTATATGAGACATCAATGTCTGTCCAACTGATGTCTTTTAGACGTTTTATGCCCTAAAGACGTCTTTGTACATCAATTGGTCAGACATCCTAGACGTCTTAAAGTCGTCTTTGGGTCGCCTAAGAGGCGTATAAAGAACATCTATGTATGTTCGACTGATGTCTTTTAGACGTTCTATGTCCTAAGTACGTCTTTGTACATCAATTGGTCAGACATCCTAGACGTCTTAAAGTCGTCTTTGGGATGGGAAAAAGCTGCCTGTGAGACGTCTATTTATTTCCAGTTAACGTCTTTCATGCGCCTTATTTTCCAAAGACGTCTTCCGGTCATGGAATGCTAATAAGACGTCCATTGAACATAGACGTCCCAAAGACGACTTATGTCCCCGTCTTTACTGAGGCGAATTCAAGACTTTTTTTGTAATAGTTTCTTCATATTAACATAATTATATTTTATCGAATATTTCTTTTTACTCTTTACTATTGCTACTAATATAATGGTTATCCAGACTAGTTAACCGATAAGAGGTGCAAATGTCATGAGATTGTCGAGCTTGTGCGTCATTTGAAACATCTACCCTTAATCTATCTACTATTAGTTTTCTCATTTATTTAATCTCAATTACAAACGAAGAATGAACTTTGGTACATTAGTTTTTGTCGAGGAAGAATTTTTATTAGAATTTGACGAGCGATGTTTACAACTGTCAGGTTCACAATTTATCGCGAAAGATGAAAATTATTTCGATAAGAATATGTTTACTCGGGATATTGTTTTAGCTTCTGCGCAATCATGTTTTTATTTTGCGAAAAATATAACTGCGTATTTGAAAAATTGGAAAATGGAATAATCATGAGTTTGTATCTAATAAAAGTTTAGACGTTTATATAACTTAATCTTCGGTTTGAATTTATTACAAAGTTCACTTCGCAAATTACAATAATTGTCATTTGCGAAGTGAGCTTAATTTATGTGCATTACAGGATGATAAAGGAAAAAGAATTTTTATGGGTTAAGGTCAAAAAATAAATAATCAAACCTGATTAAATTAAGTGAAGTTCGATTATGATGATATGAAACCCTCTTTTTAACTTTTGGGAAACTACTTATTAGGAGGAGACATTAGACATCTTTATTTCAAAATAAAACGTTTTTTTATACTCTGAATTTGAATCAGTCAAAATCGACTGATTATCATTGAAATTTAACTTATTAAAATAGCTAAAAAAGACGTTACTGTAAATCAGTCAAATTACATTGGTTACTTCAGTGAAAATTAACTGATTTAACAGTGGGAAATATTTTTTCCACTGATGAATCAGTGAAAAGGCAAATTATTGATTCAATCAGTGAAAATTTGAAAGATTCAGATTTAGAGAGTACTTCTAAAATAATATTTAAAAGTCGCTCATCACGATTAAACTTCCTATCATTAATATACACAAGAATCTATAGTAAAGAGACAATGAACGTCTCTGAGACGTTTTCTGAGACTAAAGTTTGCGAAATGTCTTGAAGACGTCTTGGGGACTTCAATATCAAGTTTTTGGATGTCTTCTCGACGTCTAATGTCTACTCTCTAAATTTAAATCAGTCAAAATCTACTGATTATCAATGAAACTTGAATGATTCAAATAGCCAAAAAGAGGTTACTGTAAATCAGTCAAATTTCACCAAATACTTTAGTGGAAATTAACTGATTTAACAGTGAAAAATATTTTTTCCACTGATGAACCAGTGAAAATTAACCGATTCAACAGTGAAAAATATTTTTTCACTGATGAATCAGTGAAAAGACAAATCACTGATTCAATCAGTGAAAATTTGACTGATTCAAATTTAGAGAATAGCATTAAGGTTTAACATTCTTGAAAAATTGTATAAACTTTTTTTATAACTTTACAGTAGGCACAGTGACCTTGGACGTCTTCGAGACGTTATAAAAATAATCTGCGTAATTCCATCTCTGACTATGTGCTGTTCTGTGAGGACGTTTTATATCTTCAAGACGTCCAAAAGTCAGCAAAAGGACTGACATTGAAATTACCGAGATTTCTAAAGGACGTCTTGAGACCTCCAATGTCTCCAGGTCCACTGGGAAAATTAATTTTTTTTTTTTACCTGTACTTTAATCATGAAATTGAATTCTGTATCATCGTTTAAAAAGTTTTTCCAAAGAAATCAAGGATAAATCCACTATTAAAAAAAATGTATTTAATGGTAAATATAATACCTTTACAAGTTCTATTTTTACTTATAATCGAAATTTTCGAAGACCAATTATACACTATTACCTTCATAGTATTGAGTTTCATCTATAGATAGATCGTATTGACACTATCCTGTGAAATTTTAATTCCAGTAGTTATTTTTTTACTTATTTAAGTCCCTGTCTTACATTCTCTCTACATGAATAACAGCGGACAAAAATAGTAAAAAAATGCCACGCTGGCTATTTTTAAACAGAAAAATATTGACGAGTCTCGCAAACAATCGAATCCATGAATTTTCAATTCAATAAATTCACAAGAATAAGCATTTATATTTGGATTTAGCATACGTTTGATCAACGTAAAAAAATTGGCAATATTGAATAATTGACCCAGTTGACACGGGGACATTGGATGTCTTCGGGACGTTCTAGGAACTTTAAAACTTTTTGACTAAAAGACATCTTTAAGAGATGAGACGTATTCAGGATAGCGAAAGCCAGACACTGAAGTCTCCTAGACGTCTAATACTTCTACACCCATTAGCTTGATAAAATACATTCCCATGGTTCTCAATTTTGGTTTTTCCAAGTTCCCATCGAATTTTCAAAATCTTCAACTTACCAAAATATGTTTTTTTGAAGCGCTCGATTCGCAGGTTGTCGTGCAGAAAAATGAACATGTCCCTTTTCATCTCGAACAGGGTAATTTGCTCACTAAACAGCCCCTTACTCTGTTTAGTTGAGGATATAATCTCAAGTGTTTTATATAAAATGTCCTTATTAAAATAATTGATATTCATTACACAAATTCTTTTTTATTTACTATAGTACTTCTCTATTTTATAATAACGATTTATTATTTAAAGTTTTAAGTTTTACAAAAGTATCGCGAATACGAGCGCTTTTTTTCTTTCGAAAAAATGTTTTTATGTGACAGATGGTAAAACGTTGTTTTCAATCCGAGGAAACAATTCACAACATATAATCTGAACGCTTGTAAAGATGCGGATACGAAAGAAAATCACTCAGCGGCTTCTAGAATTTTACTTTTGGCGCATGCGCAGAAAGAATAACCAAAACCGTTTGTAATTGTGTGTGAATATTGATCTTCAAATAAACTTAAACGTTTCTCCACGTAAATTATTCTTGACAATAAGGATAATATTATTTTCCCTATAAATATTGTTTGCTAGGTTTTTCTTATGATGGCGAAAGCTACAATATGGCAAATATGGCAAACAAATTCAGGGGAAATTGCAATAAAAGGTTAAATCCTATTTGGAATAGAAGAGGTGGCGCTATATTAAAAAGTGTCAGAAATGTCAGTGACAACCTGACAACAGAGCTTCAACCTAACCTTAAAATGCCTTTGAATTAAATTCGTTTTGTATACGAAATACAATTGATTTCAAACTATGTGGATTATGTTAGATATTGATTCCCACTGTTTATTGAAAAGAACTTATCGTAATTTTATTTACTTGGAGAAATAATATTCTTTTTTCTTATTTTGAATGTATTTGTTTATAGGTTAACGAAAAAATACGTGCGTAAAAAGAGGGGCGGACTTGGGTCCGGTTATGCGAGCACGTGATTCGAACGTGATTCCAATCCCTTCTCTTTATGTATATTACGGAACATTGCAACATTTTTTCCAGATATCTATGTAGATTTGTACAAATAAAAATTATCCTTAAATCTTTACGAATGCACAATTATTTTTAGCTATTGGCAATTATTTCATCCAGAAAATTTTATACATAGCTTTTCAGTCATTTATGTGAAAAATGATTTTTCATGAAATGCATCAATGAATGTAATTTAGAAAAATAATTATTCATGAATTAAGGCAAAAAAATATGAGAAACTTTGGTTTATGAATAGTTCATAGACCTTTATTGTTGAGTTAATTTACTGTTCGAAATCGTTCATGCATAAATAATAGAGAAAGCAAATATTATAATTCAAATTCAAAACCGGTTTTATTGGGCATTTTCGTTTCTTACCCGTACCAAAAACATTGATCACGGGGGGAATAACAAATCCACGTGATTAATGTTTTTCTTACGGGATTTAAAATGTCAACAGTTTTAAATTTTGATTATGATATCATTAGGAATTTTTCATACTATTTTTGTAAAACGAACACATTGATGTTCACAATTCTGGCAGTGATAAGTGAAAAAAAAATGATTTACAGAAGTAGTACAAATAAAGAGCACACCAAAGAGGTTATGTAGCTATTAAAAAGGCGAAAAAATCAATGAATAAGTGCAATTGAGCGTGATTAAAGTGAATTTTTGAAATATTTGTGATAAATTGAATCGTATACATTAAGATTTCATGGTATTAATTAATTACTATTAATCAAGTGGGCTTGTTCCTCCTCCAGTGATCAAGATGGTTTTGGCACGGGTAGTAGAATAGAAAATGCCTAATTTCCAAACCAAAATCTACACTTCAGAGTCCTCTGATGAGAAGAAAATACAACTTTTAAAACTTTAACTCCCTCGATAAATAACTCGAGTACCAGATGTTCAAAATTTCCAAGTTAATAAATACTAAAAAAGCTGACTATTTCGAAAGGAAATTTGCAAAACAGTTTAAGTAATAAATGTTAATATTATTAAAAATAATTTTGAAAATTTTTAAGTTACTTCTTCGTTCACTTGATTGTTTAATATTTCAAATCCTAAGTTAAATCCCTGTAGAATTTTCTATTCATGGAATGTTCTAAAAAAATTGTAAATTGAGAAAATAGATAATTTTAAAATATAAAAAATAAGATTAGAAAATTTAAAAACAAGAAAAAGATTATTTAACATCCAAATTCTCAAGAATTCCTATATCTTAAATTTTGTAATTTCCAATTTTGTTCTCTATTCTTTTTCAAAACGAAACTTTTCTTGATTTCAAATTTTATAATTAGTATCTAATTATTTTCCGGCTTGGAAGTTTTTAACAAAAATTGAAATGTGGTTTCTAGATAATCAGAAAAGTATAAAAAGGTAAACTTTCTAAATTTGAATCAGTGAAATTTCACTGATAAAATAGCTAATGATCAGTTACTCTTTCCCCAGTGGGCATGAGTACATTTGACGTCCTTAGAACGTCTTGAAGACGTCTTCAGAACTTAAATCTTATTATTTTGTTGTCTTCTGGACGTCTTTTGTCCAAAGACGTTTTTAAGATATGAGACGTCCTCAGGACAGAAAAACCCCTAAAATAGAACTTCTCAGAACGTCTTTAAAACATTCCAAAGATTAACCAGTGAGCACAGACGTCTTAGGGACGTCTTGAGGACATCTCCTGGACTATGTCAGACTCTTTTCTCTCCTGAGGAAGTCTCATGTCTTAAGGACATCTTTTGGACAAAATACGTCTAGAAGACAACAAAAAATACTGGCATTGAAATCTCCGAGACGTATTTAAGACGTCATGAAGACGTCTGATCTCCCCATGTCCAAACGAAGCTGACAGACGTTCTTTATCGTTTTCTGTTGTATTTTTTAAATTTCCAAGAAGAAATTTTGTAAAATAATAATTTTTTAAAATGATCCATGGCCTTAAAAAGAAAGTAATAAATTCTAGAAGCTACGAAGTCTATCTTTTTAATTTTAAAACAAACAAATTCCCACATTAGAAAATTCAAAAACAAAGTAGTAATATAAAATTAATAAGAAGTTTGAAAATTTTAAAATTATCTAATTAATCAAATAATTGTCCTTTATCGTTTTGACCGATTATTATTGATACTGACATTGAGTCACTAATGTTATTATGTAAGGAGAATAATTGTAGCTGCCATATATAAAACATGATATTGTTGATTGTAAAAATAGTGACTTATGCCTTAAAAGAGAGGTCAATACATATTGATCAAGTGACGTCACTTCATTCATCAAGGATTTGTTAAGATATATTCATTTAGCGATATTTCATTGATACAAAGTGACACCATATTTTACTCATTTTGACTCAAATAACAGCGAACTTGACCAAACGAGAAAATAATTATGGCGATAGTATTATTAAACTGCAATTACAAGCTACTGAATTAAGATTCGTGAACAAATTTTAAAAATATGATTTTTTATTTTCAGACTCAGCTAAAATATTTCTTATCTTCAAGATGATAAGTTTTTCAAATTCCAACATTTTTTAATCTGCCCCAAGAGGGCACTGGAATCTGAAACGTCTTCAGGACGTCTTTAGAACGTCTCATGGACTTCTGGGACTGGCTTTTCGTTATCCTGAAGACGTTTCCTTTCTGAAAGACTTCCATCATACAATTTTGTCAATTCCAAAAGTCTTCTATTATGCACCTAATGGGCATTGGGATCTGAAACGTCTTCAGGACGTCTTTAGAACGTCTTACGGACTTCAGGACCTGGACTTTTTGTTATCCTGAAGATGTTTTCTCTCTGAAAGACATCCTTTATAGAATTTTTTCAATCCCAAAAGTTTTCTATTCTGCACCTAATGGGCACTGGGATATAAAACGTCTTTATGACGTCTTTAGAACGTCTCATGGACTTCAGAACCTGGATTTTCGTTATCCTGAAGACGTTTGCTGTCTGAAAGACGCCCGTCATACAATTTTTTTAATTCCAAAAGTTTCTTATTCTGCACCTAATGGGCACTGGGATATAAAACGTCTTTATTACGTCTTTAGAACGTCTCATGGACTTCAGGGCCTGGATTTTTGTTATCCTGAAGATGTTCCCTTTCTGATAGATGTTCTTTATAGAATTTTTTAATTCTAAAAGTTTCCTATATATTTTTCTACTATTCACACGTTTTTTATATCTTAATTCTAAAATCCTTTACTATTTATTTCACGATTCATTCTGATAGTCAGACATTAGGCGCACTCGCATCATTGGTCTTCTATTTCGTATAATGAGAACGGTTAAAAATAGCAAATGCACCTTGTTAATTGTCCGAAGACACTTAATCTAAATTTAAAATCTTAGTGAATATTGTTTTATTTCCAAGGGCTGTGCTGAAATCGAAAATTTTTTCATTTTCCACGTTTTGGATGGAATTCAATTATTTTCCTCTGTATTTCTTTAAGATATTTTGGTTTGTTTCAGAAATTCCGCACATTTGGTCTGAAACATCTTTAATTTATTAATTAAAGTCTGGAACATTTTTCAAAAACTAAATCTCATTGGAGATTTCTTGAAAATTGTTCTACAATTACAAATTTTTTAACTAGTTATTAACCTAAAATTCATTTGGAACCCATAGGGGAACCCATATCTCTTTCTAATTAAGAACCTTCAAATTACATATAAGAAAATAAAACACGATCCTTTATAGGTTTATATTTCCCTGTTCGAACACAGAATTAACTTTTCTCATGGAATGAAAAAAAAACCGATATGATACGTGTTTTGATCCCATGTAGGAACCCATATGGGTACCGATTTGGGTTCCTACACAGAAACACATCTACTTAGGAATTCCCAACAGGGAAATGAAAATGAGAAGTAAATTTGTCGCTGCCCTTACTATAAATAATTGTGAATAATGTGATTACTCACAAGTTGGTTACTTCCGGAATAGCTCTTAAATATAGAGATTAAGTATCCTCAAGTTGTCTCCTACCTTGGAGGATGATTTTGGTGGATGAAATGTAGAAGATGTTTTTGAACACTGTCCGATAACAAGAACTGCGGTCAGTTTATATTAGACTGTTTCGGAGGCTCGGCACCGATCTTAACCCCGCGCTCTACTTTTAATCTTCTCGTGACATCCCCGTTTCAATCTATGCATACGTGGCCAGCGTCCATTTTATGTATATATGATATAGTTTATCAGTAAGACTTAAATGTGAGCATCTCTCCCCTCCACTTATGGGGTCATTTAGGTTCATGAGAATCATCATTTGTTCGCGTATTTACTCGTTACTTATCAGTAGAAACACTGCCCTATCTGTTCACTTATGACTTTAAGTTCCCCATCAAGACTTCGTAAAATCACAACAGACTATTGTATATTCAGTTTATTTCATTTTAATTACTGCCTATTAGGTACGAGGACATTGAACAACTTTGGAACGGCCCGTGGACCTGAATCTCAGGTGTTTTACTGTCCGGAAAATGTACCCAGTGAGCAAAAAATTTAAAGCCGTCCTAAAAGGATGCCTACTCTCTAAATTTGAATCAGTCAAAATCTACTGATTATCAGTGAAATTTGACTGGTTCAAATAGCTAAAATTAATTAATGATTAATGTAATTTAATTACTGTAAATCAGTCAAATTTCAATGATTATTTCAGTGAAAATGACTGATTTGACAGTAAAAAATATTTTTTTCACTGATGAATCAGTGGAAATTAACTGATTTAACAGTGAAAAATATTTTTTCAGTTATGAATCAGTGAAAAGGCAAATCACTGATTCAATCAGTCAAAATTTGACTGATTCAGATTTAGAGAGTATAGAACGTCTTTAAGACGTCTTTTTGTGATCGTGTCTTCTGGACGTTTTTAAGACGTCTTTTAGATAACGTGTCTTTTGGACGTTCTAGGGATGTTTTTAACATGCCCACTTTGTAAATCTGAATCAGTAAAAATCTACTGATTATCGGTGAAATTTGACTGATTCAAATAGCTAAAAAGAGGTTACTCTGAATCGGTCATATTTCACTGATGAAGAAGTGAAAATTAACTGTTTTAACAGTTGAAAATATTTTTGACTGATGAATCGGTGAAAAGGCAAATCACTGGTTCAATTAGTGAAAATTTGACTGATTCGGATTTAGAGAGAAATCTCAGTACAAATGACTTCCCAGGGACATCTTGTGTTTTAAGGACGTTATTAGGATTTCTTTAGAACGTTAGAAATCTTTGGTACGTCGATTGGAGTGATAGTGGACATCTTAGAGACGTCTCAAGGAGTTCTCTTGGATACATAAGTTTTCGTGCCCACTGGTTATATACTTTGGAAGACGTATTTAAGACTTAAGACGTCCTCAGGACGATAAAAATCCTGCTTATGCTATTCTTGGGATGTCATTAAGACATTAAAAAGACGTCCAATGGATATTCAATGTCAGTGTAAATGACGTCCCAGGGATATCTTGTGTTTCGAGGACGTTTTTAGGATGTATTAAGATGCTAGAAATCTGTGGTGCGTCGATTGGAGTGATATTGGACGTTCTAGTAACGTCACAAGCTCTCAAGCACTTCACTTGAATGCTCAAGTTTTTGTGCCCACGTCTTATATAGATTGAAAGACGTCTTTAAGACATAAGACGTCCACAGGACGGTAAAAATCTTTGGATTTGGGAACGTCTAAACAATTTCTTGAAGACGTTCTATCCCCGGAAAACGTCTTTAAAACATGATACGTTGAAAATAAATCATTTGCCGGACACGGACTTTTCAAAGACATCTTTCAAACATTTTGAAGACGAATATGTTACCATACCGACTAAGCTTGGGACGTTCCAGAAACGTCCAATGTTGCCGTGCCCACTGGGTGATAACTTTCCAACGTACTATGAATAAGTGACATCATTGGGACGTTTTCAAGACTTTAACATTAGGAATTTTTATTTTGTGACATCTTCTCACGTCTTCAGTATGACGTTTAGAGTAAAGACGTCCTCCAGACAACCGAAAGGCTGTCACTAAATTCCATGCATGGTTTCGAAGACTTTAAGTGTCTCAGTGTCCACTGAGTTGTAATTCTTTGTTATTCCCACTGGGCACGGGAACACTGGACGTCTTTGGGACGTCTTGAAGACGTCTCGAGGACTTAAATGGCTGAATTTTTGTCATTTTATGGATGTTCCATGTCCAAAGGATGTTCTTAAGACATAAGACGTCTTAAAGACATCAGCTGAACAGGCTTGGACGTAATAAAAACGTCTTTTAGACGTCCCCGTGTCTACTGAAAATTACGTATTTGACGTTCAATGTCATGGCTGATACGCTCTCTAGAAATTGAGAAATCTGTACTTGGAAGTCAGTGCATTTACAGGTCATGGATGTATGAGAAATTAGTTTTCAGAATGGAAAATCCGTAGAAATGTAAACATTTTTTTTCCGAAGCAGTTTATTAGAATCAATCAAAGAAATATATTATCGAATGCTTTTCATCATTTGTGGTGTCCAGATGTTCAGAAGGCAGCCAATGGCCTGATATCGATTTATCTTTGGGACTTTCTTGATAGGACGTTTATTTTGACCAGGGTAAATGTGCCAATTACTGCGGATCGAAAATCAAGACGACTTTCAAAGATAAAAAAGAAGTTTTTTAGATGAAAAGGTCTTTGCGAATTAATTTCTAAAGCAGTATTTGGTATTAATCAAGTAGGATGAATTCGTTGAATTCTGAAAAGAAACCAAATTTATATGAAAAATGCGAATGTAAAAAAAATGTTCTATGCAAGTATTACTGCGGGTTTGCATGAATTACTGCGCAGATAATGATGTGATATTATTTTGAGCAAACTTACAATTAATTTCGGAGATTTGAATATTTTATTTAATCTAAATTATAGAAGGTAGGCATTATGAAGTAATTTGAACAAATTGAGATTTAATAATTTCATTCCTTATAATTAATTTAACTTCAACTTATATCACTCAAGTTCCTTTTGCCTCTTTTGCAAAGATTCAATGATTTCCTTTATCTTAGCTTCTTTTTTTTTCCTTGATAAAAATTCTTCGCTTGCTTTCTTTTTCTTTTTCAGATCTTTCATTCGTTTTTGTTCTTTTATTAATTTTTTCGCAATTTCTACTCTTCTCTTTGCATTTGGTATGATTCCTTTTTACATTCTCATCATGGATGAGAAGGTATTGGTTTTATCCAATAATGCTTCCAATTTCGCGTCTTCGTACACTTTCGGCCTTACGCTATGTTCTTTGTCTTCCATGTCAAATTCACCGTTCTTAAATTTTTGAAACCATTCACGACAACTTCTCTTACTTAAGTCAGCCTCATCGGATGTTTCTACAAGCAATCGATGCGCCTCAGCTGCAGATTTCTTCAAATTGAAGAAGTAAACCAAAAGTTCCCGCAAATCCCTAGCGGACCCGGTCGAGAGAACGGTCATAGAATACTCTGACCGTTCTCTGACCTCGCATTATTATGGCTATGAACGACAAAAATTTAAAACATGGCAATTATGATTCTGCGATCAAATTTGAATTGGCAGGTGTAGGAATAAATACAATAATTTTATTATTCAGAGATAAAAACTAGAAAAACATCGTATACCTGTCATTGAAGGCAGTGCAGCGGTTAACAATTGGCGGAACGTCTCCACCGTGAAGGTTTACTATTGGCGGAGACAGTCCGCAAATGGCGAACCACTGCACTGCCTTCAATGACAGGTACATGATGTTTTCCTAGTTTTTATCCCTGAAAAATAAAATTATTGTATTTATTCCTATGCCTTCTATTCCAAATTTTACCACGGAATCATAATTGCAATGTTTTAAATGCTCTTTTTATCGTTCTTAGCCATATAATAATGCGAGGTCAGAGAACGATCAGAGAACAGTCAGAGAACGGTCAGAATATTCTATGACCGTTCTCTCAACCGGGTCCGCTAGGGATGACACTTATTCGGCTCAAAACTCGCCATTTTTGCACACAAAAGAATATATTATATTGATAAAAATTCACTAATATTTCAAGGTTATGTTGTTGACAGATGTCCAACCTTACGACTGTCGACAGTGACGTTTTACATCTGTCAATTTCAACCAAAACTTACTGGTGACGCCAACTTTTGTCAAACGGCGGAGACTTATTTGTACACCTGAAATAATTCGTTGCCATTCAGCTCCAGATACAATAGATGGCATTTTGTCTCTAGATTGGTTTCGTTTTCCACTTTGATTCAGTTGATCATAAGCTGGCCAAGATAAAAATCTTTGGATAGATCTACTTGATTTTTGATTTCTGGAATTTGAAATGTCTTGTAAAAAATTAGGAGTGTGAAGTTGCGGTTCTACAATTTTTGGTTTTTGACAATTTTCCAAGCAGGTCTTCCCACTATTAATTTGAAATGTTAAACTAGGCGCGTAAACATTTAAACTACAACAAAGACCGACACTGAAAGGTATATGACACACTACTGCAGACTAAGTAAGTTTTGAGGTTACGTAATGCGGCCTGAAAAACCATAGTAATTCATACAACTATGAAAATCATGTATCAAATACTGCTTCGGTAAAAAATCATTCAAAATACTTATTTTTCATTCTTTAGCATGAATATTTAAAAAAATAATACATTTGCTATACAAAAAATAATATTGCAATAAGCATTTTATTTTCAGAAACGAAATTATAACAGGTTTTTCAGAACGTGTTCATCACCCATGTTAACAAATCGAAGCACTATAAAACTATCAGTATTCAGCTACAAATAGTGTTACTGTTGATAATTCCTTGATAATTATAATGCTCAGATTGAAAATTAATTTTTTTAATTGTTTTGTAACGTTATATACCTTTAAAACAATGTAAATCATTAGTTTTATTTGAAATCACAGTAATTGGAGCATCCGCAGTAATACTCACACCAGTGTTCGCAGAACGATTCACAATTATATATTGAAAATGGCTTTTAAAAAGTGTTATGTATTTTAGAAGTTTTTTCAAAATATTTTATTACTATAATATTTGTCAATTTTGCTTCATACAAAAGAAGTATCATGGTGTAACTTCGTATGCAACATTAGATATAGTTTATATAATTTAAAGAAGAATATAAGTGGCCTTTCCGGTCTTGTACAGATGTTTATTCATAAATCGTCGAGGTTTCGACCAAAGTTTTGATCCTTATCAAGACGTGGATAAATTTCGAAAAATTATTTCCTCACATCAGACAAACTTGACAGCAGTAGATGTAATCATACTTTTGTTATTTAAAATGTTTTAAAATCCATGTTGAGAGTAAAAACGCTATTACAGCCAAAAACATAACGAACTATTTTCAGATAGTAATTAAAAGTTAACTAAGAAAATGTGAACTATTTCTCAAAAGAATTGCTTTTCTCACTTTGTTCATTTTAACCGAAAAATAAACAGACAAGCAATTTATGTTTTTAAACTTAACGAATATTTGAAGAAATATCCTTTATACCACAGACAATTTTACACGAAAAGTCGAGAAAAACATAATTCTCGACAGAATGAAATCGGAGCGACGAAAAGTGCTGGGGACACATCGACACGTCAAGTTTGATTTTGTAAGGATCCACACGGGTCAGCGGTGGGGGTGGAAAACGTCCACCTTCTGCGAACACTGACCCACACTTACCCTATCCAAATTAATTTATTTGATTACACGATAGCAAAAATCTGTCATTTTTTTCCTGATTACAACTTGTTTATGTCACCAATTAAAGAACAGTACGAAATTTCTTTAAAAAATTCTTGAGTTATTTAAATTCTATAAATAGTTGAATTCCCCATATTCTCACAAAAAATGGATTCAGAGGAAGAAAATAACAATTTTATTTATAATAACATGCTGGCTTGTGCAATGTTACAGATATTTCCAAAAAAGGGTTAGGTTATTTTCTGTCTTTATAATAATCAACTATTTGATTAAATTAATTAATATTTATTTTCCGTATTGATATATTCTAGACAGATAGGAGCCATATTAAAATTTGGTTAGAAAAATTGCAAAATATTACTGGTGATAAAGAAACATTAGTGATTCGTGATAATTATATGTGGATGCTTCTTTTAATGATGCAAGATGGGTGTCTTTTTGGACCATTTAATACATTACCTCCCGAAGGTGAATTGCCACCAATATCAGAAGTAATGGTTAGTGAGATAACTTTTTACCATAATTACAATTCTATTTATTCTCAATAATTTCATATTTTTTAATTAGTCACCACAACTTCAAAAAGAAATTTTATCAACAAGAGATCAAAATTTTTCCTGGATTGATGAAATTATAAAGAAGACAAATACGATAAACGAAAATAATGTCGCAATTACTGGAATAGCACCAGAAATTTTTTTAGATCAGCAGCCTCAACCAAAAAATGGTGTCGTAGCATATTTTTCTGTATTTAGTCAAAAATCTTGATTATACTACATGACTTCCCTATAGTTTATATTCAAGAAAGATAATTCTTTGCGTACACAAAACACCTTTTCGAAATTCGGAGATATAATAAATAACAATAAAGAATATGTGCTTTATTCCTACTAGTAAGAATTTTCCAACAAATTCTGTTTCCAAACCATTATGAATCATTCCGAATCAATCCGAAAAATCTTTTGTATCTCTTTGAATGATAAAGGGTCATAGAGATCAATTCGAATAAACCCGAATCATTCAGACCCCGGATGTGTTCGGATTGGTTCAGATTCATTTAGAGTGATGCATTGTATTAAAACCGAATGAATCGGATTAAGCCGGATTGATTTTTAACCGTTTTTCATCAAACGAGATACAAAACGTTTTTTGGATTAGTTTGGAATGATTCGAAGACAGATTTCGGAATAGCTAGGAATAGCTCGGATTGAATCATAATCCAAAACTTTTGTCAGGGTAGCCAATAACTGTTCCAGTTGTATTTTCTTTAAAAAGTTTTTCATACAATTTTTATCAAAATAAACTAGACAGAAGCTTTTTATTGTGTTTTACTATTTTTTTATTATATCTTGTGAATGTGAACTATAATTTAGACACGTGATCTGATTGAGCCATGGGTTTAAAAAGTATTTTCCAGTCATAATATGTAACTAGCTACTTTCAACTAGTTACATTTTTTTGGTAACGATAATGGTAACTAGTTCCTTTTGTGAATAAGTAACGGAATATTGCAAAGGAATTTTTTTATTACGACATCCAATGTAGTTTATTGCTCTTGCAACGATTTTTTATTTTGATTTTTCCAAATCATTTCAGTCGATTATGTCGATCATTAGAAGAGTGTATCACTATCAGTGACAACGGAACTCTACTATATCGACCTTATCAACCTATGATTTAGAATTAATTTAACGTTATTTAAAACAAGATGGAATTTTTCAATATAAATTGAAGAAATTTCAATCGAAAGGTCCTGGGCTCGATACCCAGCGGAGTGGAAGCGTTCCTTTTTTCACAGAAAATGTCTTCAATTTATATTAAAAGATTTTTTATTTTTACTATTTGAATTCTGGCTGTACTTTCAGCAACCAATCCCTGACCAACGCTCGGGAAAGTTGATTGGCAGTAAACAGAACCAGCAGGCTGACAGTAAGATAGGTTGGTATATTTTTTTTTTATGTACACGTATGTTTATTCATGCCGGTTTGAACAATACAGCCGTCTAACAATAATATTGTTAATACTGTTGAAAATAAAAAAAGAATATAAATAAGTTTAAACGTTGTTCATTTTTTTTTTGTTAAATATTTCTCATATTTCTGAAAGTATTTCCTTGTAAAAAGTAACTTGCCCATGATTGGAATTTTCCATCCATAAAAATATAAAATTTATTTTAAGAGTATTTATAAAAGTATATTAATAAAAAACTCAAAAAGAGATCATAAAAGCAGCTGACAGTAGATATGATATTATTGTCATCATACGCAGTTTCTTAGAAGTCTGGAATCCTGTCATTGTTTATTGCCATTTTATATCAACGAAGAATCATTTCTGTATCATAAGACTAGCCTAAGAAGTCCTTAAAATTTCCATTGCAAGTATGTCCTCCGTACTGATATCTGATAAAGATTAAGAGTAGCTAATAATATACTTATGTTCTTATATCAAACATCCGTTTCATATTCATGTTAATTGAAGAGAATGAAGAAATGTAATTTTAAGACCAATAATCTCTGAAATTTTAATGCTTCGCAATAAATTTTGTTCAGGGTTTTTAAAAAATCACATAATTGAACTACTTGACTAAAATAGTAACATTTAATCATTTTTTATTTTTAGATGTGAGACTTTTTATGAATTCAAAAGTTAACCAATCTAATAGATTCATCCTATGTTATTTATAATAAAATTCTTTACTCTTTAATCATAAAATAAATGATTTATTCTTCAAAACTCTTAATACTTTTTTCATACAATTTTTTCTTGCCTTTCGTTGCCCTATAAACGTCTCAGGACTAAAAAAGTTTATAAAGTTCTATGTACAGTCAAATTTTTTCAGAATTTTTCACAACTTAGTTTTTTATAAAAAAATCCCAGGAATATTATAAATCCTATACGTTCTTATGGGGAGATTTTTTGTTACTTGATAGAATGAAAACTAGTCCTCAAAAATTTACAAAAAAATTGCAACCGACGCGAATATCAGTAGCAATTCATTTCCGTTGAACTGCATTCAATTTCACTATTTAGTTTTCCCCAAAAAAAATATGAAAGTTGGGATCTGACACTTCGATCACTCCACTATTTTGACTTGGCAACGCTGCAAAATACAGCTCGAAATGTTATGGCGCGAAATTTTCAATTTGAATAATAAGATTTTATTGCTATTGAAAACAAAAAGTCAAATATTTGGTTATGTTTATGCTTGGACTGGGACGACAAAGGGAGAGAGAAAAAATATATAGATATATATAGAGGTGATCAGCTGTTGCCATATTTCTATTTCACAAAACGTGACGTTAGAATTGTGTTAGACAAACTCGAATTTTTTTCGCTAATGAGATTTGAGGGAGTCTGATATTTCGGGGGGGGGGGGGGGGTCCGGACCCCTAGGACCACCCCCCTGGATCCGTCCCTGACGTTAGTAATACCTTAAGACGTCTCAAACACGACCAATGTCCCAGTGTTCGCTAGGTAGCTTATAAATTTCTCATTTTTCCAAAATTGGAAATTTCTTATTTAGCACCCAGTGGGCACTGAAATTTTCAATGTTTTTGGAACGTCTTAAGGACATCTCACGAAATTAAATGTCAAGATTTTTGTTGCCTTCTGTTGTCTTTTTTCTTCGAAAGGTTTTTTTTGTTTTAAGAACGTTTCATGTGTTAAAGACGTTTCATGTGTTAAAAACGTCTTTTAGACAGAAGTCTTCCTACAGGTCTGAGGTTAAAGTTTGCAGGACGTCTTTAAGACGTTTCAATGAAAATCTTCAAGCAATGAGAAAGTATACGTCTTTGGGACGCTTCAAAGATGCCCCATGGACTTTTATGCCAGACTTTTTGTTGTCCTGAGGATGTCTCGCATTTTCAAGACGTCTTTTGGACCAAAGAAGCCCGGAAGACAACACGAATCCTAAAATTAAAATTCCCGAGACGTTTCAAAGACATACTCTGTCCTCGTGCTCACTGAAATGATTGAATATTTATTCACATTTTTAAGAATTTCAATTACGAATCTTAATAATTATATTTTAATTACTATGCATACTGTTTTTGTAATATCTGCAACTTTTCTGACCTTCTTAGTTTTTTTCTCCGCATCTACTGAGATTTTTTCATGGAAAGCCTGACTAATAGTGTCCGATAAGTGATATAATTTATTACTTTCTTGTTTTATTTATTTGGTTAGAAATTTACGATCAATCTTTAGCTATATTATTGGAATAAATTTTATAAACTTTTTTCGTTATTATTTATTATTTTGCATTATTGTTATTATTTTCGTATTAGTACTCATACCAGAAAACGAAACGATCCAGTAAGTTGATTAAACTTTCCTTTTGTAACCATTACGAATTCCTTTATGAATATAACTAAATTACAACACACAATAGATTTCAAATCAACTGCTCTTATTATTCATGACAAAGTAACATTATTACGAATTTTTTTGCAATTCCAAAAAAAGCACGTACGTTATACTCTTATCATTTACTTATCCCCGAATGAATTTTTATTAATGGTTTAAGTTAACAGGACTTGAAGTTAATAATTTCAAAAATTATTCAAATTGTGAGACGTTCTTGTTATATAAATCTACAATGAAGTTTTTCCAACACCTACAACTGTTAATTCAGTAACCTGTTTTTCCCCACCTTATGAGCTCTTAAGAGGCTTTTACACGTGATTTATATTACAAAACTGATACTTAAATGAGCATGAAATCCAGTAATCAGTAAAAGATTGCATCGTCTTTGTCCATCGGTATTACATTTTCTCAGATTTGGCATAACAAAGAATATTTCATGAGTTCATCGGTAGACTCGGGTAAGTTATGACTGGTGTTGTGGTACTTTTAATAATTTTGAGTGTTATAGAAAATTAGAAGCTGTACAAACAATAATTTAAGCTCATAACCAGGACGTAATGGTCATGTGAACATTGAACGTCCCAAAGACGTCAAGCGGATTTCAATTTCAATTTTTTTCCTACCCTTACGACGTTTTTTATAGACATGAGACGTTACAAGGTGAATAAAAATCCTGTCAGTGAAGTCTCTAACCAGTGGGCACGGAGACAGACGTCAGAAAGACGTCTTTCGGACATCAATGTCTGACAAAACTGATGTCTTATGGACATCACGTCTCCGAAAGACGTCCTTAAAAAATAAAACGTCTAAAAGACATCAATTAAATAGATCTGTACGTTCTGAAGTCGTCTTTGGGACGTCAGAAAGACGTCTTTCGGACATCAATGTCTGACAAAACTGATGTCCTATGGACATTACATCTCCGAAAGACGTCCTTAAAACATAAAACGTCTAAAAGACATCAATTAAACAGACCTGTACATTCTGAAGACGTCTTTGGGATGTCAGAAAGACGTCTTTCGGACATCAATGTCTGACAAAACTGATGTCCTATGGACATTACACCTCCGAAAGACGTCCTTAAAACATAAAACGTCTAAAAGACATCAATTGGACAGACCTGTACGTTCTGAATGCGTCTTTGAGACGTTCCAATTACGACTATGTCTCCGTGGATACTGGGTACAATGTTAAGCAAATATGTGTAAGACGTCTAATACTCTTGTGTAAACAGGAAACTAAACAAGACGATATTTTCAAAGATAATTATTACAGAAATGATTTTCTTATGAAAAAAATCCTGTTCATGTTATCTTTTCGAGTTTAACGTGTTTGTTCTATTAATCAGTTCTGCGTCATATATTTTGATAGTGGCATATTTCTAAAACCACTCAACCTAGAAACTAGAACAATCCCGCTATCAACCTTATAAGTATATTGTCAAAGAGTAAGCGAAGGAAAATTGACTTTTACTAACCAATGGACACAGGGACATTAGATGTTCCGTCTCAAGGACGTCTCACGAACTTCAATGTTAACCTATTTGCTATCCTGAAAACGTCTTGTGGCTTTGAGACGTCTTTTATCCATGGGCTGTTCAGAAGAAAGGACCGACATTAATGCCAAAGAGATGTATTTAGGACGTTTCGAAGACGTCCTGTGAATTTCACACACTAGACACCTTTGGTACGTCAGATGGACTGACAGTGGACGTCTTAGTAACGTCTTATGGACTTCTCTTGGATGTCCAATGCTTGGAGTGGGGGGGACATTGAACGTCTTCTAGACGTCTCAAAGACGTTCCGCGGACTTCTTTATCAGGATTATTTTGTTCTGAAAACGTCTCATGTTTTAAAGACATCTTCCTGATAAAACACCATCAGGTGACAATAGAAAATCATACATTGAAGTCTTAAAGACGTCCAAAGGACGTCCAATCTCCCTGTGCTTATTAGCATTTTTTATTTTAAAAAACCATCTTTTTTTATTGAGTTGTCACAGTGGAGCAGACATTGAATTTCTCGAGACGTCTTTAAGGCGTCAAAAGACGTATAATGTCCCCAAATCAATTGGGAGTTTTCATTTAAAGAAAATCAGCTTTTTTAATTGAGTTGGCCCAGTGGGCATATGGTGACATAATCATCTTTAGAACGTCTAAACGACGTCTTTCAGACGCCAATGCCTGTCAGATTGATTTCTTATAGACGTCTCGTGGCTTAAAGGCGTCTTGAAGGCTTGAAGTCGTCTAAAGACTCTAATACGTCTCGAAGGTCGTTTCCCTGGCGAAAGTATCGGATAGGAATTCATTACAAGCCAATCAGAACTATTCCAATTCATTCCGATATCTGTATCCGAGCCAATGCGAATCATTCCGAACCAATCCGATAAACGTTTTCTACCTCGTTTGATGAAAAACGGTAAAAAATCGATTCGACCTAATCCGATTTAATCCGAGGCAACAATCCGAATGAATCCGAACCAATCTGAAACCAATTTTGTAATCCGAATAATTTGAACCTCGGATTGATTCGGATTGATTCTGATTGAAAATTCGGTTTGGATAAATCCGAGCTCGGATTGATTCGGATTGAAAACTTAGTTTCGGATTGGTTCGGATTCATTAGGATTGTTGCCTAGGATTAAATCGGATTAAATCAGATTAGATCGGATCGATTTTATAACGTTTTCCATCAAGCAAGGTACAAAACGATTTTCGGATCGGTTCGGAATGATTCGCATTGGCTTGGATACAGGTATCGGAATGAATTGGAATAGTTCTGATTGGCCCGGAATGAATTCCTATCCGATACTTTCGTCAGGGCTTATAATAACGTCAATTCACAGGAAATACATTTACATCCTAAAGACGTCTTCAGAACGTCCCGGTTCCCACTAGAAATGTTCCAACATTGATTGAAGGTACCAATTTGGAGACGAATAGGTAAAATTTAACAGGTTGGTTAAAGAAAAAAGACACGTGCCTTGGTTTTCATTGTTTATGTTCATTTTGAAACAATGTATTCGCCGAATACAATGTTATCTTGTGATTGTACTCACGTCAGGGTAAGAGACCGTGTTTACAAAATATTTCTCTTGCTACGACAGTCTCGAAGAAACAGAGTATAACCAAAATCCGCGAATGACACAGTCTCGTTCGGAATAATACCTGCGGTCGACGGCCGAACATGTTGCGTCAGAAATATCAGTGGAAGATGTTACGATTCCTACATCGAAGGAAATTTGTTAAATGATGAAATTATCGCTGTAAATCAAACCCCCTATCGTGCATCAAGATATCGCGAAAGTAATTAGCCGGAAATTTCCGTCTTTACCCACCCACACGATTGCAATTGGCTGAGCTCTCTGTCTCCCAGTTTCTGAAAAAATTAACCTTCATTTACTATAGATATAAGTGCCCCTCTAATAAATATACCGTTCTAACGGTGGTTTTTCTCTTTAATGAGTATCGTGGCTCGTCCGTCAAAGTGGTGACAGTTTTCCCTCATTGTCAGGTGACAATAATTCTAGAGAGGCTTTTAAAAAAAGTTCCTTTTTACAGTGTCGATTTTAGGAAAAGTGAATAGAGGGAGTGAGAAAGTGAAGAATTTGAAAATTTATTTACAGTTGATTTGAGGGTTAGTTTGAAACAAGATCCTTGTTTCTGGTGTCATGATACTCAACAAGTTTTAGTGGAAATTGTTAAATATGCAGGGAAGTTGGAAAATTTTTTTAAAGACAATGTTGTCCATCAGTGAATGGATGCAACGATTATTGCATCGAGATAGTACGTATTTGGACTTTGTAAATATTTGTTTCGTTTATTTATGCATTTTTTAAGTTCGCTCAACTAGATAAACTTTGAATAGTTTTAACATTCTGACAGAGATATCTTATCAAAAAGTGTAATTTTTTAAGATGAATATTTGCATACGATGGTTTTAATGAATTTTACGTTAGGTTAGTAGTATAGATTCAATTTATTTTATTACTGATTAATTAAATAATAATGGAAAAATCTCATTAATTTTGAATTGGAAAAATATTATTTTGGTAAGAGATAGGACGTGATTCCTATATAAGTAGAATCCTGTAGAAACCAATTTGGAAACCTCTATTTTAAAATGCCCCAAAGACGTCCAATGTCCTGTCCCTACTGGGAAGGGACATAGCATAGTTGGAACCCCTGGCGAAAGTATCGGAAAGGAATTCATTCCGAGCCAATCAGAACTATTCCGATTCATTCCGATATCCGTATGCGAGCCAATGCGTATCATTCCGAACTAATCTGAAAAACGTTTTGTAACTCGTTTGATGAAAAACGGTAAAAAAATCGATCCAACCTAATCCGATTTAATCCGAGGCAACAATCCGAATGAATCCGATCCAATCCTAAACCAAGTTTTCAATCCGAATGAATCCGGGGTCGGAATGATTTGGATTATTCTGATTGGGAATTCGGTTTGGATCAATCCGAGCTCGGATTGAAAACTTGATTTCGGATTGGTTCGGATTTATTCGGATTGTTGCCTCGGATTAAACAGGATTAGACCGGATCGATTTTTACCACTTTTCATCAAACGAGATACAAAACATTTTTCGGATTGGTTCGGAATGATTCACATTGTCTCGGAATTAATTCCTATCCGATACTTTCGCCAGGGACGTCTATGTCTGTTTAATTGATGTTTCGTGGCCGTTTTATATCATTAGGATGTTTTGAAGCCCTGAGACGTCCTAAATACATCAGAGGGGCAGACATGGATTTCCTAAGGACGTCTTTTGGACGTCTCAAAGATCCCCGTGTTTTTGCACACTCATGTATGTAAGGATTTTCTGAATGGACCCGGCGGCACAGGGACGTTAGACGTCTTAATAACGTTCCGTGGACATTAATGTCACTTTTTGCTATCTTGAGAAAGACCCATGTGTTGAAGACGTCTTCAGACGTGAGACGCTTAGAGACTAAGATGAAGATTGAAATTTAAATTTTTGAGACGTCTAATTTCCCTCTAGCTACTAGTGATAATTTTACCAATTTGAAAAAAAGGTGTCGCGTCTGAGTGGGCACTGAGACATTAAATGTCTCTAAGATGTCTTTAAGACGTCTCATGGACTTCAATATTAAGGATTTTACTTTCCTGAAGATAACTCTTGTTTGAAAAGCGTCTTCAAGGCACGTAGCTTAACATTAAAACACTCGGAACGTCTTTGAGGCATCCCTAGGACGTCTAATTTTCCTCTGCTCACTGGCGATAATTGAATCAATTTTATAAAAAATTTTCGCTTCGCAGTGGACACTGAAACATTGAACGTCTCTAAGACGTCTTCAAGGCACGTAGTTTGACATTAAAACACTCGGGACGTTTTTAAGACGTCCCCAGGACGTCTAATTTCCCTCTGCTCACTGGCGATAATTTTATCAATTTTGTAAAAAAGTCTCGCTTCTCAGTGGGCACTGGGACATGGAACGTTTCTGAGACGTCTTCAAGACGTCTCGTGGACTTCAATGTAAGGTATTTTACTATACTGTAGTCATTTCTTGTTTAAAAGGCGTCTTTAACACATGAGGTGTCCGGAAGACAATAAAAAGTATGACATTAAGGTCCCCGAGACGTTTAAAAGACGTCTGATCTATCTTTAAAGTTGATTTAATTTTATTTTACAGAGAGCGTGAAACAAGTTGAACCTTTGGAAGGTCCTGCTGATTTCGAAAGGGCGATTACAGAAACTGGTAAGTGTAGATCATTACAGCTCTGTGACGTCTCTACTCTCTAAATTTGAATCAGTCAAAATCTACTGATTATCAGTGAAATTTGACTGTAAATCAGTCAAATTTCACTGATTATTTCAGTGAAAATTGACTGATTTGACAGTGAAAAATACTTTTTTCACTGCTGAGTCAGTCAAAACTAACTGATTTAACAGTGAAAAATATTTGTTCACTGATGAATCAGTGAAAAGGCAAATCACTGATTCAATCAGTGAAAATTTGACTGATTATTCAGATTTAGAGAGTACAAAGTCCAAAAAACGTCCAATTTTTCCGTCCTTATGCCCAATAGACACGAGAACATAAACATCTACATCGGTCTAATTAGCGTCTTTTAGACGTCTCCTAACATAAGGACGTCTTTCGAATACAGGACGTCCGAAAAACATCTAATTGGACAGGCAAGGACGTTCTAAAGACGTCTTTATAGTATTCCAAAAGTGTCAACATATCTTATGCCCACTAGATACTTTTTTATGTATTTATTATTTATAATATTTTTCAGGATATGGAAAATTTAATTATTTATTGCTCATGGCAGTTTTGCCAGCTGGATGGGCCAGTGTTTATTCATCATCATCGGTATCTTATATATTGCCTTCTGCGGAATGCGATCTTAAACTCACTATGTTCGATAAGGGTTTACTTAATTCGATGTCATTTGCAGGTAAAGAAAATAATGGAATAGATTTTGGAAAAATTTATTTTTGTATTTAAAGCCTGTGAATATTAGTTTTAAAAATAATTGTCTATTTCATTTCCAGGGATGATTTGCACTGCCTTTGTGTGGGGCTTCTTAGCAGATACCGTTGGTCGTAAGAAGATAATGTTTTACGGATATTTATGTACTTCAATACTCAGCTTTTCCAGCTGTTTTTCTCAAGTATCTTGGCTTTTAATACTCTTCAAATTCCTAAGCGGTGTTATGTAAGTGAAATAAGTCTGCTTAGATAACAAATAAGCTCTTATTTTAAGATTTTATAGAGAAAATGACACATTTTTATCTACCTTCACCCACTTCTTCAGATGTTACATAACATTTTTATTTGGTTCATAGAAAATAAATTCCTTATTTTTTAAAATTACCATAACTAACTAGTTATCTCCTCTAGAATTTCTATCAGATTTTTAATATTTTGATATCTTTACTGAAACTAAAATTCTTTTTTAAAATTCGTTTTGAGTATCTTCAACTTTTTTAAATATTCAAATACCTTTTGGCCTCAGATATAAAAAGTCTTTAGAAAAAGAAAAAATTCCATACATCCAAAGGACGTCTTTAGAACGTCTCGTGGACTTCAGTGTCACGTCTTTTGTTGTTTTCTGGATATCTCTTGCCTGAAAAACGTCATTAAGAAATAAGACGTCCTCAAGATAGCAAAAAATTTGGCATTCAAGTGCGCAAGACGTCCTTAAGACGTTTCAAACACGTCCTATGTTTCTGTACTCACAGGAAAGGAACAAAAAAAAAATTTGAATTCTTTTGATTAAACTAATAATTAATGTAATTTAATTGATAGAATATCTGGTCCGTATGCATCTCTTATGTCATACTTAGCTGAAATTCATAGCGAAAATCTCAGATCCCGAGTATTTATGTGGCTTGGCGTTGTTTTTTCGTTAGCCAATATATCTATACCCTGTGAGTATAAATCTAATTAAAAATAGAAACTTCAATAATTTAGTAGTTGAATAAATCATTAATTGATTTAATAATCGTATAGGTTTGGCGTGGATGATAATTCCGGGAAAGTGGACTTGGAATTTGTTCAATGGTTGGTTGCAGATAAATTCATGGAGGGTTTTTTTGGCAGTTTGTGCCATTCCTGAATTTACAGCCTGTATTGCAGTTTCTTTTTTTCCGGAAAGTCCACGGTTTCTTCTTTCAAAAAAACGTACAGATGAAGCTCTCGAAGTATTTAAGAAAATATATTCTATAAACACGGGTAATCACCCAGACACCTATCCGGTGAGATTATTTAATTATTATTCTATTTATTTAATAAAAAAAAAAATTAGACAAACTGATTGAAGTGGTTCATATTTGTGCTAAGTTGTTGACGGTCGGTAAGTAGCCATGTAGCCGATAATAGATTACGCTATCATTTACTCGATAATGCAGTGACCTACCTTGCGGGCTGTTGGTAACTTAGGATAGATCAGAACCACATCGATTGGTAAGTAGAACTGATATAGTTTTACTTCTTATATAATTATCTGTTTTAATGAAGATTAACTCTCATCCATAGGTCAAATGTCTCGAGGAAGAAGAAAACTGTAAATCCTCAGTAGACGACAGCATTGTACAAAGTATCCGATGCAGCTGGAAACAGATTAAACCCCTTTTTCGATCGCCTAATGTTTTTGCTCTGTTTCTTATCGCTGCTATTCAATTTGGAGCAACCGTTGGGTAAGCTTCACTTTTCGAATTATTAATTTTAATCCTTTAATTCACTTGCAATAACTTTGTTTTGAAAATGGGTGATAAGAATTAAATCATTTCTCAAGGTCGAGCTCTCTACGACTTTGGATGCCTCAGTTGTTTTCTATGATAGAAACCTATGCAGCTGCACATACGACCCCTTCATTAGGTCGAGCTCCAACCATTTGTGAAATGCTGAATAGTTCAAGATATATAAATTATCTTAGTCCTAGTAATTCATCGGAAAGTGTTCCTCAATGTACAGAGGTAAGAAAACAACATTCTCTGAGGCTGACACCCTTAAGGCCATAGACCGGCCGGATCTCATGAACAGATTCCTACCTTACCGGCGTTTTAACGTCTCTAACCCATTTTCGTGCAGAATAATAATATATCGAATTAAAAATTTGAAAAATTGAAGAAAAGGCACCGAGGGAGGTCTGTCACCGCTTAGATTATTTTAAGGGCATGTGATACTTGGGAAATTAACAAATATTATTGATTTTAGGTTTCTACATGTCCGCGTCCAAAGCACAAAATTTTCTTTCCTAAATTTCGTGAATGTTCGCAAAGATAAAAACGGACATAGGTAGACTACTTTTGGTTTTGAAATTCAAAAAACGTTCAATTTTAGCAAAATATTAAGGAAAATTTTTTCCATTTTCAAAACCAAAAGTATAGTCTATCTACGTACGTTTTTATCTTTTCTATCGATTTCTCAAATTATGGAAACAACGCTTTATGTATTTCGGACATAAAAAGGAAGAAACTGGACCAAACTATTCATATGAAATTGCTACTTTTTTCAAGTATCACATGCCCTTAATTAAAAAATATATTGGATCTATAACTTAATTCGTGCGGTTTGCTAAGAGATGGCGTAACTTGATTATTATTCCATCGTTCCAATATTCCGAACATGTGTTGGAAAGCTACTGTCATTGTGCGTCTTTTTCAGTATATGTCATTCATTTGAAGCGTAAACAACAATAATTTTTTTTCACTCAAATATGTCGAACTTTGTGCCTGAAAAAGTGTTTTTGCGGGGAGTTCTTCTTCATTACTTTAATATGAAGAAAACTGCTGCCGAAAGTCATCGTATTTTGGTGGAAGTTTATGGTGAACATGCTCTAGCTGAGCGAACGTGCCAAAAGTGGTTTGCACGATTTTAAAGTAGTGATTTTGGCTTGGAAGACGAAGAACGTCCTGGGCAGCCAAAAAAGTTTGAAGATGAAGAACTGGAAGCATTATTCGATGAAGATTGTTGCCAAACACAAGAAGAGCTCGCAGAATCTTTGGGAGTCACTCAAGCAGCCATTTCAAAACGTTTAAAAGCAGCCGGATACATTCAAAAGCAAGGGAATTGGGTTCCACATGAACTCAAGCCGAGAGACGTCGAAAGGCGGTTTTGCATGTCCGAAATGCTGCTGAAACGCCACAAATAGAAGTCATTTTTGCATTGGATTGTTACTGCACGGAGAAACTTTTTATAGCAATATATGTTTTATTTTGTACTAATAATTCTAAAAAATATTAGGAATCAACTGAAAATCGAGGTGCAATGGTCCTTATTCCTAGTGGACTGAAATTTTTTCGCAGTAAAAATACTAAATATTCAAAAAATTATATGAAACTTTAGTATAGGTTATAATAAAGTTTAATTAAATCTATAGTAAATTATCATATAGTTTATCTAAAGTTTAGTATTTCGCTACGAAAAAGTCTCACTATGACACGTTTTTCCTAAAATTGACACGTAATTTAGCAAAAATTGTAAACTTGGGTTTCTCCGTGTGGTGATGAAAAATGGATCCATTACGACAACCCCAAGCGCAAAAAATCATATGTGAAACCCGGCCAACCAGCCAAATCAACGGCGAAGCCGAATATCCATGGCGCGAAGGTAATGCTCTGTATTTGGTGGGCTCAGAAGGGTGTGCTGTATTATGAGCTGCTAAAACCGGGTGAAACCATCAATGGAGAACGCTACCGGACATAATTAATCCGTTTGAAGAGAGTAATAGCCGAAAAACTCCCGGAATATGCGACCAGAAACGAAGCAATAATTTTCCATCATGACAACGCTCGGCCCTATGTTGCTATTCCGGTTAAGAACTATTTGGAAAACAGTGGATGGGAAGTTTTACCCCACCCGCCTTATAGCCCAGACCTTGCCCCTTCTGACTACCATTTCTTCCTGTCGATGCAGAACGCCCTCACTGGAATACGGTTTACATCAGAACAGGGTATCAAAAATTGGCTTGATTCATTCTTGGCCGCCAAGCCGGCGCAGTTCTTTTGGGATGGAAACCACAAATTGCCAGAAAGATGTGAAAAAGTCATAGCTTCAGATGGGAAATACTTTGAATAATACTATTGTACATGTTTTTCTTGAATAAACGTTCAAATTTTCAAAAAAAACCGCATGAATTAAGTTATAGATCCAATACATTTCAGAAAAATAATGTTCATGCATGGGCATGAGTTTACAGGCTAAACTGTTGGTAAAGTAGGAGCCTGATCTAATAGTTCGATTGTTCCATGACCTTAAATAAAAATATTAATGATAAAAACGGTATGGAGACGTTGAACGTCTTTAAGAAATTAAGGACTTGAAGACGTCTCAAGTACGTCCCAGAAACTTCGATGCCAGACTTTTCGTTGCTTCCTAGACGTCTGACGTCTCATGCACACAAGACGACAGAAAGACATGAGACGTCTTCAGTTCAGCAAAGCTGTCTGACGTGACTGTTCTCGAGGCACCTTCTGAACGTCCCAAAGACGTCCAATGTCTCCCCTAGACACTGGATACAATATTTACCATTTAAAAATTTTTATTTTTGTTCTTAGAGTATTGTAAATGCTACAGTTTATATCAATTCGATTGTAATTGCTCTAACGGGAGTCATAGGATATTCTATAGCTACTAGTCTCATCACAATAGTTGGAAAACGGAAATTAATGGGTAAGACACACAACTTTATTGGAATTGCTTTCCATCTAAAAAAAGTTATAATATTTGAAAAAAATTTTAGTCTTTTGCTTCGTGGCGGGAGGATCCTGTTGTGGAATCTTGTACTGGGCGGAAGATTCTAATGGAATTCTAGGAATTTCTTCAGTTTTCGTAGCTCTATCGAGTATAGGAGGGGCGACTGTAACGATTGTCATCGTTGATAGCTTCCCAACGTATCTCAGGTAATTTTTTTATTGTATTGATGGAATAGGCACGGGTGCACTTAATGACGTTAGGACGTCTAAAACGTCCAATTGGCTTTAATGTCTTACTAAAACAAAAATGAGAGGAGAATGTAAAAATATAATCATATTAATTCATTCTGATTGTTTAACACGTAGAACATCAAAAATAACAAATTACTCATAAATTCTAAAAGTATTTATTCGACGGTTATATTCTTGATGGTAATAAGTCGTTATTAGTATGTCCTATAGACGTCTAATGTCCTTGTGCCCACTTGAGATTATCATTCGTCAAATTATTCAATATATATTTTCTTATTGTTGCAGGACAATGGCAGTTAGTGTTACAATGATGATGGGTCGTGTTGGAGCAGTTGTGGGAAATTTACTATTTCCAATTCTTTTCGGTTTCGGCTGTTTAGGCCCTTTCATTATGATTGGATCTGCTTGTCTAAGTAATTATGTTTTCACATTTAATACTTTACTGAGTTAGCACAGGGGCGTGGGCGTCTTTGGAGTGTCTTTAAGAAGATAGGTCTCTAAGACATAAGACGTTCTCTGAAAGGCAAAAATCTCAATGTAGAAGTTTGCGGGACGTCTTAAAGACGTTGTGTTTTTGAAGCATAAGATGTCCTAAGGACAGCAAAAATCCTGACATAGGAGTCTGTGGGACGTCCTTAAAACGTCCAATATTTAATTGATGTCCTATGTCCAAAAGACGTTCTAAAGAAAAGAGATGTCTGAAATGCATCAATTAATCCCTATGGCGTTACTAGGGCATCCTATGTCAGTCCAATCGACGTGCCAAAGACGTCTCATGTTATTTTTGGGACATCATTTTTACTGACATTGAATGTCTCGAGAACGTCCAAAAGACATGTACCAAAAGGCGTTCTATAGACATTGTCATGACGTCTTTAGATCTTTTGCCCACTATGATGGATTCATTGGATAGATCAGAAAAACCTTTTGAATCTCGTTCGATGCAAATCGGTTAAAAATCAATCCGATTTAACCCGAATGAATCTGAATCAATGCGAGATCAGATTGGTTTAAATTGATCAAATTATTCTGACCTCGGAATAATTCGGATTGAAAATTCGGTTATAATAATTCCGAGCTCGGATTGATAACTTAATTTGGATTAATTCAGATTGAAAAGCCTCGGATTGAATCGAATCGAGTTGGATTGATTTTCAACCGATTTATATCAAACAAGGTCCAAAAATATTTTTTGGAATCCTTCAGATTAAATTCCTTTTTTACACCTTCGGCAGGACACTAAACGTCTTCAAGACGTATCAAGGACATCCAATGTCCCTATGTTCACTCAGTGCCATCGGGAAAATTTTAAGTACAACCAAAATCAGTTTTACTACTATTATTTGGAAAAAAAAGGAAGAAACTATCTTTTAATTATAGTGTTTTAATAATAAATATCGGTATTCTTACTTTTACTTACCTTTATATTTTTCGTTCTAGCATGTGCTGTTCTGACTCTCCTTTTACCCAGAAAAAAGAAACCACCGATGGAACCATAAGCTGTGAAATAAATTTCAGTGAGACTGATTACCAACAGTATATGGAATGTGAAAGACAATAATTAGTCATTCATATATAAGTACTGTTATCTCACAAAAACGTGATAGAAATTAAAGATTGACATAATATATGTCAAGCAAAATGTATTATAGTTTGTTATAAAAGTTACTACTAAGTACAACGTACTGTAAATAATTATTTTGTTACGTCACGAGGTGATAATTTTTATATGTGCAATTGTATATATACACAGAGAAATTTTGAATTATTTCATTTACATAATTATATATATATATAAAGTTAAATGTACGCGAACACACGAATTGCATTTCTAAAATATTCTAAATTAGTTTTTTCTTTTCGAAACTTTGAAAGTATCGAATATTATTGTAATATAAAGTATTATAGTATATTTGTATTTATTTTTATTCATTTTAGCATAAGATATTAACATTTTTGTATACAATATTACAGACTGCTCCTTCGGAATTGTGAGCTGCACTTTATAAGAATTATAGATACGAATATAGATGGTATATATAGATAGGAAACTCCAAAAATTGGAATGTGTTTTTAAGAGCTTAACTGTCGGTTTTAGAACAAAATACAGTTAATGATTCACTTGAAATCATTAGTTGACTATCTTACAGATGATAGCGGAAATATTAATGTAACTGATGTCTCACAAAAATAATGAATTTCTAAAATTTACTACGTATTCGTAAATATTTGTATCTCTGTAGTAAAATAAATTCATAACTGTAAAACTTATTTTATTAATGGAATATTAACTTCCCTGGTGTAAGTTTTGGAAATAAATTCAATCCGATTGAATCCGAGATATTCCAAAATCTGTATCCGAATCATTTCGAACCAATCCAGAAAATGCTTTAGATCTCTTTCGATGCAAATCGGTCAAAAATCAATCCGATTTATCCTGGTTCAATAGGAGACTAATCCAAATGATTCCGAGCTCGGATTGAACTGGAATAAATCGGATTAAGTCGGATTGATTTTCAATCGATTTGCATCGAACGAGATTCAAATAATTTTTCGGACTGGTTCAGAAAAATATTTCGGAATTGCTTTGATTCATTTGGATTGAATTCCTTTTCAAAACTTTCGCCAGGGTGTATATTAATTTCAAAACAATATATACAGTCAAGCCTCGTTTATTTCAAGTCTTATTTATTTAAAATCTCGTTTATCTCAAGTCGAGCGTCTCGTTTTAACACTTAACAATCAAATCAGTTCAATAAAACTTCATACAGAAAATGAAAATAATCCAAATTTGGTGAACTAGCTTGTCGAATGTTGGTAAAAGAAAACAGTTATATCGATTTTTTTACTTATATATTGTTTAAAAAGGAATAGAAATTATTCAGTAGGCTGTTGTTCTACTGAAATCAAAAAGTCACATTTACGAAAAAATTAATTTATTATTTTTAACTACAAAAAAGACTTAAAGATTTTTTCCAATATGATTAAATTGTAACTTTGATATTATGTACTTTTAAAACTCCCGCCATTAGCGCACGTATTAATGCAGCCAACGTCTTCGAAATTACATTTCCTATATGGTTTTGATGTGAATTACGCGGCGTTATTTACGTATATTACGTACGTAATTTACGTCCTTAGTTTTTTATCATACGTAATATACATTTTAATAATGGCGGCCCTCGTTGATGCTCCCAAACTTGAATAATATTCTGCTTGTAATGTTTTTCAGTATAATAATTCAAAATAAAAATGAATAGAGGTGATAGGTCCAAAAATAAATTATTATTTATTTTTTCTCTTTAAAATTCTAAATCCTTCCACGATATTTCATTTTTTCTGCTTGAGATTCTTTTCTTTATTTCTTTGTTTAAAAAATTTTCTATTGATTAAAATAAACTGAACACAAATAGCACAAATACGAATGTAAGCAGGAGTCAAAAATAAGGTTATGTTTACTTTTTATATCATGGTTCAGGAATTTTTCACATTTTTTACATATTTTTTACGTATTTTACGTTTCTGACATAATATAGCTTGAAATCAAAGAGTCACGCGTAAATTTACATTCCTGGATGAAACTGTCCAATAAGCGTGGAAGCTTCGATCGCATGCGCCGTATTGGGGATTTTACTGTTATTATGTTACTGTACATACTTTAAATATTACCAAATGTCACCAGAACATCACTAAATATGGTGACAGCATGGTGACAAATATCTTTGATGGTGACAGTTAATTCGTCTGTTCGAAACTGCTTGTTGATAAAAAGGACGCGATGTGACGTGAAGTTCGGGAAATATATGTCATTCGTTCTGTAGTTTCGTATAGTTTATCATAAATACTTAAACCATGGAAGATATTTTTCAAAATGGAAACAGTGCGAAAAGAGCAAACGACAATGTAACTGCAATAGAGATACGGAAAGAGGTGAGTATCAACTATTGTCATATAGAAAGGCATGTTTGTTTCATGTTGGAAGTATTAAAACCGAAATCGATAAATTACAATGTTACAATATTTGTTAAATTTTTATCATCTGTGTATTGGAAAGTTTTATGATCAGTAGTTTTTTCCTACGTTACTTTATATACATAACAAAGTTTACACCTCACACATATGTCTATTTCATTATTATCTATACTTAGATAAGAAAGGATGACACACATAACAATTGTAAAATTATACATCTGTTACTACATTTGTATTTTCTTTGTGAAATTAATTATTATAATTATTTTATTTTATTATTATAATAATTATTTATTATTGTTTTGCCTTTTTAGGATTCACTGCTCGATCATATGGATATTTCAATCGTAGAAGCTGAGAAACGAGCCAATGGAACTTTAAATTTAAAAGATTTTTATACCGTCTACCTCATTGAGACGAAGTATGTAAAAAAAATGTGTATTTATATAATTGTTAAAGGATGTTATCCAACTCGTTTAACGTTTCTGATATTTTATAAAATTCATTAATGAAATTTTAAGGTACTTTCTCAGACAAATAATTTTGTAGCGTGAAATTTCATTAATAAATTTTATGTATATTTTTGGAGCACATCCAGTGGGCACGGAAATGGTGAAATTTTTTAGGACGTCTTCAAGTTATAAGATGTACTGAGAATAGCAAACATACTGGATTTCGAGTTCGCGAAACGTCTTTTGAACGTCTCGAAAACGTCCAATGTGCCTACTGGACACATATTTTGGAGTAATTTTTTATTTTCAATTTCTATAATTAATTTAGAGTCACGGATCCTCATTTCGAAGATGCTCTGACAAGAATAAGTTCTCTGTGGCGACGTTATACAGAATTTGAATTACTTCGTTCGTACTTAGAGATTTCTTACCCTTATGTCGTACTACCACCATTACCTGAAAAAAAAGTTCTTTACGCTTGGCAAAAAGTTACGACTGATACATTTGATCCTGACTTTGTAGATCGACGTCGAGCTGGTCTTGAGGTGATTATAACCGCATAAAAATAAACATTTTTTGTATTTAGTTTTATTGAAATTCAATCAAACACATTTATGAATTTTTATTTATAATACGTATTTTTTAATTGTAGAATTTTCTTTTGAGAGTGGCGTCCCATCCAGTATTGTCATTCGATAAACATTTTATAAGTTTTCTGCAGCAGAAAAATAGTTGGAGAGAAAGTGTTAAGGAAACAGGTTTGTGTGGAAAAAATTACTTCTATAAAGAACTTCGCAATATGCTTTTAAATATATTTATTTGCAGGGTATTTGCAAATTGCGGAGGCCAAGTTAAAAGCTCTAAGTGTATCTGTAAGATTAAGAAAACCAGACAAGCAGTTCGAGACAATAAAAAACTATGGAATTGAACTGCAGGTATTAAGATATTCAGAATTAATAGTGATTCTGTTAAAGGTCAACTTTCACTAAAATAACACTTGATATGTTGGTAACAAATTTAGTAATAGAGTCGGAATTTTTTAAGAACTGGATTCTATTTTCTGTTTTTGTTATACTATGAGTCTTGCAAGAAAAGTTTTCATTCTTCGAAAAACGTATTTAAGGCTCAAAAATACCCACCAGCATTTAATTTATGTCACTTATGAAACTAATTATTTTCAGAACAACCTGTGCAATTTATTGCGAGTGCGTGCAAGATTGGCTGAAAAACAGTATAGTTTGTACAAACTTCATGCTAATTATGGTCGAGTTTTCAGTGAATGGAGTGCCATAGAAAAGGAAATGGGAGACGGTCTGCAGGTAAAAAAAATAACACTTTTAATTCTTAAACGGGTGTTTCTTTTAATTTATTAATTAATTTTTTAGAAATCAGGTCACTACCTGGATTCGTTAGCAGCGACAATCGACACGACTCTTGAAGAAGAAGAGCTCATAGCAGATCAACTGAAAGAATGGCTTTTTGGCGCTTCAGCTCTTCAAGCAGTCGTAAGGCGAAGGGAAGCGTTGCAATTAGCCAAGGATGAGGCTCAAGATGCTCTTGCTACTTCTTATGATCAGAAAAATAAAGTAATACAAGGTGAGATATTGTTTAAAATTACCTCGCACCTGTAAGAGAGAAGAAGGTGGGGAGGAGTGAAATAAAAATGTCTAACTTTTACACCTTTTTTATTACAATTTTTTAGGGAAATCAGGGCTCATGTCACGTCTTTTTGGTTCAGTGGATACTGAAGAAGTTAGGGAATTGAAAGTAGTCCAATTAGAACAGAGGATCGCGCAAAACGAAGAATCCGTTAAGCAGGCGGATGAAAATCTAATGTACGCATAACAATTATTTTAAGTTGAAAATTTAATAACAATTCTTGATAATTTTACAGAACGTTTTCCGAAAAGGCGATGGAGGACATAGAAAGATTCCAGCATCAAAAAGTAATCGACTTGAAAGAAACTTTGGCAGCTTATTGTGCTCTACAGTTTAAACTTGCCAGAAAGGTAAAAATATCGTTTCAAATCTTGAAATTTATATTCTATGAAAAGTGAAATCTTAAGGAATAATGAATACTTTGAACGTTTTAGGGTCTTCAAACTTGGGAGCATATCAAACAGTGTTTAGAAAGTATGCCATGAGCAACTGAATCACAATTTCAAGTACAATGCCCTTTAAACATTAGATAACGTCCATTATGTGTCATACATTCCTCTATTTTACCGATCAACGTCGAAACGAGGTTTGTGATTGTTTTTATTATTGAATGTCAGAATAGAAAATGTTGTAAATCAATCCTGTTGAACATATTTTTATCACAGCATTATTCAGTATTTATAATCTATTTAATTCATTATTACTTGTATTATATGTAACATTGTTAATTACTTGTAATCCAAGAGGCTGAAAAAGACGTGCACTCACTTTTACAGAAATTTATTGTTAAGAGCGTATCAATAATAAGATTATTTACTTTAAATCAAGAAACCTTTTAAGAACGAGTTATTGATGTTGTGAAATTTTGCGTTGCGTTTGTATTAAGTTTTCAGTGGATACGAAGACATTGGACGTCTTCGAGACGTCTATGAAATGTCTCACAGACTTCAATGTCAGACGTTTTGTTTCCCAGAGGAGGTATTAAGTATGATAGTCGTCTTTTAGGCATACAATGTTTTAAGACAAAAAAGCCTGATATTGAAATTTTTGAGACGTTCTAATAATATCCCTGTGTTCACTAGCTTATGAGGTATTGGGTAATAGTAATTCTAGGGAAAGTATATTTTTTCCTTCGTCGAAACAGTTCGTCCGAAAGAAGTGAATGTGTATAAGTAGTTGGATTCGAAAACTATTAGTCTAGTACAAAATTTTTTAAGCAAATATAAAAAAAATCTGTGAACTCGAAATATATTATATTGCTCGATTCGATCGTCTTGAAATGTCGAAAACTCTTACTCATAAGAAATGAGCTCATTATTGTACACATCATTGACATTACGTTGTTAAATTCAAAAAATAGGAATAAAACATTTTTAAAGCGACTTTATACTGTTATTAGTTTCTTAATCTTAGGTCCTTCACTTTTGATACAGTTTAAAAAGACATTGGGCGTTTTAGAAACGTCCCGAGGAATCCCATGTCAGACTTTTTGCTGTCCTCAGAACGTCTAATGTCTTATAGACGTCTTTTGAAAAAATGACGTCCTTAAGATAGCAAAAAGCCTGACTTCAAAGACCTTGGAATGCTCTTACAACGTCCCAAAGACGTCTAATGTCTAATGTCCCCGTACCCATTGGGAGACTCAATACATTTCACTTATCTTTTTTATTTTATCCTAGATTCTCCTACCTTGTATTCACTATAATTTTCTGATGCAATGAGATTCATTTAGAATGTCTTCTGAATATTAATTTGCTTAAACAAAAACAAAGAAAATGCTTCTCTTAGGTAAGACATTTTTTCTTTCTATAAAAGTGTTTACTCATGCAAATTGCAAAAATCGTATTCAAGCAGATGATATCGAATTCTACTTTTGATATTGAATTAGAATATAATTCTAATTAGTATATTAATCTATATTTCGCAAATAATGAACCTCTTTTGATAATTGACAAACTGTTTATTCATAGATCTGGAGAGTCTAAAATTTCCATTAGTTCAATGAATTGAAGCTTATAGTATTCAAAATACATAAAACATCATTGGTGGAATATTTTGCCAACTGTGAAAATAGTAAGATAATTTTATATTAGATCGCGCGGCTGACTTAAAATAGCAAATTTGGAAAATTATCATCCAGGTTTAAAATTAACATCTAAAATTTTAGAAGTAGCTCCGGGATCTATTAATAATTTAAATAAAAAAGTTTCAAGGTCCATGTGCGAATCCATTAAACCGCAAATGTGAAAAACTTTTCAAACAGAGTGAGCATTGGAGTCTGAACGACGTCTTAAAGACGTCTCACAGACTCCTTGTCAGATTTTTAACTGTTATCTCTTAAAGATATCTTTAAGACAAAAGACGTTTAGAAGTAGTAAAGAAGACTGATATTCAAGTTCCAAGAACATTCGAATGACGTCTAGAAAACTTTAATTGCCACGTGTCCACATAGTATCCCAGTGGATACTGGGACATTAGACGTCTTCAGGACTTCTCAAAGACGTCCAATGTCTTCTTGCCTACTGCAATAATTATTTTAAACATTTTCTCTTGGTTGATTATTTACTCTGTGGACGGACAAAGACGTCTTTAGGACGTCTGTCCAATTGATATTTTTTAGACGTCTTATGTCGAAAAAGATGACAATGTCTCTGTGCTCACTGGAAAAACAATATTAGGACTCCCATGTTTATCCAATTGACGTCTTGCAGAATTTCATTTCCTGAAAACGTCCTTTATAGATTTAAAGTCCACCGGACGTTAATTGCCCTGGCGAAAGTATCGAAAAGAAATCCATTCCAAGCCAATCAGAACTATTCCGATGTATTCCGATATCAGTATCTGAGCCAATGCGAATCATTCCGAATCAACCCGAAAAACGTTGTGTACTTCGTTTGATGAAAAACGGTAAAAAATCGATCCGACCCAATCCGATTTAACTCGAGGCAACAATTCGAATGAATTCGAACCAATCCCAAAACCAAGTTTTAAATCCGAATCAATCCGAGCTCGAATTCATTCGAATTGATTCTGATTAAAAATTAGGTTTGGATCAATCCGAGCTCGAATTCATTCGGATTGATTCTGATTGAAAATTCGGTTTGAATCAATCCAAGCTCGAATTGATTCAAATTGATTCTGATTAAAAATTCGGTTTGGATCAATCCGAGCTCGGATTCATTAGAATTCATTCGTATTGGAGTTTCAGATTGAATCGGATTGGATCGGATTTATTTTTAACCACTTTACATAAAACGAGATTCAAAAAATTTTCCGGATTGGTTCAAAATGGCTCGGATTGGATCCATTTCCGAAACTATCACCAGGGCTTTTATTACATCCAGAGAAGAGAAAGACACAATCGAATTAATTCCGAGCCAATCAGAACTATTCCGATGTATTCCGATATCTGTATCCGAGACAATGCGAATCATTCCGAACCAATCCGAAAACCGTTTTGTATCTCGTTTGATGAAAAACGGTAAAAAATCGATCCGACCTAATCCGATTTAATCCAAGACAACAATCCGAATGAATCCGAACCAATCCGAAACCAAGTTTTCAATCCGAAACAATCCGAGATCGGATTGATTCAAACCGAATTTTCAAACAGAATCAATCCGAATGTATTCGAGCTAGGATTGATCCAAACCGAATTTTTAATTAGAATCAATTTGAATCAATTCGAGCTTGGATTGATTCAAACCGAATTTTCAATCAGAATCAATCCGAATGAATTCGAGCTCGGATTGATCCAAACCTAATTTTTAATCAGAATCAATTCGAATGAATTCGAGCTCGGATTGATTCGGATTGAAAACTTATTTTTGGGATTGGTTCGGATTCATTCGGATTGTTGCCTCGGGTTAAATCGGATTAGGTCGGATCGATTTTTTACTGTTTTTCATCAAACGAGATACAAAACGCTTTTCGGATTGGTTCGGAATGATTAGCATTGTCTCATATACAGATATCGGAATACATCGGAATAGTTCTGATTGGCTCGGAATTAATTCGATTGTGTCTTTCTCTTCTCTGGATGTAATAAAAGCCCTGGTGATAGTTTCGGAAATGGATCCAATCCGAGCCATTTTGAACCAATCCGGAAAATTTTTTGAATCTCGTTTTATGTAAAGTGGTTAAAAATAAATTCGACCCAATCCGATTCAATCTGAAACTCCAATATGAATGAATTCCAATGAATCCGAGCTTGGATTGATTTAAACCGGATTTTCAATCAGAATCAATACGGATGAATGTTAGGTCGGAATGATTCAGATTGAAAATCCGGTTTAAATGAAGTAGACCTCGGATTAATTTGGATTGAATTTTAATCTGAAATTTTTGTCAGGGAGTTTTTATTGTGGTCAGAAATTAATAATATTTTGGAAAAAACAATAAAAATAGAGTAAATTTCAAGTTTTATTATTATTAAAAACATTTTAAACGATATTTTTATCACAAGCATTTTAACATTTTCGTAACCGTAACACCGCAACACAGACGTTACAAATACACACCGATCGCATAATAAATAATATCACAAGTTCAATGTATAATATAAATTATTAAACATATTTACAGAAGAAAAAAACCTTGAAGGTTCTTATATCTTACAAATATGTTTGCAGTCGGATTCGCTGTTATAAGTTTGTATTATCTCAATATTCACGCACAGTCAAGGTATGAAAAACTAAGTTTAAATAACTAACCTAGTGAGCTTACAGACCTTGCACGTCTTTCAGATGTCTTAAAAACGTTCTGGGAATTTTGAAAAACCGACATTTTGCAGTTCAGCGAACCTCTTTCTACTTAGAGACTTCTTTTAGTGGAGAGACGTCTAGAAGACGACAAAAAGCTTGATCGTGAAGTCTCTTGGACGTTCTTAAGACGTCCTAAAGACGTCTAAAGTCATCATGCCCATTAGGAATAAGCTTTTTCAGCTTTTCCACTCGTTAGTGTTAATTAATTAAGTGTCAAATAATGAGGAAGAATATTATTCATTCTTATTTTCACAATTACATCAGACTTTAGTCAATATAATTTTACCTTTGACTTTATTAAACGGTAATCTTAATTCTGAAATTTGTCTATTTTATTTACAAAATCATATAATAAATCATATTTCTTACATGGCGTACTTCAGTTACCCAGAAAACATTGTTATATTACTGTTATATAACGGTTACAGAACATAAATTAATATATGTAACACATGTTATAGAAAACTTGTGATACTATAGTCCTGTACCACTTCAGCAACTATAGCTAGGTAATAGTTACAACTCAGACTTTAAGGACAATTATATAACTCAGCTGTAACAGTTTTACAGAACTTATGCATACAATTTTTATGGCACAATTATGTAACATAATTAGAACTAATGTTGTAAATAATTTGTGACATTGTTGATTTGAGAATTTATGTTATAGTTACAACTCAGTTATTGAAGTGTTATATTATTTCATTGTAACAGTGTTACATAACAACGTAAACTGTTACAGAATAGTTACAGAACTTATTTGGTTCGAAAGTCATAAAATGCCACTGTGGTTCTAAAACAATTATGTAACAACAGTCATGTAAGAGTTTATAGAATACTGTTACCTTTTTGTTACAGAGTAATTATAGTATGTATATGTTTCCTGGGTAGACATGAAAACTTTTTTATATCACTATATAATAATAATCGGTAGACCATATCACAATTTAATACAGTTAATAGAATACATTTACGTATTTTTGAAGGCAAATTACAAATCGCTTTATATTGTTTCAATTTGGTCACAAAGAGAAATTTCATATTGTATTATGAAATAGAGTGGAGCTAGTATTTTATTCTAATTCCCTTCAAATATTTAATATTGACTATTATTGAAGAATAAATGCGATATTTTGTATTGTTTATTTGAAAAAAAAATTTTTGCGCAAAAATTTGATAAGAGTTATTATTGCACATACATCAGGTTATTTATATTTTTTTAAGCATGAAGATAATTCACTTTTTGAATCAAAAAATTATCTAAATATTTTGAAATGTTTTAGACTTTCCCGGAATGTTGTGAATTTTTTCCAAAAGGTTTTAGTTAGCTTTGAAATTTTGTGATATCTTTTTCTGCAATCATTTAGCTTCTAGAATATTTATAAATATTAAATTTGGTTTGAATTATTCAGAAATATTTAATTATTCCATTATTGCTTTGATACATATAAATTATCTTTTTGCTTTTAATTTGTCTCCTATCTTTGATTTTGTGTTTTTTCAGTTTACTCTCTAAATCTGAATCTGTCAAAATCTACTGATTATCAGTGAAATTTGACTGATTCAAATAGCTAATAAGAGGTTATTGTGAATCAGTCAAATTTCACTGTTTACTTCAGTGAAAATTAAATGATTTAACAGTAAAAAATATTGTTATCACTGGTGAATCAGTGAAAAGGCAAATCGCTGATTTAATCAGTGAAAATTTGACTGATTCAGATCTAGAGAGCAGGTCAAATTTCTCGAATTTCTCGAAATGACGTCTTGGAGACTTCAATATCAGGCTTTTGTTTTTCTCTAGACGTTTCAAGTCTAAAAGACGTCTCAAAGATTTCTTTTGTGTTAGGCTTTTTGTTGCCCGGAAAACTGCTCACGTCTCGGAAACGTCTTGTAGACAAGAGACGTCTAGAGGAAAACAAAAACTTTGACATTGAAGTCTCTGAGACGTCTTTCAGACGTACCAAAGACTTAGTGTCCCCGTGCTCACTAGGATTCTTAGCATAGCAAGAAAACTGATATTAAAATCCGAAGGACGTCTTTGAGACGTTCTAAAGACGTCCAACGTCCTCGTGTTCACTAGATCACCTAACATGCTGCTGAAATTGTCTACCGATTTTTATTATAATTCAAAACAACTACACGTATTTATAAATTATTTTATTGATTACGAAAATACTTTTGCGATAAGAAGATATTTGGTATAATATTTATTTTGAGCTAGTTTAGTGTATAATTACAGGAACTTTTTGTACGAAATTTTGCCTTTTTGTTTCAGAGTTTTAAGGCAGTAGATGTTTATAAACTGAGTTTCAAAGCAGATAACTTTATACTATTTCGATTATTTCCAATTACACATTACAAACAATTAGATACCTATATTGCGAATTTCAGATTCATCCTTTGAATATAAATTTAAAAAATAAATATCTTATTTTTGTCCGAAGCACAGCCCTCCGTTGAAAGAGTAGATTTATTCATTTTTAATCGAAACGTTTCTTTCAAACAACGTTAACCAACGGTGAAGAAATCAACTCTAAAACTTTTTTATTCCGATTTCATTTTTTACTCGTTAAAAGGTAATGTATGAATTCTTTCGTAAAAAAATATCTGCTAAGTAGAAAACTGAATTTCGCTATTCAATAATTAATTATGTAAATTTATTACTTTTATATACAATTTATAATTACTATTCACTGGAATTTCTCGCCGAGAAAAATATTCATAGGTTTATGACGTGAAGTTTACGAAATGAAGTCATAACAAAGAAATCGCTTCGTCAGTGACTAATTACAGTTTGCATTCTTAATTTACAATAATTCGTTCATTCGTCTCATTTTTTCAAAAGTCGAAGATGGTGCACTCTTCCTAGTGAATAGGGGGACATTGGACGTCGTTGGGACGTCTTGAGAACGTCTTGGAGAGTACAATGCCAGACTTTTTGTTGTCCTCTATACGGCTCGTGTTTAAAAGACGTCTTTAAGACATAAAGTCATTGGAATATCCCTAAGACGTCCTAAAGACGTCTAATGTCCTTGTAGCCAATGGCTTTTAATAATAATATGATTTATGAACTTTATAACTCAATCTAAAGAAGCCTGTGGGCATGAAGACGTTTCATGTCTGAAGGGCGTCATTTAGTCATGGACGTCCTGAAAACGTCTACGTCCCCGCACCTATTAGGCGTCTTCCCAGTGGATACAAAGATATAGTCATTTTCGTTACGTCCAAAAGACGTCCATGCCTCTCCAATAGATGTCTTGTGGACGTCCTATGTCTACAAGACGTCCTTAAGACATGGAAATTGAAGACACTAATTGGACATACATTAACGTCCTAAAGACGTCTCGCAGACTTGTAGAGTTCAGAAAGCCGCAAGGAGCCTGAAATTTCAGTCTCCGAAACATCTATAAGACGTCCCTAAAACGTCTGATAAATTCCTTGATGGCGTACACAATACTATATAAAATTCCCAATTAATGGAAAAGATACATCTTCCATTTAAGAAACTTTTCGTTGCAGTTAACATTTTATACTTTTTTATATCTACACATTTTTACAAGTGGATAATTCATTTAACGCGGGTTCTTCAAGTATATTCACTTTTATAATTCTACTTTTTTTCTTAGAAAAAAATTACACTAAAAGTGTCAAGAAGCCATAGATAGTTTTCCATGGCAAAGTTGGACCCTTTCTAGTGAAAACGGAGATTTTAGACGTCTTTACGACACAGACGTCTTTAAGACACAGACTTTCTGTTGTCTTCTTGACGTCTTATGCCTAGTAGGCACGGAGACATTGGACGTCTTTGAGACGTCTTATAGACGTCTTGAGGACTTCAATGTCTGGTTTTTTTGCTGTCTTCTAGGTGCCTTTTGTTTCAAAGATGTCCTTGAGATATAAGACGTCCTTAAGAACGTCTTTGAAACGTCCATGCCTTAATGATGCCCTTCAGACATGAAACGTCTTCATGCCCACAGGCTTCTTTAGATTGAGTTATAAACTTCATAAATCATATTATTAAAAGCCATTGGCTACAAGGACATTAGACGTCTTTAGGACGTCTTAAGGATATCCTGCGGACTTTATGTCTTATAGACGTCTTTTAAAAAAGTGCCGTATAGAAGACAACAAAAAGCTTGGCATTGTACTCTCCAAGAGGTTCTCAAGAGGTGCCGAAGACGTCCAATCTCCTCATGCCCATCGCGACTAAAACGTCTAGAAGACAACAAAAATTCTGTGTTTGAAGACACTAGAACGTCTTATAGACGTCTCGAGGACTTCAATGTCTAGTTTATTTGCTGTCTTTTAAACGCCTTTTGTTTAAAAGATGTCCTTAAGACATAAGACGTCCTTGGGATAGCACAAACCCTGATGTAGAAGTCCGCGAAACGTCTTCGAAACGTCCATGCCTTAATAACGACCTTCAGACATGAAACGTCTTCATGCCCACAGGGTTTTTTAGATTGAGTTATAAACTTAGACGTCTTTAGGACGCCTTAAGGATATCCTGCGGACAAAAATTCTGTATCTAAAGATATTGGAACGTCTTAAAGACGTCCTAGAGACGTCCTAAAGACGTCCTAAAGACGTCCTACAGACTTACTAAAGACTTCCTAAAGACGTCCTAAAGAGGTTCTAAAGACGTCTCGAAGACGTCTAAAATCCACGTGTCCATTGTGTTAGTCGATCACAAGGATATCCAATTTTTTATACAGTTTACACTGGTCGATGTTTATTATCGTTTTCCGTAAAGGTACATAGATTCATTGAATACTCATCAAGCTGATTACTCTCAATGACGATAGTATCCTTAATTGCTGTTGTCCCATATGCTAGTCTTCTTTGTTTCCTTAGGGATTTCAAACCAGGCAACCAGTCTAAAAGTTTCCACCATTTTTTGGTAGATCCACCATTTGGTACCTTGACAGCGATACATTTTGGTGATTTTGTGGGGGATTCCCCATCAATTATTTTTTTTCGTGCCAAGGCGCTTTCCTTCCAATCTTCATTTTCAAAACGGCTACATAATAATGGCTGTTCAATTTTTCTCGAATCCGAAATTGGCAACAGAGTTAAATTTCGATTGGTTTGATTCGTGATGGAAATACTTGTATCGTTGGTACCAATTTCAAGTGTAATGATGCTCCTTTGGGAAGTTGAAGATGGCTTTCGAGTGGGAAGGGATTGTTCCCGTGGCGACGATTCCTTTTCGTTTTTCTTAGAAAATGAAGGCAGTCGCCTAAGGCTCTCTTCCCGAACTGAATTTCCAGAATAATCCATACTTTCCTGCGATAATAAGAAGAAATTTACAGTAATTTACACTGTTGTGAAAAAAATTCATAAAAATATGAAAATAATGATGCAAAATATGCATTCGTAATCAAAACTCATTTTTATCAAGGAACAGTAATGAGATTAATCAAAAGTTATGAATAGATCATTTACTATTATTTTTTTCTATCTGTCATTCATAAATTACACTTAATCAAGAGACAATTTTTTTACAATGTAAGTGATTTTTCCATATTAGGTATAATCATCATCATAGTTTCGCCCACTTGAAAGAATTAAAAGCGAATTCATCTGATTTTTATTTAGCTCAAAAATATTAAAATTTGATAGATAATGAAGTTTATCTAATAAAAAATGGTCAAAAAATACATTTATTTAAACAATATACAATTATTGTCTAACTGCAAATTATTATAGCAAAAAACTATCTGTGAGATATTTTTACTTGATTCTGCTGGAAACACGAAATTTATTTATTGAAAAGTGCACAAATAATTAATTTGTTTAAACAATTAAAAATGTTTGTCTTAGCGCAAAGTAACACAACAAGACGCACTAGCAACGCAAAAGCTGTTGATCCTGCTGAAAAAATGAAACATATTTATTGAAAAATGCCCAAATAATGCATTTGTTTATTAAATTTGTTTAAATAATGCACAATTGCTTTCGCAGGGCAAAGTATCAAAGCAGTAGGTCGATAAAGAGGTATTTCTAGCTAATTTTGCTGAAAAAGCAAATACATCTATTGAAAAATGTTTCATTTTAGAATTTGTTTATTAAATTGTTATAATCAATTAACAAATTATGCTTAATGCTTTTCAATTTTAAGCTGACATTATTTTATTTCCACTTGCTTCTGAAAATATTAGTCAAGTGCATTTAAATATCGGAAATGAAGAAGATAATACTTTTTGTTCACTAATTTGTTAATAACAATTTTAATTTTTGTTCTATTTTATTAGTACTGATGGTCATCACTTTTAATAATTTTTTGCTTAAAAGTGGGTCATTTTTGGTTAAATAATTTTTTTTTGACTGAATGACAATCTTGAAAAATAAAAAAATAAAATTTTTAATTTTGTTTTTTAAATAAAAATTTTTGGAGGAAACTTTTAAAAACGTCTGCATAGAGTTTTCTATAATTTTTGGACATATTCATGTGAAAAAAAAGTTTGGTGGATTTTTTTGCTATGCTTTTACCTGCGCGACTCCCGTTCCACCTGAAATTCCAATGGCTTTGGAACCAAAGATTCCAGGTGTTTTCTGCTGTGAACGAGATAAACTTGAATAAGAACGTTGTTCTCTTTTAACGGTAAATCGTCGTAATCTGCAGCCTCTGGATAGTGTTTCCTGAAATTTAAAAATAAAATGTTTGAATTGTTGAGATTATGAGTGCGTGAAAAATGTAGATATTTATTTTTTCAACTTATTCACTATATTTAAAGGACACAATTTTTTTTTTTGTTAGAATAAAGTACTAAGTAAAAAGGAAGATATAGGACGTCCTTGAGATCTTTCAAAGACGTCCAGTAGCTTCGTGCTCAATGGGGAGTAAATTAAAATAGTTGGTAATTTAATTGTCAATTAACTTAGTTCCTAATGTAGAGGAAAACATTGCACGTCTCTGCAATGTGTTCAGGACATCTTACGGTCTTCAACACCTTAGACTTACTTAAAACGTCTTAAAGACGTCTCTGAAACTTCAATACCATCTTTTACACATAAGACGTCTTTAAAATAATAAGATTCAAGTAGGCACGAGAAGATAGTCATTTTAAGGACGTCCATGTCTATCCAATTAACGTATTGAAGACGTCTCATGTTTTAAAGACGTTTTTCAAACATAGGAAGTTTACAAGACACATGGAGGACAAGCATAGTCGGTTTTAAGAAGTCTTTTGGATGTTTCAGAAGCAATATTGTCCTCTTTCCCACCAGAAGTATTGACACGTTTTCAGGACGTCTTCGAGACGTCCCGAAGAGTCTGAAGTCTAGATTTTCACTACGTTGGGGGCGTCTCATGTATCGAAGATATTTTCAGATGTAAGACGTTCTCAGGATTGCAATAGGATTGTCGTTAAAATTCGCAAGACGTTATCAAGATTAATTAAAGACGTCTAGTATCCTTATGTCTACTAAGTAATTAAAACGTCACAAAAATTGAATAGTTTTAGTATAGAAATCCAGTCAATGTAGAGACATTGGATTTACTTAAAACGTCTTAAAGACGTCTCTGAAACTTCAATACCATCTTTTACACATAAAACGTCTTCAAAATAACAAGATTCAAGCAGGCACGAGAAGATAGTTATTTTAAGGACGTCCATGTTTATCCAATTAACGTATTATATACGTCTATTATTTTAAAGACGTCTTTCAGACATGGAAAATTAACGAGACACCGGGAGGACAAGCATAGTTATTCTAAAGACGTCTCTTGGACGTTTCAGAAGCGATATTGTCCTCTTTCCCATTGGAAGTATTGACATGTTTCCAGGACGTCTTCGAGACGTCCCACAGACTCTGACGTTCAGATTTTCACTACGTTGGGGGCGTCTCATGTATCGAAGATATTTTCAGATGTAAGACGTTCTCAGGATTGCAATAGGATTGTCGTTAAAATTCGCAAGACGTTATCAAGATTAATTAAAGACGTCTAATATCCTTATGTCTGCTGAGTAATTAAAACGTCACGAAATTGAATAGTTTCAGTATCGAAATCCAGTTAATGCGGAGACATTGGACTTGCTTATTACGTCTTAAAGGCGTCTCTGAAATTTCAATACCATCTTTTACACATTAGACGTCTTTCACATAACAAGATTCAAGTAGGCAAGAGGAAACGATATTGTCCTCTTTCTCACCGGAAGTATTGACATTTTTCCAGGACGTCTTCGAGACGTCCCACAGACTCTGAAGTCCAGATTTTCACTATTTGGGGACGTTTCATTTCTCGAAGATATTTTTCAGATGTAAGACGTTCTCAGGATTGCAATAGGATTGTTGTTAAAATTCGCAAGACGTTATCAAGATTAATTAAAGACGTCTAGTATCCTTATGTCTGCTGAGTAATCAAAACGTCACGAAATTGAATAGTTTTAGCCTAGAAATTTAGTCAATGCGAAGACATTGGACTTACTTATTACGTCTTAAAGACGTCTCTCAAATGTCAATACCATCTTTTACACATAAGACGTCTTTCAAATAACAAAATTCAAGTAGTGCAAGAGGAAACGATATTGTCCTCTTTCTCACCGGAAGTATTGACATGTTTCCAGGACGTCTTCGAGACGTCCCACAGACTTTGAAGTCCAGATTCTCACTATTCGGGGACGTTTCATTTCTCGAAGACATTTTTCAGATGTAAGACGTCCTCAGGATTGCAATAGGATTGTCGTTAAAATTCGCAAGACGTTATCAAGACGACTTAAAGACGTGTAGTATCCTTATGTCCACTGAGTAATTAAAAGGCCTCGAAATTAAATAGTTTTAGCCTAGAAATTTAGTCAATGCGAAGACATTAGACTTACTTAAAACGTCTTAAAGACATCTCTATATTCTAGACGCCTCATGTCTTAAAAACGTCTAATGTCTCAAAAATATTATTTAGATAAACAACGTCTACCAAACTTTTAGAAAATATTTTTATTTCTTTTCTGACTGCAAAAAAATTTCCATAGTTCTGTAACTCTATTGTGTTCCACATCTAAAAGACTAAGTCCGAATTATCGGTAAGACATTAAATGTTCATTTGAAATGATAGAACGATATCTTCATCTATCTTCGAAAGATACGAAATCCCATAACGATTTATATTTTAGTAAAGCCAGACTAGACGGCTCAGATTCTTGAAATTTCTTTGCATTATGAACAAAAAAGCTCCCTATGTTTTTCGCGAGTTATATTACAGTTCGTCAATATATTTCAAGAGAAGAATCTTGAAAAATTACGGCATAGAAATTTTAAATTGCTTTTCTAAAAATCATATCAAAAAGGGTTTCCCTCTGCTATATAAATTTTATTGTATTTATAAAATTACATTGATATATAGAGCGAATATTTTTTATTTTGCATATTTTATTTTTTTCTTCACTGAAAATTGTTTAAAAAACAGGGATTCATTAATAATAGAAACATTGGCCTCAATTTGTTATGCAATTCAAGTGTTTTTCTTTATTAAAAGCCTCTATGGCCTCGCAATAATCATTATACTTTCATTATCGATCGCTTACACCTTGTCACGTGTGGAATAAAATGTTAATCACTTGAAGCGTCATTAATCGTGAAATATGAATGACGTTGTGAAGACCTCAATAGACACGAGAACATTGGACATTTTTGAGACATTGTAATGACGTCTCGTGAACTTCAATGTCTGACTTTTTGTTATCCTTAGGACGTCTCAAGTTTTTAAGACGTCTTTTAGACAAAAGCCGTACTGAAGACAAAAGACGTAGGACAAGAAACAGTGTGCCTGAGATTAAAGTTCCCAAGACGTCTTAAAGACGTCTTAAGAGACGTCCAATGTCCCTGTACCCACTGTCTAGAGATTTAATTTTTTTCCCTCCCGAGAGACTAAATACCTCTTATCTACTGGAAACAGTGACATTGGACGTTTTGAGACGTCTTCAGAACGTCTCAATAACTGTTTCATGTTTCTTTTTGTTTTTTGGACAACTCAATAGTCAAGGGACTTCAATTACCGGATTTTTATTGTCTCCTGGAGATGAGACGTCTTTGTCACGTTTTCAATTCTCCCTAAAGAAGTCCAATTTCCTCGTGCCATTTTTGGGGAAAAAAATGGAAAAACTTACCATAAAGGCTTGACGAAATTTGTTAGACATGATGTTGTACAAAATTGGATTGATTGTCGTTGATACGTAATAGAGAACTCCAGACAAATAAGTAAAAAGAAGGTACAGAAATTCTTCCAACGGTCCTTTTGAACTCACGTGGTCCTCAGAATTAGTGCCATAAATGGCAATTAGCCTCTGAACGTGAAATGGTGCCCAGCAAATGAAGAAAGCCACTACCACTGCCACTGTAACAAGAAATTAATATCTTCTTTATGGAGCCAAATGATATAGAAAACTTACGTGACTGATATTGTGGATTTAGGAAGTCTAAAGGACGTTTCAAAGACGTTTAATTTCAGTTATTTTGATAGGCTTTGGTAAGATGGACTTGACAATAAATTTCAAGCCAGGATTAACTGATGGATTATTGCAACTCCATTTTCATAACCTTTAATCTATCTAAATGGCCCCAGGACCTGTTCAGTATTGCTTTCCAGGCCAAGGCCAGGATGACACATTTCTGCACGGCCCAGCCCTGGCGAGCTCTGTCATGACATGAAACGCCAAACCAAGTTTTAGAATAGTCTGTCCGACAGGTTTGTCAACCGGTCCAGGCCAGGTCCAAGAATGGTTCGGGGATTCATGTCAAGCTAGCGCCAGACCTGGCAATTTCTACACACTTACATTTAATGCAAAAATTCAATGGAATCCAATTTCAAGCGATTACGCGTGTAAAAATTGGCAGGTCTGGCGCTAGTCTTGCAATGAAACGCCGAACCAGGCTTGGGCCAGGCCAGGGTGATTTACAAATATGGCCGACAGTTCAGACACAGACTTGGTTTGGCCATGCCGAAATTTATGCACCCTGTAATTATGACACAGTAAATGACTTTACTGGCTCTGGCCTGGCATAGAACTCCTAACCAGAAATGGGCCTAGCTAGGTAAAATCAGAATGTAGTAGTTACCTCTGCAATAACCCACATGACGCATATCGATACGTGATTTATCTGACCATGACACTTGATGCTCACGAACAATTAATTTTTCCGAGTTGACGTCAATTTTACTTTCAGTTCGGAAAACGTTGTCTTGTAGTCATACTTGCTTCGTTTTGTTTACTAATGAAAACCTCTTCCTTCGAGAGGCATCCATCGAAAGGTTAATTAATATCAACTTGAAAAAATATCGAATATAAAAATTAATATTATGTTTTTAATTGGAGAATATGTTAATTAAAGTCTCATATATGATACTATCATCTTTTTAAATAATTAATTATAATTAAATCGTAATAAAAAGATTATCTTTTTTCGTGAATCAATAACCTTGAACACTGGTTAGATTTTTTCATGAAATCATATTGAATGCAAAAAACAATTTAAAAAAATTCTTTTTTTTACCTCTACCATTCGTTTATCGCTTCCATTAACGTGTAACTGTGAAAAAGATATAAAAAATGTCAGTATTTCGGCGTGAAATTAATTGAAGGGATTTTTGGTGAATTCTGTTAAATGTGGTTATAAGAAAGACATCACTGAAACGCTGTTATAAAATGAAGAAATGATAATACATATTTACAAAAATAATAACTCTTCAAATTGATTTAATAATGAAATTGTTAAAAAATGCGTGGATAAAATTAATTAATCGATGTGTCAAAGATTTAGTTTTTATAGATGAATAAATTACTCTTCATTTAACATTTTGATCGAAACATTGTCTAGGTGCTTTTTTCCGAGGTTGGATTCAAAAGTGATCGATGAAAAGTGTACAATCCGCTACACGTTTATGATACTTTATGTGAAAATAACAGTTATTCCGTCCTCTTTAATTTACATTTTTATGTAAGCCTATCTATTCATTTTTGCTTTCGTGATAGAAGCATACGATTCTATCTTTTCTATCTATCCATCAATTTTTATCCTGTTACGATTTTTATCCAAGCTACAGGTATCCCATCCTTTTCAATTAATTTTTTTATGCAAGTCTATCTATTCATTTTCTCTTTTGTGATAGAAGCATACGATTCTATCTTTTCTATCTATCCATCAATTTTTATCCTGTTACGATTTTTATCCAAGCTACAGGTATCCCATCCTTTTCAATTAATTTTTTTATGCAAGTCTATCTATTCATTTTCTCTTTTGTGATAGAAGCATACGATTCTATCTTTTCTATCTATCCAATTTTTATCCTGTTACGATTTCTATCCAAGCTACAATTACCCCATCCTTTTCAATTAATTTCTTTATGCAAGTCTATCTATTCATTTTTGCTTTCGTGATAGAAGCATACGATTCTATATTTTCTATCTATCCAATTTTTATCCTGTTATGATTTCTATCCAAGCTACAATCATCCCATCCTTTTCAATTAATTTTTTTATGCAAGTCTATCTATTCATTTTTGCTTTCGTGATGGAAGCATACGATTCTATCTTTTCTATCTATCCAATTTTTATCCTGTTACGATTTCTATCCAAGCTACAATTACCCCATCCTTTTCAATTAATTTCTTTATGCAAGTCTATCTATTCATTTTTGCTTTCGTGATAGAAGCATACGATTCTATCTTTTCTATCTATCCATCAATTTTTATCCTGTTACGATTTTTATCCAAGCTACAGGTATCCCATCCTTTTCAATTAATTTTTTTATGCAAGTCTATCTATTCATTTTCTCTTTTGTGATAGAAGCATACGATTCTATATTTTCTATCTATCCAATTTTTATCCTGTTTTGTCTTTTTAAATGACAATTATCCTATTCTCTTCAATCTACTTTTATTTGTAAATCTAACCAATCATTTTCCTTATTGTGATGAAAACATGCGATTCAATCTTATTTATCTATCCATGTTCTATCCTCTCCTATCTTCTTTTTTTAAAGAGGATGGGCATTTTCCATATTCATAATTAACTTAAATTGAACTATAAACTAATTTTACACTTTCGTGAAGGTAATAAAACCCTCTTTGAAGAGACAGAAATAATTAAGATTATTAGCTTGCGATATCCTCAAGTAATTCATGAGCCTGAATTACTTACTAATTTCTTCAAGTACTAAGAAGGCAGATGCTAAAATGTTTGTTCAAATTTAATAATAACTTCCAGATTTAGAATAACTTTCAGTGTAAATTTTTCCTTTAACTCTTTATTTACTTTGATCTAAAAATCTACTCTATGACTTAACTAGATGAGAATTTCAAGAGGCGAGCTAAAAAATAGGCATTTTCGTTTATTGTGTTCTCACACAGAAATACGAATGATCTATATTTATCAGAAATACACCGACCAGTTGTCTTCAGATCAGAGAAGATATGTAAACATGATCACTTTACTGCTCTCTTGTGAATTACATTTCCGCATCATTAGAATTCTATTAGAAATTCGCATTTATCAAGATTAGAATTGTTTCTGATCTGAAATAAACAATATTCTTTAAAAATATACCACTTTATAAATTTGAATCAGTGAAATTTCACTGATGAAATATTTTTTTCACTTCAGTGAAATTTTCACTGGAAATTAGTTGTAATCATTGAAAAATATTGAAAATCTTACTAAAGTTGATCAGTAGAACTTAATCGGTGGGACATATTTTACTGCTGATCTTTAGTGCCAAGTTCACTTTTGTTCAGTTAAATATCACTGAAGAAGAGTAACCAATTTTCAGCCGTTCACTTCAGTAAAATTTTCACTGGAAATTAGTGGTATTCACTAAATATGGTCAAAATCTCACCAAAGTTGATCAGTAAAACTTAATCGGAGGGATAAATTTTACTGTTGAATTTCAGTTGCAATTTTGTTCTTTAATTAAATACCACTGATATAGTAGAGTAATTAGTTTTCAGCTATTCATTTCAGTGAAATTTTTAATGGCAATTAGTGGTATTTACTGGAAATATTGAAAATCTCACAATAGTTGATCAGTAAAAATTTATTTATGGAATATACTTTACTACTGAACTTCAATGATAATTTCACTGTTCTCCAGTGAAATACCACTGAAGTAAAAGATTAACCAATTTTCTGCTAATTCATCAGTGAAATCTCACTAATTCAAGTTCAGAGAGCATATTATAATTTTTGATATTTTTAAATCTGATGATTGATTTTTAAAATGGTTAAACTTGACCCTATTTCCTAATTTACATATGGAGTAAAAACGCAAAAATAATCGGACATAAATTACAAGCACAAACGGAATATTTCCATCTCGGTGCTGAAAGATTAATGAGATTAATACTTCTCCGTATCGTAGAGCCAACTTTACTTTGAACTTTGCGTTTTGCTATGAACTCTGAAATTACGTAAAATGCACTTCGATATTCAATGCTGACACAAATCGGCAAAATTTGTTTTTGTGGATTTCATCGATTCGTGAGAACTCATTTCTATGTTTTTCATCACTGAGAAAATAAACTGGAAGGATTATCCTTTTTTATAGGTACTTAAAAGAAATGGCAGTCGTTTTAGCGTATGAATTTAAGTAATATGAAAATATTTCAGTAAATTCGGATTAAATCCATAACCAGAAGAATTTGGTAAATTTCACAGATATTTCAGTACAATTCACAGGTATACAGGTAAACATAACAGATTTGTCGTCAAGCATTAAATAAATACCTGTTAAATTTACAGAAAAAGAAATGTTAATTCAACAGCCTTTCCTGTAATATTTATTGACGATTTTGTTATGTTTGCAAAAAAACGGCGAAATCCACTGAGATATCAGTTAAATCAGAGTCGGGGATATTATTAATAATATATATTAAACGTGACCTCACGGAGAAATGAAATCTATTACATTTACTGGTTAAATAGGCTAATATAGTGAAAGCATAACATTTCCGTGAATTTTACAGATATTTCATTACAATTCACAGATATTTTGTAAACATAAAAGGTTCGTCGACAAATATCAGATAAATACCTGTCCAATTTACAGAATAAGGGATTATCTTCAAAATATTAATTCAAGGGGCTTTCCTGTAAAAATGATTGAAAAATCTGTTATTTTTGCAAAAACCGGTGATATCTACTAAAATATTTCTCAAATTTAAATATCTTGAGAATTATTTTCAAATACAAAAGTTTTTCCTCGGGGAGAATATAAATTCGTTGCATTTACTCTCTCTAAATTTAAATCAGTAAAAATCTACTGATTATCAGTGAAATTTGACTGATTAAAATAGCTAAAAAGAGGTTACTGTAAATCAGTCAAATTTCACTGATTATTTCAGTGAAAAGTGACTGATTTGACAGTGAGAAATATTGTTTTCACTCATGAATCAGTGAAAAGGCAAATCACTGATTCAATCAGTGAAAATTTGACTGATTCAGATTTAGAGAGCTGAGTTAATAAGATCAAATTATCACAAGATAAAAGTTATGTAAATTTAATAGATATTTCAGTACAATTCACTGTTTTTCAAACAGATAAGGGATTTTTGCTAAATAATACTTAAATTGCCTGTTGAATTAACATCTTGACGAAATATCCTCATTTTTTAGATTTAACAGGCATTTCTGTAATATTTATCGACAGATCTGTCAAATTCACAAAAAATCTGTGAATTGTACTGAAATATCTGTTAAATTTAGAAAAATCCCATATTGTCATTATTTTGCCTCATGGGCTCGTAAATTTAACAAATTTTCTTCCTTCATGCTGACAAATAACTGCAGAGGTCATTCTGTCGATCAATTTTTTTTTATTGGATACAATTTAGAGACCCTAGGGAAAAATGAGTCTTTGAAGGCCACCAGATCGTTAGAAGAAAATGATAAAAGATTAGAAAATATCAAGCCAACGTCTTATCAATATAACATTAAAATAAAAGTGATATGATCCACAAATTATAATTGCTTATTTTTTTAAATAAAACATTTCCTGCTGGTTACAGAAATCTTAGACGTCTTTGAGACATTTCGAGTACCTCCAGCGGTCAAATATGTCACGATTTTGCTGTTTCTGGAAGGTATTAAGTCTGAAAGACGTCTCAAGACATGCAAAACGTAATCATAAAATTAAGAAGTTTGGCATTGAATTTAACGTCTTAAGAGTGTCCCAAGACGTCCAGTGTCACCGTGTGACGTGTTTGTTCCATGTTGATGTTCTGAGGACGTTTCATGTTTAAAAGACGTCTTTTCGACAAGAAGCGTCAAGAATACTACAGAATGCATGCCATTAAAATCCAAGGACGTCTTAAAGACGTCGGATGTTCCCGTGCTCACCGAGATTCTTCTGCAAATTTATTTAATAACATAACATCTTATTTTTTAGTCGACACAAGGACATTATACGTCTTTAGCAACTTGAAGACGTCCTGAGAACTTCAAGGTTAATCTTGTTGACATCTTAAGGACGTCTTGATTCTTGGAGACGTCTTTCAGACAAGAAACGTTCAGAATATCACAAAATCCCAGTCATTGATTTTCCTGGACGTGTTTCAGACACAAAACGTCCAGAAGTTAACAAAAAGTGCGATATTAATGTTTGCAAGACGTTCTGAAGACGTCCCAAGACGTTTAATATCGCGACCCCTAAGATTTTATTTTATCAAAAGCAATTTTGATTTTTTTCCCAATTTTCAAACGCAAAGTCCACTTTCATCCACGTACTGTTATTTCTAATTTTGTACGTCAGTAAATTACTTGCAAATGACAACGTGATGATAATCCATTAGAAGCAACAAAATTAATATTTGCTTCAGCGTATGCTGATTATAAAAGCAATCAATAAATAATTTATTCTTGGAATAGTTAAACGCAGTACATCAACTTTATTAGACTTTGATTAAGTGATTAATTGTGCTTCTTCTTGTTGTCTCTAATTGCGTTCTAAGTATTGTTAGCACTATTGGAATACATTTTAATTAATCGCATACATTTTCTGATTTTCGTGTAGAAATTTCGGCATGGCCCAGGGCAGAACCAGGCATGGCGAGTTGTGACATGATGTGAAACGTCAAAAAAGGCCTGAGTCTGGTTGTAAAGCAAGGTTTGTCAACCATTCCAGGCCGGGCCCAATCCTGGCGCGGTGTCTCATGCTATACTTTGCCAGGTTTGAGCCCAGCTTGGGCTATGACGAAATTAAAACAGAGGTCTCTCTTCAATTGTTATTTTTTAGAAGTTTTTCGGCCTAAGAACGTTCTTTTGACATAAGACGTCCAAAAGACATTAATTGGACGTACATAGACGTCCCAAGGACGATTATTTTCCTGTGCCGAGTAGAGACGTCTTTTGGACTATATTCTCGTCTTTGCTGAGAGAGTTTTAATAAATAATTGTAGCTATAAAATTTCGTCAAGATTTTGATGCACATATAATGTAATTTATAAACAGATGATTAGAAGACTTTTTGGGATATATACATGAATGAATATAAATGAGGAGATTTTGTTTCGATATAGAAACGACTGCTCTGACTTTAAGATTTGGCCGCAAGTATCAGACGAATTAACACCTATATATATAATATGTAAATGATGGCGCCAGTTCGTACATTACGTGGAATAATAGACTCTAATAAAAATGATATATAGTAAAAAATGTATTTCATACGTTATTACAAATATTGAACGTCTTAGAACGTCTTAAAAGTGCCTTAAGATTCCAATATTTAACCTTTTGCTTTCTTCTGGAAGTTTCATGTTTGGAAGACGTCTTTGAGATATAAGGAGTCTCCAGCATAGCAAAAATGCTAGTATTAAAGTTTCCAGGACGTCTTTAAGACGTCTGATGTCCCAAGCCCACTAGAAAGTTACTGTCAAAATAGTAACTAAGATGCTTAGAGAGTATATTTGACTAGATTATTGCGATTTAGTTTCCTCAATTAATTTAATATGCAAGGGGAAACTGGACGTCTTTTTAGCGTCTTCGAGACGTTCTGGAAACCTTATTGCCAGATTTTTTGTTGTTTCTTTTGTCCAGAAAAAAAACTTTCTCAAGACAGCAAAAAGCCTGAGACACAATTTCGCGGGACGTCCTTAAGACGTCTTAAAGACGTCTGTAGTTTCTATGTCCATTAGGAGTAATTGAAAAATTATTGTAATATAAAATTTTTTTCATGAGATAAAATATCCACTTATTGATATGATTATAAATAATATATTTGAAAAATAAATTTTTCATCAATTAATTAAATTGAATGACTATGAAGATAATTCTTTAAATTTGAAAATATGTAACAATAATATAAATAAATGGCAATAGTTTTAAAAGAGAACAATCAAATAAATGAATAATTCTTCTTATTATTCAAATGAATTATTCAGATCTTCACTATTATTGCATCATCGCAATGATTGTTAGCTTATTGGGATTTAATTATCATTTTCTTTTGCATTTTGTTCAACGGACTGAAAAATCATTCAAACTGGGAATGATTTTTCCAACTTTTTACTCATTTTCTGATATCTTGTTCATTCACAGACATGACGCTTACAAAATTAATCTTGTAATCCGTCTATGAATATAAATAACCAATTGATTTTACACAGGTGGAAAAATTTCGGACTCCTTAAGACACACTCAGAAAAAAAATTTCAGAAACAAAATCGTTTTGTTGCATTCACCAAATATTTCATTGAGTTAACCAATTTGTTCAATTCAATCTAATAAATACTTGAAATTTATTAAAAATTAGGGGAAATATTTGTTTGCATCAACCAAATTTTACTAACCGAAGAATTTTGTTGAATCAACAAAATATTTTCGGTTTCTAAAACAACAAAATATTATAGTCGAGTCAAAAAAATATTTTTATGAGTCCAGTTATATTTTTACAAATTTACTTGGAATGGATAAATTCCCAACTATTGAGAAATTATTCAAGTCATAAAAATTTGTTTTCTAGACATTTTTCCCCCCCGATATTGCCAGATTAAATTTCATCCCTCATTACAAATATGATTAGCCAGTAGGTGTGGATTGTTTATAGCAGAAAATAGTTCATTGTAAATTACTCGACTATCGACCTTTTTATGTCATCGATTTTCACGATATTGGAACCTCTATTCTGATAATGTGTACATTTAAATATCTGCAAATGGGATATTTTTCAAGTTGTTTTTCATCCGCGAAATATATGATAATCTGTTAGACTAACTTGTATTCCTTCCGAAGAAAACTAGGGATACAAGTCACGTTCAATATCTTTTATCATCAGCTTTAGAGTACAAAGATCTTGAATAAAAATGTTGGATATAAAGAAATCTATGCAAATGATCAGTGCACACAACACGAATCATGTATTCGCAAAACACTTCAGATATTACTCTAAAATGCAAGCATTACTTGCGATGCGATGAACTTCTAAACAACCTTGAGTACAAGAAAAGCTTTGTTTTTATAAAATTATGTTATGAAATCTAGATATATTTAATAAATAAATAATTTATGAACTTTGTATTTTTTATTTTTTTTATTGCTTGCGGACAAGTAAAAGCCGTATAATGTCCATGTATACACAGGAATATTAGAAGTATTTGAAACGTCTTATGTCTGAAAGACGTCTTTTAGATGAAAGACGTTCAGGAGACAGATAAAGACGGCGCAAGTGAGAAGAGAGTCGTGTTAATGAGTGGGCACGGGGAAATAGTATTCTTAAAATCACTAAAATATCTTTAGGACGTCACAAAGACGTCTAATGACCCGGCGCTTGCTAAGTAGTCCAAAAGACGTCTTGAGGGCGTCTACGTCTGTCTCGTGACGTTTCATGTCTTGAGAACGCCTTTAGGACCTGGGGCGTCCACAAATTATCAATTTGGCAAGCATAGACGTTTTAAAGACGTCTTTAGGACATCCTTGTCTTGTCTTGAGGGCGTCCACGTCTGTCTCATGACGTTTCATATCTTAAGAACGCCTTTAGGAGCTGGGACGTCAACAAATTATTAATTTGTCAAACATAGACGTTCTAGAGACGTCTTTAGGACATCCATGTCTATCCAATAAATACATCATTTTTATAGACATGAACGTCCCAAAGACGATTATGTCCCCGTACCATTTGGCACATAAAAGTTTCCAATATATCTTTAAGACGTCACAAAGACGTCTAATGACCCGGCGCTTGCTAAGTAGTCCAAAAGTCGTATTGAGGGCGTCTACGTCTGTCTCGTGACGTTTCATGTCTTGAGAACGCCTTTAGGACCTGGGGTACCCACAAATTATCAATTTGGCAAACATAGACGTTTTAAAGACGTCTTTAGGACATCCTTGTCTTGTCTTGAGGGCGTCCACGTCTGTCTCATGACGTTTCATATCTTGAGAACGCCTTTAGGAGCTGGGACGTCAACAAATTATTAATTTGTCAAACATAGACGTTCTAAAGACGTCTTTAGGACATCCATGTCTATCGAATAAGTAGATCATTTTTATAGACATGAAAGTCCCAAAGACGATTATGTCCCCATACCATTTGGCACATAAAAGTTTCCAATATATCTTTAAGACGTCACAAAGACGCCTAATGACCCAACGCTTGCTAAATAGTTCAAAAGACGTCTTGAGGGCGTCTACGTCTTTCTCATGACGTTTCATTTCTTGAGAACTCCCCTTGGATCTGGAGCGTCATCACTATATCAAATTGGAAAATATAGACGTTCTAGAGACGTCTTTAGGTCATCCTTGTTTATCCAATAAAAGACATAATTTTTATAGACATGAAAGTCCCAAATACGATCATGTCCCTGTGAAATTTGGCACATAAAAGCCTCCAAAATATCTTTAAGACATCACAAAGACGCCTAATGACCTGGCGCTTGCTAAGTAGTTCAAAAGACGTCTTGAGGGCGTCTACGTCTTTCTCATGACGTTTCATTTCTTGAGAACTCCTTTTGGATCTGGGGCGTCCACAAATTATCAATTTGGCAAACATAGACGTTTTAAAGACGTCTTTAGGACATCTTTGTCCTGTCTTGAGGGCATCTACGTCTGTCTCATGACGTTTTATATCTTAAGAACGCCTTTAGGAGCTGGGACGTCAACAAATTATTAATTTGTCAAACATAGACGTTCTAAAGACGTCTTTAGGACATCCAAGTCTATCCAATAAATACATTATTTTTGTAGACATGACCGTCCCAAATACGATCATGTCCCTGTGCCATTTGGCACATAAAAGTCTCCAATATATCTTCAAGACGTCAAAAAGACGCCTAATGACCCAACGCTTGCTAAGTAGTTCAAAAGACATCTTGAGGGCGTCTACGTCTTTCTCATGACGTTTCATTTCTTGAGAACTCCTTTTGGATCTGGAGCGTCATCAAAATATTAAATTGGAAAATATAGACGTTCTAAAGATGTCTTTAGGTCATCCTTGTATATCCAATAAAAGACATCAAATGAATAGATATGAACGTACCATAGACGATTATGTCCCCGTGCCAATAGGGACATTAAAGTCTCCTATATATTTTTAGGACGTCACGAAGACGCCTAAAAACCCAAAGCTTGCTAAGTAGTCCAAAAGACGTCTTGAGGGTGTCATGTCTGTTTCATTTGCGTTTCATGTCTTGAATAAGCCTTTGGACTTGGGTTGTAATTTAATTTTATACTTGACGAAATTTCTTCTTTTTTTAATACCTATTTAAATTACCCTGTGGGAAAAAGGACATTGTCCTGGGACGTCCCAAAGGATATGTCTTGAACGTCTCATGTCTGATTTAGATGTTTCTCAGAGAAAAGACGTCTAGAAAAAATTAATCCTACAGACGAGGACATTTAAGGGATGTTCTAAAAAAATATTAAATATACAATTAGGATATCCGAAAGACGTCTTATGTCCCGGTGCTGGCTTCATAGTCGAAAACACGTCTTGAGGAGATCTACGCCTGGCTAATTGATGTCTTTTATTGAAAAAAACGTCCAAAAATATCAATCTGACAAACGTGGACTTTCAAGGGACTTTTCTGGGACGTTCTAAAAACGTCCAATGTCCCAGTGTCCATTAGGCGTTTACTTTAAAAACTAGGTTACTCAAAATATAAAATATAGTAACTAAGTAAATAATCTTATACCAAAAAATTACATAAATTAAAAAAAGAACATATATAGCTATTTAAAAATATAAAAAAAATTTTCAGCTAATTGTAATTAATTTTTTATTCACGCCATAATTTTTTGGTGAAAAATTCATTGAATTTAAAACTATGAAGTTCGTGCTTGAAGTTGTAAGATGACTTCAAATAAGATTCTGAGAAGATCAAGACCGTGAATAAAATGTTTCGTCCTTGTAAGAAGTTTTTGCTTTTGAGATGCATCAATGAAAATTAAGTGGAAGCGTGAAACGTTTTTGTGCGCTGCAAGTTTAGTTAGCAATTAAGCGAAAAAAAATTAATTTAGAATGCCTACATAAACTTGAAATCTCGGGATTAAATTTTCTTATTTCTATTTTCATTGCATTTCATATGGCAAATAAACTTTGATTTATGTAGTAATGCTTTTTATTTTCTTTTTTCAAGGCGATAGTAGATTGATACGTTGTAGTTGATTTATACGATCAAGGTAAGAGTAAAGCAGAAATAGATGCATCATTTCAATAATACAGCTTTTAAGTGTTCACCAAAAATCTTGAATCTAAAGAAATTTTCTCGATTCTATTTCATTAGTGCAAACATTTTTTTAATTCGTCAAATCTTTTATCAATGACGTTTTGAAGACGTCCTGCAGATTTTAACTTAAAGAAATTTTTTATTTTTGACAATTAAATATTGTATTTTTTAGAAGAAATATATCAAACTTCCAAATGGATGCAGACATTGGACGTATTCAGGACGTCTTAAAGACGTCTCGCAGACTTTAATTCAAAGAAATTTTTATGTGGATAAATTGAATAATGTATTGTATTAAAATCAAATATATGAATTTTTCTAATGGGGGCAGAGACATTGGACGTCTTCAGAACGCCTCACAGAATTTAGTTTCAGGGTTTTAGCAATCATGAGAACGTCCCAGTAGGCACAAATCATTTGATATCCTAAAGATGTTCTTTAGACGTTACCAGGACGTCTAATGTCAGTCCGATTGACGTTCGAAAGATGTATAATGTCCTAAAGAGATCCTAAAAACGTCCTTAAAACACAAGATATCTCTGGAACGTTATTTGCACTGATATTGAACGTCCTGAGAACGTCCTTAGGACGACCAAAGGACACGTGCTAAAAGGCGTCCTAGAAATGTCCTATAGACATCCTTAGAGCGTCTTTAGATTTTTACCCACTGGGGTCTCATGTCTTGAAGACGTTGTTCAAAGCTGATATTCAGAAAGACGTACAAAAAATACAAAGAATTTGGACGTCTTTGGACGTTTTCAGAACGCCTCGCAGAATTTAGTTTCAGACTTTTAGCTATCCTGAGAACGTCTCATGTCTTGAAGACATCGTTCAAAGCTGGTATTTAGAATGAAGTACAAAAAATACAAAGAAATTGGACGTCTTTAGGACGTCTTAAAGACGCTTCAGGGATTTATGTTTTATTTATATTTATTTATTTATGTTATCTTCTAGACATAAGATGTTCTCAGAACAGAAAAAATCCTGACGGTGAATTTCTCGGAACGTCTTTGAGACGTCCTGAAGACTTCCAATTTCCCAATTTGCATTTGGAATATACTTCAATAAAATTTTAAATCGAATGTTCCTTCTAATTAAGCAAGAATATTTTGTTAAAGAAAATAAATATTTATCCAATTATAAGAAATATCGATATCAGTTAGCTGTATGGCCTAGTGACAATGTATTTAACTTTAGGCTTGGTGCCTCGAGGTTCGATCCCAGCCGCAGGTGGATTTTTATTCAAATTTTTTAGTCACAGATTACTGAAAAATATAAATTTTGTGAAGTATTTTAATCGAATCTTGACGATTACAATGTAATAAAAATAAAAAATAATTGTTCTTTTACTTGAATAATTTTTTATTCTTCATATGATTAATGTAAAAGAACTAATTCATAAAATATTAGTTTTTTTTCTAAGCTTAATAATTCTTTTCAAATTCAAAATGTTTGGAGATTTTTTCTGATTTATTCTTTCAAGCTGTTAGTATCTCAGCAAGAAAAGAACATCAAACTAATGGAATAAAAGTTTTTCTATAGAAAAATACTCATTTACGGGATTATTTTGTGACAGCTGTTGTGGGCTTAGAAAATATAAGTCTTATTGTATTACAAAGCGAAAATGGTTCATCTTTTACGATCTCAGCGAAATTATTTATATTGATGTTTATTCCAAAACTGTATTTACCTTGTCAAAATTGCGTTTTGATCCAGAAGTAAACAATGAATTCCATGACTCGCATTTGTTCTGATTAATATCTTTTTCTCTTTATTCCGGAATGTTCCTGACTGGCCTCGAAACAGGTGCGGATGGCAACCTGTTCGACGAGTTTTCAGTTCATATAGTCAGATGATGACACAGAAATTTGAAGATATGCCTGGCTCAATATTAGTGGAAGATTTCTCAAATAATTATCAAAATAGCATAAAATTACCCCATGAAATTTCAACATTTCAACAACTAAAGAGTTTTTCAAGTAGACACAAGAAAATTGGACGTTCTCAAGATGTCCTGTAGACGTTTGATGTCCACGTGCCTACTAGGTTATATTTTGAAACATAAATAAATGTTTTTTTATAAAAACGAAGAAGAGAAGATCTAAATAAAAAACAATAGCTTTTTCATGGAACTTTGCATAAAAGTGCCAAATTCAAATTGCGCTTTAATACATTGACGCGTGATAAAATTATCATTTTCATGAATATTCTGCAGCTTTAAATGTATTTTTAATAGGCGCAATTCAGTTTTATTAAAAGTGTCAATCGCGGTGAACACTGGAAAATTTTTTTGATGAAAAATGCTGAATAAACGTTGAGCGCTTGATAATTAATTGTATAATTATAATGAATAGAAAATTCGAACATTTTTTCTTTCGTGATGTTTTTGATAATATTTATAATCGGGTGGTTACGGGGACATTGGAAAAGTTTGGGACGTCTTAAAGACGTCTCGGGTTCTTTAATGTCAGATTTTTTGTTGTCTTCTAGACGTCTTTTGTCTGAAAGACCTTTTCGAGAGGAAAGTAAAAATCCTGACTTTAAAGTTTATAAAACGTCTTCAAGAGGTCCAGGGACGTCCAATGTCCTTGTGTTCACTAAATACAAATTTACAAAAATAAAAATTGTATCTTTAATAGTTCACTTTCAGACTCTTTTTAATTTGAAGAATATTAAACTTCTTCAAGACGTCCTACGGATTTTAATGTCAGAATTTTTTCTGTCCTAGAGACGTTTCATATCTTAAAGACGTCTTTCAGATGTGAGAATTTGTGAAAGACATGAACAATCTAAAGACATTTTTATAACGTCCCAAAGATCACTATGTCTCCGTTATTAATTAAGGAATAATAAATAACTTTCGGACGTGCAAGAACAATTGAAAAAGTAATATTAATTTCACGTGTCTTCATTGATTGATTTAATAAGCCAGTTCGAATGTCAAATATATCAATTGCTCTATTATTCAATTGATAGCAGTAATAATTTTGTCCATGAAAGTAAGTTTTATTGCCTGGTAATAAATATTCTCAGCTCAATCTAGAAATCTTTAACATGGCCTTTCACCTTTTTATATCTCACGCCACTGATATAAAAAGCACCTCGTGTTTTAAAAACCTTTTGAACCCTCGCATTTGTATAAAATTTTTATTAAATTTGTATTCATTTATTTTTTAGAATTATGATATTATAATTTTATTTGTTAGTTTCTCATACTTTTTCGAAATCAGAAATTTAGATTTTTATTTTGTATTTCATGTGGGCAAAAATACATTAGACCTCTCTAGAACGTCTCAAGGACGTCATTCGGATTTTAAGGCCAGGATTTTTACTCTCCCAGGGACATCTTTTGTCTGAAGAACGTCTTCTAAGCTTATGAAGTCTCATGTTTGAAGACGTCCCAACAACGTCCAATGTCTTGTTCGGAAATTCAATCCAATTGATGTTCTTCAGATGTCACGGACATGGGATATCCACAGAATATCAATTGCATAGACGTCGATTTTCTAAAGACGTCTTTTGGACGTTCAAAAAACGACTATGTCCTCATACCCAGCATGACATGAAAATTCCCAATATATATTCAGAACGTCCCAAAGACTTCTCATGCCCTGGATCTAGCTTAGAAGTTCACAAAACGTCTAGAGGACGACGTCTTATGTTTCGAGAGTGTATCTTGGACGTTGAGCGTCCATAAGACATCAATTAGGCAAATATAGACGTCCTCAAGACGAATATGATAATTAAACTTTGATTTTGTATTCCATGTGGGCAAAGGGGCATTAGACGTCTCTAGGACGTCTCAAGGGCGTCATTCAGACTTTAAGGTCAGGATTTTTGCTCTCCCGGGAACGTCTCTCGTCTGAAGAACGTCTTCCCTGTTTTCACTTAATTTTGATCATACTCTATTCTTAAAGACGCCTTTGAAATTTAAGACGTCCTAGAGACGCTCTCTTGATTAATACAAAAAATGAAAGTTATATCGAGTAACATGAAAATTTGAAGAATCTTAGTGACATGTCGATAATTTTATTGCGAAGTTGGATAAATCTCAATCTTGAGAAATCTTTTTATTCACAAGTCAAGTATTTCTTGAGTGCATTTTCGATTTTTCTATCGTAATAGGAATGATGATCCGTATATTTTTGATATTCGCTCAAGCAAAAGTTAAGATTGTCAAACGACGAGTGGTAGTACAAAAATGTCAAAAAAAGTCGATAAGAAAAGACACCTTTGACTTTTCGATGTGTCACACTTTGCAATCTTATTCTTTTCGTCCAAAAAGATTCATTTTTTATGGGGAATGAACGACTTAGAAGATGTGAAGTGAAGTGGAAATTTAATTAGAAGGGCAAAAAGATACATAGCTTTTGAGTCACGTTCTTGTCTTACAACTCAATTTTTGTTTTTATTAAAAAAAGAAATGGTACAATGAAAAAAAAATTCATAATGCATAAACAATAATAATGGTTTTATCAATGGTTCAATAATTTTTGACTTGTCAGATTATGGCGTATGATTTATTGAATGATGTGATTGGTACAAACAAATCAGCAAGAAAAAAACAATATTTTGCGAAAAAGCAATCATTTATCTGCACAACAGATTTGATTCAGTAAATCAAAAATAACTTTTAATGAAAAAGAGCAAACAAAACTTTCTGAGGAGTGTTGAAATATATTTCATTTGAGTAATGGAAAATAGATGGATATTTAAAAATCAACTCGGAATGGTAAAATTTATAATAAGACAGCAATTAATTTGAATTCGGAAATTTACTTTTTTATTCAACTTTTATGCAGAGAATGTTTAATTAGTTGTTGGAAACGTATATTAAAATGTCAATTTCATGTAGATATTTATTCCATTTTTCAACGAATAGAAAATTCACAAAACGTGAAAAAATATATCAGAAGACAATTTTTCTTTTACGCTTTGAGATGATTGAAGTGACTTTCAATATTCGAACTTTTTATCGTCTATCAGAAAATGTTTCTGTGCACTGTGCATGCATCGTGGCTTCTATTCTGATTTGCACACTTTAAAGATGGAGTGGATGAAGATGTCTCCAAATTACAGAACTTTAAAAGTAATTTATGAAGCTTTTCACTGAAAAATATAAATTTCTGTTCTTTAAACAGTCAAAATTAATTAAAACTTTATTTGGAGTGAGACATTCTACTTTAAAAAAGTTATTTTTCAAAGTAACGCAATATGTTAAGTATCATGGTAATAAATAAAGACAGGGACGTTGGACGTCTTCGAGACGTCTTAATAACGTCTCGTGCAAATCAATATTAAGTTTTTGCTGTCCTGAAGACGTATTTAGACGTCGCAGTGGGCACGGAGACGTTGCATGTTCCTTAGCCTTTTAGACTGTACTTTTGAGACGTTATTGAGACGTCTCGAAGACGTCTAATGTCCCTGTTCCTAGTGGACAACAGGTACTAACGCCCTCTATACCTAATTTTTATAAAACGGACACAGAAATATTGGACGTCTCTAGGACGTTCTTTAGACGTCTTGGGAACTTGAATCTCAAATCTTACCTTGTCTTTCGCACGTTTTTTGTCTGAAAGACGTCTTTAAGACATGAGAGGCTCTGAGGTCAGCAAAAAGACTCACATATAAGTCCATAGTACTTCTATAAGACGTCCCAAAGACGCCCAGTCTCCCTTTGCCCACTTATATTAGTTTGTAATGGATAAACACCAGTAAAAGGAAATATCTTTTGCATATTAAAAATGACCTTAGGGCCTAGTGGACATGAGGACATTAAACGCCTTTGTAATGTCTCAAAGATGTTCTGAAAACTTCTGTCAGGCTTTTTGTTAGCATTTCTGTGCGTCTTTTTTGTTGAAAAGACGTCTTCCTGAAGGATCTTAAGGACAACTAAAAGTGTGACATAGGAGTCCGCGAGACGTTCTTAAGACGTTACGAAAATGTCCAGTATCCTTGGGCCAACTGGGTTATTATATTTAAAGATATCTGTTATATGTAAGACGTCTTTAAGACAACAAGAAGCTGCACTATTCTCGATCGTCCTCAAGACGTTCAAAAGACGTCTTTAGATTGCCCATGTGTGTCCAATTGATGTCTTTTAGACGTCTCATGTCAAGAAAATGCCATTAAGACGTAAGACATCTAAAATACATCAATTGGATAGATATAGACGTTCTAAAGACGTCTCTGGAACGTCTATATCTGCCAATTAATGTTTTGTGAACGCTGTGAATCAATACGAAAGATGTCCTCAAGACATGACACGTCTAAAAAACATAAATTGGACAGACATGGGCATCCTAAAGACGTCTTTCAAACGTCCAAAAAATGATTATGTTCCACGCCCACTCGGATTGAAATTAGGATGTCGAAAATAATCGCAAATCATCTGAAATGTACTTGATCATTATGAGGCCACTATCTTGAACGGCGGTGACCGATTGATACGATTTTGTGGATATTTATCAATTATAATAGCTAAATCACTGCAAATGAATAACAAAGTAAATAAGTTGTTGTCCATGAGTCGCAGTCGTGATAACCTGAGTGATATTCAAGAAGTTCCTGATATTTATGACATCGAATTGGGAATTCGTTCGACAGGCCATTATCAACATCGTATCAAGGGTCACTGTCCCACGAGTGGCTTATGTGTAAATATTCAGAAAGCAAAGCGCCCCGATTTTCTTAGCCTTGCCATATCACCTTTGACATGATGCATGTATGGCAGTTTTTGATTTTAAGACAATAAACAAATAAATTCAGGTGCAAGAGATTGATTATTATTTTATGCTAAGTGAATACATTCGAACATGTGATGCAACTTTTTTGTCAATGACCTGAAAGCTTCCGTGTTTGAACTCCATAAAATGAGAATTTGCATGAATTTTGGAATATTCTTTGTACTTATTTTTTGAATAATATACATATATGAAAATCGTTCAATATTCGAATTAATAAAAATATTCATTTTTGCTTTTTTACTTTTCCCTGCATTGGCAACTTGTAAACTTAAAAAATCCTAAGTTAAAAATTTTGAAATTTTTACTCTGGAAATTAAAATTTAATGGGAAAATTTTTTTATGCATAACAGAATCAAAATATTGAAAATTCAAAATTAGAAAAAAAGAGATAGAATCAAATTGGAAATTGTCGCAAAAGCGTCTTACGTTTTAATAACACAGTGAGCAGAGAGACTTTGAACGTCTTCGGGACGTCTAAAAGACGTTTCGCGGATTTCTATGCTAGAATTTTTGTTGTCTTGAAGACGTCTGATGTGTTAAAGACATCTTTTAGACAAAAGACGTCTGGAAGACAACAAAAAAGTCAGGCATTGAAGTATTCGAGACGTCTTTAAGACGTTCCGAAGACGTCCAATATTCCATAAAACGTTTTTAGAAAAAGAAAAAATTCCATACATCCAAAGGACGTCTTTAGAACGTCTCGTGGACTTCAGTGTCACGTCTTTTGTTGTTTTCTGGGTGTCTCATGCCTGGAAAACGTCTTTAAGAAATAAGACGTCCTGAGGATAGCAAAAAAGTTTGGCATTCAAGTGCGCAAAACGTCTATAAGACGTTCCAAAGACGTCCAATATTCCAGTGCCTACTGGAAACATCTTCTACATGAGACGTCCAAAAGACAACAAAAAGTATGATATTAAATTTGTGGGACGTTCTTCAGACGTCCTAATCACGTCTATTTTCTTTTTGACATTGACTTATGAGTTCAGACTACTCTAAATATGAATTTCAAAAAGAAACGAAAGTTGAAAAACAGAAAGCAAACAAAAATAATTTTGAAAATAAATTTTAAAGAGTTAAATTGCATGTACTTGTATGTTTATTATTTTCACCTAATTTGCTTATAAAGGGTCATAATCATGCAAGTTCTTGAAACGCGATGTAATGGCATTCAATGTCTTATTAAAGTGCATCTTGCTTAAGGCGCTTCTTTAGTTAAAAAACACATTCCGGTTTTACATAAAAAGGAGATCAATCCCTTCTGCTTTTTCATTCGTCTGCATATGTGACCCAAAAAATATTTTAAACAGTTTCGTTTCAACCAAACTGTCAGCCGCATTAATAAAAATATTTTTACCTATAATGATTTATTTAAAAAAAAATATATTGAATTTAATAATCCTTTAAGTAATTTTTGAAAATTTCAATTTGAAATTTCTTCCTATTTTTAAAAAATTAAAGAATGAACGGTTTCATAAATTCGATTTTTACAATTAGATGAAAAATTCAAAATGGTCATAAAATTTAATTTTTTACCTAATTTGAAGCTTCTAGGAAATAATGTAATTTGAAAATTGAAGAAAGTTTGTTTAAAAATCACGAGACAGAGAAATCGCAGAATTTTTTTTTGGCGAATTATGGAAACAGTAAGAAGAAAACTTATAACATTAATTAAATTAGAAATCAATAACAATGCGATAAAACATTTAGTTTCAAAAAAATGTAACAAAACTTTCTTGTGACGCACTTATTAACTTCTTTCAGGGATATTCCGTTATTTTTGTCAAGGTGAGAAGAACTTTTATATAAAAAAACTTCTCCATCGCCCTAAAGTTTCTTCTGTGCCATTTTGCGGAAAAATGCTTCATAAAGTTTCTTTGATTTTTTTATTAAAATTGATCAATAAAATAGCAAGCCAAGTTCTTTTCTGAAATTGTAAGTAAGCTTTTACAAAACAAGATAATCTTTCAACTGTAACTTTATGGCTTTATGCAAATATATAATCTGACAAAAATAACAAATTTCTCCGGCTTTTGAACTTTCTTTGTTGAATAATGAAAAAGATGCCTTTTCTAACAAATTGAAAATAACTTTTCTGTTTTCGTAATTCCATATTCCGGAATTTCGTTGCATACAAAATGGACTTCAATTGTAACATTAAACTTTGATTAGTCTTTTCTAAAAGAGAAAAACAATCAGACGTAAAAATCGAAATAATAGGGATTGATTTCTACTTCACGTAATCTCATCTTTTCCAATCGGCATTTATTTTAATTGCTCTTGAGGGGATTCTTTTCGCGACTTTCGCACAGAGTTAAAAAGAAATATTGCTTTAATACAAGACAGCACCGTCGTACCCAAAGGTATTATCTGTCAATTGCAATTTTCAAGTTGACTCTTTCCTAAAATTAGATATTACCTGTAAGATTAAAAAAAACCCCTACTTCCTTTGTAAACAGTTTCTAAGAATTAAAAAATGGAGATGAAATCCGAAAAAGGGGTTCAAAAAAAGGCGGATATCCCCCAGTGGGCAAAGGGATATTTGACGTCTTTAGGACGTCTCCAAAAGGTTTTTTGTTGTCTCCTAGATGTATTTTGTCTGAAAGATGTCTTTAAGACATAAGACGTCCTTAGGACAACAAAAATTCTGACATAGAATTCCTCGGGACGTCTTTGAGACGTTTTGAAGATGTCTAATGTCCTCGTGGTCGCTGGACCTTGAAGTAATTTCCTAGTATGCATGAAAAAATTAAATGTCTGAAAGACGTCTCGAGACTTTAATGACAGGCTTTCTGCTGCATTTTAGGCGTTTTATGATATAATGACGTCTTTTAAACGTTCCAATGGACAATAAGAAAATTGTACGTCTTCAAGATACCTTAAAAGCGTCTCGAGGACTTTAATGACTGGAGTTTTTCTGTCCTAAAGACGTTTCATAAACTAAAGACGTCTCTTAGACGTTCTAGTGAACATTCAAACACTGTGCGTTTCTAGGGCGCCTTAAAAACTTTTAAAGATTTTGATATCAGGTATTCTGCTATCCTGAGTACGTTTTATAGACGTCCACGTGGAAAGTAGGACATTGAACATCTTTAGGACGTCGAAAGAACGTCTTATAGACGTCCATGCCTGTCTAAATGACGTCTTCTAGGTATAATATGTATTATAGACGTTTTTCTGAGATGAGATGTTCGAAGATACATATCTTGATTGCTACGGTGACATTAGACGTTTTTGGGACGTCTTCTACGTCAATGCGTACGTTGTCTTCTTGATGTTTTTTTTTAAATTCTTCTTTAAGATACGAAATGCTCTTAAAACAGCTGCGAATTTTGAAGTACCGTGGACGTCCTAAAAACGTCTATTTTTATGCCCAGAATTTTTGTTTTTGCTGATTCAGTAATCAACAAAAAGTTAAGATTAGTCTATGTTTAACTTTATTTCAAAATAAATCGTGTTCTTATTTTTCCACCTTGAATCGCTTGAATGTTTTCTCAGTGGATGTTGGACGTCTTTGAAATATCTTAATGTCTCATGGATTTGAATATCGAGCTTTTCACTGTTCTGAAGACGTCTTCTATTTAAAAGACGTCTTTTGGCAAGAGATGTCTTTAAAACGTCCAATGTCCATGAGTTCATTGGTTCCTCTCTCACGAATATTTTTGAGCAATACACTTAATGAAAAGTATATGAAATTATATCTTTGTTGCATTAAAACTTCTTTTTTCAAGGCAAAAATGATTGTTTATCTTGAAAATTGAGTAGAACCTGTTGCATTACACAAGAATAGTTCTTGAAAGGAGAACTTTTAATTATTTATACTAAAAAAAAGCAGGAGCAGCAAATGACTAAGCAATCTGGAACTCGCGATATATCGATCACTATTGATGCACACTTTAATTTTAATCGAAATAAGAAGAGTCTGGAATGCAGTCATGGCAATAAAAAAAGCATAGAAAACTAACTTTTACTCAGAAAATACAAATCTAGATTTCACTAAAGGTCGTTTTTAACTAAATTAACATATGAAAACACTTAAGATTTATTTAGAAATCATTTTAAGTCAAATCCATGCCATTAACATTCCTTTTTTTTACAATAAAAATTTGTCAATAATTACAAAAAGTTATACAATATTCTTATTTTTTATTTTATTATATTATTTACCATATTCTTTATTTTTTGGATAAAAGTTTCATCGAATACTCTGTTCCATGCATATAGAAACTATAAAATATTCTATTCCATTTATGATTCCAATGCAATATACGATTCCATTTATAAATGTCAATGATTCTGGTAGCACTTGCTAGAACAATACTTAATCAAATCACGGTCTTAGAATAAATTAAACGTTTGACATCAATTTTCCACCATGGTGCAAAACGTCTTAAAGACGTGTTTAATACGTGAAACGTCCATAAGAAAAAAAAAATTCTGATACCCAAAATATCAAGCCATTTCATTCTCACACTGCCTAGTGGACAAAACGTCTAAAGACGTCACTGGGACGTCTTTCAGCACGAGTCTTTTGAACATTCTCAGGACGTTCAATGGCAGTAAAAATGACAGTCCAGGGATATCTTGTGTTTTCATGACGTCTTTAGAACACCAGACATCTTTGATATGCTGATTAGACTTAAAATGGACTTCTTGATAAGGTCTCAAGACTTTCACTCAGATGTCCAAATTTTGTGCCTACTGGGTTGTTTTAACTTTTGCTATACAAAAGTTTTTTACCTACTGGGTATTGGACAAAAAATCTAGTGACGTCCTAGAGACGTTCTTCGCCTGTTCGATCCTAGTACCATTGACGTCCCAGGAACATTTTGTGTTTTAAGGACGTTTTTGGGACATTAAACATTTTTTAGAAGACGGTTAGACTGATACTGGACGTCTTAGTAATGTCTCAGACTTTACTTGGATGTCCAAGGCTTTCCTACTGGGTAGTGAGGAAAAAATCTAAAGACCTTCCAAGAAAGTCTCTAGGACGTCTTTTGGCAAGTGTCTTTCGGACGTTCTAGAGACATTCTCATACTTTTCGATCCTAGTAAAAATGACGTCCCAGGGACATTTTGTGTTTTAAGGACATTTCTGGGACATTAAACATTTTTGATAAGTCGGTTAGGCTAACACTGGACGACTTAGTAACGTCTCAAAGACTTAAATTCAATGACCAATGTTTTTGTCTACTGGCTAGTGGACAAAAAATCTAAAGACCCTCTAATGCTGTTTATAGGACGTCTTTTGGTACGTGTCCTTCGGACGTTCAATCTCAGTACAAATAAAATACCAGGAATATTTTTTGTTAACGTTTTCACGATATTTCATAATTTAAATTGTCATTTTTTACTAATTTCAATCAGTTACCTTATTCGAGTTATACAATCAGTTAATATGACTTATAACAACTGACTTCATTGACTGAGATTAGTAAAATAAAAATTTATTGAAATTAAGAGAGATGTCTTTAGGACATTAGATATCTTAGTAACGTCTCAAGAAAATCGATTAGATGTCCAAGGTTTTGTGTCCACCGGGTGACCAATGACATCTTCAACTTAACTCACCAAGCATCTTAAGAACTCTTCTCGAAGAACGTCCAGTGCTATTTCTCGATTGCCGATCCTTCCTCGTCGAACCAGCAATGGCTCGACTATTTTCACCCCTCCCACGATTTTTTTTAAACGTATTTGACTTCCTCAGCTTCAATGCAATAAGTGCATAGAGAATCGTAATCAAGGTCATGGGCACGACGAAGAACAAAAACGTCGAGAGTTCAAACGAGTGTTGAATTATCACTAACTTAATCGCGCACATCACTGACTCTGGACCGGAAATCTGTACCAGACCAAACTGTAAAGCCTGTGGTATCGCGAAGGACAAGGCCACAAGCCAGATCGACAAGATCAGCTTTATGGCCCTGGACAACTTGGACATTGTTTGTGACAAAAAAGGATGACAAATTGCCACATAGCGTTCCACAGTAAAAGCTGTGATCGTCAAAACTGTCGCATTTGTTGACGTCTCTGCAGCCAATCCCCTTAGGACACAAAAACACTCACCAAAAACGTAAGGATACTTGGACCAGATCATCCAAACTTCTGCTGGAAGACCTGATATTAGCAGCAACAGGTCGGATATTGCTAGACTAAACAGGTAATAGTTTGTTGCTGTGTGCATCGACTTGTTGCGCGCTATCACAATACACGTGCTGATGTTTCCAATAGTCCCAGTAAAAAAAATCGAGATGTAAATTATCGTGATGGGGACAACAACATAGAGGGTGTCCCGAGGAGGTGCCACTGGAATGAAGTCATCAGTCTGATTGGGGATGTAATTCTTGAATGAATTGTTCAGATCGGTTTCATCAAAAGAATCCTGATCAGTTGAGAAGTCCGAATAAGTGGACCACGCGTTGGTGGTCACGATGAAATTTTCCAGGGTATCCATTCCTGCTTCAGCTGATCATCCTTGCGTCTCCAAACTTACTTTAGACCTCTCAAGCTTTCTCTGTTTGTTAAACATTTTCGTATTTTTTCTTCTCTATTTACTTTTCCTTCTGAGGAGGTTGATGTCTTTTTCACTTTGTCCAATGACCTTGGAGATATACCTCATCTCGGGGTTTTGGAACATGTAGATGAGGAATGTTGACTGAATGGTTGACAGAAGACAACTGAAGGACGAATGATGATTATCCAGTGGAAGAGACTGGATCTTTGAAATCGGACGGAGAGAGAAAGAGAGAGAGATGAATTTAATCGCGGAACTGTCTGCACGCGTTCGTGCGTCGCGGAAGAGTAACTCGTTCGTGTCGACATCCGTTTCGGTAACCAACCCTCGAAGCGCGTGTCTTGTTCCCCCACAATGCGGCATACGCACCCCCCACCCTTTTGTATATCGAACGATTTGCGATCAGACGATTCACCTTGACAGATCTCAATCGGAGGAATTGAGTTTCTTAGTATAAATTACTGTGTTATGAATTTTCTAAGCAATAAAGACTTGTTAGATTCTATCGAGTGAGCTCAAGGATATTGGACGTCTTTAGACGTTGTAATTACTGGTTGGAATAATTCTACCGAGGCAAAAGTATCGGATTCAAATTCATTCCGAGTCAATCAGAACTATTTCGATTCATTTCGACATCTTTATCCGAGTCAAAGCGAATCATTCCGAACCAATCCGAATAATGTTTTGTATCACGTTTCATGAAAAACGGTCAAAAATAAATCCGACTTAATCTGATTCATTCCGAGACATCAATCCGAATGAATCCGAACCAATCCGAGTTCAGATTCTTCCAAACCGAATTTTCAATCAGAATCAATCCGAATCATTCATTAATCGGATTAAGTCGGATTGATTTTTGACCGTTTTCCATTAAACGAGATAAAAAACGTTTTTCGGATTGGTTCGGAATGATTCGCTTTGGCTCGGATACAGATATCGGAATGAATGGGAATAGTTCTGATTGACTCGGAATGAATTTCAATGTCTCAAAGATGTGTTTGCGATATAGACATAAGAGATCCTCTAATTCTGTCCCCGCTAAGTATTTAATAGAAACATTTTCGTAAAATAAAAAATAAAACTGATGGGAACGTTAAATCTTCACAGTTGGCACGAGGGTACTAGATGTTTTTGAGACGTCTTAATATCGTCCAGAACACTGGGATTATTAAATATTTAGCGAGTACAGAAGTAGAGGACGTCTTATGTGTCTGTCGCAAACACATCTTTGAGACATTTTAATATTGTAAATATCTCTTCACGACCTAGGCACAAGATGTCTTCGCAACACCTTGAAGTCGTCCTAAAGACGTCCTTCATTTTTGTGCCCGCTAAGTATTTAATAAAAACATTTTCGTAGGATAAGAAGTGAAACTTATTGTGTTTTTATTTTGTCTTATTGAAAGTATTGCTTCATCAAGACAATGTACCAGTTCCGTTATCGCGATGGCCAAAATCAAGGAGTTAAACCTCAAATTGTTTCCTTACGCGCCCTATTTGCCAAATTTAGCCCCCTTTGTATTATTTTCTCTTTCCAAACTTGAAAAAATGTCTTGGTGTTCAAAGATTTGCCAATAATGCAGTGGTGGAGTTTGCGGTTATTGGCTGTTTCGAGGAGCTCGACGGTTCTTACTATAAACAGGGAATCGAAGCTATTCAACATCGCTAGAAAAATTGTATCGAGCCAAAAGGTGACTACATTGAGAAATCTCGATATTTTTTTTCCAAATTTTTTGGGTTTTCTTTGTTAGGTCGGGTACTTTTGGGAATACCCTCGTACATCCTAAGGACGCCTTTAGGATGTCGCAGTGCCCACTGGGAATGCTTTAATACGCTAATTATTAATCAATCATTATTTCAAATGATTAATTTCTCTTTTAGTTGAAATAAATTATACAAGTTTTTCCTATATTAATTCCTGAAAATTACACTGTACTAATTAATTTTTTTATTTCAACAGATTCTATTATTTGCGACATTTTTTGGCCATATTATATTTCTTTTTAAGGCCATGGATCAACCAGGCCACGTGACCAAAATCTTGTAAAAGTTAATGTAAAATTACTTTTGCAGTTTACAAAATCTTTTTCTGAAAATTTGGAAAATAAAACAGAAGACGATACAGAACATATGTTAACTTTGTTAACTTGGAAATTTTTTAATTTTCTTGTAATTATTGATAAATTTTCCAATTTTTAGTAAAATGAAGCTAATAGACGTGCTGTATTGCTTTTTTTTACGTTTACCAAATGTCACATGGTTCGAATGATCCATGACGTTAATTCACTTCGTGAATACTCTTTTGACCCTTTGAGCCACAAATTAATTCTTTTTACCGATTTTGGTCAAATTCGGTACTCCAGGGTATTCAAAGCCACTGATTACAAATCTGAAATTAGATTTTCAAAATTTATAATGGCGGTACAATATTGCGGATATCAAATCGAAAACCTGAAGTTATCTCATACTAAAAAAAGCAGAACATTCGACTCTAAATTATTAAAGTAATATAATTAAATTAATTAAAATAAAGTAAATAATTAAAAAACTGAGTGGGTAAAAAATCTGAAAACATTCTAAGGATGTGTATAGGACATTTCTAGGACGCCTTTTGGCACGTGTCCTTTGGTCGTCCTAAGGACGTTCAATATCAGTACAAATAACCTTCCAGAGATATCTTGTGTTTTAAGGACGCTTTTAGGATCTCTTTAGGACATTAGACATCTTTCGTACGTCAATTGGACTGACATTAGACCTCCTGGTAACATCTAAAGAACATATTTAGGATATCCAAGGTTTTGTGCCTACTGGGAAGAAGACGACAAACCAATATCCAAAATTGGAATGAAAATAAATTTATTTTTCGTAATTACATATAAAATCTTCATTTCGGAATTCAATTTAGTAAATTGAATTTTATTTTATTCAAGCCGTTTTACTGGGATAGTAAACAAAATTGCAATTAATTTAACTATTGAGTACATAAAATTGACACGGAGTGTCTGTTAAGGAACTGGGTAATTTCGAATGACTTCTACACTTTTTCTCCTGTAACGGAAGGGTTTTCATCTTTCTAGTTATAAAACCACGATGGGCCTGAACTTTGATGAAAACAGCAGGATTTATCGGTGTCTGGCCATTCAGGGTAGAAATGATTCCATAGAGATAGGTATTTCTTGCAACCATCGGAAGACCACGGTCTTGCTGTGCAACAGATTATAAAAATTTTCACTTTATTATTTTTGCAATGTAATTTTCAGAAAATCCAAGGTCTAATAGAGATCAATTTAAAAGACCTAAACGTCCCTAAGACGTTTATGTCCCCGTACCCACTGCCGTGGAAGGAATTTCGAATTGGATTTTATTCGTCGCATTCCATTCTATTCTATATTCTATATCTCGGATGAAAAACATTTTTCGAATTAATTCGTATCTGAAGTCTCTAATTGATCCGGATTGAAAACCCGATCTGGATTAATTCGGAATGAGTTGCATTGATTTTCACCTGATCTGCATTACGCGAGATACGGAAATAGATTTAGAATATAGACGGAATTGGACGAAATGAAATTTTATCCGAAACTTTGACATTCAATAAATTGTAGAGGTTATTAAATTAATCACCCTCTAACTGTTTTGACATGTAATATCAACTGATTCATAGTAAAATTTAACTAACTCATTGTCAAATTCCTTACTAAGTGAAATTTAACGGATCTCTTTATCAAGTTACTAAATTGTATTCTTATTAGTTAACCTTCTGCCGGTCATACTCGTATAATATCCTCACTCTGAACCCAGTATCACTTGGTCATCTCACAGATATGAAATTCACAGGTTTAGTACAAGTGATCAGTGATCAAATTTTATGATGTAAGCAAAATAAATGAAACTTTGCCGAATAATGAGGATTCTTTGAAATGAAATTCGGCATGTCCAACTTAACCTAAAATGTGACGATTAAAAAATCGAAAATGAAGAAAAATTGATAAAAATCTACCTGCGGCGCGCTCAAGAGAAGACTAGTTTACATTATCAAGAAAGTTTAGAAAACAATTTTTATCAATTCCGAACTTTTTATTTTTGAACGAGGATTTTTTCAATAGGGTACCTATCACCTACGAAAACTTAACCACCAAAAAACTTCAGAACCCATTGAAATTTATGTTTCCAAAATTTCTTAATAATGTAAACTAGTCTTCTCTTAAGCGCGCCGCAGGTAGATTTTTATAAATTTTTCTTCATTTTCGATTCTCTAATCGTCACATTTTAGGTTAAGTTGGACATGCCGAATTTCATTTCAAAGAATCCTCATTGTTCGGCAAATTTTCATTTGTTTTGCTTACATTATTAAATTTGATCACTGATAAATTATTTTGGTCAAGTAAAACGTAAAATGTGATTGATATTATAAAATTTTTTGTCGAAAAGGGACTAGAACACTCACAGATGGAAATACGATACAGTACTGGTAGCACGAACTAGTATAAGGAGCTCCAACTCTAATATAAGGAATTTACCTGATTCCACCAGGATAACTCACTGGTAAATTAGAAAAATATACTGGTCAATAGTGAGATTCGCTGGTCAACCAGTAATTTTCGCTAGTAATATCAGTTAAATTTCACTGATTTTATGTGGAAGACTCATAACTTACGAAACAGTGATTTTTCACTGTTTCAGATCTAGGGAGCATGTCTATTCATCGATAATCCCCATCTTACTTTTTCTATCCCTTCGTCAATCCAATCTTCGAATACCCTCTTCTCTATTTCTGTTTATACCTTGTATATTTGCGGTGTCATTTTCTATCTCCTTTCAATTCGATAAATAAAAGTAATTATTTGTAATTAATGATACAGTATGTAGACGATCTAACTACGAGGGGGGACAGGGATTGAAGGAGATAGGCGTGAACCTGGATTGAAAAAAACATATACAAGAGATAGAAGGTGATAGAGGTAAACAGATGAGGGGTATATTAAAATAAAGAAAAGAACATTGAAAGATATAGAAATGCATTTGGATTGGCAAAAAGCTATAAAAAGATATGGGTCAACATACGAGTGATAGGCTGAGACTAGAAGAAGGGGATTGAAAGAGATATATGTAAATTTGGATAAACAAGAGACAGAAAGTAATAGTGGTGGATAAGAAAAGAGATAAAAATAGATACAGGTGGATAGATGAGGATTAGGCTGAGATAAAGAAAATGGAGTTGAAAGAAATAGGCATAAATCTGGATTGACGAAGAGATATAAAGAAATAGAGGTGAATAGAGAAGAGATAGAATAAAATATAGACGGATATACAAAGAATAGAGTGAGATAAAGATAACGTGTTTGAAAGATATGGCTCTAAATTTGGATTGATAAATAAATAAAAAAAGATATAGGTCAATATACGAGAGATAGGCTGAGATTAAGAAAATGGAATTGAAAGAAATAGGCATAAATCTGGATTGACAAAGAGATTAAAAATATACAGGTGAATAGAGAAGAGATAGAAACAAATAAAGATGGATATACAAAGAATAGACTAAAACAAAGCAAACGCGTTTGAAAGATATAGCCCTGAATCTGGATTCACAAAGGGATATAAAAGAAATGGTGGATAGAAAAGGGACAGAAACAAATATAGGTAGATATTTGAAGAATATATAGTCGCTGAAGCCGTAGTACCCACTTGTCCCAGTTTCGCGAAATTGCCCTGTTGTAAGTACTGTTTGCTTAGACAGAGGTGCTTACGAAGGTATACAAGTCAAAGTTGTAAGATTCGAAAATCAACTGGAACTCAGTAGAGGAAGATATCTGTTATAGATTGTTCAGGATAGTCGCTGAAGCCGTGGTACTGAAAGAGATAGGCGTGAAATTGGACTCATTAAAGGATAGACGTAGATAGAGGTAAATAGACGAGAGATAAATTTTCCTTATCTCCTTCTATCTAAGAGATAGAAAGTGATTTAAAATGATGGGATTTCTATGTTTGGTTGGACCAAGGTAGTTACGAAGGTATTCAAGTCAAAGCTGTAAGTCTCGAGAGTAATCTGGAACTCAGTAAAAGTAGATATCTAGTACAGACTGCTCAGGATAGTCGCTGAGGCCGTAGTACCCACTTGACACAGTTCTTTCGAATTTGGCCTGCTGTAAGTACTGCTTGGTTTGACCGAGCTTCATACGAAGGTATTCAAGTAAAAACAGTAAGTCTCGAGAGTCACCTGGAACTCAGTGGAGGTAGATATATGGTATAGAATGCTCAGGATAGTCACTGAAGCCGCATTACCCACTTGTCCCAGTTTCTCGACTTTGGCCTATTGTCAGTATTGTGTGATTGGACCGATGTGTTCGGAAGATACTCGGGTCAAAGCTGTAAGTCTCGAGAGTTATCTGCAACTCAGTAGAAGTAGATATTGGGTACAGATTGCTCAGGACAGTCGCTGAAGCCGCATTACCCACTTGTCCCAGTTTCTCGACTTTGGCCTATTGTCAGTATTGTGTGATTGGACCGATGTGTTCGGAAGATACTCGGGTCAAAGCTGTAAGTCTCGAGAGTTATCTGCAACTCAGTAGAAGTAGATATTGGGTACAGATTGCTCAGGATAGTCGCTGAGGCCGTAGTACCCACTTGACACAGTTCTTTCGAATTTGGCCTGTTGTAAGTACTGTTTGGTTGGACCGAGGTAGTTACGAAGGTATTCAAGTCGAAGCTGTAAGTTTCGAGAGTAATCTGAAACTCAGTAAAAGTAGATATCTAGTACAGACTGCTCAGGATAGTCGCTGAGACCGTAGTACCCACTTGACACAGTTCTTTCGAATTTGGCGTGTTGTAAGTACTGTTTGGTTTGACCGAGCTTCATACGAAGGTATTCAAGTAAAAACAGTAAGTCTCGAGAGTCATTTGGAACTCAGTAGAAGTAGATATCTGGTACAGATTGCTCAGGATAGTCGCTAAGGCCGCAGTACCCACTTGTCCCAGTTTCGCTACTTTGGCCTATTGTGAGTACTTTTTAATTGGACCGAAGTGCTTCATAAGGTACTCAGGTCAAAACTGTAAGTCTCGAGAATCAGATGGGATTCAGTAAAGGTGGATATCTGGTACAGATTGCTCAGGATAGTTGCTGAGGCCGTAGTAACCACTTGTCACATTTTTTTCAAATTTGGCCTGTTGTAAGTTCTGTTTGGTTAGACCGAAGTGCTTACGAAGGTATTCAAGTCAAAACTGTAAGCCTCGAGAGTTATATGCAACTCAGTAAAAGTAGATATCTGGTACAGATTGCTCAGAGCAATCGCTGAGGCCGTAGGACCCACTTGTCCCAGTTAGCCGACTTTGGCCTATTGTGAGTACTTTTTAATTGGACCGAGGTGCTTCATAAGGTACTCAGATCAAAACTGTACCCACTTTTCACATTTTTTTCAAATTTGGCCTGTTGTAAGTACTGTTTGGTTGGACTGAGGTACTTACAAAGGTATTCAAGTCAAAACTGTAAGTCTCGAGAGTCATCTGCTACTCATTAGATATAGATATCTAGTGTAGATTGCTCAGGATAGTCGCTGAAGCCGTAGTACCCACTTGTCCCAGTTTCGCGATTGCGGCCTGTTGTCAATACTGTTTGATTGGACCGTTGTGCTTGGTAAGGTATTAACATGAAAGTTGTAAGTCTCGAGAGTCAGCTGGATGTCTGTCGAGGTAGATATCTGGTATAGATTGCTCAGAATAGTCACTGTAGCCGTATTACCCACTTGTCCCAGTTTCGCGACTTTGGCCTGTTGTAACTACTGTTTGGTTAGACCGAAGTGCTTAGGAATGTATTCAAGTCAAAGTTGTAAGATTCGAGAATCAGCTGGAACTCAGTAGAGGAAGATATCTGTTATAGATTGCTCAGGATAGTCGCTGAAGCCGTGGTACTGAAAGAGATAGGCGTGAAATTGGACTCATTAAAGGATAGACGTAGATAGAGGTAAATAGACGAGAGATAAATTTTCCCTATCTCTTCCTATCTAAGAGATAGAAAGCGATTTAAAATGATGGGATTTTTATTTTTTTTCTTCCAGCCGGGCACATACACACTGCCCTTTCTGAAAAACTTTTAAAATACCATACTTTTTTCGGCAAACATAACTGGCGAACGGAAGCCACTGACGACCATTTTGAGAACCCCTACAACCTATGTTATAACAGTTTTCCGCAAGAGGTGCTAAAATACATTATATGGAATGCTATAGGAAGTGGGTTCCGAAAAATGGGAGTACAATTATCAGAAGTTGCCCATAGAGTTAGAGCTCCTTATGTTCCGAGAGCGTTTGAATCGCACACACACAGAAGAGATCGTGTAAGTGAGCAGTGTGATTAGTTATTTCTTTTCCGTAAACCCTATGTGACGATATTTGAAAATAACGGTTATTATGACCGGCATAGGATTAATATTGACTAATTCAGATTTAGTGAGAGAAAGTTGTTTGATAATTACACAAGAAAATTGATCTCCTATGTATTTTAGGTATAAACAACCCATTTGTGCATTGTTATTTACTCCTACAATACACTTGCAATGTGTATTGTTCAAAATTTTAGTTCTTATTGACGATAGTTTAACTATGCATGCATTCTCGCCTTCAAGTGCATTAGCGTCTACAGTAGGTACTTCGAACGTTGTAAAATAAGAACGGACCTTATTTGATAAATTTATTGGTTGTACAACAGGTGATATTGTAGCAGACGTTTCAAGCTGAAAAAATAATGTTACTTTTTACTTAAGTAATTACTTAGTGGGCACAACATTTTTAATATAAGAAAATAAGTCATTGAGACGTTATTGAGACAATTCCAGGGTTTTTGTCGTATTCTGGACGTCTGACGTTCAAAAGACGTCTTTCTGACATAGGACGTCCTCAAGACAGCAAAAGGCCTGGCATAGGTAGTTCGTGGGATAGCCAGACATCCCTGTGGACTCGGAGGCAGCGGACGTTTTAAGAACGTTCTATGTACTTTAGTGTCAAGCTATTTGTGGTCCTCCAGGCATTTCTCATGTCGAAATGATGTTTTTGAAACAATAGACATAGAGGTAGATCCTAAGGACGACTTTATTATGTCTAGTGCCCACTGGAAAAAGACAAGATATCCTCGAGACGTCTTTCGTACAGACATTCAAAGTCCTGGAAATGTCCTTCCCAGGTGCGAATTTCGGTCAGCTGACAGAGTTGGACTATCGGGCCACGGTTGACCCTACTCTGGCGACCAAGGTTTGGTGACCATAGTTGGACCAACTGTGGTATTTTCGGTTTTACTAACTTTAGCAGCCATCACCGGCAACCAAAGATGTGCCCGACCGTCGGCTCAACTATGGCCCAGACTCGAACTGACTGTCGGGCCAACTTTGGCAAATTGCTTTAGATGACTGTGACAGTTTAGTCGGCCCACCTCTGGGCCACGGTTGAACCAATACTCGGCATATTAATAACTAGATTCCGTTGCCATTTCACGACCGGACTGTCGGCCCAACTATGGCCCAGACTTGAACCGACTGTCGGGCCAACCATGACGAATTACCTTAGATGACCGTGATAGTTTGGTCAGACCACCTCTGGGCCATGGTTGTACCAATCGTCGGCATATTATTAACTAGATTATACCCGTGCGGAAATTGTCTTATTTTGCCTTATTTAAAAAAAAAGTCATGACATTAATATGTAAAAAGTTGTATACTATGCAAATTATTACTAACGTACTGTAATAGTATATTATGTGCCTAGGCGCATAATGAGGGTTATTACGCGACGAGCGTCAATGCTCGCAGAAGATCGTAGCCAAGGCGTAGTCGTGGCGTAGCTGAGGCAAAGTCAAGACGAAGCCGAGACAAAGCCGAGACAAAGCCAAGGCGCGATCAGTCCTGCGAGAATTTTAAGCGAGTTTCGTAACTACCCGAATTGTGTGCATTGGAACATATTCTATTTTATGTGACTTCGGCGCATATACGAGTTTTTGATGCGTACACTCGAATCCAATCTGAAAAGGTCGAAATTGCCGTGATTATCGCTCATCTCACTTGACATTTCGCGAATACCTCCGTCCATTTTGATTTCCTCGATCTTGTGTAGTAGTAGCATATTATAATAGACGCATGCGCAGTTCAAATGTACAAGGCTTTGTCATTACGGTGCCAACGCTGTACGAAGAAGAAGAAGAATAAGAGAAAGATTACGCTCGGCTGTATCGTAATAGGCGCATGCGCAGTTCAATTTTTACATTACATTCCTCTGTATCGTAATACACAACATTATGCTACTCTCAACTGTAGCGTAAAAACGAGTTTACGTGCCGGAGGCACATAAAAATATATACTTCTAAAGTATACAACTTTTTATTAGATAATGTTTTTGATAAAATAGTTTTTTCCAAGTTTCATACAAAAATACTGTGTTTTATAGAAATTTAATTCAGTCATTGAAAGCGGAAAAATTTTAAACCCATAACTGATTAAAATACCTGAAACACAAAGATTGCTTATTAACAGGGTACAGACCCATCTTTTACGGCCTTTGCAGCAGTAGCTAATAAGTGAGATTTTTTTCGGAATATTGTAAGCGAGAATAGCCGAGAGGCTTTAGGCGTTAGGGATGCGTTTAGTTATGTAGATAATATAGGTAGATTAGAGGGTTCGAATCCAAAATCGAATACGAAATTTTTAATTCAAGTGTGCGATTACAAATAATGTATCAATAATGTACTAATCAAATAATGTACCTTATCAGGGCCTGCTAGTGTCCTGATTTAAATTTCTACACGGGTAGAAGTATATTTTGCCTAAGACGGCCCATCTCAGGCACCCGGCGTCGGGCCAACTGTTTATGCCAATGGACAGATAACGTTATTATTTCGCTAGTTGGCCCAACCTCTGGCCAACAAGGTTGGACCAACCGTGGGCCGACGGTCAATTCGCACCTGGGTTAGAACGTTCAAAAGGTACATGCCAAATAGAAGTTTTTAAGGCGTAATAAATCCTTAGGACTAAAAAAAGGCTGTCATAGACGTCTAATGTCTCTGCGCCAAATTAAAAATCGAAAATAGTTGACAAAATTACCAAGATAAGTCCAATGTCCATAGTAGGCGAGATATTTCCGCTGAAATCATCTTCTTCAGGATAAGCTACGTTTTTGACACCAATTGATTCTTGAGGCAATGATAAATCAGATAACCCAACCAAAATTAAAGCTTCTGTAAATTCACCGTCCCCATGATTTATTATTTCCAATATACACTGAGCTGTGCTTAGAACAAACAACTCGCTTATTAAACATCCACTGCAAAGGTAAGCTCCAGCTAATTTTATAATGGCCAAATATGTTGGCAAAAATTCCTTTGGACGTGATCCTTTGATTATTTCATCACCCTGTCGAGTCGAGTTGATTCCTAATAAATAGGAAACCAAAAATAAACCAAACAATTTGTACAAATATAAGATTATTTTCTTACAAAATCAAATTTACTGTAATGAATCCGGTAGTCACAGGGAAATTGGACGTTTTCGGAACGTCTTCAAGATGTCTTAACGTCGTCTTGAATACTACTGAGCCAGGTTTTTTGCTATCCTGAGGACGTCTTATGTCTTAAAGACATCTTTTAGATAAAAGACGTCTAGAAGACAACAAAAAACCAGACTTTGGAATCCGCGAGACGTCTTTGAGACGACTCACCTTGGGTACTTTAATTTCAGGGTTTTCGTTGTCTTCTAGGCGACTTTTATCTAAAAGACGTTTTCGAGGCTTGATAAATCTGTAATACTGCTAAAAACCTATCATAGAAGTTCGCTGGGCGTCTTTTAGACGCCTCAGAGACGTCCAATGTCTTTGTGTCCACTTAATGATCATTTACACCTTTGAAGGGATCTGACATTGCAGATTTGATTCTTTATTTTACATTCATCATTTCTTAAGACATTTTTCAGGCAAAAGACATCTAGAAGGCAACAAAAAACCACAGTCTAAAATTATCGAGACGTCTTTAAGACGTACCAAAGACGTAAAATATCTGTGCCCACTGGGTAGTCGTTTTTAGAATTTTCTTCAGTAGTCTTTTCCCAGTAAACAAGGACATAATCGTCTTTAGGACGTTAAAAGGTTGAAGAGACGTCCACATCTTTAGAATGTCTATGTCTGTTCGATGGATGTCTTTTGGATAAAACAAATTTTATAGACGTCTTTTCAACATAGGACTTCCACAATACTTCAACTAGACAAACATAGACGCTTCAATGACGTTTTTTAAACGTCCCAGAGACGAAAATGTCATTTAACATCTGTGAAACGTCTACGGGACGTTCTTGAGACGTATCTAAGACGTCTTCGTTCCCGTGCCCATTGGGTTGCATTTCAAATATAAATAAATAAAATTGACATAAGTATTTACCTTTTGTCGAAGCAATCCCCACGATCAGAAAAACCACAAAAATACGAAACATTTCAATTGACCTAAGAAATTCCAAGAAACGAGTTGCGTGAATTTTTAATCTGCTTCTATGCAGCGATGTGAAATCACTTCAATTGCTTAGATAAATAATTGCTTCCATGACATTCGAATTTGAAAACTCATCTTGATAAAACAACCATTAGGGAATGCGAGTTAATATTTGCTTAGACTTGCTTACTGAAGGTCATTTGCAATCGATTCTACTATTCAACAACTTCAATAAACCAACAAACTTTTTTGTTGGTTCAAAAAAAGTTTTCTCAAGGATGTAGTCTCGTGTTCAGACCCGTCTCAAAAGCTTATATTAGGATTTTTGTTTTTATAACAAAATATTATACAATTATTTCTATTTTTTATATGTTCTTATTGGCATCGTAAACTCTAAAAAAATAATTCTTTACCTAATTTTACACAATTTTATAATTGTTTTTTTAAGCTAAAGTAGACACCTTTAAAATAAGGTAGGTGGATGGCGCAGATGATTACGGCACTTAGAGTCATCTGAAACGTAAAAACAAATTTATTATTGTTCTGAATGCTCGTGGCTCCGTCTCGAATTAGAATTAAACATTTTTATTAATAAATAACAAAATGGCGGACTTGTAAAAAAAATCGTAATTTTTTTCGTTGAAAATCGGTGAAAAAAAAAGAAATTATTGTTATAATTAAGTAATTCTAGTTCCGGGCGGAGCTATTGTTGTGTAGAATAACATATCCAAAAATGAGAGCAATCGGTTTTATAGAATTTTTTAAATCACCCGCACCGCTTACAAAAATGTTGTTTCGAGAAAAACGCGTTTAAAGTTTAAATTTCAGATTTCTTATAAAAAATTTATACTTACACTAATCAGCTATGCCTGGTGCATAAAGTAAACCTTCCATTTCTCCATAGGCATTGTTTTTAGGTGATTTTTCTGCTCTGCGAGATGACCTGGCCATTTTGGAAGCATCAGACGTTCATAATAAGGGTAACGTGACAACATTAGAGAGGTAAGACCGTTGCAATTACGGCGCGGTTCACAGCGTGCGGTCCCGACATGCTCTCAATTATGTGCTATAGTTTTGTGAATATTTCATACTTCGGTCTGAAGTTTTTACAGTATACTCTCAATATATTATTCTTTCAAAATATGTAAAAAAAAATCGATTTTTCGAAGTCTGAACACAAGACTACATCCTCAAGGGGACTGAGCCAAAAATCGGGCCGGAATTCGAGCGCTCACAGTAGAAATACAATTTTTCGGTTAATACTACTTGGATTTTGATAATTTTTTTTTCCATTTTGTTTAGGACACACTTTCGAACGTTGTAACCCAAATTTTAAATATGTCCAAAGGGAACCGTAGGATCGGCGAGAAACGACAAGTTTTAGATGTTCAACTTTGTGCCCCCACCAATTCCATACCAATGGACCAAATTTAAATTAGTTTTCTTGCTTTTACTCGTTATACTGTCCTCTTCAATTTGTCATCCGATTTTTCTTCTTACTCCAATACTCATGTTACAATCTCGTTTTATTTTTTGCCTTATGTTCCATTAACTTAGTCTACACACTTATCGTTTGTTTTCAAATAAAAGAATATGGTGTCCTACGGTTCTCTTTGGACTTATTTGAGATTTGGGCTAGATTGTTTGAAAGTATAGAGTGTCCTGAACAAAATAAAAAAAAATTATCAAAATCCAAGTAGTATTAAGGTGGTTTATTCATGAAACGAAATCCATCTTAAAAAGCTGAAATTTTTATTATAGCTTCTTTAATTATTTTAGAATACACTTGCAAAGTTTTAGGTTGCTTGACCGTCTAGTTATAGAGAAATAATTAATTGAAGTTTCACCGTTTGGTCATGAATTACTATACCGTCAATGGCAATGACAAGTGAACCCAAGTTTCAAATGAGCATTATACTTACAAAATCCATGCTACGTATTCAAAAAACTATACAAATTTGCCGCGAACCTTAAAAAATTCGTCTTCTTTTTGAAAGAATTTTTTACCGTACAATAAGTTAGTATTGTCTTTCCAAAGATTATAACTCTGTCAACTTTTATCGGCAGCCATAATCGAAGAAGACAGCAGTGAGCACGTGGCAACGTCGCAACGCATGCTCGAGCGTATGCGTACACGTAGTCAGTTAGGAGTAGGTATACCACCTTGATCACAAAGTTTTAGGACTCGTCACCGTGTGGCGCTCTCGTTCGGCCGATTTTAATTCTTCTTTTTTTGTTGTGTTGGTAGAAGTGTCATTGGCGTTCTGTCAGATTTTCACCTTGATAGCTTGACATTTGTTGAAGTGACGCTGTATTGTGTATATCTATCTTTGTGTGTGGTTTCGATTTTGCACAAAAAAAAAATGTCATCGACTTTGCAACAACGAGTTCGCATTAAATTTTGTGTTAAAAATAGATTTAACGGTGCGCGGACTTTGGAAATGTTGGAGAAATGTTTAGGCAACGATACTATAACGTAATGGCAGGCCGTCGACGGCGAAAACTGATGAAAACATCAACAAAATCAAAGGGTGGATGACTGTAAACCGCAAATTGACCATTAGAGAGATTGCAGAGGAGTTGAACATTGCTTACGGATCCGCTTAAGACATTTTGGTTAATGATTTGGGCCTCAGACGTGTTATAAGACGTTTACGTGAAGCAATTCGTTAAAACAGACCAAGTTTGTGGGCAAACAACTTGTGGATTTTGCACCACGATAACGCACCGTCGCACAATGCCATCGCTATCCGTGAGCGTTTGGCTAAAAACGAAACGAATACCATCCAACAACCACCGAATCCACCTAATTTGGCTCCCTGCGACTTTTTCCTATTCGGTCGATTCAAGAAACCACTCCACGGAACGCGATACAGCATCCGAGATGAGGTCATGGAAAAATTGAAGATGGCTCTGATGGCTATACCGCCAACCGATTATGAAAAATGTTTCGAGGATTGGATTAAGCGCTGGCATAAGTGCGTTGCAGTCGATGGGGAGTACTTTGAAAGGAACAATATCGATTATGATGAATAAACTTGTATTTTTGATTTTAAAAATAAAGTCCTAAAACTTTTTGATCAAGGTGGTATACGACGTATACACAAGAGAATTTGAAATAAGTTATCTAATGTATCTATCGCGCGAGCGCTACCTAATGCACTTAATGCTTTCGTGTAGTCATAATTGGCAACTCACCGAAATGCCTTATACACTCAAACTCTAATGATACGAGCTCCAAAAATACGAGCGCTCCGTAGATACGAGCGTTCCGACTACAACGGAGCGAGCGGAATTTTTCCCCTTCTATCCCCACCCTATTCTAGAGTAAGGCGCGTGCAAGTGCGCGCTGCCAGCAGTAGGCCTGTGTGCGTTCTTACGCATTCCCCCTGAAATCTAAACGTCTCAGAAGTGGGGGCCCCTTACACTCTCGTATCTTTGGAGTTCCCGATTCCCGAGCTTCTTGTATTCTTGGAGTTCGAGTGTATGATGATTTTCTGCTTACAAATCTCAGTAGCGCGCTCCTCGCTTGCTCTCCAGTATCATTTCTCTTACGACGTTGCCACGTACTTGGTTCATCGATTTCGTCCACTCATTTTTATCGACTTTGAGACTGAATAACTCGAAAACAAATAAGACAAATTTTTAAAATTTTTTTACAAGTACGTCTGACGAGGTAATTATTGCGCCATCAAAATTTCATCGCGGTGTTAATTTGTCTTCGTATTTTTCTACTAACTTTCCTTGTCAAATTCAAGGTGCATCTTATCCTTCCCGTGCAAAAGTAGGTGACTTTCAAAATTAAAATCTTCGAAACTAATAAGACAAATGCATCCAAAATTTGCCAGAATGTGGTATTTTGGCAAAGGCTTTTTTAGCTTGCCCTATTCTAGAACGAATATCTGCATTACAACGGCCATCCCTTTTTATTTTACTCCCTAAGTAACATAATCTGCTAATCTTTCCTATCTTTTCATTGCCTATTTTTATGTTCAAGTGTTTCTTTTCTGATTTTGTTCTACATGCGATCACTTCTGATTTTCCCTATGTTTATTTTCATATTATAATTCGTAAAAACTGTTTCCGTTACATTCAACGCTTCCTCTAGTTCTCTTTCGGTATTCGCTACATCATAAAACTGATGAGTGATGCGGAACAATATAAGAAATTGAACTCTAAAAGAGCATTTAAGGAATATAACAAAGCAAATGCAGTGGCAAATAATATTTTATTTTTCCATTCATGAAGACTCATTGTGCATTATTAATACATAATCGGACCATGGGTCGATTATAAAAGCCATTGGGAACAACAAATAATTCACTTATTCAATTATTTAATACAGAAATATTAAGCGGAGCACCTTCTGTTGGAGAAGTTGGTTCCAAATTACTTTTATGAAAGTAGTCTTGTAACAGGAGGGACTTCATTCTATTAGTAAGATACTCGAAAAAAAAACTAACTTTGATAAAAACAACAGGATCCATTTTATTCTGATCGTTTAGTGCAGAAATTACTCCAACCACTTCATTCTTTCTCTGCGGAATCACAGGACTCCCAATGTCTTGCTGTGTAACAGATAAAAAAATCTCACAAAATTATTTTCAACTCCATATTTCATAATGTATGGAATGCGGTTAGAGGAAATGAAATTCCGGTAAGGTAGGAATTATTTTGTGTACAAATGGCCTTATGGGAAAATAAAAAAAATGTACAGTCTTCTTCTTCTTTTTATTTTGTTTTCCTTGCTCGTGGCCTCTGTTGGTCAACATTTTTTTGTCTAAGATGTTATTGAGACTTAAGGCGTCCCAAATACGTCGTATTTCTCTGTGCTCATTGACCAGAATAACACAGTAAGCCCAGGGACATTGGACGTTTTCGGGACGTCTCAAAGACATTCCGTGCACTTCTATCTCAGGACTTTTGATGTCACTCAGGACATATTATGGCTTACAGCCCAATGGGTACACGATATTAGAAACGTTTATGTAACATTCTACAAACGTTCTAGGAACATCCCAATGTCCAATGTCCGAAAGACGTTCCAAAAACGTTTTAAGAACGTCTTTCGGACATTGGGCATTGGGATGTTCCTAGAACGTTTGTAGAATGTTTCATAAACGTTTCTAATATCGTGTGCCTATTGGGAGACATCTCCTAGACAAAATACGTCTGGATGACAACCAAAAGACAGAGATTGAAGTTCCTGAGACGTCTTTGAGACGTTCCATAAATGTCCAATGCACAGGGATATTAGACCTTTATGGATCGTCTTAGACATGCCTCACAAACTTTTATATCAGGATTTTTGTTGTTCTGAAGACGTCTCATGTCCTAAAAATATATTTAAAACAAGAGGCGTTCAAGAAACATAATAAAATTCCTGACGTTAAAGACCCAAAAATGTCTTTGAAACGTTCTAAAGACGACATCAGTTGGGCATACACGGATGTCTTAAAAACATCTTTTAAGCGTCCCAATAACAACTATGTCCTCATGCCCACTGACGAGGTGAGTTAATTTTAAAGGTAATTAAATTAATAAAGTAAATCAATAATTACATGAGAAAATTCGTGTCCTGCAGCTTTCGGATATAAGCATCCCATTTTTGAAATATTATTATCTCCTAGATAGAGTTTGCAAATCGACTTGCATACCGTTTTAGTCGGTATGAATAGTAGCCTGAGATATGTTTTGGCGTCATTAACTGACTGAGTGTTCAGTCCAAACACATCAAATCTCGCAATAAATGGTGAGTATTCCTTTGCCAAAGGTATCGGAATTACATTAGACGATATTTTAGCTGGTTTTCGAAGCTAAAAAAATGATTTCTTAACCAAATCATTGAATATAATTTAATAATAAAATTATAAGTAGAACTAAAAACTGAAAAAGATGTACAGAGGAAAACGAAAAATCCACTAATGAAGTTACTAATATATCTTGAGCAGTAATACTAAAAAAAAATGCAACTTTTCTTGCTGCAAAAGCGTGAGAAATAAGCAAAGAAAAAGAGTAAGAAATAGAGATATATTGTGCAACTAGGTAAAAAAAAGTTTATTTTGCGAATACGAAGATTAATGTCTGAGCAAAGCAAGGGCAACAATCACGCGAGTAAAATAAATCTTTTATTCTACTATTGGGTCATAAAGTGGATTTTGATGCCCCGTGCGGGTCAAAACAATACATTTTGCTCGCACATAATTTTTTTTCTACTATGGGGCCAGCAATAGTAGATTGTGTACCAAGGGCGGCATGGTGGCGATTGTGACGAGTGTGAAGTGTACCCGCCCGAGCATAGCGAGGGCGGTATTCACACGAGCCACATCGCCACCATGTTGCTCGAGGTACACACGACGTTTTGTGTCCAAATTGGTGAAAAAAGTCGCATTGCGTGCGAACGCGTAGTTAGCCGTGGGCAGTCAAGTGTCGGGCGGTATGAACATTTCGCCCGATTGCGTTGCTGAGGCGCAATTGGCTACATGCCGCTCTACGCAAACGCATGCAATGCGACTTTTTCCGCCCGTTTGGACACAAATGGATTTGTTTACCCCGCATGGGGCAATAAAATCCACTTTATGACCCGCTAGTTGATAAAATGGATTTGTTAGACCTCTATAGGGCAACAAAATTCACTTTATGATCCGCTACTAGAAAAATAATATTATTTGACGGGCTGGTTCAAAATTTTATAAATATTCAAAATTGATAATTAGTAAAAAATAATCACCCTACACATAAAAAGTGTAAACAATTTGAGTGAAAATAAAGTTTAAAGAATAATGATTTTTGCTTCATTACCCGTGTGGAAAGTTTTAATCGATCCTTGGAAGGCCTCAAGTGGTTTTTTTCTTTAAAATTATTCAAATTTGAATTAAAATTTTAGTGACAAACACTAGTGGCTCCTGTGAGGATCAGCTAGTGCCCGGTTGGTCCATGACCTCAAAAGTACCCGAAAAGTGTCCATGTCAGTCCAATTGATGTTTTCAAAGGTCTCATGTCTTGAAAACGTCTTTCGGACATGGGACGTCCACAAAACATCAATTGGACAGACATGGACATCCTTACGACATCTTTTAGACGTCCAATCTCACCATACCCACTAGGAATGTTGCAATTCTTGAAAGTACAATATAATCCAACATTTTTGTCTGAGACTTGTTTTTTCGTGCATCAACTACCTTAGAAGCTAACTGAAGGTGCAAAAATTATCAGTGAATACAGAAAAATTAGACGTCCAATGAGTAAATTACATCTCGAGAACTTAAATGTCTAGATTTCTGTTCAACAGAAATCTAGTCGTCTTTTGTCTTAAAGGCGTCCAAAAGACATAAGACGTCCTGAGTACAATAGAACGCCTGATGTAGAATTTCACGAGACGTCTTCGAAACGACCCGAAGATGTCTAATGTGTTCACTCGATAAGTAATAGCCTACCAAGATGAGTCCAATATCTTTATTTTTCGATATTTGTTGGTCTTCTCGATCTTCTTCAGGGTAAGCTACTTTTTTAATAAGAATTGATTGTAGAAGGTCTCTGGAATCAGTTACCCCAAGTAAAACTGAAGCTTTTCTTAAACTTTCTCCCCCATGACGAAGAATCTCAAGCGTGCAATGAGCTGTGCTCAAAACAAATAGCTCATTTATCAAAGATCCAGTATAAGAGTAAACCGAAGCTAATTCTATAAAAGCCAGGTGTGGAACCTTCTTTTGCTTTGGGGTTATTCCTTTAAGTGTTTTACCGTCCAGTCGATGCGAGTTAATTACTGTGGAAGAGAGAAACAGAAATAAACCAATCAATTAGTACAAATGCAAGACTATTTTCTTTAAAAATCGTTTCAGTTAATAAAAGGTTAAGCTCTTTTTTACAGTTGACATTTAATAAAGGCACAGCGACACTCAAATGGACACAGGGACATTGGACGTTTATGGGACGTCTTCAAGATGTTCTGGCAACTTGAACGCCAGGCTTTTTCATTTTCCCTGAAGATCTTTTATTTAAAAGACGTTTTCCATGTTTGTCTAACTGATGTCTCATGAACATACTATGCCTCGAGGCCATGTAACTGAATTATACGTTAATTTGTTCATGTAAGATCACTTTTATAATGTACAAAACATATTTCTGAAAATTTGGGAAATGTCACAGAAGACAAAACGGACGTTTGGGCACTTCTTTTTAGGAAACATTTTTGAAAAAATTTGAAGGCTTATTGATAATTATAGTTTATTGTAAAAATTTTTAAAAATTATTTACAGCTAAAAAGTTAACGGAACTCCTTTATTGTCTTGCGTTGTATTTTCCAAATTTTCAAAAAGATATTTTGTAAAATAAAAAAGTTATCTTACACAGCTTTTATATGATCCTAATCACGTGGTCTGGCTAATCCATGGCCTTGAGGGGTTATACGCACTCAGGATTTTCAAAAAATCGATTTTTTTAAGATTCCAATTTCGTAATATACATATCTTCAAGTTCAACACACAAAATTTTATGTCGATCCGAAAAATGTTCTGGAAGTTACACGCACATTTGTAAAGACGCCTTGGAAGGTTTAAAAGGAGGCGTAGCAGAGGCCCGAGCGGAAGCTGCCTATCTTAAATGTTGCTCCTTTCTATTGTATTGAAATACATTGTGTGACAATGTAGGAATGTTCTTTCTATACCTGTTAGCTAAATTCAACGGTTCCTATCCCCAAACTGGCAAATATTGAAAAGTAGTCAATATAAACACAGGGCCGGTCAACCTCTAATGGACGAGGTGTCCGCATAGCTTAGTTCATGTGCACCACTATACGCAGCGCTAGTTGTCGCAAGCGGGCGGAGTGCGGCAAGGGGAACTGGCTTCGTATGAGTTCTGCCATTGTTGTTTACAAGTAGTTAACAATTCATTACGTGTTTGCGCGTTATCATGAATAAAAAATACGACATTCAGTGTGCTGTTCGTGGGTGTACCACTAAAAGGGGTCGGAAGGGAAGTGTGCCTATCCATCGGTTTCCGAAGAGAGGAGATGCTGGACAACGATGGATAGAAGCTTGCGCGAATTCCTACTTGTCGAGGTTAGAATGCCGTCAAGTAGTAGAAAGGAGATTTTTTGTTTGTCATCGACATTTCGATGAACAATATTTCTATCAAAAGAGAAATGGTGCTTTTCTTTTAAAGTGCGGTGCGGTTTCGACGATAAATTTACCGTTAGGTAGTGATGTCGAGTGGAGGTGATTAAATTTTAGCAATATATTTCGGAAATTTTTTTTTATTGTTAAAACCAAAAGTAATCTATCTACGTCCGTTTTTATCTTTTCTTTCATTTTCAAAATTTTGAAAAGAAAATTTTATGTACTTTGGCTACAAACATGTAGAAATGTAAAATCAATCAAATTTGCTAATTTACTAAGTATCACATGCTTTTAAGGTTCGTAGTTCGTTGCAAAGCACAGTTGTACGCGGCGCTAGATGCTAATCGTCCACCATCTATGCATTAGGTTTGCACGGCCTGGTATAAACAGCTAAGCCAAGCAGTAAAGTCGTGCGACCGTTTGTACTTTCTGTTTAATTTCTCTTTGATTTCTCTTGTGATTTTGTAGTGAAAATGAAGTTCTATAGAGAAGAAAGAGTATCTTCCAGAATGCAAAAGTCAAGGAATAAAAAGAGAAAACAAGTTATCTGAAATCAAACACGATTATCAGCCATTACCAGAGGATGTTGTAGAGGCTGTGTGTCCAATCTATACAGATCTCAGCAATGGAAAATTATTAGAAAGATGTGACGGTGGCTTCACACAAAGCAATAACGAAAGTTATAACCAGCTGATCTGGAAAATCACTCCAAAAATCGTTCCGTGCGGCTAAAAAATGGTTGAAATGGCTGCATACATCGTTGCCGGTGTATAGATATTTTTTTTAGTAATTGAACGAAGGTTTTTCTGAACCAATAAATATTTTCCATTTTATAAATAATTTAATGCTACAATTTTGATCTGCTTTTTTCTTTATTCTGTTTTTTGATGAGCACCTGGACATGGTCTACAGCGGCCTTGACTCTCATCGTTTTTGAAAATAAACAATATTAGAATAAAGTTTAAAGTAACTACCATAAGCATAACAATTTTCAAGTTATTCAATTAAAATCTCTATCCAGCAATTTTTTTTGCAAAACCGCTGTCTTTTGGCCTCCTGAGTGCGTATAACTCCTTAAGGACTTCATTAAGATGTTCAAAAGATATCGAAAGTGGTAATGAACTTTCTTTTTTTATATGAGGATTGTTAAATCTTCATAAAGGCATTTACCTTCTAATAAAGCCAATTCGATGATCAGAAAAATCACTAAAATACGAAACATTTTAATAACTTCGAAAAATTTTAAGAAACTGCGTGCGTGGATTTTCACTTTTTTGTAATGTGACGTTCACTGACTTATTTAACAGCTCAGTTGATTCCGCGCTATCTACACAATTTTTAAACTTAGTCTTAGCCTTGTGGTGTCATCCATATCAGATGGAGATCAAATATTCCTATAGAATTTTTTTATTTGAGTAATGTAAATGAAAGACTGTGAAATACGATCATATTTTAATTATGTTTCACTTTATAACATTAAGGCTATCGAGAGTGAAATTTCTGGACAAGTTCTTCAGAAGATAAAGAATTTTGAAAATACTTGATTTCAATCATTTGACGATTCCAGTTGATATCTTGTTGACTTCCAATGTCCGAAAGGCGTTCTTAAGATAGAAGACGTTGAGGAGACATCCGTTAGGCAGACATGGCCGTCCTCAAGACGTCTTTCAGACTTCTCAGAGATATCTATGTCCCCGTTCCCACTGGCGACTTGAATAGATCTTTCATGTTAAATATTTGCCGTTTTTCGTTAATTGTAAGTTGAAACTAGAAATAGTATAAAAATAAAATATCATTAAAATTGAAAAGTTTAGAATCCATTATAAAATAAAATTATGCATAATTACTATTAATATTCCTAATCCTAATTAATTTATTTTAATATATATTCGATTCCATTAAAATTATGTTTTTTATTCAATGTATTCCAATTTCGCATTTTATGAATAAGTTAATTAGATTTTCACAAGTTTTAATTTTGAGATGAATAAATTGATAGAACTGATGTGTTATGCAGAATAATAAGAAAAGTTCAACTCTAAAAAAGGATTTAAGGAATAAAACAAAGCAACTGCTGTGGCCAATAGCTTTTTATTTTTTCATTCATGAAGATCTTTTCGGAATTTTTTAACATAATATTAGTTTACGTCCCCTTTAGTAGTGACATAGAAAACAAGAATCAGTTCCATTTTTCACTTGTTAAATAATGGCAATAGACATGGTTCTTGTGGTGGGGGTCCAGATGAATTAAAATTATTCATACTCGTAGTGGCCATTTTTTCTAGGAGTTCGTTCATCTTACTCAAAAGGTACGTCTTATGGTAATAAATAATGGTATAATAAGAAAGGCTTTTCTCTGTCTGTCCATTCAGTTTGGAAACAAATCCAAGTAACGCATTCCTTTCATGCAGAATTAGAGGAGCACCAATATCTACCTATGTAACAAAAAAAAAGAAATTTTTATTTAATAATTATCTACGTAGAATTTCTAGAAAACTCACAATCCAGACTCTTAATAACGAGATTGATCTAAAATGAAGGTTGGCTCGGTGGCATTATCGTCTTTTGTGATGTGTATAAGACATCTTTAGGACGTCTATGCTTGACCAATTGATTTCTTTCAAACGTCTCATTTCTTAAGGATGTATTTGAGACATCAGAGGTCCAGAATGTATCAATTGGGCAAACATGGACGTTCTAAGGACGTGTTTCGAACGTCCCAAAGACGAATATGTTCCCGTGACCACCAGAACTGTCCTTATAAGCGTCTGATTTTATAAACAGTACCGCTATATTGATAATGTTTGAAGTTTTGTTAACTCAACAAATTTTTCTTCAGGACAACGAAAACAAGGCTCAAAAAATGTTTATCACGCTAAGAAAATAATTAGTCGTCCCTAGAAAGTAATTTGGTGCCAGGAATAAAACTTTGTTACCACAACAAAATACCCACAACAAAACCATCTTGATAAGATAACGGTATTGTAAAGATACACTGAGAAACGAATTTGTGCAAGCAAAATTTTTTCCCAACAAAAATCTCGTTGAATTAACAATATTTTATGTCTTAGTATATAGTAATTGAGAATTAACCACGTAAATTCATAATTACATTGGAAAGTTTACGATCTTTCATATAGGGATATAAACAACCTATTGCTCCACCAAGGGAACGTTCTGCTAAATATTTCAAGCATTTATCGTTGCGGTAGTTGTTTAACGGCACAAATACAAGCGTTAAAGGTGTATTATCGTCATAAAATATGGAATCATCTACTCCAGGCACATCAAAGATTTGCAGATTTACATTGTTTTCCTGCCAATTTGCTACTTGAACATTTGCTCTTAATTTGACAGGCTCTTTAAGCTAGAAAAAGAATGTTATTTTCTAATCAAGTAACTAAATACTTGTGTACATTTAAAGTGAAATGTCTTCGACTTAAAAAAAGTTTTTATTGATTCAAATAAAAGTGTTTTGAATGAACAAAACTTTTTTCAATTCGAATGAATATTTTCTATAACTTGATATCAAAGAAACTTTTCTCTGATGAATTAATTTCCCTGAAGAAAGAAACTCTTATAACAATTTTTCTTAAAATACAATTTGTAATTTATTTTCAAATAAAAAAAATTTCCGAATGAGAAGAAAGAACACAGTTTTTTTTACTCAATTTAAAAGCTAATTAAAAAGTTCAAAATAGTTCAAAGGCCTACCAGGATAAGACCAATATCATAAGAATGCGATAATTTATCATTATCATAAGCTCCAGGATAATCTACATTTTCAACACCAATTTTCTGTATACCCTCCGTAAAATCAGTCATTCCAAAGTAAACGGAAACATATCTAAAATTGGATTCTCCAAGACTGATCATTTTTTTGATGCATCCAGCTGTGCTTCCAACAAATTGCTTCCCAATCAAAGATCCACTACAACCAAAAAACGAACCTATTTTTATAAGGGCCATTTGCGGTACTTTTGTTCCTCTAAGTGTTAATCCATGTTCTATTTTACCATCCATTTGAGGCAAGCTGATTACTGTAAAAGAGGAGTTCGGGAATAACTCAGCGGGCACAGAAATAAAGGACATCGTCATGACATCTTTCGACATCTTCCGTACGTCGCAAAGACGTCTTATGTCCGTTTCGTAAAGATATCTTCAAGACATCCTTACCACATTAGAATGTCTTAAATATGTTTCAAAGATGTCTTTACGGCACAGACATAAGACGTTTTTGCGACGCCCTGAAGATGTCTTCAAAATGTTGTAAAGACGTCCTTCATTAAAATATAATTATTTCTAAGCTCCCAGAACCTACTTTTTTTTTACTATTTATTAAGGGGGGATATCAAGTAAATGGTTCAAAAAATTGGTTTTTTTTGTTGAAATGATTTTACTGTAGAACTATTCAAGAATATTTTTGTAAAATTTTAAGCCGAATTTCCTAAAATTGGAAGAGGTATGCACATTTTGGTCTAACGCTGCGCCCGGCCCTTGTCTCTCATAGCAAAACTTTAAACGTGTTTCTTTTTTTAAAAATCTTTTTATTTTTCCAAATTTTTTCAACGTACGAAAGATGTCTAATGTTCTAAAGACGTCCCAAAAAGGTCCTTAAAACAGAAGATATACATGGAACGTCATTTTTACTGAGATTGAATGTCTTGAAAACGCACCTAGGACTTTTAAAATACATGTATTTTAGAAGTCCTAAAGACGTTTTCAAGACATTTTTATGACGTCTTTATATTTTTGCCCACTGAGATAATACATGAAACATACATGAAGCATACATGAAATTTGCTGCAGAATCTGTTATTCGAAAAAAAGTTAAGTAGTGGGCATATGTGTTTTGTTATCAGCACAAAGTAGATAAAATTTGATAGAAAAAAAGTGATATTGAGCCGTACATTTTTTTGAGGTTATTCTTATTTTAAAGTAGGTACTTACCGTGGACTAAAGCGATCTCAACAATGAACAAAATTGTAAAAATACGAAACATTGCAACTACTTTGAGAATTTTTTAAAAATTAATTAAGGAGATTTTCATCTGTTATTTATATAAAATTTATATTGGATTTTACGTCACATATCAGAAGATATATTAAATATTTTAGACAGAATTAATACTGTGAGGCATTGTAAATAAATGTTAATTAATCTTCTTATCAATTTAGCTGTACAAACATATGGTGCCTTGATAACGTATCCGAACATTAATGAGGGGCTTATGTTTTCTTGACGTATTTTGTTTAGAAGACGTACGCTTAGAAGACCTCCAGGCGTGTTTACGACCTTCCATAGACGTCTAATGTCCCCGTACTGAATAATTTATTAAATAAAAACAAAATTTGAAATTTTCACAAAACTACCCCGAGGGTATGGGGGTCTTGTGGATTTTCCACGAGCGAAAAACGTCTTTAAGACATGGAACGTCCAGAAGATATCAATTGGACACGCATTGACGTCTTCAGTGTATGCTCTAAACAAATATGTCCACTGTGCCCACTAGGCACAATCATATTTAAGGAAGTGTAGCTATCATAGCCTATCATAACCTCAAAGTTAACTGAACTTCAATACCGATCAAAAAATAAAATAAAACATAATTGATCTTGATTTTCATCAATTTTTGAAAATAAGAGAAGAAATTTATGGATAATTCCACCCAAGATTTAAATTTAACAATATTTTTTGGCGTGAAATTGTTTTCATTTTGTGTTTTCTCTACGAAAATAATCGACACGTATTTTTTAATTTGAATATTATATTATTAATAAAACACTTTTTGAGTAGTGAATTTTTAAACTTTTGAGGTTTTGAAAAAGAACTTTTTTCTACTAGAGGGTCATGCAGTGAATTTTATTGTCTCCTGTAGGGCAAAGCAAGGGCAACAATCACACGAGTAAAGTAAAGGGTTTTAGCGTGTTGCACATGAATTTTCTTCTAATTTTCTGATTGAAGTGTAACGCTAAAGAATTTGGAGGTGGTAATGAAGAGACTATTGGGTTTTTCCAAACTGAAATGATAATCGACAACGAACCGTACAATTTAGATGTCGACGTAGTTCCAGTTGAAGTAATGCCTGTGTTGTGTATAATTTGTCGTAATACATTACCTATAGCAGAAGTTAGGGCTAATAAGAACAGTGTAGAGATCAAAAAGCACCCGACAAGTAATTTTTTGGCGAGTATAACACTTTCAGAAAAGATTGAGATTAATGTTGGTCCAATTAATGACACTTCCGTGCAAAAGAGGGCCGAGGATCTGTTATTGACTTTTTTTTGCTATAAAGCGTTATTAAATGAAACATTAAATAAAATACTATTGAAAAAATACTTTGAATGAGAAAATATTTCTGTACAGATGGGTATTTATTTAATTTTGCATTAGTGAGTATAGAAAAATCCTGACATGGAAGTCCGTGGAAAATTTTTGAGATGTCCCGAAGAGGTCCAATGTCTATGTACGCACTGGGCATCGAACATAGGGACATAGCAGTCTTTGGGACTTGAGGACGTTCATGCTTGTCCAATTGATGACTTTTAAACGTACTATTTCTTAACGACGTCTTTCAGACATAAAGTTTCCAGAATACATTTATTGAGTGGATGTCGATGTCTTAAAGACGTCTTCTTCACATCTCAAAGACGACAGTGTTCTGTGTCCATTTGCGTTTTGTGGACGACGCATGTGTTAAAGACGTCCTTGAGACATAGGATGTCGAAAATACATCAATTGGGCAGACCTAAACGTCCTAAAGACGACTTTTACACGTTCCAATGATGACTGTGTCCTGATACATCCTGAAAACGTCTTATGGACATCCTGAGGACGATTCTAGGATGTTGAATATCAGTAAAAATGATATTCAAAGGATATCTTGTGTTTAAAGGACGTTACAGGATGTTTTTTGGACATTAGACATCTTTCGTACGTCGACTGAATTGACATTGGACGTTTCCGAAACGCCTTAAGGACGTACAATGGATTTCTGTGGGAGGACTTTTAATGTATTTTATTAAATGTGTCTTTTAAACAAAAGACGTCCAGATGAGAGCCGGAAGCCTGACATTAAATTCTCAGAGACGTCTTTAAAGTGTCCCAAGGATATTCAATGCCCTCATGTCTATCCCTGGAAATTTGTTAGACTACTTATTTTAATAATTGCCTGATCGAAATCGGTGTTGTATTTTGAAACCTTCTTCTGCCCTTTGGACTCGAATTCTAACCATATCTCATCAATATCACGTTGCGATTTCCAAATTGAAACATAAGCATCGACTTTACTAGGTAATTCAAATAATTTGGAGGGAATATAATTACGTACAGCTAATGTTAAGTATTAACTCATTACGGCTATAGTGCAAATAATACTCATATCTTTGGCATACAAAGTAATCAGATATACATAAATTTTTGGGTCTTTTACATAAACTCCTGTCATTTTGACTTCGATATGAGATGTCAAATTTAATTCTGTGCATAAAAATAATTTGGTTTTGAAGTAAATTGCATTTTCTTATTTCTAAATTTAGTTAATAAATATTTGGGTAGAGATGATGAAATGGAATAAATTTATTAATATGCTAGTGGATACAGAGACATGGTTGTCTTTTGAACGTCCAAATGACGTCCTTAAAAGGATCATGTCCATCCAATTGATGAACGAGATCTGTCATAACCATATACCCATGGTTCGTCACCAGTTATGACCCTTTTAAGCAAATCTGGATCTTCGTTGACGTCATTCAACATTTCCTGAGCGATGGTCATGCGACGGATTTTTTGGTCCAAATTCAGCAATTTTGGAACGAACTTCGCTGCCACACGCTTCAGACCCAAAATCATGGAGAATAGACATAAGAAGACCAATCTCTTACGCATGAACTTCACAAAAGTTGAGCACGTTTTTGTCGGAAGTACATGGAAAAGGTACAAGAACTTCCCGACTGATGGCGCGAATGCAAGTGGCGTTAAAAACTGGCCGCTTCCTTCTGTTCGCTCAAAATATTCTAACATAACCGCAAATTAAGGTTAATATTTTTAAATGTTTGTAACCATTCTTATAATAAATATAAGTTACCATGACAACTTGCATGCATGCAAAGGTACACGAAGAGTTCTTTTTTTTTTACGCTACTTGCAGGAGCGCCATCTCTTGGGAAGTTCCCGTACTCAATCAATGTACTTCCGACAAAAAGATGCTGATTTTCAGTTACATTAGTTTGGTCTCCTGATGTCTATTCTCCATGCCCAAAATATCCGAAAAAATTTTTTTACACTTGTAAACTTTATGCCTCTCACAAACAAAAAAAAATTCTATATTGCTGAAACTGTGAACATACATTCGGGACAAGTGTGCTAACATAGGAAAAAAAATCGAAAATCGAATGTACATAGCCCGCGAAATTTAAAAATTCACCTTATTTTTTGAACAGACGTCGTATTTTAGGCTTATTGTATCTTAAGAGCGGCTTTTAATCATAGAACGTCTGCAAGATATTAATTGGACAGTCATGGACTCTTTAAAGACGTTTTTTGAATGTCTTAAAGACGTCTCGAGATTTAAATGTCATGCTTTTGTTTTCTTTTGGGCGACTTTTCTTCGAAAAAAGTTTTTAAAATATGAGACATCCTAAGGATAACAAAAAGACTGGTATAGAATTCCACAAGACGTCTTAGAGATGTCTGATGTATCTGTGCCCACTGGGTCGAATTATTGAGAGAAATAAAAATTTTACCTTCCTAACTCTCAAGCAATTAAATCGTATTTCAATAGTCCGATTATTTTGCTAAAATAAAAAGAACTTTCATTCCATATTTTTGGAAATTCCGAGAAATTAAATATCTGCATAAAAATGAATAACTGACTTGACGATAAATTTAAATTTAACTTTTACTCTTCGAATAGCAATTATCGTGCAGAATCGACAAAATGTTTACAAACTACGTATGAATAATACTATTCAATAATTAGTAAAAAGTTCATATTCTTTCGATTTATCTTGGTAAATATTGAAGGTATCTGCTGTTTATAACTTTTGTGACAGAATACCGTATTTCACTCGAATTAAATATAGTCAATCAGGCAAGTAAAAAAGTTGTGATAACTCATGAAATTTTTTAATTTATTTTAGATTGAGATGAGTTATAATCATTTCCTATCGCTCACTCTAATATTTGAAATATTTTTAGCCATTAAGAATAAATACCCAAGTGCGAAATTAGATACGGCCCAACACTGGCCCAGCATCGCCAAAAATTTGCCGAAGATCGGCTGCCAATATCGTGCCGTTGCTGGAATGATAACTCCGGTATGCACTTGGCGGCCAATGTTGGCCCAAACTCTGGCCACCAGCACTTGTTTTCGGCACAGCAACGGGCCAATGCTGTGCCGAACTATGGTTTTCTCACTTCCAGGTTGGTTTGCCGTGGTAAAAGTGATACATGGCCCAGTAATGTGCCGTCCATGAGCCCGACTCTGGCTCTTCTACTTTCAGAACTGGATGCCATAGTAAAAATGAAAATCGACTTGGTATAGGGCCGATACTGGGCCAAGTTTCGGCTGAAGGTCGGTAAATTTAAACAGTCGAAAAAGGCCGCCGTCGTCGGCCCAGCACTTGACCGATGCAAACAGTGACACTGGCCCAATAACAATGGCCGACTCTTGGCTGCCGATATTGGGCCAATATTGTGCCGTATTATCACCTTCGGCAATTCGCACTTGGGTATCAATCTTATTCTATGATTTTCTGATTTTTTAACTAAGCATTCGGTTTTTTCCCTTTTTTAGTATTCAGCTAATTTGCAATGAAACAAATATATTTGTCATTTGGTAACTTAATGGAATAATGATCAAGATTTAAACAGGAAGTGGACTTAATATATTACCAGGAAAGCATTCAAGTAAACATAAATTTGCAATTTTATAAATTAATTTAAATTGATACGAAAGTAATTAACAAAAGCGCAAAGAGAATCAGTTTCAAAGATTTATTTATAAATATTAGTATCGAATTAATTGGTAGTTGTAAAAGAATGAGGTTGTTAAATTTTCGAAGACATGAAAAATGTATAAACTTGTGATTGAACAGAATCTTCAAAAACTGATAAAAACTCTTATCAAAAATATTTAAAAAATAGTCGACCATGTTTAGATAAATAATAAACTCCATTTAACAGTATAGTTATGAGTAATAATTAGTAACTAATTAATTGATTCGTTTGCAAAAGAGAATGAATATCTCTGACAAAATATGAGTTCATATCATCGTCAGATATGTGAGTAAACATGTAAAAAAATTTCAAATCATGAAGACTAATTTGAATTTATATCAAAATTAGACGTTGCAGATAATAATGTTTTTATGAAAGCCACAAACAGTAATCAAAAGATGAACCATGGCCACATCGAGATTATTATAATGCGCAGGCGTGACAAGACTAGATTGATTAAAGCTTATATCAACAGAACTCTCTTTTAAGATTTTATACTATATTTACATTAGGCAATTACATTTTTTTTGCAAAAATATCAGTGGGCACAGAGACATTGGACGTTTCGCGGACTTTAATCTTGAAGTTCCTGCTGTCCTGAGGACGTCTTATGTCTTAAAGATGCCCATAGGATAAGAGAAGTCCTGAATTTTTGAAGTTTCTAGGACGTCCGTAAGACGTCTCAAATACGTCTAACGTCTCGTTGCTCACGTTCATTAAGCAAATAGTCCTGCTTTCTGAACGCAAAGAATGGGCTATTTTGTTTTACTCTGAATATCTCATGTTTGAAGGATGTCTTTAAGACACGAGACGTCCTTAGAATGACAAAAGCACTACTGGCATTGAAGTTCGTGGAACCTTATAAGGCGTCTTGCAAACGATCAATATTTTTGGATCTACTGGAATGATGAATTTCAATTTCAATGAGAAATTATCTATATGATAATAGTAGCAGGGACATTGGACGTCTTTTGGACGTCTCGCATGATTCTATATCAGGATTTTTGCTGTCCTGAGGACGTCTTTAAAGATGAAGACATCTTTCAGATGAAATACATTGAGAAGGTAACAAAAAGGCTGATATTGAAGTTCAAGAGATTTCTTTAAGATGTCTAAAGTTAATCCAATGGCAAGCTATGGAAACCTCTCCAGCAAGAATAGGGAACTGGACGACTTTGAGACGTTTTAAGAATGTCTTTGAAATCAAAATGTTAGACTTTTTGCTATTATGAGGACGTCTTATGCTTTAGAAATGTTTCATGAACATCAGCCTCTAAAGGACAGCAAAAAGTATGGCGTGGGCTTATTCCTGAACGTCCTCAGGATGTCTGAAAAACGTCCTATATTCCCATACCTACTAAGAACATTTTAAAATATAATCAATACTGTATAGAGAATATTCTACTTTTAAGAAAACCAGTTGGCACAAAACCATTGTCATCCAAACGAACACTTTCAGACGTTTCTAGGACGTCCAATGCACCAAAGATGTCTAGTGTCCTAAAGAAATCCTAAATACGTCTTTGAGATACCTCTAGGACGTCTTTAGATTTTCTGCTCACTGGGCAAGCATAGTCGACAGAACGATAGTAAACGTAATTGGACTTATATAAAATGTATGAATGAATTAATTATTACTGACACGCCGTGAAATCATTAACCTTGGCCGTTACTTCGGTAAATCGATCGCAGTGAGCAAAAAATCTAAAAACGTCCCGAGGTTGTCAAGAGGACGCCTTTTGGATGTCCTAAGGGTGTTCAATGTCAGTAAAAGTGATGTCCCAGGGGTATTTTGTGTTTTAAGGACGTTTTTGTGATGTCTTCAAGACATTAGACATTTTTGGTACGTCTATCACATTGACGTTGGACGTTCTAGTAACGTCTTAAGGACTTTTCTTGGATATGTCCAAGGTTTTGTGCCCACTGGGATCATTAGTAATTTAATACTTGCATGAATGAACCTCTCAAAAACGTTCTTGAAATCTAATTTTAGGTTTTATGTTTTTATCTGGATGTCATAATTATACTCTTTTAGGTTCAATGGAACTATTCTTCAACGCTTGTGAGAAAGAGGAGGTCAGGGATGAATAAAAATTTTCTAGTGCGCTAAAGCCATTTCGACAAACTATCAGTGCCATGGCAAAAAATTTTGTATTCCATTAGGGTCTTTTGTAATATGTATTTTGTAATTTATGATTCAAAATAATTATTATTTATAATCAATTTTTATTTTATTCCTCGTCAATTGATTTACACAAATTAATTTGTTATTTATATAATCTTGTGAATGTCAACAAATCAAATTTTTCCTTCAATAAAGTAATTTGCCACTAAACTGTTTATTCAAGTCTAAATTTTGTATGCATCTCATGTAAAGTAAGATTCCACACGTATTCTTTAAAAAAACTTTCCAGATATGTTTCCTCTCAATTTATTTTTGCATGGATCTTTCAAAAAATGTTCTCTGAGCTAAAAGTAGCAGGACCAAAAGTATATAGAAGTCGTTTCACGAACAAATCCTAGCCTTGAGGTCACGAACTAAGTTTTTTAAGAGAGCCATGATGCAATATGGCGATTCTTCCTGCAAAAATGGTCAAATTGCTCAGAATAAAAGGTACTTTTATTTGCTTCCCTTTTTTTCTTCAAAATCGGTTTTGCTTACTTTTTAGCTCGTAAAACCTTTCTTAAATTTAGTTAGTCGAACTCAATGCTTTTTAGATATTATGATATATATACCTAGTAAGCACAGGAACATTAGACGTCTTAGAGACGTCTAGGAGACGTTATGAGGATTTCATTGCCAGACTTTCCTGTAGGCATCCTTAAGACGACTTGAGATTTTTTGCTCACTAAGGTCATTAAAACGCTCCGAAAACTCAGTCGGCACAAACGTCCCCTAGATTTTGGTGTCAGGTTTTTCGTTGTCATCTAAGAAACTCTAAAATTCTTATGTCTTAAAGACGTCTTAGAAGCGTCCCCTGGATTTTGGTGTCAGGTTTGTCGTTGTCATCTGAAAAACTCTAAAAATCTTATGTCTTAAAGACGTCTTAGAAACGTTCTCTGGAACGTTTCTAAACATTTCATGTCTTAAAGAAGTTTTTAAAAGATCAAATGTCCTCAAAATAGGTGGAATACTCACACTGAAGTTGCAAGACGTCTTTGAAACGTCTTTTCATCTTGATGCGAATTAGGTATTATATTGTGAAAAGACATTTTTTAATTTCATTACATTACCTTATTGATTAAAGTTTGAGTACAGAAACTCAGTGTGGACGAGAATATTGGACGTTTTTCGGACGTTTTAAGGACGTCCGGAGGACTTGTGTGCTAGGTTTCTCGTTGTCTTCTGGAAATCACATATGTAAAAGACGTCTCTAAAACATAAAACGTCCTGAGGACAGCAAAAAGTCTGACATATAAGTACGTAAGACGTTTTAAAACGTCCTAAAGACTCCCAGTGTCCTTATGCTCACTCGAACAATATAAAGTCTATTTGATTCATTTATATTCTTAAAAACGTCCTGTGAACCATTCGGAGATCTTTTATAGACATAAAACGTTCAGAAGGTAATGAAAATTTTATCGGAATTAAAATCTTTGATACGCCCTTAAAGCGTCTTTAGGACGTCTAATGGCTCTATTCTCATTAAAAGAAAAGCAAATCATAAATTTATTTTGACAGTTTGATCCAAATCGTCATTATCCTCGTCTCATTTATCAAAAGACCTTTACATTTCCCTTTTCACTTTGTTATTTTCATTCACGGAAATTATATATGTATACATATAGCTTCAAAGTTAGTCGTAATTCCTCTTCTCCATATTTTGTACATTAAAAACTTTCCATCATATAATTATTACTATTATAATATATAAATATATAAATGTTTTTCGCGTGTTCAAAATGGTTTTTTTTCTGCTGGGAGGTGTAAAAATCGATTTTTCTATCAGTGAGTCACAAAGTGCATTTTATTGCTCCCTGCGGTGCAAATAATAGTATATTATGCAACTAGGGAAATATAAATGTTTTTTCCGTGTTGCACATGAATTTTTTTCTACTGTGGGTTCAAAAAATGGATTTGTTTGCCCCGCAAAGGGCAATAAAATGTCCTTCATGACCCGCTAGTAGAAAAATATTATTTTTACTTCCTAAGGACTGTTTTAGTCTCGTTACTATCCATTGAGCTAAAATCTGTGGTATATTATGGAACTAGGGAAAATAAATATTTTTTTCCGCGTTGCACCGGATTTTATTTCTACTGGGGGATCAAAAAGTGGAATTTCTTATCCCGCAGGGGCAATAAAATTCACTTTATGACCCGCTAGTAAAAAAAATTTAATTAATAGAAATGATTCCACTAAAGGTGCCTATTGATAATAAATTTTAAAAATTTGCAAATAGTGGAATCACAGTTCTCTGTCAATTTTTAGAAAGATGTAAAATGACATTGACAGACCAAAATTCTAATTATGTCATATTAATGATTAAAATAATCTACTTGGGTTTTCCCTTCATTTATTTTTCGTAGTTGATGTACTTTGAGTTTGCGTTGTTGATTGTGAACAGAACTCTAATACTCTATCAGGGAAAGTTCACTTTAGAGTCTGATTAGTCAAAATAAACAAAAAAACTTTCGCCATCATTTGACAAACAATTCTTTTTCTTTCCAACAGGACAAGAATATAAATTCATAATTATGAAATCACGCCAAAAGTTTTTCAATAAAATTTTTTAAGTAAATACTTTTACTTTGCAAAATAAGGAAAGTTATAAGCGCTTAAGAAAATACAAATCTAAATTCATCGCAGATTACGTTATCAGAGCATTGAAGTGAATTCAATCATACTTTAAAGTTTCATTTAATAATAATTAATGTTTCAAGTTAAGAACCAATTAAAAAGATGGAATCCAAAAAAAAATCGAGGAGTCTCTCTTTTATATAATTTCTCTCCTCCGTTTTGTATAAAAAAGCCCAAGAAGAAAAAGTTAATTCCAATTTTAATTTAAAGTCTAAATTGAATAACCATTTGAAGCCTAAAGAAAAAAAACTCTTGAAAACTGGAACAGAATTATTCGAACTAAAATGTATATAAGCATGAAAGGAGAGTTGTTTAAAAATTGTATAATGCTTTTGGAAAGGGAAGAGTTGAGAAGACAACAAAAAACTTGACATAAAAGACCCGAGGACATCTTCAAGATATTCCAAAGGCGTCCAACGTCCCCATATGCTCACTAACTTAGTTTTGCTTCTTTTGTCATTATCAAACCAAGTTTTTGAGTTATTAGCTAGTTGGGACGTGGACATTGGACTTCTTTGGAATGTCTAAATGACGTCTCGGGGATTCCTATGTCAAAATTTTTGTTATTTTCTGGACTCTGCACATCCTAATAATATCTTTTAGTGATGAGACTTCTCAGGACAGCACAAATCTTACAATCGAAGTCCATGGGACGTCTTAAAGACGTTCGGTATCCTTGGGCATACTTGTAAACTATATCCCAGTGGCTACGGGGACACAGTTTAGGATGTTCAAAAGACGTCTTCAGGATGTCCATGTCTGGCCAATTGATTTTTTGTGAACGCTGCATGTCCGACAGACATCCTCAAAAGATGAGATGTCCAGAAGAAATAAACAAGAGAAATATGGATGACCTAAAGACGTCTTTCAGATGTCGCAAGAGAAAAATATGTCCAGTAAAGAGGTCTAATATACTAAAGACATCTTAAAAATGTCCATAAAAGGCAAGATATCCTTGAGACGTAATTTTTACTAACATTGAACGTCTGACATCTTCACATTTTTTCCCACTGGGCAGCGAAAAAAACAATAGTATATTGTACGCTAAGGACAAAAATAGACAGTGGGAAGTAATGGGACTAAAACATTCACTGCGGAGTAAAAATAATGGAGGAAACGAATACGTATATTGTGCGACTCGGGAAAATAAATGTTTTTCCCGTATTGCACACGATTTTTTCATACTGAGGGAACGAAAAGTGGAATTGTTTTTCCCGCGTGAGGTAATAAAATGCACTTTATAACCCGCTAGTAGGAACGTTACATTTCCGCCATTATTTTTACTTCCTAGAGACTGTTTCTACTAACGGGTTATAAAGTGCATTTTATTGCCCCTGCAAAACAAATCCATTTTGTAACCCCCCAGTAAAAATAAAAAGTGTGCAACACGCGAAAAATATTTATTTTATGTCCCTCCGGCGCGTAAACTCGTTTTCAGGCTACAGTTGAGAGTAACGTAATGTTGTGTATTACGATACAGAGGAATGTAATCTAAAAATTGAACTTCGGCGCATATACGAATTTTTATGCGTACACTCGAATCCAATCTGAAAAGGTCGAAATTGCCGTGATTATTGCCCATCTCACATGACATTTCGCAAATACTTCCGGCCATTTTAATTTTTTCGATGTTGTAGAGTAGTAGCGTATTGTAATAGACGCATGCGCAGTTCAAATGTACAAGGCTTTGTCAGTACGGTGCCAACGCTATACGAAGAAGAAGAAGAAGAAGAAGAAGAAGATTACGCTCCACTGTATCGTAATAGGCGCATGCGCGGTTCAATTTTTACATTAAATTCCTCTGTATCGTAATAGACAACATTACGCTAATCTCAACTGTAGCATAAAAACGAGTTTACGCACCGGAGGTACATAAAATAGAATATGTACCAATGCACATAATTCGGGTAATTACGAGACTCGCTTAAAATGCTCGCAGGACTGATCGCGCCTCGGCTTCGTCTGGGCTTTGTCTCGGCTTCGATCTCCTGTGAGCATTGTCACTCGTCGCGTAATAACCCTCATTATGCGCCTAGGCACATAATACACTATTCCCTAGTTGCACACGATTTTTCTTCTACTGTGGGGTAATAAAAAGGATTTGTTTGCCTCGCAAAGGGCGATAAAATGCCCTTTATGACCCGCTAGTAGGAAAATATTATTTTTACTCTCTAAGGACTGTTTTAGTTCCCCATGAATAAAAATTACCAGTAATAATATCAGAAATTTAGGTTCAGATGTTAAAATAGAAGACAACTTAATAATAACTTAAAATTTTATTTGAAATCGATGTAACTTATTAATACATGTGTACTTTATACGTACGACTTTAGCTTCGAAGATTAAGCGTAATATTCCATTAATGTCACTGGTAATCGATGAAGAATATATAATATCAGTTTAGAAGCTCTTATAGCTATTTTATAATTACAAAAAACGTGTTTAAATAAACAAACAAAGACTCTACTAATCAAATGTTTTAAAGCTCTATTTATATATTTTTGGTTGTTCAGCATTGGAGCGTCAATAATGATTATCGGTCGAAAGTACCTGAAAAATAAAAAATAATCTTTCGAAATATTCACGTAAGTTGAACTGTAAATTTAAAATAAATTAATATTAAAATAATCCTTACCTGAAAATGATTGGTGACACCTTGATAGGGATAAACTCCTCCAAGAATGTAACGATAATACCCATTGTGTCTGATTCGATATTCTCCAGGTTCTGTGTCCTTTGGAATTTCCCACGAGATGGTCACTCGACTAGAGGCGAATAAGAATGCTGTCCTCGTCCATATGAATCTGGAATTAAAATTCATATTGTCATTCGTAAATATGATAAACTGCAATGACATTTAGATTAGAGTTGACATACTTCGTTTCCCAATCTGCGTCTGTTGCTACAACAATCCACATTTCATCATTCCCCAATCTTTCCACTGTCAAGAAAGACCTTTCGGTCATTAAATGGTTTCTGGGGTGACCCGACACCTGTATCAAATAATTAATTATTTTTATCTCTGTTTTCAACTTCGTAGAATATTATTCGGCCGTCTTGAGAACGTCCCTAGGACGTCCAAAAGACGTTCTAAAGACGTCCTATACAGTCCCTTATGATGCATTTAGACTTTTTTCCACCAGTATGTCTGATAATGGATTTACAGAACTTCCTAGTGGAGGAAAAATCCAAAGACGTCCAAAGGATGTCTATTGGACGTCCTAGGGATGTTCTTAGGATGTTCAATGTAAATAAAAATAACGTCCTAGAGATATATCATGTTTTAAGGATATTCCAAAGACGTCTTTAAGACGTTAGACATCTTTCGTGCGTCAAATGGACTGGCATTGTACGTCCTAGTAACATCTTTTGGAAGTCCAAAGTCCAAAAAAACAACACATGACCTAAAAATTAATTTCTGGAGACGTCTTTGAGACGTTCGAAGACATCCAGTATCCATGTCTCTATCGGATTATCAGACTAAATTTGAAAAATTCTCCCAATGAGTGAGGAAACATTAAACGTCTTAAAGACGTCCTGGTAATTTCAATATCGGGGGTTTTTTGGAATATAGACGTTTTATGTCTTGAGAAATTTTATCGGATATAAAGTATCTAAAAGCAGCAAGTAGGCTGAATTTGAAATTCATAGAATGTCTGATACCCGATGACCATTGGATTGTAGCGACTCAATTCATGGTGTCGGAATCACAAAAAGTATCCAATTTGAGGACACTAGATGTTCTAAGGACGTCTCAGAGATTCTCATATTAGGCTTTTTGTTCTTTTTCAGGTGTTTTATTTCTAAAAGAAATTTTGAAACACAGAACGCCCAGAGGTTAACAAGAAAGTTTTTTATACTCCTATATTTTTTATTTTATTTCTCTTAAAGATTCACTTTTATGTCTGAGTTTTTGCTGTCCTGAGGACGTCTAATGTCTAAAAGATATCTGCTAGACAAAAGACGTCCATAAGACAATGAAAAGTCTGGAAGGAATCCGCTGGACGTCCCTAAGACGTCCAATTTTTCTATCTTCACTATGTGGATACATTTCTTTATGTGTATAGACATTGGGCGTCTTCGGGACGTCTTTGGAACGTCTTCGGAATGTCTTAAAGCCGTCACACACAATTATATCTTAAGTTTGTTTTGTCATTAGGATGTTCATCTCATAAAGACGTCTTTCAGACAGAAGACGTACAATCAACATAAATTAATTGCCAAAATCAAATCGCAATTGACGTCTATAATTAAGTGTGAATACTTATTTTTTCATAAATTCACAGGGATATGAAAAATACTTTTTCTCGAAAACATGAGTTCTTAATTGCATAATAATTAACAACCCATTTGAAAAGTTTTTAATTGAAGTTTTATCCTAATAGACTTTATAATATAATTTCGATTTACTGATTGAACGTTTATCAACTACATAATTAGCGAAGAGCTCTGTTGAAGTAACTTGTTTTTCTTTCAGAGAAAACCAATCTTGATTAACACCAATGTTTTGCACTCAATAATTTATAATAAACTATGACTTTTTTTGCTTCCCCTTTCCATACAATTATCTCAACCCCTTTCTGAAAAATGAGTAATGTTATGAAGTGTAGCGCTCAATGGTTTCTGAAATGGGTCGCTATGTTGGAAATGAAATTGCTTGAGCTTGCGCAACCGCGTGCACCCAGAACTTACCCAAAGGCAATTACATCGACGTTTACGTAAAATTCTTATATAATTCACTTATAAGTATCTCAATAGATCGCAATCATCGTACGAATTTTTATCACCCTGTAGTTACTCTTAAGGAGAAATCTTTGAAGAGTCAATAACAAATTAGTCTTTTGTAAAAAAAAGATTTAGAATCTACAAGTAAGTACGAGTACATTGGAAGTCTTTAGGACGTCCTAAAGACGTCTCTGTAATTTCAGTGTCAGATTTTCTTCTGTCTTCTAGACGTCTTGTGTCCAAAAGACGCTTTTGAAACTCAATACGTCTTTAAGACAGCGAGAATCCAGACGTAAAGGTTGGCTGGACGTCTTCAGGTCATCCTAAAGCCGTCTCTGCGATTAAATATCAGATTTTCTTTTGTCTTTTAGACGTCTCGTGTCTAAAAGACGCTTTTGAAACTCAATACGTCTTTAAGACAGCGAAAAGACAGACGTGAAGGTCGGCGAAACGTCTTCAGGTCATCCTAAAGAAGTCTAACGATCCTGTGTATGCTATCGATGTCTCCAAAACGTCTTTAAAAAATCCTTTAGACGTCCAATTCCCTCATGCTTAGTAGGTATCCTTCTTCTAATAACCAAATAAGCACAGAGACACTGAACATCTTTGGGATGTTTTAAAGACGTCTTTAAGGTATCCCAAAGTCGTCCTGAGAACTTAAGTGCCAGGCATTTTAGTGCCCTGAGGACGTCCAATGTCCTAAGGATGTCTTTCATACGAAATACATTCAGTAAATTACAAAAAACTTGGCATTGAAGTCCCTGAAACTTTTTTAAAACGTCTTAGAACGTCACATGGCTTTAATGTCAAGAACCTTGTCTCTCGGACCTCTCGTGTCTCAAGACGTCTTTAAGACGTGAGACCTTCTCATGGTGAAAAATATACTCTTAATGTAGCTCTCAAAAGGTCTCAAAGACGTTCAATGCTCATTCAGTGGGCACGTGGATATAGTCGTTTTAGACGCTTTATGTTTTAAGGACGTCTTTTGAACATGAAATCTTCTAGACGTCCCAACGACGACTATGTCCTTGTGCCCACCAAGCTAGTTTCCACTAGGTCAAAACTAGAAAGTAATTTAAAAAAAAAAACTTACGAAATCAACTGTAACTGTGTCACCTGGATTTGCAAATTCGGGTGGTTGACGAATGCAATCACCGAATTCTTTTCCCCATGACGGGACGTCAAAGAGAACTGGGGGTACAAGGCTTATTAATTTCTTCGATGACAAGTCCTCTGGATCAGGTCCAGGTTGTAATGGAATTCCCTGTAATTCCAATTGTAGGTATTTAATGCAAAATGAGATAAAAAATATTATATTTCGAACACTTCTATACTTACTAAGAGAGCTGCCATTGTCAATTCCTTGTATTGATTCAAATAAATAGTTAATGTGTGTGGTCCGAAAATTGTTGATGCTCCCTCGTACCTTTGGATCTAAAAATAATTTTTGTTATTAATCGATAAGATTCAAAGACGTCTGAAATAGAACCAACTTTTTTGCGTTTGGAGAATGATTAATTTTTTGTTTTTAAAACTTTTTTAAAATTTGTTCACAAGGACATTAGACGTCTTTAGGACGTCTTAAGAACGTCTTTCTAATATCAATGTTAGGATACTCGCTACCATGAGGTTCCTGAAGAAGTCTTTTAGGCATTAAATGTCCAGAAGACAACAAAGTATCTAAAATCACAGTCCCGAGACGTCATTGAAACGTCTTTAAGACGTCTCTGGGACGTTCAAAAGACGTCATTAGGACGTCTATGTCTGTCCAATTAGTATTTCCTGAAAATCTTCTGACTATGTCTTCGTGTCCTCTATGAATTATAAATGTCGTCATATATTTATTTAGCTAAAATGATAAAAATAAAAAATGAGAAAAAATTTCATAAAGAATGGTCTCGCCCCTTCAAGATCTTACTTGATACTCTTCAGGGGTCGTTATATAGTCAGAATAAGTATTGCAGAGTCCAGCAATAACTACAGTCGTATCTTTTTCGTCTTTATGTTCTTCTATAGTAGTTTTGATAACATCTCGTAATCTTCTCCCAGACATTGTCGTAAATTCTCCAGGTACTCCAACAATGGCAAGATTTCCAATCATTGCTAGGTGTGTGGACACTACTTTCGGTTGCCACTCGTAAGGCAGTACCATCTGAAAATTTGCATAATAATTTAAGAGCTGTTAAAAAATTATATAACTTCATTCTTACAATTTTCATCTACCCTTCTTCCTTCTAAATTTCGTAACTTTTTCTTAAAATTCGTTCGAAATAGGTACATTGGTTTGAAAGACTATTTAAATTTTTTTTTTTTTTTGTAACTTTTGTTTTTAGTGAGTGCGTGGACATTAGAAGTCTTCAGAACGTCCCAAGAACATTTTCCAGATCTTAATGTCAGTCTGTCTGCTATTCTCAAGACGTCTTATGCCTGAAACGTCTTCAAATCATAAGACGTCCAGAAAAAACAAAAAGTCTGACGTCATAGACCCCAGACGTTCTTGAGATGTCCTAGATGTGTCCAATCTTTTCATAGCAAATGAATAGTTTATCAGATGTAGAAATTAAAAAATTTAGAACCGCGGCAAGACTAAAATGACTTTTTCCGTTTACAAGTGTCAATGCTCCTAAATTATGGAATCTGTGCGTCTTCACTTATATCTATATATGCAGGATGAGTTTTTTTATCTTGAGACATCAAAATATCGTAAGAAATACGCATCATACGAAAAAAATGTCTGAAATAAAAAATTGAGATTCACAATACCCCCCCCCCCCCCCCCCCCCGGTATAAGATGTGGGGTAAATTTTTGCAGTCACTTTTCTCCTCGAAAATAAAAAGTTTTTATTTCTTGAGATATTTCGATGTCTCAAGATAAAAAGCTGACCCTGTATATCCCAAAAAGTTATAGTTTTTTTATTTGCTCCAGTTTTTTTTTTACTTACCCTTCCAGTAGCTAATAAAATAGGCTTTGCGCCATGGCAACTGATATCCTCCTTTGTAGGAGCGGCTATGCAATTCCTTACGGTATTCCAGAATGGATTCGACGTCGTGGTTCCTTGTTCGAAAGCAAATGATCCCGGACCATCTGTAGTTCCGGCTGCAAAACTATACCCCATCGCTGGGTAACAACCTTTCACCTGTGAACAAAAAAAGTAACATTTTTAGAGAATTAGAAAACACGAGACATCTTGAAAACGTCCCTAGGACGTCTTGTAGACCTTTATACTAAGTGTATGTGATGGCGAAGAGAGTGCAAGAGAATCTAAGTAATTCTTAAAAGATTCCGAAGTTCTAAGAGATTCTAAAGAGTCTTGAGAATCTTCGAGAATTCCCAAGAATCTGAAGATATTTTGGAGAACTGAGAGAGATTCTAAGAGAAACCGTGAGTCTCAAGTTATTTTTGAAAATCGCAAGGGATTGACGACAAATTCTGAAGTCTTCAGATATTTCCAAAAATTACGGAGGATTCTTGAAAGTACAAGAAAGTCCCAAGATGTTTACGAGAATAATGAAAGATTCACGAAAACTATTTCCGAGCAATATGAGAGATTCACAGAAAATTCTGGAAATTTTCAAGATATTTCCTTTTAATAGTATTTCTATACAATAATACCAAATAATCTCGAGGTATTCCTGAGAATGACAATTCTCGAATGATAGTGTAGTCTTAAGATATTCCTGAAAGTTTTCAAATTCTAAAAAATATCGAAAGCCATTGGAGATCACCGTGAGTTTCCAGAGACTCTGAGGATATTTCCGATAATCGCAAGAGATTCCCGAGAGTCTCAAGATATATCAGAGAATCATGAAAGATTTTCGAGGAATTTCTGTGAGTCTCAAAATTATTAAGAAGAATTGCAAGAGATTTTAAAAAGATTACAGAGTCTGAAGATATTTCTGAAGATCACAAGGTATTCACGAGGAATTTCGTAGAGTCTTAAAATATTCCTAGGAATCATGAGAGATTCCCAAGAGTTATTGGAGAGTCTAGAAATATTTCTAAAAGTTTTTCAAGCAGCATGATACTTCCGAGGATTGTGGGAGATTTTCAAGAGACATAAGAAATTCCAAAAGTTACCAGGAACTGTCAAGCTATTTCCAAGAATCACGTAAGATTCCGAAAAGTTTAAAAATATTCCCGTTTAAAGATTCCCGGAAGATTCTGGAAAGTCTCAAGATATCGCAGAGAATGACGAAGGATCCTTAGGAAATACCAAAGTATCTCCAAATATTTTCAAGAATCATGACGATTCTCGAATGATGGTATGGAGTCGTAAGATATTCCTTAAAGTTTTCAATTTATCGAAATCCCTAAGATATCACCGTGAGTTTCCAGACTCTGAGGATATTACCGAGAATTTCAAGAGATTCCCTAGAGTTTCAAGATATATCGGAGAATTATTAAAGATTCTCGAGGAATTTCTGTGAGTCTCATGATTATTAACAAGAATTACAAGAGATTTTATAAAGTTTGCGGAGAGTCTGAAGATCACGAGATATTCAAGAGAAATTCCGTAGTCTTAAAATATTCCTAGGAATCATGAAAGATTCCCAAGAGTTATTGGAGAGTCTTTAGATATTTCTAAAAGTTTTTCAAAGAACATGATATTTCCAAGAATTATGGAAGATATTCAAGAGACATAAGAAGTTCCAAAAGTTACCAGGGCCTCTCAAACTATTTCTGAGAATCACGTGAGATTCCGAAAAGTTTAAAAATATTTCTAAAAGATATGAAAGATTCCCAGAAGATCCTGGAGAGTCTCAAGATATCGTCCCGAATAACGATAAACTCTCAGGAAATACCAGAGAATTTCGGAATATTCACGAGAATCATGAGAGATTCCCAAGGCAGATCGGAGAGTCTCCACATATTTCTGAAAGCTTTTTAAATTCAAGATTTTTTTGAAAATCAGAAAAGATTCTCGAGAGATATTGGAAAGCCCAAAGAGATTGTTGAGAGTTTCCGTAGACTTATAAGACATTCCCAATAATTACGAAACCGAATAAAATTTCAGCAAAGTGACCGTCAAAAAGACGTCCACTGACCCTATGCTCACTGCCCAGTGGGCAAAAATTCTGGACGTCCTAAAGATGTCTATAGGACTATTCACGGACGTCTTTCGTCACTTTTTTTGATCGATCTAGGGACGTTCCCAAGACCTTCAGTGTCAGTATAAATAACGTCACAGTGATATCTTGAGTTTTATGGACATTTTTAAGATTGCATTAGTAATAACGTCTCAAGGATTTCTCTTGGACGTCCAAGCTTTTGTGCCTATGGGTGGATACATAATTGCCATAAAGAGAAACGATCTATTCTTTTTTTACTATCTATTCATCATTGCATATCATTTTTTCATATGAACAATAATGCCATTAATCTCGTTAATTTCATACCCAAAAAGTGGCATGCTCGCTCGATAAAATTAACACCAGGAAACATCAAGTGATGTAAGTTTTGGCTACGAAACCTTGAAGCATATAGTAGGTGGGCAAAAAAAATAGAGCGGATGTGCCTTGATGAATAGCTGCATAATTTAGATTGAAATCTAGGAAGGAACTGCAAATTTATTGTAGTTTTGTAATGGCATCATTTTTGTTATTGCACGCAACTTGATCTTTGAAATTAGAGAATATACGCCGTGGGTAAACCAGAAAGATTGAAGGTCTCCAAGGCTTTTTTACTGACTCAATTATGCGTTATCCGTGCATTACAATCTCTGAATATTTAGAAAGTTTGGGAAAAATGGCACTTGCTGGTTACGATATACATACCTCTTCGACCTTTTTGGAGGTCTCGTTATAAAAATTGGCCTTCTGTTTTGTCATGTCGACAAATCGGTGCACAACACGAACTGGTCCTTTCACCTCAGTCGTTTTTCCAAACTTCCATAAATTCTGCAATCAAAATCAAATTTTAATTGCGTTCCAATTCAAGGAAAAGAATCTTGTAATTGATTCTATTATAGGTGGAATAATAGTATATTGTGCAAATCCATTTTCTGACCCGCTAGTAGAAAAAAAAATGTTTAATTGTGACAATATAGTTAATTGATTATTGCTACAATCATTTGAATGGTAATAATCAAGTGGATACAGGGACGTTGGATGTCTTCAAGACGTTTTAAGGACGTCTTACGTCTCAAAAACATCTTTTAGACATAAGACGTCCTTGAAATTTAAAAAATCCGGATTTTGAGGTCTCTGAGATGTTTCTATGACGTCCCAACTTTAAATGTCCCCGTGCGAACTAGGATGAGAACATGAGGACGTTGGACGTTCCAAGACGTCCCGTAGTCTTTAACTTTGGTCTTTTGTCTATCTCCAAAACGTATTGAAAGCGTATTTTAAATACGAGACAAGTCAAAATCTGATAGTGAAGATTCCGAGACGTCCTAAGACGTCTGTGAGAGATCTCAAAAGCTTCAAAACCAGCTTCTTTGTTATTCTTCGGACTTTTCAAAAGTACTTAAAAATCTTATGACTTAGGGACGTTTTCATGTCACAAAGTGTGACATTGACGCTTACTATCTGTTCATAAGACGTCTCAGAGACGTTCAATTATTTGTATTCAAACAATGATATTTTTAATGAACTAAATTATTTCGATTAATTATCAAGTATGCATGAGAACCATCTCGACAATCCCCAAAAGACGTCCCAAGAACGTTCTATTGATATCCTTAAGACGTCTCTAGGTTCTTTTCTCACTGGGTAGTTGCTTGAATCAACTTTCTTTTTGCTCAGTGATAAAGTGTTTTGCACAGGACATATTTGATATGAATCTCACATTGTGTTTTAGACATTTATTGACTCTTTAAATAATTAGTTTTTGATTTAAAGATTTTAAAATAGTTCGAAAAATAAATTAGAGGAGCATATTATGCAATGAGAGCGGCATCATTTGCATCGGTACAATCCTCGTTATTGTAACGAGAAACTAACGCAACTTTTATTTTCCACTCTCTCAAGTCTGGATTAGCATGATAATGGCAAAGAGATAGTTTTCTAACGGTACGGATACGATTCGTGCGTGTCGCTATTGCGATATTGCGTAGTCTCCTGAACATACAAACGCCTTTCTTCACGTGCATTTACAGCTAAGCGTTTATATATGAGATGTATGACGGAACACTTAATTTTGCACACTACTACAGTCAGGAAAAGTAGCGGGAGGCAACACATATTGCGTACACACACGATTTACGATGCAACCTCGAGATATTTTGTGACAGATGGATGTACAACGCTGCTACTGAATATATACTAGTTGCTTCTATTATTCCTCTCCGTTAAATATTTCGAAAGCATGTACTTTACATTTCAAATAACTTTTGAGTTCAATGGTTGAGAAATATATACGTTTTCTTAAAAGTAATATTTTTTCGATTTTAGAAAACTTTTACATGGATTTCACACTATTGGGGTAGAATTGTTTGAAATCTCAATCCAATTGAATACTTTTCTTAGGATTAAAAGGATAGAAGTAATTTCACGACTTCTATCCGTTAACGATTAAGCTTATTTCTAATGGATTTTTTATTGTACGAAACCATTCTAGGAATGTAATCCACATTTTTTGAATTGAATTAATTCATTCAATATACCTGTAAATCATTTTCTATCTTTTATTCTATGCTGTTCTATCCTTTTCGATGGAAAATTGACCTATTATTTTCTATCTACTTTTTTGTATTCAAGCCTCATCCATTTTCTATCTTTCGTTACTTTTGATTTATGTTGTTTCTTTCAATCGATATGTTTTTATCTGAATCAAGTATTCTATCCTAATCAATATTTTTTCATTTAGTGAAAATTATTCTATCTTTTTTAATCCATCTTTATTATTCCTTATTTATATCATTTAGACATCAATAATTGCTTATTTTTACGTCAATTTGAAATTCGTCACTTTTTTCCATTTAACTTTTACTATCAAAGCCATTTCATATCCTATCCGATTTTGATAATTTTCTATTCTTTTCTATTTACATATTTCTATCCAAGTCTATTCTTAACCTGTTGACGTTGATAATTTTCTATCGTTTTTTCAATCTAGAACTATTCTATGCATTTCCATCCATGCTCTTCTATCCAAGTCTATTCATATCTTTTTATATCTATCCAATCCTTTCTATTATCTCAATTTTTTATTAAGTTGGAATAATTATATTCTATTTAATGTATCTATTCTTCTTCATACTGTAAACAAATTTCAATTGTATCGAAAATTTCTAATCTACTTTTCTATCCAAATCCAAGCATGTACTTTCCATGTCAATTCTTTATTTCATCGTTTCGTCAATCTGGAAGTATTCTATTCGTTTCAATACGTACTTTTCCGTTCAAGCTTATATGAACCCGAAAACTCCATATCTACTTTTCATCGTTCCTTTATTGTGAAATTATTCGGTCATTTAAATCCACTATTCTATCCAAACCCATTTATAACTCCCTCATGTCCGTTTTTTTATTGTTTTTGAATTTTAAATTATTTTATAATCCACTTTTTCCATCCAGATCTGTCATTCATTTAAAATAATTCTATCCGATTGATCCAAAGACAACTGTGTCCCGGTTCCTTTTGGGTTTTCAATCGAAGCCCAACTTTTTTCTATCCACCTAAATGCTTTTTTTTTTATTTTCTACAATTAAAATATGCTGTTTTTTAATCAATAATGTCCTGTAAAAAATGTACAAATGGAGGGGGAAATTATTTAAAATAATTAGGATTATGCTTACAGGATACGTAAATGCTTAGACAGTATTTGCGTCTTATGTGCGTTTTTCATTAAAACCTTGCTCTATTCAGATTTACACATTTGAATCCAGTCGAGAACCTTTTGATAGAACGTGACCTCTACTCTGATGACCCAATCATAAACGTATTCACGTATCCATTTGAATATTCAGAATTGCGTTTAGAACTAATTACGCGCACTACAAGGAAACATTGCAATAAGAAAACTCGAAAACAGATTTGATCGAATCAACAAAATTTTTGTTAGTGCAAATATAGTATTTTGTTGTTATACGGACAATAAAACGTTTTGTTGTTCTAACAAAATAATTGGTGGATTCAAAAAAATTATTTCATTTACACAACAAAATTATTTGCCAAGGAAAATTTGGTTAGATGAAGCAATAAAAAGACTCGAAAAAATATTTGATTGAATCCATAAAATTCTTATTGTATCAACGATAGTATTTTGTTGTTACAAGATCAACAAAATATCTGGTTGGTTCAACAAAATTATTCTTTTTATACAACTAAATTATTTGAGAATGAAAATTTGGTTGGTTGAAGCAATAAAAACACTCGGAAAAATATTTGATTGAATCAACAAAATTTGGTTGATTCAAAAAAATTCTCTGCAAAGGAAGATTTAGTTGGTTGGTCCAATAAGTACACTCGAAAAATATTTGGTTTTATCGAGAAAAATTCTTTTGGTTTGACAATAGTATTTTTTCGTTGTACAAAAAAATTGTTGGATGGTCCAGTAAAATATTTGGTTAATTCAACCAAATTTTTGTTGGATCAACCATAGTATTTTCTTTTGATCAGTGTTTATGCAGATTGTTCATGCAACCAAATATTTTACTTACATTCAATGAATTTCAAGTATTTATTAGATTCAATTAAACAATTCGTGAACAACATGTTTTCTTCATATTTCTATTACTTTACAAAGTACAAAAGTTGACAAACGTGTCTTTCCTACTCGACAGTTATTTCAAAACATAAGAAAATATTTGATTTGCGCTTTCATGACTAACAAACCAGAAATTATTAAAATTAATTAAAAATTACTAACACGTACTGATTTGCAAAACGTCATGATAATTTTCAAGTTTTTTGAGTTTTGATTAAACATTTACAGAAATAAAGAACATTAATGATTCATGAAGTGAGAATAAAATGACATTTTATATCCTGGATAATATCATTAGTGCTACTTAATGTGTCATTTAGACAGATTTTATTTCCCTAGAAATTTCGCAACATAGAACGAGAATCTCGGTGAGTGCATAAATTTACAAGACGACTAATACTGGGAGCGGACATCTTTATAGGTTCACACGAGGTGCAGTTATAATAATATGACAATACGAAGCCTTCCTTCGATTGACATTGAATTTCATGCCATTAGTAATTGGTTGACACACAGATCAAAGTAATTGATTTGCCTTTGGAAGCGATCATATCATACGAGAAACCGTCTCGATCGACCTTTAACGTTTCTTCGACTGCGACAACAGCCTCAAAACTTCTGTGAGAAGTTCTTTTCAGAAGGTGCAGCTGTATCTTTACATCTCCCCTGTGAAAATTACTTCGAAGTCAAAAAATTCTAACTTTCCAGGAAAACTGTTTATAGGAAAAGTCCGAAGACGTCTTTATGACGTCCATGTCTATCCGACTGATATCTTTGAGACGTCTGATATCTTAAGGACGTTATACGGACATGGAGTGTCCACAAGACGTCAAATAAACAGATATGGAAGTCCTAAAGACGTCTTTTCGACTTCCCCAAGACGACTTTGTCCACGTGCTTACTGGGTTGGTATTTTCTAGCGGACACAAGGACATCATGATTTAAAGACGTCTGGGAGAATACAAGACGTTTCTAGAATTGCAGAGAGACTGAAAATTAAGTATGTGAGACATACTTAAGACGTCTTGGGGTCTTTAATGTCAAGCTTTTTTTGTCTTCTAGGCGTCTTTTGTTTAAAAGACATTTTTAAAAGATGAGTGTCCCAAGTGCGAATTGCCGAAGGTGATAATACGACACAATATTGGCCCAATCTCGGCAGCCAAGAGTCGGCCATTGTTATTGGGCCAGTGTCATTGTTTGCATCGGTAAAGTACTGGGCCGACGACGGCGGCCTTTTTCGACTGTTTAAATTTACCGACCTTCAGCCGAAACTTGGCCCAGTATCGGCCCTATACCGAGCCGATTGTCATTTTTACTATGGCATCCAGTTCTGAAAGTAGAAGAGCCAGAGTCGGGCTCATGGACGGCACATTACTGGGCCATGTGTCACTTTTACCACGGCAAACCATCCTGGAAGTGAAAAAACCAGAGTTCGGCACAGCATTGGCCCGTTGCTGTGCCGAAAACAAGTGCTGGCGGCCAGAGTTTGGGTCAGCATTGGCCGTCAAGTGCATACGGGAGTTATCATTCCAGCAACAGCACGATATTGGCAGCCGATCTTCGGCAAATTTTTGGCGATGCTGGGCCAGTGTTGGGCCGTATCTAATTTCGCACTTGGGGTATTGCAGTGTATTAAATTGAATTATTTCTTCCGAAATTCAATACTTATACAATAATTAATTCTCTAGAAAGCATCGGATCTAATACATAAAGTATTGTGAGCAAGTATTTGTGAAAAGTACTACAGTGAAGGTAGAATTTCAATAATTACAAAACTTTTATTAGTACCAACTAATAGTTTATCTTGATGACGAATATTTTTGTCAAAATTATCAAATTCTATTTTAAATTACAGAAATGTATATTTTGTTCTAATATTACTTCCAATACTAGTGCCTTTTCCTAACGAAAATTAGTATTCAAATTATCAAATTGTATTAAAATACTGAATCATATTACCACCATTTAAAAGAAATAAATCTAAGAAATAGTTTTCAGAAATATATGAAATTAAACAAACCAATTTATTACAATAATTATTTCAAACATTTCCCACAAATACTTACAATACTCTTTATTAATACTTTTACCAATACAATATTTGTATTCAAATTATTAAATCATATGAAAATACTGAAGTACATTATTGACTGCTTATTTTTTAAAGAAATACTTCCAACAAATACTCTTTGTAAATACTTTTTACCAGTTTTTAGTTACCTTTCGCTACTATTTATAATCATTGCTTTATGAATATATGGCATTGGATCTTCCAATACTTATTTCAATAATTATTTTTAATATTTTCTACCAATACTTTTGAAATAAAAACATAGTATTCAAACTATTATTTCCTTTTGAATATTTTTTCAAATATTTTCCACCAATATTTTTTTGGAAATGCGTTTACCAGTATGATCCTTAATTTTTTTGGTACCACTTCTTATCAATACTTTCTAAATATGTATTGGGTCCGCCAGTCTAATTCCGATAAATACTACCATTATTCTTCACCAATACCTTTTCCCAGCGAAAATTTTCATTTGAGTGATCAAATTATATAAAAAACACTAAAGGACTTTATTCACCTGCAATACTTTTTCAAAATATTTCCCATGAATAATTTTTTGCAAATACTTTTTACTATTGTTCACGTGAATACCTTTTATTGCCAGTTTTCATAAATACTTTCTGAAGTAGTATTGAACCAGTCATTAATATTTTTCAATACTTGTTGCCAATACTTTTTTTCCATATGGGTCAGATATACATATGTATAGAATAAATTTTCCTTTTAGAGCAAATGTATTGTGATTTAAAATCATTATAATTTTCTTAGGCAATGTTGTTTTTCCAAATGACTAACGGCAAGGTAGAGGCGATATCGAAGGTTGGAACCTAATGATGTAACCACGTACCAGTGACCCGAAAGAGATGTAGTTCTCGTCGAGGCAAAACAACGAGTCTCGGAAAATTCAAGGCAAGAGGCTTTGTGAAATACTCAATTAACCTTCTATTGAGTTAATTACGCGTTTGGCTTTGTTTCTCTTGATCTCCATACTTCCATGAATATTAAAAAACCATAGCACAGTACTTCCATTAATTTTCACCTCGTTTGATGCCTTAATATAAAGGCTTTATCAAATCACGATCTGATTTCTAGAAGAAAATTTTTCTTTTTAGATGCTTCACAAAGCGAACTTTAAAAATACTCACAAAAACAGTAAAGTCTACGTGACTATATGTATTGCAACGGTATTTTTTTCATCCGTTACTTTATCCGATCCCTCTAGAAAAATTTCCAACTGGAAATACTTGTAAAATTAAAATAGTGGGTTTTTTTATCGGGATGACTAATTTAATAAGTAATTGTTGCAGGTTTTTCTGGTGGTGAATTTCTGTCAATTTTCCCTACACAGGATCAATATACATTTGTGTATGAATTTGCAGTAACCGCAGGTGACCTTTTCAGATACGACTCAGTGGTACAATTAACGAACCCACATTTCACTAATTACTATCCCAAATATCTAGTTATCCTGTTACGGCTTTTAAGAAGTTTAATTTCAATTAAACTTGAACAGGTATTTGATAATAATGATAATGTAATAAAATCATAAAATATTGTTACGTAACTTTTAAGGAACATATGTACAGCGTTCTGTAACAGTTTCAGAACAACGTTATATGGCTTCTGCAAGAACTCTAGAACTGTTACAAACTTTATGTAATAAAATCATAACATTTTTGTTAGAGTGTTTGGTAATAAATAAGTGTTCTGTCACTGTTATGAAACGAATGAAGTGCAGTGTTGAATAAAAGATAGAGAGTAGAGTTACATACTAAATATGTAACACTGTTATGTAACAGATATATAACAGTGCTACGTAATATTTATAGAGCATTTACTTTAAACACTCACGTAACAATAGTTACATCACAGTTACAATACAGAAGGCTATTTAACTCTTATGTAACTTATTTATAACACTGTTACAGAACACTCTTCTTCGAAATCTTATTAATGTTTTACTTCATTTTTTGAACTGATCTAATCAGTGATATTTGCCTTTTGAATTTATAAAATTTAATTAACAGAATTAATGGAATTTCACGAATGAGGATTAAAAGGTTAATAATTACGTTTTTTCTTAGGTGTTTCGAAAGAGTGTTATTAACGTTGAAATTTGAATGATAATAAAATTAGTCAGCTAAGATTGTTTGAGTTGTGTTAGAACAAAGAAACCGGAAAGCGCGAATGCAGTCAGGACGTAGATTTTCATTCATAATTGTCGAATCATCGTCCTTGTGCCAGAGAAATGTAAGTGGAAGTATTGTTATTAGGTACTCAATGGGCACAAAAACACAGGAACTTTTTGGGGCATTACTAAGACGTTCCGAAGAGTGTCCACAAGACATCAGTAAGACAGATATGAATGTGCTAGAGACGTTCTTGGACGTCCTAAAAAAGACCATTCCCCCGTGCCTACTTGGTACCCAGTGGGCACAAGGACACTGGACGTCTTCGAGACGTCTTAAAGATGTTCCACGGATTTTATATCAGGATTTTTGCTATCGTGAGGACGTCTTATGTCCTGAAGACACTTCATAAACAAAAGAAGTCTAGAAGACAACAATTGACTAGGCAATAAAGTCTTTGAGATGTCTTAAGGACGTCATGGAAACATCCCATCGACTACAAAAACAAACTTTTTGCAGTCATATGGACATCTCGTGTCTTTGAGATGTCCAAAAGACAAGAAAAAGGTTAAGTTCATAAAACGTCTTTAAGACGTCCCAAAGAGTGTCCACAAAACATTATTTAGACAGATATGAACGCCCTTGAGATGTTTTTTGGACGTTTCCAAAGAGACTATGCCCCTGTGTCCACTTAAAACACAGTGAGAACATTGGACGTTTTCGCGGCGTCTCAAGGACGTTATGTGGACTGCAATATCAGATGTCTTCTATCCTAAAGATGTCTTATGTCCTGAAAACAGTTTCAGACAAAAAAGCCTGAATTATCTACATATTAAAGTCCTCGAGACGTCTTTGGGACGTCATAGAAACGTTCCATAACCTACAAAAACAAACTTTTTGCAGTCATGTGGACATCTCGTGTCTTTGAGATGTCCAAAAGACAAGAAAAAGGTTAAGTTCATAAAACGTCTTTAAGACGTCCCAAAGAGTGTCCACAAAACATTATTTAGACAGATATGAACGCCCTTGAGATGTTTTTTGGACGTTTCCAAAGAGACTATGCCCCTGTGTCCACTTAAAACACAGTGAGAACATTGGACGTTTTCGCGGCGTCTCAAGGACGTTATGTGGACTGCAATATCAGATGTCTTCTATCCTAAAGATGTCTTATGTCCTGAAAACAGTTTCAGACAAAAAAGCCTGAATTATCTACATATTAAAGTCCTCGAGACGTCTTTGGGACGTCATAGAAACGTTCCATAACCTACAAAAACAAACTTTTTGCAGTCATGTGGACATCTCGTGTTTTTGGGATGTCCAAAAGACAAGAAAAATGTTAAGTTCATAAAACGTCTTTAAGACGTCCCAAAGAGTGTCCACAAGACATTATTTAGACAGATATGAACGCCCTAGAGATGTTTTTTGGACGTTTCCAAAGAGACTATGCCCCTGTATCCACTTAAAACACAGTGAGAACATTGGACGTTTTCGCGGCGTCTCAAGGACGTTATGTGGACTGCAATATCAGATGTCTTCTATCCTAAAGATGTCTTATGTCCTGAAAACAGTTTCAGACAAAAAAGCCTGAATTATCTACATATTAAAGTCCTCGAGACGTCTTTGGGACGTCATAGAAACGTTCCATAACCTACAAAAACAAACTTTTTGCAGTCATGTGGACATCTCGTGTTTTTGGGATGTCCAAAAGACAAGAAAAATGTTAAGTTCATAAAACGTCTTTAAGACGTCCCAAAGAGTGTCCACAAGACATTATTTAGACAGATATGAATGCCCTAGAGATGTTTTTTGGACGTTTCCAAAGAGACTATGCCCCTGTATCCACTTAAAACACAGTGAGAACATTGGACGTTTTCGCGGCGTCTCAAGGACGTTATGTGGACTGCAATATCAGATGTCTTCTATCCTAAAGATGTCTTATGTCCTGAAAACAGTTTCAGACAAAAAAGCCTGAATTATCTACATATTAAAGTCCTCGAGACGTCTTTGGGACGTCATAGACACGTTCCATAACCTACAAAAACAAACTTTTTGCAGTCATATGGACATCTCGTGTCTTTGAGATGTCCAAAAGACAAGAAAAAGGTTAAGTTCATAAAACGTCTTTAAGACGTCCCAAAGAGTGTCCACAAAACATTATTTAGACAGATATGAACGCCCTTGAGATGTTTTTTGGACGTTTCCAAAGAGACTATGCCCCTGTGTCCACTTAAAACACAGTGAGAACATTGGACGTTTTCGCGGCGTCTCAAGGACGTTATGTGGACTGCAATATCAGATGTCTTCTATCCTAAAGATGTCTTATGTCCTGAAAACAGTTTCAGACAAAAAAGCCTGAATTATCTACATATTAAAGTCCTCGAGACGTCTTTGGGACGTCATAGAAACGTTCCATAACCTACAAAAACAAACTTTTTGCAGTCATGTGGACATCTCGTGTTTTTGGGATGTCCAAAAGACAAGAAAAATGTTAAGTTCATAAAACGTCTTTAAGACGTCCCAAAGAGTGTCCACAAGACATTATTTAGACAGATATGAACGCCCTAGAGATGTTTTTTGGACGTTTCCAAAGAGACTATGCCCCTGTATCCACTTAAAACACAGTGAGAACATTGGACGTTTTCGCGGCGTCTCAAGAACGTTATGTGGACTGCAATATCAGATGTCTTCTATCCTAAAGATGTCTTATGTCCTGAAAACAGTTTCAGACAAAAAAGCCTGAATTATCTACATATTAAAGTCCTCGAGACGTCTTTGGGACGTCATAGAAACGTTCCATAACCTACAAAAACAAACTTTTTGCAGTCATGTGGACATCTCGTGTTTTTGGGATGTCCAAAAGACAAGAAAAATGTTAAGTTCATAAAACGTCTTTAAGACGTCCCAAAGAGTGTCCACAAGACATTATTTAGACAGATATGAACGCCCTAGAGATGTTTTTTGGACGTTTCCAAAGAGACTATGCCCCTGTATCCACTTAAAACACAGTGAGAACATTGGACGTTTTCGCGGCGTCTCAAGGACGTTATGTGGACTGCAATATCAGATGTCTTCTATCCTAAAGATGTCTTATGTCCTGAAAACAGTTTCAGACAAAAAAGCCTGAATTATCTACATATTAAAGTCCTCGAGACGTCTTTGGGACGTCATAGAAACGTTCCATAACCTACAAAAACAAACTTTTTGCAGTCATGTGGACATCTCGTGTTTTTGGGATGTTCAAAAGACAAGAAAAATGTTAAGTTCATAAAACGTCTTTAAGACGTCCCAAAGAGTGTCCACAAAACATTATTTAGACAGATAGGAACGCCCTAAAGATGTCTTTTGGACGTTTTCAAAGAGACTATGCTCCTGTGTTCACTTAAAACACAGTGAGAACATTGGACGTCTTCGGCGCGTCTCAAGGACGTTATGTGGACTGCAATATCAGGGTGTCAGCTATCCTGAAGACGTCTTATGTCCTAAAGATATTTTTAGACAAAAAAAGCCTCAATTATCTAGACATTAAAGTCCTCGAGATGCCTATGGGACGTCATAGAAACGTTCCATAACCTACAAAAAGAGACTTTTTGCTGTCCTGAAGACGTCCCGTTTATTTAAGAAGTCAAAAAAAGTTTAGTTCGCAAGACGCTTTTAAGGCGTCTCAGAGAAATTCACTGTTTTCTTTTTCTTCTCGAACAGAATCTCGTTAGATATTTTCCAGAAAAATATAAATTCTAAAAAATTTTTTTCAACTATTATACTTTTTACGAATTATGAAGATGCGTTGGATAAAGCAATTTTGAAAATTGATGTTGTTCAATTATGTATTTCAGACTATGCCAATTACTTTTTCCATTTGCCAAATCACGACTCGACGACGTCAACAAACGTTGTTTTCTCATTACGTGCTTACAGGAATCATTACATTGTGCCATAGTAACTAAATTAAGCCGACATTAAGGGACAACCAATACCTTTGACGAGATATATCACGACCAGCCAATCGCGAGCCTATTTTCATGCGCGGAAACCGAAGCAGTGCCCATCGGATTGCGCATTAGATATTCCGTAATGAGAGACATTTTTGCGATCGCAAAGACCGCGAGGCGCCTATAGCCTTAGGTAGGCGTGGGAATTGTGCCTCAGCATCGTTGAGAGACTGTTCCATTTTTCTAATTTCCCTCTCAAGCTAATCAGCACGTCGCTTACAATTCGCAGCTGCCGTAATTTAAATGAAGACTGTGCTACGCGAATGTGGACATCCACTTTGGTGTGGTAAACCTATTATTCATCGATTATCTTTTTTATGCAACTTTTAAAAGCTTTTTGAGTTTAATTAATGAGAGCTCGGTCATTATTTTTCTAAAGTGACAAAATCATTAGTTACTCTTATCTGAAAGTTACCCAGCAGTCGTCTAAAAGTCGTCTCTAGGACGTCCTTATCTGTCGAATGGATTTCTTCCCGGCGTCTTAAGTCTTAAGAAACATTCCTAAATCGTTTGAAGACGCGACGTTCTTAAGACGTCATTTGAATATACATGAAGGTCCGGAAGACGTCTTTTGGACGCCCAAATGACGTCTTTGTCCTTGTGTCTACTTGGTAGTCCAAGAATTTACTAAAATGAATAAAAGTAGTTAGCCAATGAGAAGAGAGATTTCAAACGCTTCCGAGACGTCTTAAGAACGTCTTAGAAACTTCAATGTCAGTTTTTATGCCATCCCCTGGACGTGTTATATTTTAATAACGTCTTTTAGGCATTAGACATCTAAAAGACATCAGTCAGAGAGGTTTTCAAGTAATAAAGACGTCTTTTAGTCATCTTCGGGACGTTTAAAGACGCCTTCAAAACGTCAATATTTGTGTAACTGATGCCTTATGAGCTTTTTAGGTCTGAAAGACGTCCTTTAGACATGAATTGTCTAAGAAGCATCAATTGAAAAGACATGAACGTCCTGAAGACGTCTTTTGGACGCCCGAATGACGTCTATGTCCTCGTGTCTACTTTGTAGTCTAAAAATGTACTAAAATTAATAAAACTAATCATCGAGTGAGAACAGGGACATTTAACGATTTCGAAACGTCTCAAGAACGTCTTGGGAATGTCACAAGAAATTTTTTCCCTGAATACGGGAACACGAGACGTTTTAAAGACGTCTCAAAAATGTCTGGCTTTTTGTCGTTTTGAAAACGTCTCATGTCTATAAGACGTCTTTTTATTATATATCATATTTATGTTCTTTTATTCCAGTTTGAATAATAATAAGGCTGGTTATATTTGCCATTATCTCATTATTATGCAATTAATTACTGCTTTAACCTTCTTTCTCCATAATACGCTATTACTTGAGTGATTAACATGGTTATTAAAAATTTTCTCCCCGCAAGCAGAAAGATAAAAAAAATTTGTGAGCCGCTCTGGTAATTATTCTTTTTAGAAATAACCATAAACTTTGTCTTCCCTCTGAGGGCGAGAGCTTAAAATTGTTTTCTAAGAAAAGTTCATATGGCCTCGTTTCCATTAATAATTATGTATTCACTAAAAAAGCAACCTGTCATCCGCATCATTAGAAGTGAATTTTCCACTCGATAAAATCAACCTCTTAATCAGAAAAATTAGACCTCTGGTTTGAAATTTGATAAAAAAAGGAACTCGAATACGTTATAAAAGGTTTTATTTCACTGAAAAAATCAATTGTAAAATAATATTGAACTGAGAGTCTAAAATAGATTTTCTATATTTATATAACAATATTTTTCTAGGGAAAAAGAAAAATTTCAAATGCATTGGTACACTGGACGTCTTATGACGTCTCTATGACTTAATTTCAAGATGTTATTATCTTCTAGACCTTCAACGGCCAAAAGACGTTTTAGAGACGTAAGACGTCCTCAAAATAGGGAAATTCTGGAATTGAAGTGTGCATGACAATCTTAAGACGTTTGGTAGACGTCTGATCTCACAATGCCGACATTCCTCTTTTCAAATAAAAATACGACTATTATTATAATTGTATAATGTAAATAAACACATGATTGTAATTTAAATTAATTGATTTTCACCTCCAGTAAGCACGAAACTGTAATTGCTTTTAAAACTGTGCAGAGATATAATGACATATTTCTCTGAAGAGAGGAATCTCGGATTCGGGATGTCTTAAAGATGTCCTAACAACGTCTACATTTGAACTATTGATATCCTAAAGAGGTCCATGTCTAAAAGATATTTTCTATACCAGAGAAATTCAGAAGACAGGGAAAAGTTTGAGTTTGAAGTCCTTGAGATGTTATCAAGAGGTCCCTAAGACGTTATCAAGACGTCCCTAAGACGCCTAATTTCCATAAACCTACTGAGTTGTTTTTATAATAAAATAACCACTGAACACAGGACATAGACCTTTTGGGACGTCAAATAGGGATCAACCGAACAGACCTGGACGTTCTAAAGACGACTTCGAGACGTTCCAAAGACACCTGTGTTCTGTTGTCCACCCAACATTCCTCTTTTCAGAATAAATACCCTTATTATTATAACTGTATAATGTAAATAAACATATGATTGAGTACTTAAATTAATTTAATTTCACATCCAGTGAGCACCAAGTTATAATTGACTTTAAACAGTCCAAAAGACGTCTTAAGGACGTCCATATCTGTTCAACTGATGTTTTATGAACGTCTCAAAGAAGTCTTTCAGCCATCCCGTAGCTGACTACTGTGTCTTTATGTCCACTGTGCAGAGATATAATGACATATTTCTCTGAAGAGAGGAATCTCGGATTCGGGATGTCTTAAAGATGTCCTAACAACGTCTACATTTGAACTATTGATGTCCTAAAGAGGTCCATGTCTAAAAGATATTTTCTATACCAGAGAAATTCAGAAGACAGGGAAAAGTTTGAGTTTGAAGTCCTTGAGATATTATCAAGAGGTCCCTAAGACGTTATCAAGACGTCCCTAAGACGCCTAATTTCCATAAACCTACTGAGTTGTTTTTATAATAAAATAACCACTGAACACAGGACATAGACCTTTTGGGACGTCAAATAGGGATCAACCGAACAGACCTGGACGTTCTAAAGACGACTTCGAGACGTTCCAAAAACTTCTGTGGTTTCCCGTGTCCACTAGGTGGACACTGGACCTTTTTATAAGCCTAAACCTTTAGTTATTGAATTGCTTATATTTTACAGCGACATAACGGCATTTTCTGTGAAAAGAGAAATGTCGGATGCCTTTTTACCTGAGAAATACTCTTAAAAGCTTTAAACTTTACCATCTAGTCATTTATTATTATACTTATGTATGTATGTAGTATGCAGTAAAGGATTGCCATGATGCTGTCGTTATTTTTTAGCAAGTCACGCGTATCTTGTTGCATAAATAAATCAAGAATCGAGAAGGAGAGATCCCATGTGTATTTATGATCGCATGCATAGTCACGACTTTGCAATGCAATCTGGGAAATATTAGTTGATACAACTTACGCGGATGTAAGTGAAGCTAAGTTCTGAAAGCGAGTTCGGCGTTAGGAAAATCGTATCATTAATTACCTCGTGCCGATTCACGTCATTTTGTTTATCCGGTACATACAAAAGTCTGTGAAATATTCTAGTGTTAAGAAATTTGATGAGACCTTTCAATCCAGTCCGGTATAATTAACGTTACTTATTTCTCGTATAATATACGCACCGCCCAATTGTCAGCAAGGAAAATTCTAAATTATCTGCAATACTATGGGTTATGCAACAGTGGAAAAGGAAAGAAAAGACAGTTAATACTTAATTGTGAGGGTTCTATCATAATGGGGAAATTTGTGTCTCGATTTTCTCATCCACTATTGTATGAATTACGTCGAACGTAACAAAGATACATGAATATAGAGTCGACTGAACAAAAGAAAAGAATATATATTTATAAGCTTAAATGTGTCCAGAATACTAGTCCTGAAAGTGGGAATCATTATTTATAAGGGTAAAAAGATACGTTTCTAAGAGACTTGAAAAGACATTTATAAAACTTTGAAAACATTAGAATCATAGATGAAACTTTTTGAAACATAAAATCGAGCTTAAGAATTTTCAAAACGAATCCTAGTGTAAAGAGAGATATAAAGTATTTTTGGAACATCTGAGGACGTCTTGCAGACGTCAATGTAGGGGTACTTGATTTTATGGGGATGTCTCATTCATTCAAGACGTCTTATCAAGATGATACAGAAGAATATAATTAGCCCGAGTTCAAAGAATCTGGGACGTTCTGGAAATGTCCCAAAGACGTCTTTAGGATGTCTATGTATGTCGGATTGAGTTCTTATAAGTTCTTTGTCTGAAAAAATTGATGAGGACTTGAAATATCTAAGGGACTGCAATTGGAAGGACAGGGATGTCCTAAAGACGTCCTAAAAGACGTCTCTTAGACGTCCGAAAGATAACTATATCCCTGAGTAGATTCGGTTCTTATTATTCTTAATTCTTGATATAAAGTAATTTTATATCATTTCAAAATCATTTGAAGACGTCAAAAACGCATCTTTAGGACGTCTATTTCCATAAAAGTAAAGTCATCTTGATTTACATGTCCTAAAATTCTTATCAGAACTCCAAATTTTACAAGACGTCAATGGGACAAACATAGACTTCTCAAAGACGACTTTTGGACGTCCCAAAGACGTCTTTAAGACGCTCGAAAACGTAAAATATTTTTGAGCTAACCAAAGAGTGATATTAACAATCTAAAAATGTAAATTATATTTTATTATAAATTACTTTATCTTTTTAAGCCATACTAAAGAAATATGAAACGTTTTTATAACATACTTTAAACGTTATAGTCATGTCTCATTAGACGTCCCAGGACATGTCGAGGACTTCGGTACAAGTTTTTTTTCAATCCATTTTGGATTTTTATGTCTAAAAAACGTTTGTCGAGACATCTTCATAACTTTTAAGACATGATCTTAAAATTCCAAAATGTTCCCATAACGTCTCGAAAACTTACAATGTCTCACTGTTAACTAAGAAATTATCATAAATGTTAATGTATGTAAATACTGTCTCAGAATTTACTTTCTTACATTCACGTGGACATTGGACGTCTTAAAAACGTCTTAAAATTTCAAACTTCGTTGCCTTTTTAAATTTAGGACGTATTTCGTCTAAAGGATATAAAAATTCTTTATGACAAGAAAAAGCATTCTAATCTACAGGAAATTCTAATAACGTCCCAAGGACATCGAATATCCTTTTGCCTACTTGAAATTTTTAAATGATTGATTTTTTCGAACGTCCAAGATTCAAAGATTACTAGCGGTCACAAAACCTTAGATACCCAAAAGACGTTGAAACCGAACTTTGAGACGTTAGCAGAAGTCCAATGTCAGTCTAATTGATGTATACAAAATTGCTAATTTTCTATAAATATCCGAGAAACGATCTTGAAATACAAGACATCCCTCTGAGATAATTCATACTGACATTGATTATTCCCAGAACTTCTCTAGGACGTCTAAAAGACACGTGCCAAAAAACGTCTTGGAGACGGCCTATAGACATCCTTAGGGCGTCTTTAGATTTTTGGCCCAAGCAGTTGGGACACTAAGTTACTTTGAGACGTCTTAAAGACGTTTCGAGGACGTTTGGGACGACCATGCTGCCCACCTGATGTCACTTTATGTTCTCAAAACGTCCTTAAGGCATGAGGCACTTTTTACTTGAGGGGCTGAAACCCTAAGCGTCTTTAAGACGTCTTAAAGACGTTTCGATGACGTTTGGGACGTCCATTTTGCCCATTTGATGCCATTTTAGGCGTCTCATGTTCTCAAAACGTCCTTAAGGCATGAGGCATTTTTTACCTAAGGGGTTGGAACAATAAGCGTCTTTAAGACGTCTTAAAGACGTTTCGACGACGTTTGGGACGTCCATTTTGCCCATTTGATGTCACTTTATGTTCTCAAAACGTCCTTAAGGCATGAGGCACTTTTTACTTGAGGGGCCCATTTGATGCCATTTTAGGCGTCTCATGTTCTCAAAACGTCCTTAAGGTATGAGGCATTTTTTACCTGAGGGGTTGGAACAATAAGCGTCCCTAAGACGTCTTAAAGACGTTTCGAGGACGTTTGGGACGTACATGCTGCCCATTTGATGCCATTTTAGGCGTCTCATATCCTCAAAACGTCCTTAAGGCATGAGGCATTTTTTACCTAAGGGGTTGGAACACTAAGCGTTTTTAAGACGTCTTAAAGACGTTTCGAGGACGTTTGGGACGTCCATGCTGCCCATTTGATGCCATTTTAGGCGTCTCATGTTCTTAAAACGTCTTTAAGGCATGAGGCATTTTTTACCTAAGGGGTTGGAACAATAAGCGTCTTTAAGACGTCTTAAAGACGTTTCGAGGACGTTTTGGGCGTCAATGTTGCCCATTTGATGCCATTTTAGGCGTCTCATGTTCTCAAAACGTCCTTAAGGCATGAGGCATTTTTTACCTAAGGGGTTGGAACAATAAGCGTCTTTAAGACGTCTTAAAGACGTTTCGAGGACGTTTGGGGCGTCCATGCTGCCCATTTGATGCCACTTTAGGCGTCTCATGTTCTCAAAACGTCTTTAAAGAATGAGACATCTAAAATACTTCAACTGAACGTGCATAAACGTCTTAAAGACGTCTTCCGGACGTCCCAAAGATAAGTGTATCGCCATCTCCCCTAATATGCCGTAATTTTACAATTTTCGACTTTAGAACTCTTTTTTTAGATTTCGGAAGAATACAAATTTCTTTTTTTAGCAGAAACAATCAATTTCCACAAAGATATCGAAAATCCCAAAATTCGGATTTCATGACCATACCGAACTTCTTCCAAATAAAGAAAACATCTACTTTTAGTTTTAGGGCAAAAAAAGAGGGAACTTTAAGAGTTGACACTCCTTGAATACTCCCAGGAATACTACAACCAGGTTTCATCTTTGACGATGCACGTGTTCGTCGAACCCTGCACACATATCTCATATGTGTACATATAATCCGAACGTGCCAAGGATACGTTGAGACATTTCTCCCCCACAATCTTTACATGTTACGGAAACGAAACGAGAGGCGCGCGTAGCACGGCGGGCGGCGTTCACGTGATTGTATTGAAATGTCAATCGTAAACAATGCATTGCATAACCCGCGAATCCAGTAGAGTACATGTACTTATAGATTGACATAAGCCCGACACATAGGAGAGCAAAAAGAGACGTCAAAAAGAAAAAGAGTTTCGTGTTGGAACTGAATACAAAAAATATAAAAATAAATATATTTATATATTTTTATCTACGGAGGGAAGGAAGAGAAGTGTCAGAAATCACTTGGCGTGGCAAGGCGTGGGAGTGTAACATTGCCTTCCACTTCTAACAATGGGTCCTTTCTGGCAAAATGTAAGCAGCCGTTGTTTGATCTATATCTACGTCTATATACATCTATATGATTTAACGTCTTGTCATCGAGTCTATATGTTGTAACTCGGAACGACTTATGATAGACATTGTCGAGGTAATTCGGTAGTTAAGGTCAGATATTTTCTTTCTGGCTACTCACAATATTATGAAAGAAATTCATAACTGTGTTAAAACGATATTGTAACAACGGAAAGAGATTAGGTTGAAGATATAAAAAGTAATTTAAAGATAGCTAATCAGTTAAAGATGTAGATTATTAGTGTTAATGGATATTGCAACGTCTATAGAATTCATTGGCAGAGGTTTTACTGTCTTGCTGATTTTCCGTTGTTTTAGTCATCTTTCATGAATGAAACGTCTATTAAATCATCTTTGAAACGTTTTGATAAAGTCTAGCAGGCTTCTAAGTCAGGTATCTGCCCTCATTGTAACGTCTAATATCCTTGAGACGTCTTCAAGAAGACGTTTAGAAGATAACCTAAAGCTTGAGATAATCATTATTAAAGTTGTACCTAGTAAGCAGAGGGACATAAGACGTCCTTGGGACGTTAAAAAAACTTCGTGCTAACTTCAACCTCAGTCTTTTTGATTTTTTTGGAATCTCTTATCATCATTAGACGCTTTTCACACATGAAAGAACTAGAAAACTACACAGTGTCAGAAATTAAAGTCCCTGAAACGTCCTCAAAACGTCCTTGAGACATCCAATATCCTAAAGACGTCTTATATCACTCTGCTCACTGGAAATTTGCTGTCTATTATTAAAATTGTACTTCGTGGGCAGAGGGACACGAGACGTCTTTAGGTAGTTCAAAAGGCGTCCTGCAAACTTTAACCTTAGTCTTCTTGCTATTTTTGAAACGTTCTTTCAGAACTTCTTTCAGAAATTAGACGTCTAAAACACTACACAATTTCAAAAATCAGAGTTTATGGGACGTTCTCAAGACGTCTCAAAGACGTCTAATGTTTTTGTGTTCGCTGGAAAGTTGCGATCTATGGTCAAGATTGTGTCTCAAAAGGTCCTTAAGACATAGGACGTCCTCAAGACATTAGAAAAACCTGTCATAGAAGTCCGTAAAACGTCTTCAAGATGTCCTCAAGCGTTTAGAAGACGTCCTGCAAACTTCAACCTTAGTCTTCTTGCTATTTTTGGAGAGTTGTATCACTTAATGACTCCTTTCAGAAATTGGACGTCTAAAATACAACTTAATGACAAAAATTGGAGTTTATGGGACGTTCTCAAGACGTCTCAAAGAAGTCTAATGTTTTTGTGTTCACTCGAAAGTTGCGGTCTATGGTCAAGATTGTGTCTCAAAAGGTCCTTAAGACATAGGACGTCCTCAAGACATTAGAAAAACCTGTCATAGAAGTCCGCAAAACGTCTTTGAGACTTCCTCAATAAGGGAAGATTTGCCGATTGGCAAATCATAATTATCGTTCGGCAATCGAAGGATTATTAGACGTCTTTGGATCGTCTTATTATGTTTAAGATTCGTCTTTTAGGCACAGAACGTCTCAAAACAACAAAAGGCTTAACAGATCCACAGGATATTTGTAAAACGGCCGTAAGACGTCTAATGTCTCAGTATCCAGTGGGCACGAACTAAAAGACGTCTTTTAGATGTCCCAAAGAAAACTATGACCCTATGCCCACTAGGTCGTTAGTTATATAATTAACTTCCTTTTATTTAAATCACTTGGAATGCAAATATTCCAGTGGGAACAGGGACATTGGACGTCTTTATGACGTCTTAAAGACATTCCCCTGATTTCTATATGAAGCTTTCCGCTATCATAAGGGCGTTTTATCCGAGTGGGCACGAGGAGATAGTCATCTTCTGGACGTCCATATTTGTCCATTTTGTGTCGTTTGGATGTCTCATGTCTTAAAGACGTCTTTCACACATGAGATGTCTGGAAGATAACAAGTCATCTTTGAGATGTCCATATTTGTCCAGTTTGTGTCTTTTAGATGTCTCATGCCTTAAAGTCGTCTTTCAGATATGGGATGTCTAGAAGATATCAAGTCATCTTTGAGATGTCCATATTTGTCCATTTTGTGCCTTTTAGATGTCTCATGCCTTAAAGACGTTTTTCAGATATGGGATGTCTATAAGACATCAATTGGACAGATATAGACGTTTTAAGGTCGCTTTTTGCACCCTTAAGAAACATCTATGGCCCTCTCAGTAGTTATATATATATATATTTACCATTTATTGCGAATGCGAAAATGAATTTCCCTCGATTTGACCCTTATATTCTGTTAAAGTCTCGCGTAGGAGATGTAAAACGCTCGTTTTGCAGCGGCATACAGTTTCGAATTGTCTCGCTAATCTGCGATCATCGCTTCTGAGCCATTAGTCGGTCACGAGCTCGAACCTTTCCCGCCATTATAATCGCGGTAGAGATGCGAAAGGAAGAACGTGGCCCAGAAAGCCATGAACTGACATCAGGTAAAGAGAACCAAAGTTCGCGGTTTGCTCGAGTTTGTCTCAATACCGAGTAACGCTTTACTTGCGCAACATCGAAAACATATCCGGCTCGGAGCTTCAAAGCAAAGTTTCATCTCAGGAGAATTTCAACTTTTTATACTTAACTAGGTCAAATTTATTTTATAAAACTTCTTGTAATGAAGTACCTTATTCAAGTTGGATGTGAGATAATTTTGTTTCCGTGATAAAAAGGTAGTGAAAGAAAGAACAGTAATCCACTTCCTCTAATTTTTCAATATTCATCGATATCTAGCGTCTCAAAGATATTTTCAGAATATTAAAGAATTGAAGTCCATGGGACGTCTTCAAGACGATTGATGTCGTGATGCCTAGAGGGATCGAAATAAAGACAGACGTTGTATATTTGAAATCTAATAGGGCCTTATTTTCTCTAGAAGAGGATTAATTTACTTTTGTTTACTTTCTTTTAAATTAATATACATCTAATTATATTATTTAATATTCCTCAGTAGGCACGGATGGTTAGTAATCTTTAGGGCGCCTAAAAGACGTCTTTAGGACGTCTACATCTGTCCAAATGATATTTTTAGACATTTCATGTCTCAAAAACGTCTAAGTGGGAACGGGGGAAAGTTATCATTGAGACGTTCATAAGACGTCTTTAGGTCGTCTATGTCAGTTCAATAAATACTTTCTAGACGTTCCATTTTTAAGGAAGTCTTTTGAACATGAGACGTCCACAAAAAATTAATTATTCATGTATAAACGTCTTAAAGGAGTTTTTGGACGACCCAAGAACGACTGTGGCTTTTGTTCCAAAAACTTCCTGAGACGTCTTGAGAATGTTTTGAGGACTTCAATGTTCGGCTTTTAATAGTCTTCTAGACGTCTTTTGTCTAAAAGATATACTTTAAGACATAAGACGTTCTCAGACAGCAAGAATCCTAACGTAAAAGTCATCGAAACATCTTTGAGACGTCCTAGAGACGTTAAATGATCCATGCCTACTGGGTGTCTTTGAAAAAGTGTTTCAACTAGTGTCTAATTGATTTTCACTTTTAATTTTGACAACTTCCGGCAGAAAGATATCCTTACAAAAGCACCTAAATAATATTCGGTTATAGTTTTACGAAAAAGTGGATTTAATTGTACATATTATGATTAAATTAATGGCATGACCTATATATGAATCGGGAGTAAAAGAATGATCGTATGGAACTTGTGCAAGTATGTTTCCTTATGAAATCTTTGTGACTGCGAAACTTGTGATATTTCCTTATGAAATCGTCATGACCACCGCACACGTCGAATAATGGTCATACGTAAGATGCGTCTCTGTTACATTAGAAAGTTGTCTTTTAATCAGACCATTCAAGGGGATCCTGGGACTTTAGATTTTGTTAATTTTGTTTATTCAGCAATTCTTTAACTTTCTTCTTAGTACCCAGTGGACACGGGGACGTTGGACGTCTTTGGCACGTCTTAAAAATGTACAGACATTTCAATGTCATGCTTTTCTGTTTTCTAAACGTCTTTTGCTCAGAAGACGTCTTTGAAATACGAGATGTTTTCAAAACAGTAAAAAATCAGGCATAGAAATGTTAAGGACGTCTCAGAGACGTCCAATGCCGGTGTCCCCTGGCTAGAAAGGTATACTGAAAAAAACTAGTAAAATATAGTTCATTCAACCAGTTCCTCTGGCGATTTTACTACTTTTTTACTTAATTTGACTAGAATTTAACTAGTAATCACAGCTTTATTTTCAGTGTGTATATTGGTATTATATTATTAAATATATTATATTGGTATGTTGACTTTGAAGACGTTCTAATGATCTTATGATTCGCACGGGGACTCAAGGCGTCTGTGGAACGTCTTAAAGACGTCCAAGGAATTCGATAGCATGAGTTTGTTCTTTTATGGATGTCTCATGATTCCAAAATATCTTCAAGAAACGAGACATCTTCAAAACAGCCAAAAGTCAAAGATAGAAGTCCGCGGGACATCTTTAAGACGTCCATAAAATTCTATGTAATGATTTTGGTTTCTTATGAATGTTTCATGTTTCAAAAACGTCATTAAAAAGAGACGTCTTCAAAATAGCAAAAATTTAAACAAAATGTCTGTGGGACGTCCTTAAGGCGTCCCAGAGACATTCAATGCCCGTTTATTTTGGTTAGACAGAGATATTGGTCATCTTAAGAATGCTTTAAGGACGTTCTAATAATTTTAAAATCTGCACCGGAACTTTGGACATCTTTGAGATATCTTAAGAACGTTTCGAGGACTTCTATGTCAGGCTTTTCGTTATTTTTTGAAAGTATTTGATCTGAAAGATGTTTTAAAAATACGATGTCTATAGAATAACAAAAATACTGATATAGGAGTCCATGGGACGTCCTTAAGACATCCCATAGACGTACAATGCCTCGTTTCCTTTGGCTAGACAGGGATGTTAATCAACTTTGGAATGTCTTAAGGACGTTCCAATGACTTCAATATGAGTATGGGGACTTTAGACGTCTTGGGAACATGTTAAAGACGTCTATGAAATTCCATGTAATGATTTTGGTTTTTTATGGACGTTTCATGTTTCAAAAACGTCATTAAAATAGACTTCTTCAAAAGAGTCAAAATTGAAATAAAAAAGTTCATGGGACGTCATTAAGACGTCCCAGAGACATCCAATGCCCGAGTCCTTTGGTTGGACATGGATATTGGTCATCTTTAGAAGGCTTTAAGGATGTTCCAACAACTTTAAAATCAGTACGGGGATTTTATAATTCTTCGGGATGTCTTAAAAACGTCTCTAGGAATTTAATATTAGGCTGTCCGTTATTCGTTGAAAGTATTTCGTCTTAAAGATGTTTTGATATACACGATGTCATTAAAATAACAAAAATCCTGACAAAAGAGTCTACGGGACGTCCTTAAGACGTCTTACAGACATACAATGCTTCGTTTCCTTTGACTAGACTGCCCAGTGGGTAAAAAATCTAAAGACGTTCTAAGGATGTCTATAGGACATTTCTAGGACGCCTTTTGGCACGTGCCCTTTGGTCGTCCTAAGGACGTTCTCAAGACGTTCGATATCAGTACAAATAACGTTCGAGAGATATCTTGTGTTTTAAGGACGTTTTTAAGATCTCTTTAGGACATTAGACATCTTTCGTACGTCAGTTGGACTCACATTAGACATTCTGGTAATGTCTAAATAACATCTTTAGGATATCCATGGTTTTGTGCCTACTGGGTGGGATGTTGATGAAATGTTTTTAAGACACGAGACCTTTTTAAAACAGCAAAAATTCAAACATAGAAATCCGCGGGATGTCTTTAAGATCTCGCAAAAAGGTACCCTGTACCCTCTGAGTGATTAGTCTGTATTGTTTATTTAAATATTTAAATACTTCAAAAATTTTCTTTCTAATGAAAATACATTTCTGAACATAAACTCTGTTATTCAATTCAGTGCATTAAAAAATATATGTTAATTAAAAATTGAAATTAATCTAACGACCAGTTTCAATTTAATTCCACCTTCAACCTTTCATTCGAGTTTACAACTTAGTATTCAATCTCTAGACATATTGTTCCACCAATGGGGTTACTAAATGAAGTTCCTGCCTGCACTGAGTAGTGCTTTTGATCATAATTTTACTAATGTGAAGCAACGTTATATTCGAAACATGTAGAATTTACGTGAAATTAACAGTACCGAGATATTCGGGATTTCGAAACAATCGATTCGATTAGCAGAATGAGGTTAACTAATGTTGTGTTTACATTCATGTTGCTTTAGCAACTATAACTATCTATTATTTCAATTTTCAATTACAAGGGTTTATCGATTGCAGGCTTGTAACTTTTAACAGCCCGTCAATTACTTATGATGGTCAAGATTTCAAAAATTATCCTCAACTTCTTATTATTCATTATGAAATGCAGAAACGAGTTCATCAAGAAAAAGTGCTTTATTACATTAAGGTTCTCAAGACGTCTAACGAACGTCTCAAGAATTTTTTTTGAACGAAAGCCATAGTTGTTTTTAGCTTGTTGAAATACGTCTCTAAAACGTCCATGTGTTAATAATTGATGTTCCGTCGAGCTATGTAAAAAAAAACCAGATATTGGAGTTTTCAAGACGTCTTTAAGACGTCCTAAAGACATCTAACGTCCTTGTATTTGCTCAGTGATTAACTTTTGGTTTTCTGTGTATTTTAACTGATTTTCGAGACATCAGACGTCTTCGGGGCGTCTCAAAGTCGGTCCGCGGATTTCTATATCAGGTTCTTTGGTATCTTGAAGACGTCTTATGTCTTAAAGACATTTTCCAGACGAAAGGCGTCTAGAAAACAATAAAAAGACAAACAATAAGGTTCTCAAGACGTCTATCGAACGTCTCAAGAATTTTTTTGAACGAAAGCCATAGTTGTTTTTAGCTTGTTCAAATACGTCTCTAAAACGTCCATGTCTAAATAATTGATGTTCCGTCGAGCTATGTAAAAAAAAAACCAGACATTGGAGTTTTCAAGACGTCATTAAGACGTCCTAAAGACATCTAACGTCCTTGTACTTGCTCAGTGATTAACTTTTGGTTTTCTGTGTATTTTAACTGATTTTCGAGACATCAGACGTCTTCGGGGCGTCTCAAAGTCGTTCCGCGGAATTCTATATCAGGTTATTTGCTATCTTGAAGACGTTTTATGTCTTAAAGACATTTTCAAGACGAAAGGCGTCTAGAAAATAATAAAAAGACAAACAATAAGGTTCTCAAGACGTTTTCAAGACGTCTTACGAACGTCTCAAGAATCTTTTTTGAACGAAAGCCATAGTTGTTTTTAGCTTGTTCAAATACGTCTCTAAGACGCCCATGCCTGAATAAATCATGTTTCCTCGAGGTATGGAAAACAACAAAATTCCAGACATTGAAGTCCTCGAGACCTCGTAAAGACGTCAAATGTTCTCTTGCTCATTGGAGTCTCAGAAAAATTCCAAACCGTAGATAATTTTTCCTATTTATATTTAGATCGATTCTTTCTAATTGGAAACAATCCCCTGAGTATCAAAGTTAAAGATTCCAATAATCCACTGGCACAATTCATTTTCGTTTCACAGAACGAATTAAGTAAGAAATAAGATGGCGTGCAAAAGTCATTTATATGCAACTCACTAAATGGGGTTCTATAGATTTATTACATCATCTCCAGCGTAATAAACAGATATTTTGTACCTTCAGAAGCAAACTGGTCGAATATTTCATTTTCAACAACGAAAGCTCAGGGACTTTAGAGCGTTGGTACGCACTTTTTCGGAAAATGTCAAGCACTTAAACCTTGATATAAGTTCCTTGGCCCAAAGGAGGCTTTGCGGTTTTTAAGGCACATCGTTGTGAGACTCTTTTGCAAGGTTTTAATAGGCAGGTACTTAGAGCAGGTGGGAGGAGGATATAAGCCCATCGCCTGGGGATGATGCTATCAGTGTCTTCGCGCTTTCTCGTGGTAACATAGCATAGCACATTTTCGCGGAAACAACATGATAAAGGTACTTACCAAGTTACGTGAAAATTTCATGTGATAAAGTGCGTGTTTTTTTTACTAGTCGAGTATTTACATTGGGGGTTGAAAAGTTAGGAGTGAATAATTTGTTGATAGAATTAAAATCCTTTGTGATACTAATTTGGATGGTGGATTTACACTTTATGCATTTTACCAAGTGAAATCAGGGATATTAGACGTCTTTGAAACGTCTCACAGACGTCCTAGGGACTTTAATGTCTGCTTATTAGTAACCTAAGGACGTTCTATGGCTTGAAGACGTCTCCGAGATATGAGGTAGAGAAGTTAATTAAAATCTTGAGAATAAAGTTCTGGGACGTCTTAAGGACGTCTTCAAAACGTCTAATATCACTGTTCCTATGGGGTGGTTTAATTATACGTAAAATTTCAAACGTCTTTGAGATGTCTTAGGGACTTTAATGTTAGGATTTTGTTTTATTTTAGGACGTCTTTAATACGTCTCAGAGATGTCTAATATCTTTCTGCTCTGTGAGAGTTAGTTCTCATAAAAATTTGTTTGGTTGCTAATTAGTGTGTTTGAGTATGACATTAAACATGGTTCTAAATATGTCAAGAAATAATTTTGTATAGACCTTTAATTAATCGTAATTAATAAGTATTAAGATCAATATCAACTAGAGGAATAATCATCTGAGAAAGCGGAACGCGAGACAAAAGTCCGGTAGTTTTGAAATGTTTGCATACTACACTTTCCCATCTGAGACAAAATACTTTCCACTTCTCTTGCATGTGTGTCTTCCGGAATAATTTTTTCTTAGATTTCACGTCTTAATTAGAGAAACAAGAGATTATTTTTAGTGACAATTGAACTTATCGAAAATGATTTATAAAAGCAGTATAGTATGGAAACATTAAACGTCTTAGAGACGTTTTGAGGACGTCTCTTAAATTTAAGTATCAGTTTTTTATTGTCTTCTGGGCACCTTATATCTGAAAGACATCTTTCAGATGTGAGACGTTCTCATAATAGGAAAAAAATAGCATTGAAGTTGGTAAGACGTCCCATAGATATCCAATATTTCCAGGCCAATTGAGTAACTTAAGACGAAAATATTCCAGAGGGCACAAAACCTTGGACATTCAAGAAAGGTCTTTGAAACGTTACTAAAACGTCCAATGTCAGTCTAATTGACGTACCCAAGATGTCTAATGTCCTAAAGATGACCTAAAAACGTCCTTAAAATACAAGATATCCTTGGGACATCATTTTCACTGACAATGAACGTCTCTAGTACGTTCAAAAGACATCCTATAGACATCCTTAGGACGGCTTTAGATTTTTTTCCCACTTGTTATTTTAATTGGGATTTAGTAGACGCAATAATATTGGACGTCTTAAGGACGTCTCAGCAACTACAATGCCAGGTTCTTTCTTGTCCTTCAGCTAACTCCATCCGTAGGACGTCTTTAAAACATAAGACGTTCTCAGGATATGAAAATAGTTGTCATTGAGACGTTCAATAGACGTCGTTAGTGTGTTCATGCATGTTCACAAGACGTTGTTTGGAATGACAGGGACGCTCCAAAGAAGACTATGTTCTCGTACTCTTAAGAATTTTTTGTTAATAAAATCTGAGCGAATACATTTTTAATAGAAATAATTAGGAATAAATGGACATCTGTTGCAGATTTTAAGCTTGCTCAGCGCCATAGTCGCGTGGAGCAATGGACTCGTTATCAGCGGTTACGACGGAGGTCACGCCAATGTTTACGATTACGCGGGTCTAGAAGATTACGGAGGACATGCAGTTCTTCCAACAGTAGGAGTGCCAGTACATTCAGTTTCTGCCTCTCCTTTACACCTTTCTGCAAAAGACTTGCACGCCTTCAATCACTACCCCGAGCATCATGAACATCACGAGCCTGACCATGATTACTATGTAAGTAAATTGATTATATCCAGAAATTGAATACACTGGACGTCTTAAGGACTTTAATGTTAGGCATTTAGTTGCCTTCTGGACGTCTAATGTATCTAAGACACACTTAGACATAAGACGTCTTTAAGATATGTCAAGATATTTGTTGCCTTGACGACGTCTCATGTCCTAAAAACGTCCTCAAAGCATGAGACGTATTCAAGACTTAAGACGTCTTTAGGATATCCTGTGACAGAAGGGCATATTCGGCTTTAGGACATCACAAAAACATATTTAGAACATTCATATTTGTCCAACTAGTGTATTCGAAAATTTTCAATTCTTCAAGACGTCTTTTAGCGATATGACGTCTACGAGACATCAGTTTTATAGATAGAGACGTTTTAAAGATGTCTTGACGTTCCGAAGATGACTATATCACCATGCGCACTGGTAACGAAATACCGTCTTCGGGTCGTTCAGAAGACGTCTTATAGATGTCGAAAATCTTTATCCTCACTTATTTTGATTCTTCTAATTTATATACATGAATCAATAATTTTTTCCGGATTCAATCAATGAAAAAAAATGATATCAATTCATGAGCTCTTTCATAAATTCTGTATTTACATAGTGATCATAGCGACATTGTACGTCTTTGAGACGTCTTGAAGACGTCTTGTGAACTTCCTTATGTCAAGATATTCGTTTTCTCGAAGTCGTCGCACGTCCTAAAGACATCTTTTCGAAAAAATACGTGAGGGAGACAACAATAATTCCGACATTGGAGACCACGAGACGTTCCTAAGGCGTCTATTCTCGTATCAAAAATTTCTCGTTGCTCTTTAGATAATGATCTAGAATGCATAGAGGGTCCATTGTACAAAAAATCTAAAGACTACCTAAGGATGTTTATAGAACGTCTCTATGACGTCTCTTGGACGATCTCAGGACGTTAAAGGTAATTTCAAATGACATATCAGGGATATCTTGTCTTTTAAGGACGTTTTTAGGACGTCTTTAGAAAATGAGACGTCTTTAGTACGTTGCCTGCACTGACACTGGACGTCCTAGTAACGCCTCAAGGACTTATCTTTTATGTCCAGGGTTTTGTATCCACTGGGAACATAGTTGTACCCGCAAATCCAACTAACGTCTTGAATACAACATATTAATTGAATGCCTGTCCAACTAATATCTCTTGTTCTATAGACGTCTTCAAGATATAAGACGTCTTTGAAATATTCAGTGGCAGAGGGACATATTCGTCCTTAGGACGTCAAGAAAACATGTTTAGGACATTCACATCAGTCCATTCACAAAGACGTCTTTTGGAGATATAAAATCACAAGTCATCAATTGGATAGATACAGACGTTTTAAGGATGTCTTTAACGTCCCAAAAACGTCTATCCTCGTATCAAAAATTTCCTGTTGCTCTCTCGATAATTATCTAGAATGCACAGAGGATCCATTGCGCAAAAATCTAAAAACAAATTTTAAGACGTCTCCATGACGTCTCTTGGACGTCCTAGGGATGTTATCAAGACGTTAAAAGGTCACTTCAAGTTACATCCCAGAAATATCTTGTGTTTTGAGGACGTTTCTAGGATGTCTTTAGGACATCTTTAGGACATTAGACATCGTTGGTACGTCGATTGCATTGGCACTGGACGTCATAATAACGTCTCAAGTACTTTTCTTAGATGTCCGCGATTTTATCTACTAGGGAGATAGTTGTATCCAGAAAGTCCAAAATACGTCTTCAAAACGTCTATGCATGTCCAATTAACTTCTTGTAGACGTCTTGTGACCTAAAGACGTCCTCAAGGCATGATAAGTATAAAAGACATCAATCAAAATAGACGTCTTAAAGACCCCTCTCTAATTTCATTCAGAAGTACTTTTCACACTCAAAGTTACTTTCACGGTGTAGGGAAACCTTAATATCCATATCTCATACATGTACAATTTAAAAGCCCATTTCAATTTTGTCTGAGATTAAGGCGATAAGTTCTTCCTAACGTTAGTCTTACACAAAGATCTACCACAGATAGGAACATAATGTAGCTACTTAGGTGCAGCATAATGTAGGGTCTAATGTAAATGTGTAAGTAATTTTACGATAATAGAGTGTAGACTTACTGACTGACTGGCATGACCCATAACATCCCGCGGCTTTGCCTTTATATACGAAGATCCTTTCAAACAGAAGCTATTATGAAAGTATCCGTAGTAACGAACGTGTAACAGGTTAACTGACATAATAAATATACTCGTTTTACCTAATTGTCACACTGGGTGTGAGGGGCCAAAGAAGAAATGTTCTGTCACAACGACTAAATAATTACAGTAGCCTGCTTCACATGACCCCATGTCATTTCAAATAAGATCCAAATCCACTGAATCTTTATCACCAGTAACGTGGCAAAGATTGGCAAAGGTCGCGTGAAAGATTATAAAATGATCTTTACTCCTGTGACATTCTCACATACGCTTTCACAACTTTAATGCCTTTCACATATTACTCGAGCCCTAATGGGAATCAGAATCATCCAAAATTTTAATTCCAGAAGAAATGGAGGGTAATAAAAAATATCAGGTCGAGTTTAGGTTCTGGATAGTTCTTCAAGTTGGGTAACTGGTTTGAAGTCTTTCTAGGTGGACTTTTCAGGCCCTGTATAGATGCTAGATAGTATTAAATGACAGAAAAATGTAAACTGTTCAAAGGGTTGAAAATTTTTTACGATATAAGTTCATTATGGACTCGATCAGAAGTTCTGGTCGGGTCCTTTTCAGGAGCTGGATAGTCTTCCGCGACAGAATTTTTATGTACTGTCCAAACTTTCTGTTCAAGTCTATTTAAGTTACAATTGGATAATTTCTGTAGGTGAATGATTTTAAAAGTCTGTCTAAGTCTTCTGTTCAGGTTAAGTCCTGGTGCTAGCTAGCTTTCCAATACTAATTTATTATTTGAATTTGCAACATCTCATGATAGTGTGAATCCTTTAGGTTATACAAATTTGATAAATGCCCAGACAGTTTGGTCAGGCCCACTTTTAAGTACTGTTCAGTACAGCCAGTACTGTTTAGCCGCAACTGAACTTCTATAACTGGCACAGTAATGGCTATCATGAATATTTAGTACTGCGCCAGTACTGGGAAGACTGTACTGCGCGACAGTACTACACTAGTACTGGTTAACCACTACTGACTTGCCATTACTGGCGCCCTACTGGCGCAGTACTAAAGTTTTATTTTACACTGAAAATAGAATTTCAATTATAATTTTATTAAAAAAGCACAGTTATTCAAACATTAATTATTACATTTAATTCGAAAAAATAATTATTTATTTCCACGATTTATTAATAAAATAGTATTTATTTTTTTTATATTATATAATGTACCAATTAGCCAGTAATGGAATGCCCGTAAAAGAACAGTACTGACTGGTACTGGCAGACAGTACTTACACTGTACTGACAAGCCAGCACTGGCGAAGCATTATTATCCCCGTATTCTGCCAATCCGTGCGCAGTACTAATTACCAGTATCGATCCAGTATCCTACAGTATGGGTGTAGTACTGCGTCCGTTATGGAAGTGGGACCGATCCCAGAACTGGCTTGCCAGTACGGTTCAAGTAAGCGTGAGCCAGTAATGGCATGTCCGTATAAGCCCAGTGATGACTGCTATTGACAGGCTGTACTAGCCAGTACTGGTAATGCGTTATCATCCCCGTATTATTCCAGTACAGGAACCTGTATTGATTGCCAGTACCATGCTCATATCCGCCAGTAAGGGGGTAGTACTGCGCCCGTTGGGAAAGTCCGATCGAGCCCAGTATTGGCTTGCCAGTACGGTTTTAGTACTGGCTATCCAGAATTTCCATGTCCGTGTGAGCCCAGTACTGGCTCGTACTGACAGGCAGTACCCAGACAGTACTGGTAATGTGTTATCATCCCCGTATTATGCCAGTACAGGAACCAATATTGATTGCCAGTACCGCGCTCATATCCGACAGTAAGGGGGTAGTACTGCGCCCGTTGTGATAGTCCGGCCGAGCCCAGTATTGGCTTGCCAGTACGGTCCTAGTACTGGCTAGCCAGAATTTGCATAACAGTGTAAGCCTAGTACTGGCTCGTACTGGCAGGCAGTACCCAGGCAGTACTGGTAATGCGTTATCATCGCCGTATTATGCCGGCACAGGTCCCAGTACTGACTGTCAGTACCGCGCCCGTTGTTAAAATCTGATTAAGTTGATTAAATTTACATACCTATAAATTTTGAATTAATGTACCATTTTTTTGTTTTAGTCACATCCAAAGTATACATTCAATTATGGAGTGCACGATCCACATACTGGAGACGTGAAGACGCAACACGAGATTCGTGATGGAGATGTTGTCCATGGATCGTATAGTGTGAACGAACCTGATGGCAGTGTGAGAATTGTTGAATATACCGCAGACGATCACAATGGATTCAATGCAGTAGTAAAAAAAGTAGGACCTGCCGTACATCCGGTGCCAGTTCCGGTCCATAAATATGTTCATGCGGCGCCTGAATATTATGGCTACGAATTTGATAAACATCATTACTAACATATCCTGATTGCGCTCATTAAACCTATTGTTCATGTATTCAATTTCCCGAAGTAAATCAACCAGAAAAATATATTCTTGCGGTAATAAGATCCCTTTTGCCTTGAAAGGATTATAGTATTTTTACTGAGTGATGAAAACAAATCTAGATTAAATTTAAAGAATTTTTGTTAATTTCTCATTTTTTTGGCATTGGGTCAGACTCTTTTTATTTTCTTCTATTAAAATTTGAATTTTGGGTCAATATAATAGCAGACATGTCATCAAACATGTCACTTTACAATTAAATTTAAACTTCTCCATTCCTAATCCAGAAGCATTTCTCCTACTTGTGAAACTTCGGGGTTTTTAGAGAACTTAGTTTTTCTTTATTTATGTTTTATTTTTGTAAGCAGCACTCGAAAAAGCGTCGAAATAGTGGTTTTGAAGGCGTTTCGGAGATTAATTCACAAGTTTTAAATATAAATATAATAATTTAGAAGCATTTATATTTTATGTAAGTTATTCGCATGTTTGTAAAAAACTCAAAGATTAGACGTTTTAAAGACGTCCAGAAGACTTGTAATTTGCGAGTCTCGCGTTTCAAAAACGTCTTTTAAGATATAAGATGATGAGGGTAGCAAAATCTTGATATCCTTAAGACTTCCCGACGTGAGACGTCTTTGGAAGTATTAAAGGCGTCTTGAAAATGTCAGTGTCAAGCTTTTTGTTTCCTTCTGGAGGCACCATGTCTAAAAGACGTCTTCAAGTCATGAAGCATCCTCAGGACAGTAAAAGACCGACATTCAAGTCCATCAGACGTTTTGAAAACGTTTAACGTTTTCATGTCCACTGTGAAGTAATTCAAATTTACGGTTATTTGATATGATATCAATTTGATTTATAGTGTGCACGGGGATGTTAGACGTCTTTGGGACCTGTTAAGGACGTCCCAAGAAATTTATTGTCAAGCCTATTGCTCTCATGATATCGCCTTGTGTCCTAAAGATGATGCTCAAACTTCTTGACGTCTGCAGGAAAGAAAAAAACTCAACGTCGCAATTCTTGGGACGTACTTTAGATGTTCCTAAGACGTCTAATGCTTTTGTGTCCACAGAGTTGTTGCTTTCAGTTTATAAAATTTTTGGAAGATGTTAGAGTGACTTCTCATTGTATAATTCGTCTTTGAGACATCCAAAAGACGTCTCCAGGATGTCCAAAATACGTCTCTTGTACGTCCAAAAAACGTCTTCAGCACCTCCATGTCTGTCTCATTCATGTCTCGTAGACATCTTATGTCCGAAAGACGTCCATAAGACGTCTAGAAAATAACAATTTGACTCAAATGGACGTCTTAAAGACGTCTTTTAGACGTATTAAATACTTTGTAGTCTCTTTTTATCACCTCACAATCATCTTCAATTTAAAGTCTGATTGTAATTCCATGACAAATGATAGACTTTTTTACCGACTGTATCTGTATTTTCAAATAAATTGTATAGAATTGAAAAACAATAGAAATGCATTTTTATTTTCTCTCCAATATATTTTAAGTAAACCATCCCTGAGAAATTTGTTGGATTTTCTTTTAGGAGGACAGAATTTAAATGCGGACATAAAAAAAACGTCAATGGACTCAAAACGTCACATAATGCGTATGCGACGCTTTCGCAGCAGGAAGGTCGTTTTTATCTACTACGGATATTTTGCATAAGAATGAAACTCAATGATATATTCAGAGGACCTCGAAGACTTTCGCTATTTTCTGCCAGTCACGTTTAGGATCCAAGAGTCTCTCTAAACGGAATGAATATATAGAAAAAGTAAACACACAAAGTTGGGAAATGAAATATGTATAAACGAAAAGTATTTACAATGATATTAATTGATTTATTACAATTATTTTTAAAATGCATATTTTTTTTATTTTTATGAATATATAAGCATCACGTAATTGCTCGACATGTATACAGAAATACCTTGAAAGGCGTGAGTTTGAAACAAATTTAATTAGCATTCGTCTTCCATCAATTTACCTCCTTTCTCATAATTTTTTACTAAACTCTCTTCAGCTCGTGTTTCTTTTCACTCGGGGAAAGGTTTCAAAAGTTGGAAAACAATAATCCAGAACATTTTAAGTTTAATAGAATCACAACCAGAGCTTTACTTCCCTTTGTTTTGTTATTATATTCAAATCGATCCTTCTGTAAGGTGAGATTGAAATCCAACAAATATATTCAGAAAAAATGTTTCTTACGTTTATGTAGAAATATAAAAAAATGTTGTTTGGAATAAAAACTTATAAACTTCAATACCAATGTAATTTTATTTTTAAAATATCTTAATACTGTTTCTAATATGTTCTAACCCAGTGGGCACGAAAACATTTGACGTCATTAGGACGTCTTTTGAACGTCTTGAAGACGTCTTATGTTAGAGAGACGTCTTTTGGATAAAAAATGTCTCCAAAGATTAAAACGTCTAAAAAAACCACAGGACGTTTTTAAAACGGCTGTAAGACGTTAAATGCCTCAGTGCCTAATTGGTACCTATTAGGCACGGTTTAAAAGGTGTCTTTTAAACGTCCCAAAGACGATTATGTCCCCGTGCCCAGTAGGTTGTGAGTTATATAATTAAATTTTTAAAATTGAAATGACTAAATATGCAAATCATCCAATGGGAACAGGGACATTGGACGTCTTTATGACGTCTTGGAACAAGAAACACAACGAGAAAGTCTGTGAGACGTCCTTAAGACTTGCAATGTCCCCGTGCCAAATGGCAAATCATTATTTTTATTCAGCACTCAAAGAAATAGTAACGTTTTTAAAGCGTCTTGAAGACGTTTTATGTTTGAGAGAGGTCTTTTAGATATGAAACGTCTTCAAACAACAAAAGGCCTATAAATTTCACAGGACGTTTTTAAAACGGCTGTAAGACTTTCAATGCCTCAGTGCCTAATTGGTACCTATTAGGCACAGTATAAGAGACGTCTTTCAAATGTCCCAAAGACGACTTTGTCCATGTGCAAATCACTCAGTGGGCATAGGGACATTAGACGTCTTTAGGATCTTTTAAAGACGTTCTGCTGATTTCTATATGAAGTTTTCCAGTATCATGAGGGAGTTTTATTCGAGTGGGCGTGGAAACATTGTGATCTCTGGGACGTCTATAAGACGTCTTTAGGAGGTCCATATTTGTCAAATTAATGTTTTGTGGACGTCTCGTGTGTCGAAACCATCTTTAAGATATTAGACGTCCTAAAGGCGTGATAAAAAGATATTTAATGTAATTGTCACAGAATCGATGCAGCGTAAACCCTATAACATAAATAGAAATTTGATTGACTGGGACGTTAAATGATAATTGACTGAGCGTTAACATTTAATGGCACATTCAAGGTACAGTACTGCAAAAGAATTTCATATCGATGTTACATTCCATCTCGTCATTGTTTATCCTTAATACAAATTACGTCATTTTGCCATTATGAGTTGAACTTAAGGACGCAAATGATTAGTCTTACCTAGAACCTCAAATGAACTAAATGTACAGGCAGATGGAAACTGTTCCACCCAATGAGCAACGCGTGTCTTAACTGTAAAAATAAGTATATATCTGAGAATTTAAAGCGATATTCATGAATACTTCAGTCATTATTCAAAAATAAAATAAACTAATGGGCACAGGGACATAGTCCTCTTTAAGACGTCTTTAAGACGTCTTTTAGATATATCAAGTCTTGAAGACGTCTGTCGGACATAGGTCAACGTCCATGTCTTATGGAGAAGGACTGATAATATTTTTTTAAATTTTACTTTAGTTAATTTTACCTGGTTACCTGGCTCTAACCTGGCACGAAATACTGAACCAGAAACGGACCTCTTTAAATAAATAGCCAAAAAAAATGGTATTGAAATAAACTATCTGGAGATCTCGGCTCAAATCTGGCTTGGTGTTCCATACCAGGTCAGGACTTGCCAATATCGTGCCATGTCTGAGCCACAATACATTTTTTGCTTGAGAAAAAAACAGATTTCTATCAAAGATTGATGAATGTGATTTCTTCTTGATACTGAATCCTAAGTAAACAATTTATTGCGGCTCAGGCCTGGCACAATATTGGTATGTCTTCACCTTGTATGGAACACCGAGCCAGGTTTGAGCCGAGATATCTGGATATTTTATTTCAATACCATCTGTTGGTTTGACCATTTATCTGAAGAGATCCGTTTCTGGTGCAGTATTTCGTGCCAGGCTAGGACCAGGTTGAAGAATTTGAGCACGGATTATATAAAATTATACCTAAATCCATTAAGAGAGAACATTCAATTTCATGAAAAATAGAAATTTAGAAATATTTTTCTTTCTTAATTAAACATAAGTATCATGATAATTAAATAACTATAACATTTTGCAACTACTATAATTATAATATCGTTCTAACAAATTCTTTAATTAGTCGAGCTCCAATTTTTTGTTATTATTGTAATTCTACATATGCAGAAATGTGACAGTTACACTACTTATGTATTTTTATGACACTTTAATGAAAGCGTCTGATTCTCCCAATGACAACTTTTACGATTATACTACTAGTAACGATATTTTACTGGAATAAGGACAACGTTTTATATTCTCACGCTCACATGAATGGATTTAAAAGCCAAGAGATTTCTACACACGTATCAAAATAAGAACAAATCCTAAATTTACACAATAATAAAAAATTAAAATAACATCGAAAATGAATCAATCTACTTTCGATTATTTCGAAAGTATCACAAGTTATTATCGGTCGTATGTAAAGAAACGCACAATATAATAGCAGAGGAAAGAAATAATTTAAGTTTTTTTTTAAAATTGTCAGGTAACAGGAAATATCTAAAGCATTAATATCAACTTTATGGGTCGAGTTTATAGACTTCACCTTCGACTAATTCTTTACGTAAAACGATGCAAGAATAGAATCACTTATGATTACATAAACCTATATTTTTATATTTCCTTATTTTAACATTTGGCCAGGATCATTAATATTTTCTCTTCATTAAGAATTCTTATTTTCAAGTGTAACACATTTTTTTTTACAAAACTACAAAAAAATTAACTAAATTTGGACAAAACAATATTAATAAGAATCATTTAACGTTTTTGGGACGTCCTAAGGACGTCTTGCGGATTTCTATATCTGTCTTTTTGTTTTTGTTTGGACGTCTTCTGCTTTAAAGACATCTTTTAGACAAAAAAATGCCCAAAAGACAGTAAAACGACTAAAAATAAAATCACTGGAACGTCTTTTAAAACATTGGATATTTTAATAGTGTCTCTGGACTTTGGTGTCAGACTCGGTGTTTTCTGCTGAACGTCTTAAGGACATGAAATGTCCTCAGTACACTGAAGTCTACAAAACGTCTTCCAAATTCTCGCAGACTTCAATGTCAGTCTCTTTTCCATCCCGGAGACGTATCATCTCTTAGAGACGTCTTTAGTGGATAAAACGACCAGAAAAGAGCAAAAAACCTAAAACTAAAGTTTTTAGGATGTTTTAAAGACGTTCCAAAGACGTCCAATATTACTGCATCTACTGGTATTAACTACAAGATAAAAACCCAATAGGCACAAGGGCATTAGACGTCTTCGGAAAACCTTAAAGACGTTTTGTTGATTTTAATCTCAGTATTATTGTTATTCAAAAAAATTATGTCTTTGAGACATCTTTTCAACATAAGACGTCAGAGAAAGCAGCAGAAAGTCTGATACTAAAGTTTGCAGCACATTATTGATACATATCTAAGATGTCCAGTCCCCGTGTCCATTCCCAGTGGACCCAGTGGGTGTTTTCGTCTTTGAGATATTATAAAGACGTCTTTAAGACATCAAACGTCTGAAAGACAGCATACAGGCAGGCACTGACATCTTAAAGACGTTTTCTGGACATCCTAAAGGCGTCTAACGTCCCCGTACTCACCAGACTGGAGACTTTTTATTGTGAAAAATATTCTTCAATATTTAAAATAAGTCTAACGCTTTGAATGACTGGAATGAACTCAATGATTTGTTACTCCATATGCTCCCATAAAATGAACAAACGCATGTTTGAAATCGCATAGAATTCGAGACTTTATCAGATGAACCTGTGGTACACCGTACAGAATAATTCGTAGTAATGTGCTTTTTCATTTATGTTGCCGCTCCTACGCAACGTGCATACAACTGCACTTATCATAAATGAAAGAAAGTTGTTCGAGTTACAAAATATTTTCTTTCCAGTTTTATCATTTTTTTCAAATCCTGTCCGTAGTATTTGTAAATTTGCTTCATCATTCCGAAAATCAAGACTAATTAGAACTAATTTTAAAAATACCTTACACTTTATTGATAGATGTAACATCAATAAGCAATGGGGCAGTTAACGTCTTCGAGACGTCTTAAAGACGTCTTTCGGTCATAGGACGTCCACAAGATATTAATGACAATACATAGACGTCTTATAGACACCCGAGTGAAAATTTCCATGTGACTCTGACGAAGTCTTGGTCAGAGAGACAAATTCGTTAGTAAAATACTCATTCAGATCGGGGCCAGACTTGGCAGCCCGATTTCGTAGAATGATTTAGTCTGGGCCTAGTTCGGCTATGTGTTTTTTCATCAGCCTGTGCCAAAGTATGGCAATTTGGACACACGTATATTATTACAGATTTTAACCTATGAAACTATTTTAATGTGTGCCAGGCTAGGCCCAGTCCTGTCATACCCTAAGTTGGAAAGAAATTCGAGTCGCGTCTGGACTCGGACAATCGTACGGAATGCAAGAATTTATACAAAATGACATAGCCCAGACCTGGCGCAAGCCTGGCAAGCCTTGTTTTTGCACTATACGCTGACCCATGCCAGAGCCTGGCCTACTAATTTTTTTTGGCGCTCTCTTAGGTTTTTAATCTACCTGAGAAGTCTGGTTCAGCCTCTCATTTCAGGACAGAGCCAAGTTAGTTAATTTTTCCAGGTTTTTTTTACTTTTGAATTTCATTTAATTATTTTTGTACTTAATTCAGAATATAATAGGATAATTTTTTTTAGCAGAGTTAGGATTTTGATGGTTGAGGATTATTTGAATTTTACGTGAAATTAAAGGCTTTTATTTATTTTTTTTTTTTTTTTTCTCATTAAGCAATGCAAATATCATATGACGCTGAGACTAGTTAATTAAGTCATTTTGAAAGTGTGAAATTCTAGGGTAAAACTGAAGATTTACGTTCTCTTTCAAAAATTAGACTCCGCCTAGAAGAACAATGCTTATGGTTTAGTAACACCTTGACACTTATTAGCAGATCTTTTGCCAACTAGTCATCGATTATCAACCTGTCATTTAGAGAACATGGATACTTTGCAAAAAAGTAGACAATTTATTTGGTTTATTGGAGTTTATGAGGTTTAGGGCGTGTGTCTAGGACAAACTAGTTTCATTTTTATGCTAAACCGTGAGTGATGCATCAATGAGTAATCGTTCCACTTAAAGAAATGCTATGTAATCATATATTGTGACGAATACCATAATATGTATATCCTTCAAAAATACTGTGAAATTAAATACTTAATAAAATATTATTCATCTTTAAACCTCTTTTCTCCTCCTAAGTTTCACACCGCTATACATTTTTAATTATTTGATGGAAATACTAATTTGAATGCTAAAAAATATTGCATTCTTGAGCATCTATGGAAATTTCTTTGGTCTACTTCAGGTGCTGGATAGTTTTACATAATAGAAATGTTTGTATAGATTACCATAAGCAGTTATATGTTAGTCATCCAGCCATAAGAGAAAAATTTCTAACTTTTCCAAACAGTTTCATCTGGGCCATTTTAGGCTCTGGATAGTTTTCCATGGTACCAAATCTCTTATTTCCGTCGACAAATAAACTTTAGATGATCTGATCTGGCATGGTTCAGATGCTGGATAGTTTTCCACGATTCAAAAGTCTTTAAAAGTCTGTATAGACAGTTTTTCAGAATCTGTCTAGACACTGATCAGCTTTCCATGCTCGAAGAATTTTTATACTCTGTCTTATTAAACCAATGAAGAAGTTGAATATTTTTCAGAGCAATAAAAAAAATTGTTATGAATCTAAAGAGACGGTTTGACCAGGACCTGTCTAGATACTAGTCAGTTTTCCAAAATGGTATTTTTTATCTCTATCTAGGTTGTTTTATTTAGTTCATTACAAGTATTAGATAGTTTTCACGATATACAATTTTCTAAACTCATACAGACGTTCCAATTCGATGCTGCTTAGTTACTAGTCAGTCTTCCATGATATAAAATTTTCTGAAAATGTTCCAGATGGTTTCATCGTGACCATTTATGCATTGGGCAGATCACTACCATGTGAATAATTTTATCACTTAATAAAGCTCCAGTTCTGTCGCTAGATAGTTTTCCTAGGTAGAAGTATTGTCTCTCTATAAATAAGTAGTCTAATAAATTTGTATTTAAACCTTAATCAGCCTTTTTTGATATGAAAGAATTTTAATTCTATATATATATCATCTAATCAGGTTCTATTTAGGAACTGTTTAGCCATGAAAAAACTCCATTTAGTTTGGCTTGTGCCAAAGTAGCGCACCTTGCTTGAGACTCTCCAAAAGTATAACCGTTCTTATTAAAGTTAGATTTGCCTTTAGGCGATATAGTTTTTTTATGAAGGCTAAAAAGTATCACTTGCGTTTATAATAAGATTTCCTATAAGTTCGCATACTCGATTTAGAATACGTGTTTCCCATTGGTCACGCTACTTTTTCCTTTGGTGTAACTTTACGACCTTCGTCAAAGCCGCGCTCTATCGCGTTGCCCGGGCGGTCATTTGTCGTAAGCAAGGTACATTCGGTAACGCAGGTTTCATTGATGAAGAAAAAAAAAAGGCAGAACGAGACCTTGAATTACACAACAAGCGAGACAACGGGAGCGCTCTGTCATTCCAAAGTAGTGTACGCCACCTTAACTCCCTATAAAAGAGACCGAATGAACAGTAGAGTTATTAGTTCGCGTTTCCGCAGCTTAAACGTTCAACAAACATGTTTTTCGAGGTACGTCTCAGTGTTTCGAAGATAATTCGTCTCTGTCGAGATCTTCGAGAAATTAACTTTGCGTAGTTGTATTATAATATAAAGCGTGAACCATCCTCAAGAATCATTGAATCATAAAAAGTGAAGAAAAATATGAGAAAAGAAATTACACAGTGAGTCCGGGGACATTAGACGTCTTAGGGACGTCTTATTAGTGTCTTAGGGACAATGTGAGCCTTTTTGTTGTTCATGGACGTCTCATGGCTGAAAGACGTTTTCAAGTCAGGAAACATCCTTAGGATAGCAAAAATACTGAGATTCGAGATCTTAAGACGTTTTAAAGACGTTTTGAAGACGTCCTGCAACCCAAAACTCACTGGGTCCTTTTCGATATCTTGTATACTTGATTTTTATATATTGGGATATTTTTAAATTGTGAAATATTTTCTTACGTGATTTGAAGTTTTTTTATTTTTTTTATAATTTTATAACGTCTTAGCAACGTCTATAGGACGTCGATGTCTATCTAATTGGAGTTTTGTCAACGTCTCATGTCCAAAAGATGCTCTTAAGGAAAATGAACGTTTGAAAAATATCGATTGTAAAGACATAGAGGTTCTAAAGACGTCTTTTGGACTTTACAAAGACGACTGTGTTGCCCTGTCTACTTGGAAGTGATTGCTCTAGTGTAAAATATTGACTTATTACCCAGCGGACAATAAATCTAAAGACGTCTTAAGGATGTCTATAGAACGTCTCTAGGACTTCTTTTTATGTCCTAGGAACATTTTCAGGACGTTCAATGCCAGTCAAAATAACGTTCGAGGGGTATCTTGTGTTTTAAGGACGTTTTCAGGATGTCTCTAGGACATTAGATACCTTTGACTTGAGGACAATAGACGTCATTGAAACATCTGAAAAACGTCCTAGAAATTCCATATCAATATATTTGCATTTCTCTGGACGTTTCAAGTCTGAAAGACAAACTTTAAACTGAGACGTTCTTAGGACTGCAACCTGACAGTCTTTAGGACGTTCATAAGACGTTTTAAAGACGTCCAGCGTCCTTCTCTCTACTGTGATATATTTCTCTTTATTTAAATCTTTTACCTATACCTAAATGTTGTAATAATATTGTAGAATGTACGAAATTTTGAAGTAGAATAGTTTAAACTAAATTCCATTTAAATTATTCAAAAATTAAAATCTCTCGTTCCTTTTACTTTGTGACTCTTACATTTTAATGCATTCTATTTTTTGGGAATACTCTGTTGCAAGTTGATAAATTACTCCATGGAATTCATAAAATTTACATAAAAAGAAATCGTTTGTATTTCTTTTGTCCGAATAGTCGAAATTTCTCTAAGTATTTTTTTTTTGTTGAGAAAAATGTTGGTGATCTAATTAAATTTTAAAATTTGTGTAGGTTGCAGCCCTTATTGTTATGTCCGTCGCCAGCGACGCTGTTATTTCCGAATATGACGGAAACGGATACGCAGATGTTGGATATAACGGATTAGGCGGATATGGATATGAACAAGCACTTCCAGCCACTGGTTTGTTGCCAGTGGTTAACAAAGTTGCATACGAACCAGGATACGGAGCTTACGCAGGATACGGAGGATACAACGGATATAGTGGTTACGGAAACAATTACGGAACAGGTCACGGAAACGTTTACGGAACTAGTTACGGAACAGGTCACGGAACTGGTTATGGAACTGGTTACGGAACTGGTTACGGAACGAGTCATGGAACCTACGTAAACAATGACGGATACGGATACGGGCATGACGATCATCTCGATACCCACGTAAGTCATATTGAATTCTATCCAATTTGACTTAATTAGAAATTCATACAAATAAACTCCGAATTAATTCGAGTAAAATTCTTTTTGATAAAAGTTTATTCAAGTTAAGAAATTAATACAAATTTTGTAAATCCAAGAGACTAAATTGAGTTAAAAGTGGATTCAAACGGATACGTGTAAATTCAACTGAATCCAAGTATATTCCAGTAAACTCAATACGCTGAAGGACATTAGACGTTCAAGAGACGTTATAGAAACGTTTCGGAAAATTTATTTCCAGGCTTTTCGTTGTCTTCTTCACCAATAATGTCTAAAAGACGTCTTTGAAACACGAGACGTTCTTAGGATAGCAAAAAGATTGATATTTAAGTCTACAGAACGTTTTTGAGACGTCCCAAATACGTCCGACATTTCCATACCCACTGGGAACTCAATAAAATCCAATGATCTTAATACTCCTAGATCGTCTAGTATTCTTATGAAATAATTCAAGTTTCTAATGATCATGGAGACATTAGACATCTTTGGGACATCTTAAAAACGTCTTGAGGACTTCGATTTTCGTTATCTTGATGAATTTCCATGACGTATTTTAGGCATAAGACATCCAGAAAACAAAAAAGTCTTTTAATCAAATTTCTCGGACGCTCTTAAGACGTTCAATGCCATCGTATACATTGGATAGGAATTAAGATAAGATCAAAACTCTATTTGAATGTTATTTAAAAAAAAAAAAGTTTATTTATTATCCGAGTGGGTACGAGGAGATAGACGTCTTTGGAGCGTCCAAAATACATCTCTACGACCTCCATATCTCTTCAACCGATCTTTTAGACGTCTTACGTTTCAAAGACGTTTTACAGACGTAGGACGTCTACGAGATATCAATTGGACCGATATGGACGTCCTAAAGACGTCTTCAAAATGTCTCCAAGACGACTATCTTCCCGTGCCCACTGGGGTAATTTTACTGCTTGACCTTAAAACGTCCGAATAACGTCTACAATGTCCCTCTACAAAATATTTTTTCAATAAGTTTCTATAATAACTTCCCGAAACTCTTCCACCTATAATTAAACTTTCGACTCAGAAAAAAGTTTCTACATTGCAAACATTTATTGGGAGAAAATAATATCCACTGTTTAAATATTTACTCAGTAGCATTACAGAACAAAGTCCATTACACCTCTTTCTCTAACTTTCAAATTCGCAAATAACTACTTTATTTGTATTCAGGCATATCCGAAATACGCCTACAACTATGGAGTTAACGATCCTCATACCGGTGATGTGAAGAGCGCCCATGAGGAACGTGATGGTGACTTTGTGAAGGGTTCCTACAGTCTAAACGAGCCAGACGGTACCGTCAGAATTGTGGAATATACAGCCGACCCTCACAACGGTTTCAACGCTGTAGTTAAGAAAATCGGTCACGCAGTTCATCCCACACCCATCGCCAAATACGTAGCTCCAGCCATCGTCCCTACTCACGGTCATGATCCTTACGGATACAATAAGCATATAGGTTACTAAGTAATTTATCATTCTGCTAAACTTCAGGTCATTACCGTCCTCAATCTCACCATGCCACAATAACGAAAATTTCTCTCTTAAAATTGTCAAATTCACAAAACTTGAGACTAAAAGACCGCATGGAATTTTAGTAATTTAGTTACAAAATTACATTGCCGAGAAATGTGGTTCTGATCTGAGCTAAGTTACCGATCAAGATGGTTCTCATCTGAGCTAAGTTACCGATCAAGATTGTTCTCATCTGTGTTGAGTTGATGATATTACCGATCATCGGTAACTTAGCACGGATCAGAACCAGAACTGTGACATGCTACCAGCCAATTTGGTTGTGATCAGTGCTAAGTTACCAAGATTCACAACCTCAGTTGGTAAATTTGCGCTATACTTTCTAATAAAAGTTCATTTTCTTCTTGCCTTTCCAATTTAATGGTTCGATAAGTTAAGAAGTTTTGGTATATAAAGAGGAATCCACGATTCTGAATGGATGTATTTTTACAGCAATTATGGTTGTCGATTTGGAATGATAGAGTGATGTGGATGTATATTGACTCGATGAGTTCAGTTTATTCTGAATTTGGTTTTTATTGGATAACTGAAGGCAGAGGGAGAATAAGATTCTTAACGATTACCCTTACCCCAATGTTGTTATTTTTACATTCGGGGGATTTATTTCTACGTCCTGTGTACATTCATCGTTCAAAATCGATTCAAAGCTGCGTGATCTGGTCTGAAATATTTTTTGTCATATGGTATTATTATTTGAGAGATAAAATGTGGATATCTCTGCTCAACTTACTTTGACGGTGAGATACTAAAGACTTTGTTATTGTAATAATATTTATAACGCGATATCTTTTGTGAATCCTGACCATTGCATTTGTTTACAAGACCCCTTGATAAATAAAATATTTTTATAATGTATTTGTGTTTTTGAACTATTATTTATTGAATCCTTACAATCACTTAAAATGTCCTGTTATTTTTTAAATTATTGTTTAAATTTTAGTTTAAATATCAAAATGATGATTAATAGTATAGTAATATAGTTAGTTCAACTTACCAATGATTCATTAAATAATTTGTGAGCGATGATACTTGTGCTTTCAAACATATCCTTTCCGGGGCCGGAAGCGAAACATCTTTCCTTGTCAGAAGAACACGTGTCTTTGTCAGTGCAAGGATTTCCAGAAAACTCGCATTTTGGGCCACGAGTGTTCGGGGATACATCTCCCAAGTTACTAGAAGCGAATGCTGCCACAAATGGACCCTATAAATTAGAAAATTAAAAAATTTCTGTCCATACAAACTTGTAGTGGAATGAATCGGATTCATTCGGATTGATTTTGTGACCCTTTTTCATCAAACGAGACACAAAGTGTTTTTCGGATTGGTTTGGAATGATTCCAAATGGTTTTGAATTTAGTTTCATGAGAAACGGTCCGACTTAATCTTATTCATGTGGCTTCAACCCGAGGCATCAATCTGGATAAATCTGAACCGAATTTTAAATCCGGAAAATTTGAACTAATCCAAGCCCGAATTGATTCAAATAAAATTTTTAACCTGAATCATCACGATCTCAGATTCATTTGGATGCATTCACATTGGTTTGGATTGGAAACATGGTTCGAATTCATCTAGATTACAGCCTTGAATTGAAGTGAAATTAATCGGTTTGATTTGAATTTATTTTTTACCCTTTTTCATCAAACGAGACTCAAAATGTTTTTCGCATTGGTTCGGAATTATTCCAAATGGATTTGAATTTAGTTTGATAAAAAACGGTTATGAATTAATCCGACTTAATCCCATCTCGGATTCATTCGGATTTATTTGGATTGGAAACATGGTTCAGATTTAGTTTGATTAATGCCCTGTATTGAAGCGAAATTAATCGGATTAATTCGGATTTATTTTTGACCAAGTTCTCAATCCGAATAATTCAAACCAATCCAAGGTCAGATTGATATAAACCGAATTATCAATCCGAACCATTACGATCTCGGATTCATGTGGATTTATTCTGATTGAAAACTTTGTTCGGATTCATTTGGATTGATCCCTCGAATTGAAGGGGAACTAATCAGATTAGGTCGGATTGATTTTTGACCCTTTTTTATCAAACGTGGTTGAAAACGTTTTTCGAAGTGGTTCGCATTGAGTTCCAATCTGTAACTTTCGCCATGGGAGGAAAATGGACGTCCTAAAAACGCTTTAAGAAATAAAGTTATTTGGAATTTTTGTTGCTTTAAAATGTTTCTTTTTTACAAAATGATTCATTTTATATTTTTTTATTATTTAAACTCAGAAAATTATATTTCTTTAGAAACATCTATGTCAACATCAATTTAACTAAATTTCGACTTTACAAGAGAAAAAATTGAAAAGTTATCTGAACAAGTTTGAAATATTTTTATTCTAAAATCCTTGAATTATGTTACAAAAAAAAATTACAGGAAAAAAAAAGCGTAGTTAAAAATACTATATATACAATATCAAACTCTTGGAACTCCTAGACATAGGCAACCCAGAATGCAGTAAAGTATATAAAAATGAAAGCATAATTAAAAACAGGAAAATATCTGTTCAATTAATAATGAAAACATTAAAAGTTGAAATATTGAATTTTATCGACGAAAAAGGTTTAGAATTAAATGAGAGTAAAGACTGTAAAGCCATAAAATTAATAAAACAAATTAATAACTGCAACTTGAGACGTTGCAAGAACGTCTAAAAGACTTCTTTAAGATGTCAATGTCTGTCCAATTGATGTATTTTGGACATCTTCTGTCATGAAGATGTCTTTCAGACATAGGACACCCTCAAGACATCATCTGGACAGACATGGACATCCTGAAGACGTATTTTGGATGTCACAAAAACGATTACATTCCAGTTGCAGACGTCACGTGACTCGTTTGATATACAGCCTTAGAATTATTTTCAAAAAAAAATCTCACCTTACCAACTACGTAATCTTTGCCGTTTAATTCTTTTTCAAATAGAATTGAAGCGTAACCAACATTATCGCTCGAAACAAGACGGTTTGTGTTATTCATACTAGTCGGGTGAACTGGAAACCAAGATATGGCCCCTAAAGGTTTATTGTCCTCACCAATGAATTGAAGTTGCGTCAAAGTTTTATCCACGTTGTATTCGTACCTATAAATAAAAAATCAGTTTGAGATTCAAGCACCCAATGGGCACAAAACCATGGACATCCAAAAAAAATTCTTGAGACTTTACTAGGACGTCCAATGGTAGTACTATCGACCTACCAAAGATGTCTCATGTCCTAAAGATATCCCAAAAACGTCCTTAAAACACAAGATATCCCTCGGACATCATTTTTATTGACAGTGAACGTCAAAAAAACGTCCCTAGGATGTCTAAAATACACGTGCTAAAAGACATCCTATAGGCATCCTCAGGACGTCTTTTGATTTTTTCCTGCTCGGTAGGCTTTTTGCTATTTTCTAAACATCTTCTGTCCAAAAGTCGTCTTGAGGACATGAGAAAGTCTCATATTTGAAAGACGTCTTTACGACAAAAAGACGTCCAAAAGACAACACAAAACCTGGAATTGAAGTCCTTAAGATGTCTGAAAGACGTTAGTGTCCTCGTTTTCATTCGGATTAATCGATTAAATATTTTTCAAATGATAAACTTCACTTTTTTCTTTCGGATTCTGGATTGTTGAGATAAGCTGAAGGACTTCTGTTAATATTGGCATCAAGAACTTCACCTTGCGTCACAAAAAGTCTTCCTGGAACTACAGCATTGTGGGCTCTATCGATGCTCTAAAATAAAATGAATCAATTTTATAACATTTTTCTTATATTTGAAATTTGCGTTTATAACTGACATTTGTAATTCCTTCGACAAGTGCGACAAAAGTTTGCTTGACAAATCCAAAGATGGTAAGATCAAAAAGCACATCCATCATATACCCTCCTGGGGCTGAATGTGTATGTGTTCCACTAATCATGACATTTTTTTCGGTATATATATCGCCGAATTTTTGATTCAGTCTGTCAAGAACCTATATTGTACAAAAAATGAGAAGTTATTAATTATTATAAGATAACAACAATGAGTTTAAATTCCCAGTATGCATGGAGGCATTGGATCCTTTCTGGACGTCTTAAAGACATCCTAGAGACTTTAATATTTGAGAAAATATTATGCCTAAAAGATTCGTGAGACAACATAAAGTTTCATATCAATGTTTCTAGGACGTTATTAAGACGCTAAATATTCCATTTCCTACTCGATAGGAATTAAGAAGAAAGTAAAAATACCCAGTGGGCAAAAGATTTAAAGATCAACTAATGATGTCTATCGCACGTCTCTAGGACGTCTTTAGGACATCCCAGGGACCTTCTCGGGACATTAAATGTTAGTAAAAATGCCGCTCTAGGATATTTTGTGTTTCAAGGACATTATTAGGATGCCTTTAGGTCATTAGACATCTTTGGTACATCGATTAGACTGACATAGACGTCCTAGTAACGTCTTGAGGACATCGATCGAAGGTCAAAGACATTTTGCCCACTGGGTATATAAAAGATTGAGATACACTATATTTAATAGTTCTCATAAATATAAATATGCATTTCTTGTGGACACTGGGACATTGGACGTCTTTGAGATGTTTCAAAGACGTCTCAAGGACTTCAATGTCAAACCTTTGTATTCTGATTATTTTATGTCTCAATGATGTCTTTTAAAAAATATGACTTTTAAGAGGGACAAAAATACTGCCATCAAAGTCCGAAAGACTTCTTTAAAGCGCCCCAAAAACGTTCAATGTCCCCATGTCCTCTGGGTTGACTATAATTAATTTTTTGTAATCTCACTGCTTGTCTGACTCCATGCCCTATCATAGCACTGTCTACGCTGACGAAAACGAATCTTTCCTCGCCATCGTCTATTATAAACGCTCGAGAAAATGTTCGCAGATGAAGTCCCGTACCCTTTTGTTCAATGTGGGCATATCCCATCTGTAAAAAAAGAAAAATATTAATTACCAACTAAATGAATCAACTTTAAAATTTAAATAATTCTTAATATAAAAAATCAGAATTTATTGTTAGATAGGAATATGAAATGCAATAGGCATGGGGAGGTTGGACGTCTCGAAGACGTCTTAAGAACGTATTGAAGATACGATACGATACGATAAGATGTCATGAAAACAAAAAAAGTACGTTTAAAGTTTCTTTCCAGTTTAGAGAGGGACTTGGTTTGTTTTAAAAACGTCTTAAAAACGTCCCAGGAGATCTTGCGTATTAAAGACGTCTTTTAGAAATGAAACATCTACAAGACATCAAAAGTTATGGTAAAGCCTCTCGTACAGTGTCATTTGACGTCTTCAGGACGTCTTAAGGACGTCCCGTAAACTCCACTGTTAGTCTCATTATTATCTTTCGGACGTCAAATTACTAAAAAACGTTTATAAGACGTGGGCTTTCCTCTCCAGAAAACACGAGGATGTTGTAGTCTTAGGACGTTGTAGTCTTAGGACGTTGTAGTCTTAGGACGTTTAAAAGACGTCTCTAGAACCTTCATGTCTGACCAATTAATGTATTGTGGACTTCCTAATTCTGAAAGACGTCCTTTAGACATCCAGAAAACGTTAAATGTCCCGGTGCTCTATAAAAAAACTTGAGTATAAATATTCAAAAATTATTTATGACTATTCACCGGAAAATGAAATTATGATATAAACAGGGAAATTGAAAATTACTTACAAATCTGACTTCCGCTACAGGTCCCGTCGTGTCTGCAATGCCGACACCGACACTGTAAGTCGAAAGTGAAGTTGGGAGCATAGTCAGTACCATGCACAACTTCAATAGTCCACATTGTTGTATTTGCACATCCGCAACAGAATCCATTCAGTTTTGTATACCTTTGGGTCTAGTACGCTAAAAATACAAATAAATTAGTTTCTGATTGATCAATATTTATGTACTTTTTTCTCCCCGATAATATTTTTATCTACTTACAAGTGCCTATTGACGTGACATTATCATATTATTTGTAACTTAATCTTATCATTATGATATTACTCATTTTATCCGCAATTCAATCCATTGTTTTAGAATAATTCCGTAGTTACAGTTATGCAATTATATGATATGGAATCAAACAAGTTAAATCCATTAGGATATGAAATTAGTAAGAAATTCATAAAGTTGACAAATAATGCAGAAAATGAAAAAAATTCTCTCTGGCATTTATTTGACAAATGAATCTTAACGTGAAGAATATTTCTTTTATATTAAAGATTTAAAACGTTCTGAGGACAGCGAAAGGCATGAGATGGAAGTCTGCGAGACGTCATTAAGACGTCCAATATCCTTGTACCCAGTGGATTAGCAATGCTTGAATATGATCATAGCCAAGTTGACACGGTGTCATTGAATATCATTAAAACGTCTTTAGGACGTCTCGGAAAATTCAACGTCAATGATTTTTGTTGTCGCCAAGACATTTTACGGCTGGAAGACTTATTTAAGACGTGAGATATCCTCAGGACATGAAAGTCAGACATAACAGTCCGAAGAACATCCTTAGGACGTCTTAAAGACGTACAACATCCCTGTGTCCTAGGAGAGGTTATTGGAAAACAATCTCCATAATCATGTAGGCACATATACATTTTCCAAAATTCATTCAAACTTACTTCAAAATTATTTAACAAAAAAGTCTTTTAGAAAACCTTAAGGAGATTGGACATTTTTGGTAGGTCGATTGGACAGACATTGGAGGTCCTAAAACCTGTTAAGGACTTCTTTTGGATGTCTAAGCTTTTGTACCTTTTGGATTAAGGACGTCTTGTGGGAGATTTGACGTCTGTGGGACGTCTTAAAAACGTCTTGACAATTCTAGTGTCTGTTTTTTGTTGTATTTTAGACTTCTTTTATCTATTAAATGTCTGCAGGACATAAGATGTCCTAAGGACGTCAAAAATCCTGACAGTGGAAATCCTCGGGACGTCTTTGAGACATTCTAAAGATGTTCAATGTCTCTGTGCCCCCTGGATTGTAGATTTTTTAATTCACCTATATATTAAAAATTCTTTTAATGTGCAGGGGTAGATAAACGTTTTTGGATGCTCTGAGGTCGTCTCAGGAACTTCAGTACCATTACTCTTCTTGGCTTCTAGACGTCTTTTGCTAAAGCAAAAAGCGTAATGTATTCATTCCTGAGACTTTTTAAAATTGTTTCAAAAACATCGTATTCCAGTTGACACGGGCATTTAGTTGCCTTTGAGACGTCCAAAATACATCTTTAAGACGTCTGAAAACGTCTTTAAGAAGTCTACAAACGTCATTAAAATTTCTGTGTCTGTCAAAATGATGTCTTTTAGATGTATAATGTCTTCAAGACGTCTATCAGATATGACAACTTTTTAAAATTCTAATTTTTAAGAATCAACTTTAAAAGATTAAAATCCTATTATACTTTTATTTTTGAGCATCCTGGATTTCCAGCAATCAGGAAATAAAGAGATTTGGGATTTTTATTGAATTATTTTCCAAGATCAAATTTTCGAGCTTTTTTTGAGTCAACAAATTGCACATTATGTGATATTATAAACGCACCGGTCTGCTTACATTCTAAAAATACGATATTTGAACTTTGGAAGTTAGGACATAAAAAGATACGCATGTACGAAAATAAAGATTAAAAATCATTAATAAAAGAATATAAAGTAATTGAAAATTAATAAGTACAAGGATCTAAGAAATTTTTATTTTCATAAAATAGAAATATAATATATACTTGTAGATCAATAAACTAAGAAATGTTTTAATATATAAATAAAAAAAAAAATGAAATTTTCAAAACTCAAGAAGAACAAAATTAAAAATTAAAGACTTGGAAAATTTGGTCCATTTTGAATAAAAATGCATTTGTATGTTGCTAGAGAAAAGGTTTATTTGATTTAAATGAATATTTGCATCAAGAAATTTATCTATTTTAATCCAATAGATACAAAGGCACTGAACGTCTCTCAGACGTCTTAAGAACGTCTCAAGGATTTTAATATCAGACTCGGTACTGGCCTGGAGACGTCTCTCCTCTAAAAGACGTCTTTAAGACATGAGACGTCCAAAAGAAAGCCTGATATTATAGTTTCCAAACGTTCTTAAGACATTTCAAAAACGTCCAACGTCCCAGTGTCCACTAGAAAATAAATTTCGTCTATTTATGTTGAAAAACCATACTGTTTAATGAAGATAAAATTTATTTAAATCAAATACATATTTATTTCATTAATCTCTGTACTTAAAAATTGTATTTGACGCGAATAAGATGTTTCACTATTCAAATGTATCAATTACTTTCACTTCGACTCCCTTTGAAATATATTTTTCACTGCCATACGAATTACACGCGGCAGTCAGTTCGTTCAGTCTCAAGGTCGATCTAAAATCAAAATGATGATGTCAGAGCGGAAAAAAGTGAGACCAGCGCATTAGGAGAAAAGATGGAAGGTTACAAAAACACTTTCGTTCTGCGCATTTCAGACCAGATATTTTTTCATTGCTGAGCGGAAATCATCCAATTTACTGCTTGGATGAGTTAGTCATGATTCACTTAATCATCTGATCAACAACAGACTGCCGTCTGGGGTTTATTGTCCTACAATAATTTTCCAGTGGGCAAAGAGACATAGTCGTCTTTGGAACGTCTAAAAGACGTCTTAAGGACGTCCATGTCTTTCGTCCACATGACATCTCAGTTGGAAAAAAATTAAAAAGATCCTAAGGATGTTGCTGGGAAGTCTATTGGCACGTGTCTCTTGAACGTCTTAGGGAACTTGACAGGACGTTAAATGCCAATGCAAATGACGCCTCGAGAATGTCTTGTGTTTTCCCAGTAGGCACTGCGACATCCTGAAGACGTCCTTAGGATGTACCTCTATGTCCTGTGGGTTGGCGTTTTTAAGACATCCTTTGGATACTTTCATGTCTTTAACAGGTCCTCAGGACGTCAACAAGACATCCAACACAAGACGTCAGGAAGATATTATTAGGACTCGTGTGCCCACTTGGCTGAGAACGCTTTAATGCTGTCAAGGACTCCTTCAGGATGTTCAAGGTTTTTGCATCAATTGGACAGACATGGTCGTCCTGAAAACGTCTTTTGAATCTCCTATGACTTCGAACCGTCTTACACACGCTGCAGGGACTTTAATGTTAGATTTTTCGTTGTTATTTGTACGCTTAGTATCTAAAAGACGTCTTTGAGACATAAAACGTCTTTAGGACAGAAAAAGGCTGACATCAAAGACTTTAGGACGTTTTTGAGATGTTCTATGTTTCAATGTTTCTGAGCAATTATTTCATAATAGATTGAATGAAAAGATCATTGTTTGTTGGAATTTCACCCCAAATTTTGTATTTTAATTTTTTTCTGGTGAACTCACTGGTCGAAAGAAAATTTAACGTCTTAAAAACGTCCTAAAGTCTTTAATGTTAGTCTTTTGACTGTCGAGAAATCGTCTTTAGCCTGAAAGACGTCTTTAGGACATGGGATGTTTTCAAAACAGCAAAAAGCATGATATTAGAGATTTTATGACTTTATTTAGACGTCCGAAGGACGTCCTATGTTTCCATGCCCACTGAGCAATTATTGCACAATAAATTTATTGGAAAATAAAAATTAATAGAATCTATCTCCACATGTTGTATTTTAAACTCTTCTTCTAGTGAACCCTATAATCACAAGAATACTTTACGTCCTCAGGACGTACCACGAACTTCATTGTCAGGCTTTACAGTCTCTTGAGAACGTCTTTGGACTTAAAAATCACTCCTTAGAACAAGGAGAAGCATATCACTGAAATTCTTAAGACGTCCCTGAAACATCCTAAGGTCGTCCAATGCCCCCGTGCTCGATAGAAAGTTATCATTTTGTTTCAAAAATTGTATTATTTATCAGAAATTAACATTTTGATCAAGTAACTACTAAAATTAAATTCTTATAGATTTAGAATTCCTACCTTTTGTAAAAATAAGGCTATTTTTAAACTGCACACCAGTACAAGGAAATTAGACGCCTTTGGGACGTCTTAAGAACGTCCTAAGATCTTCAATGTCAAGCCTTATGTCATCCTGAGGTCGTTCTTTATCTAAAAAATGTCTTTCAGACATGAGACGTTTTCAGAATAGCAAAAAGATTGACATTGATGTCCATGAGACGTCTTGAAAACGTCCTGAAAACGTCAAATGTCCCTAAGCCCATTGATTAGGAAAATTATCTTAGAAACTTGTGACGATTAATTTGGCATAGGATCAATTCCTCACTCGATTTTTAGGAAATAAAAAACCTAAAAATTATAAGGGGCAACGGCCCTTATAATAACTTTTGTTTTTTATCTCCTAAAAATGGGTAAAAAATTAACTCCATACCAAGTAATTTTCGCAAATGTATTACTATCGGTCAATAAAACAATAAACATGTGCCAGAATATGTTATGAGCTGACCTTGGAAACACTTTCTAAAATTAACTTATTCAAACCTTTTTCACAAAAAAGTTTTAATTATTAATCCAATTTTCCATTCTTTGATTTTTAATTGTGCATGTCCGCTAGATAAATAAACATACCTTTAAATTGAAACCACAAAGGCTAATTTTCTTTTTTATTATGAGAGCACCAGCTTGTCATTCCTTCTAGTTTAAAATCCCACAACACAATGGTTGATCAAAAGTGAACCACTGCACACGTTAATCACCAATTGAAATTCGCTATCTACTATTTTTTAAAACCATCTTATTATCTGGACCAGCTCGGTCGCCTGTTCGCACATTTACTAACTGACTCCAGTCGGTTTGAATGAGAGATTGTTCAAGAAACAAGGATAGAAACGTATGTAAAAAAAGATGAAGAGAGATCTGCTAAAAGAACTTTATGTTGCAGCTGGCTCACCTTTCTCTATCAATATGGAAAATTTTTCGTCACTGTTTTTATTGCAAAATTTTTTATATGGAATACGCATTTTAACGAACATGTTTTTCACTTAAATAGCTTTCTACAAATGATAACCTTCGAAATGATATTTTTTCCAGGAATCTATTATTACAATATCATATTTCCCTTTGTACTTTTATCATTAATTGCAAGACTATTGGCTTTGTCAATAACGTCACTTGACAATGAACTCGAAGACAATCATTTTATGACACATTCTTATTTAGTAATTCGTAATGCACATTATTTATAGCGTTTTCTATTCCGGTGGAAAAAAAAATTTAAAGACGTCCTGAGGACGTCTATAGGATGTCTCTAGAACACTAAGACGTCCTAGAGACGTTCTCAGGACATTCAATGTCAGTAGAAATGACCACCTAGGAATATTTTGTGTCTTAAGGATGTTTTCAGGAAGTCTTTAGGACATTAGACATTTTTGGTACGTCGTTTGGACAGACATTAGACGTCCTAAAACGTCTTAAGGACTTCTTTTGGATGTCTAACGTTTTGTGCCCACTGGGTTGTAAATTTTCTGTTTTACTTTCATAGAACAAAATTTCCCAAAGTGCAGGGAAAGTTAAACGTCTGCGAGAGGTCTTAAGAACGTCTTATGGGTTTTAAAGTTAGACTTTTTGTACCCTGAAGATATCTAATAAACTTCAGTGACATGCTTTTCTTGTCTTCTGGACAACCTTATAACTTTACATTTGCACGGGGAGATTTGACGTCTGTGGGACGTCTTAAAAACGTCTCGAAAACTCTAGTATCTGGTTTTTTGCTGTCGTTTAGACATCTTATATCTATTAAATGTCTGCAAGACATTTAACGTCCTCAAGACAGCAAAAATTCTGACAATGGAAATCCTCAAAACGTCTTTGAGACGTTCTAAAGACGTTCAATTTGCCTGTGCCCACTGGGTTGTAAAATTTGGCCGTACAAAGGACAATGACTTGTTGTTTTATAGACGTCTTTTATCTAATAAATGTCTTCAAAACATTCAACGTCCTCAGGACATCAATAATTCAGACATGGATGCCCTCGAAACGTCTTTGAGACGTTCTAAAGACGTTCAATGTCCCTGCTGCCATTGGGTTGCATGTTTTTTATTTCACTTATATATTAAATTTTTTTAATATGCAGGGGTAGATGAACGTTTGCGAGACGTATTAAGGACGATTCGTGGGTTTCAAGGTTAGACTTTCTAGTACCCTGAAGACGTCTTTCATTTAAAAAAATTTTTTTGGACTAGGATTGTACAGAGGACAACGAAAGCCTTTCAAAGTGTGCTGAGACTTTGGACGTCTTTGGGAAGTAATGAAGACGTCCAGTAAATTTCATCGTTGTCTTAAAGACGTCTCGAGGACCCCAATGTCTGGCTTCTTGTTGTCTTATAGACGTCTTTTATCTAATAAATATCTTCAAGACATTCAACGTCCTCAGGACAGCAAAAATCCTAACAATGGAAATCCTCGGAACATCTTTGAGACGTTCTAAAGACGTCCAATGTCCTTGTTCCCATTGGGTGGATACTTTCTCATGTCAGCAGTGGCTAGACAACAATATTCGCGGGACGTTTTTAAGACGTCTTCAATACGCCCTTTACACGTCCTCTAAATTAATATTTTGAATTCCAAATTGTTCAAATAAAGGCTTAAACTTTAATATTTGTGCGAAAAAATTAGAAAATATTAATAAGAATTTCAAATTAATTAGTTGAGTCTGAAATTTCTGTCACTGCCTACATTATCGGAGGATCACTAGTCGCATATCAGATAGGATACGTTGTCGACAGATGTCCTCATAGACAATTTCAAACTCTTATATCGCAAATAATGCAAATGAATTCAATACTTAAAGAATTTGAAAATCTTTCTGTGGAAAAAAAGACGCTTTCGACTGCGCTGGGATTCGAGCCCAGGTCTTTCGGACCGGCAATCGAAAGACCTGGGCTCGAATCCCAGTGCAGTCGAAAGTGTCTTTTTTTCCACAGAAAGATTTTCAAATTCTTTAAATATTATTAAGAATATTATATTTATTTCCAAATGAAGATTATCAAATTTCAGAAATTTCCTCAAATGTTTTAATTTTGTATATAATGCTATGCGAGATATTACAACATTCATTTAATGTCTTTAATTCCCAATGCAAATAAATGATCGTTCAAATTCCGCATGCCTGAATTTCAGTTTCGTGACATAATTTCGACTTTTGCCGGTTAGTCTGTTGGTCACTTTCACTTTCCGCTGAAAGAACTTCAAGCGATGTAAAATTAATCTCTTATGTCATACATGATTACAGAAAAAATTTGCATTCAGTTAATTGAGCTTCTAAGACCGATAAGGAACAATAGGTTCAAATAGACGTGAAAATTGGACTTACGCCTAAAATACGTCCTGAAGACAAAAGACGTCCAGAGTCCAACAAGAAGTCCCCGAGATGTTTTTAGGACGTCCCAAAAATGCCCAATGTTCATTTTTCAACTAGCTTTCATTTTTTACGTCTTTGGGCATTTTTAAATATTTATGTAGAATTCAATACAGTATAATTTCTTGACGTCCAATAAGTTAGAAATTAGTTTACCTTCATGTCTCAAAAATCTATTGAATCTATGAGAATTTTTAGTATCATTTTTTAGTTTTTATTATTCAATCCTGAACTGGGGAATAGCAAGACAAATATTTTCTATTAAACTAGAATTCCTTGACCCGAATGGACTCTCTTGAGTCGCGAATTAATATCTAGTTTGGTAAGATTCATATAAAGAGCTGAGATTAATCTACATCTCTGAATTAATAATTCAATTATATTTAATTGATTATTAAAGACGTATTAATTTTTAATTGACGTACCATTCTCGTAAAATATATTGGAGACCATAAACACTTTGGAGGATCGTTAGATGATGATCCCATCAACCAATCAAGATCCTGAACATTCCGAAGAATGTTTCTAAACGGTCGATGAAACGCAGAAGGTGGCATTCTACACTTCCTATCCTATTAATTATAATTTGAAATTGTTTCGGCTTTTGCCTTAAAATTCATAACAAGATTGATACACACGATGAATAATTATTAAGATATCAATCTCTCAGTAACTTTTTGTCCCTGAAACTTATCTACGCAACTAAATAAAATAAATTTAGTTTCCAGACATTGATATTTTTGAATTTGCAATAGTCTATTAATCACAAATAAGCAACCACACAACGTAATGTTAGTTCTAGTACTGACACTTTCATCGATTGTTCGATGGTGAAGCATTATAAGAGAAAGTGAGAGGATGTAGGTTACTCAATGTCGTTAATGAAGTGCGTTACTTTTAATGAAAATGAACTGATCGCAATCAAACCAGTATAGCATTCTGATTAAAAATTGTGTACTATTAACTATTTATAGATATTCTAATGAGCAGAGGGACATTGGACGTCTTCAGAACGTCTCAAATCCGTTCCGAGGACTTCTATATCGGTATTTTTGCTATCCTAAGGATGTCTTATGTCTTGAAAACATATTTTAGACAAAAGACGTCTAGAAGACATCCTAAGGCGAGACATTAATCTCCTTGAGACGTCTAACGTCCACGTGCCTACTGGGATATTTAAAGGCGCCATTTGGATTTCAAATTGTTTGGGAAATCGATTTGAACTTTAGTCTAGTACTGACAGAAACATTGGACGTCTTTTTAACGTCCTAGAGACGTTTTTGGAACTCCAAGGCCAGTCCAATTAACGTCTTGTAGAGGACCCATGTTCAAAAGACGTCCTTGAGATATAAGAGGCTGAAAGACATCGGTGAAAAAATATGGATGTCTTGAAAACGTCTTTTGAACTGAAGACAATATTGGACATCATTAGAACGTCTTAAGGATGTCCCGATGAATTGAGTGTTATGCCTTCTATTCTCATCTAGACGTCTCATGCCGAAGAGACATAAAACTTCCTAATAATAGCAAAGAGACCGACATTGAAGTCCGCAAGACGTCTTTAGTATGTTCGAAAGACGACTGATGTCCCCGTGCCTAATGGAATATTTTTATTGTTATTTTTTTGCAAAATCGGTTTGAAATATACTTGTTTTAATCTTGTACTTACAAAACCATTGGACGTCTTTGAAACGTCCTAGAGACGTTTATAGAGATTCAGTGTCTGTCCAATTGACGTCTTGTAGAGGATTCATGGCCAAAAGACGTCCTTGAGACATGAAAGGCTGAAAGGCATCAGTCAAAAAATATGGACGTCCTGAAGACGTCTTTTTAACATTAATAATCTCAACCCAGTGAGCTCAAAACTTTGGATATCGAAGAGAAGTCCTTGAGATGTCTTAAGATTTTTTGTTCACTGAGAAGACAATAAAAAGTTTAAGATTCTTGTTGGCACGGGATATTGAACGTCTTCAGAACGTTTTAAGGAGGTCCCGATGAGTTAAGTGTTATGCTTTCTGTTCTCTTCTAGACGTCTCATGCCGAAGAGACGTCTTTAAGACATAAAACTTCCTAATAATAGCAAAGAGACCGACATTGAAGTCCGCAAGACGTCTTTAGTATGTTCGAAAGACGACTGATGTCCCCGTGCCTAATGGAATATTTTTATTGTTATTTTTTTGCAAAATCGGTTTGAAATATACTTGTTTTAATCTTGTAAGGATAGAACAATTGAACGTCTTTGAAACGTCCTAGAGACGTACATAGAAATTCAATGTCTGTCCAATTGACGTCTTGTAAAGGACCCATGTTCAAAAAACGTCTTTGAGACATGAGAAGCTGAAAGGCATCAATGGACAAATATGGACGTCCTGAAAACGTCTTTTGTACGTACCAAAAACGACCATATTTCCGTACTCACTAAAACTCTAGTGTCAGGCTTCTAGAGGACCATTTAAAGTCTTCTCAAAGACTCCAAATAACTCAAGGGTTGTCTTGATAATGCCTTGACATCTAATAAAAATCCTTGAGACGTCTTTTGATCACGCTTCTTACTGTCTTCTGGACGTCTCATGCCCAAGAAACGTCTTTGATACATGAAACGTCCCAATATTAACAAAAAAACTAACATTGAAGTCCGCAAGACGTCTTCAAGATGTTCAGTAGACGTATAATGTCCCGTAACTTATTGGGATCCTAGTGGACTCATAAATCCTAGAGTTTTCTCTCTACGGACGTTTTCAAGACGTCTTTAAGTCTTCAAAAATAATGAAAACGATTTTAAGGTCATCTCAAAGACGTAAAGTTGCAGGAAACATACATAAGTCCCAAAGGGGACTATACAATGCATCAATGCATACTAGAATACCGGAACGTCTTGAAAAGGTCCTGAAGACGTCCAATGTCCTCATGCTAAGTGGAGAAAATCATTTTAATTGAAATTAATTGAATTATTTATTCCAGGAAACTATTTATTCATTCCCTCTGCACATTTGTCTTATGTGTTTCCCACATACCAATTGCCAGACAATGTACGATTTTTTTCTTGGCAATAATCGTAAAACTTAGTCTTGTGAAAGAAATTCTTATAGTTATCTTGGTTCTTTGTATCTTATGACTTATTTCCAGTGCACATTTTATAATGCTATAAAAATAAGTGTCTGGAAAAGAGTTGCATTTAATGACACGTCAGTTATATAAAAAATACCTTTTACCACAATTTAAGTTTATAATAAGTGCTACTACTGTAAATAGTAATACGTTCAATTTTAAAAGTTATTGTCGATGAAAATAAATTTAATTTATATTTAATCGAATTCAACTGATAAATTAATTAAATCTGTAACTAGCTTTGAATTTTGGAAATTAATGAAAAATGAATGAATCTCAGTTAAAGTTGACTAAAATAGTAGTAAAATTTGATAATTTCTCAAGAGACAAAGTCAGTAAAATTTTAGCAGAAATAATCTCACTGACATTTTAATCATTTTGAACTAATTATTAGTCAGGTATATTTATATGAATTTTTATATTTATACAAAGCAAGTGGGCTTCAATTCAGACTTCAAATAGTTTTAACTAAAAATAACTTATATCTTCTAATTGTTTCATATCTGATTGTAAGATAAAAGCAACTGAAATATTAGTCATTTATCGTAAACTCTCATAATTTATCCATTTTTGCTGACTGATAAATAACTCAATTTGTTTAAAAACATTCGATAATTTAGTTTAAATTTGACTGATTGTAATACAAAAATGATATTTTTATATTTCAGCTTCAATCGGGAACTAATGCAATTTCACTACAATTTCAGTAAATTTTCATTGATAATAATTTCTTCCTTAATAACTAACTTCTATTTAAAATTAACTAAAACAGTTCAATTCCACAATCGCAAAATATAGTGAAATTTTCGTTAAAATAATTTTACAAATTTTTTAGTGAATTCAGAATTTGGTATTTTGTAATTATCAATGTTCTAACTGCTTCAAATTCGAATGCTATATACTACCTTTTTAAACTCATATAGAATAATTTAAAATGACCCACTTATTTATGAAAGGTGCATTAACCACGACAATGCAAAATGAATAAATGTCATTCATTATTTCACATAACAACGACATTTATTGGTTGTAAATATTATCTCCGCGTACGTAGATGTTGTAACATTAGACGACGTGATGCAAACAAGTTTCTAATCACCCAGATGCTAATGTTTAATTACTAAAAATTATAAGAATATAATAATAGGAAATGTAAATACTTATTATCTCATGAAATAAAAAATATATTGTAAATGAAAAAATATAATATATTTAATTATAAATTAATTAGTTGAGTTTGAAATTTTTGTCACTGCCTACATTATCGGAGGATCACTAGTCGCGTATCAGATAGGATACGTTGTCGACAGGTGTCCTCGTAGACAATCTCAAACTCTTATATCGCAAATAATGCAAATAAATTCAATATTTAAAGAATTTGAAAATCTTTCTGTGGAAAAAATGACGCTTTCGACTGCGCTGGGATTCGAGCCCAGGTCTTTCGATTGCCGGTCGACTGCTCTAACCACTGAGCTACACAGGCGTCCGACATCTCTTTCTCCACAGGAAGATCTCCTTATATCGCCTAGTGGCTCAGCCTTGCGGCTGTAAATGATTTCAAATTAATTAGTTGAGTTTGAAATTTTTGTCACTGCCTACATTATCGGAGGATCACTAGTCGCGTATCAGATAGGATACGTTGTCGACAGGTGTCCTCGTAGACAATCTCAAACTCTTATATCGCAAATAATGCAAATAAATTCAATATTTAAAGAATTTGAAAATCTTTCTGTGGAAAAAATGACGCTTTCGACTGCGCTGGGATTCGAGCCCAGGTCTTTCGATTGCCGGTCGACTGCTCTAACCACTGAGCTACACAGGCGTCCGACATCTCTTTCTCCACAGGAAGATCTCCTTATATCGCCTAGTGGCTCAGCCTTGCGGCTGTAAATGATTTCAAATTAATTAGTTGAGTTTGAAATTTTTGTCACTGCCTACATTATCGGAGGATCACTAGTCGCGTATAAAATTTCAAACTCAACTAATTAATTTGAAATCATTTACAGCCGCAAGGCTGAGCCACTAGGCGATATAAGGAGATCTTCCTGTGGAGAAAGAGATGTCGGACGCCTGTGTAGCTCAGTGGTTAGAGCAGTCGACCGGCAATCGAAAGACCTGGGCTCGAATCCCAGCGCAGTCGAAAGCGTCATTTTTTCCACAGAAAGATTTTCAAATTCTTTAAATATTGAATTTATTTGCATTATTTGCGATATAAGAGTTTGAGATTGTCTACGAGGACACCTGTCGACAACGTATCCTATCTGATACGCGACTAGTGATCCTCCGATAATGTAGGCAGTGACAAAAATTTCAAACTCAACTAATTAATTTGAAATCATTTACAGCCGCAAGGCTGAGCCACTAGGCGATATAAGGAGATCTTCCTGTGGAGAAAGAGATGTCGGACGCCTGTGTAGCTCAGTGGTTAGAGCAGTCGACCGGCAATCGAAAGACCTGGGCTCGAATCCCAGCGCAGTCGAAAGCGTCATTTTTTCCACAGAAAGATTTTCAAATTCTTTAAATATTTAATTATAACCTAGTATTGAGCGTGGAAACACAGGTTATCTTCATGAAGCATTAAAGACGTCCTGGGGACTTTAACGTCTGCTTTTTGCCGTCTCCCAAACATTTCCAGTTAAAGAGACGTTTTGAAACATCAAACATCCTGAGGATGGAAAAATCCTGACATCGAATTATCTGTAACGTCCTTGAGATGGCGTCTTCAAATTCTCTCTAAGACGTCTTTTAGACGCAAGACATCTACAACACATCATAAAGCCTGAAATTAAAGTCTTTGAGACGTTTAACGATGTCCCAAGGACTCCACCGTAATTTTGTTGTCGTATTTTTAACGTTTTACGTCTGTTAGACGTCTTCAGACCATAAGACGTTTTCAGAACAGCTAAAAGCCTGACATCATTGTCCGTCAGACGTTCTCAGGACGTTCCAAAGATAGCCAACACCTACAGCTTTTATTTCTGAGAACGTCTCATGCCTCGAAAACATCTTCTAGACACGAGACGTCTACAATACATCATAAAGCCTGGCATTGAAATCTTTGGGACGTTTTAAGTACTTCTCAAAGACTTTATCATCATTTTACTGTCGTATTTTTAACGTTTTACGCCTAGAAGACGTTAACAGTTCACAAAGACATTAAACGTCTTTTAGACGTCTTAAAATTGTCTTGATGACTTTATTGCTAGTATTTTTGCTGTTCTGAAAGCATTTTTAGTTTGAAAGACGTCTTTAAGACATGAGACGTTCTCAGGACAGGAAAGGACGTTACAATGAAATCTCTTGATGATATCTTAAAGACGTCCAATGTGCGTACGTCTTTTGAACGTTTTAGGAACGTCTTGTAGATTTCTGTCTCAGGCTTTTTGCTATCCTAAGGCCATTAAATTTCTCGAAGATGTCTTCAAAATATGAGACGTCTTTAGGATAGCAAAAAGATCTGAAATTAAAATCTGCAAGACGTCTCTAAGACGACCTAAGGACATCCAATCTTCTACGAATATGTTACCAAATTGAATTTTAAGTAATACAAATTTTCAAATAATCGATAAATCCGTTTTTTATCATTCTTTTGGGTGAAATGACCTCTTTATGCTTTCTTGTAACTAAAACTGTTCGGATCGTGATAACTCAGCAAATAACTGCTCATATAATGCATGAATGACATGTGTACTATATTCTCTTAAATGTCGTTTATCAATTAAAATAATAATAACAAGAATGATTCAAATTAGGAATTTTTAAAGGTAAAATCGTGTGTTTGCGAATTTCCTTTTAAAAAATATCAGAATGTTTGACCATTTTTAAGTAAATAATTATTTATCAATTAAACTAATGATATTTGTCTATCAACAAAATTATCGAAAATTGCTGAAATTCCATTCACACGCTTAAAGCGCTGACGCATAGAAACCAGAATGAAATTGCAGAAGTGACCCTGTTTTTTATATAATAATTCGTATTTCTAGAAATCTGCACACTTCAATTCTCAGCATTCCAATTACAACCCAATCTGAGGTTTTACTCTTTAAAATTAATTTTAAGCAGTAATAATTCATACTTTTCTCAATTCTTTGATTTATTGCGATATTTGCGAAAAATTGCATTATGCTCGATTTCTGAATTCTCTACTGAACTCTATGAACTCTTGATCCTTTAAATGGAGCAAGAAAGCTCATCTCGACGTAGCCATAAAGTAACCATTAGTTCTAAAGACAAGCTCTTCTCATGTCACATTTCACGGATTATACTAGAAACTTTATAGATAGGATTCTCTCAAAGTTTTGCACCCTCAGAGCAGTTAAGAACATCTGCACTTTATTGTCTTGATCCAATCATATATTACCTTCTGCTCATCCAATTAATTTCTGTTGCGTCTACTTACACGAAATACAAATAAAAATAATCAATGTATAATATAGGGATACTGGACGTTCCAAAAAACATCTTCAAACCATGAGTCTTCTTCAGGACAGCGGGACTTCCTCAGAAACATTTAAATTTAAACGTCTTGATAACGTTTTTAAGACGTTTATATATGCTCAACTGATGTCTTTAAAACGTCTAATGACTGTTCAATATTAATGTCCAGAACCACCATGAATAGACATTACTAAATCATTCTAGTGGGCAAAAAATTTAAAAACGTCCTAAGAATATCTATAGGACATCTCTAAGACGTCTTTTGGACATTATAGGTCGTTCTCAAGGCGTTCAGTATCAGCACGAATGACGTCCTAGGCATATCTTGTGTTTTGAAGCGTTTTTGAAATATTTTTAAAACGTAAGAAATCTTTGGTATGTCGATTCGACTGACATTGGACGTCCTAATAACGTCTCGAGAACTTCTCTTGGATTTTCAAGGTTTTGTGCCCACTAGGATCGGATTCCCTCAAAAATGTAAAACGTGCGACATTAAAGTTTGCAGGGTGTCTTTAAAACGTCCCAAAAACATCATTGAAACATACCAAAGACGTTTTTTGCCTGCGTACCCGGCGTTAATAGACATTTCGAAATCATTCTAGTGGGCAAAAAATCTGAAGAAATCTTAAGGATATCTATAGAACGTCTCTAAGATGTTTTTTGGACATCATAGGTCGTTTTTAAGAAGTTCAGTATCAGCATGAATGACGTCCTGGGGATATCTTGTGTTTTGAAGGCGTTTTTAAAATATTTCTAGAACGATAGAAATCTTTGGTATGTCGATTCAACTGATATTGGACGTTCTAATAACGTCTCAAAAACTTTTCTTGGATTTTCAAGGTTTTATGCCCCCGGAGATCGAACTTCCTCATAAATGTAAAATGTCCGACATTAAGGTTTTCAGGACCTTTTTAAAACGTCCCAAAGACGTCTTATGTCCCCAAACTAAAAAAAAAAGTCTTCAGGAATTCCAGTAAATCTATTAAAGGATTTCGGAATGAATTTTTATCATTCAATAACAGAAAAAAAACTGTTCACGTCTTTTTCAACAAGAATACGAGTCATTGAAACATTTTAGGTGTCAGTTTGTCGGAATCAATTACACACTCACACTATCATGGAAAAATGGTGTAAAATTTGCAAGGCAACTCGTTCGCAATGCGTGAACGATGTCATTCACCTACAAACATTTTATCAATGATGAAATCACTTTAGCAATGCCTCAAACATATCGCTGATATCTGCAATATTTTTAATGGTGCTCTCTAAGAAAATTTTTCAATTATTTCGTCTGGGAACTACCAAGTGCGCGGATCTCTTTGTAGAGTCCTGAGGACTCTTGAAATTTAATTTAAAATTTACTAAATACGCTCGGAGTGAATCGCAGAAGTGTTTTAGAGTTCCTGTAATTACGTTTATTAGAAGAGAGATATGAATTAATTTTTTTAATAAATACCTGTGCGTTATACCTGCATTAGCCTAGATTATGAAAAAAAATTTAATCTCTCTTAATAAAATGTCATTCTTTTTCCAGCACAATGACGAATGTGCAATCTGGATACAATGCGCTATCAAATCAGAGGGATAATCTGGAATACGAAAATCAAAGATCAAGAAACCCTCAAGGATTTCGTTATGGTGATAACATTTTTTATCGTTGATCTAAAAACTTTTTTGTTATTGAAAGTGATAAAATAATCATTTAAATGTTAATTGCAGTTAGAACCACAGATAACAACCGAACTCGTCAAATTAACAATTATTGGAAATTTATTACTAGCCGGAAATCAAGTATTGGAGTTCTATTCGTAGTTGTTATTCTACTCTTGTGTTTTCTTTCCACAATGATGTGTTTTGCGTTAAGAGCAGGTAAAACTAAGAATCTTAAATAAAAATTAAGGGACACCAGACGTCTTTCAGACAATGGAATGACATTTCGATGATTTCAATGTTTGGGTTTTTGTTGTTTTTGGGACGTGAAATGTATGAGAAAGACGTCATTAGGTCATGAGATTTTTGGGACATTTTGAAAACGTTTTAGCGTCTTTATTATCGGGAGTTTTGCTATCTTCTAGACGTTTCAACACTAAGGTATGTCTTAAAGAATGAAACGTCTTCAAAAGAGTGTAAATCGTGACTTTTTTTCCTGAGAACGTCTCGTGTCTTAAAGACGTCTCCTAGACACAAGACGTCTACAAGACAACACAAAGCCTGACATTGAAGTCTTTTGGACGTTTTAAAGTTTGTCGATAGACGTCCAATGTCCCCATAACCGTTGGGTAATTATTAATGAAGTATTAAATAAAATATTTTTTTCAACAGGTAATAGTTATCCTAAAATACACTTCGAACAGATCGAAAAGGGTTATATGGCTTCTGCAGCGAATTCTTTTGAGGAGATCGTTGTTGCGAACCCTTCATACAATTGGGTAAACGTAGACAATTTAAAAAATAATTACCAGCGTTCAAGGAGAAGTGTCGAACCGACAATTGTTTCTTGCAAGAAAAATCGAGAAAAGTGTCAAAAATTTACAGCCGAAATTTTGAGCATAACGGATGGAAAAGATTCGAATGTTGTTGAATTGGAAAAACTCATGTCCATGCTGTCCAAAGCGGGTCAAAAAGTGAAACTTAAGAATCTTAAATATTGTTTGGAATGTCGTAGATTGGAGATGAATGGTGAAATTCCATACGATGATCCCGAGTTTTCACCAATTTACAATCGAGATATCCAAAGGGTATATCCAGTGTCGGGTGATTATCAACCTGAACATATCTCTATCCCAATACCTGAAAATGACGTTACTCAAACAACCACTAGTTACCCTGATACAACACAAAAATCTGATAAATTCAAAGGTAAAAATAACAAATTCGAACAAAATGACGCCGACAAGGAAATTCATGTTCAAAAAACTAACACCTCCCAGATGGTGAATGGGGTTAAAGTCGTGACCATTTTGAAAAATACTACAATTATTGAAAAACCTGGTACAGATGAGTCTGTTCAAACTGACAGTGGTTATCAAAATTCAGGTGGATATCAAAATGCAGGTGGTTATCAAAATTCAGCTGGCTATCAAAATTCAGCTGGCTATCAAAATGCAGGTGGTCACCAAAATGCAAGTGGGTATCAGAATTCAGTTGATTATCAAAAATCTAATGGCTCTCAAAATGCAAGTGGTTATCAAAACGCTGGTGGTTTTCAAGGCTCAACTGGTTACCAAAATGCAGGTGGTTCTCAAAACGCCGGTGGTTATCAAAATTCAGCTGGTTACCAAAACGCAGGTGGTTATCAAAATTCTGCTGGTTATCAAAATGCAGGTGGATACCAAAATTCAAGTGGCTATGAAAATTCAGCTGGTTATCAAAATGCAGGTGGTTACCAAAATTCAGGTGGTTACCAAAATGCAGGTGGTTATCAAAATTCAGCTGGCTATCAAAATTCAGCTGGCTATCAAAATGCAGGTGGTCACCAAAATGCAAGTGGGTATCAGAATTCAGTTGATTATCAAAAATCTAATGGCTCTCAAAATGCAAGTGGTTATCAAAACGCTGGTGGTTTTCAAGGCTCAACTGGTTACCAAAATGCAGGTGGTTCTCAAAACGCCGGTGGTTATCAAAATGCCGGTAGTCATCAAAATGCCGGTGGTCATCAAAATGCCGGTGGTTATCAAAATGCAGCTAATTATCCAAATTCAGGTGGTTATCAAAATTCACCCGTCTATCCGAATCAATACGCAGGTGGATATCAAGTCTCAGATGGTTTTGACAATGCACTATATTACCAAAATGGACCCATTTATACGACCAACCAAGCTTACGGAACTGTAAAAGGATGTCCAAGTGGTAATCAAAAACCTGTAGTTCAAAATTTTCCAACTGGACACTATCAAAAATATGGTCAAGCTTATTACAACAGTTCAATTTATCACAATCGACCTAATATTCAAACTGCACCTGCCTATCAAGGCATTCCAATTTATCGGAATGACGAAATTGACAAAATTAACGAATATCCTTCAACTACCGAAGAATCTTTATCTACTCATCCAGTATTTACAGATGGACCTCTATCACAAGACGTCTACCCGGAAATCCATAGTTTCTACACTACTTCCCCACCTCCGATTGAGATTCAAACTATGCCTAGTAGTGAAACAACAACTACCTTCAACGATGCTAATAAAGTAATCTCGCAAGACGTGAGCGAAATCCAAAATATTTATACCACTTTCGGAACCACAGAAAAACCGACAGAAGCGCCTATTGGAACAACTACAAAAAACTCTGTTGAAGATACGACTCGAACTTATGACGAGAATTTGGAAAACATGAGAATGTCTTATAATCGACCCACTGGAAATGGCCCGATGCCTACTGCAGAAACCATGTCAAGTAGCCAGCAACTACAAATCTCTCCAGCCATAACTTGGACACCCTATCCAGTTTGTTTTTATGGCCCTCCACCGAATGTTCCAGTTCCAGGGCCACTTCCACCTTCCGGGTCTAGTGGTAAGAACATCTAATAATATTCTTCACAAAAATGGACCATTATACACAATGGACTCGAAATCATTGGACATCTTTGGGACGTCTCACGGAGTTCAATTACGGGCTCTCTGTTGTCATACGGACCTATCATGTTCCAAAAGACGTCTTGCAACCATGCGAACGTTTCTTCTACAGAAGACGTCTTTGTATATGAGACCTTCGTATAACAACAAAAAGCCAGACACTATACCTTGAAAGACATCTTTCAAAAATTTAGACGTCTCTTGTCTAAAAGACGACTTCCGACGTAAAACGTCCACATGACAAGCAAGAACCTGACATTAAACTACGTAAGATATCTTATTTCTCAAAGACGTCTTCAGACATGATATGTTCCTATAATAACAAAAAGTCGGATATTAAACTTCGTAAAACATCTCGTGTCTGAAAGACGTCTTCTAGGCAAGAGACGTCTCAGAAAGTGCGTCAGGTTACTTTTTATCCTACGGACGTCTCATGTTTAAAAGTCTTCTTGCTACCATGCGGATGTTTCTTCTACAGAAGACGTCTTTGTATATGAGACCTCCGTTTGACAACAAACAGCCAGACACTAAATTTTGTCAAATCTTTCGAAAACTCGGAAGTCACTTGTCTAAAAGACGTCTTCAGACGTAAAACTTTCACATGACAAACAAGAACCTGACATTAAACTCCGTAAGACATCTTAAGTCTGAAAGATGTCTTTAGACATGAGATGTTCCTATAATAACAAAAAGTCGGATATTAAACTTCGTAAAACATCTCGTGTCTGAAAGACGTCTTCTAGGCAAGAGATGTCTCAGGAAGTGCGCCAGGCTACTTTTCGTCATGCGGACTTCTCATCTCTGAATGACGTCTTTCAGAGAGAAAACACTCTCAGGAGAGCAAGGAGCTTGACTTTAATGTCTCTGAGACGTTCCCAAGACGTCTAAAATTCTAGTGCACACCAAGTTCTTTAATTGAATTAACAAATTACTCATGCAGTTTCAGGACCACCGTTCCAACAATTTCCAAGTGGAATGAATCCTACAGCACAGGCAAACTTTGGACAAAATAAATTCTTACCAGGATCTCGTCCTGGTGTAGAATATTCGATGCCTCCATCGCAGTATCATCATGTTGGGCCTACAGGACCAGGATATAACGTCTTTATGAATAATAAACAAATGTCAGCAGCTCATCCCCGTACTCCATATTATTGCACTTACATTCCAGCCCCAACATTCCAATTTCCAGTGATACCTGGTGTATCCGAATCCCAGAGAGCTTCTCCAGAAAGTCCTCCGTTGGATGAGAGTCTTTGGTTTCCTTCATCTAACAGTTTCCAACCTCCAGCGGAACCTGACTTTTCCGAATTCCAGAAGAGCTCTCCTGCATTTTCCGAACCTGGGAAAGATCAACGCATTTCACCACCTGGAAACAGATACAATCCTTTGGATGATGGTTACCAAGGTAATTTATTTTTAAAAATTACAAAAACGATAACTTAGAGGGACGGAGACGTTAGACGTCCTTGGGATGTACTGCAGAAATCCGGGGAGTCCCTAGTGGGTACGGGGACATGGCCGATTTCATGACCTCAATGTTTTTTAAACGGCTCATATCTCAAGGACGTCTTTTGAAAATGTAATGTCCACAAAACATCAAATAGAAAGAAATGGAGGTCCCAGAGACCTTTTTTGAACGTCCCCAAGACGACTATGTTCTTGTCTCTACTGCGTTCTAGACGTTCTTAGGGGTAAAAGACGTCTTGGAAATATGAGATGTCCTCAAGGCATCAAAACTCCCACGAATTAATTTTGCGGAACGCCATTAAACGTCTATTATTTCTGTGCCCATTAGAAATATTTAAATTTTAAATGGTGGATTAAATTTTTTTGTTATTTCAGGTACTAATCAAAATTGTCCACCGGGAAAATCCATGTGTGCAAATAGAAACTCCTGTATTCCAACGTCCAGATGGTGTGATGGTCGTGTTGATTGCTCTGATGCTAGTGACGAGGCGAGATGTTCGTGTCGAAATCGTGTTGGACAGGGACGTATTTGTGATGGATACTTTGATTGTCCACGTGGAGAAGATGAATTAGGATGTTATGGTCAGCAATCTTATATTATCGTCATGAGATGATTTATAGAATATAAGTGTTATTTTAATTTTTTCGCACTGAAGGAAAACCATGTTTAAATTATATTCCCTGTGGATAGAGGGACAGAGTAGTATTCAGGACGTCTAAAAGACATCTTCAGAGCGTCCATATTCGTCTGATTGATCTCTTCTAGATATTTTAAGTTCGAAAGATGTCTTTGTGAATAGAGCAGTCTTAAAGACATCAATTGGACAAACATAGACATCTTTAAGACATCATTTGGACGACTGCTGCAAATATTCTAGACGTCTCACGAACTTGAATGCCAGTTGTTTGTCGTCTTCTGGACGTCTTATATATAGAAAACTTCTTTGAGAGATAAAACGTCTAGAAGATGACAAATATCCCAAAATTAAAGTATACAGGATATCTCTAAGACGTTTCAAAGACGTCCTGAAGATATATTTTTGTTGTCTTCTGGATGACTCATTCGAAAAGATGTCTTTGAATCTTAAGACGCCTCATGGTGGGACCAACTAACAAGATGTTCAATGACGCCGTGTTTAGTGAATTATAAAATCTTTCCCAATGGAATAAAAATTGAAAGCCGTCATAATAATGTCTATAGGACGCCTCTAAGATGTCTTTTGGACGTCATCAAGACATTCAATCTTAGTACAAATCACTTCTTAGGGATATTTTGTGTTCTGAGGACGTTTTTAGAATGTCTTTAAGACATTAGACATCTTTGGTACATTAATTGGACTGATACTGAACGTCCTATCAACGTCTCAAAAACTTTTTTTGAACGTCCAAGGTTTTGCACCCTCCGGATTTACTTCCTAACTGACATAATGGTAATTAACGTCTTTGAAAAGTCTTAAGGACGTCTCAGTTACTTCGCTGTCAAGCTCTTTATTTTCTTCTTCACGTATCGATTTAAAAATATATATTTTGGAGATGAGACGTCCTTGGATCAACAAATAGTCTTCTATTTAAACTCGGAAGACGTCCTAGAGACGTATATTGTTTTCGTGGCTATGCGGTTTGCATTACAAGATTAAAAATTAAAACTATTTCTTCCTGCACCTGTAGAAAGATCATTGTTATTTTAGATATTTTTGAATCGTCTAGTGTTTCAATGACAGTAATTAGAGTTTCAGATGTACATGTGAAATACGATACTCCGTCCTTTAACACTCACTCGCTCACTGATTATTATTCTGGACATGAGAAGGCTGATAGCATCATATTCATGTAAAGGCAAAGTTCATTGCCACTCAACTCTGCTCAATAGTAGAGGCTCAATAGTAGACTCACGATTTGTTTAATTAGCAATCATTCCTTGACTTTTAATGAAATCAGTCGTATGAGACGGAAGTGCGGCCACACAAACGTCAAAGGCAATCACTTCTGTCTGTTCCCAGTCTAAAATGGTCCTGTTTGAGTCTCGACGAACTTTGCTTGTATACAGACTAAGTGAACTTAAATTCTCAACTTCAGATTCTTTGAAAAATATAATTATTTTTTAATATCACTTTTTTCAAACTGATGCGAAGCTGTAGCAAGAAAAATCGCCCTATTGATGTCTTGTGGACGTCCCATATATGAAAAACGTCCTTAGGACATAATACATCCAAAAGATGTACGTTTGTTCAATTGGTTTTTTTGGAACGTCTTATGTTTCAAGAACGTCTTTAGGACATGAGGAGTCTGCAAGACATCAATTGGAGTTGCATGAACGTCTGAAGGACGTCTTTAGGACATTCCAAAGACGAAAATGTCCACTCCCTCTAATGGGCAGTTATGCAGACCTTGAAAAATAATTTAAAGTTGGCGCAGGGACATTTAACGTCTTTGGGATGTTTTAAAGACGTCAAAAAACTCTATTAGGTTCTTCACTATCTTATGGACGTATTCTATCTAAAAAGCGTCTGTAAGACGTCCCAGAAGTGGACAGTGTTCCCGTGTTTTCTAATCATAATCACAGAATTCTTAATTTTTATTAGGCTGCCCAAGTAACTCCTTCAGCTGCGATGACCCGAGCAGACAATTACAAAATGAAAGATGTATTCCATTGTCCTACCGATGCGATGGGATCCAGCAGTGTGCCAATGGAAAGGACGAAAAAGAGTGTACTATTTTGACCAACTCATATTCAAGAGAACTAGACGTAAGGATCTTTTACCAATTCAGTTCCAGTGGGCAAAAAATCCAAAGACGTCCAAACAATGTCTTTAGGACGTCTTTGGTATGTGTCTTTTGGACGTTATCATGACGTTCAGTGCCAGCATAAATTACGTCCCAGTGATATCTTCTGTTTTTAAGACATTTTTGTGATGTCTTCAGAACATAAGATATCTTAGTTACGTCAATTGGAATAACATTGGACGTCTTAGTAACGTCTCAAGGACTTCTCTTGGATGTCCAAAGTTTTTTTCCCGCTGGGGTGAGTCGAAAATTTTTTCAAATTGGAACACAACAAAGCCTAAAACATCCAGGGGACATAAGACGTCTTTGAGACATCTCGATGACGTTCTGAGGACTTCAATTTCAGACTTGCTGTTCAAAGAAAGTTTCGTGTTTCAATGTTTTTTGTACATGAGACGTTCAGAGGACAGAAGAAAGCTCGAAATTCAAGTAATTAGGATGTTCTTCAGACGTTCTGAAGACGTCTACTACATGTAAATAATTTATCACTTCAGTTGTATGCTGTCGGCAACACTGCAGGTTATTTACACAAAAATCTTCGAGGACAATGGTATCCAGTGTGCAGTTCTTCAATTCAATGGGCAATGGATGCTTGTTTACCTGAAACTGGACCAGGAGTAAGGTAAAGTTTCAAAACAATCTTATGAATTTTAATTAATCTGAAGCTTAATAAATCAAGTGCAAACATTAGAACGACAAAGTTTTTCATTTGCATAGAGGTAGCTTAATGTATACCAAATTAAGAACCTAGTGAAGGTTAGAAGAACAGACGTATTTAGGACGTCATAAAGACGTCTTACAAATTTAATCGTCAAGCTTTATTGTTGCCTTCTGCGCGTTTCAAGACAAAACAATTTTTCAAGACATAGGACGTCTAAAAGTTGATAAAAATCCTGACATTAAAATCCGTGGAGCCTCTGTGGGTTCAGAAACATTGGCCGTCTTTGGGACGCTTTAAGGATATCCTGTGGATTATAATTAAAAGGTCTTTGACTGCATTTATTGGACGTCTTATCTCTCAAAGATATTTTTCTTGCACAAGACGCCCAGAAGACAACAAAAATCCTCAGATTGAAGTCTCTAAGACGTCTTTAAAATATTCCCAAGACGGCCAATGTCCTTGTGCCCACTGGGACGTCTAAAAGACATTTAATGACTTGATCCTATATCAAAAACAAATCAGACGTCTGTAAGACATTAAAAATACGAAAATTAAAATTCTATGTACCTATGCAGTAGACATTGGGACATAGTGATCTTGTGGATGTTTGAAAGACGTCTTTAGAACGACCATATCTGTCTAGCGGTATCTTAGACGTCCTATATCTTAAAGACGTTTAAAAGTCATTAGTTAGACAGGCATCGACGACTATGTCCCCATGCCCACTGGTTCATTAAAACGTCCCAAAGACATCAAGTTTCAACATACTCACTGGGTTTTTAACATTAGATATGATTTTGAAATTCACACATTATTTACAAGTTCCTCAATTTTATATAAGCTTTTGGTATTTTCAGAGGGTCCCCTATTTTCCAAGAACATCATGTAAATAGAAATGGTCCAGGACCTTTCATTATTCAAACTCCTACTGGTAGTACAGAATTTACTCAAAGTTGCTATAATAAAGCAATTTATGTCAAATGTCCACAAATGCCTTGCGGTACTAAAGTTGATGAACCAATTTATTCTCAGTACCCTTATCGAGTAACTAATGAAAATGTTTCAATACCTCCGCAAGGACTTCATCCCAATTCAGATAAGTTTGTTGCGCAGAATAGAAATGACCCCATTGTGGGGGTGGTTGGAGGAAGAGCTAGTAGACCTAAAGCTTGGCCATTCGTTGTCGGTCTTTACAAGGACGGACGCTATCATTGCGGTGGCGCCATCATAAATGAGAATTGGATACTCACAGCAGGCCACTGTGTTGATAAGTAAGTTTTCTAGAAATATGAATGTAAAGTCACCGTCCATTCTGTTAAAAATATTAATGATATGCTTTAAAAGATAATTAAATAATTTTTCTAGTGGATGCTGGAACGTTAAATGTCCCAAGAGTTTCGATGTCTTTCTAGTGGGCAAAAAACTGAAAATGTCCTAAGGATGTCTATAGGACATCTCTAGGACATCTTTTGGACGTTCTCAGGACAGTCAATGTCAGCACAAATGATGTGTCATTGATATCTTGTGTTTAAGGACGTTTTGAGGATGTCCTTAGGACATTAGACATCTTTAGCGAGTCAATTAGACTGACATTGGACGTCCTAGTAACGTCTTATGGACTTTTTTTGGATCTCCAACATTTTTTGCCTGCTGGATGATTTTTGATTTTTTCCGAACGTCCTTAATACATGAGACATTTTTAAAAAAGCAAAAAACCTAAGACTCAAATCCATATGACGTTCTCGAGAAGTTTTATGTCCTAGTAACTCACTGCATTATCATCAGAACTTTATTAGTTGAGTTTTATTTACAGTTTCCATCAACACTATTATGAAATACAGGCTGGTATGCTAAGGCGAAATTCATTTTCACCCATGGCTCAAATTAGGAAAGGAATACGAGTGATTATTCATCCACATTACGATTCAAATTACATGAAGAATGATATCGCCTTAATACTTCTCGACGTACCTTTGAACTTAAATCGTTGGGTTCGTCCAGCTTGTGTTCCAGAATACGACATCAATTTCCCTGCACCTTTTACGACTTGTGTCATTATTGGTTGGGGTGTTACTTCCGAGCATGGAATTGATCGTTAGTATCATTTCAGTGGGAACAGGGACATTGGACGTCCTTAAAACGTCCAACGCTTTTCAATGTCAGCCTTTTTGTCATCTTGAGGACGTTTCATAACTTAAGGGCTTTTTTTTAGACATTCAGAACCCTGGTGAAAGTTTCGGATAGGTTTTTATTCGATGCCAATCCAATCCATTACGAATTAATTTGAAAATCGTTTTGAATCTCGTTAAAAATCAATCCGAATAAATTCGATTCATTTCGGTTCAATCCGAACGAATCCGAGGTCGGAATGATTCATATTGATACCTCGGATTAACCCGAAATGAATTGGATCGAGTCCAATTGATTTTTAACCGATTTGCATCGAAACAGATTCAAAAAATTTGCAGATTGGTTCGAAATGGCTCGGATTCGCTCGGATTGAATTCCTTTTCGAAACTTACGCCAGAGCTGACATCGAAATCTCAGAGCCGTTTCTACGGCGTTTCTAGGACGTCAAATATCTCCCTTATCACTGAAATACCATTAAATAAACCTAGATTCATATTTATTCGATTGATTCTAAAATATTTTTCCATTTTATTTTTAGCTGATCACTTGCGTGAAGTAGAGGTGCCAATATTACCAGAATGTAAGCATTTGGTAGATAGAAATGACGGTGAAATTTGCGCAGGTTATCCAGAAGGAGGAAAAGATGCTTGCCAAGGTGACAGTGGTGGTCCTTTAATGTGCAGGTAAACATTAAACGTCTTCAGAATCTCTTAAAGACGTCAACAGGACTTCTATTTTAATCTTTTTGATGCCTCTTGTCTGAAAGACGTCTTTAAGACATAAAACGTTTTCAAGACAGAAAAAAACAATTCTTGACAAATTCTACAATTTTTTCCTATTACTCTACTGTAGGTACAGTAACCTTCGACGTCTCTGAGACGCTGTATAGATGTCCTTTGGACTTCTATGTCAGACTTTTTGCTGTACTGAGGACGTCTTTCAGACAAAATACGTACAGAAGGGAACAAAAGATCTCACATTGAAATCACCGAAATGTCTGAAGGACGTTTTGAAGACGAATTTTTTCCCCTTTCCAGCTAGGTATTATTTTTCTGAAACTATGCTCGTGATCTTTTTTAGGGGTCCAAATTCGCTGACTCAGTGGCACGTTGCTGGTATAGTCAGTCATGGAGAAGGATGTGCTCGACCCAACGAACCAGGAGTTTACACCAGAGTGAGCAAATACGTACCCTGGATACATCAAGTAATTCGTAAGTAATTTTCCAGTTAAAAAAGAAATCTTGGACGACTTTAGGGCGTCATGATAACGTCTCAGGAACTTTAGTGTTAGGACATTTGTTGTCTTTTGGACTTTTCTTATCTGACTTATGTCCTTAAGACATCAGACGTTTTCAGAACTGCAGAAACCCTAATATTAAAGCCTTCTAGACGTCGTTAATACATCCCAGGGACGTCTAATATATCCATAGCCATTATGTTTTTTTTTCGAAAACAGTAATAAGTTCATGATTAATGATTGAAAGTAAGTAATTCGTAAGTAATTTCTCTATTAAAAAAGAAATATTGGACGTCTTTAAAACGTCTTACTAACGTCTCAAGAACTTTAGTGATGGGACTTTTGTTGTCTTTTGGACGTCTTTAGAACTGCAGAAACCCTAACATTAAAGTCTTCTAGACATTATTAATACATCCCAGGGACGTCTAATATATCCATGGCCATTAGGTTATTTTTTCAAAAGAAAGTAATCAATCCATGAATAATGATTAAGAGTAAGTAATTCGTAAGTAATATCTCAGTTAAATAAGAAATTTTGGACGTCTTAATAACGTCTCAGAAACTTTAGTGTTATGACTTTTGTTGTCTTCTGGACGTCTTTAACTGAATTATGTCCTTAAGACATCAGATGTTTTAAGAACTTCAAAAACCTTAACAATAAAGGCTTCTAGACGTTGTTAATACATCTCATGGACGTCTAATATATCAATGTCCATTAAGTTATTTTTCCATAAAAAAGGAATCAATCCATGATTAATGATTAAAAGTAAGTAATTTCTCAATTAAAAATGAAATCTTGGACGTCTTCAAGACGTCTTACCAACACTTCAAGAACTTTAGTGTTGGGACTTTTGTTGTCTTGTGAACGTCTATTAACTGATATGTGTCCTTAGGACATCAGACGTCTTTAGAACTGGACGTCTTTAAGACGTCTTACTACTCTCTAAATCTGAATCAGTCAAAATCTACTGATTATCAGTGAAATTTGACTGATTCAAATAGCTAAAAAGAGGTTACTGCGAATCAGTCAAATTTCACTGATTACTTCAGTGAAAAGTAACTGACTTAACAGTGAAAAATATTATTTCCACTGATGATTCGGTGAAAAGGCTAATCACTGATTCAATCAGTGAAAATTTGACTGATTCAGATTTAGAGAGTAACGTCTCAGAAACTTCAGTGTTAGGACTTCGTTAATACATTCCAGGGACGTCTAATATATCCATGGCCATTAGGTTATTTCTTCCAAAAGAAGTAATTAATTCATGATTAATGATTGAATCTTGAAATTATTTCAGGTGCTCCCACGTCAGGAATTCCACTCATGGGGCCTTTGGATAGTTGCCCAGGATTTAAATGCCAAACTGGTACAGGACATTGTTTACCAATGAAAATGCGATGCAATGGTGTAGTTAATTGTCTAGGCGCTGAAGACGAAATGAATTGTCAACCTGGAGGCATATTTAGACAATTAGATTCTGATTCACCATTTGACAATCCTCAGCAAATTTTCCCAGACAAAAATCCACAGCAGGCATCTGCTAATAACAAATCTAGTAAATTAATTTTTTCGATTCATTCTTTGAAAAAAAAAACAGAAAAATATTAATTGCAGTTCATTAACTTTGATTATTTAATGAATATAGATGTTGCTCAATTTCCTGACGATCAAGGAAACAATAAACTGAACACAAATGAGCAAGATGAACCATTTACGTATCTTCCACCTGAAGAGAGATTCACTTGCAAAATGTAAGTAGAGATGAAGTATTTGACTTAAATAATAAATGTAACATTAATCATCTTTATATTTCTATTTTAGTTTGATTCAAATTATTCCAATGAATAAGCGCTGTAACAATTTTCATGATTGTGAAGATGGTACTGACGAGGTGAACTGCACCTGTAAGGACTATTTATTGAAGACTAGGCCATTAAGCATTTGCGATGGAAACGTCGATTGTTTTGATGGAAGTGATGAGGATAATTGCGGTACAAAAGCTTACAATTTTATAAATATTCGCTTTCTATTAGCCAGGGGGATATTGGACGTTTTGGATTCGCCTTAAGGACGTCTCGCCCAGTAAAGACTCACAATTGTTACATGACAATAATGTAAAAATGTCCCTTAAGTGTAAGACTTAACCCAGTAGGCACGAAACCTTGGATATCCTAAAGATGTTCTTTAGACGTTACCAGGACGTCTAATGTCAGTCCAATTGACGTACGAAAGATGTCTAATGTCCTAAAGAGATCCTAAAACCGTCCTTAAAACACAAGATGTCTCTGGAACGTTATTTGTACTGATATTGAACGTTCTGAGAACGTCCTTAGGACGACCAAAGGACACGTGCCAAAAGGCGTCCTAGAAATTTCCTATAGACATCCTTAGAACGTCTTTAGATTTTTTACCCACTGGGAAGTGTCCCTTAAAGTAAAAATTGTGAGCGTTTACTGACCAAGAATTTTAATTTAAAAACGTCCTCAGTATGACGTCCAGGTTCCCTGTTTCTGCTAGATTTTGGAAAAAATATTCTATAATTATTTTCAATATTTTCGGCTTAGCATCTTGTAATTCAGAAGAGTATCAGTGCCGAAGAAGTGCAACTTGCATCCCACGTGAAAAGAGATGTGACAGAAAAGCCGATTGTAAACTAAATGAAGATGAATTAGATTGCCGTAAGTTAAAAAAAAATCTTCCATTTCTTGATTTAGGAAATCCTTGTATCAATAATAAAAGAAAATAATTTTAATATTTTAGTTACATTGAGTAATGGAGAGTACGTGAACTTGGATCATGAAGAACGTCCACATTTGAATTTAGAAGGTGTACTAACTCAATTTCAAAATGGTTCTTGGGTTACTCTTTGCATTCATCCACAGCGACAAAATTACAAACATTTTTCGGAGCTTACAGGAATGAACGCGTGTCAATATTTAGGATTTAGGTGAATTAGCAAAACTCATCTAGAACATTAGACGTCTTATGGACACCTTAAGGAGGCCTTAAAGACGTCTCACGGATTTTTTTTAGTCCTTTTGCTATCCTGAAGATGCATTATGTTGGAAAGATTTCTTCTAGACATGAAACGTCCAGACGTTCCAAAAACGTGTGTCTTCTGGGCCAGATAAAAAAAAGTTTGATATCAGAGTCCTTAAACACTCTTAAATCGTCCTGAAGACGTCTGACCAACACAACAAAAAGTCTGGAATTGGACTTTTGTAACGTCCTTGAGACGTCTTAAAGACGTCTAATTATCTTTGATATAAACTCATACAGTGAAACTAAACTGTAATGGGACATTATTTATATTTTTCTACTTCCATAGTAGCCCAGTAGGCATCGGGGAGGAGTCGTTTTTAGAACGTCTGAAAGACGTCTTGAGAACATTCATGTCTATCTGATTGATGTATTGTAGATATCTCATATCTTAAAGATGGCCTTTAGACAGGACATCCACAAAGTATGAATTGGACAGACATAGTCATTCTAAGGACGTCTTCGAGACGTCCCAAGAATGTCCCACAGTCTTCAATGACAGATTTTTTACTATTCTTGGCACGTGATATGTTTAAAAGTCCTCATTTTAACATGAGTTTACCAAATGAATAAAAAACACTGAAATTGAAGTTTACAGGACGTCCTTAAGGCCTTTAAAGACGTCTTATTTACACTGAGAACCCAGCGCACACGGAGAGAGTCGTCTTCTGAACGTCTAAAAGACGTCTTCAGAACGTCTAGGCGTGTCCTGCTGATGCTTTATGGGGATCCTATCTACAAAAGACGTCTTTAATATGTCCCACGACTCTCCCCGTGCCCACTGGCAGTATTCTTATCCATAAATTGCATTAAATTAACATTAAGAGCCTTTAAAATATGTTTAGATATTTAGACTCTGTAAAAGGTGTTAAAGTTCGGCGAGGAAGTATTCCAGAAAGAAAAAATATAATTCATTACGAATACCCACCATCATATCAGATCCCAATTAACGATGGCAATCAGACGTGTCCTGGTCTTTATGTTCGGTGTCAACCTGTTTTAAGCAACCCTGTAAATTCGCAGTTAAGCATAAATTTGTTATCTCAAAAACGGACCTACCAATGGCCTTGGCAAGCTGCTATTTTTACAGATGGAAAGTACCGTTGTCCTGCCTTGGTTTTGGAACTTAATTGGCTTCTTGCCAGTTCTGACTGTAGTCAAAACATTAAGTATGTAATTTTTCATGAGATCACTAAAAAGATTAAATTTCAACCAGATCATTAAATTGAAATTATATGGTTATTTTAGTTTGACAACAAATCATACAATTGGAGTTTTTGGAATATCTTCTTATCAACCTATTATTTATCGACCACAAGAACAAGTCGCTGAAATTGATGATATCAGAAGCATTAAAAATTCAGATGCTTCGCTTTTCCATCTCAAAACGCCTGTAAATAGAACTCGACAAGTACAAGCTATATTCAAGGAAAAAAGGTTAAACGAGTTGTCTCTAGCCTGGCGAAACTGTTGGATTGTAATTCAATCCGAACGAATGCGAGCCATTACGAAATTTGTTTCCAGACCATTCGGAATCATCCCGAACCAGACGAAAAAAACGTTTTGTATCTGGTTTGATGAAAAACGGCCAAAACTCAATCCGACTTGATACGATTCATATGGCTTCAATCCGAGGCATCGATCCGAATTTACCCGAATCAATCCAAATGAATCTGAGCTCGGATTGAACTAAACCAAATTTTCAATCCGAATGAATCCGAGTTCGGAAGGACTGGAATTTATTCGAATAAAAAATTCGGTTTATATCATTTCCTATTCGAATCAATAAATTTTAATACGAGTCAATCCGATTGAATCTGAGCTCGGATTGATCCAAACTGAATTTTTTATTCGAATCAATTAGAATCATTTCAACACCAGATTCATTCGGATTGAAAATTCGGTTTAGATCAATCCGAGCTCAGATTCATTTGGATTGACCGGATTAAAAAATTATTCCGGATTCAATTGGATTGAATTCATGGATGGAAGCCGTATGAATCGGATCAAGTTGGACTGAGTTTTGGCCGTTTTTCATTAAACCAAATACAAAACTTCTTTTTGGATTGGTGCAGAATGATTTCCAATAGTTCGGAAACAAAATTTGGAATTGCTTGGATTTGTTCGGATTGAATTTCTTTTCGAAACTTTTACAAGGGTTATGAAGATTTCACAATTGGTTCTACTCTTGAGCTCGGATTGTGAAATATTTTTTGTAATTGCAGAATATTCCCGCCATTAAATAAAGACGTCTGTCTTGCTGTCGGCGTGGATAAAAATTATAACAGTAAAAGTATGTTTGTCAAACCGGTACTGGATTGTGCCAAGTGCCATCGTTGTTTTATCGCAGGACAGCCAGCAATTTGTAATGTGAGTACTCAGCTGAAAATTGAAAACATGTTTTCTTATTCACTCTGCACTCCTTACTTTAATAGCATATTACATTACAAGGGGCGAAACAGAGCGATTGCATGAGTGTGAAGTTTGCTGCCCGAGTGAAACGAGGGCTGCAATCACACGAAATGCTTTCGCTGTGTTTTGTTTCGAGTAATGTATACTATTTTTCATAGCAACTCTTTTGAGAATCTGATTGGCTGTAACTGTGGAGCGGGTTGAAACAGCGACTTTCAACCCTAGGGTTGAAAATCGTAGTTTCAACCCGCTCTACAGGTACCGAAAATCGGATTTTCAAAGGAGGCGCTATGAAAATTAATTTTTAAAAACTACCACGTAATTTTTTTATTTGGAAAAATAAATTTTTCAACTTTCAAATCTTTTGAATTAAAACGAAAAACTACATGCGCTACATTTTTCGAAAGGTGTAATTGCAATAAGTGGAGAGTGGACGTCTTTGAGATTTCTTAAAGACGTTCCAAGGAGTTCATCGTCTGAACTCTTGTTATATTTTAGACGTCTTCTATCTCAAAGACGTTTTTAAATTATAAATCATCCTTAAACCGGAATAAATGCTGACAGTGAAATTTCCAAGACATCCGAAGGTGTCTCAAAGACGTCTAATGTCTTTGTACCAACTGAAGTTATCTTATTGGATGCCAAAGAAGTCTCGGGTGCTTTAGTGTCAGACTTCTTATTGTCTTCTGAACTTCAGTCTGAAAGACGTCTTAAAGACATTAGACGTCCTCGGGACAGCAAAAAGTCTGGCATAGGTGTTCGTATGACGTCCAAGGGACGTATTTAGCACGTCCGTGTTTGCTCAATTGAAGTCTTGTGGACCTTCCATTTCCTAAGGACATCCTTGAGACATGAAACGACAGAAAGTTATCAAATGGAGAGACATGGACGTCATAAAGACGTTTCTAGACGTTCCAAATTGACATTTAAGTCTATAAGAAGTTTTTATAACGTTTCAAAGACGTACAATGTTCCCTTATCCATTAAGCTAAACTTCTGAAACTTCTCAAAGTTATTGCACGCAAAAACAGTTTTTCTATTTTTCTCTAGAACAAAACTGAATCTCTTGATTGGAGTGGGACCATTTCATGCCTGGGCTTTGGAGGATGGTATCCGGCTGGAGTGTTTCAAAACTTAGATAGTACTTGTAGTTTCCAGAAAACGGAAACGATAAATGGTATAGACTACATGAATGCTCACATCTCTGAAGCTATGAGTTTAAGTGGAAACTCAGAACAAGGACCAGATTGCAATGGTCTAAGATGTCTTCTTGGAATGTGCATCCCTTGGAAGCAAGTCTGTGATGGAATCACGGATTGTCCAGATGGCGCTGATGAACGTCCAGAGCATTGTCACAATATCAAGCAACGTTGTGATGAAGATATAGTAGGATGCAGTAAGTTTTTTTGCATTTGCATTATTCGAAATAATGACTCAGTAGACATAAACCTGAAGACGTCCTAAAGATGTCTATAGAACTTCTCTAGGATGTCGTTTGGCACGTGTCGTTTGGATGTCCTCAAGGCGTTCAATGTCAGTACAAATGACGTCCTGAGATTATCTTGTGCTTTGAGGGCATTTTTAGGATATCTAGGACATTCAACTTCTTTGATACTAACCTGAGAACCTCCCTAGGACATCTAAAGGACATGTGCCAAAAAAAGTCCTAGATATGTCCCATAGACGCCATTAGATGTTTTATCCACTGGGATAATTATGTTTATACGAGAGGTCATCGTGGATTTTCTTTAATTTGACTACTTAGTGGACAATTGGACATTGTACAAAAATTCATAATTTAATGACCCTGAGTATTTGAAATTACCCACCTGCATAGAGTTCAAGACGTTCTCTGTGTGTGGAAAGTACATACACACTAGACGTCTCAAACACAAATGAACTAATAACATTTAATTTGTCTGTGAACAGAATGTAGGAAACATGAAATGCGCTGTGGAAATGGCACCTGTGTCCCAAAAGAGAAGTTCTGTGACGGAATCGCTGATTGCCAAGATGGTACCGATGAACCTGCGACCTGTACTTGCGGAGAATATCTCAAGGTCACGGACCCAGATAGAGTTTGCGACAGTAAACGGGACTGTTTCGACAAAACCGATGAGGATCCCAAATTTTGCCGCTGCAAAGATGAAAGTTTCAAATGTAACAAGTAAGTTCCTAGCCTCAGACATCTTGAAGACGTCCTGAGGATTTCAATATTAAGCTTTTTGTCATCTTCTGGACGTTTCATATCTATAAAACATCTTTGAAACAGAAGACGTATTAGGAAAGCAAAAAATCTGAGATTCAAGTCTTCGAGACGTTCTAAAGACGTTCAATCTTCTCCTGCTCACTGGGTTTTTTAAGAAGACTCTTTAAATTCTGACATAATGTAGCCAATGGCCAATGGAGAATCGAAAGTTTTTGAGACGCCTAACATTTGTAATAGGTCTCAAAGGTCTCGAGGACTTCGATGCCAGGGTTTTCCTGTCCTGAGGACGTCTTATATTTTGAAGACATCTATAAACAAGAGACGTTTAAAAAACAATGAAAAAACCTGTAATTGAAGTCCGGGAAACGTCTACAAGACGTCCTAAACACGCTCTAAATTCCTGTGCTCAATGGTCTTTTTATGTAAAATTTTATCTTTTGGAAGAAAGTGTTCAGTGAGCATAGGGATATTAAACGTCTTTAGGACGTCTTACGGACGTCTTGAGGACTTCTGTCCGTCTTTCAACTACCGAGAAGACGTCTTATGTCTTGAAGCCATCTATAAACAAAAGACGTCTAGAAAACAGCGAAGAAGCCTGAAATTGAAGTCTCTGAAACGTCTTTAAGACGTTCAATATTCCCACGCTCACTGGTTTTTTTTGGAAAATTTCATCTTCTTGGCCAAAGGTCAGACTTCCTGCTGTCCTATGGACGTTTCATGTCCTTAAAACGTCTCGAAGACAACAAAAAGCCTGATATTGAAGCCTCTGAAACGTCGTTAAGACGTCACAAAGACGTTGCACAGACGTCCAATATCTCCGTAGGCATTAATTAATTGAAAAACTACATATTATTTTCTAATTGTAGAAGAAATGGGACCTTAATTTGTATTTCACCCGACATGGTCTGCGATGATGACAAAGACTGTTTTGATGGAGAGGACGAGAGGCATTGCAGAGCTATTCAGCCAGTATCATCAAATGACCCGTTAGTTACATTTTAAATTTCCAATTAATCTATTATTTAATAACAATGGTCAACAACATCTTTTCCATGTCATGTCCATAGCCATTTTCGCAGGATTTTGTTGCGCTGATTACGAATCTGTAGCATAAAAAGTCCTATTTCGTCAAGTTTCTGAAGAAATGGGGTTTTATGGCCCAAAAATCACAATTTGGACCATTTCACTTCAATGCTATGAAAATGGTCAAAACATTTTTGACTCCAGATTGGTAATCATCGCTGCGAAATACATCAGAAATGACTAGACATGCCGTGGGAAAAAGAAGTTCCAATTTTCACGACGAGTGTAATGAGTTTTTATGAGTAATTTCTAATTGTGGATTGGTTATGCAGGAAAGGAACCGGTGAAGTCATAAGACGATCCTTTGGAGTTTGGCACGCTGAATGTTTTCCCACTCCAGTGACGTCACTTGCAGATGCAGCAAAACTCTGTAGATCAATGGGATTCCAAACTGGAACAATAGGAAATAATGCTTTACTTCAAAATAAAAAACCTCTGATTTCAGAGCGTGATGAATTCTTTGTTATTAGACTTAATGAGAAAACGTGGATTACTTTGCGCCATAACAAACCATTAGTATCTTTAGTACCACCTCGCGAAGCATGTCACCGACTCATCGTTCAATGTGCTTAAATATTTATTATTCATTATTATACTTAGCCAATCTTCATATTTTTGTTTCATATTTATTGTTCATACATTTTTTAGCTTAATGGATTCTGAATAAAAAATGTCAATATTGTTTACTTTTTATAAATACTTTGGTTTTAATTTGTTTAGAAATAGAAGATCAGAACCCAGTGGTTACGATGACGTTTAACGTCTTTGGAACGTCTAAAAAACATTTCAGGGTGTTTATTATCTTCTACAGACGTCTTATTTCAAAAAGACGTCTTTAAAACAGCAAATATCTGGACAGCAAAATGACTAACAATAGAGTTCCGGAGACGTTCTTTAGACGTCATGGAAAGTTTCGGAAAGGAATTCAATTTGAATGAAGCCGAGCCATTCTGAAATCTTTTTCTGAATCATTCCAAACCAATCCTAAAAACGTTTTGTATCTCGTTTGATAAAAATCGGTCGAAATCCAATACGACTTAATCCGATTCAATCCGAACGAATACGAAACAAGTTTTTAATCCGAGCTCGAATTGATCTGAATTAAATTTTTAACCTGAATAAATCTAAATAAATCCGAGGTCGGAATGATCGGATTGATTCTAATTGATGCCTCGGATTGGAATAGCTCGCATTCGTTCAAATTGAAACCTACGTACGGAAAAGCTTTAATTTGCTCTGGTTTAATTGTAATCCGAAAAGTCTTTCGGATTTTAATTATTTAATATTAGGATTTGGCCTTCTAGACGTCTTATATCTAAAAGACGTCTATAAGATAGGACACGTCCTCAAATTTCAAATTGTAATAGTCCAATTGACGTACGAAAGATGTCTAAAGAGATCCTAAAAACGTCCTTAAAACACAAGATATCTCTCGAACGTTATTTGTACTGATATTAAACGTCCTTAGAACGTCCTTAGAACGACCAAAGGACACGTGCCAAAAGGCGTCCTAGAAATGTCCTATAGACATCCTTAGAACGTCTTAAGATTTTTTATCCACTGGGCTGTGAGGCTGTGAGCACCTGCATCTTTCTCTACCTGTCGCAGTAACTTCTGCCCTCTATGGAACCATGAAGAACTATCTTCTCACGGATGGAAATAGTTATCTTGTTATGGTACATACTTCTTTAATGTTCCGATTAGAAATCATGATATCGAATGGCTTTCGAGAATCAATATAGCATTTTATCTGTTTTACCTGTAAGACACGTTTTAATGCCGATTTTGTAATTTTAAATTTAAAATTGACATAATAAAGCTCAGAATCGCTAAAAGTACTTCCAACAAAATTATGAGTGAAATAAGTCTTACGGATGGAGTAAAAAAATATGAGATGCAAAAACAAGGCGAGATTACTTTAAGAATAGAAAAATGTGGTTATAGTTTTTCTGCATTTATAGATGTAAGTAATGAGACTAAAATAGTAGAAATTATCGTCAATATCAAATCTATTAAAAAGGTTTATTAAATTTTAAAAATTGTTACCTATTCAAATAAAAAAATCGCTTGAGTTTGAGGTTAGGTTGCACTATCACAATAAATATCACACATCTTTTAGACGTTCTAGGAACGTTTTCAGGACATGTAACGTCTGCAAGACATCAACTGGATAGAGATGGACGTCAAAAGGATGTCTCTTGGACGTACCATAAATGACGTCTCCGTGATTATTAAATAATTTAGCATGAATTTTTCATCAAGTGAAGTCACTAGTGGTCAAAAGGTCATTGAATGTCATCAGGACGTTTTGAAGACGTCTCGGGGACTTCAATATCAACCCAGTTGGCAAAGGGACATTAAACGTCTTTGGCACGTTTTCAAGACGTCCTAGCGATTTTAATGGCATGTCTTTCATTATCCTCAGAACGTCTTTTACCTAAAAGACGTCTTGAGGACTTGAAAAGTCTCCAGGACAGCAGAAAGCCTGACATACATGCGTTCACAGAACGTCCCAAAGACGCTCAATCTCCTTGTTCCCACTGAGAAGTTTTGTCGTCCAGGAAGACGTTTTTAAGACATATCCCAGTAAGCACAGAAATATAGTCGCCTTTAGAACGTACGAAAGACGTCTTTAGAACGTCTTAATAACGTCTGAAAGAGGACTTCAAAACGTATTTATAACGTCTAAAAAACGTCTTTATAACACCTAAGTCAGTTCAACTGATTTTTTTTGTACGGATCACGTCTTTACGACGTCCTTAAGTAATGAGACGTCTAAAAGCCATTCGTTGGACAGACATAGACGTCCCCAAGACGTCTTTCAAACATCTCGAAGACGACTATGTCCTTGTCCCTTCTGTGATAACAATCTCAAAAGAGCAAAATTTCTAACAAAACCCAATGTGTACGGGGACACTGGACGTCTTGAAGACGTCCCGAGAAATTTAATGTCTGACTTTTCGTCGTTTTCTAGATGTTTTTTGTCTAAAAGATATCTTTAAGATATAAGACGTTCTCAGGACAGCAAGAATCCTGAAATTGAAGTCTTCAGGACGTCTTTAAGATTTTCTGAAGGCGTCCAATTTTCCTGTGTCCACAGGACGTCCAAACTCTAACTGTTTTTTTTTCAGTACATATTTTCTGCGTCATGTGGCGCATTAAATGTCTACAGTTCTCAATAACATGCAACATCCGTTATCTACAACAATTATTCTAAATATTTCTCATTTAAAATTCCATTTAACCTAAACTCAATCATTTATAGAAAATCCTAATTAATTTTCATATGTCTCTGATTTACCAAATAATTCACAATCATAGGTTATAAAAAGGAAATAATCTCGTAGAAAAGTCTGATTCATTTTATAAAATTGATGAAGACAGTTGCAATAGTTTGAATTTTCTTCTTTGCTTTAAAAAGAAATCATGTTGGTTAACCACAAAAAAATGTTCAATGACGAATAAAAATAAGCGATGAAATCGCCAACAGCAAGAATTAGTCACCTCAGAATGTGAATGGTGCCGTTGGACGTAGTGAAGCAGGCGCAGCCGTTTACCTTCAACGGCAGCGACCCCATTCGCTACATTCTTTCTCCCTCTTCTCTTTCCACTCCTGAGCCTTTCCTTATCCTGCCGACGAGGCACAAACCTTTGCATGTCTTCCAAATAGAAATCCTCGATCAGGTACCTGCTCCATGTTCAATAGTTAAATCTCTTCGCCTCCTAATCCGCCTCCTAAAGTCAAAAATCAAACCTTCATCTTTAAGAATCTTGAGATTTACTTCATTTTACTCTTGTTCATGGGAAAATTCTTTCCCTTTATCGGTTTATCTAACAAATCAACCAAGGAATATATAATCACCAGTGGTGGGTCAGGTTAGCCTTGAATCTTGGAATCAAGTTGTAGCGTCTATCTTATGCAGGTCTTATTTCAGGTTTAAAAATAAATATACTTTAATCTTTGAACGATTCTCATCTTCTATTTAAAATATCATTTTACGAAAATATTCCAGTGACTGGTTGAAAAACATTTCTCACTTTATTCAAGAGGGAGATTGGACGTATTGAGGACGTCGTTAATACATCCCAAGGACGTCTAATATCCCCATGGCCATTAGGTTATTTTTTCCAAACAAAGTAATCAATCCATGATTAAAGATTGAAAGTAAGTAATTTGTAAGTAATTTCTCAGATAAAAAAGAAGTCTTGGACATCTTTAGGACGTCTTGATAACGTCTCAGGAATATCAGTGTCCGATTTTTGTTGTATTCTGGACGTCTGTTGTCTAGAAGATATCTTTAAGACATAAAACGTCCTGGGAATGACAAAAATCCTTACCTAGAAGTCTAGAGAACGTCTTTGAGACGTACCGATGACGTCCAACGTCCTTGTTTCCATTGGAGTTTCTTTTAGACAAGAGATGTCAAGATAACAACAAAAACCCCGACATTGAAGCCCTCGAGAGGTCTTAAAGACGTCTCAAAGACGTCCAATGTTCTTATGTCCACTGGGAAGCTTGTACGGAGTCACTGATCAAATCCGCATTTTGTGTTGGTTAATCATAAGCGTATAGAATATACTTTGAATCATTTTTAATAGACGACGGTAAAGATTAAATGTTGACTGGAATATGATTGATTCGCTTTTAACGGTGCCTCGAGGTTCAGTATATTTATCAAGACATTCATAAATATAGAAGTTACAAGTTACTCAATTTTTCTTTATTCAGCGATGTTTCAATCAACTTCCGTATCTATTGGAAAAATTCAGAGAAAAATCAATGTAAATTAACAAATGTGCATAAGATTATTAGAAGTCTCGCAGATTTAATTTCAAGCAGTTTGTTGTCTTTCAGACGTCTCTTGTCAAAAAGATGTATCCAAGCCATAGAGTGCAGAAGAAGTCTCAATGACGTCCAATATCCCTGTGTTTTTTAACTAACAATTTTTATTTTTTGGGCATTTTTTTGACATTTTTTTACTTTGAATAAATTTTTTTGTTTTTTAAGCAATTGTCATGATTCTTTATTTATTTTGTTCCTTAAAATGTGCAGCAACTTTCCGGGTATGGAAAATAAGGTAACATGACTGAAAAAAAATTACAAATAAATTAAAATAAAAAAATTAATAAAAATATCCCAAAATATAAAAAAAAATTTTGTAGTTATTTTTTTTAGCTAGGGTGCTTCCCATACGCAAAATTTGCTACAAATTATAAGGAAAAAATAAAAAAAGAATCATGACAATAGGTAAAAAATCAAAAAAGTTATTCAATGTCAAAAAATATCCGAAAAACTCAAAATTTTTAGTTTAAAAATACATAAAGATTCTAAAGACGTTCTTAGGAGGTTCAATATCAGTAAAAATGATGTCTCAGAAATATTTTGTATTTTAAAGACGTCCTCAGGAAGTCTTTAGGTGATACAACTTCTTTTGTACTGACTTTTAACGTCCTGATGACATTCCTAGGACATCCAAAAGACGTCTTAGACGTTTTCCTGTCCACTACGCTGTAGACACAACGATAAAGTTATGTATGAAAGGTTTTAAGGACGTCTTTAAGACCTTCAATTTTTTCTACTCGAGGTTTAACGTTTCATTTCGTAAAGACGTCATTAAGAAATAGGACATCCACAAGACATCAATTGGATATTCATGGACGTCTTTAGACTATCCCAAAGGCAACAATATTCATTGTCTCCACTGGAAAGATGTAATTTTAATCCTGATTTGCTGGGCAAAAAGTCTAAAGACGTCCTAAAGATAGAAGTTCTGTAGGACGTCTATTGCTACGTATGTTTTTGACGTCCTAGGGACGTTCTTAGGACGTTAAATATCAGTAAAAATAACATCTCAGGAATATTTTGTATTTTAAAGACGTCTTCAGGATGTATTTATGAGATACAAGTTCTTTAGTACTGACTTTGAACGTCCTGATAACGTTCCTAGGGCATCCAAAAGACGTCCAAGACGTTTTCCTGTCTACTACGCAGTAGACACGGCGACAGAGTTATGTTTGAGAGGTTTTAAAGGTTTCTTCAAGACCTTCATTTTTGTCTACTCGAGGTTAGACGTCTCATGTCGTAAAGACGTCTTTAAGACATTGAACGTCTCAGTCTTTTCTAAAGACAATAATGTCCACTGTGTTAACTGGGAAATTGTAATTTTCATTCTGACCTAGTAGGCTACAAATCTAAAGACGTCCTAGGGATATCTTTAGGACGTCTATTGACATTTGTCTTTTGGACCTCCTTGAGACGTTCTCATGACCTTCAAAGTCAGGACAAATTACGTCCCAGAGATATCTTGTGTTGTAAGGACGTTTTTAGGATGTTTTAGGACATGAGAGATCTTTGGTACGTTGATTGGACCAACATTGGACGTCCTAGTAACTTTTCAAGGATATCTTTTAGATGTCCAAGGTTTTGAGCCCCCCTCCCCTCCTTTTTTTACTACCAAATGACAAAAATGTGAGTATATGGAAATTGGGGCAGACGGTCGTTCGCTACAAGGAACTTCGGATGATCGATGATCTATGAGCGAATGCCAGCAATCAAGGATTCTGGTCGAACTTGAAAGAATCTGGTGCACCGAAGAAGAATTTCGCTCCCGCTTGGTACACGCCCCTTAATTATGTAATCTGTAGTGTACGACAGGCAAGTATAATTTAATTCCTGTGAAGTACCGTTCATCCCGCTGCGTGCTTTAGTGTCGATGCTTGGCATAAATAAATGTGAGTGTAAGAGAGACACAAAAGAGAAATAGAGAACACCGAGAGTGTACGTACCAAGAAGTGAAGGGAGTATGTGGAAGAGAGAAGGTTGTGTATGAAGAGAAATCTTTTTTTTTAGGTAAACAAGGAGAATGACGAAGGGAAAGAGATAGAGAGAAAGCAGGTAATGCCTAGGAATATGTCAGTCCCGATACGCATTACCTACATTGCTTTCGTACTTTACTTTAAGCATATAACTCTTCACACGTTCTTAATTTGCTTCCGTCTCTGATGATATTTTTAGCAGAAAATTTAAATTGAACATTAAGTAGTTTGAGAAGGGTTATATAAATTTTTATGACAAAATTTGGAATTTGTATAGAGAACATTTTCACATTGGCTTGAAGATATTGAAAGCCTTTAGAAAATCGGAAATTTTTTTCAAAATTTATATCAATTTAATTTAATTTTCCTAATTATTGGATTTGGATTCATCAGTATGTAATTTTTAATTGACGCACGAATTGGAACTGATTGTGAGAATGTTAAACACTCCTCTGGATTCATTCCGGTTGAACATGACACTCTAATTCGAATGAATCCGAACTAAGTTTTCAATCCGAATGAATCCGAGTCATTTCGAGTTCGGATTGGTTTGAACCGAATTTTCAATCTGAATAAATTTGCATCGAACGAGATTCAAAAAGTTTTTCGGATTGGTTCGAAATAATTTGGAATGGCTCTGATTCGCTTAGAATGAATTTCAATCCAAAACTCTCACCAGGATAGATCTTGATTTCTGCCATTAAATGGAATCAAATGGAGGTTAATCAAGGACACAGGAATATTTAACGTCTCCAAGACGTCTTGTGGATATCAATGGTAGTATATTTACTATCTTTTGAAAGTTCCACTTTTAAAAACGTCTTTTAGAGATAATATGTCAGAGGTCAATAAAAAATCAGTGAGCACGAGAACATAGTTGTTTTTGGAACGTCCAAACGTCGTCTTTAAAACGTCCAAGCATCTCTAATTGATCTCTTGTGGAATCAGACGTCTTAAAAACTCCCGTGTTAGACTCTGTCGTTCTCAGAACGTCTCACGTCTAAAATACGTTTTTAAAGCATGAGACGTTCTCAGAATAGTACCAAGCCTGACATTGAAATCTATGGGACGTTCTACAGACGTCTCACGCACTTCAATGTCAGTCTTTCTGCATCTCAAAAGCATGATATAAAAGTATACTCGAGACGTCTTTAAGACGTTTAAAGCCAGGAAACAAAGGGATATTATCTCTAGCGTCTTACAGACATCTTACTGACTTCCGTGCTAGACTTGTTTATCGTCTTGAGAACGTCTTCTCTCTAAAAAACGTTTTTTTAGTCGAGACGTTCTCAGGACAACAAAAAAGTTTGACATTGAAAATTTTTTAAAGTCCTATAGATGTTTCAAAGACGTCTAATATCCACATTGCTTCTAGAAGTTGAAAAACCTTATATAGAAAATGATAGAGAGTAATGCAAACCATAAATAATAATTATATGATAATTTATACGGCTCGTTACGTTTCATTTTAGCAGGTGGCCTTTAGTGGCATCGGAAGAGGATATCAACGATTTGTTAAGGAAACAGCGTATCGAGGTAAACGTCCTGAGTGCTTTATCGAAATTTGGACTCTTAATAAACCTAAACGCGGCTCATTGGTCTTTGGAACGTCTTACAGACATCTTGAGAGCTTCTATGTCATGTTTTCGCTCTTCTGATGACGTCATATCTTAAAAATGTCTTGCAGACAGAAAGAGGTTGGAAAAATTCGCAGAAGCCTGACATTGAAGTCCTTAAGACGTTTTTCAGACGTCTTAAAGACGTCCTGTATCTCTTCACTCATTGGATTCTTGATGGAAAATTTTATCTTCATGATAATGGACGTCTTTGGGCCGTTTAACGGACATCCCGAGTACTTTTATTTCGGCATTTTACGGTTCTGATGACGTCTCATATCTTAAAGACGTTTTTCAGAGAGACCCAGTGAGGACAAGGATATTAGACGTCTTTGAAACCCCTTAAAAACGTCCTGAGGACTTTAGTGCCAAACTTCTATTTGTCATGAAAATATCTCACGTTCCATAAACATCTTCAAAAGGTTAAACATTCATTGAGGTGTATAAAACCTAACCTTAATATTTCAGAAAACGTCCTTGAGACGTCTGAAGTCCTTCTGCTCTTTGGGTTTCTAATTGAAAATTTTAATTTATTATAAAAGGTTATCCAGTGGGCATAGGGATATTGGACGTTTTTGGAACGTCTTACACAGGTTTTCAGAACGTCTATCTCGGGATTTTTCCTGTTCTGATAACATCTCATATCTCAAAGATGTCTTTCATACAGACGAGATCCAGAAGACGCCCTGAGACGTTTTCAAAACGACCAGTATTCCTGTTCTCACCACGTTCACGATAGAAAATTTTTTTTTTTTATAAGAGGTACCCAGTGAGCACAGGGACATTAGACGTCTCTGAAACGTCATAAGGACGTCCCAAGGACTTCAGCGCCAAACTCTTTGTGTTCTTTGAATATCTAACGGCTGAAAGACGTCTTCGAGACATAAGACTTTTTTGTACAAAAAACCTAATCTTAATTTTCAGGAGACGTCCTCAAGACGTCCCAAAGACGTCCAGTGTCTCCATACCCACTGAGAAAACTTCAATTTAAAATTTTTCCATTCTGTAAACGACTTGCTGTAACTACAAAGACTGCCTACAGACGTTTCAAAGACGTCTAATATGCACATTACTTCTGGATGTTGAAAAACCTTATGTAGAAAATGATAGAGAGTAATGCAAGCCATGAATAATAATTATATGATAATTGATACAGTTCGTTACGTTTCATTTTAGCAGATGGCCTTTAGTGGAATCGGAAGAGGATACCAACGATTTGTTAAGGAAGCAGCGTATCGAGGTAAATGTCCTGAGTGCTTTATATCGAAGTTTGGACTCTCAATAAACCTAAACGCGACCCACTGGCTATGTGAAATCACGTATCGTGTGTAGAGTTCGAGTACGACGCCACGTTGGCTTGTACCGTTACACTTGGCAGCTTCCTGTCGACTCGCGGCCTCTATCACCTTACATACTTATCATCAAATATACATATCGTTAACAATTTAGCTTAAGCAAATGATCATCATTGTCACCAACTGACAGTGCCACTGAGCGCGTAATCTCCTTTTTGCAAGACTCTGAGGAAAGGCAATCCAAGACACGAGCAGTTGAACATACCTGGAGTCATCGTCACTTTTTCATTCACATTCTTTAATGACTCTTTTACAATGAAAAAATCACATCATTCATCTACAATGCCACCGAGGAAGATCCTGAAATAATTGAATTGTTTCATCTTATTTATATTTTTTTTTCATTGGATTTTCTTTTATTGCAATTAAATGTTCAATTTTTTTTTTACGTTATATTTTATGTTATATGAATTTCCCAGTGGGAAAAAAAATCTAAGGACGTCCTAAGGATGCCTGTAGAACGTCTTTTGGCACCTCCCTTTTGGACGTTCTCAGGACGTTCAGTGTCGGTAAGAATGACGTCCTGGGAACGTCTCGTATTTTAAGAACGTTTTCAGGATATTATCGGAACGTTAGACATATTATAAATGTCGATTTAACTGACATTGGATAATATTTAATAGCCCATTTGGTAGAGGCATAGGACGTCTTTAGGATGCTTGAAAGACGTCTTGCGAACTTCAAAGTTGTATTTCTTGGTGTATTTTGAACGTTCAGTTTTCATAAGAATGACGTCCTGGAGACGTCTTGTATTTTAAGGAAGTTTTCAGGATGTTTTCGGGACGTTAGGCATCTTTTTAAAGTCGATTTAACTGACATCGGACGTCCTAGTAACGTATCAAGGACTTCTCTTGGGTTTCCAAAGTTTATTCATCTCAAAGTCGTTTTGATGTATATTATGGATTTGGATAATAATATGAAATAATCCATTTGGTAGAAACATTGGACGTCTTTAGGATGCTTAAAAGACGTCTTGCTAACTTAAAAGTTGGATTTCTTGTTTTATTTTGAACGTTATATTTCTCAAAGATTTCTTAAGGGCATAAAACGTTCTGAAGCCGTAAAAAGTCTGACGTTGAAATCGTTGAGACGTCTTTGGTACGACTCAAGGACGTCTCATATAATTCAATGTCACGTATTATGTTCTTTTCTAGATGTTTCATGTTTAAAAAATGTCTTCAAGACTTAAGACGTCTTCAAAACAGCATAAAGCCTCACATAGAAGTCTCCCTGTAGGCACAATTCTTAGGACATCTGAGAGAAGACTTTTAGACGTTACAAGGACGTCTAATTTTATAGTCCGATTGACGTACCAAAGATGTTTAGTGTCCCAAAGACGTCTTAAAAACATCTTTAAAACACAAGATACACCTGGGACGTCATCTGTACTGACATTGAACGTCTTGAAAAAGTCCCTAGGACGTCTAAAAGACAGGTACCAAAAGATGTTCAAGAGACGCCCTATAGACATTCCTATGGTGTCTTTATATTTTTTGCCCACTGGGCTACGGAACATCTTTAAATATTGAAATCTACAGGAAGTCCTTAAGACGCTCCAAAAATGTGTAATGTTCCCATGACCACTGAGTATTAAAAAAATTAAAAATTTTGGAACTGTGGGAATTTAAAATTTGAGAACTGCTTTTTATTCCTAAATACTAAAACAATGCAATCGAAAATTTTCCATTCGTGAGAGTTTATTATTTAGACATCTTCTGATTCTTAAAGTAACAATTTATTGAACTCCCAAAATACAGTACAAAAATATTTTATAAAAAACAAAATAATTGGTGTGGTTTTCCTAAAAAACAGTTGAATTCAAAATTTAGTAATTTTTAATACTAGCTTCTTTTTAAATTTTGTTTCAAATAAAAATTTTTCAAACAAATGGAAAATAATATACCTGGAAAAATTATATTTCAACACAATATTCTATTTCTGTTATTTACTCACACGATATATCTACTCTATTGAAAAACAGGTATATCTTAAATCAAATTTATCAATGGATTAACGTTATAAAAGTTTTCTGGAGCAAACAAGATGAAACCTTTGACTTATATCAACCTGCGAACCCCTATAAATGAACAGGTAAATACACCTGCGCCCGTTAAGACGACAAACGGTTCATTTTCGGGTCGACGCTCTTCCAAAACTTTTCAATCGTCACCAAACTAGAACTCGAAACTCATCTAATATCCGGTTTTAGATACAGTTATAAAAAAAAATAATCTGTTACGATCAATCACATTTCCAAGTAGGAATTATTACTAAATAATGGTACTTAATTGTAAAATCATTTAAACGATCCGGTATAGTATCAAATATCATGCAGATAATTTTTCATAAGTGTATAATCGCAGTGGGCATAGGGACATTAGACGTCTTTGAAACGTCTTAAGAACGTCCTGCGAATATTCATGTCAGATTTTTTGCTGCCCTGAGAACATCTTATGTTTTTAAGATCTCATTTAGAGGAAAGACGTCCAGAAAATAGTAAAGAGAAAACGTCTCAAGAAACGTCTCAAGAACTTCCAGCGAACTTTCATGTCAAACTTTTTGCACTCCTGAGAACATTTTATGTTTTTAAGATCACTTTTTAGACGAAAGACGTCCAGAAGATAGGAAAGAGACATTAAAGTTTTCAAGACGTCTAATGTTCCCTTACTTATTGAAAATATTTTCATGTTTATTTATTTTATTTTATTCAAGGAACTGGAACTTCTTATTATAATTTTGCTGTGGGTACGTTTAACGTCCTTGAGACGTCTTAAGGACATCACACGGACTTCATCAGGTTTTGTGCTATTCTGAGGAAATATAATGCCGTAAAAATGTCTTTGAAACATAAGACATCCTCAAGACGTCATAAAGCATGACATTGGAATTCCGGACGTCCTCAAGACGTCCCCAAGACGGCTAGTGTCTCCGTATCGACTACGTTCTTCATAAATTGTAACACCCCTTATAAAAAAATTATTGGACGAAATTTTGAGTAAGGCATTTTGGAAAATATTGTATGAAGTAATAATAATTAAAAATTCAAAACATAATTAACAAAAAGATTTAACAGCTGTTGAAACAAGTATTGGTCCTGCCAATACTTTGTCCAATACCTTACCCAATATTTTTTTCAATACTTCACTCAGATTCTTTCTGATAAAGAAAAATTTAAATTCTCTCTTCTCGTAAGTATTTTATAATCACAGTTATATAAATTCATGGAAATAAATTTGACGATCGAAAGTAGCTTGCATCACTTTTATCTTTACAGCAAGAACAAGATGAGAAGTGCCACGTATGTTAAGTTTTACATAATCAATAAAACTAAAGTTCAAAAGTTACTCAAGTTTAAATCCAGCAAACACGAGGTCACTGGACGTCTTCATGACGTCTAATATCTTAAAGATGTCTTTCAGACAGAAGAAGTTTAGAAGATAACAAAGAAACCTGACACTGAAGTCCACAAGACGTTTTTCAGACGTCTTGAAGACGTCCTGTATCTCATTGGTCATTGAGTTCTTGATGGAAAATTTTATCTTCATGATAATGGATGTCTTTGGACCGTTTAAAAGACATCCCGAGTACTTCTATTTCGGCATTTGACTGTTCTGATGACGTCTCATATCTTAAAGACGTTTTTCAGAGAGATCCAGTGAGCACAAGGATACTAGACGTCTTTGAAACCCCTTAAAAACGTCCTGAGGACTTTAGTGCCAAACTTCTATTTGTCATGAGAATATCTCACGTTCCAAAGACGTCATCAAGAGGTTAAACATTCTTTGAGGTGTATAAAACCTAACCTTAATATTTCAGGAAACGTCCTTGAGACGTCTGATGTCCCTCTGCTTTTTAGGTTTGTAATTTAGAATTTCAATTTTTTGAAAAAGGTTCTCCAGTGGGCATGGGGATATTGGACGTCTTACAGACGTCTTCAGAACTTCTATCTCAGAATTTTTTAAACGTTTGAAGACGTTTTCCAAACGTCTTCAAAACGTCCTGTATTACATTGGACGTCTTTGGACCATTTTACGTTGATCCTGAAGACTTTTATTTCGGAATTTTTTCTGTCCTGATGACGTCTCATATCTTAAAGACGTCTCTCAGACAGACGAGTGCCGGAAGACGTCCTAAGATGTTTTCAAGACGTCCAATAACCCCGTTCCTCACTATGTTCATAATAGACAATTTTTTCTTTTTCATAAAAGGTACCCAGTGAGTATACAGGGACATTAGACGTCTCTGGGACGTCATAAGGACGTTCCAAGGACTTCAGTGCCAAACTCCTTGTGTTCATAGAATATCTCATGGTGGAAAGACGTCTTCGAGACATAAGACTTTTTTAGACAAAAAACCTGATCTTAATTTTCAAGAGACGCCCTCAAGACGTCCCAAAGACGTCCAGTGTCCCCATACCCACTGAAAAAACTTCAATTTTAAAATTGTTCCATTCTGTGAATGATTCTCTCGAACTATAAAGAAAGAAAAATATATAAACGCAAATAGTATTTTATTCCATCAGGGTTTTCTGGTTTGGTAAGCAGAGTAAAGATGATAGTTCCGTTTTATTTATAAACAGCCCCATGTGAGGTTCACTTTGCGTGCATCCAGAAGTTGCCGGGTTGAACGCCTCGAAGTGCAACAGAGCTGATAATCACTAACGGAATGCACTTTACACCTTTGTCATAATCCGCATTCGAATTCATCACTCACACCAGTTGTCGATAAAATATAATAAAATTTCTCATCCAATTAAATCTTCTCTGTCGAACATTATAAAATTTCTTGGAGAGAAACCTCATTGTTATATATTCACATCACACATTACATTGAATGAAATCGAGTTTTTAATAAATCTCCTATTGTCCAGAACTTTCCCTTAACAATAGACATTACTCCCTATTCTCTCTATCATTGGCTATTTTTCTTTATATGGTTTTGTGTACTGGAGATATAGTGCAGAACACGATAGTTACGAGTTGTTGAGTACGAAAGTGGCTTAAGACTTAAGCCACAAAGCCCGACAAGTCAATTAGAGTTCAGCTCTTTGCTGAATGGTCACTTCAAAGGAACTGTATTTATGACATTTGTATAGAGGAAATAAGGTCGCGGAATCTGCAGCTCTTTACTAGTCAAGAATTATTTTTTTCATTGACAATGATTTCGCATAAGTAAATATCACATACGGAGTTTAGATTTTTTTTCAACAGTATTTAAATCTACATTAAATGGGAACTTCACTTCTGTACATAAATCAAATTTAAACGGTAGGGAAATGTGAAGAATTTTCTAAGTATTCTCGAAAAGGTCTGGGAAAATTAAAAGCTGATGGAATGGTTTTTCTGACTTACTACCGCATTCTTTTGAACTGCCGACTTTTACGAGTTTCGGATCCCATAATTCCTTTTCAAGAAGGTGCTCATGAGTGGGTCAAAGATCCTATATCGATTATTGATTTTACGACTTTGCAATTATTTACATACATATATAAGAAGCATTGCAAAAGGGTAATTAACAATGTTTAAAAAAGAAGTTTACATAAGACCTCTTTGAGACGCTTTAAAGACATCATGTGGAATTCAACGTTATTGATCTCCTCGGGACGTCTTTAAGAGATCTTAAAGACGTCTAGTGTATTAGGTATCTTTGAGACATCTTAAAGACGTCCTGTCAACTTTTTTGGCTAGGCTTTTTAAAATCCTGTAGACGTCTCGTATCTCAAAAACGTCTGGAAGACAAGATAAAGAATGTCTTGAAATTCCCGAGACGTCTTAAAGACGTCCAGCAAATTTTTAGAATAGGCTTTTTACTATCCTGTAGACGTCTCGTATCTCAAAAACGTCTGGAAGACAAGATAAAGAATGTCTTGAAGTTCCCGAGACGTCTTAAAGACGTCCTGTATACTTTTAGGTTAGGCTTTATGCAATCCTGTAGACGTCTCGTATCTCAAAAACGTCTGGAAGACAAAATAAAGAATGACTTGAAGTTCCCGAGACGTCTTAAAGACGTCCAGCAAATTTTTAGAATAGGCTTTTTACTATCCTGTAGATGTCTCGTATATCAAAAACGTCTGAAAGACAAGATAAAGAATGTCTTGAAGTTCCCGAGACGTCTTAAAGACGTCCTGTATACTTTTAGGTTAGGCTTTATACAATCCTGTAGACGTCTCGTATCTCAAAAACGTCTGGAACACAAGATAAAGAATGACTTGAAGTCCCCGAGACGTCTTAAAGACGTCCAGCAAATTTTTAGAATAGGCTTTTTACTATCCTGTAGACGTCTCGTATCTCAAAAACGTCTGGAAGACAAAATAAAGAATGACTTGAAGTTCCCGAGACGTCTCAAAGACGTCCAGCAAATTTTTAGAATAGGCTTTTTACTATCCTGTAGACGTAACGTATATCAAAAACGTCTGGAAGACAAGATAAAGAATGACTTGAAGTCTCCGAGACGTCTTAAAGACGTCCTGCAAACTTTTAGAATAGGCACATACATTCGATGTCCCTGTGCCAACTGGAATCATATTTAAAATATAAATAAATATATATATATATATAGTCTTTCTATGAAAAAAAGCATTTCTTGTTCAGGCGTTAATGTCACCATTATCGTTATATAGATATGCAGTACATAAATTAGTTCAAAATACATAAATAAATCCAAAATACTTTTCAATTAGTAAGAATGTGACAATTAATTACTTAAGAACCATTTTCGAATTTTTAATCCCCTTCTCTCACCCCTACATGAGGTGTCCTAAGATTTTGGCACACCCCATTTTCTAACGTTAGATTTTCTATTAGAATTAATAGCTTGTCACAAAACAACTTTAATTAAATGAGGTAATTTATTTTGAAAATCATAAAATTTTTTTAAATAGAATGTTTTTTATATATTGCTATAGAAAATATAATTCCTTTTTAATTCAATACATTGAATAAAGAAAACTTACACAAGAAAAGCTTTTCCTGACTACCCCCCCCCCCCCCCAAAAAAAAAACCTCACGTAATTAATAAACGCCCGCTAATTTATTATCCAAATTTGTGGAAAAAATTGTTCTTTGATGATCAAAGGTTTTTTTAACTGTCCGCTCAAAAAAAAAACGTGTGAAACCAAAACTCATTTGTTCAAGCAAAATATTTTTAAAAAAAACCAAGATCTTTTCAATGAAGGTTTTGTTGAGATGAGAAAAAAGGTTATGGCACAAATGCCAATAGAATATTTTAGTTGATTTGAGAAAACATTTTTTTCCGTGTAGAGATAATATCGTTTTTATGGGATTTCGTGACGATGAAATACGGGCACCAGATCTAAAAGATTACTTGTTGTAAATCTGAAACTAGTGATTTGCCACGGTGCTTTTTTTTCTTAAAGAAATGTAAAAAGTAAAAAAAGAAGAGGTTCGCGTACGATTTTAAGGAAGACCGGTCTTCTTCATCCATAAGTTTAGTGCCACGATCTTTTTCTCGTAGTGGAAGAGCATTCACTACACACCTAAGTCTTAAGACCAATGGTTACAAAACAGGCCTGCCAACTGGCCTCCACTCGACTCGAACTCGACCAGAGTCGGTTGGACTCGGACCACCTGAAGGAAATCGAGCTTTATGCTTTGTCTACCTCTACAATTCTTCTGCTGTTGCACTCTTGTTCGAATCCAGGGCCGAATGCCAATTTCTTAGCACCTTCTACTCAGGGCCTTTCACCAAGAAAAAAAATTCATTCTTTATCATGAAATAAAAATTCTATCAGAAACTTCAAGTTCTAGAACTACTAAGAATTGTCATGAAGGGGACCCACCATCTTCAATATTTTTATTTTTTGAGTTTAGGCAAAATTTCAGCACCTTTATGTATTTTTAAACTAAAATTTTTGAGTTTTTTGGGCATTTTTTGACATGTTATTTAGTTTGAATAGCTTTCTTGCTTTTTAACCAATTGTCGTGATTCTTTTTTTATTTTGTTCCTAATTTGTACCTATTCCAAAATATTAAAAAAAAATGCCCAAAAAACAAAATTTGTAGTTTAAAAATACACAAAGGTACTGGAATTTTTGAAAGTCTTTCTAAATAAAGACACTACACATAAAAAAAATAATATGGAAGGTCTATTCTAAAAAAAAATAAAAATATTAATGGTGGAGGATCCCCTTAAACATAAAAAAAGAATTAATTTTTCAACGTATAATTTTAGAGGAGCACTCTTTGAAACAATTAAAATAGCTATTTTCTGTTAACAAGTCCAAAACTTGGTTTTTTTTTAATTGTAAGGATTGTCTGTATTTATATTTACATAAAAAAACGTAGAATCTGCTTTTATAATTTAGACTGAAATTTTTTTTATTTTCAAATATTTTTTGAGGCTTATGAACAATTTTTAATGGAAAAATTAGACAATTCAATTTATTACGGATACAATATGAAGAGTTAATTTAAAAAAAATTATAATCGTAATTTTATTTTCAAATAGAAATTATCCAAAATATCGCACCAGGATTTAAAAATGTTCTATTTTTTATGTCCCTTGGGTTCTCTAAATAATTTTCTATTAGAAAAATAAAAAATGTCTATTAATTGCAAATATTTTTCTCTTGAAATTCTAATTCCACTTTTTTTACAGATACATCATTTTTCTAGTTTAAAGCCAATCTGTATTTCTTTCTAATAACAATGTTCCAAGTTACCTTAAACAATATTAAAAAATGAGTCCTTTTTCCTAAAACTATCTAAAATATAACAATCAATTTCACAAGTTTTGCGAATAATTCTAAAGATTTGATTTTTAAAACATCACAATATTATGCAGATTTAAAAAGCAAATAAAAATTTACGAATTTAACAAAATTTGAAAAATTTAAGAAGTCTCTAAAAATTGAATTATTGAAACAAATTTCGTCTTTACGTGATTTCAGAATATTCATATACTATTTTTGAGGCGCCCCATTGTGAGCCCCCCCGGAAGAAAAGGAGTGGGTTCGGTACTGTTCTTATCCTCTGGCTACAGGACGTCTTGAGCACAAACAGGTAGAGCCGTTCACCAAGCCGGGCCCGAGACAGTACCGGTCCCTCAGTCTCGAATCGGTGGGCCGGAGGGAAAGAGCTCCGTGACCCTTGATCGCTAAAGCTCAAACTATTATTTCGACAGATGTAAAACCATCTTCTTCTTTAAAAAAAAATCGTTCGTGTTACTCTCTTTGTTTTTCATTCATACTATAAAACATAAATTCGGAGTGTAGTGATATCAGGAAGATTACTTATTAGCGATCATCCTTTAGTTTCCTTCTGTTCTCCAAGCTGATCCGCATGTACTCCAGAAAACGGACAACTTCGTAGGACGTGGGTGAACCAAGGATATAAAAAAAAATGTAAGTGGTTAGATTAACGTAGAAAAAGTTAATCGTGACCATGAATGCATCCTTATGCGTTTACTGAACTTCCATTTCTTCTTCTTCTTCGCATGTTGCGTGGAAAAGGGTTCCGCCAAGGAATGAAAAAAATTATAGTGTTCGGTGACGCTCCAGTGAATTCCGTGCTTTAAATATTCAGTTCAGATTTGCAAGCATGTGTTTACGATTTAATAACTTTTCCATATAATTTCGCAAACGAGTGAATCACAAAGGTCTCTTATCCTGAATGAAACCGAAAGTCAATCATTTTTAAACTCTTATGTAGTCAGATTATTCCATCATAGCAGAATCAAACGTCTTGGTTTTGAATTGCAACTTTCTCAGGTATCAAATTGATAAAAAACCTGAAAAGACTCGTGGGAGGGGTTATTATTCAATAATAAAATATGTATAATTTATTATATTTTTATGTATTAGTCTTCTTGCATGTCTTTCCGTTAAATTTTTCTTCCAATGCCATTTAAGACATTTGCCTTTCCTTTCTCCATGATAGAATGATTGAAAGTGTTACATAGGCCTGCGAGACTTTTTATTTGAAAAAAGTAGAGTCCTTATGTAATTTTGTGCAATGTATCTAAATCTGCTTTCATTTTTATCTATCATATGAAGTTTTCGAGAATTGTGAGATAAAATGGGTCAAAATTACGGTTTGGCTGTTTTGTCTCAGTTCTTCAAGGGTATACATTTTTTTCGATTTTGTTACTAAGAATGTCATATAGAACATATAATTTTTTTCAAAATGCAACCTTTATTTCCTCAATTGAATGTTTTATTGCCGAGATATAACACAGTAAAGACATCAGTTCCGCAAAATGGATAGAATAATCTAAGAAAATTCAAAGAACCCTATCCTATCTATTTGTAATTCAGTCCTTAGCTTGAAATTCAGGTGGATCCATGTATTTAATGATTTAAAAAAGTATTTTTCCATATTTAAAGAGCGCAGTAGAAAATTTCTGAAACATGAAAAGATTGGTTGCAGTTGTGATACCTATAAAGTGCCATATCTCAGCCAAAAAACGTCTTAGACAGATAAACAAAGTTTCTATTCAAAGTAAAGGAAGAGTACCACGTGTTACTGTTCATTCAAAAGTAAAAAAAACAATAATTCGAATAAAAATTTGGTCCCAAAATAATCAAAATTGTCATTTTGCTCAGTTTACCCCCTATTTCTCGAAAACCTAACGCAATAGACAAAATTTGGAAACAGATTTGGATTCAGGACACAAAATTACACAAGAAACAACGCTTCTTTTAGATAAAAATAGATATTACTCTTTATATTTTCATATATATAAGTCTTCTTGCATATCTTACCGTTGAAGTTTTCTTTTAATACCGATTAAGAAATTTGTTTCTCCTTTCTCCATGAGATAGGATCATTAGAATTATTACATAGGCCTTCGAGAATTGTTATTTCACATAATAAGAGTCGTTTTTTATGTGAAATCTCCTTCATATTCTATATATTATGTCAAGTTTGCGCGAAATATTGGATAAAATTACGGTTTTTTCTCATTTTTTCAGGTTAATAAATTTTTCTAGTTTTATACTTGTAATGTCATAGTACATTTACTCTTTTTCAAAATACAATCTTCTTTTCATCTCTTGAATGTTTTTTTACTGAGATATAACCTTTTAAAGACATAATTTCAACAAAATACATAGAATAAAATACGAAGATTTAAAGAACCTTATCCTATTCATCTCTAATTTGGTCCTGAGCTTAAAATTTAGGTGGATGCATGTATTTTCTGATTCAAAAAGGTTTTTCTACTTATTTAAAAAGAGTACAGCTAAAAAAAATTGAAAGATTAAAAATTGGTTGCGGTTCTGATAACTATAAAGTGTTATATCTCAGCCGAAAAACGTCTCAAGCAGATAAACAAAGTATCTATTCAAAGTGAAGGAAACACACTACATGTTACTGATCATTCAAAAGTAAAAAACAAATAATTGGCCTAAAAATTTGGTCCCAAAATAGTCAAACTTGTCATTTTTGCTCACTTTACCCCCTATTTCTCGAAAAATTGATGCGATAGACAAAATTTAAAAACAGATTTGGATTCAGGACACAAAATTACATAGAAAACAAGTCTTCTTTCAGAAAAAAATAATATCCCAAACTTAGGTTATGTAAAGAGTATATATATAAGTTCAAAAAGGGAAGTTTAAGTAGAATTAGAAATGAGTAACATGAATAGTTACTGCAAGATAGTTCCTAATCAGCGCTTTGATATGCACTAAAGCAGAAAAAACGGCAGGCAACGAACTCCTACACGAAGGAGGATATTTCCAGGGCGTATACAACAACCGGTCAAGGAACGTAGACGAGCTACATGTTGTATCGCGTATTTGAACACTGTAGGTGAGATAGGCAGTTAGATGGGTAGGTGGTAAGTGGTAGGCAGTTGAGTAGGTCTCGGTGTGAAGTCGAATAGACAAATGTAGGTGCATACACGGATATTCTTGATCCGATTCTATCTGCTTCTGGTTTCCGTCTTTCTCTTCCTCGAGGTTTGATACGCTCTGTAGCTTATCCTCAGTGACAAATCCAAGTGGGACAAATCAGCATCACCGCCTCTTTTTTCAAATGAGCATTACTTGATTCTAAATAATTTTTTCTAATTAAAAATAGTGAAAGGGATTCAATAAAAAGGTTGAAAAATTCATCACGCATTTTGAAGATTATTTCAAAACATAATAAGATAAAGCATATGATTGAAGTCAAAGTAGTTAATTTATGAATTTTGAATCATCGCAAGATATATTACAGGTACAGTTAGATTTGAAAATGTTCTTTTAATTAAAGAAAACGAATAATGTATTCAAGCAATTCGTTTGAGTTTTTCCCGCTCGGATTATCACGCGCTTTGAATATCTGACGAAATCTGCGGTCACGCTGTTTAACGGCAAAAGGTAACGGGACGTCTTCATAAAATTCGATATGCTGAGCCTGAGTCATTTTAAAGCATCACACTAAACGTGTATTTGCGGTGGACAAGTTGAGGACTGAAAACAAACCTTATGGTAAATATTTAGGTGACATGAATCAGGTTTGTGATTCGTTTTAAAAAGGTCACCCTGAATCTAAAGACAGGTTTTAAACTCTTAAGAAGATGATTTTTCGTACGATCAATTCTACCATAATCTTTATAATTATCATAGAATTATTTCTGAAACAAATGTTTTTTTATCTGAAGAGGATGACATAATGTCATCGAAACGTCATTTTAAAAGAAAATAAATTTAATGTAGATCCATTTGGTCTGATGTTGGTAATTCTCTATTCTCTACCCAGTGGGTAAAAAATCTAAAGACGTTCTAAGGATGTCTATAGGACATTTCTAGGACACCTTTTAGCACGTGTCCTTTGGTCGTCCTAAGGACGTTCAGTACAAATAACGTTCCAGAGATATCTTGTGTTTTAAAGACGTTTTTAGGATCTCTTTAGGACATTAGACATCTATTGTACGTCAATTGGACTGACATTAGACGTCCTGGTAACGTCTAAAGAACATCTTTAGGATATCCAAGGTTTTGTGCCTACTGGGTAATGAAGGTTCAATGTGTCATGAAAGATTTTATAGAATAGACACGATATTGTTACAAACATTTATTCTCGCCTCTCATTATGAAAATAATGTTAATTCGATGTCCTAACTGCCTAGAGAATTAAGGAGGTTTTACACGCCCACAGGCGTGGGACATAATATTATAATTTTAAATTGCCGATGAATGTCTTTATTTTATATTCATGTTTGACCTAGAAAATTTTTTTGAATGTTTCGTGCAAACTGTCCTGGTATAATTATTCGAATTATGAAACATTGGAGATATTGATCCAGATTTTAGTTTGGTACTTTTGCAAGTTTGTCCTTTTGTGGAATTTTAAGCTGCTCAATTGATGACCTTAACATTTACTCACATCTATGAATGTTCTCAGTTTCAACCAACGCAAAAAAAGAGGAACTTGATCTTAGTGCTGACATTTGTAACTAATTCTAATGTGCGGAAAAAGAAACTAAGAAATGTTGTTGTTATAGAAACAACAAAAGGTTTGGTTAAGGGGATCCGCCACCTTTAATATTATTTTTTTTAGTTTAGACCTCCCATATAATTTTTTTTATGTTTGGTACATTTATTTGAAGAGGTTTTGGGGCCTTTTAACAATTCTAGCACCTTTATGTATTTTTAAACTAAAAGTTTTGAATTTTTTGGGCATTTTTTGGACATTTTTTGAACATTTTTTTATTTTGAATGACTTTTTTGTTTTTTAACCGATTGTCATGATTCTCTTTTTACTTTTTTCCTTACAATGTGTAGAAACTTTTTTAATATCGACAATAAGGTAACATGACTGAAAAAAAGTTACAAATAAAATAATAAATAAAAATATCCCAAAATATAAGAAAAACATTTTGTAGTTATTTTTTTAGCTAGAGGTTTTTTCATACCCAAAAAGTTGATACACATTGTAAGGAAAAAAATTAAAAAGAATTATGACAATAGGTTAAAAAGCAACAAAGTTATTCAAAGTCAAAAAATGCCAAAAAAATGCCCAAAAAACAAAATTTGTAGTTGAAACATACAGAAAGGTGCTGGAATTTTTGAAAACCTTTCTAAATAATGGTACTAAACATAAAATCTTTACAATCTGTAAAATGAACAAATTTTAACAATAGCAACCACTTTTGCAACATAATTTACGTTTTATAGGATCATAAACTGATTATAATGACCGAGGGGTTCCTGCCACTTTCGCACAAAATCTGGATGAAATAAAATGCCCCGTTTTTTATCCACCTGCTTCAGCTGAATGCAATGATATTTACTATTTTAGGGATTTTTAATCCTATCTTAGTCACGAACATTTCCAGCATTACGTAAACCTTCCTCGTGAATCGGAAGAGAAATTCTTCACCGTAGCTATTTGATTCAAGTATTTTGTTGCCTTGCAGGGAAGCATTAAACCGCAAACCGTTAGTTACGATGAAAATCAAGAAAGTATTTTCCCTCATTTCCCTTTTATTCATAATAAAAACAATACCACCAGATTGAATGTAATTCATAATTTTATGTATTAGAATACAAATTAAAAGTTTGACTCTTACATTTTGGAATGCTTCAAATATCGTAAATGTCATTTATAAAATAAGATCTAAAAAGGCTCAGAATATTTTTCAACTATAAAAAATGTATTAACATATCAATGGGGCCATATCAGATCATCTAGGCAGGGTCAAATTATTTTTCTATCGTGGAAGGCTGATTAAAATCATAGTAAGACTAAATCAGAAGATCTTAGCAGGGCTAGAATATTTTTCCGACATGAAAAGTTGATTAGCATCTGGTCAGAACTTGGTAAGATCATCATAGGAAAAATTGACAATTTTTCTATCGTGGAGAGCTGATTAGTATCTAACTAGGACCTTTTTAGATCACCTAAAGAGATTCGAAACATTTTTCATCAAGAATAGTTGATTAAGAACTGGGTAAAGTCTTACCTGTTGGTCTAGAAAGAATTGGAATATTTTCTACTATGCCAAAGTGACCAGCACCTTAATAGAACATAGACAGATCGCTCAGATAGAATTGAATATTTTTTCATCGTGGCGCTGATCAGAACCTGAGGACATCACCTAAATGGGGTTAGATTTTTTTCTTGACGTATAAAAGTTATTGTAAACTTAAAGAGAGTTAGGAGAAAATTCTGTCGTGGAAATCTAAGTAACCCCTGCACAGGTCCTAGACAGACTTCCTGAAAAGGACTGGAATAATTTTCTGTCATAAAAGCTGACTTGCATCTGCCTAGAAACTAATCAGACCATTTGAACACTGTTTTAATATTTTCCCTAGCGTAGAGAACTGATTAGCACCTGTACAGAAACTGGATTGCTCACCGGAACAGTCTTAGAATATTTTTCCGTCGTGAAGGTCTCAAAGTAAATTCAAAAAGACCAGATCAGATGATCAAAATAGGTAGTGCGGGGATTTCTGTCATGGAAAACTTACTAGCACCTGAACAGGATCAAATTAGTCAAACTAGACAGATATAAAATGCAGAACCTGAAGACATAACCTGAAGGGGTCAGAATTTTTTCTTCACGTATAAAAGTTATTATAAACTTAAAGAGAGTTAGAACAAAATTATGTCGAGGAAATATAAGTAGCCCCTGCACAGATCCTAGACAGACTTCCTAAGTAGGACTAGAATAATTTTCTGTCATAAAAGCTGACTTGCATCTGCCTATAAATTATCAGACCATTTGAACACTGTTTTAATATTTTCCCTAGCGTAGAGAACTGATTAGCACCTGGACAGAAACTGGATAGCTCACCTGAACACTCTTAGAATATTTTCCTGTCGTGAAGGTCTGAAAGTAAATTCAAAAAGACCAGATCAGATGATCAAAATAGGTCGAGTAGTGATTTCTGTCATGGAAAACTTACTAGGAACTGAACAGGATCAGACTAGTCAAACTAGACAGATCTAAAATGAGCACACTATCTGGATAATTTCAGGAAATCTTTCTGCCTTGGAAAGCTGAACAGGACCTGAGTGGACTATCTAGACAAAGTTAGAAAGTTGCCCTATTGTGGAAAAATGTCCACATCCTGAACTGACTCAAATCAAAACATTGAGATTAGACTCGGAATTAAAATTAAATTTGTTAATGTACAAGTCAAATGAATAAGATTAGAGGGGACTTTCCGCATTCGGAATGGTTTACAGTTATGAATCTTGTGCATTGCATTTATATAACGCATTACAGTCGTTCATGAATTTAGCAGCTGTATCTCACAATTTTTTCCTTCTACCTCTCGTACATCTTTATAGTTAAATTTACAACCAAGCGCACGTTCCCTGTCGTTATGATTTACCTTTTGGCGTCTTGAAACCACAATCCAACAATTATGGCCGACTCCCGCATACTTAGATTCACAAATTTTTTCCTTGTGTTTTATGATCGCTTCTTAAGTTAATAATTAACTTCATGACCAGAGAACAATAAACCTCAGAATAACAATTCCCATTCAGATTTTCTTTAATTTACTAAAAAACTATAATAGTTATTTCTAAAATTTATAAGGCTCTTTTATATAAAAATAGGTCTTAAAAATTGACTAATAAAACCCTTTTTAAAAAAAATACTATTCGTAGACGTTCAATCGATAGGTAATGATGTAGTCATTTGAATTTCACGCTAAAATTATTATTAACTCATGAAGTCACTACCCAAAATTTTAACCAGTCGTACATTGGACGTTCTATGGACGTTTCGTGAACTTTAATGACAGTATTCGGTATCCTTCGGGACCTCTTTTGTCTGAAAGACGTCTTTCAGACATGAAAAGTTTCCAGGGCAACAAAAAACCTGAGATAGATGTCCGCAGAACGTCTTTGAGACGTCCTGAAAACGTTCAGCGTCCCCGTGGGCACTAGACGTCTTCTTTGAGACATAAGACGTCCAGTGCCCACAGAGGCGCTGAACGTTTTCGGGACTTTGTGACATAAGACGTCCAGAACACAACAAAAACATAGTATCAAAGTCCCCGAGACGTCTTTAAAACGTCTATAAGACGCCTCAAAGACGTCTTATGTCCCCATGCCCAAAGAGATGCGATTAACCTCCTTTGAGTTCTCCACGAGCCAATATTGAAATAACTTTTGCCAGTAATGAGTCGAATCTAAATGCGCTAACGGTTCATTAATTAATTATTATTGCATCGGCTACAACCGACTCAAGTATGAGAGAATGTCAGATCAATGACTGGTTAACAGTTAAGTTTAAACAAAGCCGATATTTATCAGTTCTTACAGACCTGTGAGACATGCTTATACATTTACCCGGTACTACTTTGCAAGACGCACTTAGAAAATCGGTATTTGGGCCAAGTTACAGTTCAGCTGAGTGTAAATACCTTTCAGAAGTTAAATAATTTTTCACTAAAGGCATTAATTACATCCTATCACTTCAAGGATCTTGAGAATGGAAATTAAAATCTTCACAAGTCAGGCAACCTTTCTGTCAATGGAACCTTACTGTTAGGTTTATTTATTTTTCAATTCTTAGCTCAATGGCACAGTTTTTTAAGGGGAGCCGCCACCTTTAATTGGTATATTTTTTATTTTTTTGACATTTTCCAAAAATTTTATTTTTTTATTCGCTATACTTTTCTGAAAATATGTGTAAATTGTTAGGGCAATCTGATTTCTTTTTCTTGTAACAATAAATAAATTTAAAAGTTACTACGATTTACGAATAACGCGTTTTTAACGAAAATTAGCCTTTTAAATAAAATAATTTGTTTTTACTTTAGACTCCGTTTTCTGCTAGTTGGGATTTTCCGTATTTGTTGCAACATATGTTTGAATAAAATCTAAAGTATTGGACACAGACCTTTGAAATATTTACCACTTATTCTTTGTTATATTATCAATATTTTTGGATATGGAAATCACTCTAGCTAAAAAAAATAACTACAAATATTTTTTTTTATATTTTGAGATATTTTTATTTATTTTATTTGTAACTTTTTTTCAGTCATGTTACCTTATTTCTCATATCCAAAAATTTTTCACACTTTCTGAGGAACAAAATAAAAAAAGAATCATGAAAATTGGTTAAAAAACAAAAAAGTTATTCAGTCGAAAAATGTCCAAAAAATACCCCAAAAAAATTTTATTTAAAAATACATGAAAGATCTGGAATTTAAAAAAAAAAACAAAAACTTTTCTAAATAAAGGTACGAAACATAAAAAAAATTATATGGAAGGTCTAAACTCATAGAATAAAAATATTTAAGGTGGCGGATCCCCTTAAGAAACTCCTCCTACAGTTTCTTATAATTCGATTACGGTTTTTAATAAACTTGAAAATAATCTAATAATACTGCCTAGCTTTGGAGATTTATACTGGGTAGACATCATTTTGTCAGAAATAATAGTGGGCGAGGTTTGGACCTGCGGCGAGGAATGTTGAAGGGAAAGAATCAGAGAACTTGAAAGCATCTGAAGGTAAAAAAGGGCCAGAGACGTTTCCTGTTGTTAGACATAGGGAACTACAAACAAAGCCTCGTCTTCACTGGAAATTTCCAGTTCCCAAAAAAAGAACGAAGAAAGTACAATCCAGGTGAAAAGTAATGTGATGTGATGTAAATTATTATAAAAACATATATAAATAATCGATGAAAATTTAACGTCTATTAATAATCAGCTTGAAAATTAAACTCACGTGTATGATAGACTTTAACCGGTTTTGATATCTAGGCTTCAACATTAACGGTATTTAATCAAAGCAGCAAACAAATGGGCACAGGGACATTGGACGTCTTTAAAACGTCTTCAAAACGTCTCGAGTACTTTAATGTCTGGCTTTTTGTTATCTTCTAGACATATTTTGTCTGTAAAATGTCTTCAAGGCATGAGACGTCTTCAGAAGAGACGTTTTGAAGACGTCCAAAAGAAATTCAAAAGTCGGGGTTGGATACCCTTGAGATGCGTTTAAAACGTCTGAAAGACGTCCAGTGTCACTGTTCCTACTAGGACGTCTCAGAAGGTTATAGGCCCAGTGGGCATAGAGACATTTGATGTATTTAGGATGTCTTAAGGCCGTACCACGATTTTCAATGCAAAGCTTTCTGATTACCTTAGGACGTCTCATGTCTTAAGACGTCTTTTAAATCCGAGACGTCTAGAAGACAGCAAAAAACTTAATCTTCAATTCTTATCTTGTAACCTTGATAATTTGCCCTTGAGTTCTAGCGGATTTCTGTGCAAATCATTCGACAACGGCGAAAGAGAATAACCGTTAAATTCTTAAGACTGGCTCAAGATACGTGGTTATAGTTCACGACGAGAAAATCATATCCTCTTTCGTAGATGAAGATTGGAAAATGCTGTGTAATGGACAAGTTTCTCTGCTTAGTCATAGAAAGGTTAACTTGCAAAATGCCGGGTCGAAACAGAATTAAAATCTATTCCTAAGGAAGTTTAACCCATTGACATAACCTCAAAATAAACCAAGTCTTATAATAAAAGGGGTAGTATGATAATTATAAATATTAATGACGTCTGAAAGACATCTTTAGGACGTCTATGTATAACTGATATCTTGCAAACGTCCCAATCCTAAACGTGTCTCTAAGAGGATTCCTAAAAACGTCCTTAAAACACAAGATATCTCTGGAATGTTATTTGTACTGATATTGAACGTCCTGAGAACGTCCTTAGGACGACCAAAGGACACATGCCAAAAGGCGTCCTAGAAATGTCCTATAGACATCCTTAGAACGTCTTTAGATTTTTTACCCATACTGGGCAGCTTCTAGTTCACAAATAAATAACTTAAATATAAAAGTCAAGATAGAAATCCTGATTATCTATAATGAAATTTTAAGAATTTTTTTATATTATTCATAGCTAGAGGTTGTAAAAATTAAGACGTTGTCATTTGCCATTTTTATTGGCATAAAACGCACACGCTTGTAGGAAAGCGCACCTAATGTATGCATACCATTCCGATGGAACGGCAAGGATATATTTATACTCTTTGTCCAACGCCCCGTGGTCTCAAGGACTACATTTACTCCCATTCTTCAATTCTCGTTTCACGTATTACCTTTTGAAAGTACTTTTCTTACGAATTTGATACAAAAACCAGAGAAAAAGTAAAAAGAATGCAAAGGTCCTTGCGTTTGAATGAGTAAAAATTCATGTTAATTCAAGATCTGAAATTTTATGTTCATGTATATAAGTGGACGAGGAAAGTTGATGTCCTTGAGATTCGTAGCCAGTCTGGAGGCTTTGAATTATTATCAAAGAAGTAAAGTTTGATCTTATAGAGTAATAAGCAATAATGAAGAAAACAAATTAATAAATTGTCACCTGTTTTTGTGTTTGAAAGACGTTACAAGGATACTCAGTGGGCACAGAGACATAAGACGTCTTTGGGACGTCTTGAGGTCCTCACATGGACTCCTGCCAGACTATCCTAAAGAAATCTTATGTTTCAAAGACGTTTTTTAGACTAAACAGTTTTAAAAAACATAAAACCCTTGTAGAAAAAAAATAATTCGTCCCGATTGGCCCCATTGCAAAAACATCACTGAAAGCGATTTATTAATCGGATTCAAAATAGTCTCGCCTGATTGAATCCGATTAAATTAATCAGATTTAATGATGTTTTTGAAATGGGGCCAATTGGGTCCAATTACTTTCTTCTACAAAGGAATAAATTTAATTATAGAGTTAAATAACGGAATGATACCCATCGAAGACCATTTCTGTGAACTTAAGGTTCTTCTTTAGATGTTGCAATGTCATTAAATGGACTTCCATCGACCGGAAGTGTCCACCAATCTCCTTCTACGGTACCGGAAACGACAGCTATACAATGCCAAACGGTACTGCGTATCGTGATTCGTTGATCTACTACACAAACCCTGACTATGTAGACGTATATCTTGTAACTGAGACAACAATTGTAAAGCCATAAGTTGTCCCTTTGCACACCGCACTTGCATGTCATCCCATGACTCACCAACACAGAGACGTAATATGTATCTGCGAAACTTGATAGGATCTTTGCCCATCAATGTAAACACGGATACCCTTTCTGTACTTTAAGGGAACTAACAACAGTTTTAATTGTACGAAGCCTTGAAGGTGATTAATCAAGGAACATCCTGGGGACACGAGGACATTGGACGTCTTTAAGACGTCTTGGGAACATCCCGTGTATTTCTATATTGGAGGTTTTGTTGCCCTCTGGACGTCTATTGTCTGAAAGCCTTCTTCAAGACATGTGACATTCTTAGGACAACAAAAACCCTAATATAGAATACACGGGATGTTCTAAGCCGTCCCAAGGACGTCTGATGTCCATTTGCCCATTGGGATTTCATCGCGTATTTCCTAGAGATATCTCTAAGATGTCTTCATACTTACTTGCTTTATTTTTAATTTTATACTGAAGAAAAAAATATTATAATATGAACGTACCAAGGATCTGAATCATAAAAGCCAACGCCTCTATTACAACGGTCTCGTCCACTTGGAAGATACATTTTACGGTTACTGCAGTAATTGCGACATTGCTGACACGTATCCTATAAGTGAGAACCGTTACTCAATGCATCACGCGAAAGGATATGATTCTGCAAGGATGTGATACTAAATTCTGTGAAGGTCGGCAAAGCTACTCGTTAAATCGAAATTTGCGAGATTTTCTAAAGGAACCGGACATAACAGTGAGCGGACCAAGAACTATTGTTGATACAATCATTATCAATAATCAGATACTCTATCCCATCAAGATCTAAAGACTTAATCAAAATTGATGTTCATATACAAAAGAGTAGAATGTAACTTAGAGAAAAGAAAAAATTTTCTTTAAGGGGTCATTCTAGTTTAGGCGCTTGTAAAAAGGCTATTTTTATTAATTTGTTTAGAGGTTGCTATTATAATTATTGATATAAAACTTGGTGGGCTTAATGAATACACTCATATATTACATTTTTAAAAAGTGTATAAAAAAATAAAAATAAATTTTTATACACTTTTTCTATATAAAAAAGCAAGTAAATGTGACTCTTCAAAAAGTAGGTATGTCTGCGCTGTTGATGAAATCTTGGAGACGGACCATCTAAAACAAAAAATTCAAATAGTTTTAGATTCAGTATGTCACTGGCTAGGGCGAAAATCGCGGTTTTGAATATATATGCATAAATAACAAAATGGCGGAGATTTTTCGAAATAAGAAAAAATTAGTTTCGGAAATTTTATCAACAAGCGTAGTAAATAGGTTGTTTCGAGAAAAACGCGTTTAAAGTTTTGTTTTGTGAAAAACCTTCATCCTCCAAAGTATGTTCACAAAATATTTTTGAACATATATACTTTCAAAAAATGGATTTTTTGAAATTGGTAAACTAGAATGACCCATAGGACACTATCATCCTTTAGAGTTTTTCTGTAAAGATGTTCTTCAGGATTTATTATTAAAAAAACTGACATAGTTATTATTATGAAATTTGGCAAACATGCATGTTAGTATTTATTCGAAGAAACATTAAAATTTAAACAATAACAAACCATTTTAAAGGTATATTAAGTCAATTTGAACATATAATTTTTTTTCATCTTAAACATCTTGAAGGTATTTGTAAATATCCATCAGTCAGAATTGAATTAAGAGATGAATGAACAGAATACGATTTCACTAGATCTAGAGATATATTCAAAAATTGTGTTTACAAGCCAAAGAATAAAAAGTAACTTGCTCCAAATGAATTATTTTTTTAAAGACACTATCATCCTAAAAAACGCTGCTGAAAAGGTGTACTTCAGGATTTATTATAAAAAAACTATCAGAGACATTATTATGTAATTTAGCAAACATGTTAATTAGTATTGAGTTGAAGAATTATTAGAATTCAAATAATAACAAAAATATTAAAGGGTATATTAAGTCCATTTAAACATATTGGTTTCCAAAAACGCTTCTAGTTAGCATGAACACAAATGTTATTTTTTTATCTTAAACATCTTGAAGAAATTTGTAAATATCCATCAACCATAATTGAGTTAAGAGATGAATGAAAAGAATACGATTTCACTAGATCTAGAGATATATTCAATAATAATGTTCACAAACAAAAGAATTAAAAGTAACTTGCTCCAAATGAATTATTTTCTTTAAGACACTTTCATCCTAAAAAACGCTGCTGAAAAGGTGTACTTCAGGATTTATCATAAAAAAAACTATCAGAGACATTATTATGTAATTTAGCAAACATGTTAATTAGTAGTTAGTTGAAGAATTATTAGAATTCAAACAATAACAAACAATTTTAAAAGTATATTAAGTCCATTTGAAGATAGTGGTTTCCAAAAACGCTTCTAGTTAGTATGAATACAGGTGTTTTACGTATCTTAAACAAGATGAAAGTGTCTAAAAATATCCATTAATCAAAATTAAATAAAGAGAAGCATGAAAGAACGAAATCTTAACCTAATCTAAAGAATCCTATGCTCAGCCATGTGTCAAAACAACAAAATACTTTCTGGTTCCGTCTCGATACACTGGAGTAGGTTTTGTGGACTTCTTTTTTTATTTTTTTCATTTTTGGCCTACAATGAAGAGACAAATCAGAAAACTTTCAGAGATCCCTGAAAGTAGAAAAGAAAGAAAAAGCTGTGTCATGTTTCGCATCTCATCGATACTGATTGCCATTATTGATAAATACATCACATCAAGCATACATTGTTCAGCAAACATAAATGTCTAATTCTTGACGACTTCTGTTATCGATATACATGACTGACTGCTAATCTTAACATTGAATTATTGTTGAGTCGACAGTTAATATTCGGGTAGAGAAAGTCAATTCTAGATTCTAATTCCAAGTTACTAAATAATACTGGGTTATGAAACTCAGGGCGTAACAGCATGTGAGAAGAAGTGACTGTATTATCATAATTTTCTGAAAGTGTGGTAGTCTTACATCAACGTCGTTAAACTTTTGTTTTTTACAAAATTATAGGTTTTCGTTCTTAAGATTTAAGACTCTCTTGAAGTAAATGCGACTTGTATTGTTCATATCATGCATCATAATTTCATCAAATTATTCTCAGAGCAAATTTCACCTGCGTATTCCTTAATGAATTGCACTTTTCTATCACTTTATACGGAAAGAAGTTTCTATTGACTATATTTGTCGGTCGACAAATCTTAAGAAATCAAGAAATGACAAAGAAGTAGCATTTTTACTTATGGTTTATATCTGTTAATATTTCTTTAAATACATGAAAGCAGTCATTAAAATCAAGAAGCGAATTTTTCCAATTTCCAAAGTATTCTTTTTACCAAAATTCCCAGGGATCCTCGACTAGGTCGTTCGAGTACTGTGAATTGCTGATCTTATTCTTGTAACACTTAAAGTACACCGCGATGCAATCTCGCTACGCGTTTTACCGGTTTTCTCATCAAGCCTCGTGATACTCGGGATGTAACATGTTCGATGTGCGTTTGTGCAAATATCATCGCATGTTTCCTGCACGCTAAACAAGAAAAAACGATAGCAATAAAGCCAATCTGTCACAAAAACCGTTACCGCAGAAAAGGAATTTAACCCGCCTTAGGAAGACGCCGCCCCTATTTCAGATCCTGATATCCTTGATTTTGCCTCAACGTTGTCGAGAAAGCAATTACTTGTAATTGTAATTCTTATGGTGGATAGTCAAAGCCCAACATCCTTACTGGATTACGTTTAACGGATCTTCTCTTCGCACGAGTGATTTCCAGCTCAAATCACTGGGTCATGCTAAAAATGAATCTTCAAATATTCATTCTACTAGGTTAATAAACTTTTCCAGCTATGAAGCGCGTATATTAAAATACCTTACAGGATTGGTAATCAGAACATTGAATTCCAAAACGATCAAGGAATTCTAAATAATTTAAGAAGCACCCCAAAGGAAGAATCCAGGAATGGGATTTTTCTAGCAAGTGTTTGTAATCGTTGATTTAGATTATAGAGTAATTAATCACGCATCTTCGCGTAACGAATCGTACTCTCACGCGATTTGCTCCAGTTATGCGCAACGACAAAGATATGGTTGGAGACAATGGGGTTGCATAAACGTGACTAACGGGAAGACCAGATTCCACGTGATGGGCAACTTTCGCGTTCGTTACACCGGGGTTCTTCATAATCTAGAATTGGTTGAAATCAGAATTAGACTTTGTCTTCCCACGAAACATACGTGTATAATTTTTATTTTGTTGTTGCATCACAAACGTACGACAATTAATTACAGCATAACTATTGCTTTATTTCTTAGGCATTAATACCCATCGTGAGAACTCGACAGACTTGAGTGTCGTATTCGCATTTCGCGGTTTCCGCTCTAATATTCATTTCACTCCAGAATGTATCACAATACATGTTTCTTTCTTCTGACAAAAAATTTTGACTGTTTAAACTAATGTTGTGTTACGAAAAATAGTACATAAATTTTTTAATAAGAAACAGGTACTGGCATTAACCTTTTTCCTCCTCAGAGACAGGAAACTTCCAGTTATACTAACTTGATAAAAGAGTGGAGACCAAATTGCACAAAATAAAATATACTTTTCAAGATACTATCATTCTCTTGAGTACTGCTATAAAGGTGATTTTTAGGACTTATTATAAAAAAAGCTATCAGAGATATTATTACGAAATTCAATATACATTTTTATTAGTTTGTGATTGAAGAATCTTTACAATCAAAATAAGAACAAAAAATTCTAAAGGTATATCAAATCAATTTGAATATAATGGTGTGCCAAAAACGCTGTTATTTTAACTTTAGATGTTCCATGTATCTGAAAATATGCTTTGTTTATAACCAAATTTAGAGAAATATTGGGAGAATAAAACTTCACTTAATCCAGAGACATACTCGAATTTGGTTTTCATATACGAAACTAACTTGCACAAAAAGAAAATATTTTCCTTAAGACACTATCATCCTTTAGAGCTCTTCTGTAAAGATGATCTTTAGGATTTACTATAAAAAACACTATCAGAGTTATTATTATAAAATTTGGCAAACATGTTTATTGGTATTCAGTTGAAGAAACATTAAAATTCAAACAATAACAAAAAATTTAAGGGTATATTAAGTCCATTTAAACATATTGGTTTCCAAAAACGCTTCTAGTTAGCATGAACACAAATGTTTTTCTTTTATCTTAAACATCTTGAAGACATTTGTAAATATCCATTAACCATAATTGAGTTAAGAGATGAATAAAAAGAATACGATTTCACTAGATCTAGAGATATATTCAATAATAATGTTCACAAACCAAAGAATTAAAAGTAACTTGCTCCAAATGAATTATTTTCTTTAAGACACTATCATCCTAAAAAACGCTACTGAAAAGGTGTTCTTTAGGATTTATTATAAAAAAAGCTATCAGAGATATTTTTATAAAATTTGGCAAACATGTTTATTGATATTCTGTTGAAGAAGCATTAGAATTTAAACAATAAAAACAAAATTTAATGGTATTTTAAGTCCATTTAAACATATTGGTTTCCAAAAACGCTTCTAGTTAGCATGAACACAAATGATTTCACTAGATCTAGAGATATATTCAATAATAATGTTCACAAACCAAAGAATTAAAAGTAACTTGCTCCAAATGAATTATTTTCTTTAAGACACTATCATCCTAAAAAACGCTACTGAAAAGGTGTTCTTTAGGATTTATTATAAAAAAAGCTATCAGAGATATTTTTATAAAATTTGGCAAACATGTTTATTGATATTCTGTTGAAGAAGCATTAGAATTTAAACAATAAAAACAAAATTTAAAGGTATTTTAAGTCCATTTAAACATATTGGTTTCCAAAAACGCTTCTAGTTAGCATGAACACAAATTTTTTTTTTTTTTATCTTAAACATCTTGAAGACATTTGTAAATATCCATCAACCATAATTGAGTTAAGAGATGAATGAAAAGAATACGATTTCACTAGATCTAGAGATATATTCAATAATAATGTTTACAAACAAAAGAATTAAAAGTAACTTGCTCCAAATGATTTATTTTCTTTAAGACACTATCATCCTAAAAAACGCTACTGAAAAGGTTTTCTTAATGATTTATTATAAAAAAGCTATCAGAGATACTTTTATAAAATTTGGCAAATATGTTTATTGATATTTAGTTGAAGAAACATTAGAATATAAACAATAACAAAAAAAATTGAAGGGTATATTAAGTCCATTTAAACATATTGGTTTCCAAAAACGCTTCTAGTTAGCATGAACACAAATGATTTCACTAGATCTAGAGATATATTCAATAATAATGTTCACAAACCAAAGAATTAAAAGTAACTTGCTCCAAATGAATTATTTTCTTTAAGACACTATCATCCTAAAAAACGCTACTGAAAAGGTGTTCTTTAGGATTTATTATAAAAAAAGCTATCAGAGATATTTTTATAAAATTTGGCAAACATGTTTATTGATATTCTGTTGAAGAAGCATTAGAATTTAAACAATAAAAACAAAATTTAATGGTATTTTAAGTCCATTTAAACATATTGGTTTCCAAAAACGCTTCTAGTTAGCATGAACACAAATGATTTCACTAGATCTAGAGATATATTCAATAATAATGTTCACAAACCAAAGAATTAAAAGTAACTTGCTCCAAATGAATTATTTTCTTTAAGACACTATCATCCTAAAAAACGCTACTGAAAAGGTGTTCTTTAGGATTTATTATAAAAAAAGCTATCAGAGATATTTTTATAAAATTTGGCAAACATGTTTATTGATATTCTGTTGAAGAAGCATTAGAATTTAAACAATAAAAACAAAATTTAAAGGTATTTTAAGTCCATTTAAACATATTGGTTTCCAAAAACGCTTCTAGTTAGCATGAACACAAATTTTTTTTTTTTTTATCTTAAACATCTTGAAGACATTTGTAAATATCCATCAACCATAATTGAGTTAAGAGATGAATGAAAAGAATACGATTTCACTAGATCTAGAGATATATTCAATAATAATGTTTACAAACAAAAGAATTAAAAGTAACTTGCTCCAAATGATTTATTTTCTTTAAGACACTATCATCCTAAAAAACGCTACTGAAAAGGTTTTCTTAATGATTTATTATAAAAAAGCTATCAGAGATACTTTTATAAAATTTGGCAAATATGTTTATTGATATTTAGTTGAAGAAACATTAGAATATAAACAATAACAAAAAAAATTGAAGGGTATATTAAGTCCATTTAAACATATTGGTTTCCAAAAACGCTTCTAGTTAGCATGAACACAAATGTTTTTCTTTTATCTTAAACATCTTGAAGACATTTGTAAATATCCATTAACCATAATTGAGTTAAGAGATGAATGAAAAGAATACGATTTCACTAGATCTAGAGATATATTCAATAATAATTTTCACAAACAAAAGAATTAAAAGTAACTTGCTCCAAATGAATTATTTTCTTTAAGACACTATCATCCTAAAAAACGCTTCTGAAAAGGTGTTCTTTAGGAATTTTTATAAAAAAAGCTATCAGAGATATTTTTATAAAATTTGGCAAATATGTTTATTGATATTTAGTTGAAGAAACATTAGAATTTAAACAATAACAAAAAAAATTGAAGGGTATATTAAGTCCATTTAAACATATTGGTTTCCAAAAACGCTTCTAGTTAGCATGAACACAAATGTTTTTCTTTTATCTTAAACATCTTGAAGACATTTGTAAATATCCATTAACCATAATTGAGTTAAGAGATGAATGAAAAGAATACGATTTCACTAGATCTAGAGATATATTCAATAATAATTTTCACAAACAAAAGAATTAAAAGTAACTTGCTCCAAATGAATTATTTTCTTTAAGACACTATCATCCTAAAAAACGCTTCTGAAAAGGTGTTCTTTAGGAATTTTTATAAAAAAAGCTATCAGAGATATTTTTATAAAATTTGGCAAATATGTTTATTGATATTTAGTTGAAGAAACATTAGAATTTAAACAATAACAAAAAAAATTGAAGGGTATATTAAGTCCATTTAAACATATTGGTTTCCAAAAACGCTTCTAGTTAGCATGAACACAAATGTTTTTCTTTTATCTTAAACATCTTGAAGACATTTGTAAATATCCATTAACCATAATGGAGTTAAGAGATGAATGAAAAGAATACGATTTCACTAGATCTAGAGATATATTCAATAATAATTTTCACAAACAAAAGAATTAAAAGTAACTTGCTCCAAATGAATTATTTTCTTTAAGACACTATCATCCTAAAAAACGCTTCTGAAAAGGTGTTCTTTAGGAATTATTATAAAAAAAGCTATCAGAGATATTTTTATAAAATTTGGCAAACATATTTATTGGTATTCAGTTGAAAAAACATTAGAATTTAAACAATAATAATAATACGAGAATCTGTTTACAATACGAAGCATAACAAATGTTCTTACCTTCTTTAATTTGTTCTTTGTTCGGATCCAAATGAAAATTAGGCAAACCTATAAGTATGATGATTTTATTGTATAAGTTCCTCTTAGAGAAAGATTTATTTTACTATTAAAATCTAAAATAAAATATTTACTGCCATCCCTTAAAACATAGATTTGAAATTCTTCAAATGTAGTTTCCATTTCTTCAGTTTCTTCATGCGTATTTTTATTACCTCTTGGTTTTTACCAGTAATTTTTTTTTTCCTTTAAAGAGTCTAAGGCTGCGAACTACATTTCTAAAAGGAGTATAATGAAACTTTCTATAATCATTTTCATTGCATTTATGCATCTCTTCGGACGTTCAGCGAATTCATCACACTCTAGTTAGTTCCGGACAATTTCTTTTTAATTTATGAAATTGCTTATTATTTCCTGAGACTATTTTCTCTACAGTATGATAAAATTGATAATTGCGAATAACCAAGGATGACTAACGGTATAAGAGAATATTCATCTTCCTTTTTCATCAGACATTACTTTCGCAGTTCTCAGATTCCAAAGTAACAAATACCACAATTCGCTTGAAGAAACTGTTCGGAATTTATGGTAAAACAGTACGATTCTTGGGATACAAGGAACGTTTATTTCCGCGTGCTTTTGTACTCGATAACTGAATTCATACAGAGGAAACATAAAACGGATTCTGTTAGAACAATTCCAGAAGAAATCTAAATCTAGTTGCGATTTAGAAATATTCTGTATGACTAGTGACGCCTTAAGGGGACATTCTAGTTTAGGTGCTTGAAAAAAAGGCTATTTTTATGTACTTTTTTAGAGGTTGCTATTATAATTATTGATCCAAAACAAAAAATTTAAATAGTTTTAGATTCAGTATGATACCGGCTAGGGTGAGAATCGCAATTTTGAATATATACGCGTGGATAACAAAATGGCGGACATTTTTCGGAAAAAAATGAGTTTTTTTTTGTTACCGTTTGTCGCTAAAATGAGAAAATTAAAATTTTAAAGTTGTGACTGTTTAAATTGACCGACCTTCAGCGGAAACTTGGCCCAGCATTGGCCCGTTGCTGTGCCGAAAATAAGTGTTTGCGGACAGAGTTTGGGCCAGAATTGGCCACCAAGTGCATACCGGAGTTATTCCAGAAATGGCACGATATTGGCAATCAATCTTCAGCAAATAGTTCAGTAGTTTCGAAAATTTTATCAACAAGCGGTTTAAAAACGTTGTTTCGAGAAAAACGTGATTAAAGTTTTTTTTAAATGAAAAAACGTAAAAAAAATCTTACCTACGCTTAATTAACGATGCCTGCACAATACAAAGTACCTTCGCACAATATTTTTGAATATATATACTTTCAAAAAATGCAAAAACAAAAAAATCAATTTTTTGAAGTTGGTAAACTAGAATGACCCCTTAAAGACGTCTCATGCCTGAAAGACGTTTTCAGAAGAGCAAAAACCTGCCACTAAAGTATCCAAGATGTTTAAAATTTTAAAATTTCTTAAAGACGTCTAATCTTCATTTGTCCACTAGGTAACAATTACTTCATAGTTTCCTTTGTTACTTTAACGTCCAACATGTAGTTCAAAACTAGGTTTGTGATTCATTTGAGGAAAAATATGAATGCAATCACAAAGTTGTAAACCAGAAACACATTTTTCTCCTTTTGTATAATGACAAAAACTCATAAAAGAACTGTACATCGTCTTATTTTCTGAGATGGAATTATAAGTACTCGATACTGAAACAACTCTCTGAAGAATCGACTTTGTTCGGTTAAAATTGCTATACAATTACTATAGGCATACATAGTAACCTGTTATTATTCACCATGTCGGTTATTTCATGAGCGAAATTATGAGACCCATAGTTCAGGCATTTCAAATATCTGGGTGAGTTTAAGAGAAGAATTTCCCCGAAAAGTAAATGAATAAATTTATTAAATCTAATGTGCCATTGGTTGTTTATTGGTAAAACCGAATCAAATGGCGTTTTTTTGTAAATGGAACTTTGATGTGAGAAATGAAATTAATATTTGTGCTTTTAAGTATTCCATGTGAGCACAAGGACATTGGACGTCTTTGGGACGTCTTAGGTCATCCCACGGACTATTTCTTGATTTTTGTTACCCTTCGAATATTTTTTTTCTAAAAGACGTCTTTTAAAGAAAACATAACAAAAGTTGAGAAAGCGGTTTTATGAAATCAACAAAGATATTTTGTTGATTTTTGGTCAGCAACATTTTTTGCTATCCCAACAAAACATTTCCTAAATTTTTCACCTTCTCATCATAAATGAGAAGGTATAGTTTTATGTGAAAAAGGATTTTTGAAATTTTCATCAAATCTTTACATTTTGAGACCCTCTGGATTAGAAAAAACGGTTTTTACGAAAAAAAGTTTCAATACAAAATTGTTAACTAAGTACATAAACTTCTTCAAATTTAAATTGCAACATTTTTTCATAAAATGGATATTTTTCTTTATAATTTAAAGAAATGCTATTGAAAATCCAAACTTCAATTTCTTAACAATAATATGTGAAATACGAGACAAACGTAAGAATAAAAAATTGTTCCTTTCAATAAGATCTACAAAGTTTGTCCAAGATAGTTTCTGATAAAACGTATATTTTTCATTTCAATTTAAAAAAGCACGATTAAAATTTAAAAATTCCATTATTTAAACAAAATATGTGACATGAAAACATTTTATACTTTAATCTTAAAAAATACTATTGAAAATCAAAAACTCAATGTTTTTACCAAAGTATGTGTGAGATACGAAATGAGCGTTGAAATGCAAAATCGTTTGCTTAATTAAAGCCTACGATTGTTTTTCCTTTTCAAGATATTTGGATGAAAATAAATTATTTTAAACATGTAAATAATTAGAAAATTACAGAAATGTAAGTTTTCATTTTTTATGTTTAGACCTTCATATAATTTTTGTTATGGTTTGTACCTTTATTCAGAAATGTTTTGGAGTTTTTTGAAATTTTAGCACCTTTTTGAATTTTTAAACTAAAATTTTTGAGTTTTTTGGGCATTTATTTGACATCTTTTTATTTTGAATAACTTTTTTGTTTTTTAACCAATTGTAATAATTATTTTTTTATTTTCTTCTTCACAAGGTGTAGCAACTTTTTGGACATGGAAAGCACTCTAGCTAAAAAAAACTACAAATTTTTTTTTTTATATTTTGGGATATTTTCATTGATTTACTTTATTTATAACTTTTTTATTAGTTGTCTTACCTTATTTTCCATATCCGAAAAGTTGCTACACATTATAAGGACCAAAATAAAAAAAAATCATGACAGTTGGTTAAAAAACAAAAAAGTTATTCAAAGTCAAAAAATGTCCAAGAAACTCAAAATTTTTAGTTCAAAAATACATAAAGGTGCTGGAATTTAAAAAAAAAAACCCAAAACCTTTCTAAACAAAGGTACAAAACATAAAAAAAAATTATATGGAAGGTCAAAACTCAAAAAATAAATATTTTTAAGTTAGTGGATCCCCTTAAGTAAATTGAATTTCCTTTTTTATTTGAAATCAAAAAGAAATTTAGTAAATTTAAGAAAATGTAATTCTCATCTACAATATACAATATTATATAAAGAATAAATGATTAAGCGCGAAGCGGGCAGATTTTTTCTATTTTTTTCGTGGTGTAATTTCAATTTTTCCAAAGCCATGTATTAAGTGGGTAATTAGTATCAATTTATTACCTATTTTTAAATCAAACTTGTAAAATCATAGCAGTAATTTTCTCTCATGCAAACTCTCTCTTGAGCATCAATTAAAATTAGCAGAATTTTCTAATGTCATAAATTTCCTGATTCAACTAATTAAGCATAGTAAAATCTTTGCCCTGCTTATTTTATGGATATCAGTATCCAATCAGATTGCATCTACTCTCTAAATCTGAATCAGTCAAATTTTCACTGATTGAATCAGTGATTTGCCTTTTCACTGATTCATCAGTGAAAAAATAATTTTTACTGTTAAATCAGTTAATTTTCACTGATTCATCGGTGAAAAAAATATTTTTCACTGTCAAATCAGTCAATTTTCACTGAAATAATCAGTGAAATTTGACTGATTTACCGTAACCTCTTTTCAGCTATTTGAATCAGTCAAATTTCGCTGATAATCAGTAGATTTTGACTGATTCAAATTTAGAGAGTAAACTGAAAGAATGTTGCATAATTCTAAAATTAAAATTTTGTAAAGTACATATAAATGAAAAGTAAATTAAAACATAGTAAAAGTGATTCTGTTTTAGAAACTAAAACTACTTGAAGTTAATTTGAAGGTGTTATTTCAGTATTACATACTATTATAAAGAGTTTTTATGCTAAAGTTACTTTTCCCTCTACAATATGTCGAGTTCTCTCCCTATATTGTGATATTTAACAACCAAAGTGCAAGTACAGTTATTTTCTAAAGATAATTTTGTTTAAGCTTGCAATGAATCAGTTTTATGCACCAAGTCCAAGCATATGGCTAGCCAAGAGGTCTCTCATTTTAATTTCATTATTGAAGCGACTTATGTATATTTTTCAGCAATTGTGCATGCTTTGTGTTGTATTAGATTCACTTTAATGAGTCATTTATGTAAAGTTGAAGATGCGCTTCCTACTCACCTTTGAAATTCCCAAGTTGTGTCGTCCAGGCATTTTTCTTTTTCTCCATGATGATGTAACTTTTAAATTACCTTTTCATTCTGAAGACTTATATCAAATCTTCATAAATAATACATTAATTCAGGGATATTGTGGAACGGGCATTTAATTATTCATGAGAAATATTTCTAATTTTATTTGAAAGTAATGATAAATTATTCAAAAGTATATTTTTTTGACATTTTCCAAAAATGTTATTTTTTTATTCTACATACTTTTCTGAGTATGTGTGTAAATTTTCAGGTCAATCTGATTTTTTTTCTTGGAAAAATAAATAAAATTAAAAGTTATTACGATTTACGAATAACGCATTTTTAGCGAAAATTAACTTTTTACACAAAAATGCTTATTTATTTACTTATTTTTATGAATACAATATATATAGTTCTACCACTTATTCTTTGTTATATTATCAATATTTTTGGGCATGGAAAGCACTCTAGTTAAAAAAATAAGTACAAAATTTTTTTTTTATATTTTGGGATTTTTTTATTTTATTTTAATTGTAACTTTTTTATTAGTCGTCTTACCTTATTTTCCATACCCGAAAAGTTGCTACACATTGTAAGGAACAAAATAAGAAAAAATCATTATAATTGTTTAAAAAACAAAAAAGTTATTCCAATTCAAAAAATGTCCAAGAAATGCCCAAAAAACTAAAAATTTCAGTTTAAGAATACATGAAGCTGCTGGAATTTAAAAAAAATACTAAAACCTTTTTAAATAATAATAATTTCCATATATAATGTTAGCAAAGCAATTTTGGATTTAAATTCGTCAATAAGTAAGGAGGGCACAGTGACTTAGAACGTCTTAAGAACGTCTTGCGATCTTGAATGTAAGTCTTTTTTCCATCCTTAAGAAGTCTTGATACGAAGATCTTTTTTAGACATGAACGTCTAGAAAAGCATGAAAGATGGACACTTGGATTCCCAGGACGTCCTAGAACGTTACCAAGACGTCAATTATTCTTGTGACCACTAGATAATTGTTCGTTTTTGAAAAATTGGCTGCTACAAACATCCTTGTGGGCATTGGGACATTTTCGTTTTTGGATCATCCCTGTCTGACAAATTGATGTATTTAGGACGTCTTAAGGACGTCCTGTGAGCTTCTGTTTCAAGGCAATTGCTTTCCTGAGGACGTTTCATATCTTAAAGGCTTCTTTCAAAAAAGAAACTTGAAGCGTCTTGAAAACGTCGAACTGAATATATGTCCTTAAGACATCAAAAGTCCACAAGACGTCTTTATTCTCGTGCCCTTTGAAATCTACCTTAAAGACGTCTCAAGAACTTAAATGTCAGGAGCTTAGCTCTCTTATCCTAAAGACGTTTTTTAGTCATGAAACGTCTTCGGGACAGTTGAAAAGCCTGAGATAAAGTCCCTCGGACGTTCTAAAGACGTCCTACCTACCTGCGATTTCATGAATAGTTGCAAAATCGACGCCTTTAAAAATTAATGCAAAAGTGACAGTATTACCTATTCACAGGTGCGCCAAGCGTTCAGTGATTTAAATGAGTCATTCTGACAATTTCTTTCTCATGGTCGAACACGTTAATGACATACATAAACATATTTTTCTCAATGAAATTTCTTAAGTAACTTTCTATTTATTTGTTTTCAGAAACATGTTGATAAGGGAGTTAGCGGTCATCTGGGTCGCTGTCCTCTTGTGCCATCTGCAACTAACGGAGTCTCAGGTGAGCATCCAACATGCCGTTTCGAATACTTAGTTTTATGCACAGCTGTACCAAGACCGTTGCACAACGCCTCGGAGACGAGTTTCAATATATTTTATTTTTTTATACCTTGATCTTACGACTGCAACATGCACAGCCTTCGCGAAAGTTTCGGATTGGAATTCAATCCAAGAAAATTAGAGCTACTCCGAAATCTGTTTCCGAACTAATCTGAGGAATATTTTGTATCTCGTTTGATGCAAAATGGTACAAAATCAATCCAACTTAGTCCGATTCATTCCGCTTCAATCCGATTGAATTGAAACCAATTAGAATCATTCCGACCTCGGATTGATTTCAATTGAAAATTCGTTTTAGATCGACTTGAGCTCAGATTGATTCGGATTTATTCGGATTGAAGCGGGATGAATCGAATTAATTCGGATTCATTTTCGATCGTTTCTCATCAAACGAGATACAAAACGTTTTTCAGATTGGTTCAGAATGGTTCGGAAACAGACTTCGGAATAACTCGGATTTGTTCGTATTCATTCAGATTGGTGCTTCGGATTGAAGCAGAATGAATAGAACTAATTCGGATTGATTTTTGACCGTTTTTTATCAAACGAGATACAAAACGTTTTTCAGATTGGTTCAGAATGGTTCGGAAACAGACTTCGGAATAACTCGGATTTGTTCGTATTCATTCAGATTGGTGCTTCGGATTGAAGCGGAATGAATAGAACTAATTCAGATTGATTTTTGACCGTTTTTTATCAAACGAGATACAAAACGTTTTTCAGATTGGTTCAGAATGGTTCGAAAACAGACTTCGGAATAGCTCGGATTTGCTCGGATTGAATTCCAATACGAAACTTTCGCCAGGGAGGCAATAGATGTAGTCACAAAGCTTCATCAGCAAGAAAACCCACACTAAGTTTAACAAGACGTAGGCATCCACGCCACAAACCACACCTTCAATACTACAGGAATGGAAAGTGCGAAAATTCTTTTATGCTGAAAAATTGTTTCATATTAGATACCGCTCATGCAACAATCATGAAATTAAATATTAGTGGGTTAAAGCGTGGAAGCTTAACTACAAGATGACGATCTTAGATATTAAGGCTGAAAATCTAGATATTGAAGCGCGAAAAACAGGTATTAGATTTCAATAACCTGGATATTGGAGCTTGATCTCGAAGATATCAATAATTAAGATCTAGATTGTATCATTTGATATATAGATATTCTTAGCCTTAATATATATTTTTCCTGATAAGTAGAACACCTATTGAGAAAACTAGATATTGGGAATTAATATTTTGAAATATTAACTATGAAGTGGCGATCTATGATTTTTAGGTTGAATTTTAAGATATTAAAGCTCAAATCTAGACATTAAGGTTAAAAGTCTAGATATTAAGTCCAAATATCTATATATTAACGTAAAACATCTAGATTTCAAGATTAAAAACATAGACATTAAAGCACGCAATTTAGAAGCTATATTTGGAAATCCTAATCTGTCGGAACGAGTGAATTAGACGTTCTGAGGACGTCCCGAGGACTTCAGAGCCAGGCTTTTTATTATCTCCTGGACGTTTCATATCTAAAGGATGTCTTTAAGACATGAGACATACGGCAACAAAATTGACGTAATATCTTGGATATTAAAACTGAATATCTCGATATTAAAACAGAATATTTTATTCTAATATCTAAGATATCAATACCTTCAAATTTAAAAATCTTAGATATAACACGTAAATATTTAGATATTACAACTGAAAATATATAATGATTTTTCCACAGTTGTATATCCATTTTTCTTCATGCATGGACATTCTAAAATTGTCTTTTGGACATTCCAAAAGCAACTGTGTCCCTGTGCCCACTCTAAATCCTAAAGTTGAGCTCCCAAGATATAACCCGTTAATATCTATTTTTCTCCCTGTGACAAGGCATAGTAATTTTTTTCCTTTGGATCCTTCTTTTAAAACCAGTTCAGTATAATTGTTATTCAGGTCCAGGAAAGCAATATATCATTAAAGGAAAGTGTCTTTAGACTATTCAGACAGTTACTCGAGCGGAAATTGTTTGAATTTCTACTTCAAATTGTTCGATATAATTTACAAGAGTGGAAGATAAACGATGAAAGATAATTGTATAAATCATTCAATCGTACAGACAAGGTTCGATCAATAATTTTTAATCTTATCACTAATTCCAATGCAATCTTCTGTTTCAACGCTTTCAATGCACAGAACCAAAATAATGCAAAATCATTCGCTGTTAAGGTAGTTCGATCAAAAAAATTAGATCTCAGGAAAAATAGATAATTTTGCTTTCAAGAATGGCAAAAATGGAAAAAGATTCTCTACAACTTGACCGTTTCCAATTTTTGAAATTGAATTCTTTAATGGCTGAAATTATAAGAAAAAATTTTTCAAAACAAAATTTTTATAAACAAATTGCTGTATTTGATAATAATTAATTCAATTTCAAAAATAGGGAACGGTCATGTTGTAGAGAATCTTTTTCCTAAAAAAATGAACTGTGATTTATTAGAATCGCATCATTTTTAAAAATTTGGCTCGAAGCGATAAGAAAATAAGTTTGGACAAAAAAAAAATTATAATTAATAAAATTATTTTTTTGTGTTTCAAATTTTTTTCATGAAAAATAATCTTTCCTCTTTCAAATTAACCCTTCAATAATAATATTGCTATTCTTGAAAGCAAAATTATCTATTTTTGCCTGAGGTCTAATTTTTTTGAACGAACTACCTTAAGTGAATAAACGCTCAGGAAATAAGAAAAAATGCCCAAGAATATATATCTGGAAAATATTGTTCGTGGCTTGAGTAACTCTATCTTTGAGATTGCGAAGCAATCGACATACCATCTCTCAAAGAGTTAACTATTTGCTACCCGAGATGTGGCATAAATGCAGTGAAAGTGAGTTTTTGCACGCACACATTCCTACACAGATGCAGATTTTATAGATGAATCGCACACAAACAAGAAAACGTTCACCCTTGTCGAACCTCTGTACCAGAGTGAATGTTACTAAGTCGCGCTTTTAGTTGTTTAAATTTAAATATTTTCCATAAATTTACAGATTGCGACTATTTAATTAGCGACATTAAACTGATTCTGTAGAGTTTACAGATATTTCAGTAAAATTAATCAACTTTTGTAAAATTAAGAGACTTGTCGGAAAATTTCACGATAAAAGAAATTTTCTGAAAAATGTAAATGCCTATGTGAGCACTGGGACATAGGACGTCTTCGGAACGTCCCAACGACGTCTAGAGGACTTCTACGATAAGTTTTTTACTGTGCTATTGATGTCTCATGTCTTGAAGACGTCTTTCAAACAAAGTACGTTTATAAGACAACAAAAACAATGATATTAAAGTCCCTGAGACGTCTTTAAGACGTGCCTAAAACGTCTCATATGTTGAAAATCTTTTTTGGACAAAAAATGTCTGGGAGACAACACAAATTATGGGACAAAAGTCCCTAAGACGTCTTTTAAAAAAAGGACGTCCATAAGACGACAAAAACAATGATATTAAAGTCCCTGAGACGTCTTTAAGACGTGCTAAAAACGTCTCATATGTTGAAAATCTCTTTTGGACAAAAAATGCCTGGAAGACAACAAAAATAATGAGACGAAAGTCCCTAAGACGTCGCAAAGACGTCTTTCAGAGTAAAGACGTCCTCAGAAGAGTAAAAGACTGTGATTGGAGTTTACGAAACGTCCCAGAGAATTTTGCTGATTGTAGATTTGGTTGAGTCAAAGAATTTTGGTTGGTTTAACGCTAGAATTTTGTTTTTTATACGAACAACAAAATTTTTAGTTGCCCCAACACAATTTTTTAGTTCAAAATGTTGGATTAACTCTACTAAATATTTTTTTTATCCTAATAAATATGTGTTTGATATTAAATAGAGAAACAATATTTTAATAATTTTGTTCTGAATTTTTTTAATCCAGACAAAAAAAATTTATTTGGTGGATTCAACCAAAAAATTGTTTATCATCAACAAAATGTTTTATTAAGTTATTAAACTAAAAAACTTTGTTTTACTCGAGCAAAGAAGTTTGACCAGACGTACAAAAATTTAGTTCATCCAACCAAAATAGTTTTTGAAACTAACCAAATTCAGTCAACAAAACGATTTTGTTGAAACAAATTAAAACAATTCTCATCTGTTGGCTACGCTCGTTGTCACAAGCATAAATTCTTGGCACAAAACGATACAAACTCGCACTTTGGAGGAATGTTATAACCGTTATGTCACTGTGCCATTGAAAATGGACAAGTTTTCTCCTCTTTTGGTACGAAAGAACTCGATGACTTCCAACATTTCATTCGAGTCGTAGCTGTCATTTCCACTTTCGCCGATTTTACGTTTTAAAAGAATTTATTGAAAAGGGCGTTATAAAATAAGTAAATAAAATTCTACCAAATACGACTCATATTGCTATTGATAAAATAAAATACTGATATTCATAATTTAATGACTATTTGTTAATTTATTTTTTACTACCTAATTATCCATTATAATTTCTTAGATTCGTTTTTTAATTCTCTTTATTATTCTCCATTTTTTAATTATAATTTACAATTTTTTGTGATTTCTATTAAAAATATTGTTGACTCATCAAAGTTAATAATTATTTTTAACAAAGTTAAAATATAAATTTTCAAGCATCGCCTCTTTTTAAACACAAACTCATTATACGTATGAATTATTAATCTAATAATGAAATAAATGAAATAAACGTATCCCTAACTAGTCAGATGAAAAAAAAATTTATTTCACCTGATTTTGATCATTTTTATCAACTATTTTAAATAAAGAATAATTATTTTTCATATTTCAATAAAATTCCCAATTTCATAAATTATTCAAATTAATTCATTTATATTTTAATTAAAGTAGCAAAACAGCTTTCTTATAAGAAAATATTTAAAGAAAATTGAAAAAGTTATTCTAATTTTTCAATTTTTGTCAACATTATTTTATATTATTCAAAAATGATAATTTTATTTACATCCATCAAATTTTTATTTTTTATTTGAAATGCAAATTTAAAAATAAAAATATTCAGAATAATTTTGAACATTTTATGATCGTAAAGAAAATGCGAGAATTCCCTTTTAATAAATTTCTATTCTATCAATTTATTTTGCCTCCAAAATAATGCTTTCTATGTGAAAAAAATGATGATTGGCGAAATTCCAGAATATATTTTTAATTTTTGTTGCAGGTGCCCAGCGCAAATGTCTTCACCTGTCCAAATGGTGAGTAGTCACTTTTCTTATTCGCTAAATCTTAGTTCTAGGAAATACATAAACCTACTTAGAAAAAAAAGGTTTTTATATTCTAGAAAACTGCCTGAATAAACAAACATAAAAAAATATTTTGTTTGACAACTAAATTTTCCAAGTTTGTAAAAGTCAAATGATTATTTTTCATTATTTGTATAATTTTATCCATTTTTCCTATAATCAAACAAATTAATAAATAATGTTTATTCATTTTTGATAATCTATGATATACATTTTTATTTATTTTTTATTTACACTTAAAAAAATATTTTTCAATTATATTTTTGAAAATGAAAAAATGTTTTCATTTGTTCAAAAAATGTCCACTTGGAGTAAAAGAAATGAAGTTAAAGAAAGTGACTTTTCTATAGAAAAATGTGTTTCTGAGTGATAGCTGCAGATAGTTGAAAAATGTGAAAGCACCTGTTTTACTTTTCTGAGAAAAGGTGTAGAAGGAACGATTGCAGGTACCTGAACAGGTAGGGCTGCAAGGCCAAGGTCATATTTTAAAATGATCAAGAGCACCCCATATAATCCCGCAGAGATGGCAAAATGGTCCATGAGTCAAAAATTCTTTTTAAAGGTATCCATTTAAATTTCCTGGACAATGATATTAAACATAAAGTAATGAAAGAAGTCTTGTGTCATAAATTATTGCTTGAAAATTGAGAACAACTTAAAAAAATCAAATAAACAACTTGAAAAATAGCTTTATACATCTAAAGAAAAAAACATTTTTAAACAGGAAACCAAAGTTGATGTTGACAAGAAATAATTATGACTGAAAGACGTCTTTAAGATATAACACGTATGAAGGGCATTACATGTCAGACGTTTAAATCTCCTGATGACGTCTCATATCTTAAACATGTCTTTCAGACAAAAGACCTCTTTAAGATATAAAACGCCTGATAGGCATTATATGTAAGACGTTTTAATCTCCTCAAGACGTCTTACATCTCAAATATGTCTTTCAGACAAAAGACGACTTTAAGATATAAAACGTCTGGAGGGCATTATATGTCAGACGCTTTAATCTCCTGAAGACGTCTCATATTTTAAATATGTCTTTCAGACAAAAGACGTCTAAAGATATAATACGTCTGAAGGGCATTATATGTAAGACATTTTAATCTCCTCAAGACGTCTTATATCTTAAATATGTCTTTCAGACAAAAGGCCTCTTTAAGATATAAAACGCCTGAAAGGCATTATATGTAAGACGTTTTAATCTCCTCAAGACGTCTTACATCTCAAATATGTCTTTCAGACAAAAGACGACTTTAAGATATAAAACGTCTGAAGGGCATTATATGTCAGACGCTTTAATCTCCTCAAGACGTCTCATATTTTAAATATGTCTTTCAGACAAAAGACGTCTAAAGATATAATACGTCTGAAGGGCATTATATGTAAGACATTTTAATCTCCTCAAGACGTCTTATATCTTAAATATGTCTTTCAGACAAAAGACGTCTTTAAGATATAAAACGCCTGAAAGGCATTATATGTAAGACGTTTTAATCGCCTCAAGACGTCTTGTATCTTAAATATGTCTTTCAGACAAAAGACGTTTGAAGGGCATTTTATTTCAGACGCTTTAATCTCCTGAAGAGGTCTCATATCTTAAATATGTCTTTCAGACAAAAGACATCTGAATGGCATTATATTTCAGACGCTTTAATCTCCTGAAGACGTCTTATATCTTAAATATGTCTTTCAGACAAAAGACCTCTTTAAGATATAAAACGCCTGAAAGGCATTATATGTAAGACGTTCTAATCTCCTCAAGTCGCCTTACATCTTAAATATGTCTTTCAGACAAAAGACGACTTTAAGATATAAAACGTCTGAAAGGCATTATATGTAAGACGTTCTAATCTCCTCAAGACGCCTTACATCTTAAATATGTCTTTCAGACAAAAGACGACTTTAAGATACAAAACGTCTGAAGGGCATTATATTTCAGACGCTTTAATCTCCTGAAGACGTCTTATATCTTAAATACGTCTTTCAGACGAAAGACCTCTTTAAGATATAAAAAGCCTGAAAGGCATTATATGTAAGACGTTTTAATCTCCTCAAGATGTCTTATATCTTAAATATGTCTTCCAGACAAAAGACATCTTTAAGGCATAAGACGTCTAAAGTGCATTATGTGTAAAACTTTTTAATCTCCTCAAGGCGTCTTATGTCTTACATATATCTTTCAGACAAAAGACGTCTTTAAGATATAATACGTCTGACGTAAGACGTTTTAATCTCCTCAAGACGTCTTATATCTTAAAATTTTTTACGTTAATAACATCCATAATTAAATATAATTTTTTAATTTGAACTTATATTCAAAATCCAACAAATGACTACGTGAGACGTAAAAGATATATGTGGTATATGGACGTAATATAGAGGCTGTGATGCGAGCCAAGACACATGCAATCATGTGAGGTTAATGGCACGAAAGAGATTCTCCAACATTGGTTCGAGCAACCTACATAATTGCACGGGCAACTCGTGCAAAAGTAGAACGACTTTAACGAGTGGTCGAATTCATATGGAATTTAGATTGTCTATAATTTTAAACCAATTTCCGTAACGATTCATGAAAATACGATACCAACATCACATGGATACATTTTTCAATTCAGAAACATATATATTATGCAAACAAATTCCCAATCAAACCATAAGATATTGCAGAATATATAAGCAAATATATAAAGTAGATGGATGGTGGATGTTATCAGGACGTCCTTGAGGCGTTCCGATAACGTCCACTATAAAATAACATCAATATCAAACTTTTACTATCTTGAAAATACTTCACGTTTAGAAGACGTCTTCGAGACATGAGCTATTTTAGAAAATCAAAAAAGCTTGAGGTCCAGATCCCCGAGACGTCTTTAAGACGTCTAACTTCCTCGTGCCCTCGGGTATTCATTTCCCCACAAATTACCTTTTCGAACAAATCCTAGAGCCTTTTTCAAAGGAATTTTTTTCCGACTTTAATTGGACGTTCTCAAGTTGTCCCAAAGACGTTCAATGACCCTGTGCCTATTGGAATAGAATATTAAAATGAATCTATAATTAAATTAGCATTAATTTTGTATAACGGAATTGGGTACAGAGTATCTGAAACTTTATTTCTCATACTTGAAAGTCTGTCGTCTCGTGTTTTTCTAGTTATGGATAGAGGAACTTCAATATTTCCAAGAAGACGTAAAGACGTCTTTAGGACTTGTCTAAAAGACGTCTTTAAGGTATGAGACGTCATCAGTTTATCAAAAGAACTGAATTGCAATGTCTCATGGTACCTCAGTGGGCATTAAACCTTGATCATCGAAAAGAAGCCCTTGAGACGTTACTAGAACGTCCAATGTCAGTCCAGTCGACTTCCTAAAGATGTCTAACGTTCCAAAGACGTCTTAAAAACGTCCTTGTTACACAAGATATCCCTGGGACTTCATTTATACTGTAATATGCCCCACAGACATTCTTAAGACATCTTTAGATTTTTTGCTCACTCCGACGTAATGTTCTTTTGGTACATTTACTACATAGGCGGACGTAGTGTAAAAATCTACAAAATAATTGAAATTTGAAATTCAGCACCTCATTGTGCTCAATAATGCTCTATTTCTTACCTACTTATCTCTTTTTTAAATTACGGTTTCAAAGCACGAACAGTTCACTGGACGGATAACAAGTTCGCATCGAAGTGAAACGCAAATGTGTTTAAATTGTTGAACGTAGAAAGCAATAAGTAAATTTACCTAGTCAATGAGGAGGTTCGTAAAGTCTGGCACCCGCTAATTAAATAGTAATATTAAAATTATAATGAACAGGTATATATCTTCGGAATTAATTGTTACTTGGCAAACGTGTAATAAACTAAGCGCTCAGGGTCTTGACTTTAGTCATTGATAGATTGAGAATAACGTCTAAACTTTTGCAATGCATTTGAGTGAATGTGATTCGTTCGAATTTCACATGAAAACGTGTTATGCGCTTTCTAGAGAGAAAGACTTGCACGTGCGTGATAAAACATCCGGGCGCGACATGAATACGTCATAAAGTACTAAGACCTCACGAGCTCATTAACCTCTAGAATATCACATAATTTAATGCTGACCTTGAATTTAGGAAGATGACATTAATTTCAGTAATAAGCTACACCTACATCCAATATCAGTATTAAAGTTTAAATAGTGAATTGAGTTAAAATTGTTGAAACATGGGGCAATACTGGGTCAATCATGGCAAAATTTTAGGCCAATTGTGCTTTAGTACTAGAGACAGTTATTAACAAAATCTTTGTGTTGGATAATGATATTAATTCAGTGTTGACAAGAATATTCACTCAATCGTGGACCAGTACTGGCTGCCAGTATTAGGATTTTTTGAGGAGGCAACTCAAGTTTGAAGCACGATATAATTATAATATTTTTGTGAGCACTAAGTTTTGTGAGTTTTACTAATGATAGGAAATCAATTGTTACTTGGCACTGTATTGGGCCAAGACTGGCAATCACTAATGAGGCACAAAGATATTAGACGCAATTTGGTCGTTGAAAAGATTTTTTTCTCTTATTGAATTAAAATACTCTTGTGTACTATTTCCTATTATAATCTTTGCCTTCTAGGCACAAAGACATTAGACGTCTTTGAGACGTCTTAAAAACGTCTCGGAGATTCCAATGTCAAGCTTTTTAACTTCCTATAGACGTTTCAAGTCTCTAAAAGGTCTTTAATCTACGAGATCTTTTCACGACACTAAAAAGTTATAAATTCATGCCCTTCAGACGTTCTAAAACAATTAATGGCTTGTAACGTCTTGCGTCTGAAAAACTTCTTTCGGATATGAAACGTACACAAGTTATAATCCAGATAGACACGGACGTCCTAAAGACTGTTCTGCGCGTCTTAAGGGGATCCGACACTTTTAATATATTTATTTTTTGAATTTAGACCTTCTATATGATTTTATTTATGTTTAGTACCTTTATTTAGAAAGGTTTTGGTTTTTTTTTAATTCCAGCACCTTTATGTATTTTAAAAAAAAAATTTGTGCATTTTTTGGACATTTGTTGACTTTAAATAACTTTTTTGTTTTTTAACCAATTGTCATGATTCTTTTTTTATTTTATTTCTTACAATGTGTAGCAACTTTTCGGGCATGGAAAATAAGGTAACATGACTGAAAAAAGTCACAAATAAAATAAAATAAATATGAACAATTTTTTTTGTAATGATTTTTTTAACTAGAGTGTAATCCATACTCAAAAATTTTCTAAACACTGTAAGGAACAAAATAAAAAAAGAATCATGACAATCGGTTAAAAAACAAAAAAGTTGTTTAAAGTCCAAAAAATGTCAAAAAAATGCCCAAAAAGTTCAAAATTTTTAGTTTAAAAATACATAAAGGTGCTGGAATTAAAAAAAAAACCTAAACCTTTATAAATAAAGGTACTAACCATATAAAGAAAATTATATGGAAGGTCTAAACTCAAAAAATAAAAATATTAAAAGTGTCGGATCCCCTTAAAGACAAATAAGTTCTCTTAATTTTTTAAAAATTGCTACACTTAAATGGCGTTCTATAATAGTTCCTACTCGAAAAGAGAAAAGGTAAAGAATGAAATATAATAACACCAGGAAGATCTACTCCAAAATATATTGAAGTCAAGGGTGCCTCTCGACCTCAGTGAGGTCAGTGACACGGATTGGTTTCTCGGAAGCGATCATCGGCGATCAACTGGTCGTCGACCAACCAGAAGTGGGAATCCATACAAGTCGTTTGGTTTGTTAGATGGCATCATGAGGAACTTGGATCCGTTGTCTCCACCTCAGGCAGCAAGCACTTCGGCGTTTCACTCTGCTCGGAGCGAATTTCCTATAGCAGCTTGTCCTTCAGCCTACCTACCAACCTACCAACCTACCTAAGTCACTATGCGCTTCCCGCGCGCACTAAAAACGATCGAGGTCAAGTCATAAACGTAATCCGTGTGCTGGTTATCCGCCTTTCGTAACAACGACTCACTAACGGTTGCCCTCTCATTCTCTTTCGTATGAGCGCTTCTTTACAATGTGGATAATGACCAAAGTCAGGGTGGCCTAAGTTAGGTGCCGTTGTGTTACGACCCTGAATTCAGTCTAGATGGAGATAACTAGATAGTTAGAAAGATAATCACAAAGTCTATTAGCATAAACTTGGTTCCTCCTTCTCATCTTCCACTACTTTGGTGATTTCGATTTTTTTAAATGAGAATTTTGAATAGTAATACTATCTAGACCCAGACTAGATGAACTGTCCTGACGCTAGATTGATAATCGATTATAATCGTCAGCCTAAGACAGAGGATTTTTGTCATAAAATAGAACTCTATGTTAAATCAAGACTTAATTTGATTTTCTGCGTAAAGTTGCTGATATTTTCTATCGTGGAAGACTAGGCAGGACCTTGTTAGAAGGGTTAGAGAGAGATGAACATTTTTTATTGAGTGAGGTTCAGAAAAATGTTTAAAAAATTAATCAAAAAGCCCAAGTTGTATTAGAAAGATTTATTTACAATGGAAAACTAGCTAGTACCTAAACAGAACAAAAATAGACTAACTGGATAGAGTTAGTGAATTTTTCTAGCAATGCTAACTAAATGAAATCGACACAGAGAGTCTAGGCAACTCAACAAAAATTTATTTATCATGGTTGACTAAATAGCATCTATACAGGATCTTATTAGACTCTCTAGATGGATTTGAATATTCTTTAGTATTTGGAACTAGCTAGCATCTAAGAAGAACTTCATAGACAGTTTCTTCGCTACAAAAATGTTTCTACCTTGACAGACTGAAAAGACTTTAGTCAAACTGTTTAGACAGAGGTATGCACTTGTTCTGTTGCTAAAGACTCTCGAGCTCCTGAATAGAACCTAATCAAAGAATCTGGATAGAGCTAGAAAGTCAAAAAAATCTTAATATCTAGCCAATAACTTAGCCGAGTCTAGTTGTTTTCTATAGCCAGACCTATGCCTATTTTCTATCGTGAAAGGCTGACTAGTATCTAAACAGCACCTTAATAGACCGCCTGGACAAATTAAAAAAAAATTTCTATCTTCTAAATCTAATTACCTATTGAAGATAACTTGCTCTGATTACACAATGTCCATTAAATCTAATGATAATTCTTTTTTTTTGCACACAGGTTGGGAGCTGCGGGGGATTCACTGTTACAAATTCTTCAACATCAAGCATTCCTGGGAAAAAGCAGCAGAGCTTTGCAGAAGGTAAGAAGATGTACAGATATGCCAAGATGATTGGCAGTTTATTGGCTTATTCGACTCACAGATTTTACGATAGGTGTAGTCTCGCGCCCTGGAGCATGTAATGTCGAATGTCGAGCATGAGAGTTTCCTGAATAAAGGAGAATCGTTTGGCATAATCTTTAGCGAAGAAATTTATTTGAATTTTAAACCATGACGATAAAATTGTACTAGAAAATAGCATGTAAAGAGACCTGTTGTATAATATTTATGTCACTTATCTTTTTCAGGTGTATATTACTTCTAAATTTGAATAGAAATAATTATAAACCTGACTTATTTGAAACACAAGACATCTTCAGCACGACTTAAACATTGGCATTGAAGTCACTGAAACGTTCTCAAGACGTCTCGTGTGTTAAGTACGTCTTTTTAAAACAAGACGTCTCCAGCACAACAAAAATTTTGACATTGAAGTTACCGAGACGTTCTTAAGACGTCCAACGGACTTCAGTATCTGACTTTCTTTCTGTCCTAAGGACGTCTCGTGTGTAAAAGACGTATTTGAAACACAAGACGTCTTCAGCACGACTAAAACATTGAGATTGAAGTCCCTAAAACGTTCTTAAGACGTCTCGTGTGTTAAATACGTCTTTGCAAAAAAGGACGTCTCCAGTATAACACAAATTATGACATTGAAGTCACTGAGACGTTCTTAAGAGCTCAAACGGACTTCAGTATCTGACCTTTTTCCTGACCTAAGGATGGATCATGTGTAAAAGACGTATTTGAAACACAAAACGTCTTCAGAACGACTAAGACATTGAGATTGAAGTCACTGAAAGTTCTTAAAACGTCTCGTGTGTTAAATACGTCTTTGAAAAACAAGACGTCTCCAGCATAACAAAAATTTTGACACTGAAGTCACTGAGACGTTCTTAAGACCTCAAACGGACTTCAGTATCTGACCTTTTTCCTGACCTAAGGATGGCTCATGTGCAAAAGACGTATTTGAAACACAAGACGTCTTCAGAACGACTAAAACATTGAGATTGAAGTCACTGAAACGTTCTTAAGACGTCTCGTGTGTTAAATACGTCGTTGAAAAACAAGACGTCTCCAGCACAACACAAATTTTGACATTGAAGTAACTGAGACGTTTTTAAGACGTCCAATGTCTTTGTACCCACTGGGACTACATAATAAAATGTTATAGTAATTTTTAACTGGATTATTGCAGATATGGAAGCGAACTTATGGTGGTGGAATCCTACACCGAAAACAATATGACAGTTGGGATGATCGGACGTCATTTGGATCGATATTGGTTGGGTCTTGCTTCTCTTGATGACCTGAGAACCAACACCCTCGAGTCAGCGGCTGGTATGCTGGTCTCGCAATATGCAGGTACCTAACTTTCTACTTTTAATCACTTTCGATTCTCGTTGAGGCTCAGTGTGTGAAATCTCTGCCTCTAGTAACATCATTTATTAGATAATAACCTGATTAAATAATCAAAGTAACACTTTAAACCATCGAAAAATACGACTCTCTCTTCGTGAAAATTAGTTTTTTTATCATAAACTTGAGATTGCTGAAGTCAGTTCTAAGACTATAAATGTAAAAATTACTCGATTCCACAAAGGGATTAAATGTCTTTGAGACGTCCGGGAGACGTCTTTATGACGGCCATGTATATGCAATAATTGCATTAGATATTTCGCGTTATGAAGACATCTTCGGACATCAGACGTTCAGAAGACATCAATTGTAAAGACATGAGCGTCCTAGTGACGTCTTCTAGACGTTCCAAAGATATAAGACGTATTTTAGACGTTTAAAATGACTAGTGAGATCATGGATATCATGGACATCTTTAGAACGTCTATTGAACGATCCAGAGACTCCAATGTCAGGTTTTCTATAATCTTTTATGCATTTCACGCTTAAAAGACGTCTTAAAAATATCTGTGTTTAACTTATTGATATCTTCTGGACGTCTTATATTGGAAGACGTCTTTAAGACCTGAAATGTCTGAAGGACATTTATAGGACAGACATGGACGTCTTTAAGACGTCTTTTAGACATCTAAAAGACGATTATCTCCACGTGCCTACTCGGAAGTAATAAATATTTCCGATTCCGCTTGAAAAACCTCTTAAATCTTATCTTCATCCGCAGACGAGTTGCTTGCTATGGAGCGAAAATAAATCGTATCGAGGTCGCGGAAACGCGGAACTTGCACGCGTCACGAAGACACACTTTTCTCACAATACTTAGACAGTCAACTTATCTCTGTTATAATGGCGAATTGTAATTTACTTGTTTGTCTAAAAGTCGGGACATTAGCATAATTCTTTCGCGAATGCGTCACCAGACACTATTATCGAAGATGCGTGAACTCACCTAATTTTTTATGCATTCTTTTACAAATATAGGTTTCTGGGGTTCGAAGCAACCGAATCCTCGCTCTGGAGAATGTGTCGATGTTGCCATTACTGACGAACAACATCAATCTTGGGAACTCACCACATGTGAATCTCTACTGCCTTTTATGTGCCGCGCCAATGCCTGCCCTGCGGGTATTTAATTTATTATTTACACTTTTTTCAGTCGATACAAGGACATTAGACGTATCAAAGACGTCTTAAGAACGTCTTGGGGACTTTAATATCTGCTTTTCTCTTACCTTCTAGACATCTAATTTCTGAAAGACGTCTTCCAGATAAGAGACGTCTGCGAGACAGAAGTCTGATATTGAAGTTTGTAAGACGTCCTTGAGACCTCTGACGAAATATTTGGATTGGGATTCAATCCAAACGAATCAAAATTATTTCGAGTTATTCGAAAACCTGTTTCTGTATCATTCCGAACCAATCCGAAAAACGTTTTGTATCTTGTTTGATGAAAAACGGTCAAAAATCAATCCGAATTAATCTGAGGCATTTGCCCGAATGAATCTGAACCAAAATTTCAATTCGCATGAATCCGAGGTCGTGATTATTTGAATTCAAAATTCGGTTCAGATAAATCCAAGCTCGGATTGATGCCTCGGGTTGAAGCGGAATGAATCGCATTAAGTCGAATTGATTTTTGGCCATTTTGCATCAAACGAATTACAAAAAGTTTTTCGGATTAGTTCGGATTTTGGAATGGCTCTGATTCGCTCGGATTAAATTTCATTCCGAAACTTTCGCCAGGGACGTCTTAAAGACGTTCTACGTCCTAATGCCAGCTGAGTTTTTACTGATGAATATAAATTTTAATAAATGTTCAATATACCATTTATTAGGTTCGTTTCATTGTTCAAATGGCAAGTGTGTAAACGCAGCTTTTAAATGTGATAAGCAAGATGACTGTGGGGACTTTTCTGATGAACTTGATTGTCCTGCAAATTGTCAATTTTACATGGCAAGTAGTGGGGACGTTGTAGAGAGTCCTAACTACCCGCATAAATACACACCCTTGAGCAATTGCAAGTGGACCTTGGAAGGACCTCAAGGTCACAACATCTTATTACAGGTAAGTTTCAGTTTGGAATGGAAATTTAGTAGACACAGGAAGATTGGACGTTTTTGGGATGTCGTTGGGACTTCTTGCGAACCTCCGGGAAATTTCAATGTCAGCCCAGTGGACACAAAGACGAGATTGTCTCTCCGGTTGACGTCTTATAGACGTTCGAAGTCTTTAAGGTGTCCACAAAACATTAATTCGACAGACAAGGACGTCCGAAAAACATCTTTAAAACGTCAATGTCCTGATGAAGACGTTTTGTACCTCAAAGAAGTCCGTAGAACAGTAAAAAGGCGGATATTAGAGTCCCACAGACGTCTCTAATGCGTCCCTAGAACGTCCAATATCTCTGTGCTCACTAGAAAATTAAATATAAATGAAACAATTAAATTTGGATTCTTTTGCTTTTTTAGTTCCAAGAATTTGAAACAGAAAAGAGCTTCGACATAGTGCAGATTTTAGTGGGTGGAAGGACTGAGGAAAAATCGGTTAATTTGGCTACTCTTTCTGGAAAGCAGGAATTGAGTAACAAGCTCTTCATCTCTGCCTCTAATTTTATGATCATTAAGTTCAGCACTGATGGATCTGTGGAGCGAAAAGGATTCCGTGCTTCTTGGAAAACTGAACCTCAAACTTGTGGTGGTACTCTTAGAGCAACTCCTCAAGGTCAAGTACTGACATCACCTGGATATCCCCAAAACTATCCTGGAGGCCTAGAATGTCTCTATTTACTCCAAGCTCAACCCGGTCGAATTATGTCCTTAGAAGTAAGTATGATCAAGAAATTTGTCAATGATGAAGGGAAGGGTTTTCACCAGATTGAAAAATGATTGAGCTCTTGTTCTATTAAAATTATCTTTACAGATATTAAGTTTGTTTCTTATTTATAGATCGAAGATTTGGATTTGGAAATGAATCGTGATTATATTTTGATTCGTGATGGAGATTCTCCAATGAGCCGTCCAATTGCAAGACTGACAGGAAAAGCGGAAGACAATCCAAACGTGATAATGTCTACTGGAAATAATCTTTATCTGTACTTTAAAACAAGTCTTGGAGACTCTAGACGAGGCTTCAGCATCCGATATTCTCAAGGTTGCAAAGCTACAATAATTGCGAAGAATGGAACTGTTCAGTCGCCTTCATATGGATTGAATGATTATCCAAATAATCAAGAATGTCTCTATAAAGTCAAGAATCCCCAAGGAGGTCCACTCTCTTTGAAATTCACCAGTTTTAATGTACATAAAACGGACTTTATTCAAGTTTATGATGGACCTAACGCTAATGGATTACGACTTCACTCGGGTGATGGATTTACCTCAAACACTCGTCCCAAAATCACTCTAACTGCTGAGAGTGGTGAAATGTTGATCAGATTTGTTTCTGATGCTTTACATAGTAGTAGTGGCTGGCAGGCTGCTTTTTCTGCAGGTAAATAAGAAATAAGTTCGTCAATCTCAGCCCATGAAGTTTAATTTATTTATTCTGTTAAACCACCATCTAAATCTTTTCAGATTGTCCACCATTGCAGCCTGGAGAAGGAGCTTTAGCATCAAACAGAGATACAGCTTTTGGAACAACAGTGACCTTCTCATGTCTCTTGGGACAAGAATTTGCAACTGGGAAATCAAAAATCTCAACAGTTTGTCTACCTGGTGGAAACTGGTCTATCACTTACATTCCAAAATGTCAGGAAGTCTATTGTGGTCCGGTTCCACAAATAGACAATGGATTTTCTATTGGGTCAACGAACGTGACCTATCGTGGAGTTGCTACCTATCAATGTTACGCTGGTTTCGCTTTCTCATCCGGAAAACCTGTTGAGAAGATTTCTTGTTTAGCTGATGGAAGATGGGAGAAGAAGCCAGCTTGTCTCGCATCACAGTGTCCTCCTCTTTCTGAAGCTCCACACGCCAACATCACAATATTGAATGGTGGAGGAAGAAGTTATGGTACCATTGTGAGGTTTGAGTGTGAACCAGGCTATGTCAGAAGTGGACATCCGGTGATTCTCTGCATGAGCAATGGAACCTGGTCTGATAATGTTCCAGTATGTTCAAGAGCAAAATGCCCAATACTTCCAACAATCAAGAATGGTTTTGTCGTTGACATAACTAGAGAATATTACTTTGGAGATGAAGCCAGAGTACAATGCAACAGAGGTTATAAATCTACTGGATCCAATATCATTCAGTGTGGAACTAATCAATACTTTGATAATGTCCCATCCTGCGAAGACATCAATGAATGTGCTTCGAGTCAATGCGATTCAGCATCAACCGAGTGTATAAACACCTCTGGAGCTTTTGCTTGCAAATGTAAACCTGGCTTCACTCCAACAATGGAATGCCGGCCAATTGGAGATTTGGGTTTGATAAACGGAGGCATTCCTGATGATTCGATTACTGTATCAAGTTCTGAGGTTGGATATTCTAAAACTGGAATTCGTCTCAACAATGGAGATGGATGGTGTGGTAACAGCATTGAGCCTGGAACAAATTGGGTGACAATTGACATGAAAGCACCAAACATCATCCGTGGATTCCGAACTCAGGTTGTAGCTAGATCTGATGGAAATATTGCCTTCGCTACTGCTGTTCGCCTTCAATACTCTGATGATCTTACGGATACATTCAAAGATTACACAAATCCAGACGGAACTCCTGTGGAGTTCAGAATTCTTGAACCAACCCTCTCGGTACTCAACTTGCCGGTACCCATTGAAGCCAGGTTTATCAGATTCAGGATTCAGGATTACGTAGGTGCACCTTGTATGAAGTTGGAAATCATGGGCTGTACCAGACTCGAATGTATGGACATTAATGAATGTGCTGTAAAGAACGGAGGATGTCACCAGAAATGTATCAACAGTCCTGGAAGTTACTCCTGCATGTGCAACACTGGATTTGAATTATACAAAGGCAATGGCACTGCTGGCTTCTATCTTGAAAAGTCTGAGAGTGGAGAACGGGATGGTGACTTGTATCAAAGAAATAAAACTTGCGTTCCAGTTATGTGCCCTGCTTTACCTGCACCAGAAAATGGAAAGATTCTGTCCACCAAGGAAAACTTCCACTTTGGAGATTTGATTAAATTTCAGTGTGAGTTTGGCTACGTTCTTGCGGGTTCATCAGCTGTCATCTGTACATCTAGTGGACAATGGAATGGTACCACTCCAGAATGTCAATATGCAAAGTGTGTTTCACTCCCTGATGATAAAAACGAAGGTCTTTCTGTCATCAGAACTGATGAAACCAGCGTCTTGGTACCTTTCAAACAGAATGTTACTTTGAAATGCAGTAACAATGGACGTTATCTTCGAAACACCGCATCTTCCAGTTTCCGTCAATGCGTTTACGATCCTAAACCTGGTCTTCCAGACTATTGGTTGTCGGGACTTCAGCCAGCCTGTCCTCGCGTCAATTGTGGAAAACCTCTGCCAACACCTGGAGCTGAATACGGCCAGTATTTGGATACTAAGTATCAATCTTCATTCTTCTTCGGTTGCCAGGACACCTTCAAATTAGCAGGCCAAACTAATCGTCACGATAATGTCGTTCGTTGTCAAGCAAACGGAGTCTGGGACTTTGGAAACTTGCGTTGTGAAGGACCAGTTTGTGAAGATCCTGGAAGACCCAGTGATGGCTACCAAGTTGCTCGAAGCTACGAACAGGGATCAGAAGTTCAATTTGGATGCAATCGACCAGGCTACATATTGGTAGATCCCAGACCTATTGTATGTTTGAGAGAACCTGAGTGCAAAGTCGTAAAACCTCTTGGTTTAGCTTCAGGACGTATTCCAGATTCAGCAATCAATGCCACTTCGGAAAGACCAAATTACGAAGCTAAAAATGTCCGTTTGAATTCAGTAACTGGTTGGTGTGGAAAGCAAGAGCCATTCACCTACGTTACTGTAGATTTAGGACGAGTCTTTAGAGTCAAGGCTATTCTTGTGAAAGGAGTTGTCACCAACGATATTGTCGGAAGACCAACAGAAATTCGTTTCTTCTACAAGCAAGCAGAAAGTGAAAATTACGTTGTCTACTTCCCCAATTTCAACTTGACGATGAGAGACCCAGGGAATTACGGGGAGTTGGCTATGATCACTCTTCCTAAATACGTTCAAGCTCGTTTTGTAATTCTTGGAATTGTCAGTTACATGGATAACGCTTGTCTCAAATTTGAACTCATGGGTTGTGAAGAACCCAAGGCAGAACCTCTTCTAGGGTACGATTATGGATTTTCACCTTGCGTTGATAACGAGCCTCCTGTTTTCCAAAACTGCCCACAACAACCCATCATGGTCCAGAAAGGAGCGGATGGTGGCTTACTCCCGGTTAATTTCACAGAGCCTACTGCTATTGACAACAGTGGCACCATTGCTCGACTTGAAGTAAAACCTCAGAGCTTCAAAACACCTATTCGTGTCTTTGAAGACACTGTGGTTAAATACGTTGCTTTTGACTACGACGGTAACGTTGCCATTTGTGAAGTAAATATCACGGTTCCAGATGTTACTCCACCTAAATTAAGTTGTCCTCAGAGTTACGTTATTGAGCTTGTAGACAGGCAAGAGAGTTACTCTGTAAACTTCAACGAAACCAGGCGACGAATCAACGCCACTGATGCTTCTGGTCCAGTCAAAATCATGTTTGTTCCTGAACGAGCTGTTATCCCAATCGGCAGTTTTGAAAACGTTACTGTCTACGCTATAGACTCGAGTGGAAATCGAGCTTCTTGTCACTTCCAAGTTTCCGTTCAAGCCACACCTTGTGTTGATTGGGAATTGAAACTACCAGCCAATGGTGGCATCAAGTGTCTTCCAGGTGATAAAGGACTTCAATGCGTTGCCTCTTGTAAATCAGGATACAGATTCACTGACGGATCACCTGCGAAAACATTTACCTGTGATTCTGCAAGACACTGGGTACCATCATCAGTCGTTCCTGATTGTGTTTCTGAAAATACTCAACAAGCTGATTACCACGTAGTAGCTTCAGTTACCTATCGAGCTAATGGCGCTGTATCTCGTCCATGTCTTCCTCAATATCAAGATCTGATGGCTCAATACTACATGAATCTCAACAATATTCTGACCCAACGTTGTTCCGCAGTAAACGTCAACATGAACGTGTCATTCATACGATCAATGCCTAGTCTTCTCGAAGAAAACGTTCTCAAGATGGACTTTATTCTAGCAATCGTACCTGCTATTCGCCAACCTCAACTTTACGACCTTTGTGGCTCAACACTGAATCTGATTTTTGATCTTTCAGTACCTTACGCTAGTGCAGTGATCGAACCGCTACTCAACGTTTCTGCAATTGGAAATCAGTGTCCACCTCTGCGAGCCCTCAAATCATCAATCACTCGGGGTTTCACTTGCAGCATCGGAGAAGTTTTGAACATGGACACGAATGATGTTCCACGCTGTCTGCATTGTCCAGCTGGTACCTTCGCTGGAGAAAAACAGAAGCAGTGTACCTCTTGTCCAAAGGGTTTCTATCAAAACAGCGATCGTCAAGGATCTTGTTTGCGTTGTCCATTTGGAACTTACACCAAAGAAGAAGGCTCAAAGAGCATCGATGATTGCATCCCTGTTTGCGGATACGGTACTTATTCACCAACAGGTTTGGTACCTTGTCTTGAATGTCCAAGGAATAGCTATAGTGGAGAACCACCAGTAGGAGGTTTCAAGGACTGCAAGACTTGTCCAGCTGGTACCTTTACTTACCAACCTGCAGCACCTGGCAAAGATCGTTGTCGAGCTAAGTGTTCTCCAGGGATGTACTCAGACACTGGACTGGCACCTTGTGCTCAATGTCCAAAGGACTTCTTCCAACCACAACATGGAGCCACCACTTGCATAGAATGTCCTACCAATATGTACACTGATAGTGCTGGAGCTGTTGGGCGAGAAGAATGCAAACCTGTTACTTGCACTGATAATGTTTGTCAGCATGGAGGTCTTTGTATCCCTATGGGTCATGGAGTTCAATGCATCTGTCCAGCTGGATTCTCTGGTCGACGATGTGAGATCGACATCGATGAATGTGCCTCTCAACCTTGTTACAACGGTGCCACTTGCATAGATTTACCTCAAGGATACAGATGTCAATGTGCCAATGGATATTCAGGTATCAACTGCCAGGAAGAGAAGTCTGACTGTGCAAACGACACTTGTCCAGAGCGAGCAATGTGCAAGGACGAACCAGGATTCAACAATTATACTTGTCTCTGCAGATCAGGATACACTGGAGTCGATTGCGATGTCACGGTAAATTTTAAATGAACCTACAGTTGTTACCCCGATAGCAGAACATGCAGCTCCATATTCCAGAATTCAAATGGACTCCCTCGAATGTCTTTCTAATTGTGAAATATTTGCGACATCCAAAGGAGAGGATTAGTTAAATACCACTAACGTCGCATTTAATGTAGAATGAAAACTGATTCGACGGTTTGACTTTCATGTTGACATGACTCAGCCATAAGCGGTCACATCTTGGCTACTTTATGGCACAATCAGAGACTAACTCACGAGTGCGCCGTGAATGAATCTCTAATCCGTCTCAAAAGACGTAAAAGTTCGGTTATTTTCAGATCACACTATGTAATTTTAACTTGAGATGGATGAATGATGTAAGATTCTTCATTCTTTTTTTTTCCAAGAAACTTTTTCGAGTCCTCTAGAATAATACAAAAAAGTTATCCATGTGCTACGTGCATGAAAGTTATTTTTGCACATTTTACATAGTTAACAAATATGTCTAAGTATAATAGATTATTTAGCCAATCTATTAAATGCCGAGTCATGTCACCATTTGTTGGTGCCCTGAAGCAGACCTAATCCGAAAATTAGAATGGTACATTTGTTGTCGTATTTATGCTGCCGTAAAGCAGGGACTGTCCCTTGCTGAACTTTCGCCTGTTCATGCTGTATTGATGCAGTCTAAACGACCCATAAATATCATAATTCTGATGCATGAAAAAACTCTGCCTCAGGTGGACGCATCTTAGCTCAAACATGTATGCATTTTAGTGCATCTGATGACGTTTTAAAGTTACACTTAAGCCTACGATCCTGCTATCTGGGTATGATTAATTTCTATCAGGTAATTTATTAACTCAATTGTTCTTTTTCAGATAAACCCATGTACAGCGAGTGGAAATCCATGTAACAACGGCGCTTCTTGTATTGCTCTGCAGCAAGGTCGATACAAGTGTGATTGTTTGCCAGGATGGGAAGGTCAGAGTTGTGAGATCAACACTGATGATTGTGCCGAAAAGCCCTGCTTATTGGGTGCGAACTGTACTGATCTTATCGCTGACTTTTCTTGTGATTGTCCACCTGGATTCACTGGCAAACGTTGTCACGAGAAAATTGATCTGTGCTCTGGAAACCCATGTTTGAATGGTATTTGTGTAGACAAGCTATTCAGTCACGAATGTGTATGTCATCCAGGATGGACTGGACCAGCTTGTGAAACAAACATCAATGAGTGTGCAAGCAAACCTTGCAAGAATGGTGGACAATGCCAAGATCAAGTGAATGGATATACTTGCACTTGTGAACCAGGTTACACTGGTAAACAGTGTCAACATACAATTGATGACTGCGCCTCTAAACCTTGCCAAAATGGAGCCACTTGTATTGATCAGCTTGAAGGTTTCCTCTGCAAGTGTAGACCTGGATTCGTGGGATTGCAATGTGAAGCAGAAATTGATGAATGCCTCAGTGATCCCTGCAATCCTGTTGGTACAGATCGATGCGTTGACCTTGATAACAAGTTCGTTTGTCAATGTAGAGAAGGTTTTACTGGTTCATCTTGCGAAGTTAACATCGACGACTGTGCATCAGATCCTTGCTTGAATGGAGCAACGTGTAGAGACGAAGTTGGAGGTTTCAAATGCATGTGTCCAGAAGGCTGGACTGGAGATCGTTGTCAGCTTGATGTTGGAATGTGCCAGAATCATCCATGTCAAAATGACGCAGACTGTGTTGACTTGTTCCAAGATTATTTCTGCGTGTAAGTAAAGATTTCTTTTTATGTCTTCAATCAAAAGGTATTCAATTCAATGGTTAATTTTAATATTTATTCACAATACAGGTGTCCTTCTGGAACAGACGGAAAACAATGCGAAACAGCACCAGAACGTTGCATTGGAAACCCTTGCATGCATAATGGTCGCTGCCAAGACTTTGGATCTGGTCTGAACTGCACTTGTCCTGATGATTACAATGGAATAGGATGTCAATACGAATATGATGCTTGTCAAGCTGGTGCTTGCAAGAATGGAGCATCTTGCATTGATAATGGAGTTGGATTCTCCTGTATTTGTCCTCCAGGATACACAGGAAAAACTTGCGAAGAAGATATAATCGACTGTAAAGAAAACTCTTGTCCTCCATCTGCAACTTGTATCGATCTAACTGGAAAATTCTTCTGTCAATGTCCATTCAATTTGACTGGTGATGATTGTAGAAAATGTAAGTTGCTGTCTTCTCTTTTTGATTTTTGGTTAGTAACATCTGGAACGTCATTAATTATCTTTTCTTATATCTGCACAGCTATCCAAGTGGATTACGACCTGTACTTCAGTGATCCAACTCGAAGCAGTGCTGCTCAAGTTATTCCATTCTTCACTGGTTCTAAGAAGAGTTTGACTGTAGCAATGTGGGTCCAGTTCACTCAAAAAGATGAGGCTGGAATCTTCTTGACAATCTACGGTGTTAGGTTGGTAGAAATCACTTAATAAATTTTACTAGAACCCATTTGAATGATTTGAATTGAATTGAAAAGCTTTTATATTAAATGGTGAATATTAATTTGATTACAGCTCTCCACATGTTCCAACAAATCGCAGACCAATGATTCAGGCTCATAACAACGGCGTGCAGATATCTATCTTCCAAGATCTGCAAGATGTCTATTTACCCTTCAGAGAATATGCAACGATTAATGATGGCCAGTGGCATCACGTTGCTGTCGTTTGGAATGGTGATAATGGTGGAGAACTTATCCTAATCACAGAGGGATTAATCGCTAGCAAAACTGAAGGATATGGCAGTGGAAGAAGCCTTCCACCCTAGTAAGTTTCCAAATAATCATGATCTTAATCTTAAGCTAACAAAACTCTTATTCAGTTTCCATCCATTGATAAATTTTATCCAATTTTAGCGCATGGGCAGTCCTGGGTAAACCAAGAAGTGAAAACGTGAAAGGATACACCGAATTTGGCTTCCAAGGTCACCTCACGAAAGTTCAAGTTTGGAGTCGAGCTCTCCACGTGACAAATGAAATTCAGAAACAAGTTCGTGATTGTCGAACAGAGCCAGTTCTTTACCAAGATCTGGTGTTGACCTGGGCAGGTTATGATGAAACTGTTGGTGGAGTTGAAAGGGTCGTTCCTTCTCATTGTGGACAAAGAGTATGTCCCCCAGGTTATGGTGGCAACAAGTGCCAGCAGCTAGAAGCTGATAAGATTCCGCCTAAAGTTGAACATTGTCCTGGTGATCTTTGGGTCATCGCTAAAAACGGTTCCTCAATTGTTAATTGGGATGAGCCACGATTCAGTGACAATGTCGGAATCACCAGGATGCAAGAGAAGAATGGTCACAGATCTGGTCAAACTCTCCTCTGGGGAACTTATGACATCAGCTACGTTGCCTATGATCAGGCAGGAAACTCTGCCAGTTGCAACTTTAAAGTTTACGTTTTGTGTAAGAATAAATTAATATTACTTTTTCTACGTTGACCTTTGACTTTGAAATATTTATTATACGAATTAATTTTTCTTGCAGCTGATTTCTGTCCTGAATTGGAGGATCCAATAGGAGGAACTCAACAGTGCAGAGACTGGGGATCTGGTGGTCAATTTAAAGTTTGCGAAATTTCTTGCAATCCTGGCCTTCACTTTTCACAGGAGGTACCTAAATTCTACACTTGTGGAGCTGAAGGTTTCTGGAGACCAACCAATAATCCAGGATTGCCACTTATCTATCCTGCTTGTACAAGTAAGACACCTTTTCGAAGATAATTTAATTATATCCATAGTTCTGAGGGAAGAGATATTTCAAGTGAGTTTGTATTTAAAGGTTCAACTCCAGCTCAACGTGTTTTCAAGATAAAAATGAATTTCCCTACATCTGTCCTTTGTAACGAAGCTGGGCAAGGAGTTCTTAAGCAAAAGGTCCGAAATGCTGTCAACTCTCTGAACAGGGACTGGAATTTCTGCTCCTACTCCTTTGAAGGTAATGAAATTGTTTGAAAAGAATTTTAGAAATTTTTTAATTGAATTTTAAGTGACTAAACATGATTATTTAGGCACACGAGAATGCAAGGATTTGAATATCGATGTCCAGTGTGATCATCGTGTTCGATCAACAAGGGAAACACATGAAGAGGATGGTGGAACTTATACTGTATCTGTTGGTGTTCCTGCCGAATCGTAAGTATTTTTAATCTTAAAACTATAGTTTTATTGGCGATAATGATAATTAATGAGGGTAGGAACATTGGAGAAATTCTAAGCCAGTCTCAATTATTAAATCATTAGTGATTAATGACCAAAGAAACTGAGTATTTGTTACTTATGTTACATCTTAGAACGAGACAATCGCGCCAGGGCAGTGATACCTACGAAGTCCAGATCTCATTCCCAGCGCTAAAGTAAGAACTTGTCGCATTCATCATTCGAAATGCGAAATTTCCCTTTGATAACTCATGTGACAGGATTAATTAATACAATTTTTAGGATCATTTTTTCATTGCTAATAATCAACTCATCTTGAAGAACATTGCCTATAGATTTAATTCTAGATAAAATGAGAACTCATACCAGAGATAAAAGATTGATCATTTTGGAAATCTTGTTAGCAACCTTCATACATTTTTTAAAATTGAAATCTTATCAAATCTCTTGAAATCTTGAAATCTTTTTAAATTCCTTGAAATTTTTAAAAGTTTTTTAAAATTCGACGGATTAAAAACTATCTAAAAAGACGCCTTTGTCTAAATGCCAAAGAATTGAATTATAAGCGATGTTCTTATTCATAATTCGATATTCGACTGTGTTTCTGAAAACTCCATTTCATCTATTCACTATCAAATACTTCCACTGCAGTTTTCATTTATTTAATTAGTCATAAACGATACCTTGAAAGTAACTGGTATGCACGGATTACTAACTGTAAATAAAATGATACCTGATGTAAAATGAATCAACTGGAAAAGCATATTTTTGGAAACCAAATTAAATCAATCCTAAATCTTCATCTAAAATCCCTTGTAGAAATAATTGATAGAGTCTGATTGACTGGATTCAGAAACATAATTGAAACCGTTTCGATCAATCGTACTTAATCGGTTCTACACCATTAAATTCGGTTAAATGAATTGGTTTCAATGGTATTTTTAAATCAGATCAATTTGATTCCATCGATTAGTTTTAATACGGATTTATTTGTACAATATTAAAATAACACAAATAACGAAATAATCAAAACCTTGATACAACCCAGTAGGCACAAAACCTTGGATATCCTAAAGATGTTCTTTAGACGTTACCAGGACGTCTACTGTCAGTCCAATTGACGTACGAAAGATGTCTAATGTCCTAAAGAGATCCTAAAAACGTCCTTAAAACACAAGATATCTCTGGAACGTTATTTGTACTGATATTGAACGTCCTGAAAACGTCATTAGGACGACCAAAGGACACGTGCCCAAAAGGCGTCCTAGAAATGTCCTATAGACATCTTTAGAACGTCTTTAGATTTTTTACCCACTGGGAATAGAGAGGATTAACCAAATTACAAATATCATGCTTATCAACCTGGTGAATATTATCGAACAACGGTTTTGAGAGTGGGCCAGCTAATATTAATTTATTACACAGGGAGCAGATAACGGCTGTAAATATGGCGCTAGACAATTGAATTAAACATTCTCTATTCGGGATTGATAAAATTTCTTTCTTATTTTTAGCGATCCAATTTTGAATGCAAATTCAAACGAACGAGCAACAGTGCAATCATTGCTCGAAAAGTTGATTCTCGAAGAAGACCAATTCGACGTTCATGATATTTTACCAAACACTGTACCAGATCCAGCATCATTGATTCTAGAATCGGATTACGCGTGTCCAATTGGTCAAGTTGTCATGGCTCCTGATTGTGGTGAGTTTTAGAAAAATACTCTTGAAGTTACAATGCTATAAGTGAGTACTGGGATATTGAATGTCTTTATAGCGACTTTGGGACGTCCCACAAACTTTAATTTCAGGCTCTTTACTATTCTGAAGGCCTCTTCAGTCTGACAAAGGTCTGTAAAGTATGAGACACTTTTAAGACATCAAAAAGCCTAATATTAAAGGCTCTGGGACGCCTTCAATACGCCCTAAAGACGTTTAATATCTCAGTGTCCATCCCAATTGAAACGGGTCATTGGACGTCTTTGGGATATTTTAAAGACGTTTCAAGGACTTCAGTGTCAGGATTTTTGTTCTCTTCTGGACTTCTTCTGTCTAAAAGAAGTCTTTAAGACACAAGACGTCCTCAAAGCAATAAAAAGCTTGACGTTATCAAAACGCACCAAAGACGTATAAATTCCCTGCGCCTACTGGGCTGCGATATACTATTTGATCAAATTTGACCCGGACTGGTTAAAAAAGACAACATTTTTATGTATTTTAATACAAATCTTTATTATCGCCTTCAAAATAGGTTTCTTTTGAGCCAATACAAGCATGCCAACGGTTAATCCAATTTTCCATACACTTCTTATAGGCCTTGGCCGGTATGGCTTTTAGTCCCTTCAGCGAATTTCTTTTTATGGCCTCAATCGACTCATGGCGCGTTTCCCGGAGCTGATATTTGAGTTTTGGAAACAGGAAAAGGTCACAAGGAGCCAAATCTGGCGAATACGGTGGCTGAGCAACTTTTGTTTCGTGTTTAATTAGGCTGGAATATGACGGCGCATTATCGTGATTCATGTCTTTCAGTACGAGTCTGGCGGCGACGCGCTTTATACCTAAAACATGAACCACAATGTGTTGAGTCGATCCATAAGAGATGTTGAGAACCTCTGCTACCTCTCTAATGCTAACACAACAATTTTCGAGCAGAATTTTTTTCATTTTTTCGATGTTATCGTCGTTAACAGAAGTGGATGGACGACTCTCATGAGGCAAGTTTTCTCCGACCTCACGACCCTCACTGAATGCTTTCCCTTATGAAAAAGAAGTATTGGTAAGTATTGGATCCAATACTTTTTTCGCTCTAAAGTATTGGAAATTCGCGAAAAAAGTACTGGATCCAATACTTATCAATACTTCTTTTTCATAAGGGTTATGCCACTAAAATACTTGCGTTCTCTATAGAGTAGACTCCCCAAAACACTTATACAATATTTTCAATAATTCCGTAGCCGTGATTTCATTGGAAACACAAAATTTCAAGCAAACTCGTTGTTCAATTTTTCCATAGTAAAAATTGCCAGACAAACTTTTCGTGTCGTAAACCAATGGCACGACTGTCAAAGAAGGTGTTACCAACCTAGAAAAAAACTTTTTACCGCTTCGGTTTACGCGCGCGGTTTAACTGGACCAGTCCGGGTCAAATTTGATCAGATGATAAATAGATTCAGATCATTAAATAAATAATAATTTTGCAGTTCCTTGTGCGGTTGGTTCTTACTATGACGAAGCTACCAACAAATGCGAATCTTGTCCAGTTGGAACCTATCAAAGTGAATCAGGCCAGTTGAAATGCAGCCCTTGTCCAGTGATAGCAGGACGTCCAAGTGTAACCATAGGACCTGGTGCACGTAGTGCAGCTGATTGTAAGGAACGTTGCCCAGCTGGAAAATACTACAACGATGCAAATGGACTTTGCAGAAGCTGTGGCCATGGTTTCTTCCAACCAAATGAAGGAAGCTTCTCCTGTCTACTTTGTGGACTAGGAAAGACAACAAGAACAGCAGAAGCAGTCTCTCGTGAAGAGTGTCGAGATGAATGTGGATCCGGTCAACAACTTGCAGTTGAAGGAAAATGCGAACCTTGCCCTCGTGGAACTTATAGAATGCAAGGAGTTCAAGCGTCCTGCCAAGCATGTCCTTTAGGAAGAACAACTCCAAACATTGGATCCGCTGCTATTGAAGAATGCTCACTTCCTGTCTGTGAACCTGGTACCCATTTAAATGGAACCTTAAACGAGTGTATGGAGTGCAAGAAGGGAACCTATCAATCAGAACCTCAACAGACATTCTGTATTCCTTGTCCACCAAATACTAGCACGAAAGGACCTGCTGCAGTAAGATTTTTTTAGTGATTATGAAAGATTTATTTCCTAATGGACGTTATTTTTAAGAAAGTCCTGGGGGCTTTAATGTTAAACATTTTTTTATTCTTTAAACGTCTCATATTTAAGAGACGTATTTAAAACGTTATTACGAAAACAAAAAGTCAAACATTAAAGTTCTCAGGATGTTTAAAATCCCCGTATTGGCTTGGTTATTTAAATAATGATGGTTATATTGCTTAATTAATATAAATGATATACCTTCCTCTTCTATAGACTAGCAAGTCAGATTGTACGAATCCTTGCGAGATGAGTGGAGAAGAATTGCATTGTGATGCGAATGCTTATTGTCTGCTGATCCCGGAAACGAGTGACTTCAAATGCGAATGTAAACCAGGATACAATGGAACAGGAAAAGAATGTACGGATGTCTGTCTGGGTTATTGTGAAAACGAAGGTGTTTGTTTGAAGGATTCCAGAGGTCAACCATCCTGCAGATGTAGTGGTAGCTTCACTGGAAAACAATGTGCTGAAAAATCCGAGTTTTTCTATATCACTGGAGGAATAGCTGGTGGAGTCATTCTTGTCATCATCGTTGTTCTTCTTGTCTGGATGATCTGCGTCAGGTTTGTTTTGTTTTAGAAAATTTCAAAGATGTTTCTAAAAGTATTTTATTGATTAAGGAAAGGGTTACATGATTTCTTATAGAAATAACATAGTCAGGTCTTTCGTTGACTTTTGAACGTCTTTTGTCTGGGGAACATCTTCGAAACATGAGACGTTATTAGAACAAAATACCCGACAATAAGTTCCATGGAACGTCTAACGTCTACTTGACAAATGGGCTCTAGCAAGAAAGTTTGAGTAACATCTAAGATCGAAATTGAAAATGTTAAATATGTTTTTCTTATCTGTTAAAGGTCTTCCAAGAAGAAGGAACCAAAGAAAATGCTCAGTCCAGCTACCGATCAAAACGGTTCGCAAGTTAATTTCTATTACGGAGCACCAACTCCATATGCGGAATCTATCGCTCCTTCTCATCACAGTACTTACGCTCATTATTATGATGATGAAGAGGACGGCTGGGAAATGCCAAACTTTTATAATGAGACATACATGAAAGGTAAATTTTAAAAAATGTAATCAATCTTTTAATCATTTGGTGGTTGCAAAGATTTGAAATATCTGTGGAACGTCTCGAAAATATTCTTCTTACTGTTCCAAGGATGTCTTTTATCTTAGAGACGTCTTTGAAACCAGAGTCTAAATGACAACGCATTGACACTGAACTCTTTGGCATGAATACGTATGCCATTTTGGAGATGTCCAAAAAAAAAATTTTTTAAATCTTGCTTAGAAGAGATATGTGTCTCAGGACGTTCTTAAGATGACTTACTGAGATCCAATGTCTCCCCATGATTCCTAGACATTAAAACATGATTACAAAATTTCAATTTCTTCACAGAAAGTCTACACAACGGAGGTAAAATGAACAGTTTAGCGCGATCCAACGCAAGTATTTACGGAACTAAAGACGATCTCTATGACAGACTAAAACGACATGCATATCCTGGCAAAAAAGGTTTGTATTTCGCATAATTTATCTGACAAATAATCTTTGATGAAGCAATTTTCTTAATAAAATTTCTTTTACAGATAAAAGTGACAGTGACAGTGAAGGCCAGTGAATCTGAAAAATAAATGTCCTGAGAGACATGAAATAAAAATTTACCTAAAGGGTTGCCGAAGATCAGTTGTTCTATCCAAAAATTGTTATTTATGTCTTGTCATAAAATTCATTAGATATTGTATAGACAATGTCAAAGACCAAGGTTGAGTAAAAATCAATTGATCATTCAGAACAACAGTCTTCATTTGGATAATACAGGATTCCAGAAGACCTCTTTTTAGGGTATTTTTATTCCTGGATTCTTGAATATCCTTGAACTGTTTAACATAAGAAATTGCGTCACTATATAATTTAGAATCCATATAGATTTTTATTTTATCCGTGAATCCTGATATTAAAGTGGGACTGAATTATATAAGCGCATCTGTATGATTGTGAGAGAAAGAGAGTGGAAGAGTGAAATTTTTATAGAGACGAATACAGTGTTTGAATGTTTTTTGTATTTAATAGCGAATATCCGTACTTACTATTCAAAAAAAGAGATTTTTTATATTTTAACTCAACGATTACCGGAGTGAAAGAGACCTATTAATGTACATGTAATAATAATATAGATAAGCGAATTTAAACCATGTTACTATAAATATGTATCTGTTTTGTACAATAATTTACGTAGTTTTAAACCGTGTATGTGTGTTCCACATAAAGAATGTTCGGGGAAATACGAGTAGGATTTTGCAGTGTAATTATTCGTGACTTTTAAATATACAGGATAATTTTTAAATAGTCTTCGATGTATACTATTTTTAAATTACTTTTCCAGTAGACACGAGTAACGGTGCAAAGTTAGTCATTTCATTGTCAATTTACTACTTTTTAAATACACACGTTTCTAATGTGCAAAGTTTGGAATATCACTGCCAAAGAATTAAATTTGTATTTTCCAAGCGACGAGAAATAACAAGAGTATCTTTTTAAATTATTGTTATACATTGAAGGCAAAGTCACGAAAATTTAAACGCACAACTGCAATGTAGATAAATAATTTTTTAAATAATAATTTTTTATGCATATTGATATGAGAACTCTTAAGGAAGTTTTAAATCGTGCTCAATGTTTAATTACAAGTCAACAATATACAGAATGAAACCTACTCCGTTATGTTATGACAGAAATTGTATAAACGCTTTAAAGATTACTTGTTTTTTTTTTAAATAAACGTTTTCAACGGTAAGTTGAAATAAATATATAATTGAGGCTTACAAATTATTCATAATTTCTGTTTATTACCTTTCTTTATTATTTTTGTTTATACAGTTTTTTTTATCTGGTTTTAATGAAAGTACTCTATAGATTTTCTCTTCAAAGTTACAAGAAACGTTTTTATTTTTGAGAAAACTAGATAGTTTGTTCTTTAGATGTATTGAGAGAGAGTTGGAAATATTAGAAGATTGGAAAAACTTTTTGGAGAAAAAATCAATTTTGCAATCATTTGCATTCATCTCGCAATCGCTTTCTCCACTTTCTGAAGTACTTTCATCGTTAAGGAAATTATCACTTTCTCTTATGTTGTTCTCTGCAAAGAAGAAAAATGAATAAAATATTTCTTTATTTCATTATCAAATATTAGTGATTATGGTGATTAATAAGATTATAATTTTATAACTTATTAATATTTTAGAAGATACGTACTCAACTTTATATCCTTAATCGAAGTCACGTACTGACGTATTAGTTTATTATTTGGCTCATTTTCCAAAACTATTAATGATTGACATGAAAAATATTATTTTTGTATGATAGGTGAGTTGTTTATTATTTTTTTTAAATTACTTACTCGATTTTCCTATTATTTCAGCCTTGGTATAATCTCTCGTCATCACAGCTATAATAAACTAAAAATGATTTCTATGTTAGTTTTGTAATCTATTGTATATTTAGTTAACATATTACTAACCTTGATATGATTTTGATCTCCGATGTTTTTATCTTTGTCCATTGTGAGTACTAAAGTTTGAGTTTCGAAAATTTTTTATCAGAATGTATGTATAATAATTTTGAGGAAAAAATTTAACCTAATTTTTGCAAATATAAACATTGAATTGATGAATATGACCATTAATTGGATGATTACATTTTTGTTTTGTTTTTAAAGCCTTTATATAACCTGAGAAGTTTTTTTATGAGGATAAAAAAATCAAATAAGCTAATTGGCTCGTATTAACGTACCTGTTACATAATAGTTTTGTAAAAATAGTCCATAAGTGTTACAGTTAAAGAATAAGAAATGTTATGCAACAATTATGGAAAAATTACATAACCTATATTGTTCTGTGACTGCACTGTAAAAAAAATAATTCGGTAGAATTACAAAAGCAGTTGTAAATGTATAAAGCGTTTGTAAAAGTACTACGTCGCACGTTATAAAATTATTTATATTTTATGAAATTACAGTTGAATAGTAATTATGCTACGTGACACGTTGTTTTTTTACAATACGAAATGTAATAATGCAACGTTATACGTCGTAGAATTAAATATCATTGGCAAAATTACAATAGGATTATAAAATTACTACGTATCACGTTGGAAATAAATCGCTTCACGTGATACGCAGTAATTTTATAATCCTATTGTAATTTTGCCAATGATATTTAATTCTACGACGTATAACGTTGCATTATTACATTTCGTATTGTAAAAAAACAACGTGTCACGTAGCATAATTACTATTCAACTGTAATTTCACAAAATATAAATAATTTTATAACGTGCAACGTAGTAATTTTACAATCGCTTTATACATTTACAACTGCTTTTGTAATTCTACCGAATTATTTTTTTTACAGTGTGTGACACTTGTGGGACATATTTACAAAATTGCTATATAACAATCACGTACTTTGGTTTTCTTATGAATATTCAATTATTAATAATCATCATTTTTTGATCATCTAAAATGCTACACTGGGAAAAAAAAACTAGCCCCCTATTTCTTAGAGTTGAAAATGTACTACATGTTGACGGTCGCCTTGTGGCGGCGCCACCTATGCAGCAGGCCTACGATCGTTGCAAATGCATGGCAAAGTGTTGAAAAATTAATATTTTTGAAGGATAAAAGTATTTAATGATAGTGCTGAATAATCTTTGCGATTAAATTATAAATTTTCATACATTTTAGTTTTTTAAACATGCACTTTCACATGCTTCTTTACTAAATTAATGAAGTTTAACTCATTAAAATCCGCAGTGTTGAAATTTGGAGAAAAAAAATGATGAAGTGCGTTTGTTTTGGTTGTAAATCGGGATATAAAAGTATGTAATCGGGAGCAGGACAAACTCAACAAAATTCAATTTTTCAAAGTGCCAAATGATCCGAATATTATTAAAGAATGGCAAATAGCTATTTTAAAAGATGATATTAAGCATTAAAAAGAAGTTAAATGTTATTATTCAACAAGACTATGATCGGTTTGCAAAAAATAAAATGGCTAATGAAAAGAAAGAAAACTTGGTAAAGAAGAAAGCTGCAAATTTAGTATCAACTTAAACTTCGCGGGATTGGAACCCTAAGAACTGATTTTTTAGTATTGGAAGCACTTGTGATAGTCATTTTGTGATATTATTAATCTATACGGAGGAAAAGATTTATTTAAAATATTAAATAAAATTTGTTAAAATATTTAATATTTTATATACTAAATACAAATTATTTAAAAAGAAAAGACTTATATACAAATATTAAGTGGCATGAAAATGTTATAAAAACAATTGTTATTAATTTGTTGTTTGGGGTAAAAGCATGCATGTTTTATACTTCACTTTCATTAAAAACTTCTATATAAACAAAATGTTTCATTCTTTAACTTAGGTGTCACGTCCTGTGACAATCGCTATTTATTTATTCATAATACCAAAATATGTAAAATTAATAAAAGATTTTAACATAAAACATGCATAAGCAACAGCTATTAAAAAGTATTGATTAGACGAAAATTGAATGTACGACAATGAAATTGTAATAGAAAGAGAGATAGTAGTCAATAGAAGTGAACTTATAAATAGAAAACATCGTATGTACATACTTAATTTTCACGTAATATCTACATCCAGTATTAATTATATTTCAGGGTTTGTTTCTTTTCCAATTTGATTATTTTCTAATAAATTAATATGTTGGTCAACGACCAAAATACAATAGTTTATAATTTTTGTATATATTCAAAATTATTTCTATTACTTCTTTCAGTTGGAGCAAATTATTACTCCTGAGCAATTTAAACGTATGATGAAATACGCCAACAAGATCGAGTAATTCAACATTTTTTTAAACAGAAGGGGATGGAGCTTTTTTCCAGTTTTCAAAACCGTTAATATACAGGTACATAAGGGTTGAATTATGAAACGCGAATTGATTTATACTAAAAATAGTTATTATACGTGACTGTTATTAATAGTTCACGTTCAGAACGTGAGATAATTTTTACACTACTCCAAGGTACGTTTACTTGTTGAATTCTGTAATCTATATTTGATAAATTTATAATAAATTTATATTTAATTATAGTTAAGAAATAAATACATATGCCCATTTAAATATATACAACATTATATGCCATAATAATAAATATTACCGAGGTATATTTTAGTATTATTTAATAAATTTCATTTCATTAGTTTAATTATGTATACTATCAATACTAATACCGGTAAAAAAGCATGAATTTCATATTGTTACTTTAATATTTACACTTTTCCCTTTTTACTATATTTGAGTTTACCGCAACATTCTTTGTAATCAACCTAAGTAAAGATGGCGGCTCAGCCTTCAATGAAGCATACGACTTTGCATTGATTGTGCATCCAGTGTATTATAGAAATCCAGGGACGGATCCAGGGGGGTGGCCCTGGGGGTCCGGACCCCCCCCCCCCCCACCGAAATATCAGACTCCCTCAAATCTCACTAGCGAAAACATTCGAGTTTGTCTAACACAATTCTAACGTCACGTTTTGTGAAAGCCGAAATATCTTTTATTTTTAAATTTTTCGATCGGACCCCCCCCCCAAATTTTTTTTCTAGATCCGTCCCTGTAGAGATCAGTGGATTATACGGAAAATCCCGGTGCATTGGCGGGGAGAAGCAACGGCGCGTTTACAACGTTAGGTTACGTATTGCCAGCGCCAATGTAACGTTGGAAACTCACGTTAATCCAGCTACGTCAGCCCCGTCATTTCACCGGGGATGTTAAAACTGAAACTCTACCGTCAGTGCAACGTTGAATAGCACCGGTGATTCACTGGGGGAGTAACGCTACGCCAACGCGAAATTGGCGACGGTGCTCCTTCCCGTTGATTTCACTATGTTTTTTTGGCAGTATAAGTTCAAATTTGAATTCCTGAAATAGAAATCGTCACACAAACGTAGTTTTAAAGGCAATGGCAGGTGATGTATATACAATGTATATATACTACGTCTGAATGGAATTGAGAATGTCAGTAATTTACCAGTACTTTCATAACTTATTCCTGGAAACTTACCTGTATGTTCTTTTAATCTATTCTTTTCAAGATTTTACAAAAATATACGTTTTTCGATCAACGTTTTCCAATAAAAACAACATAAAAACTCAATTCAAAAATAATTAACGTTTTCCTAAACTTGTCAAACTTTTATGCTTTTCATAATTTACGGTTTTATTTTTATTTCACCCTATCGAATTTTATTTTATGTTCATACAACGATTCACATCTCGAACTTTTAAATGATCCTTTAAATTACAGCTTTATATATATATATATGTCGGAGGTCGGAGATGTATATATATATATGTGTGGAAAATTTGGACAGCAAACTTTTATGCTTTTCAGAAATTCATATTCTTGTTAATCAATTAAATATTTATATTATATTTTTTCTTGCATAACTATTGCAAATATTCAAGAGAATTTTCATTACGAATTATAGAATAAAATTAGGTATTCCATAACAAAACAGAGTAATCAGCATAGAAAGTGTTTTTATCGACGTTTCTGGTTTGAATCTAGACTTATCGATTGATATCAAGTTTCTTGGTTTCCCTCTCTGAATTATTTCTTTCCCCATTCTGAGCCCTCAGATTGGTTATCGGTGACTACAGACACAATGTGATTGGCGCTGAATGACGTATCTCGCTGAAGTGGATAAACTTGACTGACTAATGTCTCGTGACGTCGACGTGGTGATCAGTGATCTTCTCTTTCTCACCATTTCTCACATTCTGGTACAAGTTGGCAGTGTTGGCACAAGTTCATGAGAAACGGCCGAGCTGACATTGTACATACAGTTACTGACATTTACTGAGGAACTTTTTTAAAACACGCCGACATTGCATAAAACCAAGAAGTGAAAAACAAATAATTTTATTTACTATTCAGTTGAATAATTTCTTTAGAGTGTTAGTACCAAGTGGAAGGTAAACCAGAAAATCTTTTCAACTTCGGGAGGGTAAGTACTTAGCATTGAATATTAGTCTTTATCCGGTGTTAGCCTCATGCGTTACATAACTGCCAATTCATTATTCTTGACAAGATTAGGAAAAAACAGTCGACAATTGTGAAAATTAAAAAAAAAATCTTATGACGCATATAACTCACGTCAGATAATAATTTTCCATTCTAAAAGAAAACACGGGATTCCTGAAAAACAATTCAGTTACGTCAATTTGAACCTTGTCGTATCTTGTAAATTTAGAAAGGTAAACTTCTTGAATATACATTTTTTCAAAACAACGTAGTTTGGTACTTACGTAACGTTTTCACATGGTCGTCTCTTTTAATTATTTTTGTTTCTGGATCTCATTAACTCAATGTTTTATGCCGGTTTTATGTGGGGGTGAAAACCACCCTCTTTCGATCAGTTTGAAATGTCAAATAACATGATGTAAATAAAAACAGAAAAAATCATAAATGTGTATTACGTAACGTCCGATAGTTATAACGACGTAACGCGAACGTTCCATGAATCAACAATTTACTAAAGTGTTTGATTGAGACCAGAAAAAATGCAAGAAATGATAAATCAAATCGATAAGCAGATTAAATTCTATAATATTAGTATATCTATTTTTAAACGGCAGTGTTTCTAATTCCTTTTCACACATTTATGTACTTAATTTATAATTCTTTACAATTGATTAAAAAGTTGGCTCATTTCAATTTTTACAAAGAATTGTGAATTTTCAGAAAAATTTATTGATGTAATTTATGCAATGACATTTCTAGTAGTTGCTAGTAGCAGTTCTTCTTTAAGAAACTGACCTAACCTAAACATCATTGGAATATATCCATATATATATATATATATATATATGGGAAAACAGAATGGGTAATTCAACTACAGAGGATTTTACGCAGTAGACAAATGCGTAGAATATAAAATATACGTAGACATATATATATTTATGTATTATTTAAAAAAACAGTATTCTGGCGTAAAAAATACAATTTAAATTTATTGTATAACCCAGAATAATGAATCAGATACTAGATGAGTACTCATTAGACGTCTTCGTAATATCCCATAGACTTCAATTTTAGATTTGTTGCTGTCTTGTGGATGCCTTGAATTTAACAGACGTCTTTAAGACATTTTCTTAGAAGAGCAATCGGCGAGACATTAAAATCTGCGAGACGTTATTAAGACGTTCAAAAAACGTCCTGTGTTATTTGAGTTGTTTTTCATTTTCAGTGCGAAGATTTCTGAAGATTAATTGTTATCATTGCGATAACCACTTGCTGTATATGTATATTGAAAAAAATCTGCGTTCTAAATTTAGTAAGAATTACTTAAATTGCCACGTTTATCAACGTTTCCTCCAACAACGTTTAACATTGAATCATGTGTACAATTTGGCACTTAAAAGTGACCTGCTCGTCAGATTTTGAATCTGAGCCAACATTATAAAAATGAAGAGTAATTTGTCTTTTGTATTATAAATAAAATTTTGTGAGTAATAATATCAATAGGAATATACAACAGAAAATCTATTATAAATTTGAAAGAGGAATTACCTCTTAAACTGAATTTAATAATAAAATAATCAGGTTTTTATACAAAAAATCCAATTTTCGATTTGAGTAAACTTTTTCTTTTATAAATATCTTTAAATAGGATTGGGATTCAATCCGATTGCATCAGAACTATTCCAAGCTCGTACAAAATCTGTTTCCGAACCTTTCCGAACAATTTTTTAAATCTTGTTCAATGCAAATCGGTTACAAATCAATCCGGTCCAATCCGAATGAATCTGAAGCAAGCTTTTAATCGAATTGAATTCCTTTTCTAAACTTTCGACAGGATAATGTCCCTATGCTAATTAGAATAAAATTCCGTGTGTAACTTTAACCTTGTTTTTATGAAACTGAAACAATAGTTCTTTTATCTTATCAGTTAATATTGAGCACTAAAAAGTGAAAAATAAGAATTAAATAACGTTTACGTAATCGCAATGGTATACTAAATTTTAAAGTAAATTATATAATGCAATGCTTCATGAATCATTTAAATCAACAGATAATTGAAGGTGATTACAACAACTCGGTATGAAAAATATAATAACATATGTAAAATAACACCATTTTATTAGCAGAAAGATATCAAGATACTATTTCCTAATTATTATTTATGTAACATGTGAATCATTAATTTTTATACGAAAACTACATTTTATATGAAAAACTTGTAGAATATATTATTAATAATTTCAACTTTACCTCTGCAAGCATAATAATATTTTCTGCTTTGTATTTCTGGTTTTGTAATAAAATTCAGGATCTAGAAAATAAGTAAAAATATCAAAACATTTTTTGCTTCTAATAATTTGAATTTTGGAGAAGACATAGAAAAAAGAAAAACAGTGATTTTTCTGGGAATGTTGAAAATTGATTTGAAAAGTGAAACTACATACCTAATGGGCCAGACATTGAAGTCCATGGGACGTCTTATAAACATCCTATTTTCCTATTAAGATTCAATTTTCTTTGACAGTTATGTAACTTTTACACCTACCATTAAGCAAGCAAAAAATAATAAATGATTTATGTCATTCGCAGGTCTCCAGAATCCCTCCCGTTTACGAGCGTTCAACGGCCAGCAACATTTCTATAGAGCAAGGGGGTGACTTGATTGTAAGTATCGAATATCAAAATACAGAATTGGGAAGAGGAGAAATGCTGTTGCCAAGCGAATATTCGCGCGGCGGATCGTATCGTAACTCGGATCTCAAATCACGTGAAATTCAGGTACTATCATCATGCAACCGTCAGCCACGCCTGTCATCTGCTTCTCGTGGCGTGAGATCGAGACCTCCACAGGAAGGCATTCTGATGTCCTCCTACACGGAAATGATCCCCCATTTGACTCCACTGATGCAATCGGACTTAACGAAAGAATCTTCGATAACATTAAAGAAGAGGCTGAACAGTATTGTCGACGGCGAAAGCAACGATCAGAATTTTCCTGTCTGGGAGGAGAACTTTCAAGACCTCAGTGGCTGGTGCATGGACCAATTCCCGGAACAATGCGATTTTCCTATAGGTGAAACGATTAATCCCAAACTCACAGGTAACGATTCTCTAACAATGTTTAATCAACTCAATTCGGTGTGTTTCAATGCGAGCACTAAAAATAATATTTTTTCCAGGCTTAAGAACAGAGAACGAAGTCTCAACTATGGAAGAAGTACCCGAAGAGTTTACTATTGTTTACGATGAGAATAGGCATGCCGATGAAGATATTTTACAGGCCGAAGACCCTTTAATTTTGCAACCGCTCGTCAAGTTCGGACATCGAAATCACAACATTACAGCCAATAAACCCAACGTTTGGTTAAATACAATCAGTGGTCCCAACATCGACACAAATTTCAGAACTGATACGACTACAGTAGATTCAAATGCTTTCATGCCACTGGAACAAACTAATTCGAAATTATCAACATCAGCTCAAGTAGTTTCACCTACCAGGTCTTTGGACCCATTAGAACCTATTATACTTTCCACACTCGGTAACAATGAGGCAGAATCTTTTGATTTGCTCTCCTACGTATGCGATGTACGTATTCAATTATTAGACTGACTATTACTTTTGGCTTCTCTAATGATAACTTTTTTTATTTACAGGATCAAGTTACTTTGCCGTCTACAAGCACTTTGACATCCCCAAGTGTCACAGAAAAAAAGAGTCCGATAAAGATCGAACCATCAACTAGATTGCGAGAGAGAAGAAACCAACAGAATAAAGGAAAAAGCAAGTCTCGATCACACAGCAGTTTATCCACTTCTTCATCTTCTTCTACTTCTTCTACGGCATGCTTGGAAGAATCAGTAAAACTATCTGAAAGAATCAATAATTCAAAAAATTATAATGAAAAGCTGACAAAAGACTTCTTTAGAGTGAAGCGACGAGGGGTAAAGCGAATGCTAAAGAGCGATTCAGAAGATCACGATTCCGACCATAGCTACAGAGAATCTCGAGAGAAGAATAACGAGGCCTCAAGAAAATCACGAATGAACAAGAAGGTTAAGGAGATAGAAATGACCAACCGAGCAAATCAATTGGAGAAAGACAATAGAGTATTAAAAATGAAAGTTGAAGAATTGGAAAAATTGGTAATGTCAATGCGAATGGCTTTGCTACAATCAGCACTTAAAAGAGAGCGTTGAACTCAAAAATAATATGAATCATCATCAAATTTAATATATAGATTTTACGTGAACTGGTTCCTAGTAGTGGAATGTAGAGTTGAGAACCAAAATTAATATTTATAATTATTAAATAATCAGAGATTGAAATTTATACTCGAGTTTGAAGATAAATTTGAACCATATTAAAACTTTTTATTAATTATATACTAAGTATATCACGTTGTTTTAAACTTTGAGATGTCATCAAAAAAATTTTTAGAAATAGTTATGTCTACGAGCACTGTCAGATGCGTCATTACTAAACAATGCTTCCGCATGTATTATCTGTGTAGGTTTTACATAGTTTAAGAAATGAGCGTTTAACGAATATGAAAAAATTGTGTATTTGAATTGCTTCTAGAAATGAACCCTCTGTCTCCTCAAGTGTATCTTTACTCGCTTGCCTCAGAGTGATTTTTCCAATTTACCCTCTATATGCCCAAATTTAAAATATATGATGACAAAGGTAACTTGAGTAGCCAGAAGGTTACTATTTTAACTTCTTGTTTATTATGTTTAAAATTTATTTAGCGTATTGGAATGAATCGATTACATTTGTTCTATCAGAAATATGCACATTTTACCTGTCACTTTCTCACTACGTACGTTTTTAAAACGCCTGAGAGACGTTTTCTGCGTTTCTAGGTTTTAAAATTATCAGGATTTAGATGCTATATATTTATGTTTAAGTCTGGAAATTATATGAAAAAATTACAAACAATTGATGTTAATTTTTTAATGACATGTATTACTCTTTAATTCCTACGTTGCCAACATTGTTTACCTAGTAAGTCGTGTTCATGTGAAATTAAATAACGACTTAATTTTCGAAATTAAATATATGACATTAAGAAAGATCTGTATAATCTTAAATGTTTATAATTAATCCTCAGTGTCTTTTATTTACTTTCAAAAATTATTGACTCGTTACACCATTTTGTATAGGCACGAATTTATAAGTAAAAAATGTAAGTAACGTAGAAATTTTAAGTGACACATGGTCTTAAAAAGAGTAATCAAATATCTACTCAATATTTTAAGAAAGGAAGCAATATCTTATAGAAACGAGGTTGTGATCACATGTACTAATTTTTTGCTAACAATTGTATTTTTATAACTAAACAGAAAAAGAAGTCAACATAAGCTCAAAGGTCAAGATATTTTATCACAAAATGACCATTTCAAATAAGTATTACAAGAGTAAAATAAAAGTTTTATTTTTGTTTTAAAATAGATTTTATGGATTGATGTGATCCAAACTTTCCGTATGAAATATATTTTTATAAAAAAAATATCTAAGGGGATTTCATATTTGAGGAATTATCCATTAGACAGAAAGGCATTGAACGTCTTCAGAATATTCCATGGACTTCAGTTTTAGGATTTCTGCTATCCTAAAGACATCTTTTGTCTGAAAGATCTTTTTCAGACACTAGACATAAAGCATGATATTGGAATCCTTGGGACGTTCTAAGACGTTAAATGTCCTCATGCTCTCTGGATACAATTTTCTTTAAACACAGATGTTTTTCACAACTTCTTAATTATGTAATTATTTATCAAATGATTCGATTTACTGAATATCTAATATAATCTTTATCAAAATGTACCTCAACTTTATGGAATACACTATATTTGATGAAGGACATATTCTACAAGTTATTCAAACCCAAAATTATTATACCGTTATATTGAAATTTAATTGAATGTTCTACTAAATTCAACACAAAGTATCGTAAATTTAAATATTCATGTTTATAATTCCTGCCAAACATTTTATAAATTCTGTTAAAGAGATAAACAATTATAATTATTTAAAATTAAAATTTTTGATCTTCAAAGCTCAACCTCTAGGAAATGAGGACTATAAAGTCCCAGATTCGTTAGATTTCAGTGTCACGCTTTTTGTCTGATTATCAAAACTCCACACAACGTTAATTAAATATTCAGTGGGCACGGGGACATTAAGGGGTAACACCACTGTAGAATTTCCAAAAAATCATTTTTTCATTTATTGGCTTAAAAGATGCTTTGAACCTTCTAAAATATGAGGCAAAAAGTCCAATCCCTAAAAAAAAAATTTGTAAGAGTTTTCTAAGAGTAGAATTTTTTCATTTGTTCATGTCTATAACACATTTCAAAACTTTAAACGCGTTTTTCTCGAAATATGATTTTTCAAAACGGCACGCAGCATAACTCTAACAATTTTCAATATTTTTAATCGAGTTTTTTCCTACATCTTTATAATAACATTTCAAAGAGAACATTAAAGTCTGTGGGACGTTCTACAGACGTCTTGAAGACGTTAAATGTCCCCTTGCCCACTTAATTATTACTGATAATTTGAAAAATATTCAATATTGTCTTACATTATAATTCTTATTTTACAGGTGCATGGTACAAAAATGATTCAAAATGAAATTTAATAATTTACTTGAAAAACATACAACAAGATTTGGTTTAAGCGCGTGACCAAAGGCACACAATCTTACATATCTCAATAGTAGTATATTATATTACAGTGATTTACAAAACCTAATCGTAGATAATCTCTATGAGTATGAAACGACGCTTATTGTATTTTGAGTCAAACATTATACAAAACGTATTTAATACGAACGCCAGTTGTATTTTAATTAGACGATCTTTGCTCAGTGGACACAAAATCTTAAAGCCCTATCTAAGTCTCTTAGCGGACGTTTTAAGGACGTCTTAAATACGTCTTTAAAACGTCCCGATGCCCACTGGGAGGTTCGTTATTTTTTTTAAACTGTTCGATAATTCTTTTGCAAGAAAGAACGCAATGTTATTACAAAATGCTTTTACTCAAATTTGGCGCGCTGAAAACTTGAGTAATATTTCAAAATTTTTATCTAATTTTACAATATTTTTTTCACCGCGAAGTATTATTTCTGTATTTTCAAAACTGGTAGATTATGAAACATTGCAAATTATTATTAGTTTACATCAAATAAACTTTCAAACTTGTAGAAACATTTGGAAAAATTTATAAAACAACGGACCTCTAATTTTCTAATCAGAGTGGCGGCAGAAACAGTTTGTACATTATTATATATATAAATATACATATTTATATATATTTATAAAGACGTGCAGCGAGGATTGTTAAGTAGCAGCGCATATTAACGAACGCAGTTCGTAAAATGTAATCGGCAGTACGAATTTTTATTTCCTTTGGACTATATTTTGACTTTTTCTGAAACATTTAAAAAGTGTTTCAGATCGGACGCCGGCGTCCTAAAGGTACTTGTCAAATTTTCGTATCGCAGGAAACTATAGTTACATCGGCGAATCTCATATTTTATAAGGAAATTACGCCCTGAAATAACAGGATAGAATTTATCAAACCTTAAAAATATTCTCGTGCGAAAGAATTAACTTCATGTGTATTTCTTGAAAAACCTGATTTCATTTACAGTAAGAATTGTGGACAATATGTTATTCTGTCTGAGCATTTACATATAATCAATCCTTAATTAGAAAATTGTATTTATATACATGTGAAATGCAGTAAAAGTGGAGATTGTAAGTTCTGATATAACAAAGAATCATTTACTATAAAATTGGATCGCTGTATCCTAACTTCCTAAATTAGAAATTCCAGTCTTGTAATTTCCTAGTTCTTCAAATAGCTCAAAAAAGAATTTTTTACAGACGAAATTAAATAATTACTACTTTCTTTAAACTGTTGACTGCCATTTCATTTAAGCTCTTCCAAATCTTATTGTTCTATTAAAAAACTAATGCAGATTTTGTAAAATAGTTAGAGAAATCTGATTAGCAGTCTTGATATAAATTTAAAATTTACAAATTTCAAAGATAAATAGATTTGAATTGGTAGCAGGGCAGTAACAATGAAACAAGTGTCAATAGTAAATTTGATTGAAAGTTTGCTGCAAGACCACACTGGTCTCTAATTTCACTTTCATTTCGATGACTTCTTACACAAGACTGTGGCCTTTTTCGTCCCAAGGTTTCCAACGCTTTCTTACAAGCAAGTGGCTTTGTAAAATTAAGTGGTTTGGCCTCAGTGGGTATAATTTTTAAACGAGCTGCTTTTGTATCTACACAAACAGTGTCTATCACGATCAAAAGCATATTTGTAAGTTCAACTGGTTGAACGACGTAAGGTCTCAAACAATCATGGTCTGAATCTGAATCCAAATCATATTCCTTCGTATTTGTGTGATTCAAAAGATACAAATCCACCTATTAAAAATTGAAATTTCGATGAAATATTAAAAATTTATAAAAATTACTTAGAGGTAATTGAAATCAAATATAAATACCTGTTGGTCACAAGGTTGGGGTCTTGTCCTCTTTATTACAGTGATATTATCATTTATCTTTTCTTCGCTAGCTTCTCCTTCTGAAGACTGAGATTCCTCCTCTTCAGATTCGTCATCTACGTATGAATCTGTATCTGCATAAGCAAAATCACTGTGCCAGATTCCAGCTTTTGCAAAAGCCCAAGCTGCTTGAGTAAACAACCAAGATGCCACTGCTCGAAGAGTTTTCAATGGCTGAAAATATATTAATTTTCTTATTATATTAGCGTTGATGATGCGCTTTTAAAATAGAAGTATTAAAAAGTATTGGATCAAATCAAATCAAACAAGAGAAGAACAACATTGAACAAATCACTAATGATCGGCTTTTGTACAAAATTACCCTGGCGAAAGTATCGGATAGGAATTCATTCCGAGCCAACCAGAACTATTCCGACCTCGGATTCATTCGGATTGATTCTGATTGAAAATTCGGTTTGGATCAATCTGGGCTCGGATTGATTCGGATTGAAAACTTGGTTTCGGATTGGTTCGGATTCATTCGGATAGTTGCCTCGGATTAAATTGGATTAAGTTGGATCGATTGTTTTACCGTTTTTGCATTGGCTTGGATATAGATATCGGAATGAATCGGAATAGTTCTGATTGGTTCGGAATGAATTCCTATCCGATACTTTCGCCAGAGTATTTAAGTAATACTTCTTTTGTATTGCCAACACTCCCTTGAATATTTCATCAAATAGTTTTCTTACGATTGACGATCGTTAGTGATAATATGTTCAGTTATGAAAAAAGTATTGGATGAAGTATTTTAAAAAATTTTGGGGGAAAATATTGAATGATCCAAATCTTGGCACAAACTTAGTAATGGATCTACCAATACTTTTTCCAGTTATTTATCCTATGCTTTATTCAATACTAATAAGGGCTAAACTTTACTTATTGGTAGTTTTATCCTTCGTGCAAAAAGTATCATACTAGTATTGTAGGAAGTATTCAAGTATTGGACAAAAAATTGGCACGTCTTATCCCCCTTGTGAAAAAAGTATTTTCTTGTATTGGAACCAATACTTTATTCGAAAAATTCAATGCTTAATCCGGAAAAAAGTATTGATTTCAGTTAATTTCTCACCAATACTTTTTTTATAAAGTTTACTTTCATTTCATGTGAAAAAAGTATTAGACTATCAAATGAAGTATTGGATAAAATATTGTAAAATTAGCAGATTTAATACGTATTTCGTATTGCAAGTATTGGACCCGCTAAAGCTTCCAAAAAATTAAAAAAGACCGACGGGATTATTTCTAAAGCTAAAGCTTCGAATAATTTTTTTGAGAAAGTATTTCGGCAAATATTATTCGATCCAATTCTTACAGCACGAAATTAGTATTAGATCCCCCAATAATTTTTTGCAATACTTTATCCAATACACTCCCTCCAATATTTCATCTCTTTGATAAAGGTCGATCTTTATATTTTTGAAAGTTTCTTTCCTTACTGAAAAAGTATAAAAGGGAGTATTGTAATAATTGTAATACTGTCTACAAACCGTTAGCAAAATGCTGCCGTCGTTCGTTTCACCAGTAGGATCGAAACAAACAGCTTGATAATCATAGATCGTGATTTTGTTGTAAATCCCTCTTTGTATCAAGCTTCTCATTACATCGCTCTGTACCTCGCCAAGAAATCGAGCAGCTTGTTTATCCTTATCAGCTGCCACTATATAGCCATGGTTATCTACTAGATAACAACTTAAAAATGGATCATTGCAGTCCCTAGTGCAATTAACTGTTCCCTCACAAGTGTACGTAATATTTTGGAAAATTCCCTGCAAAGCTGAATGCAGGAACTGGAAGCCCACAACACCAACAGGTGCTTTTGCCGATCCGCTACCTAAAAATCACATTTTTATAAATTCCTCTTTAAAATCAATTTAATTCATTATTTATTATCCTTCAGGAATCGAATAGAAACTGTATGCGTCCTAATATGAGTTCTATACGATTTTATAGGAATGAATCAGATTTCTGGATAACAGCTTTTTTTCAAGAACTAATATGCGATTTTTTAGAGTCTTGATGGCTGTTTGGATAAAGCTCTATAGGATTCTATGCGAAGTGAGAATAGAGTTGTATACGAGTCTATCAGAAGATGTTTGACAGCTCTATGGGGTTTTATATTTTGGGAAAGTGGTCAATGAGATTCACAATCGTTTATACGATTTTAGCTGTTCATAAACGATGTATTTCTTTGGCTTCCATCAGATTCTGTATCATTTAATACGAAATTGAATCAGAATTATATAAAAATCTATAAGAAGCGTTCAGATTTTATTAAATATCGAAAATACGTGGTTTAACGGAATTTCATAGATTTTTTAAGGAAATGGTAATGTAACGACTGTGAGATAAACTCAATCCGAGCGAATCCGAGCGAATTAGAGCCATTCCGAAATCTGCTTCCAAACCATTCCAAATTACTTCGAATTAATCCAAAAAGCGTTTTGAATTTCGTTCGATTTAAATGAATTAAGAATCAATGCGACTTAATCCGATTTTTTTTATTGAAAACCCAGTAGAGACGCCCTGGCGGAAATTTCGTATTAGAATTCAATCCGAGCAAATCAGAGCTATTTTGAGTCATTTCTAATTCTGTTTTCGAACTATTTTGAATCATTCCGAACCAATCCAAAAAATGTTTTGTATCTCGTTTGATGAAAAACGGTAAAAAATCAATGCGACTTGATCCGAATCATTCCACTTCATTTCGAATAAAGCTGAACGAAGTTTTCAGTCCAAAGCAATCCAAGTTTGGATTGATCTAAACCAAATTTTCAATTAGAATTAAACCGACCTCAAATTCATTTGGTTTGGATCAATCCGAGCTCGGATCGATCCAAACCGAATAATTCCAAGACAGGAAAGATTCGAATTAATTCGCATTAAAAACTGTGTTTGGATTTATTCGTATTGAACCGGAATGAATCTAATTGAGTCGGATTGATTTTAAACTGATTCGAATCGAACGAGATTCAAAACGTTTTTTGGATTAATTCGAAGTATTATAATTCGAAATGGTTTGAAGTAGATTTCGGAACGGCTCTAATTCGCTCGGATTCGCTCGAATTGAGCTTACCTCACAGTCGTATTACCATTTCCTTTAAAAAATATATGAGATTCCGTTAAACCACGTATTCCCGATATTGAATCAAGTTTGAATGCTTCTTTTAGATTTTAATATAATTCTAATTCAATATCGTATAAAATCCTATACAATTTTATCTAATCACAGCCATAAAGACTCCAAAAAACCGTCAATCAACTTCTTACAGGTTCATATAAAAGTTTAATCTAACATCCTATAGAATTATATAGAAACGGATAAAAGCCACAGAAATGAATCCTTTACAAAGGAATCAAATCATATAGACGATTTTGCATTTCATAAAACTTCATACAAGCTGCCTAATAAACGTATTATGCATGGGTCGATTAAATCGTATAGACCTTTTTGAAATCTTATAGGCTTTTTTTCAATTTCGTATACAACCGTGTAGAGCTTTTTCTGAACTCAGTACCAGATCTTATCAAGTTATTTTTAATATTAGAATCTGAGAACAATAAGTAACTACAATAAAATCTGATAAATAATTCTAATATCAAATTACGTCTAAAAGGACCAAAGAATTCTATCCGATTCTATCAGAAGAATTATTGTTTTGCAATAAATCTAGATTGCTAGCTGATTTTTAAAATTGTATATCTACCGACAAATACTGCATGACTCGCAGTAACCAGAGTCTTGTTATCAACAAAAACATCATCCTTATCAATTATTGGCACTGAGAAAACAAAACTTTCAGGATGCACGTAATGTTGCTCCACAGCTCGTTTATACCAAATTTCGTCTATTGCATGAGGATAAATCGCACCGAAACTTTCTTCGCTTTCCTTGACTTCTTCATCGAAATGGAATTCTAGCCATCTCGTCAATCCACTGTGTGTCGCCATAAACGAAACCGTCAATCCAAATCGTTGCCAGAACGCTTTCCTACGAGGAAACCAAATTTAGTTTTTTCAACAAAAGAAAAATCGTCTTAAAAATTTTGCAAGCGTATGATAAATTATTTAATAGTTCTGTTCAACTTTTAATATCGTAAGTACATTTTTATATTTTAAGGTTTTCAGTAGCAGCGGAATTTTTACGTCCAAAGGAAACCAAGGAATAGAATTTTATCTTCTAATAACGAGTGGGAACGAGGGTATTGGACGTTTTTAGAAACCCAGTGGAGACGCCCTAATGGAAATTTCGGATTGGAATCCAATCCGAGCGAATCAGAGCTGTTCTGAGCCATTCCACGCCATTTTGAGTCATTCCGAACCAATCCGAAAAATGTTTTGTTTCTTGTTTGATGAAAAACGCTAAAAAATAAATCCGACTTGATCCCATTCATTCGGCATTAAGCCAAGGCATCAAAGCGAATAGATCCGAACCAAGTTTTCAGTTTGAATAAATCCAAGCTTGGATTGATTTGAATCAAATTCTCAATCAGAATGAATCCGACTTCGGATTGGTTCAATTTGAGCACGGATTGATTCGGATTGATAAATCGGTTCGGATTCCAGCGGATTCACTTGAATAGATGCTTTGGACTGAAGCAGAATAACTCGGATTAGGTGGGATTGACTTCAACCGTATTTCATCAAACGACCCTGGCAAAAGTATCGGATTGAAATTCATTCCGAGTCAATCAGAACTATTCGTATTCATTCCGATATCTGTATCCGAACCAATGCGAATCATTCTGGACCAATCAGAAAAACGTTTTGTAATTCGTTTGATGAAAAACGGTAAAAAAATCTATCTGACCTAATCCGTGTTAATCCGAGGCAACTATCCGAATAAATCCAAACCAATCCGAAACTAAGTTTGCAATCCGAATAAATCCGATTTCGGATTGATCTAAATCGAATTTTTAATCAGAATTAATCCGAATCATTCCGACCTTAGATTCATTCGGATTGATTCTGATTCATTCGGATAGTTTCCGCGAAATAAATCGGATTAGGTCGGATCGATTTTTTACCGTTTTTCATCAGACGAGATACAAAAACTTTTTTCGTATTGGTTCGGAATGATTCGCATTGGCTCTGATACAGATATCGGAATGAATCGGAATAGCTTTGATTGGCTCGGAATGAATTGCAATTCGATACTTTCGCCAGGGGAGATACAAAACATTTTTCAGATTGATTAAGAATGATTCGAAACGGTTGGGAATAGCTCTGATTCGCTCGGATTGAATATCAATCTGAAGCTTTCACAAGGGTCGTGAACATTATACGTCTTAGGACGTCTTAGGAATGTTCCATGAACTTTAGTATTGATTTTTTGCTATGTTGGGTACGTCTCTGGACTAAAAGACGTCTTTAATAGATGAGACGTTCTCAGGTTGACAAAAACATTGACACTGAAGTCCACGGACATTCTTAAGACGTCTAATGTCTCATAGTTACAAGATATTTTTGAAACATGAGACGTCCGTAGGATGGCTAAAAGATTCAAGAAAAGTTCTTGAGACGTTACTAGGACGTCCATTGTCAGACCAATTGACATACCAAAGATGTCTAATGTAATAAAGGCGTACAAAAACGTCCTTAAAAAACAAGATATCACTGGGACGTCATTTTTACGAACATCCAATGTCCTGGTAACGTCCCTAGGACGTGGTTAGTTTTTTCACTGGAACGTAATCTGCAGGACGTTCCTAAGACGTCACGGAGACGTCCTATGTCCTTGTGTTTACTTGTGAGCTACTAAAATAAAATTCCAGAAAGTTGGCATTAAATTTAAGAATGTGATTTGAAATCAAAAACCTAATTCCTCGTTCTGTTTGTCCTGGAAAAAATCTAGAAAATCTAGGAATAAGCATATATATATATATATATATGTGTGAAACAAAAATCCATAGACATACATTTAACATTTCTATTGAGAAAAGGCTATAGGGAATAAATACGTTTATAGATTGGAAAGTCGAGTGGAAAGTAATTACAGAGAATTCGAATTCCAGAGTCCGCCGATTCTAATACAGTTTACCTTTTGGGCGTTAGACTGGCGCAAGTCTGGAACTATTTAGTAGAAATGACATTAATTTTGTTCATGGAAAACTAGCCAAAAACTATTTAGGACATGATCAAACCAATCAGACTGAGATGGCAATTTCATAATGTAAAAAGCTATCGAGGACTCAAACTGGCTCAGAATAGGCAGACATGATGGAGCCACATTAGGAATTTTCAAAATTCCAATAGATTGCAGAGTAAAAGGAAGCGAGCAAAATAGAGAGTTAAGTAAAGCATGAGGGTGATAACAAGGGGAAAAGAGTAGATGTGAAAAACTAAAGGAAATATATCGAAAGAAACTATTAAAACGCGAGTAATTAATTCTAAGAACGTAATAGGTGCGATGTGATGACGTTACCTGGATAGAAGGTTCATCAGCCTAGTTAAAAGTCTGCATGGCGTCAAAGTGGCAAGTATTAGTAAAAAAGAACAGGTGCATTTCCTCTATCCGATACAAAAAATGTGCATTAAAACGAAAAAGAATAAACACTGAAAAAATGATCACGTGTCTGTAAAGTGTAAAAGTCGTTTGTGTTTCTATTAATTAATGTCTACATGTAGAACAATGTGATGAAAATCAAAATTAAGTATCTTCATTCCTTCTATGTAATAAAGGACAAGAAAATAGTAACACAGATTGTAATCGAAGACTGAATACTAAATGTAAATGAAACAGCTAATTATAATTATTATAAAAAATTCAGAAAATGTTGAAAATATAAATAATCCAACCAGTGGAGACGGGAATATTAGACGTCTTCGAGACGTCTTAATGTCGTCCATCGAACTTCCATGTTAAAAATTTTGCTCCCCTAAAGACGTCTTCTAAACATGAGACGTCCTCAAGACAATAGCAAAACCTGTCATAAAAATTTGTAGGACGTCTTCACAACGTCCCAACAATGTCTAATGGCCCCGTGTCCACTGGCCTACATGAAACAAAGGTTTGTGTAAAGTTTCAGTGAAATGTTGGGACATTTTCAGCTTAAACATATAATAAACTTTTATTAGTAAAAAATATTTCTTACTCTTTTTCGTCACGAGTTGTACTTGGATTCGTAAACCACTGGGTTACCTGAGCATCGTGTACTAAAGTCAGCAGAAGATGTCGATCACAATAATACGAATCTGCTGCAAAAAAAAATATATTTCATAAAACATGATGCTAGAAATAATAAAATTTTAAAAAGATGAGGAATGTAAGGATGAGCCGATGGGAACAGGGACATTAGACGTCGTTGGGGCGTCTTGAAGATGTCTCATGATTTCAGTGTCTGACTATTTATTGTTTTCTGGACGTCTTGTGTATCAAAGACGTCTTCAAGATTGACATTAAAGTCCGCGAGTTGACCTTGAGACGTTATGAAGACGTCTTCAAGATTGACATTGAAGTCCGCGAGTTGACCTTGAGACGTTATGAAGACGTCTTCAAGATTGACATTGAAGTCCGCAAGTTAGCCTTGAGACGTTATGAGGACGTCTTCAAGATTGACATTGAAGTCTGCGAGTTAACCTTGAGACGTTATGAAGACGTCTTCAAGATTGACATTGAAGTCCGCGATTTGACCTTGAGACGTTATGAAGACGTCTAATGTTACAGTACGCACTGAAGAACTTTCACTTTCACAGAGTCTTTTTGGAAATGGCGATGTACCTGACTTACTGAAGGACTTGGAACTTGTGTTAGATTTCTCAGGTGGCTGAGACCGTTGTTTTGCGTCTATCCACCTCCAAGGTGGTTCCTGCTGGCGAGTTCTGTTCAAAAAGTGAACCAAAAGTTCTTCTGGTGAGTTGAACTCATATTCTCCATCGTAATGGTATCTGGAAAAGCTCAAAACGGAAAATTGAATACGTCTACGTCATGAGGACTTTTGCTAATTAGAGTCCTAATTAAAGTATAATAAATTCCCAGGTGACATGAGGACGAAATCGTCTCTGGAAAGTTCAAATGACGTCTTTGGAACGTCCATGTCTTTTCAGTTGAAGTCTTCTATCCAGTGAGCAGAAAATCAAAAGACGTCCTGTAAGGATGTCTATAGGACGATCTTTTGGACGTCCTAGGGGCGTTCTTGGGACGTTTGATGACAGTAGGAATGACATCCCAGGGATACCTTCTGATTTAAGGACGTTTTTAAAATGTCTCAAGGCATCTATTAGTGCGTGAACTGAATTAAAATTGAACGTCCTAGTAACGTCGAAAGAACGTCTCTTGAACGTCTAAGGTTTAGTGACCACTCGGTAGACATCTAAAGTCTTAAATACGTCTTTTGGACATAGAACGTCTAAAAGACGTCAATCGGGAAGATGTAGACATCCTAAAGACGTATTTTAGATGTTCCAAAGACGACTATGTCCCTATGTTCACTAGGTTATTTATTTAAAAGTATCCCAAAATAAACTCACTTGCAATAAATCCAGTCAGGATGTACCCGCCAATTGCTACCTGAGAAATAAGCAAGTACGTTTGTCCCTAGAAGAAATAACATATTTATATTTATAATATTTCCATGCAAACTTGAGCAGATTTACTCTATTTGATTAATAGCAAAAATTCTTATATTCGATTTGAAGTAGTATCATTTTTAACAACTTATTAATTTTGTAACCAAAAAAATTTTCTGAGATGCTGATAATGTAGGAATCTAGTCACGTGAGCAGGTTGGTCCATGGTCTTAAGGGCATATATGACTTATCCGATCCCTTCCTTACCAACATTTTTTTTCGTACTTTGCATTTCCACATTAATTGAGATATCAAGTTGAAACTTTAAGCAATCAAGTGGAAGGCAGTAAAGAACTTTTATCTAGTCCTAAATTTTTATAGGTATAAAAAAAAATCTCCAAAAATAAATTTGTTTATGGTTATAAATATTTAGGGATAGATAAACGTTCCTTAGTGCTTTTTACCTAATTATTCAAGGTTTCAGCTCGATATCTCAAATGATATGAAAATGCGAAGGACGAAAAAATAGTGTCGGTAAGGTCGGGATCGTATAAGTCATACATTGCCTTAAGGCATAGAACGACCTGACTAGCAAAAGTACTCTTATTGAATCAGTAACATTACTTCAAGTTGTTCAATGTCCCATCACCCATCTGTGGAACCTGTTACCCATTGGGTAATGGGTATTGGTAATGGGCAATTACCCAACTGTTAATGAGCATAGATAATTAGAAATTAAGCACTAGGTAAAAGGTACACAAAATATGGGTAATGTGAAAATACTTATAGGTAAATACTCTATGGGTATTGGTCATGGGTAATTACTTAATAAATATGTATAAATACCCACTTTGTATTGGTTCTAGGTAAATGGTGATTGCCTACTCGTCAATTACAATGGGTAATGGGTAATTACTAACTACGTAATGGGTATAGGTAACATAAAATTACCCACAGGTAATTTGGAAATTTACCTATTGGGTAATATTAATATTTTTGAATTCCAAAAAAAAAATGGAATGAAAAATTCTAATACAAAAAATTTGTGAAGTGTATAATTACTGAGTAATTAGCAATTAAAATTGTCCAATCGTAAAAATGCGTTAGATAGACGACTGTTTATATGCTATCGCTGAGAGAGTGTGAGAATGCAAGTTCAGATCGTATAATTTCTCCTCTATCAGTTTATTTTTGTAAGAGGTATTGATTCTTTGGTGCAACTTCACACTTAAACGAGATTCAAAAATTAACAAGTATCTTTTTCGTAGCTTCCAAATTAGAAAACATTGCTGGCTGAGTTAATTACCGTACTTAAAATGTATGCGTTTTTGAATTCTGTACAATCCTCCTGAATTCTTGGCATTTTCGCAGAATTTTTTTGAGTTCTTTAGAAATCCCTTTAAAATTTTTGAATTACCTTGAACACTTTTGGATACATCTAATTATTTGTAATTTCAAGGTTTTTGAATGCTGTAAATTCCTCCGAATTGTACTAAATTTCTCGTAATTTTCGTAATTCTTACTCAATGAGTCAAGATAGGTCGATGGCTCAGCTACCAGTGAATGAAGATGTACTCGTTATTCAAATTCTGCATAGTTGTCACGAATTCAGTGGAATACCTTTCAACGCGTTTGAATTAATTTAAAAATGTCCAAATACTTTTCAAGCTATGAAAATATGCAATAAATTGTTGAAATTAAAAAGTTTAAAAATCCTACAAATTCTTACGAATTTTGCTGAATTTGAGTAATTTCTTATAAAACTCTTTTTAATTTCTCATGATTCCAGGAAATAAATAAATAATTGATATGAACCGAAAAAATACCTACTTCTAAAATGCTTTGCGAAGTTTTTAAGCTCAGGAATCAAACTGATATGGTCCCAGTTCGGAAAATTGCTACTAATTATTAGACACTTTTTACTAAAACTTCAGTGAAATTTTCAGAATTGCTAAACCAAACACTGAAATTTCACTAATAATTAGTAGAAATTTTCACAAAAGTGAATTAGTGGCATCAGACTGTTGTCTTCGCGTCTTAACGACAAGCAGACAGAAGAAGTAGTAGCAGAAAGAAGTAATTTTTATTGATATATCCCGAGCAGGATTGAATAAAAATTTGGTAAAGAGAAGTGCTTCGTTTGAAAGCACGTTGACTTCTCTCTTTCAAAGCAATTTATCTTGATTTTTCTTCAATCCACTGATTGTTTTACAATACGAAAGAGTGTGTTGGTTAGTGCAAAATCGTGCGTGGCGAGAGACAGGAGTTGCTACTAGGCAGCGAAACAAATTCACGCCCGATCTACTAGGACATTGAAAACAGAAACTCCTTTTTCATCAACTTCGTTGCCCTGGGAGTGATAGAAATTGAAACAAAAACCATCGGTAATGTACCTTAGTATCGTTTCATTTATTTGTTTTGATTTATAATTATAACTTGTACAGCCATTATAAACTTGTTGCTCAGTTAATATTAAATAAATAAGTTTTCTAAAAGAATCAAAATTGCTAGTGTCTCGAATTTTTTTGTCTGTTCTTATGCCAAATTTAAGAATGTGATAAATAAATATATTTAAAAGCTGGCATCACGGTGTTAAAGTGGTTTCTACAGGACTCGAGAGAATTCTGCGGAATACCAAGAATTCAGGAGGATTGTACAAAATTCAAAAACGCATACATTTTAAGTAAAGTACTCAGCCAGCAATGTTTTCTAATTTGGAAGCTACGAAAAAGATACTTGTTAATTTTTGAATCTCGTTTAAGTGTGAAGTTGCACCAAAGAATCAATACCTCTTACAAAAATAAACTGATAGAGGAGAAATTATACGATCTGAACTTGCATTCTCACACTCTCTCAGCAATAGCATATAAACAGTCGTCTATCTAACGCATTTTTACGATTGGTCAATTTTAATTGCTAATTACTCAGTAATTATACACTTCACAAATTTTTTGTATTAAAATTTTTCATTTCATTTTTTTTTTGGAATTCAAAAATATTAATGTGTACCTTGAGTCCTGGGACACCCTGTATAGTATGAAATTAACCATTAGTGAATGAATATAGGTAATAAGTAATTACCCGCTGGGCGATTACAATGGATAATGGGTGATTACTAACTACGTAATGGGTATAGGCAATAGAAAATTAGCCACAGAGAATTTGCTAAGAGTAATGGATAATGGGCTACTGTTTACTGGGTATAGTTTATGCTTGATTACCCACTGGATAATTACTCACTCGATAACGGGGATAGGTGGGTAATTACCTATTTGGTTATGGCAGAAAAATGGGTATATGTAACGTGTAATTAACCGTTGGAAAATGAATATAGGTAATAAGTAATTATCCGCTGGTCAATTACGATGGGTAATGGGTAATTACTAACTACGTCATGGGTATAGGTAACAGGAAATTACCCACAAGGTATGTGGCATAAGTAATGAATAATTAGCTACTGTTTAGTGGGTACAAGGGGTGCTAGTTGAAGTTTGCCGGTTTTTTCAATAAAGAAAACACTTAATTCTCAAGGGAATCTAAAAAAAAATTTATTCAAAGTATTGACCATTGGATTCTACACATTTTGCCCATCTTTCAGGCAAATCATGGATACCATTCCAAAAAAACTTTTTCTCTTTCAAGGCAAACCATTCGACGAGACATTTTTCGACTTCTTCAAAATTGGCGAAGCGCTGCTCTGCGAGTGAGTGTCCATCGATGCGAAAAGGTGATAGTCGGACGGGGTGAGGTCTGGAGAGTACGGCGGGTGCGATAATATTTCCCAATTCAATGCTTTTAATGTGTTCTTCACCACTTTAGCGGTATGAGACGGTGCGTTGTCATGTTGTAGGATAACTTTGCCATGTCTTCGGACCCATTCCGGCCGTTTTTCGATCAACGCATGATTCAAATTGATAATTTGTTGTCGGTAGCGATCCGTATTCACCGTCTCACCAGGTTTTAATAACTCGAAGTACACCACACCACACTGGTCTCACCAAACACAGAGCATTGTCTTACGGCCAAAGCGATTTGGCCTTGGAGTCGATGGGCCGACCTCACCAGGTGAAAGCCATGATTTTTTCCGCTTCGGGTTCTCGAAATAAATCCTTTATTCGTCCCCCGTGACAATTAGATGCAGAAAAGATTTCCTTTCGAACCGCTGAAGCAGCATTTCACAAATGATTTTTCGATTTTCCATTTGTCTATCGTTCAGTTAGTGTTGTACCCATTTTCCATACTTTTGGATTTTTTCCATGGCTTTTAAATGTTGGCAAATTGCTCCTCGGGTCACATTTAGTGTTTGTGCCAATTGTTGTTGCGATTGGGTTGGGTCTTCATCCAATAACGCCTGCAATTCCTCGTCTTCGAACTTTTTCGCTGCACCAGGATGTTCATTGTCTGTTAAATCGAAATCTCCACTTTTAAATTGACGAAACCATGTCTCACATGTTCTAATCACTGGATTATATTCACCATAAGTTTCTACCAGCAATCGATGAGCTTCAACTGATTTTTTCTTTTGATGAAATAAGAAAAGCAACGAATGCCGCAAATGCGATTTACTTGGAACGCAACTCGATATATTCACTGAGGTAAACAACTATGATTCTATTATTTTGGCAGAATGTAATTGTGTATTTTTGAAGGTTATTGTCCATAGAAAAATATGACATAGATGCCAAATCATAGAAATGTATACATATCTCTAACGACATCTATGAGTAAAACCGGCAAATTTCAACTAACACCCCTGGTATAGGTTATGCGTAATTATCCACTGAATAATTACTCACTCGATAACGGGGATGGGTGGGTAATTACCTATTGGGTAATGGACAATTACCGGCAAAAAAATGGTTATATATAGTATGAAATTAACCATTAGTGAATGAATATAGGTAATAAGTAATTACCCGCTGGTCAATTACAATGGGTAATGGGTAATTACTAACTACGTAATGGGTATAGGTAATAGAAAATTAACCACAGGGAATTTGGCAAGAGTAATGGATAATTAGCTACTGTTTACTGGGTATAGTTTATGCTTAATTACCCACTGGTAATTACCAGTGGGTAATTAATTACTCACTCGATAACGGGGGTAGGTGGGTAATTACCTATTTGGTAATGGCAGAAAAATGGGTATATGTAGCGTGTAATTAACCGTTGGAAATTGAATATAGGTAATAAGTAATTATCCGCTGGTCAATTACGATGGGTGATGGATTATTACTAACTACGTAATGGGTATAGGTAACAGGAAATTACCCTCAAGGTATGTAGCATAAGTAATGAATAATTAGCTACTGTTTAGTGGGTATAGTTTATGCGTAATTATCCACTGAATAATTACTCTCTCGGTAACGGGAATAGATGGGTAATGGGTATATGTAATGGGTAACTACTCACTGGCTAATGGATACTTACCTGCAGGGTAATGGGCATATGTAGAGTTTAATTACTTACTGGGTAATGAAGATGGGTAATGGGTAAATACTTATTGAGCATTGTGTATAGATGGGCACGGAATAAATGTAAAGGGTAAATACCCACTGGCTAATGATTGTTAGTAATAGGTATTTACTAACTGGTTAATTGGTTCAAGTAATGGGTATTAGTAATGGGTAACTACCCATTTGTTACCACCGGCCAATGTATATAGGTATGTGTAAGTACCTAGTTTATAGTGTTTATTTGAACTAATATTCCTGACTCTGAAAAGAAGACCCATTTGTGTCCAAAACCTTATTCCTTTTTTCATTCTTTCTACTATTAGTAATGAATTAAACGCCAAGACAATATAAGAATATTCACTATTAAAATTTTATCTTGTAGTGTCTGACATAGTAGTAATTACTTTACACTAATTTTTGAAAAAAGACGTACCCTTATACGTACCTTGAGACAATAACCTTTTGACTTCTGCAACAGCGTGAACCCGATAATTTGTATTTTGATCATACTCGGGTAAACTGACCACAACTGTAAATGTTGTGTTTTCGATACCCACATAATCATATTTTCTTTTCACTCTGCCAACCCTTTTCTAAAAATATTATCAAGTGTTTATTATAACTATTGAAGACAGCAGTGGAAAATATTCATTTATTCAATTTTTCTACTCACCGTATCTTCGTAATGGTATCTCGTGTGAAGTGTCACGCTGCCGCTTCTTTGATTAATCACGCCATCACGCAACTAGCAATTAAAAGTAATTTGTTATATACTTTATTTAAAAAAAGTTTTTATTGTGTAATCTATAATTGAAAGGTAATTACCGCGATTAAGGCTTCGTCAAATTCACGGGGACCTCTATCTTGATCTACCAATTCGACCTCAACCATGTCCACACTATTATATGCTGGTTTTAATATATCCTGGAACTGTTCAAAAACAAGATTTTTGGTAAAAAAAATGTCCCTGTGGGCAGGGGTACATTGGACGTTTTAGGGACGTATTGAAGACGCCTCAGGTATTTGAATGTCTTGTGGTTTTCTGGACATCTTTTGTCTAATAAACGTTTTAAATACATAAGACGTTTCTAGACGTCCTAAAGACGTCCAGTGTCTCTCTGCTCATTGAGTATGATCAAAGAATGACATTTATCCAATATTCCAGAAAGAAAAAATTTGTCCATTTGATCGAGTGAACATGGGGGCATTAGACGTCTTAGAGACGTTTTGAGGACGTCTCTGAATCTTAATCTCAGACTTCTTTCACCTTCTGAGCGTTTTATGTCTGCAAGACGTCCTCGAAACTTGAGAAGTCCGAAGAATGAGAAAAAATTGTCACTAGAGTCCGCGGGACGTCCTTAAGATGTCTTAGACGTTTTACTACTCACAATTATTGAAATTTCATTATTACTTACCGTAGGTCGTAAGTCGGGATGTGTCAGAATGTAACCATTATTAGTCACTATGAAGGCATAGCCATTCACACCCAGCTATAAAAATATGTAAAAATAGTATTTTTCATCTTACCAAAATATTGAAATTGGAATCAAAAATTGTAAAATAAATATCTTACCATATGTGGCATCATAAATCTCTGAATTTCCGTTATTGGTACATCCGTCCCCGCGACACCAAGAAGGTTCGCTATTTTTGCCTGCAAAATAGAGTTCCTTTACTAACAACAGGAATCAAAGAAATGTTGAAAAGCAACTGACGAAAGTATAGACAATCGTCTTATTTTAATCTCAAAATTAAAAAGCATTAATTTAATAATCTACCTTCCCCAAAAATGCTATAGGAGTGAACAACAAACTTTGCGAATATCACGAATGTAAATCCCACTACCATAATTTTGTATTAAGAAAATTGAAATTTAGAAGTCTAATTTTGATTTCAAAACCTCTTCTTCGCGATATTCGCATATTCTTGACAAATTTTCTAATAATAATCCACACACTTCTAGAGTGAACAAATAATACTGGTAGCGATAAAATACTAATGATGAATAATATAATTAGTACAAATAACAACAATAAAACCTCCACGATAAGAATATTGGCTAATTTACTACACTCTCAATAACAACTATATAAAATTAACTAAATATAATAAAAATATTATCAGTACACACTAGCCTTTAAAAATACGACAACGTCCTTAAACTCTGATAGTGTCCTATGCTCCAAAGATTTTTATACAAATTACAAATTTTATTCCTAACAAAATATCATTGAAACCCAGTAGGCACAAAACCTTGGATATCCTGAAGATGTTCTTTAGACGTTACCAGGACGTCTAATGTCAGTCCAATTGACGTACGAAAGATGTCTAATGTCCTAAAGAGATCCTAAAAACGTCCTTAAAACACAAGATATCTCTGGAACGTTATTTGTACTGATATTGAACGTCCTGAGAACGTCCTTAGGACGACCAAAGGACACGTGCCAAAAGGCGTCCTAGAAATGTCCTATAGACATCCTTAGAACGTCTTTAGATTTTTTACCCACTGGGAGAGGATATCTGGTGGACAAGAAAAAGTTGGACGTCTTTGAAACGTCTTTGGAACGTCCTAAATTACAAACTTCAGTGTTAGGCATTCTACTGTCCTTTGGACGTTTTGTGTCTTGAATACGTCTGTAAAAACATTTTTTGCTGTCTTAAAGACGTCTTATAGGTCTCAAAGATGTTTTTATGATAAAAGACGTATAAAAGGCAAAAAATCCTGATACTAACGTCTTCTGTCCTGAAGACGTCCTTAAGACTTAATGAGTTAAAATATTTGAGTCGGATAGGCATGGACGTCATGGAAACATGTTTTGCACGTCCCAAAGACGACTTGTATTCATTTACTTCCTGAGATATCTCAGAGATATCTTTAAGATAAAAGACGTCTAAAATATAAAAAATACATGACACTAACGTTTTCAATACTTGAAGACATTAAAATAGACGTATTCGGGACGTTCGAACGACGTCTTTAGGAGGACAATGTCTATGTACATCATGTCTTGTGGACGTCTCATGTTTGAAAGACGATTTTAAGACATTGGACGTCGATGAAACATCAATTGGACAGACATGGACGTCCCAAGGACGTCTTATACCCTGTGCGTACTTAAACATGTCAAAGATGTCTTTATCATGAAAGACGTCCAAAATATGAGAAAAGCCTGATATCGACGTCCTCGAGATATAAATACGAGGACGAAATCATTTTTGGGACGCCCAAAAGATGTATTTAAGGCGTCTTCGTTTGTCCAGTTAAGATGTCATCAAGATAAAAGGCGTCTAAAATACAACAAAAGCTCGACATTGATGTCCTCGTGACATAAAGACGAGGAAGAGATTATCTTTAAAGACACTAATTCGAAAAGACGTTCCAGAGACGACTTCTGTCCACGTCCTCATTTGGACATCTTAAAGATTTCTGTATCATAAAAGACGTCCAAAATATAAGAAAAGCCTGATATTGACGTTTTAAGAGTCTATATTCGTTCAACTAATTTTTTGTGGATGCTTTATGTCTAAAATACGTCTTTTAAATATAGGAATTTTACAAGTTATTAGTAGTACTAACATGGGCATCGTGAAAATGTCTTTTAGACGTCCCAAAGAAGACTTGTATTAATATATCCACTGAGATACACTTGAGATGTCTTAAAAATAAAAGACGTCCAAAAGACAATAAAAGACTGACACTGACATACTCGAGACTTGAAGACAAGAACAGAGACGTCTTTGGGACGCCCAAAAGACGTCTTTAAACGTCTTTGTCCAGTTAATTTTTTATGGACAATGTCTGATAGACGTCTTGAAGACATCAATTCGGGAAGACGTCCCGAGACGAATTCTGTCCACGTGCTCATTAGGACGTCTTAAAGATGTCTTCAAAACAAAAGACGTCCAAAAGACAGTAAAAGCTTGACACTGACGTCCTCGAGACTTAAAGGCAAGAGCAGAGACGTCTTTCGAACGTAAAAAAGACGTCTTTGAACGTCTTTGTCTGTCCACCCAAGTTTTTATGGCCGCTTCATCTCTGAAAGACGTCTTAAAGACATATAAGGCCCAATAGACACCAATTGGACAGACATGGACGTTTTAACAATGTTTTTTCGACGTTCAAAACACGACTTTGTCCCTCTGCCTAATTGATAATTTCTCGATTCTGAACAAATTTTGCTACGAAATTGAATAATAAATTACACTAAGAGGATTTCGCTGATCTAAATCCATAAGGTGGATAGAGCCTTTCTACATCGTCGATAGGGTAGACAGGATTAACTATATATTACCTAAACCTATCTAATTAATAGTAATAAGAGTTCTAAAATTTAATGCTAATTTTCTCAGATCAAAATACGATACCAGAGGCGAACTTGGACCTATAAATTGTAGTTTAAAAACTTCTTCAGATAACGGTATTCAAATCAGCAATCAAGTTCTGATAATTGAAAAAAACAATCATTCACATTTTTATAAATCGTGATCTGAATAAGCTTCAAATAATTAAGGGAGTAAGGGTTTCTATATGCATCGAAAAAATTTCGTTATTTTTTTTTTTGCTGCCAACCTCTCTTGTCTCGTTAACCCAGTAGGCCTCTTTCACCAGCACCTGCTCAGTGATGTTCTGTGGACAAAGAGGGACTTAAAACGAATCAACACTCATTTTCAAACTCGCAGGAATTTTCTCGATCGCACGCACATTTTCGTTCACACCTCCTTTAATTCTCGTCACTTTATTATTACAATAAATTGTAATTGGATCGCCTTCACAAATCGACACGGTGTCTTTTGAAAAGGATTTCCAATTAGTGCAACTGATAAAACACATAACAATCGTGCACACACTTTATATACAAAGTCGTATTATCTGTCACGAAAATGAAGATTAACAGGATGTCTAACAATAATTTTCGTGGAAGGTTAAAAATTATGTAATGACAAAAATTCTAAAAATGTTTATTATTACATTTTGTAGACTTGATTTATGAGTTAAATTAAACCGATGAAAACAAATCTGTGAAAATGTGAATTCATGCAAGGTCGGTGCAACTTACATTCTCAAATTAAAAATTGAAATAATACGAGTTTTTTAATTAAATTTCGCATGTTACTAGACATCCTGATGAACGAAAGCGTGAGTGATCGTACAAGTTTTCCATAAAATCTATTCGATTGCATTGGCAGAAGGCATAATGATTGATAATTCAATAGAGTTCTGCAACAACACATTTACAAATATATCCTGTGTAGAAATTCCGCGACCTGGCCCTAGCCTGGCTGAAAAACGTGAATCAGACCTAGGCCTTGTAATTTAAATTAAAAATATTATAGTTGGTACTGCAATGAAATATTTTCAATACTGGACTAAGGATCAACTCAGCATTTCATTCCCATACAGAATTTACCAGGCTTGAGCCTTGTCTCGGCCGTGACGGAATTTCTGCATAAGATTCAATGATAAAATATCAATTTATAAACTAAATATGCACTCATGCTCTGGATTTAGGAAATGATTTTTACCATGCAAAAATTATATGACCTGGCCCTGGCCTGGCATAAAACCTTTAATCAGATCTGGGCCTGGTCAGGTAGATAAAAGGTTTGGGAGATGTCATTGCAATTATTTGTAATATAAACAGGGCCCAGGCTAGGCTCAGCTTAGCATGCATAGTCAGTACTTGCCAGGCCTGGGCCTGGTTTAGACTATAGCCTTATTTTTGCATGGGTAAATCAATTTCAAAAAACTTTTTTATATTGTTGTTTCAGAACACTAAAAGTGAACATGCAAGTGAATTTTGTGCTCTTTGCGATGATTTGCAAATAGTCTTTTTTCTTTAATTGTCAAAACAAAAAAAGATAAAACATTATTATTGTATCTCTTGAATCTAGAAAAATTATTGCAAGAAAATTTTATTCTACAAATTTTTATCAGACTTTTATTTTATCTCTTTGAAAATAAGATCCATAAATGTTGCAAGAGCCAAAGTTAAATTTTTGTTTTTTCAATAAATTTGAATTTGAAAATCTAAAAAATATCTTATGAGGCTGAGAGGGTAAAACTCACCGCGATGGTTCTTGTGTCGTAGACTGGCGTACTGACAGAAGTCATTAATTTATATCTTTGCTTTCCTTGTTTACGACCGAAATTTCGTTCCATAAATATATTAGCCGTTTTGTTATTTTTTTTCCTAAGGAACTCCAGTTTTTGTTTTCTGCATTGATCTTGTTCCCAAAGCCAATCAGTCATCTTGGGATCTTCGACATCCGCATAAACTGGAGTCCAGATTGTCGGATGATCAGTTTTTTTAAGCACTAATGGTCTCGCCATCACAGGTATATAATTTAGCACCTGAAAAATGTTTATCATAAAATGAAGCATTTCTACTTCAAATCCCAAGACTCATCACTTCCCCAGAAAAATTAATATTTATCATGAAACTTTCAATAAATACGTATTTTTTATTTATTTCAGACTCTCCCTTTCCCAATTCATGAAAATTTGTCTAAATGTTTGAAACGAAATTATTAAAAATTATTTTCAAAATTCTTATTATTAAAAATATTAATCCAAAGGTCACAAAACCTTGACCATCTAAGAGAAGTCCTTGAGACGATATTAAGACGTCCATTGAACGTCCTAGAGACATCTTAAGGGCGTCTTTTGATTGTTTGGCCACTGAAAAGTTAGTTTTTTATTTGACATATAATTGAATCGACAAGGACAAATTGGACGTCTCCAGAACGTCTTTGGAACATCTTAAAGTTTCTCCTCCAACTAGATACAAGGTCATAATCATCTATATGAAGTCCAAGAAACGGCTCTAAGACGTCCACATCAGTAAAATTGATGTTTTCAAAACGTTTAATGTCTTAAAGACGTCTTTGGGAGATAAAATTTCCACAGGAAATCAATTGGACCATGGACGTCTTATAAACGTCTATGCTACCGTACCCATTGAGATATAAAGCTTTAGTAGCGTTCATGTTTTAAAGACGTCTTTGAGACAATGGATGTTTAAGAAACAATAAAAAGCCTCACAATAGAATGAAAGACATTGGACGTTTTTATAACGTATATCAAGGACGTTAAATGTCTAAGAGACGTTTTTTAGACATGAAACGTCCATAAGACAATAAAGAATCTGACAATAAAGTCCTCAGGAAGTCCCAAAGATGTCTCGGAGATGTTCAATGTCCCAGTGCCCAGCGGGTACATTTGATAATTATCAGCTGAAAAACCAGTTTGTAGGGAAACATGAGACGTCTTAATGGCATTGCAAAGACTCTCATCCCATTAAATAAAGGGACACAGTCATTTTCGCGGACATCCACGAAACGTCTCTAAGACTTCCATTTCAGTCTAATTGATGTCTTGAAAACGTCTCATGTCTTAAAGACGTCTTTGGGACGGGACGTCCACATTCAATCTATTAGACAGACATGGACGTCTTATAAACGTTTATGTTACCGTACCCATGGGGATATCAAGATTTTCTTGTGTTTTTGTTTTAAAGACGTCTTTGAGACAATGGATCTTTTAGAGACAACAAAAAGCCTCACAGTAGGATCGAGGACATTGGACGTCTTCGTAACGTTTTAAGAACCTTTTACGTATATCAAAGTCAGTCTTTTTGCTTTTGTTTGGACTTTTCATGTCTTAGAGACGTTTAGAGACGTTCAAAAGATTATAAAGTCCTCAGGACGCCCTAAAGGCATATGAGAGACATCCAATGACCAAGTGCCCCGTGAGTACTTTTAATAATTTTTTGCTAATAACCTAGTTGACACGGAAACACAACACGTCTTGAAAACATCTCAAACACTTTAATGTCAAGCTTTTTGTTGTCTTCAGGACGTCTTTTGCATAGGAGATGTCGTTAAGGTATAAGACGTCTTTAGGACAGGAAAACATATGACATCCTTAAGACGTCTAATGTCTCTGTGCCTAATAAGAAGTTTCTAATATTTAAAATTTGGTAAAATGCAATTTTTCGTACTTGTTCGCGAACTTCTGCCAGGGTAGATAAATGTACAAAAAATCCTCTATTAGCACAAGCCATCCACTTCACTTCTCTATAATCTGCAACTTCTTTTCCAATCAAATAAGTGAATATCCTCACTGGCATATCTGCCTCATCAGGATTATCAGGACTGGCATACCAATTATAATATTTAAAAGTGTCCTTGTAGTTTTCTGGAACTCCATCCGTAATCAACATTATAGCTTGATTGCAATCAGCACCTCTTTTCTCTTCTCGATAGGATCTTAACAGTTCAAAGGCCTGATTAAAAGCCAAGGAGAAATTAGCAATCCTTTCCGTCGTCATATTTTGAATCCCTTTCTTTAATTCTCTAATATTTGCTAAATTGGCCTGAACTAGATTATTTCCAAAACATTCTACAACCTGAAAAATAGAAAAGGATAATTGCGATTCAGTACACAGTTCTCTATCTAAATTTTTTTTTGCCTAATCTAGGTTCAGTCTAGCATCATCCTATCCTTTTTTATTTACTTTTTCCTGTACAAGTCGACCCAACCCAAAACCATTTCTCTGTTCATTTTAAGCAGTTTTTTTCGCTTTAAATGATCTTAATTATTTTTTCCAACCTAACACTTATCTATCCTTTTAAATGAATCTTTTTCTATCAATTATTTTAATGTTTTTTTAAATCTAACATCTAATTTAAGTTCATCTTTTTCAATCCTTTTCTATTCTTTTTCAATCCACATTCAAATGCCAAAAACATATTAATAAAAATCAATAATTAACTTTTGAAAGCTGTTAAAAATTCAGTGGCATGAATGGGAATTGATAGAATATTTCCTAATCGGATTTAATCCGATTTAATACCATTCATTCCGCTCCAATCCGACTTAATCAAATTCATTCTGCTTCAGTCCGAGACATGATTCCGAATGAATCCGAGCTCAGATTGATCGAAAGCGATTTTCTAATTCGGAACAATACGAATAATTTCGATCTAGGATTAACTCGCATATGGAGAATTCATTATAAAAAAATCCGAGCTTGAATTGATTCAGATTTATACAGATTAAAAACTTGTTTCGGATTCATTCGGATTAATAGCTCTGATTCGATCGGATTAAATACAAAGGGACACACAGATTGAGTTATCTTGGAAAAATTTTCGGATTAGAATTCAGTCCGAGGGAATCAGAGCTATTCCGAACCAATCCAAAAAACTTTTTGAATCTCCTTTTATGAAAAACAGTCAAAATTCAATCCGGCTTATTACGATTGATTCCGCTCCAATTCGCTTAATCCAATTCATTCCGTTTCAGTCTGAGGCATTAATCCGAATGAATCCGAGAACGAATTGATCGAAACCGATTTTCTAATTCTGATCAATACGAATCATTTCGACCTAAGATCAATTCGCATTAAGAATTCAGTTTAGAGAAATCCGAGCTTGAATATATTCAGATTTACACGAATTAAAAACTTGTTTCGGATTCATTCGGATTAATACCTCGGATTAAAGCCGAATGAAGCGGATTAAGACGGATTGATTTTTGATCGTATTTCATCAAACGAGATACAAAATATTCTACTATTGGTTGGAAATGATTCCGAATGGTTGGGGAACAAATTTGGGAATGGCTTGGAATATCTCTGATTTGATCGGATTGACTTCAAAAGGTACACACAGATTGAGTTTTCTTGGCAAAAGTTTCAGATTAGAATTGAATTCTGGCGAATCAGATCAATTCCGAGCCATTCCGAAATCTGTTTCCGAACCATTTGGAATTATTCCAAACCTATCCGATCGAGTCTCGTTTGATGGAAACTGGCAAAAACCAATCTGACTTAATCCGATCCATTCCTCTTCAATCCAAGGCATTTATCCAATTGAATTCAAATTCGGTTTGATTGAAACCGATTTTTTAATTCAGATCAATCCGAATCATTTCGGCTTCAGATTCATTCGCGATAAGAATTCAGTTTAGATAAATCCGAACTTGAATTGATTCAGATTTATACGGATTGAACGCTTGATTCGGATTCAATCTTATTAATGCCTCGAATTAAAGCAGAATGAATCGGATTAAGTCGCATTGATTTCTGATCTTTTTTTATCAAACAAAATTCAAAACGGTTTACGGATTAGCACAGAATGATTCCGAATAGTTCGAAAACAAAATCCGAATTGAAATGAATCGGATTGATTTTTAACCAAATTGCATCAAATGAAATTCAAAACGTTTTTCGTTTTCTTTCCGAAACAGATTTTTGAATTTTTTGGATTCATTCGGATTGAATTCCTTTCTGAAAATTTCGCTATAGAAGTCTCTGGTAAATTGTTAATAAACTTACGCTACTAGTTTCATTGGAGAATGTGATGATATTAACAAAATCGTTGTTTCCCAAAGTGTCCAGTATATTGTTCACAACATGCCTGGCAATTTCTTTCTTAATTCCTGTCATACTCCCAGATGTGTCAACAAGGATCAAAATATCTTTGGGACTTGTAGCTGCTTCAATATACCAACTTCTAGTTCTACAATCGAACAAATCTACTTGCTCGACATGCCATCTTATGGCAGGAAACTGTCTCATAAAACCAGTTGAACTTCCAAAATATTGCCATGATAATGAAGGATCCTGTTGATAATTATTTACAAAAATCTTGTCCAGTTCTTCAGACCACTTTATCGCTCTTATCACTTCTGGTGCACGATCGAAAACATTCGTTGGCACGTGAACTGCTGACATGCTTAAGTTCACAGGTCCACCGAAATGTGAATCATTAGTGAGAATAATACTATTATTTTTCGCATTTACGTATAAGAAATCTTCTGAAGGAACTTTATCAGGTGCTGATTCTGCCACTTTTTGCGCAACATCCATAATTCGCTGTTTATCAAAAAATTTATTTTATTTCTATCTGCATTTTGATATTTAGATCAATTATTATCATTTCGAGGAAATTACTTACCTTAATCGCAGATATTTTCGACTCCATCATCGCTTTTATATCCTTAGCGATTTCTCTAACCAGTGCACTTCCATCTTTTGCCTGCACAGTTGCGTATTTATAAGTTTCTTCAAATTTTTGTACATTTGTGGCATATTTTCCCAGCTGGGATAATTCGAAACCAAGTTTCCGAGCCCATGATTTCACTCTAGAAAATAATCGGATTAAAAGATACAGAAACTACTATTTTATTTAATTAATTATTAATTAATTAAATTAATTAATTAGACATAAAACATTATTGATTTTATAATTATACTCTGATTAATTGGATTTAATATACTTTTAGTTTCTGTATTTGAAAAAAAAAGTTATTTTGTATTACCAATGGACTTGAAAATTCGTAAAAAAAATTTAATTAGCTTTTGAATGATTTTTATTGATAGCAATTTTTTAGGTAAATAATAAAATGGTTACAATAGGTAAATTGATATTTAAACTCACGGGCTGAATGAAATTTTTTCACCACGTCCTGGTGCTTGAATGATGATGATAAATGCAAAAAGCGATAGCAAAGAGCACCTCATTACTTTGAAAAAATCACAATTTGTTCACGAAGTTGAAAGAAGGTCAGAAAAGAATGGAACTCAAAATGAAAATGTTTCACACTGACATTCGTCAAATGATTCTACGGTTTATGTTGCTTTTCTGTCCTCCCCGTTTCTCTATTGATTACTCTGCTGAGCTTGCGCGTCGATTCCGCAACACATAATTCTATCCCTTCTCCTTTATACAATTCCCTCCTATCAAAATACTCAGCTGATCGACAATAATAAGGGTGAAGTCACCTCCTAATAGAAAATAGTAGAAAATTCCATGCCCGTCGTTTAATTATGCAAGTAGACATTTTTATATCAGTTTCTATCATCAATTTCCATAAATTTTTAATTAATTAATCAACTTTTTCGTTCAAAAAGTTAATTAAATAATAGCTTCGTCGGTGAGATTTTGGAGAATTTTCTTAAATATTCTTAGAAATTGATTCCAGATTTTTAAAAATAATTTTGAATTCATAATAGTTAAAAGAGTGAAATGTGAATTTTCGTGAATATTTTTCTTTTAAAAAAAGTATTTTTAGTGAGTGTTGAAAAAGGTATTGATAGTAAGTATTAAAAGTATTGAAATAAGTATCATTCTATACGATAATACTTTCGCGTATCTTAGAAAGAAATATTCTAGAAAAATGTTGAAGAATTGATTAAAAATATTTGTTATTTTTGTAAACTTCTTTTACTTTAAAATACTAAGATAAAATATCTTATTCGAAATTTTTCAAAATCACTTCAGCTGGATAGTAAAAATTCAAAAATTTTCTCCACAAAATTACCTTTTCTTACTAATTGATAAATTTCAAATTCATCTGAATTTTTAAATAAAAGCTAAAGAAAATTTCCGAGATATTTAACTGAAACTGGAGATTTTTCAAACAAAAATTCAAAACTTCTAATTACATTAAAAATCTGAACTTAAATATTTTTATTGCATTTTAAAAAGTCATAATTAACAACATATAAATATTATAAATTAAATCTTACTTGCTAAGTCTAAATTTCATTATCAAAATTACTTTTAACCATATTAAATTGTCTAATTGCAGAAGCCAATCAGGTATAGAACTAAAAAATATTGATGTATATTTTCATCGTCATACCATAAATTGCTTAACTTATTACTAAAGGAATTTACAGAAGGTCCTTAAAACCGAAAGAATCAACAATATGAAACAAACTCTCAGATCTGAACTTCCACCACAAGCTTCGATTTCGTCTTCTAAGGGATGTTCAGTAAAACAGGATTCCAATCGTCTTCGTGGTAAATCATTCAATGGTATTTTATGACAGGGTCTACCTTCACTCGCATTCGTAAAAGTATCAACTTCAATAATCTCAGGTGTGACAGTCAATCTTGCATAACAGGTTTCATGCAATGTATTCACAACAACAAGGAGAAGATTCGTATGAGGCACCTAGAAATGTAGGAAGAATATTTACATTTATTTTGAAACTAATAAAGATAAGTGAGAACAAATGAACTATTAAATAACAACATTAAGTTACCGACAGTCGGTAATTTAGTAAGGATCAGAACCATTCAAGTTTTGATTTGATGGTAACTTACCGGCCAAAAGGGTTCTGATCCGCGCTAAGTTACTAACAGTCGGTAACTTAGTTCCGTACTCTAGTATTGATAGATAATATAGTAATTAACAAACTTTTTGACCGTAGAATGGTCTCGAACACTGGACTGAAGAGTTGGTAACGCCTTTCGCAGCTTTTTTCTGATCCATTATAAACAAAGTTCTTTTTTGATCGCAAGAAAACCTTTTCATCTCTTCATGTACCTGAGATAATGGTTCTTTGGGAATCTCGTCTTCAGGGTATTCGTCACCGTCATCAGCAAAAGATACTGGCAAGTTTATCAGCTGGACAGCATACCAGGCTATTCGCAATATGAGCCAGGAGAAGAGTTTCATGACATAGGCTAACGGATTTATTATCGAGCTAGCAGAGTCTGAGTTACCCTAATCGATAAAGAATCCTTAGTTAGATTTCAGGAAAATCAGTAAATATTACTTCCCAATGGGCAAAGAGATATCGTCATCTTTGGGACGTCCTAAAAACGTTTTGCGATCATTCATCTCTGTCCAATTGACGTCTTGTGGATGTCTCATGCCCTAAGGCCCTAAGACCTTTAAGGCCATGTCTGATTTTTCCGATCCCTACCTTACCGACACTCTTTTTCGCCCTTCGCATTTCCACATTAATTGAGATGTCGAGTTAAAATTTTGAGTAATTAAGTAAAAAGCAGTAAAAAACGGCTGTCTCGTCTAAAAGTTTTATAATTGTAAAGAAAATTTTTTTCGGAAATTCTTTTTTTTATGATTATAAATATTTAAGAGGAGATAAACGTTCCTTAGTGCTTTTTACTAATTTAATCAAATATTTAATTCGATATCTCAATTAATAAGGAAATGCGAAGGGCGTAAAAAAATGTCGGTAAGGTAGGGATCGGATAAGTAAGACGTGGCCTTAAAGACGTGCAACGTCACTATACCCATTGGCTTGTCGAATAAAGAATCCATTTCAACTTTCCCGTGGATTAGGATTCCAAAAATAAGCTTTTTGCTGTCTTCTGGACGTATTTTGTCTAAAAGACGTCTTTATAACATGGGACGTCTCCAGGCTCCAGGGTAGTAAAAAGACTTGTATATAAGGGCAGGAGACATCCTTGGGACTTTCCAAAGATGTCCAACGTTTCTGTACCCACTGGTTTTTTTGCTCTATGATCAACCCAGTAAAAATAGTTTTGAGTACTATAAGAGAGACACTTACAATAAATTCACAAAGAGCTTGATAATCGTAGATTTCCACTGCGGTAAATATTCCCTGTTTTACCAAGGAATTCATAACTGGACCTTCCAAAGTGCCAAGGAACTGACCAGTATCGTTGTGGGCTTCAGAAATAACAACGTAACCATTTTGATCAATCAAAAAACAATCTATCCATTGGAAAGTACAATTGAAATCTGCGTTTGGTGTTTTAGAGGTTATGTCTATGAAGCGATCAAAAAGAGCCTTCATTGGCATCTGGAAACCCACCACTGCAGCTGGGGCTTCAAGTCCACCATCCTGAGGAAATATCCCCATAGAAACTGTAACTATGGCATCGACCCCTGCCTCCCAGGGCACTGCAAATAATATTACTTTTAACATTTTTTATTTGGGCCTGGTAAAAGTTTCGGATTGGAATTCAATTCGATCGAATCAGAGCTATTCCGAGCCATTTTGAAATCAGTGTCCGAATCATTCAGAATCATTTCGAACTGATCCGAAAAATGCTTTGTAACTCGTTTGATGATAAATGGTCAGTAATCAATCCGATTTAATCCGATTTATTCCGTTTCAATCCAAGGCATCAGTTCGAATGATTCCGAACCAAGTTTCAAATTCTAATCATTCCGTCCTCGAATTCATTCGGATTGATTCCTCGGGTCGAAGCGGAATGAATCGGTTCAAATCGGATCGAATCCGAATAAATCCAAGTTCAGGTTGATCTAAACCGTATTTTCAATCGAAATGAATCTACACGGAGAAAAATGGATATTGAAAAGTAGATATTCAAATAAGAGATATTCATCCATAATATCTAGATATTGACACGCAATATTAAAATTTTTTTTTCAATATAGAAGATTTTTCCGAGAAGTAACATTTGATATTCAAGTTCAATAGTTTAGATATTGAAGCATGAAGTGCGCGCGCATATATATAAAGGTCATGTGATCACTTTTTCGCGCTCATTGAAATCTGCTTGCATGCTTGCAGCGTGCCGTAAAGAAAAATTTTGAAAGTTTCGTAAAAATTGTAATAAGTGTTTTCAATGGAATAAAGATCGGGTGTTGAACTTGAGATGCAGTAAGTAAAAGATATAAGTTATATATTTTCTCTATATATGTGGTTTATAGCCGAGAATGAAATCTAACCTTAGTGTTGAGGTTAATTTTCTAACAAAAACATTAAATTAATTTTAGACATGCCAAATAATGAAAATGAGAGCGAAGTATAAATCTGCTATATACTTATGTACATGATAAAATATAATTTGACTTTTTTCTAGAAACTGAATATATAGTTATTTCATAACCTTTAAAATAATTTTTTGAGTATCTTAGACACAGCTGTAATATCTATAACTTACCTTTTCAGTATACCTGATATTGATGTTCAATATCTGAGATAATCAACTTTAGTACCTCAATATCTGAGATACTGGTGGTTAATATCTTTTTTCAATATCTGCAGGCATTGAAGTAGAATATCTAAATGTTTGTCACATAGTTGAATGCTACTGACATTGTGCCTCAATATCTAGATATTATGGGTCAATATCCATTTTTCTCCGTGTAAGGTCGGAGTGATGCGGATTGATTAGAATTGAATCCTCGGCTTGAGGCGCGGAATAAATCGGTTCAAATAGGATCGATTTTTTAAAAACTTTTCTTCAAACGAGATATAAAACCTTTTTCGAATTGGTTTGCAATGACTTCAAATGGTTCGGAAACAGATTTCGGATTGGCTCGGAATAGGTCTGATTCGCGCGGATTGAATTACAATACGAAACTTTCGCCAGGGCATCTGACTAAAATTTTTTTTTGTACTAAAATCCATGAAAAATTAGATGCAATGTAGGTACGGAAATATAATCATATTGGATAAGGTTCGGAAAATGTATTCAATCCGATCCATTTCGAAATCTTCCTCCAAAGTATTCAGAACCATTTCAAAAGCTTTTTACCTCGTTCGAAGCTAATCGACTTTTAAAAAATAATTGATTAACCCCTCCTTAGAACAATGTACTCGATGGACCCAATTAAGATATATCATTGAAACCGATTCATTTAATAGGATTAAATTGGTGTACACCAATTAAATTCGATTTCAATCATGTTTTTTGAACAAGTCAATCGTTCTAAATCGTATTCAATCGATCATTTCCAAAAGGGCAGTTTCAAATCAATCCGATTCATTCCGACTCAGCCCGTATAGATCCAAGTGCAGGTTAATCTAACCCGTATTTTTAATCGGAATATATCGAAGGTCGGAGTGATTCGGATTGATTAGAATTGAAAACTTAGGTTAGATAAACCCGAGCTCGATTGATTCGGACTAAAGACTTTGTTCAGATTCATTCGGATTGGAGTCTCAGATTGAATAGGAGTGAATCGGATAGAGTGGGATTATCTTCCAACCGATTTGCATCGGACGAGATGCAAAACATTTTCCCATTCAATTGGGAATGTTCAGAACGTGCTAACAAAAAAAGCACGTCGGTAAGGTAGGAATTCATATGTGAGTATTTATATAGAATAAAATTGTCAATTATTTTTTTATCAAAATACATTGGATAATTACCAGTTATGGAAACACTGTTAGAGTCTATTTGATGTTGAAAAATGGCCCCTTTATACCAAGGCTCATTAACAGCTCTGTTGTGCAAATCTCCAAATGCAATTTTTCCATACTTATCATCATTGTCATCATTTCCGTTTTTTTCAGTTATGGGTTGCCACCTTGTGAGACCACTTTGTGTTGCTATGAATCGCAGAAATACTTGGTATGCTTTTGACAGTTCATTCAATTGGAAATCTCCAGCAAAGCTCTGATTGGTTGCCCTAGCATCAAAAACTAATAGTTGCATCAATTCTTCGTTGCAATAATATGATTCATTATCGAGAGTTCTTCTTGAGCAATTGAGTGTTGTATCGTTTCCATAAGATTCATATTGACTAGGCATATACCAAGAAAAACCAGGTTTTGCTATAATGGATAAAAATTTTCATAAGTTTAATAAAAATAACTAATAAAGTTTCTTGATTAATTTTAAAATTGATAAATACTAGTATTTTGTAGGTATTCGAGAAAATACAACAATTCATCTTCTGCTGTCCTAAATTCATGACCTTCAAGGTAATGATATCGACAATAGACCCAACCCGGATGTATCCTCCAATAATCACCAACGAATAAATCCAAGATATTGATTTTCTTATGTAGCGTTCTGCTGATTTCATCGCCCACCTAAAATCAGATACATCCTTGCATGTGACAAATTATAATCTTTTGGTGCAATTTTCGGGTTGAAAAATTTCTATAGGTTCTATTCCGACTTATTCCAAAATCTATTTCAGCGTCAATACCATCTATTTCGAATCTAATCCGTAGTCAATGGCCTTGGATTGGTCTCGCATTCGTTCGAATTAAATAAGCAATATAAATACGGATTAAAACAAATTCAATCTGATTGAAATTATTCCTTGGATTAGTGACGGATTCTTCCAGATTAATTTTCAAAGGGATGTACAAATTCAGTCAATTTGAACAAGTGATTCATATTGCTTTCGAATTCATTCGGATTGGATGCACAAACTGAAACTATGATCTCAATTTTCGGAATGATTCACATTGTTGCAGAAATAGATTTCGGATAGGCGTGGAATGAAATCCTATCCGAGACTTGCACTATACAGGTTAAGAGAAGTCCGTAGAACGTCTTCGAGACGTCCCGAAGACGTTCAATGTTCCTGTGTCTACTGGGTTAAAAACTAAAGAAAACTTAAGCTTAGATTTGTGCTTAGCGTACAAAAACACATAGAAAATGCTTATCCAATGGCCACAAAAACATTAGACGTCTTCAAAATGTTATAAGAACGTACCGCGGACTTCAAAGCCACCTTAGCGAAGGTATCGGATTGAAATTCATTTCGAGCGTATCAAAACTATTCCGACCCATTCCGGAATCTGTTTCCGAACCACTCCGAGTCATTCTGAACCAATTCGAAAAACGCTAAAAAATCAATCCGATTCAATCCGAAGTTTAATTCAATATTATTACCAGGGCAAGATTTTCTTTTATTATGATGACTTCTTATGTTCAGAAATAAAACATCTAAGCCCTGGTAAAAGTTTCTAAAAGTATTCAATCCGAATGAATCAGCGCGAACCTAAAATCTGTTTTCGAAACAATCCATAAAACATTTTTAATCTCTTGTTCAATGCAAATCGTTCGAAAATCAATCCGAATTCGAATTAATTCGAATCAATTTAGATTGAAAAGTTGGTTTGGATTGGTTCGGATTTAGTCAGATTGATACCTCGAATTAAATCGGATTAAGTAGGATTGATATTTGACCGTTTTTCATCAAGCGTGATACATACGTTTTTCAGATTAGTTTGGAATGACTCGGAATGGTTAGGAATCAGAATCTGGAATGGGTTGGAATAGCTCTGATTTGCTTGAAATGAATTTCAATCCGATATGATTGCCAGGGCAAGCTTTTCTTTAATAATGATGACTTTTTATGTCCAGAAATAAAACATCTGAAGCCCTGTTAAAAGTTTCGGAAAGGTATTCAATCCGCATGAATCAGTGCGAACCCAAAATCTGTTTCCGAACCAATCCAAAAAACATTTTGAATCTCTTGTTCAATGCAAATCGTTCGAAAATCAATTTGAATTAATTCGGATCTATTTGGATTTAAGATTTGGTTTGGATTCATTCGGATTGATGCCTCGGAATGAACCAAAATAAATCGGATTCTGTCGTATTGATTTGGACACAATAAGTGTGATATTGAAGTCTCTGAAACGTCATAAAACCATTCCTAGAACATCTAATGTCCCTGTATCCACTGACTAGTCGCATTCAAAAGACAAAACTCTTTTAACCTTGATCCAAGTCGTTCCATAATGTGGAAGGGCGACTGCGATTGCAAAAGGTGTTCCAGGTAATGGTCTAAAAAAGTAGTCTCGATGTTCCAAGGTCACTCTTCGATTATCATCATAGTGCAGTTTCACCGGAATGTCTTTCATACTGTCATTTGCATGGTCCACTAATAGTTTGCGCAGTCGCAGAACCTTTTCTCCAGGTTGGCTACAGATTATTACAATACATGATTTCTTTGTGAATTGTAATTACCCTGGCGAAAGTATCTGATAGGAATTTATCCCAAGCCAATCAGAACTATTCCGATTCATTCTGATATCTGTAACCGAACCAATACGAATCATTCCGAACCAATTCGAAAAACGTTTTGTAACTCGTTTGATGAAAAACGTTCAAAAATCGACCCCACCTAATCCGATTTAATCCGAGGCAACTATCCGAATGAATCCGAACCAATTCGAAACCAAGTTTTCAATCCGAATGAATCCGAGCTTGGATTGATCCAAACCGAATTTCCAATCAGAATCAATCCAAATGAATCCGAGCTCGGAATGATTCGGATTGAAAACTTGGTTTCGGATTGGTTCGGATTCATTCGGATAATTGCCTCGGATTAAATCGAATTAGGTCGGATCGATTTTTATCTGTTTTTTATCAAACGAGATACAAAACGTTTTTCGAAATGGTTCGGAATGATTCGCATTGGCTCTGATACAGATATCGGAATGAATCGGAATAGTTTTGATTGGCTCGGAATGAATTCCTATCCGATACTTTCGTCAAGGTTAACTATAAATTTAATGCAATTCTTATTGAAAATTTCCATACAGAAATATGTACATGAGAAGACAAAAAACCTGTTCAAGAGGGAGCCCTAAAGTAGTTTTCTACATAGGGAACTCTATAGGAACCCACATGGGTTCCTATATAGGGTTTCCAAATAAAAGAAAACTACAAAGAAATAAATTTGAAAACCTGTAGAGGTCAAACCGTAGTTAAAAATCCTCCTGGGAACAAGTTCTAATGTGGGTTCTCTTGTGGGTACCTGTCCGGAAATTTTCAATAAGGATGAATTTTACCGGGGTTCACTGTCGTCATCAAGGATCTCCACTTCGGTGAGGTCAACACTATTGTAATTGAGTTTAAGAACTCCTTTGTAAACAGGCCTCAGATCAGGATGCAAGATCACGTATCCATTATTGGAAACGATAAAAACGTATCCATTCACGCCAAGTTTAAAAGGTAGGGTTAACTTCCTTATCTCATCTATAGGAACGTCTGTCCCAGCAACTCCAAGAAGATTAGCTTTTCTCGTACGATTGTCCCTGTTTCCTTTAAGGTCAAAGACGGGAATGCTCACTGATAGGAGGAGTCTATATTCCTGATAAGACGTTGTATTTAAGTCCGATGGATCTGATCGCACATCTTCATCTTCGTGTAGCTACTTGTCACAGAAAACCAAAATGAGGATTAAACAGAAATAAGACTTTTGTAAGAACAATTTTCTGGACTTTAAATTATAATAATTGTTTTAATTTTACTTCGACCCTATTGGTCTGTAAAAATAAATTTTTGCGTTGTACTTCATCAGCCATAGAGAAAATATAGTGGGACACTAACAAGAGATAACTTCAGCATAACTTGGGATCGTGCAGGATAATTAACATAATTTCATCGGGTGAAGTGCCTATGCAAAATACTGCAATATCTACTATAGAGTTTGGTACTAACTACATACAACAAGCTACAGTGATATTAAGGCGCGCTTCACTGGGCTTTTACTAAAAACTAGATTCACTTTGAAGAAAAAAGATATTAGTGAATTTTGTACTCCATATTTATTTCCAATTGTGATCGATTTTATTCCCAGTTTACGCTGTAACATTGGATGCCTTAAAGACGTTTTTGAAACTAAAATGTTTTAAGAACAGCGAAAAGTCTAGAATTAAAGATCTCAAAATGCTTTCTAGACGTCTTAAGGACGTCCTAGAACTTTGATATCAAACTTCTTGTTGTCGTTTCTACGTCTAATGGCTATCAGACGTCTTCGAAATATGAGACATTCTTACGACAACGAAAATTGTGACAATAAAGTTCTCAAGACGTCCTGTGGACGCCCTAGGAACTCTAATATCAAACATCTCGGAGTCATTTAGACGTCTAATGTTTAATACATGTCTTTGAAACACGAGGCGTTCTTAGAACATCAAAAAATCTGACAATCAAGCTTTCAAGACGTCTTGAAGACATCCCAGGAACTATAATATCAAACTTATTGCTGTCATTTCTACGTCTAATGCCCAACAAACGTCTTTGAAACACGACACGTTTTTAGAACAATGAAATGTCTGACATTTAAGTTTTTAAGACATCTCAAGGACGTCCCAGGAACTTTAATATCAAACTTCTTGTTGTCGTTTCTACGTTTAATGCCTATCAGACGTCTTCAAAACATGAGGCTTTCTTACAACAACGAAAAGTCTTACATTCAAGTTCTAAAGACGTGTTGAAAACGTCACAAAAGTCTCCAATATCAAATTTTTTATTGTCCTATGCACTTCTCATGTTGAAAAGACGTTTTCGAAACATGAGATGTACTTAGAACTATCAAAAGTCTGACAATCAAGCTCTCAAGACGTCCTGAGAACGTCCTAGGAGCTCTAATGTCAAACTTCTTGCTATCCTTTGGACGTATGATGCCTAATAGATGTCTTTGAAACACGACACGTTTTTATAACAATGAAATGTCTGACATTTAAGTTTTTAAGACGTCTCAAGGACGTCCCAGGAACTTTAATATCAAACTGGTTGTTATCGTTTCTATGTCTAATGTCTATCAGACGTCTTCGTAACATAAGACGTTCTTACAACAACTAAAAGTCTTACATTCAAGTTCTAAAAACGTCTTGAAGACGTCCCACGAACTCTGATATCAAACTTTTCCTAGTCCTTTGAAAGTATAATGTTTGATACATATCTTCGAAACATGAGAAGTTCTTAGAACATCCAAAAATCTGACAATCAAGCTATCAAGACGTCCTGAGGACGTCATAGGAGCTGTAATATCAAACTTCTTGTTATCCTTTGGACGTATGATGCCTAATAGATGTCTGAAACACGACACGTTTTTAGAACAATGAAATGTCTGACATTTAAGTTTTTAAGACGTCTCAAGGACGTCCCAGGAACTTTAATATCAAACTGTTTGTTATCGTTTCTATGTCTAATGTCTATCAGACGTCTTCGTAACATGAGACGTTCTTACAACAACTAAAAGTCTTACATTCAAGTTCTAAAAACGTCTTGAAGACGTCCCACGAACTCTGATATCAAACTTTTCCTAGTCCTTTGAAAGTATAATGTTTGATACATATCTTCGAAACATGAGACGTTCTTAGAACATCCAAAAATCTGACAATCAAGCTATCAAGACGTCCTGAGGACGTCATAGGAGCTGTAATATCAAACTTCTTGTTATCCTTTGGACGTATGATGCCTAATAGATGTCTGAAACACGACACGTTTTTAGAACAATGAAATGTCTGACATTTAAGTTTTTAAGACGTCTCAAGGACGTCCCAGGAACTTTAATTTCAAACTGCTTGTTATCGTTTCTATGTCCACTATGTAGGCACAATACTTAGGACGTCTGAGAGAAGACTTTGAGACGTTACAAGGACGTCTAATGTTAGTCCAATTGACGTACCAAGGATGTTTAGTGTCCCAAAGACGTCCTAAATACATCTTTAAAACACAAGATACACCTGGGACGTCATCTGTACTGATATTGAACGTCTTGAAAAAGTACCTAGGACGTCTAAAAGACAGGTACCAAAAGATGTCCAAGAGACACCCTATAGACATTCCTATGATGTCTTTATATTTTTTGCCCACTGAGTAATGTCTATGAGACGTCTTCGTAACATGAGACGTTCTTACAACAACTAAAAGTCTTACACTCAAGTTCTAAAGACGTCTTGAAGACGTCCCACGAACTCTGATATCAAACTTTTCCTAGTCCTTTGAAAATATAGTGTTTAATACATGTCTTCGAAACATGAGACGTTCTTAGAACATCCAAAAATTTGACAATCAAGCTCTCAAGACGTTCTGAGGACGTCCTAGGAACTCTAATATCAAACTTTTTGTTATCCTTTGGACGTATGATGCCTAATAGATGTCTGAAACACGACACGTTTTTAGAACAATGAAATGTCTGACATTTAAGTTTTTAAGACGTCTCAAGGACGTCCCAGGAACTTTAATATCAAACTGGTTGTTATCGTTTCTACGTCTAATGCCTAACAGACGTATTTGAAACATGAGACGTTCTTACAACAACTGAAAGTCTTACATTCAAGTTCTAAAGACGTGTTGAAAACGTCACAAAAGTCTCCAATATCAAATTTTTTATTGTCCTATGCACTTCTCATGTTGAAAAGACGTTTTCGAAACATGAGATGTACTTAGAACTATCAAAAGTCTGACAATCAAGCTCTCAAGACGTCCTGAGAACGTCCTAGGAGCTCTAATGTCAAACTTCTTGCTATCCTTTGGACGTATGATGCCTAATAGATGTCTTTGAAACACGACACGTTTTTATAACAATGAAATGTCTGACATTTAAGTTTTTAAGACGTCTCAAGGACGTCCCAGGAACTTTAATATCAAACTGGTTGTTATCGTTTCTATGTCTAATGTCTATCAGACGTCTTCGTAACATAAGACGTTCTTACAACAACTAAAAGTCTTACATTCAAGTTCTAAAAACGTCTTGAAGACGTCCCACGAACTCTGATATCAAACTTTTCCTAGTCCTTTGAAAGTATAATGTTTGATACATATCTTCGAAACATGAGAAGTTCTTAGAACATCCAAAAATCTGACAATCAAGCTATCAAGACGTCCTGAGGACGTCATAGGAGCTGTAATATCAAACTTCTTGTTATCCTTTGGACGTATGATGCCTAATAGATGTCTGAAACACGACACGTTTTTAGAACAATGAAATGTCTGACATTTAAGTTTTTAAGACGTCTCAAGGACGTCCCAGGAACTCTAATATCAAACTTTTTGTTATCGTTTCTACGTCTAATGCCTAACAGACGTATTTGAAACATGAGACGTTCTTACAACAACTGAAAGTCTTACATTCAAGTTCTAAAGACGTCTTGAAGACGTCCCACGAACTCTGATATCAAACTTTTCCTAGTCTTTTGAAAGTATAGTGTTTAATACATGTCTTCGAAACATGAGACGTTCTTAGAACAGCCAAAAATCTTACAATCAAGCTATCAAGACGTCCTGAGGACGTCCTAGGAGCTGTAATATCAAACTTCTTGTTATCCTTTGGACGTATGATGCCTAATAGATGTCTGAAACACGACACGTTTTTAGAACAATGAAATGTCTGACATTTAAGTTTTTAAGACGTCTCAAGGACGTCCCAGGAACTTTAATTTCAAACTGCTTGTTATCGTTTCTATGTCCACTATGTAGGCACAATACTTAGGACGTCTGAGAGAAGACTTTGAGACGTTACAAGGACGTCTAAAAGTATAGTGTTTAATACATGTCTTCGAAACATGAGACGTTCTTAGAACAGCCAAAAATCTTACAATCAAGCTCTCAAGACGTCCTGAGGACGTCCTAGGAGCTCTGATATCAAACTTCTTGTTGTCGTTTATACGTCTAATGCCTAACAGACGTCTTTGAAACATGACACATTTTTGGAACATCCAAAAGTCTGACATTCAAGTTCTAAAGACGTCATGAGGACGTCCCAAAGACTCCAATATAAAGTTTTTTATTGTCCCATGAACGTCTCAGGTTAGAAAGACGTTTTCGAAACATGATTAGTTCTTAGGACGTCTTCAAGACTTCCAATGTTACTTCGCTCACTTGGGAGTATCTATCTCTTTTCTCCCAAATACAGATTGTTATTTGGAAAACTATTACAATTTGGAAGCATGCGCTTGACCCTTTTTATTCGTTGACTACAGGTTTTTGAGGTATTTGTGCAGGAATCTGGACTAAAAATAAGTAGAAAATAATGAGAACAAAATCATAAAGAACACCCAGAAAAACGGGGTCAGAGGGGAATTCAAAACCTGTTTAATGTAGATGGAGTCTTCGTTAACTCTTACGCCCAGCTCTTTTCCTTTTAGATGTTTCTGAAGACGTGACATTTGCTCCTCGTGCTCCATTACCAACCAGAGCCACGTGGAAAGTGCTGGATTCTAATGAAATTTTCTCATTTAAGAACCGAAAGAGCAAGAATGTTCAGAAAAATGCTCCGATATTTTGCTCATTTTCATATCCACCATTTCACTCTTATCCTTTCGGTCAGATTTGGACATATATTTTCATAACAGTTTTCATATATTTTATGTCATGACTAGGGTAATTAATATTCTTATAATTAATATTTTTTAATAAAGCAGGATGGCCACTCACCCGTAAAATTAAGATATTACTTTTAATTCTTTTTAATACACAATCCTTTCTCCTTAAATTTTTTAAAATCTCAATGAATTATACAATTTCTAAATTTACTTATTCTAAAATATTTTTTCGAACCATTCGGGATCATTACAAACCAATTCGAAAATGTTTTGAATTTCGTTCGGTGGAAATTGGTTGAAAAACAGTCAGACTCAATTCGAATAAGTCCGGATGAATATAATGTAGGAATGACTCGGATTGAAATTTTTTTTAGATAAACCCGAAGTTGGATTCATTCGGATTCATTCGATTTGAACATAACAAAACAAAATATTTCTTTGAGACATGAGACGTCTTTATGGCACCAAAAAAATCTCCGCTGGACATCCTCAAGGTGTTCCAAAGACGTCAAATGTCCGTTTCCATTAAGATATGTAAACTAAAAAGTGGGAAAGGTCGAGAAATAAAGATTTAATTCAGAAATATCAAAATATTGCGATTCTCCCAGTAGAAACTTGTTGGACGTCTTTGGGACGTCTCAAAAACGTTCCGAGGACTTCAATACCAGAAATTAGCTGTATTTAGGACGTTCGTGTTTTACAGACGTCTTAAAAGACATAAAAAAAATCCAGAAGGAAGGAAAGAGATTAGAAAATTTGAAGTCCCTAGGACGTCTTAAAAGCGATCCAAAGACGTCTAAAGTCCTCATGCCTATCGAGTTTAATTGTTCAAATATTTTAATATTCTTTGAAATCTGGGGACACCAACCTTTTGTTATTCTTTGGACGTCCGAAGTCTAAAAGACGTCTCTAAGAGATGAGACGTTCTCAAGACAGCAAAAGAAAGACGTCTCAGAGATGCTATATATTCCCGTACGTACCCAATAGGCGCAGGGGCATTGGACGTCTTTGGGACGTCTTAAAACCGCCTCGAGGACTAATGGCACTAATGTCCCTGTGCCTACTGGGTAGTGGATAGTGGCCACCCTTTATAGAAATATAGGAATTTCAAGCAAGATTTAAATCTTACCGTGATATCGGCATATGCGTGGGTCCATCTTACCGGATGTTCCACTCCTTGGAGCACTAATGGTCTGGCTACAACTGGAATATATTTTAACACTTGCTCCCTCACTTCTTCTTGATTATGAATATGGGCATAATATCCTCTATTCAAACATGCCATCCACTGTATTTCACGTACCTTCGTTACTTCTTTGCCCAAAAGATACGTAAACACCCTTACCGGAATTTGCCATTGTCCAGTGCCATTTTCTGGCCAATTCCAAGTTCTGAAAACCTGTATTGGCAAAATAAAAATAAAATTACATCATGGGATAGAAGTTTGATTACTTTCTTGGTTAGAGTTGCTAATAAAAATAGTAAATTGTCGTAATATGCAGAATATCCCTAGTGCAAGTTTTAAATTGAAAAAATTCTATCCGTACTATTCCGCGCCATTTCAGAATCGGTTTTTGCAAAACTGAGTGCTGTTTTAAATTTAATTGTATGTTCTGCATTGAGGCGGATTAAGAAAGATAATTTGAATTTATTTATATTGAGCTTTGGTTATAACACGGATTGAGACGAATTGCAAAAAGGATTCAAATTGATATCGTATTCAGTCGGATTGAATTTTAACGAACTTACGGATTGAGCCGGTTTGAAATGTTTTTCAATCGGATTCGACTGAATTGAACTTGAACTGATTCGTCTCGGATTCGTTCCGCTTGAATTTGGAGTGAAAGCACGGATTTGAAATTTTTTCTTAGAGAGCCTTGAATTCGTTCGAATTGAATTTGGATGGGAGTACGGATTGGAAATTTTTTCACGAGGAGTCTCAGATTCGTTCGGATTAAATTTCAAGTAGACGAAATGTAAGACTAAGACGGATTAGAACAAATTTGTCGTATTGTGTTTCACTTTTCGTGCAAATTGAGATAAATTGCAGAATTGCCTCGGATGGGTCTTGGATTTGATGAATTCAATTTTATTGGTCACACAAATCAATAAAGTTTGAATTACATTTTCGAATACACTCCAGATTTCGGATTGAAATTCAATCCGAGCGAATCAGAGTCATTTCGAGCCACTCGGAAATCTGTTTCCGAATCATTCCGAACCAATCCGAAAAACGTTTGGAACCTCGTTTGACGCAGATCGGTTAAAAATCAATCCCGTTAAATTTGATTCATTCCGTTTAAATCCGAGACAACAATCCTAAACCGAATCATTCCGAACCAATCCGAAGAACGTTTTGAACCTCGCTTGACGCAGATCGGTTAAAAATCAATCCCGCTAAATTTGATTCATTCTGTTTCAATCCGAAACAACAATCCTAATGAATCTGAACTATGATTTCAATTCGAATTAATTCGAATAAATTCAAGCTCGAATTCTCTCAATAAAAATTTCAGAAATAGTATCCACTCTCTAAATATGAATCAGTCGAAATCTACTGATTATCAGTGAAATTTGACTGATTCAGTGATAATTAACTGACTCAACAGTGAAATTATTTTTTCCACTGATTTAATTAGTGATAATCAACTAATTTGACAGTGAAATATATTTTTTAACTGGTGAATCAGTGAAAAGGCAAATCACTGATTCAATCAGTAAAAATTTGACTGATTCAGATTTAGAGAGCATACATGAAATATTGTTTATAAAAATCATAATAAAATTGATTATTAAATGCGAAAAGCATCAATAAATATTGTTCTGAACACTCGGTATGTACCTCAGTAATATTACTGGCGATTCCGTCAGTGACGAGCATAATCAATTGATTGCAGGGAGTCTGGGGTCCACAGCCGCGAGTCTCTCTGTAGTTCTTCAGAAGAGTGAACGCCTTGATAAAAGCTTCCGTTATATTTGCAACTCCTTCCGGCTTCATCTCCAGCATAAGGTCACTGAACTTCTTCAAATTTTCCGGCGTTGCTTGGATCAATCTATCTTTGAAACAACGAACAACATCCTCAGTAGTCCCAGAAAAATTCATAATTGCGACAAAGTCGTTATTTGAAAGTGTCTCCATGATAGATGTCACTGTTGCTCTTGCTTAAACAAATATATCAAATATATAAAACACAAAGGAAAATTTATATCAGTAAACAAAAGTTCGGGATTGGGAGTCAATCCGATTGAATAAAAGCTATTCCGAACCGATCCGAAAAAGGTACTGAATCTTATTTGATGCAAATCGGTTCAACATCAACATAAATCAATCCGCTTCATTCTGGTTCAATCCAAGACTTTTTTTCGAATAAATCCGAAACGAGTTTTTAATCTGAATGAATTCGATCCAGTAGTATTTTGACTCCGAATCAATCCAAATGAATCTGAGGTCAGAATGATCGGATTGAAAATGCAATCGAGTCGAATTCAATCGGATTAAGGTATTAGATTAAATCAGAATAAGGCGGTTTTATTTTTAACCGATTTGCATCGAACGAGATTCAAGATGTTCTTCGGATTGGTTCTGAATGGTTCGGATTCGCTCGGATTGGAATCTTTCCGAACGTAATTATTGACAAAAATATAATACCGATAGATTTTCCTATTCCAGTCATACTTCCACTGTTATCAACCAAAATAACCATATCTTTACTGCAAGTAGCAGCTTCGATGAACCAACTTCGAATTCTACAATCATAAAGATCCACGCCTAACTTGTTTTTATCTTTTGGCTTTAGAGTTTTCCATCTCATAGCTGGATACTGTCTCAGCATTCCAGTAATTGAACCGAAATATTGCCACGATAAGGCCGGATCTGATCTGTTTAATATTATAATCATTAGTGTAAAAACTTTGTTCACGAAGTAAAAAATATTTTTAAGGTTACGCATCACTCATACGATTCCTACCTTACCGACACTTGTTCTTTTGTCAAAAAATATCCATGCATGCATTATGTTCTGTATTATTACGAATCTAATCCGGATTCAGAGGTCTGCATTGGGCTTATATCCGTTCAAATTGAATTTGGAGAGAAAGGACGGATTAAGACGGATTGGATGCGCATGACTCGAATTAGTTCGGAAAAAAAAAAAATTAATCCGCGTTAATACGATTCATTCCACTACAATCCGACTTGATCCAATCCATTCCGAGGCATCAATCCGTCAAGAATCTCAGCTCGGATTGATGATACGGATTAAGACGGATTGATTTTTTATCGTTTTTAAACGAGGTACAAAATTTTCTATGGATCAGTTCGGAATGATTCCGTATTATACAGGAAACAGATTTCAGAATGGCACGGAAATGCTCTGATTAGATCGAATTGATTTCCAAAACGACATCCAGATTGAGTAATCCAGAGAAAATTTTTGGATTAGAATTCAGTCTGAGCGTATCAGAACTATTCCAAACCATTTTGGAAAGCGTTTAGAATCTTGTTTGTTAAAAAACGGTTAAAAATCAATACGCCTTAATCCGATTCATCCCGCTTCAATCCGTATTAAACCGATGCATTGAACCGAATGAATCCGGGCTTGGATTGATCGAAACCAATTAGTTAATTCGGATCAGTACGAATCATTTCGGCCTAGGATTAATTCGGATTGAGAATTTTGTTTAGAGAAATCCGAGCTTGGATGGATTCAGAATTACGTGCATTAAAAGCTTGTTTCGGATTCATTCGGATCAATACCGCGGATAAAATCTAAATGAATCGGATTAAGTCGAACTGATTTTTGACCGTTGTTAATTCAACGAGTATCAAAACATTGTTTGGATTGGTTTGGAATAATTTGGAATGATTCAAAAGCAGATTACGAAATTGCTCGGAATAACTCTGATTCGATCGGATTGCCATTCAAAGGGACACACAGATTGAGTTTTCCTGGCAAAAATTTCAAGTTAGAATTCAATGCTAGCGAATCAGATCAATTCCGAGCCATTCCGAAATCTGTTTCCGAACCATTCGGAATTATTCCAAACCTATCCGATTGAATCTCGTTTGATGAAAACTGGCAAAAACCAATCTGGTTTAATCCGATCTATTCTGCTTCAATCCGAGGCATTAATCCAATTGAATCCAAATTCGATTTGATCGAAACCGATTTTTTAATTTGGATCAATCCGAATCATTCCAACTTCAAATTCATTCGCATTGAGAATTCAGTTTAGATAAATACGAGCTTGAATTGATTCAGATTTATACGGATTGAACGCTTGATTCGGATTTAATCGCATTCTTGCCTTTGATTAAAGCGCAATAAATCGGGTTAAGTCGGATTGATTTTTGATCGTTTTTATCAAACGAGATTCAAAACGTTTTTCGGATTTGTTTTGGAATCATTCCGAATAGTTCGGGAACAGATTTCGGAATAGCTCGGAATAACTCTAATTCGTTCGAATTGAATTTCAATTCGAAACTTTTGTCAGGGTTGTTTGAAAAAGTTCCTCGGATTGGTTTCGAATTCGTTAGGATTGAATTTTGAATTCATGCGGAGTAGGTCAAAATAGCTTAAACAAATGTTGAACTGGATATCTCATTCCGTACGGACATTAGTTTACAGAATTCAATGTCGGTAAGATAGGAAACGAGTGAGTGACAATGGCCTTAATCGAACCTGTAATTTTGCCTGAAGGTTTCATCTAACGATTCAGACCAACTTATAGCTTCGGCTACAGCTGGAGACAAATCGTAAACATTGGTTGGGACGTGAACTGAAGAATATTCTACGTTCACAGGAATGTTGTAAAAATGTGAGTCATTCACTAAAATCATTTCTCTGAAAAAATTAAAAAATTAAATTTGCTCTAATTTCACTCATTTGATTAACAATACCTATTTTCAGTCTATACCTATAGGTGATATTTCGCAAGTTCTCTGGGAGAGCTACAATCTCGTCTAATGTGTTGCTGAATTTTCCACTGACATAGGACATGCCTTCAAAACTTTTTGGTGCTTCATAAGACTCAGCTGCAATTTCTGCCGCTTGTAAAATGCAACGCACAGCATCCATCTTCGAACGCAACATCCGTCCGACACTCTCACTGATTACATCAATCAATTCATCACCCGACTTGCGGACCACCTTTGTATTCATTGCTGTGTAACGCTGAACGATCATCAAATTAAAAGGAATGACAAACATTTAAAGCAGGCAATTTCGATTGTCAAAATAATTTCTTTTGATAAAATGGTACGTTGTTGGAAAAAATTGGCTTTAGGGTCCAAAAAATGATTAAATTGATTTAATCAGACGTTTCGACTCAGGCCTTTTTTGTATTTTCAAAATTTTAATAAATATGAGCCCTTATTAGTGCCACCCTTTTTTGTATTTTCTAGATTTTAATAAATATCACTGATGAGGGCTCCGATCTGAGCCGAAACGTCTGATTAAATTGACTTAATAATTTTTGGACCCTGAAGCCAATTTTTTCCAAAAACGTACCATTTTTAATTATTTATTTTATTTATAATTTTTAATAATTTCTTTTTATTTGAAATAATCTCGTGACTACGAGGATGTTAACGTCTTTAGGACGTTCTGAAAATTTTAATGTCAGGCGTTATGATGCATGTAGACGACCTGTGTCTGAAAGATGTACGAAAAACACTAGACGTTCTCAAGAGAGCAAAAAATCTGATATCTAAGTTCGTGAGACGTCTTTAGGACGCCCCTGTACTTACTGTACAGTGTCAGAGATAACGCAGTAGTCACAAAAATAGAGGACGTCTTTGCGACATCTACAGGGCGTCACAAAGACGTTCTATGTCTCGTTAAGACATTTTTAAAAAAATGTTGCAAAAATGTCCTAAAAATATCTTTACGACGCGGACATCGGACGTTTTTGCGATGCCCTAAAGATGTCGTAAAGACGTCCTCCGGCTTCGTGCTCTCTGGGGAGGGACTTTGGGGGTCTTTGGGATGTTTCAAAGACGTCTGATTAGTCAAGATTTTTTCTGTCTGGACAACGTCTTACGTCTTCAAGGCAACATTCAGACAAAAGACGTCCAGTGAACATTAAAAAGCCTGCCATTTAAATCTACAGAATTTAAAACATATATGGATATTTAACATTATTATTTATATTATATAATTATTATTATTATTATATTTATTATTATTTAAAGACATTAGACGTCTTTGAATCGTTTTAAGAACGTCCCGGGAACTTTGACGTTTTTTGTATTTTTGTTAGTTCTGGATGTCTCATATCTTGAAGACGTCTGTAAGGCATAGAACTTCCTCAGAACAGCCAACTTTTGTTATTAAAGTCCTCTAAACGTTCTTGGGACGTTAAAAGACGTCCAAGAAGTTCCTACTAAACTGTTTTGAAAACGTATTAGGTCTTAGTGACGTCTTTTAGACAAAACATGTCTAGAAGAGAACAGAAGTCTAACATTTATGTCATCAAGACGTCTTTAAAACGTCCAAAAGATGTCTAATGTCCTCGTGCCCACTGGGTATTTATATATAAAATATATAACGTTACTTAGACGTCTCAATAGTGTGACATGGGCTTCAATTTCAGTTATTTTCTATTCTGAGAACTTCTCATGTCTCTCAGATATCTTCTCAACAGAATACATCCAGAAAACAACAAAAGGCCTGACATTAAAGTTCTGAGACGTTATTTAGACGTTTCTACGACGTCTAATGTTCCTCCGCATGCTGATTTATCGAAATAAAAAAATTGGTTATCACTTTTGAATTACTTACGGCTCTTAATTCACTTGGTTGTGCTACCGAATTTGCCATTTCCCAAAGTTCACGTCCTAGTCTTTCGGCCCATTGATCAACACTGCAAAATAAATTAATTAATCAAATAATTAAATTACAGATCCTTTTTCAAATTATCATCTTCTTGCTCCACATGTATTTACGTGAAAATCTTGATCTAATTGAATTATTTTAATTCTTATCATTGAAATGGATTGAAGTTATTTATCCAATGCTATCTATTGCCTATCCAGACTAAAAACTTTCTATCTTTTGATATCCTTTTATGCTTGATATATCGGTGTATTTTTCATCCAAGTCTATCCATGTATATTCTATTCATTTTCTTATCGATTTTCAATCCTGTTTTTCAAATCCAGATTTTTTTTATTCATGTTTATTCTATTCTGTCCTGTTTTTAATTTTTAATTATTTTATCATTTTTTCTATCCAAATCAATTCTTCCCTTTTCAACGCACCCTTTTCTATCAGAATCTATCCATATTCTATTCAATTCCAACTCAAGCTCATGCATCTGATATTTACTTCATTATCGCTTCTCTAATCTACAATTATTCTATCTTTGTCAGTCCACCATTTTCTATCAATACGTATGCAAATCCTTCTCAGACTAATACTCTTATATATCCGAATGAATCTAAGCTCGGATTGATCGAAAACGAATTTTTAATTCGAATCAATCCGAATCGATTGATTTTTGACCGTTGTTAAGTCAACGAGTATCAAAACGTTGTTTGGATTGGTTTGGAATAATTTGGAATGATTCAAAGACAGATTTCGGAATGGCTTGGAATAACTCTGATTTGATCGGATTGACATTCAAAGGGACACACAGATTGAGTTTTCCTGGCAAAAATTTCAAATTAAAATTCAATGCTAGCGAATCAGATCAATTCCGAGCCATTCCGAAATCTGTTTCCGAATCATTAGGAATTATTCCAAACCTATCCGATTAAATCTCGTTTGATGAAAACTGGCAAAAACCAATCTGACTTAATCCGATCTATTCTGCTTCAATCCGAGGCATTAATCCGAATGAATCGGAGAACGAATTGATCGAAACCGATTTTCTAATTCTAATCAATACGAATCATTTCGACCTAGGATTAATTCGCATTAAGAATTCAGTTTAGAGAAATCCGAGCTTGAATATATTCAGATTTACACGAATTAAAAACTTGTTTCGGATTCATTCGGATTAATACCTCGGATTATAGCCGAATGAATCGGATTAAGACGGATTGATTTTTGATCGTATTTCATCAAACGAGATACAAAATATTCTACATATTGGTTCGAAATTATTCCGTACGGTTCGGGAACAGATTTCGGAATGGCTCGGAATAGTTCTGATTCGATGGGATTGACTTCAAAAGGGACACACAGATTGAGTTTTCCTGGAAAGAGGTTCAGATTATAATTCAATGCTAGCGAATCAAATCAATTCCGAGCCATTCCGAAATCTGTTTCCGAACCATTCGGAATTATTCCAAACCTATCCGATTAAATCTCGTTTGATGAAAACTGGCAAAAACCAATCTGACTTAATCCGATCTATTCTGCTTCAATCCGAGGTATTAATCCAATCCAAGCTTGAATTGATTCAGATTTATACGGATTGAACGCTTGATTCGGATTTAATCGCATTAGTGCCTTTGATCAAAGCGGAATAAATCCTATTAAGTCAAATTGATTTTTGATCGTTTTTATCAAACGAGATTCAAAACGTTTTTTGGATTGGCACAGAATAATTTCGAATAGTTTGGGAACAGATTTTGAGATAGCTCGGAATTATTTACTTCATTCTTTTTCTATTGCTTCTCTAATTTACAATTATTTTATATTTTTCAGTCCAAAATTGTCAATCAATATTTTTCTTTTTTTAAATATACCTTTCTATCTACACCTATGCAATTATCTTCAATGTTTATCATATTCTAATTTTTTTATCTAAGAAGTCCTCGAAAAATTTATTCAATGATACAAAATATCGAGAATAAAGTGATGTACTTAGAATTAAACAAATTCAAATGTCGTATCAAACATCAAAAAGAAAAAACAGTTTATAAATAATAAAAATATTAAAAGTTACAAATATATAGAGATAGCATTTTTTATCATTTTTTAAAACATGCAGATAGAAACAGATTAAAGACATATATGCATCTACATTACAATGAATTAAATTGTACCATATTCTATCCGTTTATAAATATCTTTTTGACTTATAAATATTTATATAAAAATGGGAAATTATGTTTAGTATGGACTGTTTTCATCTTTATCGCCTATCCCACTGGGCACAGAGACACTGGGCGTCTGTAAGACGTCTTTGGAACGTCCATGAGATTTTAATATTACTCTCTAAATTTGAATCAGTCAAAATCTACTGATTATCAGTGAAATTTGACTGATTCAAATAGCTAAAAAGAGGTTACTGTAAATCAGTCAAATTCCACTGATTATTTAAGTGAAAATTGACTGATTTGACAGTGAAAAATATTTTTTCACTGATGAATCAGTGAGAAATCAAATAACTGATTCAATCGGTAAAAATTTGACTGATTCAGATTTAGAAAGTAGGCTTTCTGTTGTCTTCTGAACCTCTCTCGTCTTGAAGACGTCTTGAAGACGTCTTTCACACATAGAACGTCTAGGAGGCAAAAAAATCTGACAATAAAGTACCTGGACGTTCTTAAGACGTCCCTAAGACGTTCAGTTTCTAGAAATAAAGACTTTTCTTTACATAAAAATTCTTTAAAAAGTGTTTTATAAGTAATCGATAATATTTATTCGTATGCAAAATGAATTATTCTACTATTTTATAAATACAAATCAAAACCTACCCAGGGGGACAGGAACATCTGACGTCTTAAAAACGTCTTAAGGACGTCCAGGAAATAAAAAACGTCTGACAAAAAAGTCCCAAGACGTTCTCAAAACCTCCGATCATTCTAGATCTCTGACTAAAATTCTAAGCATAAGTCAAAATATTTGATAAATTTCTCCTTTTTTAAACCACCCAGAAATATATTGTGTACACTTGTCTAAATATTCAAAATTGCTTACATTTGGGAATCCCGGGCGAAACATGTGTTCACTATCACTAAAATGAACCACCACTTGGGCAGCGTCTCACAGAAACATCCCATAATTTATTACCATTTATGAAGTCACTAAATGCAAAACTCTCTTTTTGATAAATATTCATTACAACATTTTTTAGTGATATTTAAGAGCGCGTTCTCATTTTTTGAGAATTATTGTTCTTTAGAGACAGCGAAGCGCTTAGTTGTATTAGGAATACTGCATTACCTCTAAACTGATCTATCTATGATTATTTTTGGTCCATGAGCAGGCCCGATTTGCCGGAACACGCGCAAGCCGGTGTTATATTTATAAAATCTCTGCACCCATTGCCGGCACTGCATTCACGTCGACCACGGAAAGAAAAAATCTGTTGCATTTACTGAGTCCAAAAGTTGGAATAGTTACAGCATTGAATTTCAGTAAATTTAACAGATATTTTCGTAAAAATAAGTACTAAAGTTCCTGTAAATTTTACAAATCTCTTTTCTGATTATACTCTAAAAAATAACTAGTGAGATTAACCAGTTGACTGGTTAGCTAAAAAAATTACTAGTTTTTTGGTGAAATTAAACCAAATCCTTATCAATTTTACTAGTTTCTTCAGTAAATTTCACTAGACACTAGCTAGTAATTCGAGTTTTTTGTACAGTGTATCCAAATCTACATTAATGGAATTTGATTTTGAATTAGTTAAAAGTACTAGTTATTCCTGAACTAGTTAGCACTGATATATTTGTAAAATAAAAATATACTAGTAATCTTGATAGCCAGCCATTCAACTGGTTAATCTTATCAATTTTATTTCGGTCTTGTTTAATATTTTCACCCTCTAGATATTAAAGATGTTTTCTTCGTGATATCCATCACTCTAAAAACAGACTATTGACTATCAAATGATTCCTTTCACTATTAAAGGATTTTCTACTCAAAACTGGCCTGAGAGGAAATCCATTAACAGTTAAAGGATGGCCGTTTCAAATGCTGTCCATTTAATCTCAAAATATTTCCTTTGGTCTGGATACGAAATCCTTTGTCGTACAAATAAGGAAATATAATTTCGAGGATAAAAGAAAAAAAAATTATAATGCTTCGATTTTCAGAAGCAATAAAAAGTGAGGTTATGTGGATAAAAATTGTTTGTTGTGGTATACGTATACAGTATACTAAATAATAAGAAATAAGATTGATATGAGATGTTAGTGTTAAATTTGAATATTTTAAAAATAAAACGCCGTTTTTTATGCGAGTGTCACTGTCAGCATAGTGGTAGCAATGAAATCAGCTCCATCTTAGTAGAAACTGTTTTGACAGTAGATTTACATTTGTTTATGGGAAACGCACTAAAGTCAAGGTAAGTTAGTGAAAAAAGGTGTTAATAAATCAAGGATGTTTATATTTTACACGAGCGTCGCTGAAATGTCTTAATTTCTTATCATTTATTGTTAAATACAGCAGTCTACAAACTGGTAAAGAAAATACGTGCATGTACCTGTTTGTAGATAGTCAGGTTTAAAAAACAATTCTAACGTGTTTTATCTCTGTATTTATGTTTATTTAGTAAATTATTAGTCAATTTACGACTCTCCGATTGTCAATCAATTCTTTTATCGATTATAGCCTCAAAAAGTCAGTAAAAGTCAGCTTAACCTATTATTTATCATATGGCTATTTTTCTCTTGCTCCATAAAAACATGGATTACTAAATAAACATTATTATACCATAAATTCATATTCATTGCATTATATATTCTATTTAATAAAATAGTTCATATGGAAAAAATGTTTGAAAATTCTTTTTTTTATTTAATCCTCTGTATTTTACTCTGCCCTCCCTGGCGAAACTATCGGATAGGAATTCATTCCGAGTCAATCAGAACTATTCCGATATCTGTATTCAATCCAATCCGAAAAACGTTTCGTAAATCATTCGATGAAAAACGGGAAAAAATCGATCCGACCTAATCCGATTTAATCCGAGGGAACTATCCGAATTAATGCAAACCATTCCGAAATAATCCGGGCTCGGATTGATCCAAACCGAATTTTCAATCAGAATCAATCCACATGAATCCGAGGCCGGAATAATTCGGATTAATTCTGATTGAAAATTCTGTTTGGATCAATCCGGCTCGGATTTTTTTAGATTGAAAACTTAGTTTCGCATTAATTCGGATAGTTGCCTCAGATTAAATCGGATTGGTTCGGAATGATTCGCATTGGCTTGGATACAAATCTCGGAATGAATCGGAATAGTTCTGATTGGCTCGGAATGAATTCCTATCTGATTTTATTTTTTAAACTTTTCTGTCCTACTTTTTCTTCTTTTTTAACCCTTAACTGGCATTGGGGTACAAAATACCCCAAACAATTTTTGAGCTCAAATTAAGCCTACTAAATTCAATAAAATGGACCATATGGCGACATGTGGCAATAATTGACATTACTAACTAAAGATACAGTGGGCTAGCATAGAGCGGCGAGTAACATTATACGCTGGGCAGTCGTTCAAAGTGGAGTTCAAAAGTTCTGGGGTATTTAATACCCCTTGTGCCGTCAGTGTATAAAAAAGTGAATTAAAAAAAAAAATTACTAGTTATATTAGTGATTTTCGTTCAATTTCCAACGTAAGTATATCATCTAAAGCAACCAATAATATGATTGAATCTCCCATATTCATTCAGTCATAATCGGTTAGTTAAAATACAATCCCTACATTGCTGTATCTATCCCAGTAATGAAGTAAGGTTAAATTAATCATATATATGGTTGCAACGGTCATTCTTTTCTATCAGTGTAGTTTTTTGCTTTTCTAGAAGGCCTATAATTTTCGGCCTCGCTTGCTGCGTGAAGAGAAGAGAGATGGCACAATGTGCCATAAGCACCGCGCAGGTATTTGCATCGAATGTGCAAGTGAAGTTTAAAACGTTACGAAGCAGCTTGCAAAGTTGAAAAAATTTTATTTATGTTTCTTGTTTATTTTTTCTTATTTTTATACTTATTTCAATCCATTTACAAACAAATAAATTGATTTAAATGTGGAAAAATATAATGTTTCATTTTACCAAAAAATCGAGTTTTCATTTTGCAAAATAAATACCTTTTTTGCAAGCATCAATATTGCAGTAATTTTTTTCCTAAATTATAGTATCTCAAGAATGCACTCATAAATTATTAGGCAAAAATATTAAAAATTACGTGAGTTATGAATTTTTAAGTTAAAAAACTCATTTTTTTCGTTTTTTTTTTGCTTAAATAATTTTTTTAACTAACTTAAATTTAATAAATAGCTATAATAATAAAACACGTATCAAATGAAAATTCATTTTAAATCTCAAACACGCATTGAATTTATTTTATTCCCGATCTATCATTCCTGCATTTTTTACATGTCCATAAACTGGTACGTTTACCTTATACATGATTAGTATGCAGTCAATATTCCAAAAATATTTATTCTCTAGAATTTTAATTACAATCATAGTTTTTTGCAAATTTCAATCAGTAGTTTCTTTTACTATTTTAATTAATGACTGAATTTTAATCGTGAATCAATTAGTTTTAACTGATTTGAAAAAATAAAAATATTAAAAGAGTTAAAAAAAACCAAACATTTGATTTTCATTGATTAAAATACAGCATAACAAAATCAAACTTTTAATTTCTCGTTTTGAAAATATTAAAAGAGATGAACAAAATTGTTTTATTTTATTTCTCCTGTACATACTCTAATCTGTAACATAAAAACGAAATAAAAGTAAATCTACAAATCCATATGGAAAATATGGTCGATAAGTCAACTAACCCTCATAATCCTAAAATTTAAAAAGTACGATTTCGATCATAGTAAGTTAAAAAAAATTACGAACTTAAATATACTCCTTATCAAAATTTACTCAAGTTATCTTTTCTGTCATGTTTTTTCATCTCAAAAAATATTCTCGAAAAAACCTACAAAATAGGATTTTTTCTTTTCACTATTCGTTCAATCCTTGACACGTGAAGAAAAGCTAAAAGTTAGTAATTTACTACTGTCTGTCTCATTGTAATTAGATCCGAGTTACCATTATCATGATTCGGGGTGTGAGGAAAAAAATTCTTTCTGCCGACATTCAACTCGGTACAGTTCTACGATCCAGTTCAAAAAAATAAAATTGAGCCATCAATTCACACCTCGTAATTTTTTGTAGCATTTAAGTAAGTAATTGCAATAGTAAATATTCTTCTTTTCATAAAAAAAAAAATGGTTGGTTAATTATTAATTATTAAATTAATTAATTATTAAATATTTAAAATAGGATCTTGCTATTTTATTAATCCGTCTTTCTTAATAAAATTACCTGATCAGGTATTTTTTTCAAAAACGCATTATTTGAAAATATATACGAAAAAATCTTGAATTATGAATTTTAACCATAAATAATATTTAAATATTTATCAGTTTATTAACTTTTTGCAACTACCATGAATAATAAATTTAATTATTGTGTCAAGTTGACGCAGGGACATTAGACGTCTTATAAATATCAAGCGGAAACCAATGTCAGACTTTTTCTTGTCTTTTGTACTTTTTATACCTAAAAGACTCTTAAATATAAAGCATCCTTAGGACAACACAAAGTTTCTTTCTTGAAGAGTTCTTAAGACGTTAAAAAGACGTTTCGTGTTTCAAGTGGGGACGCGGATATTAAACGTATTTTTGATCGATATTTGGGACGTCTTAAGTACGTTAGACTCTTTTTTGCCTTGGGGACGTCTCGAAAACCTAAGACGTCCTTAAGGCAAAAAATGGTCAAAAATGACATTAGACGTCCAGAAGACAGTTTAAATTTCTAGTAGATAAGGAAATATAGTCGATTTGGAATATCCAAAAGACGTCTCTATGGTGTCCATGTCTCTCCACTTGATTTCTTTTAGACGTTTCGTGTCTTGAGGACGTCTTTCAGACGTCTTTGGGATATTTCAAAGCGAATAACTTCCCGTATCTACTGGACATTCAAACTGTCTTCTGGATGTCTAATTTCATTTTTGACTATTTTTTGTCTTAATGACGTCTTAGGTTTTTAAGACGTCCTCAAGACAAAAAAGAGTCAAAAATGAAATTAGACGTCCAGAAGGCAGTTTAAATGTTTAGCAGATATGGAAATATAGTCGCTTTGGAATATCCAAAAGACGTCTGTAGAACGTCCATGTCTCTCCAATTTATTTCTTTTAGACGTTTCGTGTCTTGTGGAAGTCTTTCACACGTGGGGCGTTCACGCGACTTCAATTATACAGACAAGGATGTTCTAAAGACGTCTTAAAAACGTCCAATGTCCCTAAAATTAAAATTTTGAAAAATTTAGTGTTTTTTAGAGATCTTTTCTTGGTGATATAATCAACTAGATTAAATCATTAATCTGAAGATTCGAACAATTTCTGGATAATCATGTATCGAGTCATCGATGTTCAGAGGGAGATTTCTGAGGAATTCCAAAAAAACGAATCATTGAAAAAATCTATTTCGACATCCTCATGTCAATATTCTCTCATCAACTCGGATGATCTTGCAAGTAAGTCTTTATAAGTTGTCAACAACATTCCTGGGATATTCACGGCCTTAAATTTCTACAAGTTGTGTTACCTGTACCGCAATAAGCAAACCGCAAAGCGCACAACCTTACATCACTAGATAGTAATCATCATTTTATCATTTAAAATTTCGTCGTGGTTTACATTGTTCGTGTATTCCTCTTTTGTCTGCATTCTACATGTACTTTTTATACTCATTCTTTCACATTCTCTTTTCGTTGAGAGATAGTGAATTCAAGAGAAAAATCATCAGAAGCTGAATGGAATATGAAAGATAAATTCATTATTTTATTAATTTTCGGATTTCAAAAGATAACAGAAAAACATTAACATTTCCAAGTAATAATGTTTAAAAATCTACGGACAGTTTTTTGAAATTCTAACACTGATTATAATACTATAAAAACGCTCTGAAGAGTCTAGAACATTCGAGGTATAGGTAAAACTTTTTGGAAAATTCAAAAATGTGAGTAACATTTTCTAGAAGATCCTAGAAACTTCTAGAGAAATTTTAATTGGAACATTCGATGATGATCTAGGTTTTTTTATCAAGAATATTAGATTGTAGACAGTTTTTTGAAGATTCTGGAACACTCTAAAAACAGACTATTGAATGTCAAACGATTCCTTTTACTATTAAAGGGTTTTCTTTTAAAAATTGACATAAGAGGAAATCCTTTAACAATTAAAGGATTGTCGTTTCAAACGCTGGTATTTTAATGTCAAATTATTTCCTTTGATCTCGAAATGAAATCCTTTGTCGTACAAAGGAAATATAATTTCGAGGATAAAAGAAAACAAATTGTATGATATAACCTAATAAGAAATGTACACAAGCCCAACTTTGACAAATGCCAATATTAAATCGATCATTTTCATTACTATAATAGCGACTCGTTTTAGATTTCAGCTTAAAGAAATTTTAAGATACAACTTTGATAAAAACCATAATATTTATTGAAATTCAAGCACGCTTATTAAAATCATTTTAAAAAAAGACGACTGATAACCCTTTGATAGTTAAAAGCGTTACAAATTAAAAACTTTATAATGCTTCGATTTTCAGAAGCAATAAAAAGTGAGGTTATGCGGATAAAAATTGTTTGTCATGGTATACGTATATTCCAAAATTTCTACGTCGCACTCTGGGATTCCTAGTATTTTAAAGAAATTCATTTCCTTGAAGCATCCACTTTAATTAATCGCAATGATAAAAGAATATATCGTGCAACACAAAACTTACTCGCGCATATTGCACTATTAAGCACCAGACGATGTACACTCACTGATTCGCAGGCGCACTTCGTCTGCTAGCCAACAAATTCAATCCTTTACAAATTAAAAAATTTATAATGCTTCGATTTTCAGAAGCAATAAAAAGTGAGGTTATGTGGATAAAAATTGTTTGCCGTGGTATACGTATATTCCAAAATTTCTTCGTCGCACTCTGGGATTCCTAGTATTTTAAAGAAATTCATTTCCTTGAAGCATTCACTTTAATTAATCGCAATGATAAAAGAATATATCGTGCAACACAAAACTTACTCGCACATATTGCACTATTAAGCACCAGACGATGTACAGTCACTGATTCGCAGGCGCACTTCGTCTGCTAGCCAACAAATTCAATCCTTTACAAATTAAAAAATTTATAATGCTTCGATTTTCAGAAGCAATAAAAAGTGAGGTTATGTGGATAAAAATTGTTTGCCGTGGTATACGTATATTCCAAAATTTCTTCGTCGCACTCTGGGATTCCTAGTATTTTAAAGAAATTCATTTCCTTGAAGCATTCACTTTAATTAATCGCAATGATAAAAGAATATATCGTGCAACACAAAACTTACTCGCACATATTGCACTATTAAGCACCAGACGATGTACAGTCACTGATTCGCAGGCGCACTTCGTCTGCTAGCCAACAAATTCAATCCTTTACAAATTAAAAAATTTATAATGCTTCGATTTTCAGAAGCAATAAAAAGTGAGGTTATGTGGATAAAAATTGTTTGCCGTGGTATACGTATATTCCAAAATTTCTTCGTCGCACTCTGGGATTCCTAGTATTTTAAAGAAATTCATTTCCTTGAAGCATTCACTTTAATTAATCGCAATGATAAAAGAATATATCGTGCAACACAAAACTTACTCGCGCATATTGCACTGTTAAGCACTAGACGATGTACACTCACTGATTCGCAGGCGCACTTCGTCTGCTAGCATACAATTTCAATCCTTTAATAGTTAAAGTATTTCTTTTCAGGGTCAAAGGAAATCGTTTATTGGCAACATTATTTTCGTTTTGAATTTTGCAGATGGATTTTTTAACAGTGAAATGATTCTGTTCATAGTCAAAAGAAATCTGCTTAATTTCAATGGATTCGTTCTAAAAGAAACGTAATTTCACTATCAGTAGACTTTTTTTAGAGTGAATTCTGAAAATTTTTAGGTTCATTCCAGAATCTTCAAAAAACTGTCTAGAGTATGAAATTCTTGATATAAAAATCTAGATCATCATCGAATGTTCCAATTAAAATTTCTCTAGAATGTTCTAGAAGTTTCTAGGATCTTCAAGAGAATTTGACTAACATTTTTGAATTTTCATAACTTTTCAACAATTGTAGATCTTAGAGTTGAAAAAATTCTAGATTTGCAGGTTACAAAATTCAGGATGCAAGAAGTACTGAAAAATCTTTTTGAAGGTTCTGGATTCTTCATTACGAAATGTCCCGGAATTATTTATGGATATTTTAGACCAATTAGTAAGTAATATGCTTTTTGAAAATTTGATGTAACTTTCTAAAAAATTTTAGAATATTCAGAAAAAATCCAGAGTGTTTTCGATTTATTGAACGTTCCAGAATCTTCGGAATGTTCCCGAATTTTCAAAATGTCCCCAAAATACTGAAAGCGTTCTAAAAAATTTGATCCACATTGCATGTTCCGGGATTTTTTGGAATTTTGAAACATTCTGGATGATTTAAAAAATTCTGGAATGTTCTAGAAAATTCAGAACAAATTTTCTCTAAATTTTCAATGGAATCTCTGAATTCTGTTGGAAAATTAAGAAATTTGTTCAAAATTAAAAGTATTTTTTGTATTTTACATTTTGTCGGAAGTAAACAAATATTTTTAGTAAGTTGATGGTGATAATATTTTATTTAAAACAAGATAAGAACAAGTTAGGTGTCAACTTCCGTGGGCAGATACTTTAGATTAATATATCAAGTTAATACATCAAAGACGAAGAATTAATCGACTATTAACTCATAAATAGTATTTAAGGTCGACGATCTTGCAATCGATTCAATGGATGTTTCGTGAGATGGAAAAGAATAGGTGTCTACAGAATTATCTAATTACTATTCCTTTTAAAGCCTCATTAGCACGTTGAAATTCCATTCAGTAATATCGATATTGCAAGAAGAATTTTAAAATGCATTAAATACTTTAAAAAGTATTATTTTGCGTTTCTCTTTCGAAATCGTATTTCAGAGTTGTAGAATTTCAACTAAATTCAAAATTTGTTCCACGTTTTTATAACTAACCTGATTTGCAACTTTTCTCACCTTCACGAGACGTATTGAGTTTACTACTGAGTACTTTAAAAGGAATAAATTATAAAATGCCAGAAACGTGACGCACGAGTTAGTTTGTAACCTTCACTATTTGGTACTTTGAAAGAATATGAATATTTAACTTTACAATGTAAATTAAGATTTTTTGGTATTCAAATGAAAATGCACGATAAAATATTTAAAAATTAGAAGTAAAGGTGAGAATTAAAATTTGTTTGTGTCCATGTTTTACAAAATATTGACCTTTTCTAAGTATTTTTAGGTTTTTAATGGTATTTTTTTAATTGGTCAAAGTTATTGAAAAAATGTTCATGAATCTTTTTATGAGTGCGTTACATAAAATAAAAATAAAAAAGCGCATATCTATAAAATTATAATTTACTCTTTTATTTTATTAAAAGTGTAATGACATCGATGACAGTAATTACTGTCATTTCTTGTAAAAACAAATTGATAGAATAAAAGCAGAGACCAGGAGATGAAATTTATAACACGCGAATCACAGGAAGTGCGCGTAAAAGTGAGCCACTAAAAATTATACTAAAATGCCACACGTGTTAAGTCTACGTTTTTTCTCTTAATATCACATTTTATCGCAACAATTTTATTTTATAATGCTCTCATAAAAGATTTATAAAATTTTTATTGATACGCGAATTGCTCTTAATTCCTGGGTTCTCTTTACTTCTGAGTAATGTAACGAATTTCTTTGTTTCCTTGTAATATTTTACTAACTTTTTACAATATTCTAAAAATTAAGATTTCAGGCAAAGTTGATTTTTAAGTTCATTTGAAACTGAATTCTGGGTAACTTAAGTTCAGAAAAACAAAAATTAAAAAGTATTGGTTGAAGAATTGGGTAAAGTATTGAAGAAAGGATGCATAATTAATACCATTTAATTAATTCAATCTTTTGTCATTTTTATAAAGTAATTCTTTTTTATGATTTCATTTTTCAAATACTTCGAGGATTATTTAAATTATTGATTGAAGTATTAAGGAAAATAATGGATATTAAGAGTGGGAATACTTGTTGTGAAAAATTAGTATTGAGACTAACAACACTTTATCCAATACATTTTTATGAATATTTAGCAAAATACTTTTCTGAAGGAAATGTACTTTAAATAAATAATAATCAAACCTTATGAAAAAAAATATTGGAAGAATTACTAAAGAAAGTATTTGCAAATTCATTACTCGGTGCGAAATGAGTATTGCATTTTATATCATTCCTCCTATACTCTCTTCAATACTTTACCCAATACTTTATAATTTATCAAATCCTCTTACATAAATTCTATCTTTATTATTTTGTTCAAAGTTCTTCTTCTATTTTGTTCTTCCTTTATATTTGAATCATCCTCATATATTAAGTATCTCTTAATGTATTGGGAGAAGTATTGGAAAAAGAATTGACAGATGGAATCCTCATCGTAAAAAATTAGTATCAGAGCTAACAATCCTTAATCCAATACTTCTTTGCATACTTTGTATAATACATTTCTACAAAGAATGCAATATAAATAAATATTAATCGATTCATATAAAAATACATACTCTAACCAATACTTTATTCAATACTTTTTATGCATATTTCACAAAATACTTTTCTGAAGGAAATGCACTTTAAATAAATAATAATCGAACCTTCTGCAAAAAAGTATTGAGAGAATTACTAAAGAAAGTATTTGAAAATTCATTACTTGGTGTAAAATGAATTATAATTTACATAATACTTAATAATTTATCAAATCCTCTTCCATACCATAAATTCTATCTTTATTATTTTGTTCAAAGTAATTCTTCCTTTATATTTGAATCATCCTCATATATTAAGTATCTCTTAATGTATTGGGAGAAGTATTGGAAAAAGAATTGACAGATGGAATCCTCATCGTAAAAAATTAGTATCAGAGCTAACAATCCTTAATCCAATACTTCTTTGCATACTTTGTATAATACATTTCTACAAAGAATGCAATATAAATAAATATTAATCGATTCATATAAAAATACATATTGGGTAAATTACTAAAAAAAGTATTTGTAATGTCAATACCTTCCACGAAATGAGTATTAGATATTATTTTAAAAAATTATTTTCTTCGATACTTTCTTCAATACTCTAACCAATACTTTATTCAATACTTTTTATGCATATTTCACAAAATACTTTTCTGAAGGAAATGCACTTTAAATAAATAATAATCGAAGCTTATGCAAAAAAGTATTGGAAGAATTACTAAAGAAAGTACTTGCAAATTCATTACTCGGTGTGAAATGAGTTATAATTTACCCAATACTTTATAATTTATCAAATCCTCTTCCATACCAAAAATTCTATCTTTATTATTTTGTTCAAAGTAATTCTTCCTTTATATTTGAATCGTCCTTATATATTAAGTAAATCTTAATGTATTGGGAAAAGTATTGGAAAAAGTATTGGAAAAATATTAGAAATAGTATTGGAAAAAGTATTGGAAAAAGTATTGACAGATAGAATCCTCATCGTAAAAAATTAGCATCAGACCTAACAATACTTTATCCAATACTTCTTTGCATACTTTGCATAATACATTTCTGAAAGGAATGCAATATAAATAAATATTAATCGATCCATATAAAAATACGTATTGGGCAAATTACTAAAAAAAGTATTTGCAATGTAAATTACTTCTGCGAAATGAGTACTAGATATTATTTAAAGAAATTATTTTCTTCGATGCTTACTTCAATACTTTAACCAATACTTTATTCAATACCTATTTTTACAAAGGAAGAGAGGGTGTGTGAGAAAAAGAGGGGATGAAGATCGATATTAATTTTTCCCACTATTGCTTACTCTGCTTGTCCGGCTATGTAACATCAAAATCATAGTAGCAACAGTCACAAACCGACAGCGTTGGCTGTAACTTCTAGGCAGCTAATGCATCCTGAAAAGAAAGACACGAGTTCCAATCTAGTACTAGCCAGTGTCGACAAGAGAACGATAATTTCGGTCCAGACCCAAACTTCATCCACTTTTGGTGTGTTTACGTGTATCTTCAAATTAAACTTCAATTTATACTCAAAATTCAACTTTAAACAAAGTTGCTGTTATCAATTCGTATTTATTACTATAAAGAAACTAAAAAAAGAATAATCGCTGTGGGAATTGAGTTAGAGAAACTTGAGTAGATGTCAGGTGACAAAAAAACACCAACGTATGAATAAAAACTGATTAAATTGCATTCAAGAAAAGTAACAAAAATTATAATGAAAATCACTTTTTACTTAAAATAGATTCGTAGAGAAAATAAAATTTTGAAATTAATTTCACTCATTTCCAATAATATTTACAATAAAGAAAATAGTAATAAATTGGTGTAGGCGTTCATAATTGATGATGATAGATTACTAATGTCAATTAAGTACACAAGGTAACAGAGATTAATATCAAAGATTATATTTGCTGCCAGTGAATCGAAGAATATTGATTAGTGATCTTAAAAATACGTTATTTGTCATAAATGGAATGATACCTAAAAGTGCACCTGGGTTAATATAAAACACGGTAAGAGTAAAACTAATACACTCGATACAAAATCTTTATCTGGTCGCAAGTATAGTAAGTCAATTAAATATTTACGAAAACGTGTTATTCTTACAATATCATTAACGGTTTGATATTTCTTATGTCTCATATTTAAAAAAATATATTCATCATCTGCTTATTACCTGATACAAAAGTGATTTTGATATAAATTTTTTAATTTATGCTTCTGAAAACGAAAAACACTTGGCATTGTTTTTGAAAAGTATAATTAGTGGTGAATTTGATAAGCGTGTCGAAATAAAACTGTCTCGATATGCAAGGATAGATTTGACGTCTTTCGAGCGTCTTAGTGACGTCTTGAGATCTTCAATATCAGGCTGTCTGTTGTCTTCTAAACATCTTATATGTAAAAGACTAAGACATCAACCAAGTGATTACGGGGACATGGACGTCCTGTAGACGTCTTTTAGATATAAGACGTCTTCAAGTCATTAAAAAGGCTGATATTAAAGTCCATGGGACGACCTGAACGTGTCCTAAAGACGTCCAGTAACCCTCCAGTGACCACGGGGACATAGTCGTCTTTGGAAAGTTCGAAAGACGTCTTTAGGACGTCCATGTATGTTAAATTGATGTATCGTGGACACCTGAAGTCCTAAAGACGTCTTTTCGGCAAAGGGCGTCCACAAGACTTTAATTAAACAGGCATAGTCGTCCTAAAAAAATGTGTCGTTGTGAAAGGAGACATTGGACGCCTTTCAAACGTCTTGGGAACTTTATGTCAGGCTATTTGTTGTTTTCTGGACGTCTTATTCGTAAAAAACTAAGACATCAACCAAGTGACGTCCTGTAGACGTCTTTTAGATATAAGACGTCTTCAAGTCATTAAAAAGGCTGATATTAAAATCCATGGGACGACCTGGACGTGTCCTGAAGACGTCCAGTAACCCTCCAGAGATCACGGAGACGTAGTCGTCTTTGGAAAGTTCGAAAGACGTCTTTAGGACGTCCATGTATGTCAAATTGATGTATCGTAGACACCTGAAGTCTTAAAGACGTCTTTTCGGCATAGGACGTCCACAAGACTTTAATTAAACAGGCATAGTCGCCCTAAAAAAATGTGTCGTTGTGAAAGGAGACATTGGACGTCTTTCAAACGTCTTGGGAACTTTATGTCAGGCTATTTGTTGTTTTCTGGACGTCTTATTCGTAAAAAACTAAGACATCAACCAAGTGACGTCCTGTAGACGTCTTTTAGATATAAGACGTCTTCAAGTCATTAAAAAGGCTGATATTAAAATCCATGGGACGACCTGAACGTGTCCTGAAGACGTCCAGTAACCCTCCAGTGATCACGGGGACATAGTCGTCTTTGGATAGTTCGAAAGACGTCTTTAGGACGTCCATGTATGTTAAATTGATGTATCGTAGACAACTGAAGTCTTAAAGACGTCTTTTGAGCATAGGACATTAAACAGGCATAGTTGTCCTAAAAAAATGTGTCATTGTGAAAGGAGACATTGGACGTCTTTCAAACGTCTTGGGAACTTTATGTCAGGCTATTTGTTGTTTTTTTGACGTCTTATATGTAAAAAACTAAGACATCAACCAAGTGACCACAGGGACATGGTCGTCCTGTAGATGTCTTTTAAATAAAAGACGTCTTAAAGTCATTAAAATACCTGATATTAAAGTCCTTGGCACGTCTTAAACAAGCATAAGAGGTCCAGAAGAAATCAGTTTGACAGACAGAGACGTCCTAAAGAAATAAAATTACTCAGTGTGTAAGGAAACATTGGTCGTCTTTCAAAGATCTAAATGACGTCTTGGGAACTTCAATGTCTGGCTATTTATTCTCTGCTTAACGTCCTATACGTAAAAGACTATCCATTGGGCAAAGGAACATTGGACGTCTTCTGGACGTCTTCAAGACATTCCAAGAACTTTAATGTCTTGTTTTTTGTTGTCTCCTAGACGTCCTCAGGACAACAAAAATCCTGACCTAGAAGTCCTCGAAACGTCTTCGAGACGTTCTGTAGACGTCCAATGTCCCCGTGCCCACTGGGTAATTTTACATGTCATAAGTCATTAAGTTGTCTTTTAGATATAGGACGTCCACAGATCGATTAGACAGACATAAACGTCCCACTGGGTATTTTACGCGTCAAAAGTCTTCAAGTTGTCATTTTATGAAATGTCCATGAAACGTCTCAAAGACGTCCTGTGTTCAGAATGAGCCTTTGATACATAAGATATACATAAAAATAGAATTCAATAACGCCTGTAAAAATGTCGATTATTGGTGAAACGATTTTAATATTCAGTGCATGTCAATAAAAGCAAAGGTGTTAGTTTTTTTGTGATAATGTGAAATATCGGAGTTAGCAATTGGTCAGGATGACTAACTATTCTCTCTTGCAATTCGATTTTAAGTACATCAATGCACAACAAGGTGAATGCTATTATCATAAAACAGATATATCACATATCTGAGATATTCATCTACGAGAAACAAATATAAGGATACGGAGAAAAAATAAGTAGTCATAATGATTTCGTCATATCCAGACATTGAGAATAGTATATTATGCAACTAGGGAGGTAAAGTTTATTTTTCGAGTGTGAAGTTTTTTTTCCCTAGTTGCATAATATACTATTTATTTCCGAATACAGTAATCATGTTAAAGTCTCGGTGTTTATAAGCGATTCCTCTAAGTGAGATGTGCAATGTTCCAGTGGTCATGGGGAGTTCAGACATCCTTGAGACGTCTTAAAGACGTCCTGTAGAATCCAAATTTAGGCTTTTTGCTGTTGCGAAGACGTCTTGTTCTGACAACAAAAAATCTAACAGTAAATCCCCGGGACGTTCCCTGGCGAAAGTATCGGATTGAAATTCATTCCGAGTCAATCAGAACTATTCCGATTCATTCCGACATCTGTATCTGAGCCAATGAGAATCATTCCGAACCAATCCGAAAAACGTTTTGTATCTAGTTTGATGAAAAACGGTCAAAAATCAATCCGACTTAATCCGATTAATTCCGAGACATCAATCCGAATAAATCCGAACCAATCCGGATTTATCTGGATTGAAAACTTGGTTTCGGATTGGTTCGGATTCATTCGGATTTATTCGGATTCATTTGGATTGATGTCTTGGAATTAATCGGATTAAGCCGGATTGATTTTTGACCGTTTTTCATCAAACGAGATACAAAACGTTTTTCGGATTGGTTCGGAATGATTCGCATTGGCTCGGATACATATATCGGAATGAATTGGAATAGTTCTGATTGACTCGGAATGAATTTCAATCCGATACTTTCGCCAGGGTTCTCAAGGCGTCTGTAAAAAGTCCAATGTCCCTGTGTCTATGAAGTCTGTCACTGAAGTTTTTGAGAGGTTTATGCAACTTCCTAAATACGTCCTAATGTTTAATGAAACATATCTTTTGTTTATAAAATAAACTATTTGACGTCTGAGGAATGAAAACCCATGTCCAAAAAGCGCCCTGAAGACATGAGATGTCTAAAAGACATGAATTGAACGAACAATGACGTCCTAAAGACATCTTGAGAACGTCCCACAGACGAGTATGTCCCCGTGTCCATTAAGAATAGTATATTGTAGTGATTAAGTAGAATTTGATTTATTTTGTTATATTGCAATAATGCCATAAAAATAATTTTAGTATTTTGGCCTTGAATGAAGAAAAGAACATAAAATATTAAAAAGGGCCCTCTCAGTAAAATTGACCAATGTCAGGGGAATAAAATTATAATGAGTCAACTCTAAATTAGTGTTGGCTGCGACCTTTGATGTTCACACGTTGTGTGAACCTCGTCCGAGGGCCAACGAGGTTAATTAGTTCAGGTTATCCTCCAGCTTCCACTGTATATAGTCAGCCATTTGGTCATACATTATCAGAAATAAATCAGGAGAGAAATATTAAATAATGTAAAAAACTTGTAGTTAATTATTTTTTTCAGTACTAATTAGAATTGTCCACTTAGGATTTGGTAAGGCTTCTGTATTAAAATTTTTCTCTGAAATCATTAACGTTAAGTGTGCCATTTAAAATTTTCAGAAAAGAAGCTTTCTGCAATTTTTCATAGAATCAATAACAAAACAATGCGAACTTTAAGATTGAATTGGTTTGATAAAGCTTAATTGGACATAACGGGCTAACGTCCCGTAACCCACGCACGCATTCACGCGATCTTTGCAGTTTAGATATAACTTAAATTTTCCACCTGTTTTTGTGTGATAATTATCATTTAGCTATTTTTACTTTTAATCATTCACCTAATATGAATTAAATAATTTGATTTAACTATTTCTTTAATTAGTAAATAATTTATTCAGTTCAATTGTTGAAGTTGTTTATATAATAACAAACAAGAGTTTAAATCGAATTTTTTAAATATTAATAATAATATTTATTGATGTTTTCAATCGTTTATTTCAATTCAAATACTGAAATGTATTCAAATTTCCCGCCATGTACATTTTTTTCGCATGCGCAGTGTTCCTGCACACAGCTGTGCACAGCTGTTAGTTGACAGCTAGCGGACGTTAATTATTGTTCTTAATAGATAATGACAAAGTTGATTCAACGCGAATATATTATTATTATGCCAGTGAACTAATTATAAGTATTAGATTGTATTTTTAGTTCTAGAACTTAGTGAATCACATAACCCTCAGAAATGGTTTTCCTTTCTTTTAGAAGACTTTCGCCAATTAATCGAGTTCTATCTTTTTTTGGAGAATGCTACTCTTGTAAGTTTTCAAAGTTGCTTCAAAATACAAACATCAATGGAAACTAATTTACAAATAATTGAACAACAAGAGAACTTTGCTCATATGTTTTACTAAATTTTCCAAGTATCAAGGAATAACAAAAATTTACAATAACCTCACTTCTTTATTTCAAAAAGTTAAAAATAATTTTCGTAAACAAATCGACAAAAATTTGAAGTTCTGGTACACGCGATTCAGAAATTTTGATATCAGTTTTAAAAGAACATTGTCGTAAATCAGTTACACACGCAATTCTATGAAATTTGTACCTTCGTGTTGTTTTTTGTACAATTAGTTCCATTGTTTCTTAGAAAGGAAAAGGTTAGCAGTAGCAGGAACATGCATTCTAGAGGAAATTGCGCGCGCCACTGTTACTCTCTAAGATTTGAATTACAGACAGGAATAATTGCTGTTTATTAGTCACTTACTCGTGATTGCTTGAGCGGAAGCATTGAGAGGAAAACATAGGTGAAAGAACAAGACATATTCGGTGACGTAAATAAGCAATTTTTAAAAAATATACAGAAGTCTGAAATATAAAGACACACATTTATAATTTTCTCCCGACCAAGTTTCTATTTAATAATTTCTATGCACTCTTGTTGTTTCTATGACACAAGTTATTAGATAATAACTCAGGTAGATTTTCCGTGCTAATTGGATTTCACTAAAAGTATTAGTATCGAAGTTTACTATTGGAACATTGGACTTTTTAAAGATCTATTCTGTCGAATACAGTTCTTGACAAAAACAAAAATAACTAGAATAATTCATATAAAACTGCAAAATATATTAGATAAAATTGAATATTTCTAATCTTATCACATTTTATATTTGCAGGTCGTCGAGCAATGGTGAACAAACTTTGGTATCGAGTTTCTCGAAAATGGTCCCGCCTTAAGATCGAACCACCTCATGCTCGTATTTTCTCTGAATCAAGATTTCAAGATCGTTTGGAACTATGGTATCTAGTCTACAGGTGGATCATCTTCCTTGCTTGGTTGTTAATTATCGTCTGTTCAGTTTTCGAAATTGGCAGTTACCAACCCCAAGGAAATAACCAATTTTGGGCCATTTACCTCACCAATTGGGTTTTGGTTTTGGGGTCAACACAGTCACTTCTCGGTGCCATATTAGTTACACGTCGATGGAAACAGGAAAAGTTACCTAACTTCGACCCAAGCAATTTAACTCTAAGTTTACTGGAACGGACTTACTGGTTCCTGTACGTTGTCACATCAAGTGTTGCCTTTTGTGTAACGATTACATATTGGTGCGCCATTTATGATCCCCAGTACCATGCTGTTGATGTTCTAAACATTCTCTTGCATGTCTGCAACAGCATTTTAATGATCATAGACTTATGTGTTGTTAAGATTCCTTTCGTTCTAATTAGTTTCTGGTGGTGCTTAGCCGTAGCAGCATCTTATGTGATATTTTCAGTGATTTATTTTGTTTCCGGGGGCGTAGATAAATTTGGAAGTCGTTCCATTTATCCAATTCTCAATTGGGAAAAACCTGGCAGGACTTTGTTGGTTTGCTTCGGTGTCACGGTTTTTTTAATTATCTTGCACTGCTTTTATTGTCTCCTTGCGAGTTTCAGAGATCGTAAATTTAGAGAAGAAAGGGAAGATTCAAAACTAAGAAACGATGAGACAATTTCCCCGAAGAATGTAGATCTTATTGTCTGAAAGATTCGGTATTATTAATTAAAGATTCAATTAGAGCGAGACGTTCAAATTATCCTTCTGCTCAAGATTACTACATTTTACTGAAAAACAAAATCAATCTTGCCAAGTTGATAAATTGGCGAGTCAGAATCGAAAATATTGCAGTATATTTTCACATTTCATACCTTAAAAGACTGCGACAAACTGCACTTGTTATTTTTAGCTTGCATTCATGAATCAAAGTACCAATCTATGTGTTATTGTCTTCTACTTTCATCATTTCATTAGTGGTACCTATTTTTTATCTTAAAATAGTGTTTATTTTTTTATATTTATCGAAACTAAAAAAAAGAAATGTATTATATGAATACGTTTCAAAGGAATGTTATCAGCGAAATAAAGAAAATTAGTAATTAAAATATTGTAACCAAAATATATTAAAAGAAAAAAGAAAAAACCGAGTAATATTTATATTATTCTCTGTAATCAACACTTATAAGTATTATGTATTTGAGAAAAATAGAAATGTAAAGGACTTATAATTTTTTCTTAGAAAAATATCAACATTTTTTATTAATAAAATAACGATTTGAAACGATAATGAGATGTACATGCGTGGTATTAGGCTTAATATTCAAGCCTTCCGATCACAGATCACTTTAAAAACTATTCAAAGCTAAAGTAGTTTTGCGGATTTTCCTTGAAAGTTTTTAAGGAAAATATGAATAAACTAATTGATATACAAACTTGCAAACCTGTGAAATACACTTAGAAGTAAAGGATACAATTATTTTTCTACTAAATACAATTTAAATTGCAAATAGTTAGGAAATACTCTATACTAATAAAATTGTATTTTTAAAAGCTTCTTAGCCAATAATTAATTATGTCTCACACTTTCAATTGAAAAGCTGTTATTAGAAAAGAGTTTAACGTGTAAATCAAATACTAGATCGAAATGTCCTCTGCGTCACACATTGACTAATTTAAACGATTACTCTTTACATTTACATGCATAAACAGAAAATAATAATTAAATATTTTTTGTTAGATGGACTTAAAATCGATCTTAAGATAACATTTTGAAGAACATTAAGGCAAAAAGTCAATATCTATTTTAAATATCATAAGAGGCCTCTCGAGATCAGCCACGCCTTAATATATTTACGTAATAGCTAAAATCACAGAAATCTCTTCGAACAACATTAAGTGCTTAATGTAAAGTTTTGTTAAAAGTTAATTTGATTACAGATACAAGTAACCACAGGAATTAGTCGTTATAAAACACACATGAAAGTTCATATTTCTGATTAATACGTATTCTAATAGCATGCGCAGATGACTTGTCGATTCTTTACATTTGTACATCCATTTGAATCTTAATATAAAAATATCGAATTAAATAATTTACAATTTCCATTATTAATTGAACGCTGTACGGAGGAAAAAATGGTATAAAACAAACTAATCATAATCTGCCTTTGTTCCATTTTTCCCACGTACAACTTCCTTTTATCACGAACGCAATATTCTTTATAGTTTCTTCTTGTAAAAAATATTTAAAACGTAAACTTAAAATTTAATAAAGCATTAGTATACATTTCATTTTATGAAATGGGCGTTTTCTTAAGTTTCATAATATATAATTGACTTATTCTGACTTTAAATGGACGAAAACATCAAATTTAATTAAGTTAAACATAATATGAAATACATGAAGTTGCATTTCTTCTAGAAATTTGTGCCTTGTTAAGAAAAAATATCGAAAATTTGAAGCTTGCGTTAATAACATAAACCAGCATCGATTTTGTCTTTTAAATTCGTATAGCACTTTTGATGTATTATCGTCTTCTCAAAAATATTTATAAATGCCTTCACTTGACGAAATACATTTTAAAAATAATTTCTAAACTTCATGGTGACAAAATAGTAAATGCAGCATTCTTCGAAGTTACTACCCAAATTTCCTCAAACACTTGACATGGTGAGTAATTTTTGAAACCACATTCGTGTTTAACTAACAAAAATATATCAAAAAAAGTCTGGCTGTTTTCAAAAGAAATAAAAAAGATGAAAAACGCAGGCCTGTGTAATCACAATATTAAAAAGTATTACCTTGTACAACTTTCAATTGGCTTTATCTCCGGAAAGAAATAATTTAGACGAGATCACGCATGCTAATTGTATTTTCAACAGATCCTGAATCAAGTAAGAGAACCTGGCATTCAGTTCCTGCAATATCATCCTGAAAGTACATCGATGAAGGAAAATCTTCTGTAAGTAAAAGACCTTCGCCGAGATCGGTGGAGCCCAGAATAACGTCCGTTGCGCCTACACCAGGTTCGGAATTTGAATTATCAGCTTTTAACTTGAAAACATCAGCAGAGGTTAATCCTGTTCTCGCTGATCCTTGATCTCTTGTACGATGGCTTTCTATGAATTGCTGTTGTGTTGGCTTTCGCTTTAAAACAGAAGTGAGCTTAGATGTTTCAGGTTCTGGAAGAACGTCAGTTTCTGAAGAGCTAAAAATTACAGCATCACAAGGTGCAACCATAATCATTTGATCATTCGACTGGGATATGGAGTAAGGAGTGTAGACAATGTAATCCGGGCTGGAAACTAAGTCAATGCAATCAGTCTTGGGACACATGTCCTCCATTTCTAGAGCCGTATTATGCATCTTGAGTACGTGAGTTCGTAGAGTAGCTTTCGATGTGTAAGATCTTGTGCAAGTTTCAACTGGGCAGTAATAAAGAGTTCTTGAGTTCTCTTCCTTGGCATTAAAATCGCCAATTAATTGATCCGATTTTCCCAGAGTCTCCGCACTTATTATTTCAGTTTGAAGCTCAGTCTCAAGAGCAAGATTATCACAAGAATTAGGACTTCTTTGTTGTACATCAGGGCTCGCTCTGGAGGAATAAGATTCCTTGGATGAGCTATTCTCTAACGAATCCGTGTTATTTGGGTAATTTTTGGACTGATGTTTCTTTAAGTGAACATAGAGACTGCTCTTGGCAGAAAAACGAGAGTCACATTTGCAGCACTGGAAGTATCTTCCTTCTGAATGTGTCAACCTGGAAAAATTTCGAATAAATAAAGAAAATTAAAAAAAAGGTTTACTAAGAAGACAGATGTTAGAACTGACCTATGCTCTTTGAGATGTTCAGATCGCATGAAGGCTTTACCACAAGAGGCAATTTCACAAACAAACTTCCGATCATTGGTGTGTTTCTTCTGATGACGCTTTAGTTTACTAGAAGAAGCAAAAGCCCACTGGCAGCCTGGGAAGGTACAAGGATAGGGTTTACATCCAGTGTGAGATCGAGTGTGAGCCTTGAGACGACAAGGTTTGTCAAAAATCTTGCCACATCCTGGCCACGAGCACTTAATGTCCGTTTCTTTATAACTGTGACAACGTTGATGTGACATCAAGGCGTTGCTACTGTAATAACGTTTTCCACATCCTTCATGCTTACAAACATAAGGCGCGTGACTCTGATCGTGGGATTTCATGTGAATCTCGAGAGCTCTTTTGGTTTGAAACTTTTCCTCGCAATCAGGAACATAACACACTATCCGATTCGGCCTTTCATGTAATTTTTTATGACTCCAGAGATTGTAGATAGTTGTAAACCTTCGTTGACAGTCGACTTCATCGCACACGTAATCTTTTTTTTTCAAGTGAGTTTCTCTGTGACGCTTTAGCTTGAATTCCGAGTAAAATGCCCAGGAACATCCTTCGAAGTCGCACTAAAAATGTTTAATTTGAGGTTAACAATTGTTCATAAAATAGTTGAAAGTAGTGATTGTACTTACTTTGAAAGGCCTAACTCCATAATGGGCTAGCAAATGACCTTTAAGTGCATAAAGTCGATTAAAGTGTCGATTGCAGTCTTCCTTTGGACAAACCCATGTCTTTCCCTGATCAGCAATCGACACTGGCTGCAAACTTTCATCCGAAATACCCAAATCTTCAAGAGCATTTGATATAAGTAAATCATGTTGGTTATTTGTCGAATTATCTGCACCAGAATCAACGGATCCTTTCCATATACTATCCGCATTTATTTTGGGAAAGTTGTCAGTTGCTTCTATTAATTCTGACGTTTTTCCCTGATAAATTTGTTCGTCTTTGACATTATTTATTACAATTTGAGTCATGTTTGAAATCGTGTCTGTCGATATCGCGACAACAGCCATTATACCATCGGAAGAATCAATTGAACTTTCTTCCTTGGTTGTAAGTTTTCGATCCGAGAGTTTCTTCCGCTTTTTTGCTATCTCTGACTCTTTTGATTTTGCTTTAAAAGTTTTACGATCATCAAGTATTTTTATACTGACCCCTGAGTCTGCTAAATCATTCACGAAATCTATTGTTCTTAGTTCTCCAAGATAACTACCTTCTTCGTTGTAATTTTCTACGCTTTCTCTTAATTCCTCTACAGTAACTTGATTCGCAATCGATTCTAGATTACTCTCGAAATCTTGAACGTAAACTTGAGTAGACTTATCGCAAATATCCGCATCGTTTTCTATAGCAAGGGTAGGTTCTTGTTGTAAATGCAAGCAAGATTCGTTTGAATCGTTGGCATCGTTTAACGCAGAAAGAACACTCGTGGAAGGTAGAATCTCACCTGCGACCATCATTTCAGGAGCAAGTTCAAGGGAATCGAGGGGATCATATCGCAACTCCGGTAGAATGAATTCATCATCCTTTGTACAGGTGCCCAGTAATTTTTCGGTCTGAAGTTCGTGAAAGATTGGATCGTAGGCGAGGTTGAGTTTTTTATCGGTTAAATCAATGTCAATAGAAAGAGGGTGTGAGTCCTTTTCGAGAAAAGTATGCGGTAATTCATCTCCCAAATAACCTGATACACTGCCATCCGCTTTAATTGCATCAAGATCCATACTTGATACAGAATCCGTGCGTACCTTAAGCCATTTTTCAATATTGGCTACTTTCTCTGCGTCCGCGGTTCTTTCTATTGAGTCCATACTTTGCATGCCATTACTGTCATCATTTATCTGGGAAATCATTTACATCATATAATAAATAATAATTTGACTTTGACTGATAAAAAAAATATATACATTTTTTGAGTAAACAGAATAAAACGTGCACACAAATGTAAATGAAAACAAAACAAATTACCTGACAGTTCTCGTCGTTCCATGTTTTCTCGGAATATTCTTTGTTAATTGTGGATGTGGTAGACATAATTTCTTTCACTTTCTTATCGCTTTCATCTTCAATGTATTGATATTCAAAAGATGATCCAGGGAGTAGATCGTAATGTGAGTGATCGTCTTGTTCTCGAGTCGAAATTCCGTCTTCAGAGGTGGTTAACGAGGTTAACCAAGAACGAGCATTGCTTGTAGTCCGTTGACGTTGGAATATCCGTGGAATTTGCTTTGACTTGCAGACAAACATTCCTTTGCGAGACATTTGAATGTCTCGCATAAAACACACCGTGATCACAAGAATTGCCACAATCCACCTTTAAAATTTTAAAACTGGACGATAACGATGTTGTCCATGACACATAACCTCTTTCTTTGTGAGCTTTCGTTTCTTGTCGTTTGGCTTATGCACATCGTGATTTTTTGTGAATGTGTCACTCTGATTTACCGACACATCACGCCTATTATAGCAATATTTTATTGATTTAAAGGTAAATTAAAATCATTAGTTTAAACTTTTTTTAAATTTTACTACTTTCGACTTATTCGGTAAAATATTATATATTTTCTAAAATCCATTTATTTATGTAAAGTTAAGTAATTAAACATGTCTACAGATACTTTCAATTGCCACATTATTGTATTTTATTGCGAAAAGTATTCCTCTAATGATTTTTTAATTTCTCCTTGAAATCATCATGCAATCTTTAATTTGAACAAAAAATGTTTCTATTTTCTTCCCAGGCTTAAAATTTTGAATAATAATAATTAAAAGGTTCAGAAATTGTTCTTAAAATATCTGACATTTTCCTAAAAATACAAGTTTATTTTTTAATAATTATAAGATTCGTCACAATTATTACTTTAAGCACGTAATCTTTCCTGTGGTTGATTTTCCATTTCATACTCGATTTCCACTCTTGGACGAGGCTTAGATTTTTTGTTCGATTTGTCCTTGTTAAATCTGGGATTCATGACCTTCGAACTAGAAGGTGTTGCAATATCCTGTACAAAATAAATAAATCCCGTCATTAATAAAATATTTTCGAAAAGAAAATAGGAATTTCTATCTTCAATTAGTTTAAGAAGGCGAACCTCAATATCACTTGTTTCGGATTCGAATTCACTGGAGACATTTACATTCTCTCTTATTCCGGAGTCACTTTCCTCATCCTAAAAATAAAGGAATTTGTGAATTTTTAATAATAACATTTTTATAGAGTTTATTTTTATCTAAATTGTTAGAAATTAGAATCGTACCTCGTCGCTTTCAGCTTCAACGTAAGGACCACAATGTAAAGCTTCTCTTTCATCTGCTTCTAATTCCATCTCGACTTCTTTCTCAATTTCTTTCTCCGTCTATAAAAGAAGATCAGTTGTGTAAAAATAAAGCCTTAATAAATTATATGAATGAAAATGAAATTTTTAATCTGAAACCTCTTCTTCACTTTCAGCCTCGCTTTCTCCTTCAATTTCCACAGCCTCAACAGCTTTTTCGAAAGCCTTTTGTGAAAAGTTGTAAATATCCTTGTACTGTAAATAATAAATTTAATTGCAATTCAAAGTCAAGGTTCCGTATGAATCATAAATTATACTGCATGTGAATACATACAACTCCTTGTTTGAGCCTCTCCATCAATTCCTTTTCGATAGCAGTTTCAAGTTTCGCTGCAACAAGAGCCTTTTCTTCTCTCCTTCTTTCCCTCCTCTCGATTTTCCTCTGAATTGGCACAAGCTTTTTCTGCCGTCTTAAACTCAATTTTCTCATTCGAATGAGGTATTGCGTTATTTTCAAAAATCTTTGTTTGCATTTTGATTTTATAAATGCAGGCCAGTAAAGCAAATTTTCGTTGATTTGGTGGATCGCCTTCTCAAAATTCCTTGATAGTTTTACTTTTTCCCACATGTCTTTGAGATAGTGAACCCTAATTTTCAAATTAGAATATTTTATCATCACTTTTTCATTTATTGATACACTTGCGTTATTAACTTAACATTCGAAATAGAAACTCTCAATATTAAATTAAGAAATCCTTATTTATTGAAAGTTATAAATGTTAATTACACAAAATAATATTTTTAAATTATTTCACCTTTCTGCAGTCCTCATGTATAAAAAACAAACACCATTTTCTTCTCTTACAGTCGCATATTGACTATTAGCAAGTGGACATGAAGCTCTACTGCACAACCCAGTGAGATTAAACTCGTTACGACAAAATCTTTGTGATTTTGTACTGAAAAATTAAAATCATATATTAAATCTAAAGTCAACATTGAAAATTGGATATTAAAAAAATGGGGGATTAAACTTACTTGACTTTAAAGGAACAAAATGATTTGTTGATAATACTCCAAACAACCTAAAAGATGCGAACTGTGAAAATCCATCTGCTCTTAAAGCTAAGATCAGGAAAAATAAACACTAATATTAATAAAATAAACTTACGTCATCATTTTGCATTTTGTTAGTCCCTTTGTTCCTCCAAAAGGAGAAACTTTTTAAAATCGCAGTTTAGAAAATAAAATCTGTCACCGCACACGTGCGATGTTTTGTGAAAGATTGAGGTTAAGTTAGTTTTGCAATTCAAGTCGCTTTTCTATCAAGAGATGGGGACACCAACCTATTTTTTGGAAAGGTTGGCAAATGACTGGCTGTCGCCAGATGTCGATAGTACGTTAATTCACATAATTTAAATTTCTCTAAAGATCATTCGAACTTCGAACAATAAAAGTTAACATATTTAGGTAATTTTTGTTAATTGTTTAATTTTGATCATTTTGATGAAGGTAGTTTGGGAGTTAGAATTATTTAAGTTTTCTGTGAGTACTAGAGTTTTCGAGTGAATAATTCATAGATATTTTAAATTACGAAAGATGCGGGAATGTGAAAACGTTTTTGATGAAAAATGTTTCTATCGTTTTTATTCTATTAACTCATTAAAGACAAGCACCAGAATTAGAGACCAAAAATTTTAGCATATTTTTATTTTAGAAAGTTAGTGTTTTTAATAAATATTCTTCATGTGTTAGTTTTACTTTTTTAAAGTTAAAAACTGAAGGAGTTGGTAAGTGCTAAAGGAATAAAATATGCAAATCATTTAAATAAGTATTTAAGGTTAGGTTTAAACAATTCAAGAACATGTCACTGTTTGGTTTAGAGTTACTCTTTTACTCATCGTAAAATCTATATTTGTTCTATAATTGAGGCTACATTGAATAAAAAATATTTGGCAGAAGATTTATTTTCGTTTAGTTAATTGAATATTTATTATGTGATAAATTTTCATGAATTGTTAGTCAGTTGTTTTAATCATAATTTTAAAGACTTAAGTAGAAAAAATACTTTGCAATAAATGTACTTTTCAACTTCCTCGAAAAAATTTCAAGTAACTTTTACTAAGTTATGGATATTTACATAATTATTTTAATAAATAGAAAGAAATGATTACCAATATTGACATAATTGATTAATTTTTATAGATACGGAGGTTTCTAAAAATTTCATTATATTTCAGATTTTTATGGAAGTCTATTTTTGGAAATGAATATCAAGACTACAAACCCTGCTGGAAATGATTTCTATAAAACTTTCTGGTGTTCAAAGAGAATAAATGATCCTGGAAGCTGGATATCTGGAGCCATTGTGCCATCGTTTCGACAAAATGGAGAGTCAGTAAGTAAATTTTTTATTTTAAACTTGAAAATTTAATGTTGAAAAATTATTAAACACTAAAATTTCCCTAGAAAATTTGGAATAGACAAAGCAATCATGAATCAAGAAAAATTCATCAAATTAAGATATTTATATACCTTGCAAAGAGCAAATATGAAATTATTTTACTTTTTAGTACCGAGAAACGTATATAATCTCAATAATGCGAGATTCGATGTTTATCGTGACGACAACAACATGAGCTGGAAGAATAACAATAACGAAACGTCAAAACCTATTAAGAGTTCAGTCGAAAGAGACATGCGTTTTCATCATGCAGAGACCACTCCTTGGAATTCTAATTAAGTGTTTACAGCAAAGTAAACGCTCATTTATGCAATAGCAAAGTTAATGAACCCTTTGTCATTGCGACCATTCCGGAAGGGCTGAAAGTCTTAACGATAAGTCAGTGTAGTGAGAATAACCAACCATCCCCTTCGTGAACTAATCACTGGATAATGGACGAATTTATATTCGTACACAGTATCAAGCGACTCCTAACGATAGACGAACGTCATCTTGTCGCTCTACGTGTGCTAATCTCACACCCCCAGTTTTGGCCAAGTCAACTTTCTTAATTAAGGGTTCTCTCAGTTCCGTCACATCAACTCAGCATTTTCCTACATCATGTCATCATCTCAAAATCCTTAAAATTATCCAAGTTTCACTCCCACACAAAAAATACAAAGATCCATTCAGAGGAATTTAAAAAAAAATTTCTAATCAGAAAAATATTTGAGGGAATAGGTTTTTATTGTTTCTTTAGAGTTTAGAAGCTGAAGGAAAAGGGATTTAGTATAAGTTTTCGTAAATTACAAACTAGAAGCGGTTATTGCTCCCAGTTTTACATCCAAACGAACTTTCGCCTGATCGCCCACACACATTTCGTTAAAACGCGCGTTCTGTTCGTTTCATTAATTTTAATGCTCGCTGCTCGGGCATTCTGTTCATTTCTGCTCAACGTATGAATAGGCGCGGGTTTTCCTGTCTCTCTCGCTTTGTCTCTCTTCTCGCAAATCCCCTACACAGTTGCCTACACGCCGTTTTACTTCAAGGTTTTTGCTTTGCAAACACTGCAATTTATTTAAGAACTATAAACCGAATTGTAATGCAGGGAACAAGCAAGCAAATCAGAATAAAAAAAAATTATCACTTCTTAATTGATGTATTCATTACTTTAATAAATTACTTAATGTGATAAATCTTGCACAGAGAAACTTTTTATATCAATTTTCACTACAGTATTTTTCAATTTAGGGAAAAGCGTATCACTTTAATCATTTTTGTAGTAAAAATTCTAAACGTTATAATAATGATATGAAACTTTAGTATAAACTATAGTAAAATTTGCTATGAACTATGCTGAAGTTTCATATCATTATTATAAAGTTTAGTATTTTTACTAACAAAAATTCTCAAAGTGATACGTTTTTCCTAAATTGAAAAAAACTATAGTAAAAATGGATATAAAAAGTTTCTCCGTGTGGAATTAAACGGTCAGCAATTTTATTTTCCAACAAAAAGTAGTTCTGTTTCTGAAGATTTTAATATTTTTTAACAAAATTTCAAAATTTTTAATGCGATAATAGTCATTAATATTTTTATTTCAAATTTAAAAAACAAATTATTTTATTTTTTAGTATAGAAATTTTCCACTTTTGAAGAATATTTTTTCAATTTTATAATATCGGAAAATTATAAAATTTGTAACAGATAATTAGATGATTTAGAAAAAAAAATCGAGATAATTTGAACTATTTTCAGAGATTTTGAAAGAATTTAAGATACATAGGGGAGAAGCGGCGAAATTGGCGCACCTAATAGAAAGTGCGAGTTTAAAAAGAAAGTATATGACTAAAAATTATGAAAAAATATTTATTTAATAGCTGGATATCTTTTCTATACTTTCCAATGGATAAAGATTGCATTGAAAATTATTAAAGCAGGTTTTTATTCAGATTTCCGAAGGACTGCACCTGCGTCAATTTACCCGACATGGCGGGTAAATTGACGCACTAATATTATAATCTTCTCTTGCCACGTATTAGTTATATTTTCATAGATTTAGAATTACATTTCAGTAGCAAAGGTTGATGAAAAGAGGTAGTTATAATTTGAAACTAAATTTGAGATAGTATATCAAGATATGTGAAGTTTTTTATACCTTTATTCACATAAACCAGCCAAAGTTAAAATATATTTTATATTTGTACAATAAAATACTGGCAATTGTGGATATTTAAGTGAATATTCAAATTGAAATCATTTTTATAGAGAATTATTTGAATTTGTAATCAGAAGTATATACAATTATTAACTTTAGAAGACTTATAAATAATAGAAACAATCAATCAAAAATACAAATTTTTTACTTACATTGCTTTCACATCTTAAAATCGAGAAAACTTTCAAAACACTGTCAGACTGCAAATTAATTATTAAAAATCGCTTTTAAAATGCCTTAATACCTCAAACTTAAAAAAAAAATTTAACCACTGATTGTTCAAATGAATATAACCTTACAAAGTCGTTACATCAGTTTTGCGAACCACATTACCTCCCATGTCACAAAAAATCTTGAGAAAAAGATTAGCAGAAAAGTCCAGCAACATTCAAATGTATATATCTATATATTAATAATTGTGTACTTACTATCTTCTTTATATTTTCAATCATAAACATCCGAGCACTTGACTTCAGTCACCGGTTTCCAGAAACACAACACGTGTGCCAACTTCGCCTCTGATTTGAATCTCGTATGCGCCAATTTTGCCGCAAGTGTATCGTTCATTAATTAAATACTCTTTACGTAAAATGCTTATTTTTTCATACAAATATTCTATCCTAATCGTAAGATTAAATATCAAAGATTATAAAATCGTTGCATTAATCTAATTCACCTTGAATTACTATTATTTAACGATTTAACTCAATGGCTTCGAACATAACCATTATGCCAAAAAACGATTAATCGCAATAAAACTGTATTAAGCAATTAGATTTTTATAATGTTTTCTATCAAATACATATCATACAAGAATGCACACGATAGAACTATTTTTATTTTTTGTTATGTTATCATTTTCTGAAAAATAGGGTGCGCCAATTTAGACGTCGCGCCAATTTCGCCGCTTCTCCCCTATATTCACAATACATATAATTTCGAGGATTTCGACAAATAAAATATTTTCTGAATGGGAAATTCACGAAGTAATTCCGTAGAGGATTGAATAAATAATTTTTCAAACTCAAAAAGTATTTTATTGACCTAATTAAATTTTTACGCTGAACCTAAACTACCTTAAATTTATTAAAAGCACCTACAATATTTGGCTGGATCAATTTTTTTGTCTAATTGAAACAAATTAAATTAATAAATAAAATTTAAAAAACCAAATTTTTGGTTTATTATTTTTTACAATTATTGGTTTTGAATTTCACCAACAACAAAATTTTGTTAAGGCAATGAAATAATTGTTTTTATCAGTTAAACAAACACTACTATGACTGAACCAACAAAAATTTTGTTGATTCAACCGAATTTTTTTTCTGAGTATTCGAAAGTACGAGTTTAAAGATATACAAATTAAAAAGTCTGACACAATAGACGGTTTTGAAATTTATAAATTAATTTAGAAAGTATTAGCAAATCTTAAAAACGAAAAATACCTGAAAAATTGAGAAATTTATGAAAAAAGTGATAGTACAATAGTTTTTCTCAAATTTATAAATCCAACTTAAAGAAACATTTTCCATATATGTCACGTTATAATGTAATTTATCATATTGAAAACAATATTCAATTATTATAATATATAATAATATTCAACTATTTTTAATTTCCCCATAGGAAAGATTTTTTGAATCAAAAGTCGACATGAGGAAACTTATTTTGCTGGTTCAGAAGATCTATAATTCATTAAATACATTGCCTAACACTTCGCATTATCAATTGAAAAGTAAAATATTTAAAAAAAAAAATATTGCAAAGTCAATCAGATTTTGATTGGCTTGTTCTGGCACAGATGCTCAGAGCCAATGAAAGGTTGTGCAAGTGTGACTAGGGGCGCTTACACAAGCTTGGGTTTGGGTTGGTTGATATTAATTAATAATCAGAAACAGATGCGGCTCCCGCCGGTAATTATTTAAGTCCTTTTATAATGCCTCCAACCACTCTCATACTTTTTCCCCCTCCACTTTCCTTTATAATGTTCGACGACACACCTACAGATATACCCACACATTCTCAGTAGTGCTTGAAGCCGCGTGCTAATTAAATAGCACTCGCTACAAATTTTCCGCGGCTTTCGCTTCGTTATCCATGGACCGTTAGGCGTGATACCCTTTTGCAAAATCCTGAGGAATACCCTGGAGACCTTTCGCACATTTTACGCTCCTGAGCGAGAGTTAACGCCGTCCCCAACCGCAAGAACTGATTTTCCAGAGTCAACTCCTTTTTTAGTTTTCAAATATTTTTTTGATAGATTTATATTGTTCTAATATTAATTTTCAAGGGAGAATTTTTATATTTACTACTTTTCAATATTAATTATTATTCACATTGTTGGAAATCTCTATCGGAATTTTGCGAAATACGTAGCTGAAATTTTATACAGTTACAATTATGTAGTTTTTAAATTTGAATCGGTGAGGTTTCACTGATGAAATAGTAAGAAATGTGTTACTGATTTACCTCGGTGAGAATTTCACTGAAAATCAGTTAAATGGTGATTGAAGTTGATTAGTAAAATCTGTTTCGCTGATTGATATGAGTTTTACTAATTAATTACAGTGTCAGTTTCACTGTTTTTCAGTAAAAATAGTAATAGTAAAATTTTCACTAAAGCGAAAGTGCAACTCATTTCTAGCGATTTTAATAGTGAAATCAATTGAAGTTGATTAATAAAACACAATCGGCAAAAGATGTTGCACTGATAAACTTCAGTAACAATTTCACGGCTTTTCAGCGAAATACCACTGATTGGCAGTAAAATTTTGTCTAAAGTGAAGAGTAACTAATTTACAGCTATTTCATCAGTTAAATTTTACTGATTCAAATTAAAAAGTAAAGTTAAGATGAAATTTAAGTAAATTCAGTTACTTTTCAGCTAATTTAAGGAAAATCTTTCAATTTCCAGTTCAAAATTGCTGGATATTCGGATAATTTTGTATCGCTCTTGCGTTAAAATACGCCTTTCCACACATGATACGAAATATATTATTATGTCCGCCGTACACCGAAAATTAACTTTGTCGGTGTAGTTTTGCGTACGGAAAGTTGATTTTTCCGCACTGTTGCGGTAAAATTTTAAGTGTGCGGAAAATTAAAACAAACTTAACATTTTCCCGCACTAGTGCGGGAAAATAAACTTTCCGCACGCAAAACGACACCGATTCGGTTAACTTTCGGTTTACAGCGAACAAAAAATATCGTTCGTATGTTTGACTTCCCATTTCTCAATTATTTAAATTTACTTTTATTTTGTAAGTTGCAGTTTTTCAAATCTCATTCGAAAATTTAAAACATAGAATCTTAAAATATTTGAAAAATGTAGACTAGGAGGTTTAAATATGAAAAGGAATGACGGAAACCTGAAAGATTTTAAAATAGAACAATTCTTATTTGCTTAAGTTTTATTTTTATAAACTCCTGATATGTCAAAGGTTAAAATTTAATTTTCATGAAATTCTTAACGATTTTCCTAACTTAAAATTTCTTTAAAAATGTAATTTCAACTGTAAATGAACAAAAAAAAAATAAATATTTTTTATACTAAATAATTTGAATTTTCACTAAATTTCAATTTTTACGGAATTTTTAATCATGAGTAAAATAACATAATTTTGTTAATAAGAACGTTTAAAAATTTGCATCTTTTATAATCAGAATTCAAAAAGTATAAAATGTGAATTTTAATGATAGTGTGACACGTTTGATATCACTGTGCCATAAAATAAAAAAAACATTTCAATATAATAGCAGATATGTTATGAAACATGTCACTTTAAAATTCTAAAATGGCAAATTTAGTATAAAGGTTGAATTTATCATAGTTCTGACCATTTTCAGAACAAATTAAATTTAATAATACTTTTTAAAATGTGATACTTAATATCACGAATACTAAAATTGCATTTTTGTTATTTTTTAAAGATAAATGTATTATTTTTCCAAACATCTCAGAATAAATCTGAATGCAGTAATAAACAACTTTTAATTTTTTTATTTATTTATTTCTTAACATACTCAAATAATATTGAGTAAAACTACATGTATAGATATTATAATAATTTATGTTTCTGTAACACCCTGCTTGCAAATTCAATATTAAATGGATTGTCCGTGAAGCTGATATAAAAAATCGTTTCTTGAAAAATACACGCCTTCGTCCACTTGTGAAAATAAACATAAACGTCTCGAATTTTTTAATTAGGTATAGGACAATAGTCTTCTTCAAGGAGGAAAAGAACCTCTCAGGATTGCTTATATAAAAAAAATCTGCCCGCTTCGCGGGCACATTCTCATCGCGCGCTTCGCGCGCAGCTCGCTTCGCTCGCAAGTTTGAGCGCGCCTAGGGCGCGCGATTCGATCGTCGCGCTTCGCGCTCCGGAATTTTTGAACGTCGCGCTTCGCGCTCCGTTCTTTCTGGACCTCGCGCTTCGCGCTCGGTCTTGTGCTCTTCGCATACATTTAAGTTTATTTCTTATATTTTGATACTGAAGCTCAAACCAATTTTATAATAATATTACAGATGATGTGAATTACACATTTTCTCAGTCACTGAATTTCTTTTTGAATTTAAGTGAAACAGGAAATTCAATTTACTTAAGGCTCTATCGGCCTTAAGGAACACATTCTCATCATGACACTCGCGCTTCGCGCTCGATTTTCTGTATATATTTCAGTATAACTTTTTAATAAATTACATGATTAACAGAATTTACTTTCTTCCACATATCTAAAAAGGAAAAACAATCGTAGACTTTATTTAAGGAAACGATTTTGCAGAACAGCGCTTATTTCGTATCTCACATATTTTGGTGAAAAAAATCGAATTTTTTCAATATTAAAAATCAAAACATAAAATATACATCCTGTCCCGAAATTTCTTTATCAGAATTTGTAGACCTCATTTAGGCAAACAATTTTCCATCTAAATTTTTTTTTTGCATCTCAATTATTTTGTCTAAAAAATGGAATTTTAAAATTTTTATCGTATTTTTTGGAATTGAAACGAAAAATATATCTTTTATCAGAAACTGTGTCAGACAAAATTTGTAGATCTTTTTGAAACGAACAACTTTGTATTCTTACGTTTTTTTGGTATTTCCAATATTATTGTTAAAAAATTGAATTTTGGATTTTCAATAGTTTTTTTTTTTAATTAAAAAGAAAAATATGCATCTTATGAAAAAATGTTACAATTCAAATTTGTAGGTCTTTATGTAGAAAATAATATTGTATCATAACGTTTTTTCGTATCTCGTATAATTTAACTGGAAAATGGAATTTTGATATTGACTTTTTTCGAATTTGAATATGCTGTAACATTTCTAATTTTGATTTAATCAAAAAATGTTATTAGGATAATTTGTAGAGATTTATGAGCACTATCAAAAACCAGGATTGGAATTTTTGATTTTTTCAAAAAATTATTTTCAAAAACACAAAAGTAGTGCTCCATCCCTCAATTTTGATTGGATGTGGCTGGTTAACGAACTTGTCCTTACTTTTTCGGCTCCGATAAAGTGTACCAAAGCTCAATTCAATCTGATAATTCTATCGAGAGTTATGCCGCACACGACCTACAGACAGACAGACAGACAGACACTTTCGTAAAAACCATTTTTTCTGACTCAGGGGGTCTCAAAACGTAAAGATTTGATGAAAATTTCGAAAGTCATTTTTCACATAAAACCAATACCTTCTCATCCATGATGAGAATGTAAAAATTTTCGTTCAGCAAAGCCACATGTCTCGAGTCGGTTTCGAAAACAGTTCAGATCATTCTGTGAGAGACTCCGGTAACAGTCTTCACGAAAGGTTTTTAAAAATGTAAACCTTGTTCGCGTTTTGCCATTGATAACCAATTTGGCATCGTTCTTTAATAATAATTTTTTTTTCAAATTGCGGTCGGTTCGTGTGCAAAAAATGTTTATGTTTTCCGGTTTATTTGTTATCCGGTTCTTTATTCACAGTGAACTCTAAATATTTTTTCAATTCGTGATGCTGCATACTAGACTACTTCATTTTGAATTGCAAGCTATGAGATAAGTTTTTCAAATTTATGATAATCCTTATTTTAATTATCTCCGTTTTACAGAAATTTTGAATTAATCTTTGAGTTTATGGCATTGAAGAGGGCCCCCATATGTGGCCGAAACGTTTGCCTTGCTTTCTTTTTGAGTATTTTTATACTTAATAGTGAAAATTTTGATCGAAGAAAATAAAAAGAATCTGACCCTATGCCAAAATAATGAGAAATGAAAAAAATTCTATAAATTAGAATGTTTCGAGGTCAAAAAAGTATAATCTTGAAGAATTAAAAGAATTGACTCTGAGACAAGAACATTTTAATCGCATCCAAATAATTTTGATACCTAAAATATTATCTCCCTAAGATTTGTCATAGACAAAAATCCTAAAAGCCTTCAAAAGTAGAACCAAATAAAAAATCAACTAATTCCCTAAAATTAAATTTCTGAATCTTTGTGACCCTTGCACTTTTGCTAATGAATCTAGCCAAGTTTATTTTAGTTTTCGAGACTAGTGACTACGGCACTGACAATGATCAAATCTTAGGGAAGTCTCCATTTTCTTGTAAAATTCGGGGGTGGCTGTGAACCGGTGCTAAAACTTTAGGAGGGTGAGAATTGACAATAACTTCTCGACTCAGCGTACAATTTAATTTTATGCAACGCTTGGCACGCCTCTTAGCACGAGATATCCTTATAGCATTTAACTAGATTGTTATGATTGTTGCTGCCTCTCATTCCTTTTCATTCCATCTCAATCCTTAGTGAAATGTATACATATATCCCAGAAAACACTTGGTAAATATACATATTGCAACAGACAAATTTCTGTATAATCAGTAATGATCAATACAAGGTGTTCGGTAATTCCGTACGAATATTTCTACCACTTGTTTCTGGGAGCCATGCGAAAAAGAAATAATAGACCAATTTTTTCCGTTCCGAATAATCATTTCGAGATATTTAAAGTTTTTTTTCGATGTGCATTTTAATGAGTTGGAAGCCATGAATGAATTTACGATTGTGAACGTGTTTTACATCGTAGAGAGGTCAGCTATGGCTTGTTGTAATAAATATCCCCTTATTTTGAAAATAAAAAATTCCACTGAGAAAAAAGATTTGATTGAATCAAAGAAAATAATTTGTTTGAACGACTTTCTTTGATTCAAAGAAATGATTTGTTTAAATGAAATAAAATTTGTTTGATTCAAAAAAAATATCTTTGAACCAAATAAATATTTGTTTGAATCAAATTAATTGTTCTTAAAAACAAAGAAATTAATGCATTCATATATGGTGAAAGATATAATTTGTTTGATTTAAGGCAGAATTTATTTGATTCGAACAAATATTTATTTGGTCCAAGGATATTTTGTTTGAATCATTCAAATTTTGTTTCATTTGAACAAATCATTTCTTTAAATCAAAGAAAGTCATTCAAACAAATTATTTTCTTTGATTCAATCAAATCTTTTTTCTCAGTGTCGTTTTTGTGAGTAAAATGCGAGATATGGTAAAAACTTAAGATTGTAAAAAAAAACCCTTTTGAAAATAGAAAATTTAATTTTTCAATCAAAATAAACGAGGTATGGAAAAAACGTCAGAATGTGAAATTTCTTGCTTTAATAAATTATACAAATTTAAATTCACACATTTTTTGTAAAAAAGAATTATTTTGGGTTTTGATTCTAAAAAAACACTTGAAAATCAAAAATTTGATTTTTCAACCAGAATATACGAGATATGGAAAAAAATTTAGGATGTGAAACTGTTTGCTTAAATAAGTTTTACAAATTTGCATTCGCACATTTTTTGTTTTGATTAAAAAAAAACATTTTTGAAAATGAAAAATTCGTTTTTTTAACAAAAATAATTATTTCGAGATATCATCCTTCAAAGTTTGTTTTGATGTGAATTTTAATGAGTTGCAAGCCATGAATGAATATTCGTACAGAATTACCGAACACACTGTATGGTAAGGATTATCATATGTACTGCCCTGGCTAAAGCTTTGGACTGGAAATTCTAATTTATTCCGATTAAACGAGATTCAAAACGTTTTCCGGATTTGTTTGAAATGTTTCGGAATGATTCGGAAACAGATTTTGGAATGGCTCGGATTGAAATCCTTTCCGAAATTTTCGGCAGGGTTTCGTCGTTGCTTTATAGATCCTAATCTATATTCCGGGGGTATTCTACTGTGAAATTTTCAAAAGTTAAAATTTTTTTATTTCCTTAAAGTATATACTTTTAAGAATCCCCTCTTAAAGGGATCCACCACCTTAAACATTTTTATTTTTTGAGTTTAGATCTTCCATATAATATTTTTTCATGTTTAGTACCTTTATTTAGAAAGGTTTCGGGAGTTTTAAAACATTTTAGCACCTTTATGCATTTTTGAACTAAAAATTTTGAGTCTTTTGGGCATTTTTTTGACATTTTTTGACATTGAATAACTTTTTTGTTTTTTAACCAATTGTCACGATTTTTTTGATCTTTTTCCTTACAATATGTATCTAAAATTCACACATTTTTTTAAAAGAAGAATTTTTTTTGGTTACAAATTTGCATTTGCACCTTTTTTGATAAGATATTTTTTCTGTTGATTTAAAAAGAAAGATTTTTATGAAAAAAATTCAATTTTTAATTTAAAAAATGCTAGATATTGAAAAAGACATCAGAATCCGAAATTGCACACTTGAATAAATTATAAAAATTTTAATTCACACATTTTTCTAAAAGAAGAATTTTTTTGGCTCTGATTCTAAAAAAAAACACTCTTGACAATCAAAATTTCGATTTTTGAAACAAAATATGCGCAATATGGAAAGACATTATGATGTAGAATTCTTTACTTGAATGAGGTACTTATATAAATTTTCATCAAGACATTTGTTAATAAAATGTATATTTTTCGTTTTGATTTTAAAAAAACAGTTTTGTAATTAAAATATACAAGATAATTGAAAAAATGTCATAATGCGAAATGGTTTGCTTAAATAAGTTCTACAAAGTATCATCCACATATGTTTTGATAAGATGAATATTTTTCGTCTTAATTTTTAAAAATACTACTCAAAATAAAACATGCTACTTTTTAACCAAAATATTCGAAATATATAGAAAAAAAAATCTGCCCACTTCGCGGGCACATTCTCTTCGCGCGCAGTTCGCTTCGCTCGCAAGTTTGAGCGCGCCTAGGGCGCGCGATTCGATCGTCGCGCTTCGCGCTTTGTTCTTTCTGGACCTCGCGCTTCGCGCTCGGTCTTGTGCTCTTCGCATACATTTAAGTTTATTTCTTATAATTTGATACTGAAGCTCAAACCAATTTTATAATAATATTACAGATGATGTGAATTACACATTTTCTCAAAGTCACTCAATTTCTTTTTGAATTTAAGTGAAACAGGAAATTCAATTTACTTAAGGCTCTATCAGCCTTAAGGAACACATTCTCATCATGACGCTCGCGCTCGATTTTCTGTATACATTTCAGTAACTTTTTAATAAATTACATGGTTAAAATAATTTATTTTCTTCCAAATCTCTCAAAAAGAAAAAATAATCGTAGACTTTATTTAAGGAAACGATTTTGCAGAACAACGCTTATTTCGTATCTCACATATTTTGGTGAAAAAAATCGAATTTTTTTAATATTAAAAATCAAAACATAAAATAAACACCCTGTCCCGGAATGTCTTAATGAGAATTTGTAGACCTTATTTAGGCAAACAATTTTCTATCTAAACGTTTTTATTGTATCTCACATATTTTGTCTAAAAAATTGAATTTTTGAATTTTTATCGTATTTTTTGGAATTGAAACGAAAAATATATGTTTTTTCAGAAACTGTGTGAAACAAAATTTGTAGATCTTTTTGAAACAAACAACTTTGTATTCTTACGTTTTTTCGTATTTCACATATTATTGTTAACAAATTGAATTTTGGATTTTCAATAGTTTTTTTTTTAAATTAAAAAGAAAAATATGCATCTTATGAAAAAATGTTACAATTCAAATTTTTAGGTCTTTATGTAGAAAATAATATTGTATCATAACGTTTTTTCGTATCTCGTATAATTTAAGTGGAAAATGCAATTTTGATATTGACTTTTTTCGAATTTGAATATGCTGTAACAATTCTAATCTTGATTTAATCAAGAAATGTCATAGGGATAATTTGTAGAGATTTATGAGCACTATCAAAAACCAGTATTGAAATTTTTAATTTTTTCAAAAAGTTATTTTCAAATATTTCAAATATTTGTTTGATCCAAAGATATTTCGTTTGAATCAAACAAATTTTATTTCATTTAAGCAAATCATTTCTTTAAATCAAAGAAAGTCGTTCAAACAAATCATTTTCTTTGATTCAATCAAATATTTTTTCTGACTGTACTCGTTATAGTATTCGTTCCAATACGTATAGTATTCCGCATCATACTCTATAGCAGAGGTTACAACACATCTAATAATCCACACTATATACATAAAATCTACTAAAAAGAATGTTTTTTATTGAAAACATAGAAAAACTGATCGGAGTTTTATGAAATTACAATATATGCGCTTTCTAGGGGAATAGGGAACCACGTAAGATGGTATAGACGCTAGTTTGAATAACGAGGAAAGTGCCAAGAAGGGTAAAGCGGAAGCGGAGAATCCGGATGGCGCTTAGCCAGCGATGCTCCCGGCAGTGTCTGCCTTAATATCCGCCACTAACATTATTTCATAAAAGTATTACTATAAATCCAAACTCGCGTTATTTAATCCCTGTGCTCGTGGCGCACCGCCGTTCTCCTTTCCTGAACCCGAGAGCAGGCGAGAAAGCAACTTTTGCCACCCTTCGACTTCCACCCACTGCCTCCTTCCTTGGTCATATTATAGATATATTATGCAGATAGTCCAGGAATGGGACGGCTGTGCACCGTCGGGGCTGCGGAAATTTAAAACTTTATTTACCCCTGTGTCTAAAGATGCCTTGCGCTTTCCTTCTGTTTTCCTCTTTTTCATCATTCTTTTGTGCGGCACTCGCTACTTTTACTTGTCACACTTATCCAATTCGTTTTTTCGGATTCTCTCATTCCTGCTAGGAATATAAAATATTCCTTTGGATTATAGAAATCGAGAAATTTCGCTTGAACCATTACGTGGTTAATGGTATATTGTGCAACTAGGGAAACTACATGTTTTTCCCGTGTTATACAGGATTTTTTCTCTGCTGGGAGGTCAGAAATGGATTTTTTTACCAGCGGGTTATAAAGTGCATTTTATTGCCCCCTGCGGGGCAGAAAAATTCATTTTTCGACCCCCCAGCAGGAAAAAAATTGTGTCCTCGCTTTGCTTGGGTATCAAAATTCGCACTCGAAAAATAAACTCTTTTTCCCTAGTTGCACAATATACTTTTTCTACTAACGGGCCATAAAGTGGACTTTATTGCCCCGTGCGGGGCAAATAAATCCACTTTCTGGCCCGCTAGTAGAAAAATACATTTTTTGACTCCACTGTAGAAAAAAAATCGTAGATTTACATTGATTTTAGTCGTTTGATTGCTGTCCTCGCTTTGTTCGGGCATTAAACTTCGCACTTGCAAAATAAACTTTTTTCCCCTAGTTGCACAATATATTATTGTTTGCCCCGTACGGAGCAATAACATGCACTTTATGACCCACTAGTTGAAGAATCTTTTTTGGACCAAAAGTGCATTAATGAAAGAATTAGAAGAACTAAAGGCAGGAAAAAGATTTGTAAAATTTACTGAAAGTTTGGTACTTGTTTTTACGACTTGACTTTTTAGGAGATTTTATAAGAAGTTCAGTTCAATCAACAGATTATCCATACGTTTCACTTAAGGCACATTAAAATCTACGATGACGAAAAGATCGAGGTTGATTAGATTTTACTGAAAAAAAAGTGTAACGTACAGTAAATCTTTTGATTGAACGGGATTTCTGGTCAAATATGATAAATAGTCCAATGTAACAATAAGTACTGAAATTTCTGTAAATTTTACGAATCTTCTCTTTGCGTTTAGAGTTCTGGTTACGGCATTTTTGATCAACTTCTGGCTAAAATAACTATCGGTAGCCAATCCTCTTCATAACCCTTTATACCTACTTTTCTCAAAATATCCTGAAAGTTGTAAAATAATTGATTGTTTTCATTTCCAAGAAAATTAGAATTTCCAATCAATTTCCGTCTTCAATATTTTAATTCAAAGAGCCAACAGTAACCGTTTAGAACTTCACAATTTCTCTTTGCATAAAATATTTCTGCTGTATCCAGCCCCCCCCCCCCCATCTTACATGATGCAACTATTTCTTAAATTCAAAAAAAATGATATTTTATTCTAAATAAGAAAGAGAGAGAAATGATTAGACAAAGTAGGAACCAGGCAAAAAAAATCCCCCTGTCTTTCAAATACATAATTTTTTTGTATTGCTCCTTTCTTGCCTTTCTTTCCCGATCTGCACTTATTTTAACGTGCGAGCTCGTTAAGCGTCGAACGTTCATTGAAGTGAGTCCGGTTAAGCGAAAATTGCTCGCTCGTGCAAGCAACCCCGTAAATATTGCAATGAAGACCCGCAGGGGGTTCCCGACTAGTTGGCACAGTGTTGAAATAACGTCACCGTTAGCGAGCCAAATTTTGTTCACTGAGTCTCATTATTTAGACGACTTCATTGGGTTTAAAGTTGCGTAAAAAATGCTACTTTTAATATCTATCAGCTGTTGGATCTTTTATAGACTGGGGGAAAAATGATTAATTGCAACAAAATTATTATGTCGGAACTTGCTTTGCTATCCCAAACAAAATTTTGTTGACTCAACAAAACTTTTGAGTTTACCGAACGAATGCGCGTGTGTACTAATTCCCACTTTACAGCATTCATTTTCTTAAGGCAACAAAAAGACTTCCGTTAGCCAGTAGAAGAGCAAAGCAAAATTCGCTTGGCGCAACAAAACTTTTGTTGCACAAATATCAACAAAATTATTTTGTCAGGTCTTGTTTTTCAATCCCAAAAAAATTTTCTTGACTCAATTAAACTTTTGGGTTTACCGAACGAATGCGCGTGTGTACTAATTCCCACTTTACAGCATTCATTTCTATCTTCAAAAATATTTTGTCATGACAACAAAACTATTTTATAGAGCCGAAAACTATTTCGTTACGCGAACAAAGAAATTTTCTTAAGGCAACAAAAAGACTTCCGTTAGCCAGTAAAATATCAAAACAAAGTTCGCTTGGCGCAACAAAACTTTTGTTGCACAAATACCAACAAAAATGATTTTGTCGGGTCTTGATTTGCTATCCCAAACAAAATTTTATCGACTCAACAAACTGTTGGGTTTACCGAGCGAATGCGCGTGTACACTAATTCCTACTTTACGGCATTCATTCCTATCATGAAAAATATTTTGTCATGACAACAAAACTATTTTACTGAGCCAACAACTATTTTGTTACGTGGACAACGAAATTTTCTTAAGGCAACAAAAAGAGTTCCGTTGGCCAGTAAAATATCAAAACAAAGTTCGCTTGGCGCTACAAAACTCTTATTGCACAAATACCAACAAAATGATTTTGTCGGGTCTTGATTTGCTATCCCAAACAAAATTTTGTCAACTCAACAAAACTGTTGGGTTTACCGAGCGAATGCGCGTGTGTACTAATTACCACTTTATAGCATTCGTTTCTTACTTCAAAAATATTTTATCATGACAACAAAACTATTTTATTGAGCCGACAACTATTTCATTACGTGAACAAAGAAATTTTCTTAAACCAACAAAAAAACTTCCGTTGGTCAGTAAAAGATCAAAACAAAATTCGCTTGACATAACAAAATTATTTTGTCGGGTCTTGCTTTCCTATCTCAAACAAAATTTTGTTGACTCAGCAAAACTTTTGGGTTAACCGATCAAATGCGCGTGTGCACTAATTCCGACTTTATAGCGATCATTTCTATGTTCAAAAATATTTTGTCATGACAACAAAACTATTTTATTGAGCTGACAACTATTTTGTTACGCGAACAAAGAAATTTTCTTAAGTCAACAAAAAGACTTCCGTCATGCTAAATTGTTTTCTTAGTGTAGCGACATAACTTTTCGACAAAATTGACGTCCGAATTCCATTAAGTTACGAGTATAGTCGAGGCACTTGTGCAAACTTGACGAATCATCGAAGCGAACTCATCTAAAAGAAAATCGCTCGCTCGCGTGCAGAAGAACCATGCAACCTCGCAAATATTGTAGATGACGATTCCGCAGGGGGTTCCCCTGTCTCTGTGGCTCCGGTGTAAACGTAAACGTCCTCGTGTCCGAAGTGGCTTGCCCGATATGGTGGAAGAATTGATTGCACCCGAAGAGGAAACTCGAAACGTTTCATTGCCTCGCCTCTTAGGATCACGACCGAGAAATCCTTCAAATTATTCACCCAAAGTAACTTCCGCTAACGGAGGCTTTTATTTGATCAAGGAGTTAATTCAGGATAAAATGGACACGAGCCAACCTCTAAAGCATTCAGCATTTAATTTAATTTTGATAATATCTAAATGATTGATGGAATATTTCTTCAAATGGGAGAATACTTCAAATTAGTTTGCCCAACTGGGCTAAATAATCTGGGAAGGATCCAAACTCAAGGTGTGAACGTCTTCATTTTCAGCTTTTATATTTCTTTTTAATCCGACACAGAAGGAGATTTTATTTACTTGAAATTTGAAAAGGGGCCATGGCTTTTCGAAGTCACTCGAGCTGATTCCATGGTGGATTTATACCTATCCATCCGGGATTTATAAAGACCACGCCTCGTCCCGAAATTATCCGATTCAGTGATCTCACACCGAGTCCTTCAGAACTCACCAACAGGACAACGAGTAATCTTTGGAAAAGAAGAAATAAATACGCGAGTCTTCCACGAGAATGTGTGACAAAGATAGAGAGGGTGGTGGTCGAGGGAGGGGAGATCCAGAGATGGTCCAGATTTTCTGGCGTGAAATTTCAAAGAATGGACGCTGCAGGAACCTACCAAGAGACTTAAGAATGGGGATACGATTTTAATGTCACGTGAAGTGCTTCTTCCCGTACTTTACACCTCCCTTTTCCTTCTTCCTTTTCTTAACCACTTTTATACCCTACGCTTAAAAAAAAAAATTTTCATTGAACAAAATCGTTTTGTTGAATTGTCAAAGTATTTTATTTACTTGGCCAAATTGTTTGGTTGGATCTAATGAATACTTCAAATTTAATAAAAATTACTAAAATATTCCGTTTGCAAATTAATTATGCGCATGAAAGTTGAGAGAATTACGTTGGCTGTTTTTGTAATCAATAAAAACTATCTAGGGCCAGAATAGTTATCTCCAAATGTGGTTTGTTCACGATCAAGATTCTGGTAATTTAGGCATAGATAGGGGAAATAAAAATGAATTTAATTTGACCTTCTTCACGAAAAATTGCGAAAAAAATATCAAGGACCTGAATAGTTTTACGAGATAGGGCCTCGCTAATTTTTGAAGATTACTAGTGCTTTTTCAGTTATTGGTACGCATTAATTTCAAAATTGCTAACAAAATGTGCACATAAAGGTAGTAAAATTACTTCAGTTGCTTTTCTTATCAATGCAAACTAACTAGGGCCTGAATAGTTATCTCCAAATGTGGTTAGCCCACGTTCAGGATTCTGGTAATTTAGGCCAAGATGGGAGAAATGAAATGAATTTAATTTGCCTTCCTTTACGAAGAAATGCGAATTAAAATTACAAGGATACTAAATATGCATACAGAATATAAAAAAATTACGTTACTGAGGTAGTCTTGTAATCAATGTAAACTATCTAGGGTCTTAATAGTTATCATAAAATTTGGTTTGCCTACCTTTACTATTCTGGTAATTCAGGCCTAAATCGTGTCAATGATATGCATTTAATTTGTCAACCTTTGCGATTGAATGCGAGTTCAATCACAAGGATACACTGAGAAAAAAATGCTATTGAATCAATAGCGTTTCTTTCCAAAAGCATGTATATCACGGATTCAAATCAATATGCTATAGAATTAGTAATATATTTATTGGTTCTTGTGGTATAATTTTATGAATTCATAGAATACATGCTTTTGGAAAGAAATGATTTTGATTCAATAGCATTTTTTTCTCAGTGTACCAATAGTTTTCCTTGAATGGGCCTTGATTTGTCTTCGAAGATTACTTGTGCCTTTACAGTTACTAATACAATTTTTTTAGGATTGAGAACTAACTATGCACATTAAGGTGAAAAAATTACTTTAGTTGCTATTCTTATCAATGAAAATTATCTAGGGCTTGAATAATTACTTTCAAATGTGGTTTTTCCACCCTTACGATTCTGGTATATTAGATTAGATTCAACAAAATTTTCCTAACTATGGTTGTACTAACAAAAATTTTGTTGATTTAAGGGGGTACTATGGTAATAATGGCCTTTTTTTCAAGAATTTTATTTTTGCACAAATTTTTATTCTGTAGTCAAAATATTTTTGTACGTTTTAGTACACGTTATGGAGAGTATAAAAAAATTTAGATTGTTAATTTTTGATAATATCCAGTGTAGATATAGGGGAACATAGGACGCCATGTTTAAAAGTGGTGCCCACGATTTCTCCATTGTGGATGATCTGAAACGTACGAAACAAATTTTATTTTGAAGTACGTATGAATAGCTATATGACCCTTGACCAAAAAAATATCTTCATAAATAAACAAACAGTGTAACTTTTCATTTTTTTTCTTTTTTTTCGCCTGTTTTTTGTAAATAATTGTGTCATAACGTTGTTAAATATTAACTTACAATAATGGTCATGGGTCATTCCATAGCCAGGTGTTTTCTGAACATTTAAAAAAAAAGTAGGCAAATCGGCCAAGTAGACGGGCCGGAATCGTGGGCACCAGTTCAAAAAACACAGTTTTGAGAAAAACGCAGTTAAAGATTTTGCAAAAAATTATCACTATCATCATCATAAGAATGGTGATAAAAATTATTTTTTCACAACTTGAATATCGCATTATATGTTTTTTGGGTCGCTGATCACGAATCTGCTATCAAATTTATAAAATTAATTTGTTTAAACAATTTTTATAACTAAATTTTCTCAAGTATTGAAACATTTTTCAGGTTGCATATGCTTTATCCGCGCGCTCGACCCCTTGCGGAAAATCTCATTTTTTATCACTTTTCGATATCATCTGAAGTACAGGGAGGTTTATACATTATACTTTAGGTTTTAAAGTAACCGAAACTGCAAAAAAAAAAAAAATTCGATTTTTTGAGAAAAGATTACCATAGTACCCCCTTTAAGAACATATTTTTCTGAGTCTACTCGTCTGCCCCTCTATTTTATAAAGTTCTAAGTTGCACGACATTTAGAGAATTTATTAGCAAAATTAAATAAGTAGAATAAAAGATGCTCCTGGGATTAATATGAAGCTGATGATTGATGTATTTTAAGAGGGGTTGAAAGGGATGAATTTTTAAGTTCCTCTCAATTCATATTCTTTCTTCGGCGAACCGTTGCAAACTGAGCACCGGTGGATGGGTTTTACCCCCGCGTTATAGGTAGCCATTATGTCAGATTAGTATTGTGATTGTGTAACCGATGTGATGTGACTCCATTACCCAGCCCGTGTACGCGGCATTATACACTGCCCGTGGCACTCCATTCAATTCAATCGTCCGCTCGACCAACGTGTATGCCAACATTTGGCGTTTACTGCCTCCTGAAGCTGCAAAAAATAAGAATAAATTGCATGTTCAACTAATTTTATACTCTTTTTAGATAAAAACTAACTAGAGCCCTCCTTGTATCTCACTAACTGGGCCCGAGTTGCTCTTTAAATTTATACGCCTAATAAGCTTTTTATCAGTTTTTCCATTTTTCCAATAATAGGCCAAACTGATTAATGCCATACCAGGCTGCGATTCAAGTTTCTCTAGAATTAAAATTTTCGGTCAAGTACTATCTAGAAATAAGCAAGTATAAGTGTGGAAACGGAAAAATTTGGATTTTGTAGACGTGTTATTACTACAAACCAACTAGAGTCCGCAAAGTTTTCTCCAACTAAGGTTGTCCTGTGTATACGATTCTCGTAATTGAGGACTAGACATAAACATTATGATTCTAATTTGTCTACCTTTGCGAAAAAATACGAATGAAAATATCGAGGACTCGATTAGTTATTACAAAATAAGCCTCGATTCTACACTAAAGCTTACTAGAGCCTTCTGATTCACTCATACACGTTTTTATCACGAGTACAAATAAAAAACGAAGATCAAAAATAACCAAAATCAACTGACTTCCAGCTGATTCTCGGGACTTACAGTTTTGACCTGAGTACCTACCCAAGCACCTCTACCGCACCAAACACTACTTACAATAGACCAAAGTCGCGAAACTGGGACAAGTGGGTACTACGGCTTCAGCGACTGTGCTGAGCAATCTATACCAGATATCTACCTCTACTGAGTTCCAGCCGACTCTCGAGACTTATAGCTTTGACCTGAGTACCTTCTGAAACACCTCTATTGCACCAAACACTACTTACAATAGAACAAATTCGCGAAACTGGGACAAGTGGGTACTACGGCTTCAGCGACTATCCTGAGCAATCTATACCAGATATCTACCTCTACTGAGTTCCAGCCGACTCTCGAGACTTACAGGTTTGACCTGAGTACCTTCTGAAGCACCTCTACCCCACCAAACACTACTTACAATAGACTAAAGTTGCGAAACTGGAACAAGTGGGTACTACGGCCTCAGTGACTATCCTGAGCAATCTATACCAGATATCTACCTCTACTGAGTTCCAGCCGACTCTCGAGACTTACAGGTTTGACCTGAGTACCTTCTGAAACACCTCTATTGCACCAAACACTACTTACAATAGACCAAAGTCGCGAAACTGGGACAAGTGGGTACTACGGCCTCAGTGACTATCTGGAGCAATCTGTACCACATATCTACCTCAACTGAGCTCCAGCTTACTCTCGAGACTTGCAGTTTTGACCTGAGTACCTACCCAAGCACCTCTACAGCACCAAACACTACTTACAATAGACCAAAGTCGCGAAACTGGGACAAGTGGGTACTACGGCTTCAGCGACTGTGCTGAGCAATCTATACCAGATATCTACCTCTACTGAGTTCCAGCCGACTCTCGAGACTTACAGGTTTGACCTGAGTACCTTCTGAAACACCTCTACCGCACCAAACACTACTTACAATAGTCCAAGGTCGCGAAACTGCAGAAGTGGGTCCTACGGCTTCAGCGACTATCCTGAGCAATCTATACCAGATATCTACCTCTACTGAGTTCCAGCCGACTCTCGAGACTTACAGGTTTGACCTGAGTACCTTCTGAAGCACCTCTACCCCACCAAACACTACTTACAATAGACTAAAGTTGCGAAACTGGAACAAGTGGGTACTACGGCCTCAGTGACTATCTGGAGCAATCTGTACCACATATCTACCTCAACTGAGCTCCAGCTTACTCTCGAGACTTGCAGTTTTGACCTGAGTACCTACCCAAGCACCTCTACAGCACCAAACACTACTTACAATAGACCAAAGTCGCGAAACTGGGACAAGTGGGTACTACGGCTTCAGCGACTGTGCTGAGCAATCTATACCAGATATCTACCTCTACTGAGTTCCAGCCGACTCTCGAGACTTATAGCTTTGACCTGAGTACCTTCTGAAACACCTCTATTGCACCAAACACTACTTACAATAGAACAAATTCGCGAAACTGGGACAAGTGGGTACTACGGCTTCAGCGACTATCCTGAGCAATCTATACCAGATATCTACCTCTACTGAGTTCCAGCCGACTCTCGAGACTTACAGGTTTGACCTGAGTACCTACCCAAGCACCTCTACCGCACCAAACACTACTTACAATAGACCAAAGTCGCGAAACTGGGACAAGTGGGTACTACGGCCTCAGTGACTATCTGGAGCAATCTGTACCACATATCTACCTCTACTGAGTTCCATATGATTCTCGAAACTTACAGCTTTGACCTGAGTACCTTCTGAAACACCTCTATTGCACCAAACACTACTTACAATAGTCCAAAGTCGCGAAACTGCAGAAGTGGGTCCTACGGCTTCAGCGACTATCCTGAGCAATCTATACCAGATATCTACCTCTACTGAGTTCCAGCCGACTCTCGAGACTTACAGGTTTGACCTGAGTACCTTCTGAAACACCTCTACCGCACCAAACATTACTGACAATAGTCCAAAGTCGCGAAACTGCAGAAGTGGGTCCTACGGCTTCAGCGACTATCCTGAGCAATCTATACCAGATATCTACCTCTACTGAGTTCCAGCCGACTCTCGAGACTTACAGGTTTGACCTGAGTACCTACCCAAGCACGTCTACCGCACCAAACACTACTTACAATAGACCAAAGTCGCGAAACTGGGACAAGTGGGTACTACGGCCTCAGTGACTATCCTGAGCAATCTATACCAGATATCTACCTCTACTGAGTTCCAGCCGACTCTCGAGACTTACAGGTTTGACCTGAGTACCTTCTGAAACACCTCTATTGCACCAAACACTACTTACAATAGAACAAATTCGCGAAACTGGGACAAGTGGGTACTACGGCTTCAGCGACTATCCTGAGCAATCTATACCAGATATCTACCTCTACTGAGTTCCAGCCGACTCTCGAGACTTACAGGTTTGACCAGAGTACCTTCTGAAGCACCTCTACCCCACCAAACACTACTTACAATAGACTAAAGTTGCGAAACTGGAACAAGTGGGTACTTCGGCCTCAGTGACTATCTGGAGCAATCTGTACCACATATCTACCTCTACTGAGTTCCATCCGACTCTCGAGACTTACAGGTTTGACCTGAGTACCTTCCCAAACACCTCTACCGCACCAAACACTACTTACAATAGACCAAAGTCGCGAAACTGCAGAAGTGGGTCCTACGGCTTCAGCGACTATCCTGAGCAATCTATACCAGATATCTACCTCTACTGAGTTCCAGCCGACTCTCGAGACTTACAGGTTTGACCTGAGTACCTTCTGAAACACCTCTACCGCACCAAACATTACTGACAATAGTCCAAAGTCGCGAAACTGCAGAAGTGGGTCCTACGGCTTCAGCGACTATCCTGAGCAATCTATACCAGATATCTACCTCTACTGAGTTCCAGCCGACTCTCGAGACTTACAGGTTTGACCTGAGTACCTACCCAAGCACGTCTACCGCACCAAACACTACTTACAATAGACCAAAGTCGCGAAACTGGGACAAGTGGGTACTACGGCTTCAGCGACTATCCTGAGCAATCTATACCAGATATCTACCTCTACTGAGTTCCATCCGACTCTCGAGACTTACAGGTTTGACCTGAGTACCTTCCCAAGCACCTCTACCGCACCAAACACTACTTACAATAGTCCAAAGTCGCGAAAATGCTACGGCTTCAGCGACTGTGCTGAGCAATCTATACCAGATATCTACCTCTACTGATTTCCATATGATTCTGGAAACTTACAGCTTTGATTTAACTATCTCCCCAAGTCCATGTACCCCACCAAACACTCATAATTGATTAATGTTTGTTATTTGTATCAATAAACTTGCTTTGAAAATCATGAAATAAAACGAAGTCACTTTGTTGCCAACCCAATATTTTTGCATTAGAACGCCATTTGTTATGATTATTTGGTGTTCCGAATCATCATTGAATCAATTTTGATGGTTTTTCCTCACATTTAGATGGGATTTTTAAAGATTTAAAAAAAATTTTGTTGTTATAGTATTTTCGGTCATTTTTAAGAGAAATTCGTTACATTTTTAATATGGCAGCGCGCAGACTGAGAAAAACCGAACAGTTGTCCAAATTGCAATTCGGATGATAACTTAGAATAATAAGATTCAGGTGCCATTTTTCATCCTTAAGTTCATTCAATTTAATGTTTATCACCACTCAGTACACGTAGAATTAAATAAATTTTCATTAGTTTTATAAATCACTCGAGTTTTTCTACATTTTTAACAATTATTTTGGGCTGTGCCACTCAACAGTAAAAAATTTCAACCGGTCGTTTCTGAACACTTTTCTGAAATGAATTTAAAATTTTTATCTGTTAAGAATTCTAATGATTCCTCTCTCTGAGATATAGCAACTCAGGCCAGCTTTCACAACAGTATAATAACATTGTCAAAATTCCAATTTTATGACGAGTTATGAGCAAAAAACCAATCATGAAGTTATTTAAAAAATTTTGTTGAATGAAAAATATCACTTTTGTAAATAAACTCAAAAATGAAGTCTCTTTCCTCGTATTTTAGGTATGAGAAGAATAAAAATGGTTTAGGTGGCGCGATATTCCAGTGGCTTCTTCCAGCGTCGACGTTTCCCGTCATACAATTTATTGGTAAACTTTGCTAGCTTGTTAGAGGGTTACGTGCACTGGGATAAGAAATATCTTCCTGGGGGGGAGGGGGGGGGGACCTCTCGTCTCATGCCCCTAGAGTGAACCCACCCGCTCGTCATTCTTTGCCAGAGACCTTCTTTTTTCTCGCTCTCGTCTTCTCTGATATGTAACTTTGTCCTTGTTCTTTCTGTGCAACCAGAAGATCGGCACAACCCTCTGCTATATAGGGTTAAAATACCACGCTTGCCTCCATCGGGCCACTGGTCTGCACCAATGCCCCAACACCCCTGCCAACCCTCCCTTTCCTCGTATCCGACGACCAACCTCCTTCAGGCAGCCTCTGCCAAGAATATGAATATCATACGTTGCCACCCTTCAACCCCTTCCGTTATTCCTCTCTCTATCAGACTCTCTAGCATCTTGATAGGAATCCTCTTCACTTCTCGCTTCTCTAATAAGAAGTCGGGCCACGATTATGCACCATCTAGGCTATATGAATCTAAGGGTCAGTTCTCAGAAAAGGGAACATTTTTGAGGGAGCAAAGCTCTGGATGTATTTTGGTTCATATCTTATGCATTGTATGCCATGGGCATAGGTGTAAGGAACATGTGGTAAAAATTTCATAAGGATCGGTTCAGTAGTTTCAGAAATCTTATCAACAAGCGGTGTAAAAACTTTGATCCGAGAAAAACGCGTTTAAAGTTTATTTTTCTAAAAAATCGTAAAAAAATCTTACCTACGCCTAATTATACATATACTTTTCAAAAATGCAAAAAAATCGATTTTTTGAGACGGCTAGTGTGTTAAGTGGATTAAGGCCATGGACCAACCTGGTCACGTGACTAGATTCCTACATTACCGGCATTTCAGTTTACGTAACCCCATTTCTATAAAAAATATGATAAGTAACTGAAAATTTGTAGAATTAAATAAAATACACTAATATATCTCTATCTGGTCATAAATGTTTATAATTATAAAATTAGTTTTTTTCAAAGAAATTTTTTTCCATAATTATGAACAATTACGATCGGACAAACCTATATTAGTGTATTTTATTTAATTCTACAAATTGTCAACATGTCTCATCTTTTACAGAAAAGGGGTTACATAAATTGAAAATGCTGTTAAGGTAGGAATCTAAGCACGTGAACCAGTTGGTCCATAGCCTTAAATCCGACTAAAATAATTTTAAAATAACCTTAATGGCCTCAATCAAGCTCTTTCAATTCAGCTTCACATCAAAGAATTCATTTGTAGATACGGTTATGGATATAACATACAAAAATATACATATATACATAATTCAAAATAGTTTTTAAGTAGTTTTTTAGGTAAAATAGTTCAAAAATGACCCTAATGGCCTCATTCAAGCTCTTTAAATTCAGCTTCGCACCAGAAAATTAATTTGTAGATACGGGTATAGATAGGACATAGAAAAGTGTATATACGTAATTCAAAATAGTTTTAAACTAGTTTTTTAGGTAAAATACTTCAAAAAAAGCCCTAACGGCCATAATCAAGCTTTTTCAATTCAGCTTCACACCAAAGAATTTATTTGTAGATTTAGGTATAGATAGGATATTCAAAAATATATATACATATAATTAAAAATAGTTTTAAAATAGTTTTTTAGGTAAAATAGTTCAAAAAAAGCCCTAATGACCTCAATCTAGATCTTTTAATTCAGCTTTACACCAAAGAATTTATTTGTAGAAAATATCAGCAGTAATGAGCTTTTTCCAAAATTACATAAGGCTTTGGGGGGCGAGGGGGTGGGGAGGGGGCGTCTGAAAGTTAATTATTTTTGTTTCGCAGGGTAATTAGAAACTATATACTTGAAATTTATGATAAATTTATACATATGTCACTTGATAGAGTTTTATGAATTCCGGAAAATATTCTCATGTAGGTTTTGAACTGCATTGAATGAAAAAATGAGTTGTATTGAACTTCCCATACTTAAGAAGTGTCGTAAAGTTAAGGAGACCATCGTTAGAGCGTTTTGTCTGCGGGGCAGAGTTAAACGACATAAGATGTAAAAAATCGATTTGGAATGAATTGCACCGCGGGATTCTCGCAATCTGGGGGAAGCCTTTGCTGCTCTTTCACTCCGTCGGCGAGAAAGAAAGAAGAAAAGAGGGGTGAGGTAGGATAAAACGAGGAGGGGGATAGCAAGCAGAAAAAGAGGAAAAACGTAAAACGAGTCTTTCTTTTTGTCGCGTCGACTTCAATGGATACAAGGGTCCACCAGTCTCTTCTTTTCACTTGCCCACTTCCCTCCCGCTGATTTTCTCTCTCTCTCTATCTCTCTCACTTTCCCTGTCCTTTGCTTTCCTTCTCTTTACGCGGAAATTCAATATTTTGGCAATCGAATCTATACCTCTGGCCGCTTTTGACTTTTCGAGTCAAACTCAATGCACCTGGGGTGGTTTTTTGTGATTGGTCTGTCAATCAAGGCGATTAACTTCAACCATTACCAAAATAGTTATTGAACTAAAAAATTTGACTAAAAACCAATTATTGAAATTTTTAGCTGATATTGATTGAACACTTTTCCCACGACAGAATCTAAATTGTTGCAATCGTCATATCTCTGCTGCAGGGGGGCAAAAACGAGTCTTTTGGAAGGGGTAGAGGGAAGATAAAGTCGAAGGTGCATTGAGGGCAAATCGGGATCTGTCGATCTGGAGTGATCGTACTTAATAAGAATTTTGGTCTCACGACGGCGTACAAACATAAAAAAAAGAATACCCGCCGCGCCAAACACTGTAAGGGGCGTAGCGGGAAAACATGCGGACACAATGTTGGTCCAACTACACAACAATTATTATTCATAAGCTTTATAATTAAGCCTAACCCCCTTCGTGCACGTATCTCGCATCTTTGGAGTCCCTGTGGAGAATATGAAGCGGGCGCGTTCTCGAAACCCGTCTCGGAAGTTCGTCCCTTATACCGAAGCAGAATTATTCTTTTCTCAGGATTTGAAAATGAGATTTGTCAATAGAAATATTTTATTTAAGACAAGATTGCCAGATTTTCCGAAAGTGGGCTAAAGATACCTGCCAGTATTGGGCCGGTATTGATAAAATTTTAGGATGATCAAAAGTTTGACAATTTTTTTAAAAAATATATTTTGGATCTATTTAGGCCCAGGATAGACTATTTTGTTGAGAGGTACCCAGACTCCCTGGTCTGGCGCTATTTAGAATGTCTTGTCGGAGCCTGATCAGATGTTTAATTCTCGGTCTAATGTAAATATAAAAGTGGGCAAAGCAGAAAAGATTTGTGTAAGTTGTGGAGAACTACAACGCCGGAATAGAGCCAGATTATAGTTTCAAAATCGAATTCGGACCAAGCCAGATCAGAAACTCAACAGTTTCCAATTTCCCAGAATTGGAAAGGTCTTTTAGATGAAATCAGAAAAAAATTGAAAAAATATAATATTCAGTTTCTTTACACGTTGAAAATGAAATTCCTATATAGGATTATTTTTATTGAACCAAGATTTGCAATACGGCCAAAAGTGGGCTGAAAATACCTGCCAGCATTGAGCCGTTATTGATACAATTTTAGAATGATCGAAAGTATGACAAATATCATGAAAGTATATTTTTAATTTATATAGACCTAGAATAGACTATCTTGTTTAGCGCTATTTAGACTCCCTAGTCTAGCGCTATTCAGACTGACTTGATGGAGTCTGATAGGATGTTTTATTATCGGTATAATGTAAATGTATCATCGTATGAACCGAAAATATTTGTGTAATTTGTGGAGAACTATACAACGCCGGAACAGAGCCAGATTAAATTTTCAAAACCAAATTTGAGACCAAGCCAGATCAGAAACTCAACAGTTTCCAATGTCTCAGCATTGCAAAGATCTTTTAGATGAAATTAGAGAAAAATAGAAATAATATATACAATTTCTGAAATTCCTATATAGAATTATTTTTATTGAACCAAGATTGGCAATATAGCCAGAAGTGGTCTAAAAATTCCTGCCAGCATTGAGCCGGTATTGATAAAATTTTAGAATGATCGAAATTTTGACAAACTTACATGAAAGTATATTTGTAATCTATATAGACCTAGGATAGACTATCTTGTTTGGCGCTATTTGGACTTCCTGGTCTGGCGCTATTTAGAACATCTTTTTGGGGCCTGATCAGATGTTCTAGTCTCGATCTAATGTAAATCTACGATTGGATAAGCCGGAAAAGACTTATGTAAATTGTGCACAACTATACAACGCCGGAACTGGGCCAGTTTAGATCTTTAAAATCAGAGCCAAGTCAAAGCCAGATCAGAAGCCCAACAAATTTAAATTTCCCAGTATTAGAAAGATCTTTTAGATAAAATTAGAAAAAAAATGGAAAAATGTATTCAGTATTAAAATATTGGACCAATCCTGGACTAGTACTGGCAACCAGTGAAAACTTCTTTCAAGGACGATTGATTCAGTATTGGGACGAGATTGATTATCCTTCTTCCTCAGTAATTAATATTAACTTCCCAAAGTTGGTGTTGGTATTCAATGCGGCCTTACAAGTGTTCCATGGCAACTGTAACAAGCTTGGTTTCTTTTTTGGACTGACATCCCATATCCAAAGACCTCGTGCTGTGGCATTGTCAGCACTTTGCCTTTGTTAAAATGGTCGTCTTTGACGACAATAAGACATGCACTCTATGGGAATGCGTCTAGTTATTTCTCGATCGTAAAAACTTTATTACTTTCTTGCACATAACATCTTTTTTCATCTACAACTTGAACACTAGAATCTGGTTCTAAAGAAGTTAAGAAATTAAAAAATTCCTATTCAGTATAAAATATTGTTAAATATAATACTTTTATTTCATTTTTTTATTGGGTCCTAGCAGTTCTATCGTAATTTCGTAAAGCAGGAAATTATTGAAAAACCGTCGAAAATGCACCCCGTGAAGAAATCCCATTGAAAGTCGACCGAGCTGCAATCTAGGGTCAGTCTGACCACAAACGCTCTAATATGTCCTAATGCTCCCTTAATGAACCCCTTAATCCAATCCGGGGAAAGCTAAGGAAGTTATGTAGGCACTGAGTGACCGGAAGTTCGTCGGATTCAGTCTCTTTTCGCCTAATAGAGAGGGGTCCATTCACCATTCTAACGGATGAATGGCTCCCTTTTCCTCCTACTTTGCGTCAGGGATAAGAGTCACTTGAGTACCTGCAATCTATAGGTTCGCGTGCCATTACAGGAGATTGTGGTCAGGTACAGGAAACTAGATGTCAAAATATTATGCCAAGGTTTTCCCATGATACAATAACAAAGGATATACTATGATTTTTTTTAAAATGTCGATACCTCCGCCAATGGAGAAATTTTGTTGTTGTCCAGATAGGGCTCAGTTCTGGAAAGCCATGATATTTGTAATAGAAGTACGTACAGACATGGGCTTAAACTGGCGTGGATGTTGATAAGATTATAAAATATGTGTTATCTACATAGTCGGGCCAAGGTCTGGTTTTATGCCAGATCAGGGCCAGTATAAGGAATTTATTCAGGAAATAAGTGCAAGTTTCTAAGGTTCTAATAACAAAATATTAGTTTTAATTAGGCTTTCTGTAAAGACTAGAAAATGTGAGTGTTACTTAGACCGGGCTTAGTTCTGGCAAGCCCTGATTTATAATAGAAGTACGTACCAGACATGGGCTTAAACTGGCGTGGATGATGATAAGATTTTAAAATATGTGTTATCTACATAGTCGGGCCTAGATCTGGTTTTATGTTTTATGCCAGATCAGGGCCAGTATAAGTAATTTATTCACGAAAAAGTCCAAGTTCCTAAGGTATTAATTAAAAAATATTAATTTCAAAAAGAGCTACAACGACTAGAAAATATGAGTATTCCTCAGACCGGGATTAATCCTGGCAAGCTCTGATTTAAAATAGAAGTACGTACCAGACATGGGCTTAAAGTGGCGTGGATGTTGATAAGATTATAAAATATGTGTTATCTACATAGTCGGGCCAAGGTCTGGTTTTATGCCAGATTAGGGCCAGTATAAGGAATTTATTCACGAAAAAGTGCAAGTTTCGAAGGTTCTAATAACAAAATATTAGTTTTAATTAGGTTTCTATAAAGACTAGAAAATGTGAGTGTTACTTAGACCGGGCTTAGTTCTGGCAAGCCTTGATTTATAATAGAAGTACTTACCAGACATGGGCTTAAACTGGCGTGGATGATGATAAGATTTTAAAATATGTGTTATCTACATAGTCGGGCCTAGGTCTGGTTTTATGCCAGATCAGGGCCAGCATAAGGAATTTATTCACGAAAAAGTTCAAGTTCCTAAGATTCTAAAAACAAAATATTGCTTTTAATCAGGGTTTCTATAAAGACTAGAAAATTTGAGTGTTACTCAGACCGGGCTTAGTTCTGGCAAGCCCTGATTTATAATAAAAGTACGTACCAGACATAGGCTTAAACTGGCGTGGATGTTAATAAGATTATAAAAAAATTTTATTTACATAGACGGGCCTAGATCTGGTTTTATGTTTTGTACCAGATCTGGGCCAGTTTAAGGAATTTATTCACGAATAAGTGCAAGTTCCTAAGGTATTAATTAAAAAATAATAGTTTCAATTTCAGCTTCTAAAAAAGACTAGAAAATGTGAGACCCAGGCGTGGTTTAAAGTTCCATGCCAGGTCAGCGCCAGGTTTATAAATTTGTGTACGTGAAAAAGCGAAATGTTTTCAAGTTTATGAATCTTTTAAAGAGCTTATATCAGTGGAATTTTTGTTGATCATATTTTGAGAGGCATGAATGTGAAAATAGAAAGTGAGGGTTTTGAATAATCTCGATGTCAGCTGATCGTAGATCTATTTAACAGTCATGGGGGTTCACCATATGTACCGGAGATGCCACCATAGGGGATTATCCGTAGGAGATCCGTTATCTTGGTGCCACGCGTTCATATGTGGCGATTTCACTATTTCTCCTGATGCGTCCTTTATGGTACATATGTGATAATAGAGATGTCATCCTGTCACCATTTTGACAACCCTATATAGCTTTCTTCCTACCGTCGCACTCCCTGGAGATCATCGAAAATTTCGCTCTATCGAACTACCGACTTCCTATTACACTATCTTCGCTTCCTGATTGAGATATGTATTAGAAACAACAGACAGAATGATTCAAAATATATTCTTCCAAAATTCAACATATGAGAATTTTTATTGAAATTGCGTGCCATTATTTTTAGGACTGATGTTTAGGACTATTTAAATTGAAATTTATGTATGATAAGTGACTATTCGTAGAAATTAATATCAGGTTATATGATTATTGAAATCAATAAAAATTGCCAACTATTACTTCTGATATGATGATACACTCAAAAAAGAGTTCATTTGAATCAAAGAAACATTTCTTTCAGATAAACAAAAATTTTAATTCTGATAAAATTTTTTTATTTTAGATAAATATTTTTTTTTTATATCAAAGAACTTTTCTTCGAGTCAATAAACTTCTTTCGATTCAAAGCAAATTCCTTTGAATCTAACAACTTCTTATGATTTTAAAATAATTTATCTGAATTTACATACTGACAAAAAACAGGCTTGTACACATTGAAGGTTTCTTGAAACCATAAATTAAACTTTTTCTTTGGTACATAAAAATTTATTGAATTGGAGAAATTTTCTTTAGATCATAAAAAGATTTGGAGAATTTTTTTTAATGAAAAATGTTGATTGGCTCAAAGACTTTGCTTCGAATTAAAGGAAGTTCGTTAAATAGAAGGGGTTTTCTTTAATACAAAGAAAAAATTTCTTTTAGATCAAAGAAAATTTCATAAATTGGAAAAAAATGTTTAACTCAAATAAATTTTTTCTTTAAATCATAAAAAGTCGATTGATTTCAAAGAATTTGTTATGAATTGATAGAACTTTATCAACTCAAAGGAATTTTCTTAAAATCATAAAGATTTAATGAATTCAATGACTTTTTTTGTAAAAAAAAGTTCATTAATTCAAAGAAATATTCTTTAATTTGAAGGAAAAGATTTGTTTACATTGAAGAAAATTTCTTTGAATCACTATGTTAATATAGACTTAGTTAATTCGAAAAAATTTGCTTGGGATTAAAAGAAGTTTAAAAATTTAACGAAATTTTCTTGGAATAAAAAATGTTCATTGATTCAAAGAGATTATATTTCATTTCAAGAAAATGATTTGTTCACATTAAAGGTTTTTTAGAAGCAAAAACAAAACTTTTTTTCAAACTGAAAGAAACTTTTACTTTGATACATAAAAATTTATTCAATTGAAAACATTTTCATCAGAGCATAAAAAGATGATTGATTTAAAGACAGTTTTTAAATAAACAAAGTTCATTGGCTCTAAGGAATTTTTTCACGCTAAAGAAAGTTTGTTGGAATGAAAAAAAATTTTCAACTCAAAGAAATTTTTTCTTAGATTCATAATTTGTCCATTAATTCAAAGGAATTTGCTATACAAGTAAATTGAAAGAAGTTTATTAATTCAAAGAAAATTCCTTGAACTCACTAATTTCGAAAAAGTTAATTGTTTCAAAGATATTTTCTCAAAATCATAAAGAGTTAATTGATCCAATGACATTTTCTTTATTGTAAAAATTTCATTGATTCAAATAAATAATCTTTAATTTGGAGGAAAATATTTGTTTACACTAAAGTAAATTTTTTTGAATCACTATGTTAATAAACAGGTAATTGATTCAGAAAAATGTTTTTAGAATCAAAAGTAGTTTACTGATTCAACCACTTTTTTTAAATAAAAAATGCAATTGACTCAAAGAAATCTCCTTTAAATCATAAAAAGTTGATTGATTTAACGAAAATATCTTTGAAGAAAATTGTTGAATTAAAACATAAGAAGAGAAGGATAACATTTTTTTCAGATATTCGCAATAAAAATGGCCCTTTGAAATTTGTTAGGTACATTTAAAAAAAGGATTTTGGGGTCATTCGCGAGTCAATGTACTTAGAATGCGGCACGCGTTGGCAAGTATTTAAGATCTCCGGATAAGAGAGGCACGTGTTGTTAAGATTCACAGGAACAACCCCTCTGCATATTACTTTTTAAAGGACTTTCAAAATCCCCCGTATTAAATCCTTAAGTATCGAGATATCGTTTCATCAGGGTGACAAATCAAAGTTTTAAACAATCGTGATATATAGTATACTATTCTCTGAATCTGAATCAGTCAAATTTTCACTGATTTTTCACAGTTAAATCAGTTATTTTTCACTGATTAATCAGTGAAAAAATATTTTTCACTGTCAAATCAGTCAATTTTCACTAAAATAATCAGTGAAATTTGACTGATTTACAGTAACCTCTTTTTAGCTATTTGAATCAGTCAAATTTCACTGATAATCAGTAGATTTTGACTGTTTCAAATTTAGAGAGTACGCTATAAAAACATTTTAAAATATTTCTTGTTAAAACACGGAATAATTATTCTTCAATCATTATACTCACAAAAATATATCTTGGAATCAAGAAAGTTATTTTATTTACTCAACAAAATTCTTTGGTTAGTCAAATTTGTTCGATCCAATAAAATATTTTCATTACTTTTAAATAATTTCAAGTATTTATTAGATTCAATCAAAAAATTTCTTTAAGTTAACAAAATACGTTGTAAATTCAACAAAACGATTTTTTTTTTGAGTGTTTTAAATTCCCATTAAAAGCTGATGAAAATAAAAAAACCTAACCTACAAATGCTTTTTCTATTGCAGAATTTTTACCTTTTGCCTACGAGTTCAGGTAGATTGAAAGTTCAATTTAAATCTTCAAATCGATTTTCCCCATCAGATTAAAGTTATTCCCTCTTTGGGAAATTTCATAGAGGTAGTAAAACCTATTAACTAATGTTACAAAATTATCGCCCCTTATGTCAATGTTATCGGACTTGCAGTCGCGCAGCACTGCAACGATACAATAAACGATATGGTCCTGGCATAATAGAACTGGCGACTGTCCCTACCCCATGAAATGCTACATCCCCATAGAACAGATTCCATTTGTGGGCCTTCGTTGTCCAAACCGATAATACGATAGAGGACTACTGCTGTTACTTTCACCATTAGATCGCTTTCTTTCTCACGAAAAAACAACCATTAAATCATAGTTCAATTTTCAATAAAAATGTTTTTTCAAAATCAGGGTGAGTTTAATTGAAATTTCGTCAACACTGATTGGAAATGAAAAATAGAAGATAATCGGAAATGCTTTTAATTGGAAAAATGCTTTGAATCTCGTTTAATGCAAATCGGTTAAAAATCAATATGATCAATTCTGGTTCAATCCGAACGAATCCTAATGAATCCGAATTAAATTTTCAATTCACATCAATCTGAATTATTCCGAATTCAAGTCCATTCTGATCAATTTAATTAAAAATTCTTCAACACCGTTGTGAAATGAGAAATAAAAGATAATAAGAACCGGAACCCTAACCAATGTTTTGGATTGGAATTCGATACGAGCAAATCAAAACTCTTAGAAACTACTCCGTAATTTGTTTCGGAACCATTCGGAAAAATTGCCCTGAATCTCATTTGATGTAAGTCGGTTAAAAATCAATACGATTCATTCTGGTTTAATCCGCACGAATCCCAATGAATCCGAATTAAATTTTCAATTAACATCAATCTGAATTATTCCGAATTCAGGTTCATTCTGATCAATTTACAGTAAAACCTCATTTATCGGGTCGCCCTTGAAATGTAAACACCTCGTTTATCGGGATTTGGAAGGGCTCCCCACTACCACCTACAGTCTCATGGTGGGTTGCCATGACTCTTGTTGTATGTTGACATTTAGTAATGGTTATGTACATAAGTTGTAATGTATTTGCAAATTGTGTAAATTTATTTGGTTTTTCATGATGGAAAATGAAGATAGAAATACAAACGAAGGTATGTAAAAAAATTGACATAATAAAACTCCTGCAAATGAAACATCTGGAAAATGTCACTATGTACAAGGAGTGGTGGCTGGAGGAGAAACAAAATGTCCCGATAAATGAGGTTGCGAGATCCGGATAAGTGAAGATCCCGATAAATGAGTGCCCCGATAAATGATGTTTTACTGTAATTAAAGATTCTTCAACACCGTTGTGAAATGAGAAATAAAAGATAATAAGAACCGGAACCTTAACCAATGTTTCGGATTAAAATCCAATACAAGCGAATCAGAGCTATTACGAGACATTCTGGAATCTGTTTCCGAACCGATTCGGTAAACACTTTGAATCTCGTTCGATTCAAGCCGATTAATAATCAACGCGATTTGTTCCAGTTCATTCCGAGATATCAATCCGAATGAATCGGAATCAAGTTTTCAATCTGAATAACTTCAATTTCGGATTCATTCGGATCGATTTAATCGATAATTTTCTAATACTGTTTGAAAATGACAGCTGAAAGATAAGAAAAATCAGGACCCTAACCAAAGCTTCGGATTCGAATTCGATCCGAGCAAATCAAAACTCTTAGAAACTACTCCGTAATTTGTTTCGGAACCATTCGGAAAAATTGCCCTGAATCTCATTTGATGTAAGTCGGTTAAAAATCAATACGATTCATTCTAGTTCAATCCGCACGAATCCCAATGAATCCGAATTAAATTTTCAATTAACATCAATCTGAATTATTTGGAACTCGGGTTAATTCTGATTAATTTACTCAAAAATTCTTCAACATTGTTGTGAAATGGGAAATAAAATATGATAAGAACCGGAACTGCAACCAAAGTTTCTGATTGGAATTCAATCCAAGCGAATCAGAGCTATTACGAGACATTCTGGAATCTCGTTTAATACCAATCGGTTAAAAACCAATACGATTCATTCTGGTTCAATTCGAACAAATCCTAATGAATCCGAACTAAATTTTCAATTCGAATCAATCTGAATTATTTGGGATTCGGGTTAATTCTGATTAATTTACTTAAAAATTCTTCAACATCGTTGTGAACTGAGAAATAAAATATAATAGGAACCGTAACCAAAGTTTCGGATTGGAATTCAATCCGAGCGAATCAGAGCTATTCCAAGACATTCTGAAATTTGTTTCTGAACCTATTCAGAAAGCACTTGGAATCTCGTTTAATGCAAATCGGTTAAAAATCAATACGATTCATTTTGGTTCATTCCGAAGCATCAATCCGAATGAATCGGAACCAATGCTTAAACTTAATCATTTCAACTTTGGATTGATTCAGATTGAACAGAAATGGCTTAGATCCGCTTGGATTGAATTATTTTCCGAAATTTTCGCCAGGGAACGTCTGAAAGCAGTTCTAATATTTGTACCCAGAATTGGGTGGTCACGTCGATAAGATCGTCAAGTGAAGTGGAACGTCTATCCAGAACTCGAACAAGAGAAAGAGTGCAGAACGAGAAAAAGTTGCGGAGAGGGTTTAAGAAGAAGGGATTGCAATGGTAAGAGGAACAAGAACAAACGAGTTTTCGAGGCAGGGTGTCTTGGCAAAATTCATGCGACCCCCTCCGGGGGTGCCCAATAGGGGCACGTTCCTGGCCTCACGGAGCTTTGGAGCCTGTAATTTGAAATCTTCTCAGGATTCGATTCAAGGTGCATGCACGTAGCGAAAAACCCCCGTGGCCGCAGCAACTCCCTCCTCATTCTGGCGCAACAATGCTGCAAACTCTGGAGAAATTCACCCTGCTATCAGACGGGAAGTCAAACGTTCTCAGGACGCAACAATAAAGGAGGCGTTACGTCCCATTCTTGCACAACAATAACATCATTACAACGAGAATCCAGTTTGTGCGAAGCATGTTACATCTTCATTACAGATAATGCTTAATAAGCTTTTTTAGAAACTGTTGCACAGGGGGAACAATTTGGTATCATTAACAAAAGTTTTGTTGACATTTGCGCAACAAAACAGTTTTGTTGAATTAATAGAATCCGTTTTGGGTATTTTTGTTGTCCTAACGAAATTATTTTGCCATCTAAATAAAAATAGTTTTTTAGCTCAACAGCTCTTTTTTCTCGAAAAATAATAGCTATTTATTTTACTAGTGGGAAAAACGAGCAATTGCTAATGAGTTTGAAAAATGCAACACGAGCTGAATGCGAGTGCTGCAATCACACGGGTTAACAATCGGTTGTTCCCTACGAGTAAAATACGTTATTTTTCCAACACGTCTAGTGACAATTGTACTTTCACAGTCTTTTTTGAGACGAGAAAATGGCTATTTTTCCCACGAGTGGGGAAAATAGCAACTGTTGTGGAATCAGTCATTTTCACGTCTCATAACAGACGATAAAAGTACAGTTTTCACTAACCATGTTGGGAAAAATAATTATTGTTGGTTCAATAGTAGCTATTTATTTTACTAGTGAGAAAAACGAGAAATCGACAATCACTTGTTCCCCACGAATAAAACAATTTATTTTTCTCAAAACGTCTAGTGACGATTGTACTTTCACAGTCTGTTTTAAGATAAGAAAATGTCTATTTTTCCCACTCGTGGAAAAGATAGTAACAGTTGTGAAATCAGCCATTTTCACGTCTCATAACAGACGGTAAAAGTACAATTTTCACCAGACATGTTAGGAAAAATAATTATTGTTGGCTCAATACTAGCTATTTATCTTACTAATGGGAAAAACGAGCAATTGCAACAAAATAGCAACACCTGTAAAATAAGCCATTTTCCCGTTTCAAAACAAACGATAAAAGTACAATTTTCACTAGACGTGTTGGGAAATAGTATATTTTGTATCAAGTGCGAAAACGCGTATTTTAACGCAAGAGCGAGTCGCGAAAAGGGCCAAGACGACATTAAGGAACCGAGGATAGCCGAAGGCGAACCGAGGTTCCTCGTTGCGACTCGCTCTTGCGTTAAAATACGCGTTTTCGTACGTGATACGAACGATATTTTTTGTTCGTTGTATAACAAAAGTTAGCCGAGTCGGTGTCGTTTTGTGCGCGCAAAATTGATTTTCCCGCACTACTGCAGTAAAATTTTAAGTTTTATTTTAACTTTCATTACTTTATTAACTTGAAATTTTACCGCACTAGTGCGGGAAAATAAACTTTCCGCACGCAAAACGATAAAGAAAAGGTTAACTTTGGGTGTACGGTGGCCAAAAAATAGTTTTGTTGACTTGATGAAATATTTTTAAAGAAAGAAATAAATGTTGTAAAGTGGGTCTGATTCACTAGTGCTACCGTCATTTTGGAATTTTCGGGGGAGAAAATAGTATATTACGTGCCTAGGCACACAATGAGGGTTATTGCGCGACGAGCGACAATGCTCGCAGGAGATCGAAGCCAAGGCGTAGTCGAGGCGTAGGTGAGACGAAGCCGAGACAAAGCCGAGACGAATCCGAGGCGCGATCAGTCCTGCGAGCATTGTCGCTAGTCTCGCAATGTCCCGAATTGTGTGCATTGGCACATATTCTATTTTATGTGACTGTGGTGCGAATACGAGTTTTTATGCGTACATTAGAATCTAATCTAGTACTTATTACTTATTATCGGTCTTGTGTAGTAGTCAGTGCTAACCTCCTAACGCTGTACGAAGAAGAAGTGAGGAGAAGAAGAATAAGAAATAGATTGCGTTCCGCTGTACGAAGAAGAAGTGAGAAGAAGAAGAATAAGAAATAGATTGCGTTCCGCTGTAAAACTATAATGCGCATGCGCAGTTCAATTTCTACATTGTATTCCTCTGTAACGGAATATACAACATTGCTTTACTCTCAGCTGTAACGGAAAAACGAGTTTCCGCGGCTGAGGCACATAAAAGTTGTTATCACAAGAAAACCACTTTGTTGCAATTTCTAAATTTTTACCTAGAGTAGTATACTTATAAATCCTTTCTTATTTCAAGGTAGGTTCTGATTGGGATACATAAACCTACTTTAAAGTAACTTACTAGTCTTTCTAGTTAGTACTAGACTAAATTTCCTCTACAGGGCCGATCTAGATTATAAATGAGAAAAACTAGACAGATTTTGAGCATATATTTTAGATAGTTATAGACAGGGCCTGATTTGATTATTTAAATAGGCCCTGATTGTTTTTCTAGATAGAACCCATATTGCTTGGATTCAAATGATAAACCTTCATACAAAAAAATATTCGGATAAATAAATATATTTTACTAAAAAATTGTCTCTAAGTGTGTGACGACTCAAGCACTTTTTTGAATTCCACATGACATTACTTCCGGGGTTTTCCCCGATGTTTAAAGAGAAATGCGAATAGCTGCTCGAACGTGTACTTTTATCTTTTTTTCTCCTTTTTTTAAAAATTTTATTTCATGATATGTCCTACACACCACAATCCTCTTTTGCGGCTACGCCACAATCCGCGATGCAGTAGCGGTTTCCGGTAACGCGCTTTATGCGCGGTGGGCACGGCCGATTTCGAAATTGCAAAACATTTTCACACTCTCGTGAATCCAACGGCTCGCTTTAGAATCTTCTGCTCTCTAGCTTTCTCTCTCTCAATTTCACGTATGCATTTCCAGTACAGAAACAATAGTTTATTCAATAGACGTCCAAAAATTATTCAAAAGGAGTCAACATTTTTTTCATATTTTATTTTTTACTCTCTAAATCTGAATCAGTCAAAATCTACTGATTATCAGTGAAATTTCACTGATTCAAATAGCTAAAAATAGGTTACTGTTAATCAGTCAAATTTCACTGATCAATTTAGTGAAAATTAACTGATTTAATAGTGAAATTTATTTTTATAACTGATTCGATCAGTGAAAATTAACTAATTTAACAGTGAAAAATATTTTTTCACTGGTGATGAAAAATATCTTTTCACTGGTGAATCAGTGAAAAGGCAAATCACTGATTTAATCAGTGAAAATTTCACTGATTCATATTTAGAGAGTAGAAAGGTATATCTTTTGGGAAATTTCCTTTTTTAATGTATTTATTGGATTCAAAAACTAGATTAAAAAAAGAAAATTTCAGAAAATGCTTATCGATAATCATACTAGCTAGAGTTGTTTAAAAATAACTGTTCAGAGAGTAGACCGCAAAGTTCTTGTGATTTCAAAGGCTTCGCCGTCGAACGCATCAACGCTGAGACGCACAATATGATGTAAATATTGGATGCATCGACAAAATATGTACTTTGATTATAGGATAAAAAAAGCTAGAGAAAAATAGTCTTTTGCACGCTAGGAGAGTGAAGTTTTACTAGCTGGAAAATTGATTACCGAATATTATTAATATTGCGTATTTTGATTTGATTTATGCTAGTTGATCCACGAAAATTAGACCTTAGGCAAAAATAGATAATTTTGCTTTCAAGAATAGCAATATTATTATTGAAGGGCTATTTTGGAAGAGAAAAGATTAATTTCCATGAAAAAAATTTGAAATACAGAAAAATAATTTTATTAATAAATTTTACTTTTGCCCGAATTTTTTTTTCTTATCGCTTCTTACCAAATTTTAAAAAATTATGCGATTTTAATAAATTTCAAATCACTTTTTCAAGAAAAAGATTCCCTACAACTTAAGCATTTCCAATTCTCGAAAATAAATGAATAATTATCAAATTCAGCAATTTGTTTATAAAAATTTCGTTTTGGAAAATGTTTTTTTAATGGCTTCAACCATTAAAGAATTTATTTTTAAAAATCAGAAACGGTGAAGTTGTGGGAAATCTTTTCTCTGAAAAAATGATTCATGATTTATTAGAATCGCGTAATTTTTTAAAATTTGGCAAGAAGCGATGGGAAAAGAAGTTGGGTCAAAAATAAAATTTATTAATAATAGTATATTATGTGCCTAGGCACACAATGAGGGTGATTGCGTGACGAGCGACAATGTTCCCAGGAGATCGAAGCCAAGGCGTAGCCGAGACGTAGCTGAGGCAAAGCCGAGACAAAGCCGAGACGAATCCGAGGCGCGATCAGTCCTGCGAGCATTGTCGCGAGTCTCACAATGTCCCGAATTGTGTGCATTGGCACATATTCTATTTTATGTAACTGTGGTGCGTATACGAGTTTTTATGCGTACACTCGAATCTAATCTAGTACTTATTGTAGTTGTTTGCTGCGCTAGTTGTACGAAGCGGGCGCAATTTGGCGACTAGTCACGGCCATTTTGATTTTATCGGTCTTGTGTAGTAGTCAGTGCTAACGCTGTACGAAGAAGAAGTGAGAAGAAGAAGAATAAGAAATAGATTGCGTTCCGCTGTAAGACTACAATGCACATGCGCAGTTCAATTTCTACATTGTATTCCTCTGTAACGTAATATACAACATTGCTTTATTCTCAGCTGTAACGGAAAAACGAGTTTCCGCGGCTGAGGCACATAAAATTATTTTTCAGTATTTCAAATTTTTTTCATGTAAAATAATCTTTTCTCTTTCAAAATAGCCTTTCAATAATAATATTGCGATTCTTGAAAGCAAAATTATCTTTTTTTGCCTGAGGTCTAATTTTCGTAGATGAAAACTACCTTAATTTATGTTAAAAGATTTAGCATGAGAAAAATAAATTTTTCGGAGTGAGAAAGAGGAATTTTAAGCTGCATTCAAAGAAAAGCGATCGCCTTTCATCTTATTGTTTAATTCGGCGAAGCGTTTAGCAAGAACTACCCTTGGTTGAGGTGGAAAAAGGTGGCGAGGGAGGGTGGAGTCATTAAATTATTCCGGAACGTGAGTCTTGAAACAGTACATCGCAAGCAATACGCACAATCCTCTGAGCAACTGTCAAGAATCTTTTTCAAATTTCAAATTCGAAAAACATCTTTTGTATCAGCCATTTTAAAAATTCTTACATAATCCAATTTTACATTCACAATTTTTTAAAATTAGGAATTATTCAATTTTATTTCTTGGCCAGAATTTGGATTTTGAATTTTGTCAATTTTCTAAAATCCAATCCGGATATATTTTTACTTTAAATCTCAAATTAAAATTTTAAAATAACTTTAGTTCTGAATTTTCCAATTTTGAATCTTGAAATATTCTAATTTTCAGATTCGAAATAGTTTCAAACTTTAAAGTTTTGAAATTTAATTAGAACAATTTCCAAGAGGGGGTATATATTAATTGAAAATTCGAAGAATCGGTAATTTAAAAAACTGAAGTTTGAAGATTTTGTAAACGAATAATTGCTAAAATTTGAAAAATTCGTAATTCAAATTGATGGATAACAAATAATATTGAAATATTGCTAATTTAAATAGATTGTAAATGCTAAATTGGATCATGCGAGAAATTTGAGAATAGGTGACACGAAAGCATTTTTTTCGAATTTGTAATTTTAAAAATTTTAACTTCATAGGATTCGATAAAATCCAATCCGGGCTAAAATTTTTACTTCGAATCTGAATTAAAAATTTAAAAATATCCTTATTTCAATGTTTTTTAATTCTGAATCTTGAAATATTATATTTATTTGATTCAAAATAATTTGCAACTTTGGAGTTTTAAAATTTCCTTTGAACAATTTGTAAGTGGGGGTATATCTTAAATAAAAATTAAAAAAATTGATAAATCAAAAAACTATGAAGTTTAAAGATTGTATAAACCAAAAATCCACACTCTGTGAAGTTAAAAAATAATGAATGATCATATTTGGAAATTTTTTAAATTTCAAATTCGAAAAAATCATTTCGTGTCACCTATTCTCAAAATATCCGCATAATCCAATTTCGCATTCACATTGTATTAGTGATTTCCAAATTTTCCAATTTCGATTTTTGAAAACAAAAATTGATAGAATTTGATCCTGAAGTTAAAATATAATGAATGCTTATATTTTAATATTTTTGAAATTTCAAATTCGAAAAACATCTTTTGTGTCACCTATTCTTAAAATCCTCGCATAATCCGATTTTGCATTTACAATCTATTTAAAATAGCAATATTTCAATATTATTTGTTATCCATTAATTTGAATTTCGAATTATTTCAATTTTATAAAATCTAATCCGGACTCACATTTTTACTTCGAATCCTATATTTTAATTTTAAAATATCCTTATTTCCGAATTTTTCAATTCTGAATTTTGAAATATTCTACTTTTCAGATTCAAAATAGTTTTGCAACTTTGAAGTCTCAAAATTCCTGTAGAAAAATCTTCAAATGGGGAAAATTTAGTTAATATTTGCAATATTATTTGTTATCCATTAATTTGAATTTCGAATTATTTCAATTTTATAAAATCTAATCCGGACTCACATTTTTACTTCGAATCCTATATTTTAATTTTAAAATATCCTTATTTCCGAATTTTTCAATTCTGAACATTGAAATATTGTAGATTTCAGATTCAAAATAGTTTGTAAATTGAAGTTTTGAAATCCCTGTCGAACAATCTTCAAATGGGGTATATTTAAGTTTAAAATTTGAAAAATTGGTAAATTGAAAAACTATGAACTTACAAAAAGATTTTTTTTTAATTTGAAATTTAAAAAATTTCGAAATATGATCATTCATTATGTTTTAGCTTCACAGGATCTATTTCCAGCAATTTTTGGTTTACAAAATCTTTAAAGTTCATAGTTTTTCAATTTACCAATTTCTGGTAAAATTCTGGATTAATTTTGAATCTTGAAATATTCTTGTTTTTATATTCAAAATAGTTTGCAACTTTGAGGTCTTGAATTTTACTTTGAACAATTTCCAAAAACGGTATATTTTAATTAAAAATTCGAAAAAGCTTTTAAATTAAAAACTGTCAAGTTTAAAGATTTTATAAACCGAAAATTACTAAAATCAGATCCTATGAAGTTAAAATGTAATGAATGCTAAAATTTGGAAATTTTGCAAATTCAAAAAATAGAATTTTTTTTATTTTTGGTTTTTCAAACACAAAAAGATACTTTTTTATTAAAACCTTCCTTCCTTAAAATCGGTAACAAATAAATAAAAATTGAAAGAGCAAAGCACGAGATTGAGGTAGACGTTTCAGGATTCAGAAACATCTGGTAAACGAGAAAGGACGTCGCGATTCAGTGACTTCAAAACGATCCTTCAGAATGCAACGAACGTGACCGTGTCGGTAAACAAAATCGGTTGGTGGAATGAAGGCCCGTAGGCACAGGTCGTGCTTCACGTATATCGACCTTGCCCCCAGGCTTCCGATTTGTTCGAATCCCAAAGAGAATGTCAGTAACAGAAGTGATGATGACTTCTATAAAAAGAAACACACAAATTCTCTATTGATTTAATAGGCAGAACAATTTTTATCATATATTTTATTTCTCTGCTTCAAAAACATCTGCTGATATTTCATCTTTCATTTCCAAAATTTATCAAATATACAGTTTTCATTAAAATAGTAAATTCAAATTTCGCGCCAAAAATTCTTGCTTCACAATAGGCTCCCTAAACCTCGACACATGTTTTGCGTGTTCAGGAGTGAAAAACATAAAATAACAATAGCATATTAGTAAAAATTAGCCAGATATTTCTTAAACTTTGTATGTGCATTTTATTTGTGCGGAAGAAAGTGGAAAATGAGAACTAAAAGGGTAATAATATTATAGGTTATGTTCCAGACATTTAGTTTAAAGTATTGCGGTATTGCAGTAAATTATTGTATGGAAATTTACATTATTATATTAAAATTGGAATTACTTCACATCAGTGGGAGTTAATAAAGGAGTTTATTTGTTAAATTATAATTATAAAATGTTGAATTAAAAAAATTCTCTAACTTTTTTAAGTCTTACATGACTATCCCTGTCGATGTATAAATTCCGTGACCTGCAGCAAGAAAAAACTGTTTTGTTCCTTAAAAATGTATTTTTTGATAAATTAACATATAATTTAATATAATTATTACATGTATATCATATAGATTATATTGTGTATAATATAAAGGATTTTACATATAGTCTGTAATTATAGAGATAATATAAATTTAAGTATAATATTAATTCAAGATTTTTAATATTCAATATATTAAATGCAAAATGGACCTAACCTCAAATTTCAACAGTATATAATTTTAATATATTAACAGAAAACTATTCTTAGGCTCTTCTTTATTTATAAATATATTTATAAAAGTGAGCGCCTCTTATTTAACTATAAAGGTACTATAAATATTGTTAAATAATTATTTAAACCATAAATTCTTAAAATTTACTTTATATTCTCTTATATTCTTTAAATTCTGTAATATGTTCAGTTATATTACTTGAATTTAAATTCTCGAGAATCTAAAAACTCTATCGAGGTTTCCAGGACCAGCTAGGAAACAATTTTACATTAATTAAGACATTGAATCAACCAGATCACGTGACCAAATTTCTATAAAGTTTCTTTCACGACAATTTTTTTAATGTACAAAATAACTTTATGACAATTCGGCAAAATATAGGAAAGAACCTCTTTCAACTTCGGTACAGTCAAAATTTTTCCAGAAATTTCTCGACTTAATCATAATTATCGATAACTTTTCTAGTTATATTTTCCATAAAAATTGTTTCCGATAATTTTTATTTTAAAAATTTAAGAGACATTCTCTATTGTCTTTTCATTCGTTTCAAAATTATTAGAAATATCTTTTGTAAATTATAAAATTTACCATAAAGGAATAAATCAATATATGAGTCATCATTAGAAAATTACATCTAAAATAATCAAAATTATCATATAAAAATTTTTGTAAAAACTAAAAAGTTTTGATGATGAATAAGAGTTTTGCGAAAGATTTGACTAATATTAAACTTTTTTAATCCTAGAAAAGTAAAATAGTTTAGTTACCTCTGTTTTTATCTTCTCTACTATTTCCTAACTTTTTAGAAGAAAAATATCCTTACTTTGGACAAAAATCGAACAAATTTGACATTTTTCCAATTATCACATGCCCTTAAAATAAATATCCAGTGGGCACAAGAATTTCGAAAGTCTCTGAATCATCTTTAAAACGCCCCAGTGACGTCTTATGCCATAAAGACCATTTTTACTCTCTAAATTTGAATCAGTCAAAATCTACTGATTATCAGTGAAATTTGACTGATTCAAATAGCTAAAAAGAGGTTACTCTAAATCAGTCAAATTTCACTGATTATTTCAGTGAAAATTGACTGATTTAACAGTGAAAAATATTTTTTCACTGATGAATCAGTGAAAAGGCAAATCACTGATTCAATCAGTGAATATTGACTGATTCAGATTTAGAGAGTACACATGAGTCATCTTCAGGAAAACAAAAAGTCTCACCAAGTCACACATTAACGTCCCAATGACGTCCTTAAGATGCCGTAAAAGCGTTAAATTTCCCAGTGCCCACTGGGCATTTCTAGTATTAACGAATATTGGAGAACAGAGTTCAAAAAGGGAGCGGACATTATGAGGATAGAAATTGGAAAAAGGGAGAGAGTAAGGGAGGAGAGAAAGAGATTTGTACCATTTGGTACGTTTGATGACGGTTACCACAGCGGGGTTACCACGGACGCCTCGACGGACACATTGATGGCGCCCGTTCGACTTGATAATCGCTTGCCATTCATACAATTTTCATTGGATTGCGATTGAGCATTAAGAAACCAGAACCGAGGGCATTAGTGCGACGTATTAGCATTAGGAGGCATCATCTCGAGTGTAAACACTGCATGAGCACCATGGATTTAGTCACAGTCTCGCACCACAGGACGTCCACGGTGCCCCTTTCCTCTTCTTTTTTTTGGTACCTGCGCCCCCTGGTTATTAATCAGACTCGAACGCTACCAAAAACCCCAGATGTCCTCGGAACCAGAACAAGTCCTTCAGGAACTCCATCCACTATTTTTTTCCCTAATTTACATTTGGTTTGTGTCTTAAGGGGGCATATCTGCGAAAAATTAAATTTTTTTGGTATTTTTGGAAAGACTAACTATTCAAAAGTATCTCCTGAAAATCTCATCAAGGAATTCCAAAAATTGGTTAACTTATGGCTAATTTCGTCGCGCTTGTTCATCTCAAATAGAAGACGACCCTACACTGAGAAAACAGTTTCTTTGAATCAAAGAAAATTTTTTGTGATATGCGGTCAAAGAAAAAATTTCTTTGAATTAAAGAAAGTTTTGTTAATTCGACAAAATGTTTTTTGATCCAAAGAAATAGATTTGTTGACATTAAAGAAAATTTTCTTGAATCAACAAAACTTTCTTCAATTCAAAGAAATTTTTTCTTTGACCGTATATCAAAGAAATGTTTCTTTGATTCAAAGAAACTGTTTTCTGGATGTAAAGGATTTTCTACTTTCGTTGATAAATAAATAAAATTCAGCATCTTTTTATGAAACGTACTCTCTAAATTTGAATCAGTCAAAATCTACTGATTATCAGTGAAATTTGACTGATTCAAATAGCTAAAAAGAGGTTACTGTAAATCAGTCAAATTTCACTGATTATTTCAGTGAAAATTGACTGATTTGACAGTGAAAAATATTTTTACATTGATGAATCAGTGAAAAGGCAAATCGCTGATTCAATCAGTGAAAATTTGACTGATTCAGATTTAGAGAGTATATTATTAATGTGCAAAATATTGTAAGCTTTCATTTAAAAAAAAAAAAAAGTTAAAATCGGTTCACAATAGTAGTCTACAATTCACTTTATTGAATGCATTTATCTTGAAACTACATTTTGAAATTAGTAGTCAAGATTTCTTGAGAACCACTTGACCAGTTTTGTTCAAATTTGGAGGGTTTTTGTAAAAAAGTTTGGTCTAGAGTTTAAGACAAGCTTTTCCGAAAAAAAATTTTGTTTCAGTTTTATTTATAAAAAACTAACCGAAAATTGAAAATAAAATTTCAAACACCTGCCGTTTGCCAAAAAAAAAAAATCCTTCTCTTAAGCTAGTTGATCCACGAAAATCAGACCTCAGGCAAAAATAGATAATTTTGCTTTCAGAAATAGCAATATTATTATTGAAGGTTTATTTTGGGAGAGAAAAGATTAATTTCCATGAAAAAAATTTGAAATACGGAAAAATAATTTTAGTTTTGCCCCAATTTTTTTTCTTATCGCTTTTTACCAAATTTTAAAAAATTAGGCGATTTTAATAAAATACAAATCACTTATTCAAGAAAAAGATTCCCTACAACTTAACCATTTCCAATTTTCGAAAATGAATAAATTGTTATCAAATTCAGCAATTTGTTTATAAAAGTTTCCTTTTGAAAAATTGTTTTTTTATAATTTCAGCCATTAAAGAATTCATTTTCAAAAATCGGAAACGGTCAAGTTGTAGAGAATCTTTTTCCTAAAAAAATGAACCGCGATAAGAAAATAAGTTTAGGCAAAAATAAAATTTATTAATAACATTATATTTTGTGTTTCAAATTTTTTTTATGAAAAATAATCTTTTCTCTTTCAAATTAGCCCTTTAATAATAATATTGCTATTCTTGAAAGCAAAATTATCTATTTTTGCCTGAGGTCTAATTTTCGTGATCGTACTCTCTGAATATGAATCAGTTAAATTTTCACTGATTGAATCAGTGATTTGCCTTATCACTGTTAAATCAGTTAATTTCCACTGATTTATCAGTGAAAAAAATCTTTTTCACTGTCAAATCAGTCAATTTTCACTGAAATAATCAGTGAAATTTGACTGATTTACAGTAACCTCTGTTTAGCTATTTGAATCAGTCAAATTTCACTGATAATCAGTAGATTTTGACTGATTCAAATTTACAGAGTACTACCTTAATCAGAAAGTTTTTTTGAATTTTAAGGCCGTCACGCTAGATATACCCCCTTAAAGGGATTGTTTCAAAAATTGAAGTTTTTCAAGATGGCGGTAAATTTGGAGGATTGTAAATTAAATTTGGCTTAGCGGTTGGGCTTGGAACCGTGATCTCGAGAGAAATGGTTTGAAGATAGAAAGAGAGAAAGGTGAAGATCTATGAGGCGTTAAATCCTCCGGGAATCCCGTGGTGCGTTTGTGCTAAGTCGGTCAGCTTCACGTATATGGACCGTTCGTGCGAGACGATCACAATACCATTAGGATCGATGTAAACGGATCTGCAGAAATTAGCCGTTCACTATGCTAATAACGGGTAATCGACCATAACTGAACACGACCCGTACAACACTAAGAATGAACCCGATGTTTCGTAACAAAATCTCCCACATGAAAATAGTTTTAGCCTCTTTTTATCGCTCGATTTCACTCTTTTTGGATTTTCAATCTTCCTTGTGGAGTGAGAATCGTGTCACGGATTATTCACGATTCAGTTCAACATTTTCTTGGTAACACATTCATCCGGTGATATTCTGGAATATACTTCCAAATTTTTCTATTTTTCTGGTTCGAAATAGTTTGCCAGCTTTCGAGTTTTCAAATTTCTTTTGAACATTTTTCATATGGGGGTATATTTTTAATAAAGATTTTAAAAATTGGTAAATTGAAAAACTGTGAAGTTGGAAGATTGTTTAAATCAGAAATTGCTAAAATAAGAGCCTATGAAGTTAAAATGTAATAAATAATCATATTGGAAAATTTTATGATTTCAAATTTTCAAAACATCTTTTGTGTCATCTTTTCTAAAAACTCTTGCACAATCCACTTTTGCATTCACAATTTTTTTGTATTACCAATATTTTAATATTATTTGATATCCAGTGATATGAATTTTGAATTTTGTCAATTTTCAAAAATCCAATCCGAACTCACATTGTCAATTCGAATCCTGTATTTTCATTTTAAAATTTACTTTGGAAATTTTACAAAAAGGGGTATATTTTAACTAAACATTTGAAAAATTGAAAAATAAAAAAACTAAAGTTTAAAGATTTTGCAATCCAAAAATTGCTAAAATTAGATCCTATAAAGTTAAAATATAATGAATGCTCACATTTAAAAAATTTTTAAATTTCAAATTCAAAAAACATCTCTCGTGTCATCTATTCTAAAAAAAATTATACAGCCCAATTTTGCATTTACAGTATTTTTGAACCACCAATATTTTAATATTTTCTGATATACAGTGATTTTAAAATAACTTTAAATCCAAATTATCCAATTCTTCATCTTCAAATATTCTGGTTTTAAGTTTCGAATTATTTTGCATCTTTGAAGTTTCAAAATTTACTTTGTACAATTTTCATATGGGGGTATATTTGAAATAAAAATTTATAAAATTGGTAAATTAAAAAACTGTGAAGTCTAAAGATTTTGTAAACCAAAAATTGCTGGAAATAGATCCTGTGAGGCTGAAACATAATGAATGATCATATTTCGAAATTTTTTAAATTTCAAATTCGAAAAAAATCCTTTCGTGGCACCTATTCTCAAAATTCTCGCATAATCTAATTTTGCATTTACAATCTATTTTCTAAAATCCAATCTGTACTCACATTTTTACTTTGAATCTCAAATGAATTCTTAATTTTGAAATATTCTGGTTTTCAAATTCGAAATAGTTTGCAATTTTGAAGTTTCAAAATTTCCTTTGAACAATTTTCATATGGGGGTATATTTTAAATAACAATTTTAAGAATGGATAAATTAAAAAAATATGAAGTTTAAAGATTGTATAAACCAAAAATCCACACTCTGTGAAGTTAAAAAATAATGAATGATCATATTTGGAAATTTTTTAAATTTCAAATTCGAAAAAATCCTTTCGTGTCACCTATTCTCAAAATATCTGGAATATTTATAAATACTGTTTAATTTTACTTCTAAATAAAGGGGGGCAGTAGAAAAATTACGTTAATGCTGATATTAGTAGGCTGCTAATTTTTAGTAAAAATTAATTTTTTTTCACTAGAAAATATAGAGGAAAATGTGATACTAGGTGCTCTCTAAATCTGAATCAGTCAAATGTTCACTCATTGAATCAGTGATTTGTCTTTTCACTGATTAATCAGTGAAAAATATTTTTCACTGTTAAATCAGTTAATTTTCACTGATTGAATCAGTGAAAAAGATATTTTTTACTGAAATAATCAGTGAAATTTGACTGATTTACAGTAACCTCTTTTTAGATATTTGAATCAGTCAAATTTCACTGATAATCAGTAGATTTTGACTGATTCAAATTTAGAGAGTGCCGTTAGCATAACTCTTATTCGTATATAATATTGTACTGTCTAAGGTGAGTATAATACAAGTTACTATCTTTATAATACTGGGTGAAAAACGTATGGTAAGAAGTGCTATTTCCATAGTAGAAAATACAATATTTTCTCAAAAAGCAAAGTATCTATAATCGAAGAATCTTTTATTAACTTTCCTCTTTTTGGTTGCTCAATCTAGAAGTTTAATTTGTTCATAATAAATCGTAAAATAATAATATTCCGAAAAGTACTAAACCCAATGCAAGGATTATTAGAATAAGGTATGAAAATATACACATAGCTTAGTTCTAGAATAAAATGTTCTCAATATTACGTTACTGCGTCGAAATTCAGTACCTGGAAAAAAATATTTCATTTTCTTTTTATTTTAATTTCAAATTTTATAGAAATGTTTATTTGAATGAATGGAAAAAGCAAAATTGACATATAAACGTATGGAAGATTGTTACATAAATATAATAAACCAACCTTTTGATTAGTGCTCATATTAAACAATCAATAAATATTCACAAAGATTTATTTTATTAATAAATCGTTTACTCAACCTCAAAAATATGATCTGACATAATTTCTCATTATTTTATCTGAGTGAAATTATTCGAATACCAAATCGATTCATGATTCGACTTACAGAAACGTTAGTTCCTCCTTTTTTTCATTAAACATCTAGCGCGTGTTATTTTCCGCGGAAAGAAAAAAGATATTTCATTTGGAGTTATTTATTTCGATAAGTATTTTTATTTTGGAATGACATACAGGATTATAAAATTTTAAAATGTGAGTAGAGGAAACAGAATTTAAAGATTTTTATCATCGTAACATTACAATATTATTACCAATTTTCTAACTTTGTTACATAATAAATAATATGTATATATATATATATATATATATATATATAAAGTCGAAATACTTTCTTAGGGCACAATCGGAAAGACGAGAAAATCGATCAGAGGCAGGCGAAGAATACAATCCTTTCGAACACAGAGTTGATGATAAACGAATCTCGTATTGATTACCTTTAATTAACTTAACTAACTTTTGAAGTTTCCCCTTTTATCTGGCGATAATTTGGTTCTTCATAGGATAGACCCAAACAATACGTTTTTTGAAAATAAAAATCCAACGACCTGGAATTTTTCTATTTATTCGGATTTTGGATTTCAAAAAATGCGTTTTTTCATGAATTTTAAATTTAATTGTATTATTGTCGAATTTTGATGAATTTTAGGGATTTCGGGTCTTGGGCAAATCTGGTGAAAAGTGCAGCAGGAACAGGATTATTTACTTTGCCCAATGCATATGCAAGTGTGGGTATGTACATGGGAATAACAGGTACAATACTTTTGGGAATCTTCCTCACAATTGCACTTCACATACTCGTCAAAGTTCATTACAAAATGTGTGTTATTCACAAAAAACCAAGTTTAACGTACGAGGAACTATGCAACAGTATTTTTTCCACTGGTACATTGAAGGATAGTTCATATGCTAGAGTTATAGCGTAGGTGTCTTATTAATCACTGTTAAATACGAATTAATATTTTTAATTTTATGCACACAAAATTCCACGGACTAAAGATAATTATTAAAATTTAATCTATATTAGGGAAAAGGTTAGAAAAATACTGCTCGTGATTCTCAAAACAAAACAAGAGAATCAAAAGCTGTGTTAAAACAAAGTAAAAACAGCCTTTTTTAGTTTCTCGTAAAATATATAATGGCCTTTAAAAGTAATAGAAATTTTTCCATTATAAAGGATATTTTATATTTGAGATGATGCATAAAATGAGATGGAAAGATATTTTGATTCTTTAATCTTATACCCATTATCACATTTCAAAAAGAACGTTCGTTTTAGAAATCAAGTTTAAATTCTGATCTTGTTCGCGGTATTTATTGGCAGAAGATTTTATTGGTTATCACTTTATAAGGTAATTCTTCGCGGGAAAATTCAAATTACAAGAACATTTTTACACATTTTTCACATTAAAAAATGCCATAGAAAAATATTCATATAGATATTCGAGTATTGCAAAGATTTGTTTTAAATTTTCAAAATAATTTTGTTAAACAATTTTGAAAATATTATTTTTTGTCACATAACTCTGGCCAACAAACTTATCTTTTATTTTTCAGCTCTGATAATTTTGAACAATTTTACGCAAATTTGATACTTTCTTATATGTGATAAAAATATAAACAAATTTCTAAAAAAACTTTATCTCATTTCATGCAACAACCTTATTACATTTTTGAAGAAAGTTTTAAATTTCTTTCGTTTTACGGATTGAAAACGTTGTATAATTTTTCAAATTTGAAATCTACTTTGAGAAAATTTTACGCATCGTAATTATTTTATTCTGGTACTAATAATAATAATTTATTTCCGTATGCTAGGCAAGTCGTGAATTTTACTCTCTTCACCTCGTACATAGGAATCGGAGCTGTTTATGTGGTTTTTATTGCTGGCATTGTCCAGGAAATATCAGACCCTGAAAAAAATCTCAGCCTGAGTATTTACGCTCTGATGTTATTTCCCTTTTTACTTCTGGTCAATATGATGAGGAATCTTCACGATATTACTCCTTTATCAATTATGGGTAATTTTTTTGTCGTAATAGCAGCTGCTATTGGTTTTGTGTACGCAGTAAAAGATGGATTCGGAGATTCTTGGATTCCCTTACAAACTGACATCAAAGTATATCCGAGATTTATTGGTACTGTATTTTTCAGCATGTGTTCACCTGGATTGGTAACTTTTTATCAATTTTTTTAACTATTCATTTAAGGAGAGTCGGCCCATTGAAATCCGTGATAGTTTCGGATAGGAACCGACTGAAAATCAATCCGATTCAATCCAAAACTTTCATTCTAAATCCTTTTAACTAATTTTTATTTTCATTGAATTTAAATAAACAAAATCTCATCCTGTCAAAGGTTTCTAACTGAAATTCAATCCGAAGGAATCAGAGCCATTCCGAACACTCCGAGATTTGTTTCCTAACCAATTTGAAAAATGTGTTGAATCTCGTTCGATGCAAATCGGTTGAAAATCAATCCAAGAATTCAATCACAATGGATCCGAACCAAATTTTTAATCCGAGTGAATCTGGATCAATTCGAATTAGGATTGATTCGGATTGAGTCAGAATGACTTTCAACCGATTTGCATTGATTTAAATCGGCTTCCGAATAATTCGCTAACAGATTTCTGAATAATTTGTTGTTAAAATTTTTGAAATTAATGAATTTTGTCTGGAACTAATTAAATAAAAAAAGATTCTTGCCTCTACCAAAATGTATCGAAATTTTTGTTATATTTTCTCTCGTTTTAAAAAACATTATTCAGTTTGAGATTATGTACTCTCCAAATTTGAATCAGTCAAAATCCACTGATTATCAGTGAAATTTGACTGATTCAAATAGCTAAAACGAGGTTACTGTAAATCAGTCAAATTTCACTGATTATTTCAGTGAAAATTGACTGATTTTACAGTAAAAATTATTTTTTCACTGATGAATCAGTGAAAATGAACTGATTTAACAGTGAAAAATATTTTTCCACTGATGAATCAGTGAAAAGGCAAATCACTGATTCAATCAGTGAAAATTTGACTGATTCAGATTTAGAGAGTAAATGGGTCGATCCTCTTTGAATTTAATTTCAATTTGATAATTTTTCGATCCAGATATTGGAAATTGAACGTAACATGAAAAAACCTTGGAATTATGAAAAACCCTTTGGAGTTCTTGATTGTGGAATGACATTTGTGATAATACTCTACTGCATCATTAGTGGTGTCGTTTATGCGAAATGGGGACAAAATTCTGCCGCAAACTTCATTCGAAATCATCCCGACAGGGACCTGTAAGAATAAGTTTTTATAACTCGATATATGTTAATTACTCAAATTACTAAATTTTCGGCGATGACTCATAAAATTGATTTTTAGAGCGACCTTTGCAGCTTTAATCTTGCAGGCAGCATCAATTTATTTCACATACGGACTAATGTGCTATTTACCAGTTTTAATCATAGATGACAAATATGCCTCATTGGTCGAACGTTGCTCCTGGAAAGGCAGCAAGTTTCTTTGGAACTTTCTCCTCCGAGTTGCAGTCACTGTAATCACCTGTAATTAAACTTTTAAAAACTCAGTGGCGGACTGTCCATAGATCAAGATGCCCCCCCCCCCCCCCATAATTCCAAAATTAATATGTTTTCAATGTTGCTAATTTTTTGAAAATTTTTGAATTTTGAAAGTCCGCCTCTATGAAAATTATTGCTATGACCATTTCAGAAATATTGTCATACTGTTTGAAACTATTTTCCATAGGCGCTTTAGGTGCTGCTATACCAAGACTAGATATTTTTACTGGATTGGTAGGAGCATTTAGCTTGGGAATTTTGGGATCGATTATCCCAATGATTCTTTACATTGTTATCCAACAGGGCGAATATGGATTTTACAAATGGAAATTAATAAGTGGAATTTTCCTTCTCTTTATTGGAATTATGACTACGTTATGTGCTACATTAACATGTTTAATTGATCTCATCAACTACTTTATCTATGGGTAATTGTGATATATTTTAGTAACGGAATCTATAAAAAAAATATCAACCTACTCAAAATTCTGCGCAGTAAGTGAAGATTTTGTTAAAATTTCCCACCGAGAGAAAGAGACAATTTATTATGATATTATGTATACTTAACCACTTTTTTTTAGTAAAATGGTTTCTACTTCTATTCTCTCTTGTGTTTTTTAATCTTGGTATTATTCGAAACAGAATTCAAATCTATATCACGTACTACAAACTCAAAATCATCAACAACCAAATTTGAACCAGAAAAATCATGCAAGCTATTTCACCTAATCAACAATCAGAAGAACTTAACAAAGAAGGTTGAAAGAAAAAAAAGCTACCTTCCTTTTTTCTTTTTTTCTATCTTTCATTCGTTTTTGTCTTTATTCTAGAAAAACTATAATTCAAAATTTCATGTAATCTGAATCCATTCGAATTTTTAAAATACTAAAATGACTAAATTTGGACCAAAAAAATCATGCAAGTTATTTTACTCAATTAACAATCATAAGAACCTAAAAAAAGTGGAAAGAAAAAAAAGTGACCTTTTTTCTTTTGGTCTTTTTTTCGTCCACTTTTGTCTTCATTCTAGAAAAACTATAATTCAAAATATTATGTATCCCGAATCCATTCTAATTCTCAAAATACTAAAATAACCAAATTTGGACAACTGAAATCATGCAAGCTATTTCACTCAATTAACAATCATAAGAACCTAAAAAAAGTGGAAAGAAAAAAAAGGTGACCTTTTTTCTTTTTGCCTTTTTTTCGTCCACTTTTGTCTTCATTCTAGAAAAACTATAATTCAAAATATTATGTATCCCGAATCCATTCTAATTCTCAAAATACTAAAATAACCAAATTTGGACAACTGAAATCATGCAAGCTATTTCACTCAATTAACAATCATAAGAACCTAAAAAAAGTGGAAAGAAAAAAAAGGTGACCTTTTTTCTTTTTGCCTTTTTTTCGTCCACTTTTGTCTTCATTCCAGAAAAACTATAATTCAAAATATTATGTATCCCGAATCCATTCTAATTCTCAAAATACTAAAACGACCAAATTTGGACAACTGAAATCATGCAAGCTATTTCACTCAATTAACAATCATAAGAACCTAAAAAAATGGGAAGAAAAAAAGGTGACCTTTTTTCTTTTTGCCTTTTTTTCGTCCACTTTTGTCTTCATTCCAGAAAAACTATAATTCAAAATATTATGTATCCCGAATCCATTCTAATTCTCAAAATACTAAAACGACCAAATTTGGTCCAAAAAATCGTGCAAGCTATACCACTTAATTAAAAATCATGAGAACATAATAAAAAAAGTGCAAAGAAAAAAAGTGACCTTTTTTCTTTTTGTATTTTTTTCGTCCGATTTTGTCTTTATTCTGGCAAAACTACACGGAGAAACTTTTTATATCAATTTTTACTATAGTATTTTTCAATTTAGGGAAAAACGTATCATTTTGAGAATATTTGTTAGTAAAAATACTAAACTTTATAATAATGATATGTAACTTTAGCATAGTTCATAGCATATTTTACTATAGTTTATACTAAAGTTTCATATGATTCTTCTAAAGTTTAGTATTTTTACTAACAAAAATTCTCAAAGTGATACGCTTTTCCCTAAATTGAAAAGTACTATAGTAAAAATTGATATAAAAAGTTTCTCCGTGTATAATTCAAAATTTGATGTAACCCGAATTAATTCAAATGTTTAAAATACTAGAATGACCAAATTTGGACAAATGAAATCATGCAAGTTATTTCACTCAATTAAAAATCATAAAAACATAATAAAAAAAGTGGAAAGAAAAAAAGTAACCTTCTTTTCTCTTTTTATTTTTATTCTAGCAAAACTATAATTCAAAATTTGATGTAACCCGAATTACTTCGGATTCTCAAAATACTAAAACGACCAAATTTGGTCCAAAAAAATCGTGCAAGCTATACCACTTAATTAAAAATCATAAGAACATAATAAATAAAAAACGTGGATAGAAAAAAAGTGCCCTTCTTTTCTTTTTTTGTTTTTATTCTAGCAAAACTATAATTCAAAATTTCATGTAATCTGAATCCATTCGAATTCTCAAAATACTAAAACGACCAAATTTGGACCAAAAAAATCATGCAAGTTTTTTCACCCAATTAACGACCATAAAAACTTAACAGAAAAGTAGAGTTGAAAATAATGTAAATAAATAAATAAATAATAAAGAAAATAAAAGAATAAAGACAAAAGAGAACAGAAAATAAAAAGATGGAATGAGTTCTTCAACCTCGTCTTCTTTTTCCATTTCTAATTTTTATAAGTTTCATATGATTGCTAATTGCGTAAAATAGTTTGCATGATTATTTTCCTCCAAATTGAGTCCTTTTAGTATTTTTAGAATTCGAAATAATTCGGCTCACTTGATATTTTCAATCTTAGTATAATATTATATAAAGAAAAGGGATACGAGGCCAGGATATTGTAAAGGAAAGTAAACAACGAGGCGCATCAGTTGGTAATCGAGTAGCTTCTTGTTTTCTTTCGTTTTGGTCTCATTGGCGTTGGACTCTTAGGCGTGGCACAAAAACCGCGAAAAAAGGTGTGAAGTAAGCGCAAAGAGGAGAGAAGGTACATAACGTAGGTATATAATCGCGTCAGATCAGCGAGGCGTCAATTGCTGCAAGCTTATCACGCACACAGAGAGATAGAGGCCCTTTAGTGGCGAGGGAAAAGGAACCAAAGCAGACGCCGACGATGGGTAAAAAAAGGGGAGGGTGGCAGGGACACGGAAGGGTGCTTTCATCACAGAGGACACCCCCTTTTAGTGGCTACTGCCTCCTCTTGCCCCTCGTGTCTGCCTTTCTGCCTACCGTTCGTTCATCCGTTTTGCCAGTTCAAGGTGGTTGCCTTCATTAACAGAGTTCGAGGGTTCCGAGACAGAGCCCTTTTTATAATTTTTAATACACATTTTCAATATTTCAGATTTATTATTTTCTCTGGGAAACCTGAAACACGCGTCTCACAATTTACATAAATTAGATGAAAAATAATTTCTTGAAAGAATAGATTTCATTATAAATTCTACCAAATTTAAATTTTATGGTAAATTTTATAAACGGAATCTCCACCACAAAATCTGTTTCCGAACTAATCCGAAAATCGTTTTATATCTCTTTTATTGAAAAATTATAAAAAAATCAATACGACTTAATCCGATTCAATCCGCGGGATTCTTTTTACTGGTTACTATGTATATAGTGTGGATTGCTAGATGTATTGTAAGATGTGCTATAGAGAGTAAGATCCGGAATACTATACGTATTGGAACCATTACTATAATGCGTTTACAGTATCTTAAGGGATCATACCACTGAAACGGATAAAGCAAAGAGTTTTAGATTTAGTACGATAGTAGCTATATTCTGAACCGCAATCAATCCGAAAAATGTTTTGAATCTCGTTTGCTATAAATCCGTTAAAAATCAATCCGAATGATACGGTTCGTAATTTCGGTTTGGATCGATCGGAGGTCGGATTCATTCGGATTGATGTCTCAGATTCAAACGGAATGAATCGGATTAAGTGGGATTGATTTTTTACTCTTTTTCATTCAACGAGATGTAAAGTGTTTTTCCGACAGTTCCTGAATGACTCAGAATAGTAACGGATTCGCTCGGATTGAATTCAAATCCGGTGTCTTCGCTAGGGAAGTTTGGTACTCTCATAGATTTCTCCGATGGTAGCTGAAAAAGTCATGAAAAAAAAAGTTTATTTTTAAGAGTTTGAGGTTCATTTTGCCCATTTACTTTCGTATTAAAAAGGGTACTGGATGAGCACCAACACATTAGCGTTATGCAAGCTTTTCTATTTCCAATTTTCTTTGTTCTCATGATTGGTAATTGGATGGCTTACATGAATTTTTTGGTTCAAATTCGGTCGTTAAAATTTCCTTATTTCCTGCTATTTTCGTTTTTAAATTTTATGTACCTTTTAAATCTGCACTTTAAAAATGTTTTCAAATTATAATAATTCAACTTTCTGATTATCCAATTGTCAAAACTAATTTTTTACACCTCCCTCCCTCCTCCAACGAGTTGGAAAGTATTTTATTTTGAAATAATATAAAAGTCAGTAAACTAGATTTATAAGAGGCAAGAAGATTTATACAATTTCAAGTTTCCATCTCTGTGTGAAAAAATTAATTCTAGATTTTGGGTAAAAAAAAAAAGCTTTTTACTCCTTGATAAACTTTCTAATTATAAAAATTTTCCACACACTTAGAAGTATTCTGAAATCTACGAAATTTCTATGTTACGAAGGTAACGTAAAATTATATAATATTTACGATACTTTTGACTGGACGTATTTTGAAACCGCAAAAAATGTACCGAGTTTTCTTTAAATTCTTCTCAAAATCGCGAAAATGTAACAGGATTTTCATGAAATTCATTTTAAAATGATGAAACTGTGACAAAATTTTCAGTTGTAATTCAAAGGTTAAGAAGATTTAAGGAAATCAAAATTTTATGATTTTGGATTTTTTTGAATTAAATTTAAAAAATTTGGGCAATTTTGAAGATTTGAAAAATAAAATACCCTAGAAAGATTATAAAATTCAAATTTTCGAAAAATTAGTTTTAAAAATTTCAACATCTTCAAATCCTTAATTATTACATTACTATAGTTTCAAAATTTCAAAATTGGAGGTTTAGAGAGTAAAAATTTTTAAGGAAACAAAAAATTGTTTAATCTCAGGTAAATAAGTAAATTTTAATAACTGCAAGTTTTATCCTAGTTTAAAAAGCTGTTTGGAAATTCTAACTATATGTTTCTCTGATTATATGATAGTAATAATTACTTTTGTAATTAGTTATAAAAATCTTTCGAAAAAAAGATTACTACCCTTTCAGTGGGTCTAAAACATTAATACAAATCCTACCAATTTCAACGATTTCTCGCTCAGGTATGATTCAATTTTCACCTGTCAGAGTAATTGTCATTTGAACACGTGCTCTTTTCGCGGGGTTAAGAAGGGAAAGTAACAAGTCTGGGGTTTCATTTTTAATTGGAAGAAGCGTACCCCACTCAGTGAAGGATTATCTTCTAGTTGGGGACACGTGCACTTAAACGGTTACTAATTGCAGCATCTGGACACCAAAATTACTTTTTTCCCATTTAAATACGTAAATCTGCCTTCAGCCTTCAAAATTAGACATAATTTTGTTCTCGAAGTCAATCCCAATTTCAGAAATTTTACCCTAGCCTTATAAAATAAATTATTTACTTTTTTGTTTTTATAATGTTTTTTAACGCAACAGAATATATTTTTTAGCATATATGAGTTTTATTTGCAAAAATTTACATAATTTAGAGCCCTTTGACACGTTTTTTAAAACTTTGTTTTCACTACGAGTGAAGCACAGTGACTAGCGTTTTAATGTTTGGAGCCGTCGTTCGCTGACGACGGCCTGGGTTCGATTCTTAGTCTCGGGTTAGTTTTTTCTTCCGATAATTTTAACGCTTTTTAAATAGTAGGCTAGCTTCACGCTAAATTATGTTTCGTAGTAACGTTTGAATCGGCTTTTCTTATTTTATATATGCAGTGGACCGGCAATCGAAAGACCTGGGCTCGAATCCCAGCGCAGTCGAAAGCGTCTTTTTTTCCACAGAAAGATTGTCAAAAATTCTTTAATATAAATATAAATAAATATAAAATATTTTTAACATTGCGATTAAATTTTTTCTTAAATCGTTAACAAAAGAAATTTTTGAATGGTAAAGATTTTGTGTTAAAAGAAGACAAATTTTTTTAAGCGATAATAGTAGAGGAGTGATTTTTCAGCCTTGTGATTGAAGGGTGGGTCGTGGGAGTGAAATGGGTGGAGGTAAGAAGGATGCGAAATCCGGATAAGCAGATATTAGCCGAGTTCATGCTGATGACAGGTGCTGTGTGGGATCCAGAAGGGATGCTTGCTCGCGGCTTTCCCTCTTCAAAATCGCAGAGGAGCTCCTTAACTCCCGTTCACAACGCCTCCAAGAGGCAACCGGCTTCTCTTATCTCGACTCTGCAAGACTGCCTTCAGTAATACTGCGACGTGGAACCTCTTACGAGAGAACCCCGTGAAATATCGCTAAACGCCCCCCCCCCCCTTCCCCTCCCTCACCCCGCTATTCACCCTCTAGCTTTTCCGATTGGATCGATTTTTAATAAAAAGGAAGGGGTAACTTTAAAATATAATATGTTCCTTAAGAAATATGACCCGCAATTTTTTTAGGATTTCGTTATTTAAGATTTCGACCTGAAAATAAATGTTTTTTTGTCCGTAGATAAAATGGAAGTTATTAAAATAGTAAAAAAAATTTACCGGATTTGGATACATTTTTTTGAATATTTTGTCTTGAATCAACAAAGAGAGCGTATAATTTGTATAATGAACTGGGGGTGGTTATCTTGGCCCACCCCCACATTTCTGGGTTGGTGAGTGGTAGGCCCACGTGATTGTATTAATTTAAGTCATCCTCTCACCCTTCTTTTCAGACTCATTCTCACCCTTTAGGTCCAGCCCTTTACTGACAGCACGAGCCCCTAAAGCACGACTTCCGGAGGCAAACGAAGCGTGAGAGCGTCGTGTATAATGAACCAACCCCGTTCGTTTCGTTGTCGTCGCCGACTCCTGGCAAGATTTCACTAAATTTAGACCCAGTATAATTCCAAGTAACCACCTACCAACACCCTCGACCCATCGGATTGTCGGTGGTTCTTGTCTCTCCGATGCTCTTGCACCTCGTTGCGTCTAGAACTTCTTGGAATTTTGAACCATTTTTTCTTCCTTTCAGAAAATTAGCTACGTTATGGGTCATTTTTGTAATAGGGGCAGAACGAAAATTAATACTTTTGTCATTTTTAAAACCGTGTAGACAATTTGAATGAGTGTTTCTCCGACAATAAAATCAAATGCGAAAATGTAATTACTTCTAAATTTCCTTTTTTTACCTTTTTAAGGGGGCATTCTGGCATACGACCTGCTCGAAAAATCGAATTTCTTGAAACAGCATTTTCTCGAAGAAATGTTATTGCAAATATTTGTGCAATGAGACTGCCTGAATTCTGATAAATAAAAAAGTTAGAGAGTTTCTGATGGAAAAAGCCTAGGCACAATTTAAGGGATTACACATGACTTTTTAGAAAATCGACCTTTTTTTTTGTATTTTTAAAAAATTGATGATTTTAAAAATATAGTTTTTCAAAACGTACATATTCCTAAATTCGTAAAATTGAATTGTTAATTAACAGTAAGATTTATTTCTTCTCTGAAAATAAATTGGCAGAGCGCATTACGACTATGAAATAGTTTCTCCAACTTTAAACGAGTTTTTCTTGAAACGTAGATTTTAAAATATTAAAAATTTTATTTTTTTGTTAATTTTTGTTCTTTTCGAAATCCCCAACGTACAAAACTGCATTATACACTTTTTAATAAGAAGCAATTAAGTTAATTTCGTTTTTTATCTTGTAACATCGAAATATCTCAAGATACGAAAAAAACCTCTATTTTTTTATTGTAGACTCGGATTTTCCATTAAAACACACCGTAAGTTTTATACGAAATTATTCTTTCAATTCACGACAGAAATTTAAATTTCAAATTCCTCCCTTTCCCGCCCCAGGGTATGGCGTAAATTTTTGTGCAGTTGCTTTTCCCCGTCAAAATCAAGTTTTTATTTTGTATATTTTTCTCGTACGATGGGTATTTCTTGAGATATTTGGGTGATTCAAGATAAAAAACACACCGTATATTCAATGTTAAGAAATTTTGGTTTAAATTTTAATTTCATTCTTTCGGCTTCATTAGTTACTTTATAAGAATAATGTTTTAGGAATAAATAGGGTGGGGAGATTTCTGTTTTTTTATATTGATAAGAGAGTTGAGAATGTGGGGAAGTATACGGCAAAGGCGATAAAAGTGACAAACGCGAAAAACGTTCGACAACCCATCGAAAGCGCGTCGCCAAATTCCGGAACACTTATGGGCTGCCATTTATTTTATGGGGCTTCTTATCGGCATACTGCCGGGCCATAAACACAACACGCTGTCGATGTGTACGAGATCGGATACATTACGTGGCCATTGCATCACGCGTATACATTTTATCAAGGTTCTTGCAGGTGTGACGTTATAGATGAGAGTTTGCTTTAAAAAATGAGAAAAAAATGATGTCAGGGCCATTACCTTAGATCCTTTTCCACCATATCGCAAACATTTTGTTTCTTCAATAATGTTTCTAAGCATATCACGTATCTATTTTACTTCAGATAACTCGTTGTCTCTGATCTATCCAAATTAATTTTAAAATCTAGTAACTTAACTACAATCAATTTTTTACCTTCCCAGACTCAAAATTGATTCATCTGCTTTTTTAAATCTCCATTCCGGCGTATTCGTTTCGATGGTCACGTTATCCTTTCGGTTCAAATCCTTAAGGCCATGGTTCAACTATAGATCACATGATCAAATTATTTTAAAAGTTCGTGTAAGATAATTTTTTTATTTTACAAAATATCTTCTTGAAGATTTAGAAAATACTACAGAACACGTTAAAGAACGTCTGTCATCTCCGTTTAAGTGAAAATTTTGCAAAAATTTTTAGTTAACTGTAATTGTTGATAAGTTTTCGAATTTTTCAAAATTTTTACTAAAAAGAAGTTAACAGGCGTGCTTTATTGTCTTTTCTTACATGAGCGAATAAATGTATGATATAGTAATAAGTGGTCCGATTTATCCACGACCTTAAAAGTAAACAGAAAACTGAAGGTGACCATTTTTAAAACATATATTCTGTTCAATCCATTCTTCTTTCTTCAAAATCATACTTTTTAGACTAGCGAAATGAATTTTGAAGCAAAGAAAATAATTCTTATTGTCCATAATTACTGGTCACTCTACCATTTCTAACATTGCAACAACACTCGCTACTGCCTTTTTACCTTCCTTATCACATGAACAAATTATTTTTAAATCCTGCGTAAGCATAAAATATGAAACAAAGGCTAACATAAACTGTTTTTTCATAATTTTCCCAAAAGAAGGTAGAAAATTAAAAGTTACCGTTCATAAACGAATAAATGTATCTACATTTTATACGAATAGATTTTTTTCTTTACTATTTGAACCAAAATAAATTTTGTTTAAGCAACTACCCCAGATATTTTCAGGTAAACGTGCCTTGTGCACACAACCAATGTAGCATTTGCGATGATAATTTAGGAAGTATGTGTTCATGTGTGTTATCAGGATACGCAGGCGAAGCCAGAATACAAGGCGAGGGGGTTGGTTGGCCCCCACGTGGGTGGTGATGAGGTAGTCATGACGACCGCAGCAACCAATCATCCGGAAGTAACGCAGCGCGAGATAACTCTGCATCCAATCAGGTTTAAAGGGGGGATTTAGGGGTTGGGTGGCCATGCCACGCACCCTGCAGATGCCCTCGTGAGACGCTATTCACCCCCACAGAGAAATTTCACTGAACGAGGGTAGATACAAGACGACATAAGGCACGTTCCTTAATATCTATAGGGGAAGCTACCCCTTCCCACTGATTTCTCTTTTCCCTCAGTTTTGTTCCTAGGAATTTGTAACCCTGACAATTTTACGACTAAATGCTACATTTGGCAACTGCTATCTATATTTTACTGCCTTTTATTTTTATTTTTGTATTTATTGCTCTGTGATATTTGAAATTTTGAAAGGGAATTCAAATATAATCATATAGGGTGTCATTGTCAGTTTCATGGTGGTCCATTTCCCAGCGGCTGTCATCTGGCACGAAAAAGATGGCGTTGGGTATAAGATTCCCTGACCTCTTGTCGAGACATCCTATACTCTCGATGAGTGAATTTTTTAGTTGGGAGATTTCCAATTACCATCATAGGAGTCACCAGTAAAGGCCAGAACTTTTATATTTGTGAGGCCTTATGGGATCCGGTCTAGTGTTACAGAATCTTGGGTGGTTTTTTGTGTAAGTAGGTGAATCTTCTTTGGCCTTCGGTGAAACCCATGATCTCTGATTACTGTCTTAAAAACAAGATAACAGGAAAGATCGATTGTTTTTGAATTCTCATTAATAAGTTGGAAACTCTTTTGTCACAGGCATTGATACATTATTGATATGACATGACAATTTTCACTGTTTTTCGGTGTTTCTAACTCTTTGCGGTCGAGCGCTTTTTCAAGTGCGCTTCTCGCTGAGTCGAACACATTTTTTTTAAGAAAGCGATATCATGTACTAAAGCGTTAAATATATGAAGTTGATTGACAAATATTTTGTTTAATGGAATTTCAGACTTTATTAAGGAATTATATTAAGTCTAATTATTTCAAAAGAATAATTGCAGAAATGTTTTGCATAAAAAAAGAGAGAAAACAGTATTAATGTTATTAATGACTTGAAAGATTATGATTCTTCTTACGATATTATTTTAGATCAACTTATATAAATTTAAAGAATTTAAACAAATGAATGAATAAAAATATAATTGATTCTATACTCTATAACAAAAATTATAATCTGTTAATTCTAATATATATTTTTATTAATTAGTTGAGTTTGAAATTTCTATCACTGCATACATTAACGGAGGATCACTACGGCATTGTTCAAATTGTCCACATACATAACGCTGTTACTTTTCTATTAACTTCTCAGTAGTCCTGTACCAGTTTCATCGAAACCACATACGTGATATAAAAAAATATGGCAAAAATTCAATAATAAAATTAGTTGTGATGTTTGGTGCAAATGTTGGAGGATATTATAAATTCTACCATAATCTTTATAATTATTATGGAGTGATTACTACAACAAATTTTTTTTGATCTGAAGAGGATGACATAATTCATCGAAACCTCGTTATTTTAAAAGAAAATGAATTTGATAACCATCCATTTGGTCTGAGGTTGGTCATTCTCTAATTTATTGAAGAACAATAATAATTATTGTTTTAGAATAGAATATTTTATTCTAGTGAATAGAAATGTGATGCCGCTTGTGTGGCGACATTCGTTCGCAAAGGGTTAAAATCGCTTTGAGTAAATAAATTATTACTAGGGAATAATAATTTTTTTTAGTACTCTAAGAACTACTAGTCTGAGGCTAAATTAAATCAATCAATCACAACCCCCATTTCATGGAAACGACAGAAGTCTAGCATACGCGCGATCATTGGAGGGAATAATCTCGAATCTGTGTCACATTTCCGAGAGCAAATAATCGGCATTTGATAGATTATTGCCTTACTGACTCGGCAAAATTGAAAATAAACCATAATCTCTTTCTAAGCAGAACCACTTTCTTGTATTTGATCAGAACCGCGAGTTTATCTTGGTTGAATCTTGCTCTGACTATTTTTCCCTAAAATTACAAAAAAGTGCATAATTACACTTTTTGAGAATTTTCCAATTCTTCTTTAGAACAGAAATCGTAAGAACGTCTTTCCTCGTAGGTTATTTTTGCTTAATTTCACAAATGTCTCTATTTTTCAAAGAAGATAAGCCACGACTAATGCGAATTCATCGATCAGATGTTGATTTATCAATCTTAGTAGAGTATGACCAATTTCTGTAACGAGACAAGCGTCACCAACAATGAAGTATCATCTGAGTTGGTTTCCACATCAATTCGCGTCAAAAGTACGTACAGTCATCGATACTAATGTCCACACAATGGCAGTGAAGGTTATAGTTGATTTTCAACCTCATCTAAATTATTTCCCACATTGATCTACTTTTGATAAAAAACCTCATGGTTTGAATTTTTTTACTTGAAACGGATACTGTTTTGAGTGTTATGGGAGATGTTTTATGGCCAAGATGTGAGAATTTCAGAGCAGTAATGTTCCTGGTTGTACATGAAGCACTCGAAACGAAAATAAGCAGCGGTCCGCGACGAATGGTGGACAAAAGTTGACGTCTCCATCTCGCGGACCGGAATCAGCAATGGTAAGAGAGAGAGAACAGTAAAAGGGAGAAGAGAAAAATAAAAGCCCCACATGCCGAGTTGACTGTCACGCCCACTGGGCCTTTGTAGACACGACTCTCTTGTATGAGCATGAGATTTATAATCCGGATAACTCGTACCGTCATTTTGCACGCTCAATTCGTGGCATTTACGAAGGCGCCTAACATGAGAATTTGTCCGACAGGGAAATCTCATCCCTTATTATTGCTATCATCGAGTATTATTAGCATAAAACAAGAGTAGTCGCATGATTCTATTGCAGGAGTACATGCACCATTAATCAGACAAGCGCTTCTGAATGGCGCCAAACCCTGGGGACTAACCCTTCAATCGATTTTACGCTATGAATACATACCTTCTTTTGGGAAAATTATGACAAAAATGTCTATGTTAGCCTTTTTTCATATTTTAAACTCACGCAGGATTTGACAATAATTTGTTCGTGTGCTAAGAAAGGTAAAAAGGCAGTCGCGAGTATTGTTGAAATGTTAGGAATGGTAGAGAGTGACTAATGATATATGAACAACAAAAAGATTTATTTTCTTTACTTAAAAATTCATTTTGCTGGTCTAAAAAATATGATTTTGAAGAAAGAGTAGACACAAGGGAATATATGTTTCAGAAATGGTCACCTTCAGTTTTCTATTCATTTTTAAGGCCATGGATCAATCGGACCACGTGACTAAATCATACATTTATTCGTTCATGTAATAACTTTTTTAATCTATATACAAAGTATCTTTCTGAAAATTTGGGAAATTTGGTCACATGATCTTGTTGATCCATTGCCTTAACAAGTTAGCATCCTTCATCAGTACAATTACAAATTATAATTTTCTATACGAAAGATACAAGAGTGTCAAAATATCAGTCATAGATCTTAGTTATTATTGTGGAAATCTATGAATGCACGCAATAGAGTTTTTCTAACAGTGTCTCAATCTTCAGTTCATTTATCAGAAATCTGGACCATTATACAAATCTAGCATAGAAAGTCGAAACGAGGGTCTCAAAGCATTCTTTACATAGACTCTTTCCACCGCGAATTTTCCAAAGGTGACGTGGTTACGACCAAGAGGCGGGGATCGATCGTTGGTCACAATGAAGACTTTTAGCTACTGTTGTGGGATCCTTGTTGAGGACTCGAACGATGCAAAAGGATCCAACAAAGGCAATAGGATGCGAAATTTGAAGGACCAAAGTAGGACAGGTAGGGCGAGAAAACATCGGGTCGCGTGGGATTGTGGGGGATTAGTATCGAGCACTGAAGCGAAGGGTGAAATCCTCCCTTATTAAGAACACGTTTGACCGAGTCTCTTCCTCTTTGCTTTTGAACCACCCCTTACATGACACGGGCTTAAAACCACCTAATAATAAACATATCCCTCTACAACAATGCTTCATACTCACACACTCAAAACCTTTTTACACCTTCTTTAGAGTTAAAGTAGAGATGAGTAGCGTTGAAATCTTCATGATTCGTTGGATTCAATGAAATAAATGCACTCGAAATCGTGTTACGGATTCGGTTCGTAACATGAAAGGATTAGATGCTGGAGTGCGTTTATGGGGATTCGCAGATGTGGGAATTCAAAATGACAATATGACTGAGCTTGATCACCTGTTGGATGTTCTGTTAATCATCAACATCAGTTTGATGATCTTCAGATTATTTTCTACCCTGTCACTATTTCTCAACTATAAGAGAAAATGAAATAAGAGAAACCACCTAAAGTCAAAATCGGAATGATTTAAACGAATCGGTTCCCAAAGAAAGAAAGTCAGTGGATGTTTCGAACCCCAAAGACCTTTTGATCCTGTCCATTAGAAGCCAAGGGTCCACAACCCACGGCATCTGGTCCAGTGCGAGATGTGCATTGTGAACACGACATAGTTCGCATTTTGTTCGAATATGATTAGTGTGTGCACACTTGACCTGTTTTAACCTTCTTTCTACCGAAACACCATTACATCGATACTGAACATGATGCTTACAAGACACCCCATTATTCGGTATCATAGGGTGAACCAAAACTCCTCTCCCTATCTTTATTAATAACTACGAAAGACTCAAAATCAATCGTATGCAAAATATTGATGAATATTTTTATTTGTGAATTCGGATGATTTGTATTTGAAGATCCAACAATATGGCGTGTTACTCATCGAGCTTTCAGATAGAGTTTCATCGAAATTTGTTTCTGTTGGTTTGATGCATCTGCACTCAGAAAATAATTGATAATGAGATTTAGGTTTAGTTAGGTTTACAAAAAAAAATTTTTTACGTAAAAATATTGTTTAGTTTAGGAAATGTTTAACAATGAACAGTGTCTAAAAAAAGGCATGTCCATGGCGCGCACGATATCCCAGTCAGCATCATCTGAAACAAATAAATCAAATATTTTCTTTATTAGTATGATCATAGCTCTGAAGTGACAAAGTGGATTTTTGTTATTTTGAAAAATAACAATATGGCGTCGGTTTGAAGAAAATTGTAAAAATCGATTTTTTTTGCTCTTTTTTTGTTAATCTAACTATGATAAAATTAAAAATTAAAAAAAAGTGTCTTACGCTTAATCAGCAATTTCTGCTCCATATAATACTCCTTCTGATTGATATTTTTGGATGTATAACTAATCGAAAAATGCAACAACAAAAAATTGATTTTTCAAAAGCTAGATAGTATAGAATGACCCCTTAAATAAAACGTTTTGATAGTATGGTTATTATTCTGAGCACTTATTCGAATAAACTTTTTAATTTAGACTAGTTTTCTGCTAAATCCGGTATTTTCTCAATAATGTATGATCACTTTGTGGTGTCTATTTCAACATCGCGTCAGCATTTAGTGAGCAGTATATTAGGCGAAATACAGGCTGATATCCCCTCACGGACCATTACTGTTACCTTTGACCATCGCATGACCAGAGTGTGGTTAACGCTGCGTCATCAGAGCATGAATTTCTCTCTATCTGCCGGTATAATTTACAATCCAACCCCTTCCCCTCCCGGGGTTTCTCCTTGCTCAAGCGCTACCCCATCATCAGAAATGCTGAGCTTTTCATTTTTGATTAACAAATCGTCATTGAAAACCATATTATGTTAATGGATGACTAACACTTTTCTGCATTGCCATCATTCTCCATGCAGAAATTTACAGATTCGGCGCTTATCTGGAATTTGCTAACAGAAGATATTAATATTTACAGGGTCTTTGGTAATTCTGTACGAATATTTCTACCACGTGATCCTGGGGTCCATACAGACAAAAGATAATAAATAAAATTTTTTTCGTTCTGAATAAGTATTTCGAGATACCAGCCTTCAAAGTCTTTTCCGATGCGCATTTTAATGAGTTTGAAGCCATTAATGAATTTGCGATTGTGAACGTGTTTTACATCGTAGAGGTCAGCTATGGCTCGTTGGAAAAGTATATACCAGGGGTGTTAGTTGAAGTTTGCTGGTTTTTTCAATAAAGAAAACACTTAATTCTCAAGGGAATCTCAAAAATTTTGTATTCAAAATATTGACCATTGGATTCTACACATTTTGCCCATCTTTTAGGCAAATCATGGATACCATTCCAAAAAAACTTTTTTTCTTTCAAGGCAAACCATTCGTCGAGCCATTTTTCGACTTCTTCAAAATTGGCGAAGCGCTGCTCTGCGAGTGAGTGTCCCATCGATGCGAAAAGGTGATAGTCGGACGGGGCGAGGTCTGGAGAGTACGGCGGGTGCGATAATATTTTCCAATTCAATGCTTTTAATGTGTTCTTCACCATACTTTAGCGGTATGAGACGGTGCGTTGTCATGTTTTAGGATAACTTTGCCATGTCTTCGGGCCCATTCCTCGTCTTCGAACTTTTTCGCTGCACCAAGATGTTCATTGTCTGTTAATTCGAAATCTCCACTTTTAAATTGACGAAACCATGTCTCACATGTTCTAATCACTGGAGCATGTTCACCATAAGTTTGTACCAGCAATCGATGAGCTTCAACTGCTTTTTTCTTTTGATGAAATAAGAAAAGCAACGAATGCTGCAAATGCGATTTACTTGGAACGAAACTCGATATATTCACTGAGGTAAACAACTATGATGGTATTATTTTGGCAGAATGTAATTGTGTATTTTTGAAGGTTATTGTCCATAGAAAAATATGACATAGATGCCAAATCATAGAAATGTATACATATCTCTAGCGACATCTATGAGTAAAACCGGCAAATTTCAACTAACACCCCTGGTAAGTATCCCCTTTCACCCTGTTTAGAAAAAATCACAAGACATTTACAGAATGAAACCAAAAATAAGTCAAACATAATTTTTTCGGCAAAAATTCGCATCTTCTAAAGAGAGCTTTAGTTTTCTTTGAAAATTTTGTTTGATATCCTATATATTACGAGATTGGAAGTAATAATCAGACCCCCGATAATTGGCCCCCAACTATGACAAAAGTCGTTTTTAAATTTATTTCTTTAGAAAGGGCCTTAATTGTTATTTTTTTTAGCAAAAGATTATTCATTCTTAGGACCAATTTTAGCAACAGTGACTAAATCTGAATACTTTACAGTTTAACATATTTTTTTTAGTCAAAACAAGTAGTGTTTGTTGATTTCATCAACTTTTGTGATCTAACCTAAAATTTTGACATTTTGTCATGGAAAGAACATTACAAGCTGTGCACGAAAAAAAAAATTTTTTATTGCTACATGGAAAGAAGTTTGATAGCAAGTAGTACCATCTTTAAGAGTGGCTGTGAATTATTACACAAGAGTTTCTTTAAATCAAAGAAACCTTTCTTTGATATAAGCTTAGAGAAAAAATTTCTTCGAATTAAAGAGTTTTGTTAATTCAAAAAAAACTTCTTTGATCCAAAGAAATAGATTTGTTTACATCAAAGAAATTTTTTTTGAATCAACAAAACTTTCTTCAATTCAAAGAAATGTTTTCTTTGACCGTATATCAAAGAAATGTTTCTTTGATTCAAAGAAACTGTTTTTTGGGTGCAGATGAACGACTTGTGTGTAAATCTATAGTAGATTTCCAATTTTTAACTAAGTTTGAACCATTAACAACTTTAAATGGGAACGGATTATTACAACTTTTGAACTTATCAACATAAGTATCGACCATACATATATTTACACTGAGAAAACAGTTTCTTTGAATCAAAGAAACAATATCTTTGGATTAAAGAAAGTTTTCTTAATTCAAAAAAATGTTCTTTCATCCAAAGAAATAGATTTGTTTACATTAAAGAAATTTTTTTTTAATCAACAAAACTTTCTTCAATTCAAAGAAATGTTTTCTTTGACCTATATCAAAGAAATGTTTCTTTGATTCAAAGAAACTGTTTTCTGGGTGTTCCATTCACTTTTTTAGTTATCCATAACAACCAAGTTACGATCACATTGATTATATGAATCTTTGCAAAAAGAACGTAACTCAAGTTACACTCTTCTTTTGTAGAGACTGTGTAATTTAAACACATATAAACATGTTTTTTTTCTCCAATATTTTACATGCATATAAAAAATGACTTGTATTTTCATTTCAAATCAATCCTAATTCGAGTTACGTCGTTTTTCTATCTGATCCCTAAAATAATACTTTATCTCCATGACCCCCCCCCCCCCCCTGAAACCACCTGATCAGCCCTCGGGGTTGGCGCTCTTGCTTTTTGAATTTATTTGTTTAAAAAAGTGTCTACAATTGAATATTATACAAGACATCAACTAAACACTAAACGCTCAAATACAAATGTAAACAGAAGTCAAAAATACAGTTATGTTTAATTCTCATGTATGGTACTAATTACTAAAATGGAGTATCGAAGAATAAATATATTTGATAAGATAGATTCTAAAAGTTTCATTTGGAGGACATAAAGGGCAGCCTGTTGCACAGTGGCTGGCGCGTGATGTCATCGCTATCACCGCCTGTTCCGCGTGGCAAGAGGTGTCAGGGGGTGGTTTATCCGACGTGGGGGTTGTAAGGCCATCCCATTGGAGGGCGTGCTTCACAAAGGCGTGGTTTCTCTATCCCCACCCAATAATAAACAAGCGACCGGGAGGTTAATTTGTTTGCTTTCTCTTCTCCTTCTCTTTCATCTCTCTTCCTATCCTGTTCTTCCTTGCCCCATCTCTTTCACCTGGTTTCCTCTCACCTGCCAGCTTCACCACCGATTGAACACAACGAGACATGTGAAAAACACACGTTTAATCCGCATTCCTATCACTTTTTTTCGGGAAGAATATTATACTCTTACAACTTTTTTCATAGTTAGTAAAGATTACCTTGTGTTGTTTTATTATAAACTATTTGATATTCCTCTTAAAAGAAAATAATAAAATCCGATTGATTCCGATTGACCTGATTAGGAAACATCATTGAAAGAGATTCATTTAATCATATTCAATCAGTGAAAAACTATTGAATCAGATAAAACGAATTGGTTTAAATATTCTTTCCCAAATGGGTCAATTTGATTCAATCGGATCCAATGCTTTTTATTAATCAGATTCCCTCAATTATCATTAGAAGGGATTATATTAGAAATGCTTTGGATTTTGAAAAATGTCGATAGGGATATCCATTTCATGATGTTGCATATTGGACCTAAAACGCGAAGATATGTAGATTTCAAAGTGGCGAGGGATGCTAGGGAACTGGGAGCGACTTGACCTTGGATGGATTCACGCGTAGCTGGGCTAACGTAAAATCGAAACGCGTTACTTCCACCGTGTGGTTCCCCTAAAGCCGGCTTCACATTATGACCTCCCGCCTATGCCTTCGTCTCACATCTATATATAAATATATATGTATATACAGAAATATACACTTAAAACTATATGTCTATGCATTTATATATAGCACATCCGCATATATTTGTAATAATAATCATAAGCCTATATTCGTGTCTCTTTTTGCCTTTAGATATAATATTGAATACAATACTGTTTGTAGCAGATTCAATTCAAGTATAGTAACTCGTACCATACTTGTATGATAAATCGTACAGTATCTTCTTTTCGTATACCCTATATCGATTTCCTACAATCTAAGCCTACACCCGTGCAGAAATTATCCCGATTAACCCCATTTAAAGCAGGGCACTGACATGGCCCTCACTAGTTTTCCTATTTTATATTTTATAAATTAAATTAAAATAATTATATTATTATACAATAATTAATTATAATAAGTATAAGTTTTAATTACCTGGATATGAAGGATGATTTAAGGGGTCATTCTAGTTTACCAACTTCAAAAAGTCGTAAAGAGGCTAGATTGTAAGAACATGAACTTCTCGAACAGACAGATGGCATTTTGTATGGTGCATGCCTAGGACGCGAACCGACGAAACGTTAAAATTCTAAATTTTTTTTTTGGCGACAAACTGTGAAAAAAAACTCGTTTTTTTCGAAAATATCCGCCATTTTGTTATTTATGCATATATATTCAAAGCCGCGATTTCCGCCCTAGCCAATGACATACTGAATCTAAAACTATATTTGAATTTTTTGTTTTGAATGGTCCGTTTCCAAGATTTCATCAACAGCGCAGAAATCTACTTTTTGAGGATTCACGTTTACCTGCTGTTTTTATATAGTAAAACTTTATTAAAAAATGAATTTTGTAAATGTACTTCATGAGTGTATTCATTAAGCCCAACAAGTTTTATATCAATAATTATAATAGCAGCCTTTGAAAAAATTTATAAAAATAGCCTTTTTTCATGCACCTAAACTAAAATGTCCCCTTAAATATCCAAAACAGGGTTTTTAGGAGTTTTCCCTGAAAAAACCATAAATCGGGTATTATCAAAGTTTTCTTCATATGTTCTTTTTATGTGTTAGTTTATTTTAAGGAATTGTATGCTATAAAGTAATAAACTTTAGTTTTTTAAATTATGTTCCTTTTGAAAATTATGGCATTTTTAGAAAAATCAGAATAGCCCCTGACAAGTTTTCCCTAAGTGAGACAATTATTAGCAACAGCGTTACGTACATCTCTTGGCCCATTCAAGTTTTCCAGATTAGGGCCATGTCAGAAAAATGTCCAACTCGCCAGTACCCTGCCAGGCCCCGATTTTAATTTCTGCACGGGCATAGGTTCGCATCCTATTTCAATTTTGGAAATTAAACTGGAATTTATGCAGGATCCCACGTGGGTTCTCATGTAGGTTTTATGCAGAGATACTGAGAGATAGATAGGTAAAAAAAGTGTAAGGACTATAAAGTTTAAAAGGAAGCTTAGAGTATAGACGTACGCACAAACGGCAGAGAAGTTGTTGGGTACAACTACCCCTGTGATCTGGGTGAGAGGATGAGTCACCCGTGGCGCACTCTGCCGTACATAACACCCATAGCCGACCCACGCGTGACTAGATACCGTTTTACACAAAGGGGACAAATGCCAATTATATTTTAATATCCTTCAAGTCGACGCCCGCACTCGCATCACATGTTTTGTCTTCTAAAAATACGCTTTTGAAACTTTTCATGATACATTTTTGACAAAAGGGGGAGTCCAAATAAAAAATTTATATTTGTGGTTTATTGTATTATTCAAGTGTCTAGCATTTCAATGAAAATATGGCGATTCCCAAGTGCGAATTGCCGAAAGTGATAATACAGCACAATATTGGCCCAATCTTGGCAGCCAAGAGTCGGCTATTGTTATTGGGCCAGTGTCACTGTTTGCATTGGTCAAGTGGTGGGCCGACGTCGGCAGCCTTTTTCGACTATTTAAATTCACCGACCTTCAGCCGAAACTTGGCCCAGTATCGGCACTACACCAAGCCGATTGTCATTTTTACTATGGCATCCAGTTCTGAAAGTAGAAGAGCCAGAGTCGGGCTCATGGACGGCACATTACTTTTACCACGGCAAACCATTCTAGAAGTGAGAAAACCCAGAGTTCGGCACAGCATTGGCCCGTTGTGTGCCAAAAACAAGTGCTGGCGGCCAGAGTTTGGGCCAGAATTGGCCGCCAAGTGATTATCGGAGTTATCATTCCAGCAACGGCTCGATATTGGCAGCTGATCTTCGGCAAATTTTTGTCGATGCTGGGCCAGTGTTGAGCCGTATCTAACTTCGCACTTAGATTTTCTAAACAAGCAGATCCAGAAAATAACTCAGTTAAAACAAATTTTTTCAGGCTTAAAGAGAAATAGTAGTGTTATTGTAACAAATCATGGTTGATTTAAGAAACTCACAGAAAAATGTTAATTGAAAAAATTGCATTTTTTTATTCAGAGTATTTTATTAACTCTCTAAATCAAAGTTAATATCAACTAATTCAAAGTACAATCTGCTTTAATGTATTAACGTGAATTCGTACAATTGCAAATTTTCTACTAGCGGGTCATAAAGTTCATTTTATTGCTCCCTGTGGGGCAAATAAATAGTATATTGTGAACTAGGGAAAAAAAGGTTTTTCTACTAGCGGGTATAAAGTGCATTTTATCACCCCCTGCGGGGCAAATAAATAGTATATTGTGCACTAGGGAAAAAAGTTTTTCTACTAGCGAGTTATAAAGTGCATTTTATTACCCGCTGCGGGAAATAAAATCCATTTTTTGACCCTCCCAGTAGAAAAAAATCGTGTGCAACGCGGAAAAGCATGTATTTTATTAGTCCTATGTGAGTGTGATCAAACTTTTACTCGCAAAATAAAAGTTTATTATGAAATTAGGGAAAATAAATCCTTTTTCGTGTGGCACACGATGTTTTTCTACTGGGAGGGTCGAAAATGGATTTTATTCCCCGCAGCGGGCAATAAAATGCTCTTTGTAATCCGCTAGTAAAAAAACTTTCCCCTAGTAGCAAAATATACTATTTATTTGTTCCGCAGGGAGTAATAAAATGCACTCTATGACCCGCTAGTAGAAAAATGCACTTTTTGACTCTCTAGTAGCAAACAGGTATTTTCAAGTTTCAGTTTCTAACAAAATATTTAATATATTCAAGATCAAAACAGTTTTATATAATCACCTCTTCAATGATAACAAGAAGTGTCTACTGAATCTTAAGTATTACCACAGCTGTTTCGACATATTTTTTCACTAGTTATTATGAATAAGCCATAAAACTATATTCCACCGGAATCAAAGATTATTCAGTTCAACAAAGGATCTTAACATTGTGACTGATAAGTATACATATTATCATAAAATTAAAATGAAAATAGAAAACAGATTCTAAATAACCTAACCTCACCGATCGGTGTTCGGCAATCATCTGCTAGCCGAAGAGGTGCGCACTGATGCGAAACCACCCCTATACACTACGCATGCGCAGTATTGTCTTGCTACTACACAAGGAAGCGCCCTCCAATGTGCCTTCCGCGCCGCTGAACATTTGCACCATTCAGAATCGATGATGTCACAGCGCGGAGGCGGTTCCCCCACCCTTTTCAGTCCAAGAAAGAGGGGATCTCGCGCCGCTCTCCGATTGGCCATCAACACTAGAACCCCGCACTCACTACAGATCGTTTCGTGAGTGCGACCCAACCGGAACGTAGATTACGACCTCTTCGACTTCTCCAGAGGGAGGTTCTCTTTCTCTCTCCGTCTTTCGTTTTCTCCCTCGTTCTCGCGCGCTTTCTTCAACGTCCGCAATCCCTCTATCTTCGTCTCTCTTTCTCTTCTTCGCTTGCTATTCCCCCTCCAACTTCAGAAGACCCCTCCCCCTTACCCTCGGCAAGAAATTTACTAGGAAAGCAATATTTGCAGCAGCAGCACGAGTAGCGCGCGCTGTCGGTCAGCAAACGGAGCTGCGGTGTAAACGCGACAAAACGCTACGCGTCTTCGTGCCGACAGCACGCGCGTTCATTCCTTGATGAGGACTGCTTTTGGATATCATAATCGGCGTTGTTAATTCAGTGATTGAGCCGGTTAATTCGAATTAAAGGGGTGATTTATATGAGCCGGAAAATTCCTGAAACGAGTTGAAGTTTAAAATTTTTAGATCTTTTAAATTGCGGGGACAAATTTTAGTGCAATAAATAATTTTTGAGGATTTTATTACATTTTCCCGCCATTCTTTGTGCTGTGGGTTGGTCCAAGGAGCTGATTTTGTGACAGCGCTTGTTTGTGGGTTGTTTTAATTTAAAAAATAAAGCACGTGAGTGCGGTTCAATTTTTATCGGTATTTGAATTTCGTCGTGAGTGTTCGGACTGCTGAAGAGGTCTGGGGGAAGAGTGAATTTTATATAGAGTGTAAAGAACTTAGGATTCAGTGGTTTCCAGACCGCAAACTGAGACTTAACCGTCGGCCGTCGGGAACTCTTGGTGAGTCACGTGGTCTATGAAAATTTGAGTTTATTTGACTTTGTTTTCAAATTTATCAATTAAATCATTTGTTCTATGCACTTTGAGGTGGTCCATCGTTTAAAAAACTAAAATCACTTCATACATTTTTTTAAAAACAAAGTTATTCTTGAAGTGTTTGATGATAAACAAATTTGTAGATATACAATCGAGCATTTATCATCACATGGTTTAATATTATTCTTTATCTTATCTATGCTAAACGTTTGAATTCTTTGCTATTCATAAAACAAGGATTTTCAGAAACTCAGGTGGAACACCTGAATTTGTGTCTCACATCCCATGGATATCATTCAACTTAATGTCAATAAAATGAGGGACGTGAATAACTATTCTGCCTCATTACGCATTGAAAAGTGAAAACACTAAATTTATAACTGATCAAAATTAATTAAACTTATTGCTCTGCATAATTTGTTAAAAGTTCAATTTAGAATTTTAAAAATATAGAAAAATTTGTTAGCTAAAATATTTTTAAATTCCTAAACTGAATTTAAATTTAAATACTCGACGTCAAAAAATTTGTATGAAACAAATTCTTAGAATTTTAGGAGTATTATTTCAAAAGTCGAAGATTAGAAACGACCAAATTTGGTCCGAATTAAGTGCAATTTTCAATACTGCATTTTACATTTGAATATCTTTTACATCTTCAGACATAATAAAATTAAAGCGTTACGCGGGGAAACTTTTTATAGCAATAAAGGTTTTATTTTATAATTATAATTCTAATAAATATTAGGAATCTAGGGAAAATCGAGGTGCAATAGTAAAACGTCTTAGCCGACTAGAAATTTTTCCCAGTCAAAATACTATAGAATCAAAAAAATTAAATGAAACTTATATAGATTATAGTAAAGTTTCATACAATCTATAGTAAATTATCATATACACTCAAAAAGATAATTTAATTGACTGAAAAAAAAAAATTTTAAAAGCTTTTTATAATTTAAACAAAACATCCAGAAAACAGTTTCTTTGATATACGGTCAAAGAAAAAATTTAATTGAATTGAAGTTTTGTTGATTCAAAAAAATTTTCTTCAATCTGAAAAAATCTATTTCTTTGGGTCAAACATTTTTTTTTAATTAACAAAACTTTCTTTAATTTAAAGAAATTTTTTCTTTGGCCGTATATCAAAGAAACTGTTTTCTCAGTGAAGACTTATTTGAATTAAATTACATTTGTTTAATTCAAACAGTATATCTTTGGGCCAAATGAATATTTGTTTGAATCAAATCATTGCATTCATATTTAATCAAAGATATAATTTTTTTATTTTAGGAAGAAATTTATTTAATTTAAACAAATTTATATAATTTAAACAAATTTATATTTGTTCAAAGTTACTTTGTTTGAATCAAACAAAATTAATTTAATCTAAACAAATCATTTTTTGAATCAAAGAAAGTCTTTCATACAAATAATTTCCTTCGATTCAATCAAATCTTTTTTCTGAGTGGTTCATCCAAATTTTAGTATTTTACTATTTTTCTAAGAAAAATTATCAATATGACATTTTTTTCCCTGAAGTGAAACGTAGTTTAGTAAAAATTGTAAACTTGGGTTTCTCCGTGTAGTTATTTTCTGTGCTTTTGAATTTATTCTTCCATTCATTTGGTGAAAGAGTTGAATGAAGCTTTGAATTATTGAGGTCTTTGGTAAATTAATCGAGGATATTTACACCTTTCGTCATGAAGAGAGTGACAGTCTACAAACTCACTCTAGGCGTAATATACGCTTGTATATTACACACAATGTAGTTTAATAGACAATGCAACACCCTCATTTGCGATTACGAAGGCTGAGCGCAATTGAACATTTCTCTCAGTCTGTCTCCCATTATCCTTTTCTCTCTCTCTTCCACCTCCCTGTATCTCTACCTTCCGTTTCATCCCCCTCTCTCCACACTTCACGGTATTATTGCTTTAATTAGGCAATCGACTATAATTCCCGTATACAATCTGTGAAGTTGAATGAAAGAGACTTTTCTATGCGATACACAAGTGTCAGCAGGTCGCAAAAAATGATTTTGAAATAGAAATAAAAAAGAGTAAAAACTGAAAGAGAAAAGAAACATTTTAAGAGAAATGTAGTTTGAGTTCCCTAGAGTTGGTTTTTTTAAATTAGAGGTGTAAGTAAAATTGCGTTCACATAAAAATTTTAGAATAAAAGGTTGATTTACAATTTGAATCGAGATCCTTTTCCTAATTGTTTTCATGATTATAAGCCGCTCTTATAAATGCTTTATGGTACATAAACCCTTTACTCGATCTGAAAACTCTCCTAATCGCTTGAATGCCTCGGTAGCTTTTGAAGTCGAAAGTCAAACGACCCTGTCGATTTCCATAATTTTCTCTCAACGCTGACGTGATGCTGCGAATTCACTTAAACGTGAGTCTAGGCAAAGAAGTTACGTAGACCCGACAATTGTTGACAATATCCAACTTTTCTTTTTATTTTGCTTCTGATGATCTCAAGTGGAAGGAAAAATATTAATTTTATTAAAATATATTAGAAAAAACGTAAAATTTCGATATTTTTGGAAAATGTTAATAACTCTATAAATAATGAATATTTTTTAAAAATTTCGGTCTCGTTTCAAAGGTGAGTCTTCAGAGTAATTTGCCAACTGAATAATTATTAAAATATTGATATTTATTTATATAATGTATAGAGTACAGTCTTTGTTTGAAATTTTACGACCATTTTGTATCATGTTCGCTCTTTAAATCTAAATCCGTCAAATTTTCACTGCTTGAATCAGTAATTTGCCTTTTTACTGATTCATCGGTGAAAAAAATATTTTTCACTGTCAAATCAGTCAATTTCTACTGAAATAATCAGTGAAATTTGACTGATTTACAGTAACCTCTTTTTAGCTATTTGAATCAGTCAAATTTCACTGATAATCAGTAGATTTTGACTGATTCAAATTTAGAGAGCGACCCAATGATAAAATCCAGGAAAAAATTCTATAAATATCTTCATCAGTCGGCAAATTACTCTGAAGATTTACACTGAGAAAAAAAATTTGATTGAATCAAAGAAAATAATTTGTTTGAACGACTTTCTTTGATTTAAAGAAATGATTTGTTTAAATGAAACAAAATTTGTTTGATTCAAACAAAATAACTTTAGACCAAATAAATATTTGTTTGAATCAAATAAATTTCTGTTTTAAATCAAACAAATTATATCTTTGGCCATATATCAATGCATTAATTTCTTTGTTTTGAAGAAAAATTAATTTGATTCAAACAAATATTTATTTGGTTCAAAGATATTTTGTTTGAATCAAGCAAATTTTATTTTATTTAAACAAATAATTTCTTTAAATCAAAGAAAGTCGTTCAAACAAATTATTTTCTTTGATTCAATCAAATCTTTTTTCTCAGTGTACCTTTAAAACGAGACCGAAAACTTTTAAAAATGTTTATTATTTGTAAAATTATTACATTTTTCAAAAATATCGAAAAAGTACACTTCTCGCTGGGTATATATATATGGTTAATTAAAAAATATTTTTTTTAATGGAGTTTGAGACTTTATTAAAAAACAATAATAATTATTGTTCTAGAATAGAAAATTTTATTCTAGTGAATAGAAATCTGATGTCGCTTTTGCGGCGAAATTCGTCCGCAAAGGGTTAATATTTTGCCTTCAACTTGAGATCATTAGAGAAAGCTTCATTAAAATTCATAATATCAAAAAAACATTTTTAACTTCTTTTTATTAAAATTAACACACTTCAACAATGGCTTAAAAAACAGGTGTCCGGATACTTTTAAGAGCCACTATAGATCTTGAAATAATTAATGATATTGTATTTCGAGAATAGTTATATTTTTTGAATACACAATTCAAAAAGGCAGATTTGCTACTCCATTATTTGCTTTAATTTTGTTTATTTCGTTGTTTCGAAAACATCAATTGATTTTAGTATGTGGGATTTTACATATTTTAGTTTAATTATGTAAAATGGCATGTAACTCATAATATCAAGGAGCTAATCGAACCGCAATTCGATTCGATTCGACTCGAGAATGAGAGTTTGCGCGCGTGTTAAATCGACAGCTTGGCATCTTGTAAACACAAGCCGGTGAGATCCTGTTTGCGCTCAGTCGGGCATAATCCGAGGTAATCCTCTTGCACAATATGCGAATGCGATGTACTCCTCCACTTCCATCTCTGCATCTTTCTCTCTGATTCCGCTTTCCACAATTCCTCCCTTACGAAGCTTAAAAGCTCAAAATTTTAAGAATTCGGTATTGCACTTCTAAATCCGAAAATAAGTTTTAGTATTTCATGGAGAGAAAAAACATGTTACTGAGTACAACCATAATAAATACTATCTGATTGGGAAAGTCTAAACGCGCATCCCACTTTTTGCCATGAGTATAGCACCGGTCACAATACGTATTGAACCCGGTACAAAGTGTATTGTAGTCAGAGCGACACAGATAGTAATCCTTATTATACTCGTGGTAGCCAGTATCATATTCTTACTTGAACAAATTTTATTGAAGAAAGCGTAGAGTTCTCAAATTCTTGAGAATTTAAGTTCAAGTAATATAGCCGAGAATATTACAGAATTTAAAGAATTTATGGTTTAAATAATTATTTAACAATATTTATAGTTAAATAAGAGGCGCTCACTTATATAAATATATTTATAAATAAAGAAGAGCCTAAGAATAGTTTTACTGTTAATATATTAAAATTATATACTGTTGAAATTTGAGGTTAGGTCCATTTTGAATTTAATACATTGAATACTAAAAATCTTGAATTAATATTATTCTTAAATTTATATTATCTCTATAACTATAGACTATATATAAAATACTTTATTATACAGTATAATTTATATAATATACATATAACAATTGTATTAAATTATATATTAATTTACCAAAATTCAAATTTTTAAGGAACAAAACAGTTTTTATTTTTTCTTGCATTTTCCAGGTTCGCTACAGGTCACGAAATTTATACATCGGGAGGGATAGTCAAGTAAAACTTACAAAAGTTAGGGAGTTTTTTTTATTCAACAAATTATAATTATAATTCAACAAATAAATTACTTTAATAAGTCCCGCTGATGTAAAGTAATTTCAATTTTAATTAAAAAATGTAAGATTTCCATACAATAATTTTCGCAATAATACTGTAAACTGAATTTTAAAGTGACATGCTTGATAACATGTCTAGTATTACAAGTATATTGACCCAAGTTCATAGAATTTTTGTTAATTCCTTGTTATTTTGGCATAGGATCAGTTTCATATTATTTCATTTGATTAAAAATGTCACTATTAGATATAAAAATGTTTCTTTTTGCGCATTTTTATATTTAATAGTTACATTTTTAATCAAATAAAATAAGATGAAACTGACCCTATGCAAAAATAACAAGAAATTAACAAAAATTTAAACTAGATGTCTGGAACATAACCTATAATATTATTACCCTTTTAGTTCTCGTTTTCCACTTTCTTCCGCACAAATAAAATGCACATACAAAGTTTAAGAGATGATTTCTTATTGCAGTATCAATTCATTTTCATTGTTTAACACGTTTAACAAGCGAAAATAACAAAGTTCTCATAAATTCTAAAAGAACTCATCTGCCGTTTATATTTTTGGTAATATTCTCATTTTCGTTACCGTTCTCAAAGTAATATAGCCGACTCGGAACTTTACAGAAAACGATATCATGTACTAAAGCGTTAAATATATGAAGTCAATTAAAAAATATTTTGTTTAATGGAATTTTAGACATTATTAAAGAACAATAATAATTATTATTCTAGAATAGAATATTTTATTCTAGTGAATAGAAATTTGATGTCGCTTCTGCGGTGACATTCGTCCGCAAAGAGTTAATTTCATTCTTATAAATTATAATCCAAGTGATGAAGTCGAATTTTTACGGGTCACCCTGTATACACAGGGCCACTCCTCAGATACTAATTATCGCACTTAATACTGCTTCCCCCGTCCCGAGTTGTGAATGCACTCCTTATCCCCTCTCTTTCCCGCTTTTGAAGGATTTGAAGGGCGCTACATTTGCGAGTAGTTTACATTTTCACCAAGAGCAGAGTCGGATAATTGTGATACTTAAGAATCTTCAATGTCGCTCGGTACAACTAACGACCTGACCCAACCTACTCGTCATCGACAAGAGGGTTGAGGATGTTTTCGAATCATTCGTTTTGAAACCCAACCGACTTTGCCGTCGCACCACGTGCAGACGAGAAACTTAATTACCTGAAATTAGGGGGAAATACTCCGCCTCAAATTTCGCACATGAACGCCGTTTGCAAAACCTTTCACTTTCGATTAACTTAAAGTAGGCTAAAGAGCTTGCAAAAAGTGTTATAAATCACCTAATTGTTGGATATTTCAATCAGAAGTGTGTGCAATGTCTCTTTGATGTTTTTTTTGTTGTTTAATTGGAGTTTTCGCTCAATTTATAAATAAAGAGCTCCGTTTGGTGTATTTTCATATTAACTTTGTCGATAAATTAATTAAAAAGCAGGAAAAAAAATTCCATACTGTGAGGACTCGAACCCTTGACTGTAATATCAGAAACCAGGAGTCTTAATCATGCTGCCAATGTAACATGTGTGGACAAAATGAACGCTTAGTTTTTTGCGTGAGAAATTGTGTCATTGTATGTTGATACTAAAATGTAATTAAATCATTCTTTTTAATTTCTTTTTTTATTTGATTCCAGTGACCATAAGTGTAGAAAGGCCCGAAGATTCTGCCGTCGCAGCAACTTGGCGCTGCGGTCGCCCCATGGCCGGGCGCCACCGGCCTTTTAGCCTCCGTCACCGCTGACGACATGGCACATAAGGGTAAGTAGATAAAAGAATATTTTTGTTGTGAAATTACCACCCATAGGGCGAAAAATTCTGAAGAATAAAAAAAAAGTTCTGAGAAATTTTCAAAAAAATGGCACCTACCCCAATTCTTTCATATTAAATTCAAAAACAACTAAACTTGTATTCAACTGCTTAAAATTTTATTCAATTGTCTAGTTGAGAAAGTTTCCAATAATTCTCTAAATCACTCGAACAATTAACTTGTGCTTCAGGAAATTTCACGTAAAACGAATTTCATCCTTCACTTGTAACTGGTAATAAAAATCTGACATGGAATTGACGAATATGGATTATCTCAGGTTATAGAAACTAAATTCCGACGGAAATGTCCGATGGGTGAAGGGGGATCAAGAAGGAGAGGAACGCTCAGCGAATGGCTAAGGCGTTTAACCCCATTAGTCCTGAATGGCACTCCTCTCTCCTTCCCACAATCTCCATCAAACTATCCCCTTCGATCTCGCTCTCTCTCACTACGAAGATCTGAAGAGAGGGTGAGTATACGACGTCTCAAGGCTTTCTAAAACCGGGGACCATCCTGAGCCTTTGCTTGAAACTAGCTGCTCACTTCACGTATTGATTTCCATTCTCTTACGCCTTTCAAGATTCGCCTTTTCTGCACCTTCTTTACTGAAAGATCATCCAAGATATGTAAAATGGGTAAAATTAATCATCCAGGAAAACATTCTCTATCAAACTTTTGATGAGTTCCCCAAATACCATAAATATTCCAACTTCAGGAAATTCCGCAATTTATTTACGTAGCGTAAAGCGATCGAATTTTTTTGGTCTGTCTTGACCGATATTATTCCACTTTCACTTGTGGTTCGGTAATGGGTTGAGTATTGCTTGAGGCGAAGCGTTAGATCTTCAGTTTAGTTCATCAAATCGAAGGGAGGCGGTGGACTAAGGAAGGTAACCAAAGAATCCACAAGTGAGTAAACATTCGCGAGATGAGAAAAAGAAAAGAGAGAGAGCGAGGATGTTCAGTGGATAACATGGAGTCAGGGCTCTTGAAAATCCGTGAGTTATCTGACCGAGTGCAGCCCAGTGGGGTGTGTAGCGTTAAGTTGGCGTTAGCTCATCGGATCGCCTCAATGGAGCGACAGACACGCTTACCCCAGAATCCAAAGAGTTTGATCGATTGCACGAATAAATTGCGTTTCCGACGTTTTCTCTGCCATTTCACCAGATTTACACGAAAGTTTTCGCCATGCTGCTCTTCTTGATCCCCAATCTTAGGGAGGTAATTGACAGCAAAATCAGCTGTGACACGATTCCACATCTATTTCAGAATTATCATGTTCTTTGATAGGGTTCTTAAGTTAGAAGACGTTTCTTAAAATCTGTGACAAAAATGAGCACTGAAAAGTCAGCTTGGAACTTTCCGATTGCCAATTAAATGTTCTTAATACTGAACTTGTAATTTGCTTATCTTTTTGAGAGTTTGAAATTGTCTAAGAGGGATGCTTATTACACTGAAAAAAATGGTTAGTAAAACCAACTACTTTGGTTTGTAAAATATGCCTCGGCTATTTTATTAGTTAGCACAACAATTTTTTTTGTTGGTCTTACTATCTCAATTGTTATCAGAAGAACTTGGGTAGTAACAACAACAACAAAAATTGTTGTGATAACTAATAAAATAGCTGAGGCATATTTTACAAACCGAAGTAGTTGGTTTTACTAACCATTTTTTTCAGTGTAGGAACGTATCCTTTCTGATACCGAGGTGAAGGTGTTTCTTTGATAACGCAAACATTGAGAAAAGTTTTAAACTCAAACACTTAATCATTGGAGGAAGTGTTTTAGACAATGTTATCTTTTATTCTGAAAAGAAACTAATTTGTATCTGTCGCTAGAGATAGAGACGATGTTCTTTTTCTTGAAAGGTTTTGAAAATTTGAGAAGTGTTTTAAATGATGTTATCTTTCATTCTGAACAGATTCTGATTTCATAAACATTGTTTGTTGCTGATTAAACTAATTTGTATCTTTCTTGAAACGAAGGGATACACAACTCTTTTTTACGGAGTTAACTATACTGTAGTATGGTTCTTTCTGTGAACGGAATATGTATATAGTAGTTATTCGATAGGCTACGGTTTTTTATTTTAAATGATGTTATCCTCAATCTTGAACAGACCATTGGTATTTATATTCCATTACAAAAGATATTACCGCACACTACACTTTTATTTCACCTTTGGATGTAAACCCGTAAAACAACAAAGTAGTTGTGGGTACAATATGAATGGCATCTTTTACTATGTAAGGTGTTACCTATTACCTTTAGACTATACCTGCAACGATATTATCTGCAAAATATTCATATAGTAATCTGTAAAATAAGTAATCGTATCTATATTTGTAAACGAAAATATTGTTTTCGATCCGAAAATTATCGTGAACAACTCTCCTTACGGAAAATAGTATACTATAGTCTGAATCTTTAGGTAGAAAACAGTTGTGTAGTTTTTGGTTCTAAGACAAAGACAAATTGGTTTAATCACCAACAAACATTCTTTATGGAATGAATGTCTGTTCAGGATGATGTATAACCCCATTTCAACAAAATTATTGTATCCGAACAGATAATTATCGTACACAGCTTTCTTTTACGGCAAGAACTATACTACAGTATAGTTCTCTTCCAGAAAGAAAGTTGTTGAGATAATGCTATCCTTTATCATGAACAGACACTGATATAAATATTGTTTGTTGCTGTTTAAACTGATTTATGTCTTTTTTAAAACGAAGGGATAGACAGGTCTTTTTACGGAATTAACTACACTGTTGTATGGTTCCTTCTGTAAACAGAATATGTAGATGGTAATTAATGGATCGGTTGCAATATTTTATTTTAGATTATGTTATCCTTTATCCTGAACAGACACTAATTTCGTAATAATTGTTTGTTGCTGATTAAGCCATTTTATGTCTTTCTTGAAACGTAGAAAAAAGAAAGTTATGTTCACTTACATTTTAAGGAAAACGCAAAGTGGTTTAATCAGGAACAAACAATGCTTATGAAATCAGTGTCTGTTTAGGATAAAGGATAACATCATTTAAAAAACTCTTTTTTTGTAAGAGAACTATACTGTAGCATAGTTCTTGCTGTAAATGAAAGCTGCGTACGATAATTATCTGTTCGGATACAATAATTTTGTTAAAATGGAGTTATACATCATCCTGAACAGACATTCATTTCATAAAGATTGTTTGTTGGTGATTAAACCAATTTGTCTTTGTCTTAGAACAAAAAACTAGACAACTGTTTTCTACCTAAAGATTCAGACTATAGTATACTTTTTCCGTAAGGAAAGTTGTTCACGATAATTATCAGATCGGAAACAATATTTTCGTTTGCAATTACAGATATGATTACTTCTTGTACAGGTTACTACTATATGAATATTTTACAAATAATATCGTTATAGCTATAGTCTAAAGTTAATAGGTAACAGCTTGCATAGTAAAAGATGTCAGTCATAATGTACTCACAACTACCCTTTTGTTGTATTGGTTTCCATCCAAAGATGAAATAAATATATTGTGTGTGATAATATCTTGTATAGTGGAATATAAATACTAATAGTACAACTATTGTGCTGGATATTATATTTTTTTCTATACAATTTCTTCGTCAAAGATGATCAGTTATAGTGGTCAGAACAATTTGTGTGTCTATTAACATCTTTCTTGCTTCATTCAATGAATTCTCTAGTTTCCAAATCTATTTCGGAATGTGTTGTAAGATTATAAAAAGTGTTTCGGATGATAATATTACCTATTCTGAAAAGAATCTAGTTTGTAACTCAATCCGTACGCATAATTTTTATTTGTAATAAGCATCTTCATTTTTATATTTGTGCAAATCTCTCTCTTATCAATTATACTTAAACCCATGAGGATCTCACCACCTTCCCTTTATTTGTGCCAATCAGAAAAACAACGTTATTCCATTTCCAAATCTGATTTTCGTTCTTCATCGCAGACCACACTTCACTCTGGCATTAAACGAAGAAATCAGACACCCTCGCGAACAGTCAGCTGTCAGCGGATCGTATCAACCCCAGTTCCTGACACCCTTTCTTTTCGTCTTCTTCTCGCGGAGGACACAGAGGAGGGACAAAATAAGAATGAGAAACGATCGCTATGGCCAGGGTCTATAGCTCGACAACGAAAACGAACTAGAGTGGGCCGAAAGAGAGGGTGGATAAAAGGGTGGGAAACTCAGGGGGTTCTTCGAGAGCATTGATCGTTTCTGAATTCCGAGTAGATGGCAACCTCAAGCGTTTCTTCGACCCTTGGACCATCGCCTTAGCTACTACCATGAACCAACTATCCATCTCAACCCTTGCAACCCTTTATTTGATAAAAGATAGGCACGTGTGATAATTCAATCCTGCTTTTTTCTTTATAGTCTTCTTGTAGAAAAAAAAAATATCTGCATTTGACGTGCTTCTTCCTGGGGGATTGAAGTTCGAAGATGTTCAAAGCGAAATAGTTTAAATGAAGGGGAATCAAAAAAAGAAAAAAGCGACGCAGGTTTGAAGACACCCTCTTTTAAAGACGCTCGCAAAACAGGCAACTGTTCCTTTGATCCCATGTCTACTACAACTTTTCACGCCACTTTGTAGGTGTAGTTCCCTCCCAATTTGTTGACATCTCAACATCTCTTATTCAATTAATTTGTGAAGGAATTGCGCTACTCTGTTACTTTCAACGCATGAAAGACTTGCTCTTGAGGAAGCAACCGAAAGGGTTAAGGCTAAGTTATCGAAACATCAAAGTTTAACCCCTTTTTAGAATCTTTTTATTCACAACTCCTGTCTGAGGACTTACTAAGGCTATACTTGTGTGGTTGTGTAATGTGTTCCTTTTCTGGAGAATGAATACGAAGGATCTTCGGACATGATTACTTGGTAGGGTCTTACGAGAGATGGAGATAGACTGTAGATCTTGCATCATGTGTATTCGACTGTAAAATTTCCTCTTCAAACAGAGACGAAGCTGGCACATTTTTGTGGGTGGTGGGAGGGTGTGGGCCAGAAGATAAGGTAAGAATTCAGCAAAAGCGGATACCGTCGAAAGAACCCCCTGTAACCAGCACACGTACGAAATGCCTCGATAGATAGCAGTAGTAAACTCTGCGCATCCGGTGTATACGTAGACATTCGAAATAAACGTGTGTACTGGCGTTTTTATCCTGGTCGCTGCGATGGAATTCCCGAGCAGCTCCCTTCGTTTCAGAAAATGCAATAGAAGCGACCGTTTGAATTTCAAAGAAGAGGCATTTGAATATCACTTCTTGGGGGCTTGTTAAAAACGTTTCTGATCCTCAAGTCTGGTATCTTGAATAACTTAAAGAAAAGATTTTTGAATTTTGTGTATACCAAAGTATCAAAATACTCAAGGTGGAATTCTTTGTATGATTTCCGAATCTTTTAATTGGAAATTTTTCAAATCATAATAAGTCTTGATTAATTTTAGATGTTTTTGATGTAAGTAATGAAAGGGGGAGCCTGGTATATCGGGCTGAAAATAACGCGTCTTTTTGGCAGAAACGATAGAGCGGATTTACACAAAATTTGAGTCATGTATTTTTACATATTTTAAGAGCATTACGTGAATTTTTGACAAATATACGACTCAGTACAAGTGCCGCATGCGCAGTCGAGTGAAGCGCCTCGCTGATGCAGTTGTCAAACGGTGGATGTGTTGGAGGCTGCAATTTTGGTCTGAGACCAAACAATCAAGAACGATATTTTTAAGTATTTGTTTATATTGTCGATATACCTGTTTTTAGAACAATAGTGCAAAGTTAAGGTATTTATAGGAGTTTAAAGTCAATGTGTTCAAGTTTCACTAAAAGTTTTCTACTCGTTTATGCAAAAAAAATTGTTTAATTAAATTTTTTTATTTCAATGTTAGGTATATTTTGATTTGTAAAACTCTGGCTGAAATTTGTACCCAAAATTTTGAATGCGTTTTTCTCGAAACCATGTTTTTTGCCGCTGCGGCAAAGATTTCTCGGAAACCACTCATCCGATTTGATTGAAGTTTTCTGAGTGTATTTTTAGACAGATTACCTCTCATTGTAGGTGGGGATTTTTTTTTTGTTCATAACTTCCGGAGAGAAAAATGATTAAAAACTGAAAAAAGGCCGCCATTTGGTCAAAAAAGAAAAAAATCCCTGTGTACAACGATAGCCACACTCTAAAAACAAGTGTGTTAATTTTACACGTGAATCACGATAGTAACTTTTTAGGCATTTGAAGTGTGTATTTTTAACACACATTTTGGGTACAAAACGTTAAAGTGTTTGAAAATTAAACGTTACGTTTGTAATGTGTATTAAAACTACACACTTCAAATGCCTAAAAAGTTACTATCGTATTTCACGTGTAGAAGTAACACACTTGTTTTTAGAGTGCAGTCAATTCGTGTTTATTATTCTTGTTCGACTTTTTGTATTATATGATTACAGCGATCTGTATCTCTGCTGCAGTCCAAAAAAACACAAAAATTTGTTTCTAAACTACATCAAAAATTTTTATTTATAAAGAATTTGAAACCTTTCTGTACTAATGATCCTCCGATAATGTAGGCAGTGGCAAAAATCTCAAAATTAACTAATTTTGATTTTATTCACAAATTTTTTATATGAAATTGCTAGAAGTTACTTTTTACAATAAAACAACGAAAAGAAAATCTAAATCCGTTGATAACATTTCGAGACTGAATTTCAAAAATTATGAAAAAAAAAAAATTCACGTTGTGTAGTCCCTTAAAGTCTGAAGTTGTATTTACTGAAAGTCTGGTGTATAATATAGATTAAACACTAGAAATCGGTGTTATATTAATCCAGTTCTAATATAAAATTTATATTTTATCCATAATCCCGGGTAAATATAACACCTGGTTTTTTCTGTGGGTCATATTAACCCGGAGTCTGGTGTTATGTTTACTCGGAGTCGGGTGTAGAATATAGATTCAACGTTAGAATCCGGTGTTATATTATCATAGATTTTTTCCATAATCCGGATAATATAAAACAGTCTTTTTTAAAAACTAAATAAATTTACCCGTAAGATAAATCACGGTCCAAGAATCGCAAACGCTGTAAAATGTCGATGAGGAAATTGGCGTAAACGCGTCGCTCCTTGGTAGAGAGTACTTAGGAAGATGGCATAGCTCCAAGCGGTTTGGCGACAGCTTCAGGCCTAGGGGTTGCTTTACAGTCACCCTCAGTGCGGGAGTTTAGAGGGGGTTCAACGAAGGATGGCGATGGGGAGGCTGGGAGGGGGGGGGGGGGGGACTCGACTGATTTTTCGAAGGGGTTGCTTGAGCTTGCACGTCGACGCATGAGGCGTCGGTAAACAGTCATATTCTTGATATGCCGCGCCTCCTCTTACTTCAAAGATGGAATAGGGAAAAGAAATTTGAATGATGGGGACTTTAGGAAAAATAGAAAATGTTCCGTTGTAAACCGCGTCACGAGACGTCAACCCTCTACTTAAACGCAGGATTCCAAGGCAAATAAAAAGATCATGCTTTTTCCTTTATTCTATTAGTATGAAGTGGTATTAAATCTATCTTACAGTCAAAAAAATATTCGGTTGATCCAACTAAAGAATCTGCTCATCACACGGTTGAGTAAATTTTTGTTTAATTTATATAGAGAATTTAATTAAAGAAATATTTCAATCAACTTTTTTTTTTTTTTTTTTTTTTTTTTTTTTTGTTGGGGGAATAAGATAAATACTAGGCCAATGATTAGGGATGTAATATCGATGTACCCGTTGTGTAATTCGTTCTCTTTAATGCAAGATAAATAGAGATTGTAAATGATTCCAAAGGTCTGGGTTTCTTAACGAAAAAGGAAATAATGTCATCGATGTTAAACTAATATTTTGACAATTTTAGACGAGTGGGGTGCCGGATATATTCAAGGCACAGTAGCCGTGGGTATTGGAGCAACTGTCGACCTAATTTTCCCCTAAACGTTTTTGGAGATTACATCGGTTGCTCATTGTACGAACCCCGTGACTGGCACACTCGTTCAATAGGATCCCAAAAGCCCTTTGGTTCGACGCAAACGGATACTCTTTGCCTTGGGTTCGCCAATGACGTCAAAGAGAGTCAAACTACCGAATTAACTCAAATCACAAACTGTTTTTAACTCCAAACACAAAAGATAGGATAAAAAACCAGCAATAGATAATTGTAATTTTGTTGTGGGAATTTAATTAAAGATCGTATTGAAGATGGGGGAGAATGACGAGGTTATTCTAGTAGAAGTTTTTATTAAATGTTTCAAAAGCTCCTGAAACCTAGACTCCTATTCGTTCGTTCTGCCCTTTTCATTTTTTCTCTCAGCAGTTTTTTTTTCCATTTCAGCGTATTCGCTCTCAAGCGTTGCACTGCCAGGGTGAAAACCTTTTGAAATTGGCCTCTTCAGAGGTCCTCCACTCAAAAACCGTCCTTGCTCTGGAATAATAACGATTCCACCCACACACCTGCTAAATGGCTCCTTTCAAAAATATTTCACAACTATTGACCCAGATTAAGAAGGAACAACTTCCCATAAATCCTTGACAATGGTTAAATTATTCAGTACCTTTGAATACAACGATTTTGTTGTAAAGTTTCTCAAAATTTGTCAGATTCTGTTCTTAAGGACGTATATCATATAAAGATTTCTACATTATCGAGATTGCTTTTCGCGTAAACTCACTTCGATGCAAAATAAAAAATTGTGTTTATAATAATGAAAGAAAAAATATGTTCACTAATTACACTAGTTCACAAAATTGAAAACATTTTATGCCCATCACATCTTAATATGATTTTTTTATGAAAGCGTTTTCGAGATATTAATGTTCACAATTTTTTTTTTTTTTTCAGACTTGTTCCGATGTTTTTGAGTATATCTCGAGTTCTAATTGACCGATTTGCCTAAAAGAGCACTCAAATTGAAGGTAAATAAATCCTCTACAACTTTCTATTGTAAAGTTTTCAGATCGGCCCAGTAGTTCAGATACTAGCGATTTTAATAAGTTGGAAATATTTGCGATATGACAATTTTCGACCTTTAATTTTGCCAATAAATCCAACTTTTCCAACTTATTAAAATTGCTAGTATCTGAACTACTCGGCCGATCTGAAAACTTTAGAATAGAAAGTTGTAGAGGATTCAGTTGCCTCCAATTTGAGTGCTTGTTTAGGCAAATCGGTCAACTAGAACTCGATATATACTCAAAAACGTCGGAAGAACTCTGAAAATTAAAAAAAAAAATTCGAACATTAATATCTCGAAAACGCTACCAGAAACAATTTTTGAGTGTGACTTTCATGTTTAGTGGACCAAAATACATTAAAAAATCAGATCAAGATCTGGAGGGCTGAAATTTCTTTTAATTTTGTAAACTAGTGTTATAAATACAATGTCGGTAAAGTAGAAATTTACAAGTGATACATCACCTTAAGCTTTACGTCAAAACAAAACATTTCAAACTATATTTCCCCTTATCTGAAAACATTTCATAACTCCCTTATTCATTCCGAAACTCAAATGAATTAAAAGTAGCTCGCGGGATTTTCGATTTTTTCGTTTCCTAGGAATCTTAAATCTCTGAGCATAACAGGAGTTATTAAAAGCCGTTGCGTGAGATTGGGATAACAATGCGATCGACATGTGTTCGTCTCCTAATCTGTGTGGAGGGAAAGCCTAATCACGAGTAGAGGGGAAAGGCAAATCCAAGGGAATCGAAATTCATTTGGACAAGACTTCTGAATTTCGGTGGTTACATGGCACATGGGCCCCTTCCCTTTTTGGTAGTTATTACGAATATACGAAATTGCGTAAGGGACCCGATGAAAATAAGAGAACAAGACTCACGGTGGGGGTCGCAAGAAAGGTGGAGGGTTTAATAGACGCACAATCAGCCGCGATCACAAGGTGCGCACCACAATGACATCGACATGGCATTATGGTCTCTCACCCCGGTATTATTCCCATGGGACGATATGGGGTTTTGGCATAATTAGACTTCGTATCGGAATGATCAGCCTGGGAATACGAGCTGGTTCTATCCACCACTAAATACCCTCTCGAATTAATTTTCTGCTGTATTCTAACTATTTACAAATTTAAGGACGTTTCCAATTTCAAATATTTTCTTTTTGAATGATTTTTTTTTGTATCCTGAAAAAATTCCGGAAAGGAATCTAATCTGAGTGAATCTGAACGATTTTGAACCAATACGAAAAAGTTTTGAATCCCATTTGATTGGAAATATGTTGGAAATTAATTCGACTCAAGTTGAATAGAATTTCAAATCCAAAATAATCCGGCGCTGGAATTATTTGGATTTAAAATTCGGTTTGGTTCAACCCGAGATCGAATTCTTTCGGATTGATATCCAAACGATTTGCATCGAGCGAAATTTAATACGTTTTACGAATTGGTTCGGATCATTTTGAATAAATGTTTTAGAATCGTTCGGATTTAGTTGAATTGGAAATAATTTAAAATTAAAAACTGCTGAAAATTAATTAAATTAATTAAATCTCATTCGATGTATGTCAGTTGAAAATCCATCCAAATTGATCCGAGTTAATTCGATCTCAGGATGATATAAATCGAATTTTCTATCCGAACCAGTCCATATTAATCCGAACTTGATAAGTTTGACGGATTAGTTTGGATTGCTTCGAAAACAGATTTCAGAGCGTTTCGGAATCACTCGAATTGGAAAATAATTAAATTTATAAACGTCCTTAAATTTTATAAAAAGTAAGAAAACTACAGAAAAGCAATTCAAGAGGTTATTTATTTGTCGATAGTTTGATTCGAATCGGTTAAAAATCAAACCGATGTCGGGAAGACATAAATTAAATTTTCAATCCGAATCAGTCCAAATGAATCCGAAGTCGGAATGAGATGATTTACCGATTGAAAACTTGTTGTGGATTAATTCGGATTGATTTTCAACCGATTTTCATCAAACGAGATTCAAAACATTCTTCAAATTGGTTCGGAACGATTCGGAAACAGATTTCTGTATATCTCCGATTCACTCAGATTAAATTCAAATTCGAAACATTTGCTAGGTCAATCTTTCAAATGAAATCCCATATAGACTCAGAGAGCCAAGTATCTCAATACTTTTAAAGAGCGTCGCACACTTACCTGCGCCGCCCACTTATCCCTCTACCTATCTATCTACGTATTCATCGACGCGTACGGTTGGTCGTCGATGTTGATGTGGATATATATACAGAGAACTGTGGACGGGCCTTTTCCACATAGTGCACCCAGAGAAGCGGCTCTGACAGATCCATTGGCGCGGAATAACGCGTTTACGAGCTCTTTGTCCGGTCCGGCTTTGGACCACGACTGCTTCGTACTGCTGCCGATGCCAGCTTGCCAATCCTGCTGCCGGGCTCTATTTCCGACCTTGCCTCTGCTGCCGATGTTCCTGCTGCTGCTGCTACCATCGCCCGCCCGGGGCGCACAGGTCACCTTTCCTAACTAATTGGCTAATACGACTCCAAACAGGCACACTATTTTCGCTACTGGGCTTTCGAGTCACAAAGAAACTGCTATTTTCTACAGAACAACGTGATTGTGGATAGAGATAAATTTCAGTCGTTCTTTCAATTTTATTGGGTGCACTGGGATCCGGTAAACAGGGAATATTGAATACTGAGTATCGAGTAAATGAAACGTCTTGTAGAATCATTTTTATCAGAATATTACACTTTATTTACATTGATTAGTTTAAATTAAGGTAGTTGATCCACGATAATTAGACCTCAGGCAAAAATAAATAATTTTGCTTTCAAAAATAGCAATATTATTATTGAAGGACTATTTTGGAAGAGAAAAGATTAATTTCCATGAAAAAAATTTGAAATACAGAAAAATAATTTTATTTTTGCCCCAAATTTTTTTCTTATTGCTTCTTACCAAATTTTAAAAAATTATGCGATTTTAATAAATTACAAATCACTTTTTCAAGAAAAATATTCCCTACAACTTAACCATTTCCAATTTTCTAAAATGAATAAATTATTATCAAATTCAGCAATTTGTTTTTAAAAATTTCGTTTTGGAACATGTTTTTTTAATGGCTTCAGCCATTAAAGAATTTTTATTTCCAATAATTGGGAACGGTAAACTTGTGAAGATTCTTTTTTCTGAAAAAATGATTCGTGATTTATTAGAATCGCATCATTTTGTAAAATTTGGTATGCAGCGATAAGGAAAAAGTTTGGCAAAAATCAAATTTGTTATATACACTATTTTTCTGCATTTCAATTTTTTTTCATGAAAATTAATATTTTCTCTTTTAAATTAGCCCTTCAATAATAATATTGCTGTTCTTGAAAGCCAAATTATCTATTTTTGCCTGAGGCAAATTTTCGTGGATGAAAACTACTTTAAGGGCATGTGATACTTGAGAAAAGTAGTAAGTTAATGTGAAGGACTTGGTTCAGTTTCTGAATTTTTACCCCCAAAATAGATAAAATTTTGTTTTCAACATTTGGGAAATGGTAGAAAAGGTAAAATCGAACGCAGCTGGACTATTTTTGGTTTTGATTATTTAAAAATAATTTCGATAGATTTTGCTAAAGTTGAACTTTTTTTCATTTTTTAAATCAAACGTAGTTTATCTACGTCCGTTTTTATCTTCTTTACTATTTCTTAAATTTTGAAAACAAAATTCTATGGATTTTGGGCACAAACATGTAGAAATCTAGTCAGTAATATTCGCTAATTTGCTAAATATCACATGCCCTTAAGGCCATTGATCAACCAGATCATGTGATCAAATTTCTGTAAAATTTTGTGTAAGATAACTTTTTTCGTTTCCATACATTTTTCTGGAAAACAATACGGACGTCTATCAACTTCGTTTGAGTAAAAATTTTGCAAAAAATGTTACTAAAAAGAAGTTAACAGACTGTCTTTTGTTACATTTCCCAAATTTTCAGAAAGATACTTTGTAAATTAAAAAAGTTATCTTACATGAACGAATAAATGTATATTTTATTCACGTGGTCCGATTGATCCATGGCCTTAATATCATGAGTTTATCGGATTACATGAACAAATTCCTGTAAAAACTCCTGTAAGATAACTTTTTTAGTTTCCATATATTTTTCTGGAAATTTATAAAATACTAGAGAAAAAAATAAGGACGTCTATCAAATTCGTTTTTATATAAAAGGTTTTCAAACAATTTTACAGTTGACTGCAATTGTAAAAAGTTTTATTTAATCGAAAAAAAATGTTTTCTAAAATTCTTGCTAAACAGAAGTTAAAAGTACTTCTTTATTGTTTTTTAGTATGTTTCTAAAATTTTCAAAAAGATGCGTTGCAAATTGAAAAAATTATCCTACGGAAATAAAATCATATATATTTTAGTCACTTTGTCCGATTGATCTATGGCCTCAAGATGTTTCTCTACAATAATGAATATTTTCTGGCGGAAGTTTCGGATTGAAAGTCAATTCGAGCAAATCAGAGTTATTCCGAATCCAGAATCGTCTTGGATCTCACTCGATGTAAATCGGTTTAAAATAAATCTAATCGATTCTGAACTAAGTTTTAAATTGGAATTAATCCGAATCAATCCGAATACAGGTTGAACTAAACCGAATTTTTGACCCAAATCATTCCAGCCTCGGATTATTTCGGATTGGAAATTTGGTCCTGATCAACCCAAACTTGCCATAATTCTGATTTAAAGCCATTAAACCCTAATTTTGTTTGAAAATTTGAATCTCGGTAATGAAATTAATTTTTGTAATTATGCAAAACCAATAAAGTCCACAGACTTCCCTTATTTTTTCTAAAACTTTTTTTAAAAATATTAATTATTTCAAAAAAAATTCTAAAATTTTCTAAATTAATATCAAACTAAAGTATACGGTTCTACCTTAGAAAGAACATCAAATTAAGCACATTTACAAGGATCCCCAAATACGTAACATAATCCATAAAAATAAAATTCAGTCATTCAGTTTGAAGTCTGATATCTGCATCTGTTCGACTAAAGAAAAAGTAACTCCTGAACGATCGTGAAAAAACGGTTTGAGTTTGCTGTCAGTCGAACGAGTCATCAATGGGCCTGCCATTAATAACGCTAATAACTGTCGGCTGTCGAAAGATTTTCCAAAAATCGACAAGGGTCTTGGGGTCGAAAAAATGGGCGAAGCGCGGTCAAAGCCACGCGGCATATTGGCTACAAACAGCAACAAATACTTGAGTGCATTGTCCGCCATGACAGTCAAACATCGGGGTGCATAGGAGAATATCAGGGATCCTCATTTTCAAAACATGTCCGCAACAATGAGGCTATTATGATTATTGTAGCTGTCCTTGTATTCTCACGAGAGCCTAGTTTACTCTCTTCATCCCTCTCTCATTCACAAAATCTTCACCCTCTCTCTCTCTCCCTCTCTATCCCTCTCGAGTTTTACCTGACGGTCATTCTGACAACAACTGACCCTCGTCATGTCATCCACTGTATCTCAATATACTCTCCTAAAAGAAGATGGAGAAATATATATATATATATATATAAAGCAGAGAAACAGGATCGTATACTCGAAGAAAAAAGAAATCGAGAATAACAATTTTTAAAATATTTTTAGAATCAACTTTTTGGGTCTATTAGATTCTTGATCCAGCAACAAAATATGGTAAATAACTAACTAAAATCGTTAGTTTCCAATGTTTTGAATACATTCATGAATGAAAATACAGCTAAAAGTGCCATTTTAAATAGTTATTTTGCGTTCTGGAAGGTAAAATAGTGAGTAATACAGTTTATTTTTGCTTGAATTGCACTATTGAGCATTTTTTTTCATTTTTCGATAGTTAGATTGTAAATAGTGCAATTTAGAGCGCGAACTGGCCATTTAAAATGGCACTTATAGTTTTTTTCTTTTTTGTGTATACCCGGGCCGCCAGGAATTTGCAAATAATAAATATTTTTCTAGCCTTAAACAAAAATTTATCACGATTCCAATTTTTGAAAGACCCGGGCCGCCAGTAAATTGGGATAAACTTGAATTTTCCAACTTGTTACAAAGTCTCTGATATTTTGAATACACTTAAATTCCAGAAATTATATGAATAATAAGCATTTTTGCAGATTGACGTGATTCTTCATATTTTAAACATTCTGGAAATTACGATAAGTTGAAAATTAAGTTGAGGTTAGTCTTCGAAGACCAATATTTTCACGTCCTTGATACGGGCCTGGTTTCTATAAAAGTAAGTGGTGAAGAGCAAAATGCAAGGGATTCCTTTGCTTGGGACAAATTCGCCGACAAAATAGGCTTCACCACCCCGAATACTCAAAGAAGTTACAAGGAACTACCCTTAAGCACGTAACAACTTGTCACCAGGGCTGCATCTGGGCAGTCTCATAAATTACGTCTCGGCTTAGCGCGTATAGACAGCTAAATGTGTCTGTAAAGAAAAAAAAATGCCGAAAAAGTTCATACGATGAATTACTGCCGCTCGATGGATACAAGAGGGGAAGATATTTTCGATTCTTCAATTCGACCCGGTTTGCCTTCCGTGTATTCGTTCGTTATTCAGGTAGCTTTTTATCTTTGACATATACTGCATGTCCTGAAGACCTAAAGACCTAAAGACTCGATTTGTTGACATTGCCGAATGTCTCTCAATTTATCTTCCATTCAACTCAGATCCCTGCTGGCAATTTCAATAGTATGAAAATGAACGCAAAAAAGACAATTAACAAAAATCTCCAAATTGAATCACCCGGGCCGCCATGAAATTTCAGTCTATAATCACTTCTCTTGATACTATGAATGTTTCGAAATATTCCTGAACATTTAAATATACCCTGGCCGACTTGAAATTCCATTCTATAATCACCTCTAATGATACTATGAAAGTTTCGAAATGTTCCTTAACGTTTGAATTCCCGAGCCGCCATGAAATTTCATTATATAATCACTAGATTTCATAGCATGCTAGTTTGGAAATGTTCCTGAACATTAAAATACCCTGATCGACATGAGATTCCATTCTATAATCACCTCTAATGATACTATAAAATTTTCGAAATGTTCCTGAACGTTTGAATTCCTGGGCCGCCATGAAATTCCATTCTATAATCACCTCTAATGATACTATGAAAGTTTCGAAATGTTCCTTAACGTTTGAATTCCCGAGCCGCCATGAAATTTCATTATATAATCACTAGATTTCATAGCATGCTAGTTTGGAAATGTTCCTGAACATTAAAATACCCTGGCCGACATGAGATTTCATTCTATAATCACCTCTAATGATACTATGAAATTCTTTAATCACTTAATTTGATACTATGAACGTTTCGAAATGTTCCTGAACATTTAAATACCCGGGCCGCCATGGAATTTCATTCTTTAATCACTTAATTTGATACTATGAACGTTTCGAAATGTTCCTGAACATTTAAATACCCGGGCCGCCATGGAATTTCATTCTACTATCACTTCTCTTGATAATATAAGAGGTTTTAAATGTTCCCGAACATTTAAATACCGGGGCCGCCATGAAATTTCATTCTATGATCACTTCTCTTTATAGTATGGAAATTTCCAAATGTTCCCGAAAATTAAAATACCTGGGCCGCCATGAATTTTAATTTTATTAGCACTTCTCCTGATACTATGCTAGTTTGGAAATGTTCCTGAAAATTCAAATACCTGGGCCGCCATGAAATTTTATTATATAATTACTTAATTTGATACTATTAACGTTTCGAAATGTTCCTGAAAATTTAAATACCCTGGCCGACATGAAATTCCATTCTATGGTCACTTCTCTTGATACTATGAAAGTTTCGAAATTTTCCTGAACATTTAAATACCCGGGCCGATATGAAATTTCATTCTATAATCACTTCTCTTCATGCTATGAACGTTTCGAATTGTTCCTGAACATTTGAATACCCGGGCCGCCATGAAATTTCATTCTATTTTTACTTCTCTTGATACTATGGAAGTTTCGAAACCTTTCTGAACATTTGAATACCAGGGCCGCTGCGAAACATGAAACCATTAGGGAAACAATTTTTTTCGTATGTGAATGTTTTACTCGAGTGAATGTTTTGAGTAAAGAATGTGGTTAAGCAGTAACGAACACTCGTGTTTCCACTTAGATATTGTGACACCTTGTTCATTCGTCCGCGACATTTACTTGGAAGGCACTCGAGGCAAGTGGGCATCTTTGAATCGGTCGCTTCCCCTGTTCAGCAGCTTCTTACTGAGCAGAATAGCCTACGGGGGTTTCATTCGATTCGCCGGAAGCACTTCTAGGGGACGATTGAGATGCCAACTTTAGGCTTTGCTCTGAATAAGGTGAATAGTTACATCCACTCTGAAAAACTACAATTGTCTATTTACCTTCGCTAAGAACGGCAAATTCACAAAACAGTGAAATTTTATCCTCAAATTAAGATATTTATACTTCCACAGCTACCAATTATGCTGGGGTCGCCACTTAATTACAATAAAAACTATATTTCTCAATATCGACAAAAGTTGGAAGCATTTTAAAGCTTTTTGTCCTACGAGCCGTAATGGATTTGCTATAAAAAACCACGTTTTGTTCTATAAAAGAATTTTAAAAAGTTTCTTACTGCGAAAACACTCGAGCCGCCACAGAGTTATGATAAAAAACTATTATTTCTGACATTGACGAGGTTAAAACACATTCTAGTACTTTTCTTTCTCTCAGGCCGCCACAATTTCTCTATAAATAATCATTTTCCTTATTATCTGCAAGTGAGGAATAAGTTTTTTTAATTTGCAAATACTTTGTTCACCACGACATTCCATTAAAAATTATTTTTCTTTATATTGACAAAGTTTTGGAAACAGTTTTCGGCTTTTTGTCCCTCGACCCGTAATGGAATTGCTATAAAAAACCACTTTTTGTACGATTTAGGAATTTCAAAAAAAATTGTTACTGTGAAAGTATACTAGAGCCGCCATAGAATTATGATAAAAAACTATTCTTTCTGAATCTGACGAAGTTAAAACACATTCTGATGCCTTATTTTCTTTCGGGCCGCCACAATTTTCCTGTAAATAATAATTTTTCTTACTATTTGCGAATGTTTGAAAAGTTTTTCTAATTTGTAAATATTTTGTTCGCCAAGAACTATAATAAAAAACTATTTTTCTCGATATTGACCAAGTTTGGAAGCATTTTTAGGCTTTGTGTTCCTCAAGCTGTAATGGATTTGCTATAAAAAACCACTTTTTGTACAATTTGAGAATCTTCAAAAGATTCTTACTGCGAAATTACTCGAGCCGTCACTTAGTTACAACAAAAATCTACTTTTCATGATATTAACAAAGTTTGGAAGCATTTTTAGGCTTTTTGTCCCTCAAGCCGTAATGGATTTGCTATAAAAAACCACTTTTTATACTATTTAAGAATTTTCAAAAGATTCTTAGTGCGAAATTACTCGAGCCGTCACTTAATTACAATAAAAACTATATTTCTCAATATTGACTAAAGTTGGAAGCATTTTAAAGCGTTTTATCCTACGAGCCGTAATGGATTTGGTATAAAAAACCACGTTTTGTTCTATTAAACAATTTTAAAAAGTTTCTTACTGTGAAAATACTCGAGCCGCCACAGAATTATGATAAACTATTTTGTCTGAGATTAACGAAGTTAAAACACATTCTAGTATATTTCTTTCTCTCAGACCCCCACAATTTCTCTATAAATAATCATTTTCCTTATTATCTGCAAGTGATGAATAAGTATTTTTAATTTTCAAATACTTTGTTCGACACGAAAATACAATAAAAAACTATATTTCTTGATATTGACAAAGTTTTGAAAACAGTTTTCGGCTTTTTGTCCCTCGAACTGTAATGGATTTGCTATAAAAAACCACTTTTTGTACTAATTTAGGAATTTCAAACAAAATTCTTACTGTGAAAGTACTCGAGCCGCCATAGAATTATGATAAAAAACTATTTTTTCTGAAACTGACGAGGTTAAAACACATTCTGATGCCTTATTTTCTTTCGGGCCGCCACAATTTTCCTGTAAATAATAATTTTTCTTACTATTTGCGAATGTTTGAAAAGTTTTTCTAATTTGTAAATATTTTTTTCGCCAAGAACTTACAATAAAAAACTGTTTTTCTCGATATTGACCAAGTTTGGAAGCATTTTTAGGCTTTGTGTTCCTCAAGCTGTAATGGATTTGCTATAAAAAACCACTTTTTGTACAATTTGAGAATTTTCAAAAGATTCTTACTGCGAAATTACTCGAGCCGTCACTTAGTTACAACAAAAAACTACTTTTCTTGATATTCACAAAGTTTGGAAGCATTTTTAGGCTTTTTGTCCTACGAGCCGTAATGGATTTGCTATAAAAAACCACGTTTTGTTCTATTAAAGAATTTTAAAAAGTTTTTTACTGCGAAAACACTCTAGCCGCCACAGAGTTTTATGATAAAAAACTATTTTTTCTGAGATTGACGAGGTTAAAATACATTCTAGAACTTTTCTTTCTCTCAGTCCGCCACAATTTCTCAATAAATAATCATTTTCCTTATTATCTGCAAGTGATGATTAGGTATTTTTAATTTTCAAATACTTTGTTTGACAGGAAAATACAATAAAAAACTATTTTTCTTGATATTGACAAAGTTTTGGAAACAGTTTTCGGCTTTTTTTCCCTCGAACCGTAATGGATTTGCTATAAAAAACCACTTTTTATACTATTCAAGAATTTTAAAAAGATTCTTACTGCGAAAATACTCGAGCCGCCATAGAATTACGATAAACTATTTTTTCTGACATTGATAAGGTCAAAACACATTCTACGGCTTTTTTTCTCTCGGGCCGCCATGATTTCCCTATAAATAATCATTTTTTTTGTCGCTTCAAGATTATAAAACAGTTTTCTAGCAAACAAATAATGGAGCTTTTACAAAATTGTAATAAAAAACTATTTTTCTACCACTGATAATATCAAGACATTCAAAAATTATAGTCATCAAGCCGGCAATGAATACCTATAGATAACCATTTTTTGATATTCAGAAATTTGAAAAAAGTATCTCAGTCTCTTGGGCCGTAAAAAATCCTTATAATTAATATTCTCTCTGGTGTTTTATGGCTATAAGAATTAACAACGTCTTGAAAGTTACGGTGATCGACTTGACGTGTGTAGTTATCGATTATCGGACTTAATAAAAAATGGGACACCCCGCATATCGTTGAGGAAAAAGAAGAATGAGAAAGAAAGAGAAAACGAAGGGGGATGATAAATGTGCCGGCTCAGCCATCGCGTCAGCAAGGCTCTGTCACTCGTTTGTAAACGAGCTTTTCCTTTTTTTCCGTTACAAAAAACACTTGCACGAATTCGCAAAACTTTTTCGTGACAATGATAGAGATAGAAAAAATGATTGATATAAATAATCGTAATATACCAGTTGAGGAAAACTCTAATTTATGAAATATTAAAATCGAATTTTCCGTTACGATTTCACGGGACTACAAACATGGCGGCCGCCGTCTCGATCAGCTGATTTTCGAACAGAGTTTTGGTTACGATTCATTTTTTCAAATACGAAGGAAAATCAGAACCATTTAGCAAATGGGCGAAGAAATAAAAGATACGAGCTAATGAAGTCTAGAAAAACGAGAGGACCATGGTGCATCAAATGATATTAAATACAAACGTTACAATATCAAAAGAGGAGTCGAGCAGAATGGCCACTTGAACACACCCCTCTGTAATAAAGCAATTCGTAGCTATATATTAAATACATAAACGAGCATGAGCACGTTTATGCAGGGCCTTAAGTTCTCCACACCACGTGTGTATTCCCTTATGTATTTATGATCCGCATTTTCGCAACAATGAAGCATATGAGCACCCAGCAGTTTTATTTGTACAGGTTATTATTACTAGTTAGCTGTCGCATTCAGTCGACAATTCTTTCACTACCTTTAGCCTTTTGACTGTTTCTTTCATCACTCAAGGGGTTAGAAGGGAAATACAAGTGTAAGCTAATTAGTTTATCTCTATATTCTTTGCAATCAAATTCTATTATATTTAAAAAAAAAATTTCTGCTCTTATTCATTTTTTATTTTGTTTTTTACATTTAGACATTAATAAAGTTTTTTATTTCTTTAGTCATTAAGAAACTGGCTAATAACAATTCTAATTCTTTTTTGAGTACTATTGTGGGATCAGAACATTTTAAAAAATTGAGCACAGTGGAAATAATGGTAAATGGTCATTTATTTAATAAGTGATCGTTTTTTAACGAATCCACTAGACTCGAGACACTCGGAGAGCAAAAGAACTCTGAAATGGCTATTTAAAAAAAAAAACTGTAAAATCTTGAAATATCGGGCCGTCCCTAAATTATGGTAAATGGTCATTTTTTCACAACCGGTCGTTTTTTTATAGAATGCAGAGACTTGGACAGTCAAGAAACTGCGTAAAAAGACATTTTTGAAAGAACAGTAACATTTCCGAATATCGCGCTGCCCTGGAATTATGGTAAATGGTCGATTTTTTCACAACAGGTAGTTTTTTATAGAACTCTTAAGAATCCAGAGACTTGGACAGCTAAGAAACTGAGTAAGTGGACATTTTTGAGAGAGCAGTAACATTTTCAAATATCGCGATGCCCTAAATTATGGTAAATGGTCATTTTTTCACAACCGGTCGTTTTTTTTTAGAATGCAGAGACTTGGACAGTCAAGAAACTGCGTAAAAAGACATTTTTGAAAGAACAGTAACATTTCCGAATATCGCGCTGCCCTGGAATTATGGTAAATGGTCGATTTTTTCACAACAGGTAGTTTTTTATAGAACTCTTAAGAATCCAGAGACTTGGACAGCTAAGAAACTGAGTAAGTGGACATTTTTGAGAGAGCAGTAACATTTTCAAATATCGCGATGCCCTAAAATTATGATAAATGGTCATTCTTTTCACAACTGACAGTTTTTTATAGAAATCATAAAGAATTTAGTCATGGACCGCCAATAAACTGCGTAAATGATCATTTTTGAGAGAATAGTAACATTTCGAAATATCGGATCGCCCCTGAATTAAGGTAAATGGTCATTTGTTTCACAGCTCGTAATTTTGTATAGAATTTTAAAGAATTCAAAGACTTGGACAGACAATGAACTGCGTAAATAGCCATTTTGAAGAGAACAGTAACATTTTCAAATATCGCGCTGCCCTGAAATTATGGTAAATGGTCATTCTTTTGACAACTGACAGTTTTTTATAGAAATCTTAAAGAATTTAGACTTGGACCGCCAATAAACTGCGTAAATAACTATTTTTGAGAGAACAGTAACATTGCCAGATATCGCGCTGCGCTGAAATTATGGTAAATGGTCAATTTTTTCACAACAGGTAGTTTTTTACAGAACTCTCAAGAATTCAGAGACTTGGACAGCTAAGGAACTGCGTAAATAGCTATTTTTGAGAGAACAGTAACATTTTCAAATATCGCGTTGACCTAAAATTATGGTAAATGGTAATTTTCTTCACGACTGACAGTTTTTTATAGAACCCAAATAAATTTAGAGACTTGGACCGCCAATAAACTGCGTATATAACCATTTTAGAGAGAACAGTAAAATTTTCAAATATCGGACCGCCATGAAATTATGGTAAATGGTTATTCTTTTCGCAAATGACAGTTTTTAAAAGAACACAAGAATTCAGAGACTTGGATTACCAAGAACCTGATTAAATAACCATTTTTGAGAAAATACTGATATTTTGATAAATCTGACCACTAAAAGTTCATGATAAATCATCTTTTTTACAATTGGAGATTTTTTGGCATTTATTAAGATTACAGAAACTCGGACTGCTAATAAATAATACAAACTGTTTTTTTTCTCGCATGAAAATAATTCGAACTTTTTTGCAAAATAAATATTTATTCTCTTTGTAAAGATCTCAATAATTCCTTTCATAATTTCACGTTACAAGTTTTAATTCATCTGACCTTCCTCTTGAAAATTCCCATTACAATAAATTTATAACACACGTTTCGATTTGTTTGTCAGTGTCACTTTGCCTATTAGCAAGACATTGTCGCTTTTCGTGTTTCTCTTGTATGAGACACGTAAATGTTACAGATTCTAGCTTCCTCGTTTCCTTCACTTTTTTTCAGGAAAGTCAATCGAGCATGAGTCTTTTGTCAATATTCCGAATATACACGTTGGTTGGGACGATAAATTTTCACCAAAAGAACTCACCCCACCCCTTTATTGATACATAAATCTATGCATCATATTCACCACCTTTTGGCGATCGAATGCAATTTTCTTTTTATAAACATGGTTCGAATTCTTTTCAAAAACTAAAAAAATGAAAATTAATTAAATTATTTTTTATTATAGTTAAAAAGTTATAAATTTGTAATACATTTCTGTATATTTTTGTAAAATAATTTCTAATTTTATATGCTGAATTGTCATCTTAAAAAAGCCAAAGATCTCCACCCAAAAGTGAAAAAGTAACTGCCGAGGGTGTGGCAGTTTTTGAGATCTTTTAGACACGAGAAGAATAAAAGAATCTTGTGAAGAAAATCATAATATGTAAGGACACACTCGTCTTGGATAGGATCCTTTTCTAATGTCATCGACACAATAAGCCTGAGGTTATCTATGACGAAATCGCCAACCCCTAAAATTACTCTTCTGCTCTAAAAAACTTCAGTTCATGGTAGTCGATAGGAAAATCGAAAGATTCCCAATAGAAATTTTTCTTGGTCCTTTTTATTTTGTGGATTATGGTGGAATGATTTACTACTGTGTAGGGTAAAGAAAATTTTATTCCCCAAAAATATTTCTCATGGATTATTCATATTTACGTGAAATTTAAATTTCTAATTTTTCCGAAAATTGAACTTGATCCACTGTGATCCCTTAATTTTAAATATTATTGTAGAGGGATTTTTTATTCAAATTATTCTAAATGTTCAACAAGTATAATTTATATTCCTTATAATTTCCAGAATTAGAATATTAGTAAGAAAAACTTTTAATTGTTTTTTCTTCTGAGCACTTTGAATGATTTTATTTTTATTCTCAGGTCACAGCGGTGTAAACCAACTAGGAGGTGTTTTCGTCGGCGGTCGACCTCTACCTGATTCAACGAGGCAAAAGATCGTTGAATTGGCTCATTCAGGAGCCAGACCCTGTGACATCTCGAGGATCCTGCAGGTCAGCAATGGATGTGTTTCGAAGATCCTTGGCAGGTTGGTTGCAATACTGGAAGTTTCCCGCCCTTATAATTAGATCTCTTTAGAATCTATTTTACGCCCCACCTACTTTTGGACTGCCCTTGTTTAAAACTGTTTCTCACGATCTTGATTATATTACCTTTAAATTTATTTCTATTCCAAGAAAAATACACACTATATTCCTAAAATAGTGATCAAATTTATTTTTCGCCTTTTGTTGATTTTTTACGATCTGGGAGTTTTTTAGGTAATGAAAGCAATGCGAAAAAAGTTCATTACCCGTATTCTGGTCTTGCATTGACCCTTAATTAATAATTGAAATCAAATTATTCAGGCCGCATAGGAATTATAATCAATAGCGGTTTTTCTTGAACTAAAAAGTTTTCAGAACGTTTACGAGTGTTTTAGTCCTTGGGCCGCGAGGAAATCAATTTAAATGATCATTTTTCGGGCTATTTATCGCCGTTTATGAAGTTATAAAGCGTTTATAAAGTCGGATTCCCATAGAACTATAATCAATAGCGGTTTTTCTTGAACTAAAAAATTTTCAGAACGTTTACGAATGTTTTAATCCTTGGGCCGCGAGGAAGAGTATTCAAAAAATAATTTTGTTTGCTATTGCTTAATGATTATGGGATTACGAATCGTTTATAACGTCAGGCTGCCAGTGAATCATGATCAGTAGCAGTTGTTCTTGACACTAAAAAAATTTTAAAAACGTTTCGAGTGTTTTAGTCTCCTTGGGGTGCCAGGAAATCAATTTAAATGATCATTTTTCGGGCTATTTATCGCCGTTTATGAAGCTATAAAGCGTTTATAAAGTAGGATTCCCATATAACTATAATCAATAGCAGTTTTTCTTGAACTAAAAAATTTTCAGAACGTTTACGAGTGTTTTAGTCCTTGGGCCGCGAGGAAAAGTATTCAAAAAATAATTTTGTTTGCTATTGCTTAATGATTATGGAATTTCGAATCGTTTATAACGTCAAGCTGCCAATGAGTTACGATCAATAGCAGTTTTTCTTGACACTAAACGATTTTCAGAACGTTTCTAGTATTTAAATTCTCGGCCTCCCAGATATCGATTCGAGTGATAAATTTTATGGCTATTTATCGCCCTTTATGAAGTGACGAAGCGTTTGTAAAGTTAGGCTGCCAGGGAATTACGATCAATAGCAGTTTTTCTTGTTACCAATAAATTTTCAGAACGTTTTCGGGTCTTTTAGTCCTCGAGCAATTAGTAAATCGATTTCAAAATAATTGTCCTTGCTATTGTTTAACGATTATGGAATTATGAAACGTTTATAACGTCGGGCTGCCAGGGAAATTTGATCAATAGCAGTTTTTCTTGTCACAAAAAAATTTTCAGAACGTTTCTAATATTTAAATTCTCGGCCCGTGAGGAAATCGATAATTCTTATGGCTATTTATCGCCGTTTGTGAAATTAGAAAACGCTTATAAAGTCGGATTGACAAGAAATTACGATTCATAGCTTTTTTTCTAGACACTAATAAATGTTCAGAACGTTTTCGAGTGTTTTAGTCCATGAGCCGCCAGGAAATCTATTCAAAGAATAATTTTTCTTGCTATTGCTTGACGATTATGGAATTACGATGCGTTTATAAAGGTGTTTCGCCAATGAATTACGATCAATAGCAATTTTTCTTGACACTAAAAAATTTTCAGAACGTTTTCAAGTGTTTTAGTTCGTGAGCCGCCAGGAAATATATTCAAAAAATAATCTTTCTTGTTGTTGCTTGACGATTATGGAATCATGAAACGTTTATAAAGACGGGCTGCTAGGGAAACGATTTGAATGATAATCTTTATGGCTATTTATAGACGTTTATGAAGTTACGAAGCGTTTATAAAGTCGGATCGCCAAGGAATTACGATTAATAGCAGTTTTTCCTGATACTAAAACATTTTCTGAACGTTTTTAAGTGTTTTCTTCTCGGGCCGCCAAGATATCTTTTCAAAAACTAATTTTTCTTGCTATATCTTGACGATTATGAAATCACGAAGCGTTTATAAAGTCGGGCCACCAGGGAATTTGGATCAATAGCAATGTTTGTTGACAATGAAACATTTTCAAAACTTTTTCGACTGTTTAAGTCCTCGGGCCGACAGGAAATCTTTAAAAAAAATAATTTTTCTTGCTATTTATTGACTTTAATGAAGTTACAAAGTATTTGAAGAGTCGGACTGCTACAAAATTGTTTCAAAGTGAGCCTTTATTAAATTTAGCCGTCTTTAAAATTCTATCAGTGGGTTAGAATTTTTCCTATTGCTTCAAGGGCCTAAGGACGCAAATTTGTTTCTTGTAAGTGGTGAGCCTTGAGTATTGTAAAGGGAGAATGAGAGAGCAAACCACAGAGACATATAAAAGGAATTAAAAGACAGAGAGTAAAATGGATAGAGCAGCAAACGAAGAGAAAGGAATAGGACCCGAGGGACATGCCACAAAAATGCGAACTATGCGGCTCAGTATCTCCTTCCACGCACATTCCTTTGCTATATATGCGCTTGCGTAATGAAATGCACTTAATCTCCATGCATTAAGGCGATTGCACTGACATTGTATAAATATAACCCTCCATGGCGAATAAATCAAACTCACAACTGGGGATGTTTTCTCACTCTCAACAATTAACTTCTGGACTTTTAGTTGGGCTTATTTTCAGTCATTTATTCGCATTAAGGACATGAAGTAACCGGACTACATGACTAGATTCCTACCTTACCGGCGTTTAAGTTTGTTTAATTCCATTTCCATGAAAAGTTAGATACCAAGTTGAAAATTTGTGAAATTCAATAAAATACACTAAGTTATGTCTATCTGGTCATAAATGTTTGTAATTATAAAATTACCTTTTTTTAACTCAGTATTTCATTTTGTATAGAAATGGAGTTAGACAAACTGAAACGCCGGTAAGGTAGGAATCTACTATCGTTATATTAGTTATATAGTCAGAGATTATAACGGCGCTATAGAATACGCCTACTGCATTGTACCGCAAATTATTATTATTGCAGGTACTACGAGACTGGCTCAATAAGGCCCAGGGCCATTGGAGGAAGTAAACCTCGAGTAGCAACAGCGGAAGTCGTCAGTAAAATTTCCCTCTACAAGAGCGAATGTCCTTCGATATTCGCGTGGGAGATTCGAGATCGTCTCCTCCAGGAGGGAGTCTGCACCAATGACAATATTCCTAGTGTGAGTACCAATTAAAAATTATTTTTTTACCCAATTTTTAAATACTTGATTAAGTAAATATTTAATTAAAAAATTCATTAATCTCAGTTTTCACCTATAATTCAAAATAAGATATTCAAAAGATTCGGGACGTCTTAAGGACGTTCTGTGTCCTAAAAAGGTCTTTTTGACACAACACGTCCTCAGGATATCATCATATAATTTAATTTTTTTGACAATTTTGACTTTGAATAAGTTTTCTGTTTTTTAACCAATTATCGTGATTCTTTTTTATTTTGTTCCTTGCAAAGTGTAACAGTTTTTTGGGCATGGAAAGCACTCCAGCTAAAAAAAAAAATTACAAATTTTTTTTTATTTTGGGATATTTTTATTTATTTTATTTTATTTGTAATTTTTTTCAGTCATGTTATCTTATTTTCCATGGCCAAAAAGTTGCTACACATTGTAAGGAACAAAATAAAAGAAGAATCATGACAATTGGTTAAAAAACAAAAAAGTTATTCAAAGTCTAAAAATGCGAAAAAATTGCCCAAAAATATAAAAAAAAAATTGTTTAAAAATACTTAAAGGTGCTGGAATTTTTGAAAACCTCAATAACCTTTCTATATAAAGGTACTAAATATAAAAAAAAAATTATGAAGGGTCTAAACTCAGAAAATAAAAATATTAAAGGTGGCGAATCCCTGTAACTAAAGGATCAAGATCTGAAATATTAAGAAAAAGTATTCAGATATCAAACAGCAAATTATACATATTAAGAATCAAGTACGACCTGTGTTAACGTTTAGTATCCTATAGGTATTCAAGCCCCACATCCACATTTTAGAGCCCAATATCTAGATGTTTAATCTTAATATCGCAGATTACTATTCAATATAGTTCAGCTTCTAAGGTATAACCGGCTAATATCCAAATTTATCAGTTAAAGGAACATGAACTGAAAAAAGTAATATTACTAATATTTCATACACGAAGAAAAATGGATATTCAACTATGTGTATAACATTATACATATTGTAGGTATATATAATATGTATCTAGATATTCAGCTGCGCAATATCAAAGATATTAAAATGAAATTATCTTACATAGAGAAAAATGTATTTTGGGATAAATATAATATTGCAACTGAATATCCCAGATATAAAAAATGCATATATAATGTACTTTAAAAAATATGTGATTAATCCAATCAAAATTTAGTCGGCTCGACCATAGAATTTTCTAATTATAGAATTAATAATATTTTTGGATGGTTTAACTAAAAAATTTGTTTCGTGCTACAAAAGATGGTTTCTTTAACTAAGATTTTGTTTGATGGAAGAAATATTTTAGTTGATTTAACCAAATTTTTCTTGATTCAACAAATTTTTGTTTGCCTGAACCAAAGATCTTGGTTGATTTAACAAAATCGTTCGGTTAGATTAAGTAAATTTTTTTTATAGGTCTGGTTCTCCTATAGTTGAATATCCATTTTTCTCCGTATAATGTCTAGATATTTGATCTCAATATATAGAAATTTAATCCTAATTATTTATATATTTAACCTCAATATATGGAATCTGACCCTATATCTCAAAATTTAACATACTTAACTAGATATTTGACCCCAAATCTAGACATTTAATATCTACAAATAGATATTTGATCTTTAAAGTATTTTAATGTAATGTCTATGCCTAAGTATTTGACCCCCAAAATCTAGACATTTAATATCTACATATAGATATTTGATCTTTAAATATTTTTATGTAATCTCTATATCTAGATATTTGACCTCAAAATCGAAATATTTAACATTAATAACTAGAATTAACCTTAATATCGTAGATCGCTGTCCCGGAGTTAAATTACTAATTTAGAACCTCGCTAATATCTATTTTTGTCAGTATGGGCAGTGCTATAAATTCTAGTCTAACATAGGGTTAAGTTTGATAGTTGAGAGTGTAAATACATGCATAATAATCGTACGAAGTACACCGCAAAACACGCGTAATGGACCCCAGTTGAGAAGTCGGAGCGCAGGCGTATTGTCACCACGGCTTTGTCTACTCACACAAAACACCTGGCATTTGTATGTGCGGAGTCGTGTCGAGGATGAAAATCACTTTTCAACTCGGCTGTGGAAGAGTTTATGACAAATAGTGGTTCTCTAATGCATGACTTTTATTTTTTTTCTAAATTCCTTTACACTTAATACCAGGGGGCTACGGAATAAGAAATTTAAATCTGCCCTCTCTTGATTCTAATATTTTATGTAGAGTTTCCGAACTTTCAAACATTTGGGCCACCAGATTATCATTAAAATTTAAGTCAATCTTTTCGTTTTTCTAGATTCTCAAAAGACTTTCGGGTCTTTGAATACTCGGGCCGCCAATTAATCGTTAAAATTGAAGTCTGGTCTTTTTTTCTAGATTTTCAGCAGATTTCAGAGTCTATCGGGCCGCCAGTTAATTATCAAGAATAATTATTTTTCTTGGAAAAAAATATTTTATGGTGTTTATTAACAATATTTGCAATAAAAAAGTAATTGAGCTGATAGAAAATGAGGATAGATCAACATTCGCGACCCTCACTTAACTTATTCTTTGTTTTTTCCGAATTATTTCATTCTCTCTCTCTCTCTCTTTCTCTCTGGGGAAAGTTTTCAAAGGATGAGCCATGCGAACGGTTGCCATGGATATTTGCATGCGTCCAATAAACGGTGGCTAAGGGGCTCGCGACTTGCTTAGGGTAAAAAGTGAAAGAGGGTCGCCAAACTCTTTCTCCTTTTCTTGCTTTCGATCTTTATTCTTTGCTGTCCCCTTCTCTCTATCTGACTGTCTTTTTCTCTATCTCTCTCTATCCTGCTTTTTTCTTTCTCTTCTTTTGATTCCCCCCTCCTCTCGCACCTTGGTAATGGCTTCGCACTGCAAACCTCCTCCACCCTCAAGAAAGATTCGTAAAATGGAAAAAGGAGAGAACGAGTTTCCGACTCGAACGTTCTTGCAGAAGTGAAAAAGAAAGTTTCTCAAGATTCGTCGCTTGCGAGTACAATTTTTTTTACTTGCTACTTCGCAAGCGTGCTTGAAAAGTCTTGAAACGTTATCTTGAAAGTGAGCAAAGTTTTGAGAAATAAGCTCTGATTTTAATCAGTGTCAGCTTTTTTACATCTTGTAAACTCAATTAACGAAAAAAAACTTTTTTATTTTCCTAGAAAAAATGTTTTTTTGAGATAAAATGACAAAGATATTTATTTATATATTATTATTATAAATAATTGAATCGCAGTAGGAGTGGAATAAAAATACAATGTTGTAACTGCTTTTATAAATACAAGAGCATAAAGGTACATATATTTTATCTCTATTTGTCGAATGGAGGTATCGCAGCAAGAAAATGCGAGATGAAAGTGGATTTTCCCTCTGGATAGCGAGGAGATTGGCAGAAAATTTAGAGTTTTAACAAATTACGAAAAGCCCGTTGCCTGCGGCCCTCCTGTGTAGAGGATCAAAGCTCACCGAGTAATCGAGCAACGTTTGAACAACCCGTGCCTTTCTCGAACTTCTAAACCTGTTGTGGGTGAGATTAACGTTTCTTTAATGGGCCGTGTGATATTCTATTACTTTGAATTCGCCGAAGATCGTTTCACACTTTTTTCCTCAAGTCATAATCAGCAGAAAGCTTTCAAAAAGTGTAAATCGGAAGAAATTAAACCGCCAAGAAATTACTGCTATTTTATTCTCGTGGTGATTTTTCGTTTATCTCATTTTTCCATGGAAAAACGTAAGTTAAATGAGTTTTCGTTACATGTAAACTTGCAAGAAATAAATATCTCTGACCTGGCTGCATTAGAGTTACGGAAAAGAAAAATGTGCAGATGATGTTCAATAGAAATAATTTTGTAATGGCCTGGAGGTCTAACCACCCGTGAATCCTTCCAAATTTTCCGAATATCAACTTGAAAAATATAAAGAAAATAAATTCCCTGTTCTATTTTGTAGCGGCCTGGAGCCTCAGACACTCGTGAATTTTTCAAAATTCCCTACATATCAAGGACAATGGTTACGAATTCTCTTTTCTTGGCGGCCGAGGCATACATATGCCTTGAAATCCTATAAAACATCAAAAATGGCAAGAAAACTGATTCCTTATTATTATTTAGTGGCGGCCCGAAGCTTTAAGCACTCATTAACCTTTAAAAATTCCCCGAATCTCAAGGTCAGTGGTTATGAATTCTCATTTCCAGGCGGATCGATGTTCAGTCATCTTAAAATCGTCTGAAACATTAAAAACATTAAAAAAAATGTTCACTTGTTCGTATTTTGGGGCTTCCGAATAAGCTTAAAACACTCATTAACCTTTCAAAATTCCTCGAATGTCAAAGGCAGTTATTAACAAATTCTCGTATTTTGGTGGCCCGAGCGTTAAGTCACATAAAAGTCGTCTTAAACTTTAAAAACAGCAATAAAAATGTTCCCTTGTTTTTATTTTGGGGCTCCCGAAGCTTTAAACACTCATTAACCTTTAAAAATTTCCCGAATCTCAAGGTCAGTGGTTATGAATTCTCATTTCCAGGCGGCCCGATGTTCAGTCATCTTAAAATCGTCTGAAACATTAAAAACATCAATAAAAATTTTCACTTGTTCGTATTTTCTGGCGGCCTGAGCATTCAGTCGCCTTAAAATCGTCTGAAATTTTAAAAACAGCAATAAAAATGTTTTCTTGTTCTTATTTTTTGGCTTCCGGAGCTTTAAACACTCATTAACCTTTCAAAATTCCTCGGATGTCAAGGGCAGTGATTACCAATTCTCGTATTTTGGCGGCTCGAGCATTCAGTCTGAAACTCTAAACAAAACTAATAAAAATTATTTATTTGCTTCGAAATACTTGATTAAAATCATATTTTAAAATTTTTATTAATTTTTATGGGTTTAATGTTAAAGAATCCAGGCTGCCATGAAATTAATGTTATTTTAATCTTGTGGTCATTTTTCCTTTATCCTATTTTCTTCACGGAAAAACGGAAGTTAAATGAGTTTCCGTTACATGATCACTTGCATGAAAAGAAAATCTTGGACCTGGCTGCATTAGAGATACGGATAAGGGAAATGGGTAGGACGTTCGAAAGAAAGAAGAGACCAGAACGAAAGAACGTATTCCAGAGAGTCGTTGGTGATTGGGGGAAATTTCATTATTCGCAGACATTACCTCCGTTATTGTAATGCCATCAAATTGGATACGCTTCGTACCAGCAGAGAATCGAATCTTCTAGAATTCTCTGACAGTTCAGCTTTCTTTTCTCTCTGACAAGAAGCTGTCTGATTTTCCATTTTCTCTCTCGTTGTCGCGTCCTTATTCCCTCATTCGCGAACAACTTCTCCAACTTATGAGACGAATAATAACCATCTCGATAAATATTGTCGATCGTTTCTCATCACAATTTTTCCCGAAAGCTATTCCACTTAGTCATATATCTATCACAATTTAGTGGTATCCCCGAGTATTAATATTGAAGAAGCCAATTTTCAGAGTTGGGCAGCCGATTTGTTCTTTAGTAGAAGATTCCATGTTAAGTACGGCACGTACTACTTACAGATCCAGTCAATCTAATGGTCTGTCAAATCGGAAAGCCAGACAGAACGCGGATAGGTTCAAAATGTCCTGCAGAGTTTCGGTTCTCCATCGAAACGTCCCGTCCCTACCGGATTTGAATCTGGCACCCGGCGTGGCGGACGTGTTATTGGTTTAGTCGCACCACTGACTCCGGCATACTGCCAGAGGTTCTCCCTTAATTTTCTCAAGTTTTCGCAACCCTGAAAATAGACAACCCGACACTCTGAGTCTCTAGTAAAAAACATTTTTAGTCACCTCGTTTTATTATATTTACTTGGATTTATTTCTTACAGAATTCATTTTAACAGAATTCTAGTTTTGAATTTCGCGCGTGAATTTCTAACCTCTTGACGGTGAATTTGCGCGCGAAATTTGAAACCCCTAATTTGAAAAAAGGAATAGAAGACTTTAGAAATAGAGTAGTCGTCCTAAATTGAGCAGATTCTTTTTCCCTTTCTTGTTTTTCGTATCTGTGCCCTGATTAATGTTGCAAAAACCGGAAAAGGACACCGCTGGCATGTTTCCTTGATAACAAAAGTCGTGGGAAGCGCCCCTGTCCAGCGAGATTACATTTGTCGAGCTACCCAGCTCGACCGGGACTCTCGTTTCGGGGTTGGGGTTTGCAGGATAGAGTTTGATGCCAATGCTCTATACCTTGTGTCTACAGAATGTGGGATGGGACTTGCCGCTTCGCATCATCGTGTTTTCGAGTTTCTCTCTCTCGGTGGTGTTTCCTGTAATTAATAGTCTCTCACGGATGAACAAACCGGTCACCGTCTGGAAAAAACAGTTAAGGTTCTACAAAACGGATTATTTCTAATTAGAATGTAGAAAAAAGGAACAGTGTGTCGATTTTCCGCCTGCCTGTGTATTTAAAGTCTCTCAAGCATTCCAAAAATTCTCTGAATTGAAAACCAGGGATGAGTTTTCTAGATTTGGTGGTGGCCCAAAGCCTTAAACACTCGTAAATCCTTCAAAATGTTCTGAATATTTAATGCAATAGTTACCAGATCCAGTTTCCTGGCGGACTTGGCACTCAGTTACTTTGAAATCTTTTTCAATATTAAAAATAGCTAGAAAACTGACTAATTATTATTTAGTGGCGGCCCGAAGCTTCAAACACTCGTTAAGCTTTCAAACTTCCCAAAATACCAAGGACAATAGTTAAGAATTCAAATCTTTCACTTTTCCGTATTTTCTGGTGGCCCGAAGCTTTAAACACTCGTTAACCTTTTTAAATTCCCCGAATATCAAGGACAGTGGTTGAGAATTCTCATTTCCATGCGGCCCGAGCATTCATTTATCTTAATATCTTCTGAAACTTTAAAAACAGCAATAAAAATGTTTCCTTGATCTTATTTTGTGGCGGCCGGAAGTTTCAAACACTGCATAATCTTCCAGAATTCCCTAGATGTCAAAGATAGTGGTTAGCAAATCCCGCCAGCTTGCGGCCCGAGCATTAAGTCGCCTTAAAATCGTCTGAAACTTGAAAAACAGCAATTAAAATGTTTCCTTGTTCTTATTTTGTGGCGGCCCGAGGTTTCAAAGACTGGATAATCTTCCGAAATTCCTTAGATGTCAAGGACAGTGGTTAGGAATTCTCGTCTCCTGGCGGCCCGAACATTCAGTCGACTTGAAATTTTTAAAAACATTAAAAACTTCAAGAAAACTGACACCTTATTATTATTTAGTGGCTCCTGAAGTTTTAAACATTCATTAGCCTTTTAAAATTCCTCGAATGTCAAGGAAATAGCTAATAATTCTCATTATCTGGCGGCCCGATTATTCAATCGCTTTAAAATTGTCTGAAACTTTAAAAACAGCAATAAAAATGTTTCCTTGTTCTTATTTTCTGGTGGTCCGAAGTTTCAAACACTGGATAATGTTCCAAAGTTCCCCGGATATCAAGGACGGGGGGTTGGCAATTCTCGTATTGAGGCGGCCCGAGCCTTCAGTCACCTTAAAATCGTCTGAAACTTGAAAAACAGCAATTAAAATGTTTCCTTGTTCTTATTTTGTGGCGGCCCGAGGTTTCAAAGACTGGATAATCTTCCGAAATTCCTTAGATGTCAAGGACAGTGGTTAGGAATTCTCGTCTCCTGGCGGCCCGAACATTTAGCCAACTTGAAAATTTTCAAAACATTAAAAACAGCTAGAAAAATAATTCCTTGTTCTTATTTGGTGGTAGGCCAAAAATTAAAGCAATTGTAAATTCCCATAATTTTTCCTCTTATAACAGCTAATGTTTTGGAATGAGGAAATTGCGGTGTGTAATTCTAATTTTAGTATTTGTCAAAATCCGAATTGACTCCGTGACAGGAGCACTGGACGGAGAGCGGTGTAAGTAACCGCAACAATGCTGGGTCCGTAATGGATGGCCTTAGGAACCTAAGGCGAGTGAATTGTTGGCCCCACGTCCGCCTTCGAAGCGGAGACACCCTCGTCCGTCCTGCTGGCGTAAATCAATGCGCTCCCTTCGCCTTTGCAACCCCTTAGCCAGGTCCTCGCGCAGCTCATCGTCGTCGCGATCCCCAACTCACTCTAGGGGTGAGTTAGGGGGTGTCGGAGACGTCCGGCTACTGCATTATGTATTTCTCACCGACCCACCACTAACTTTTATACTCCCCTGTCTGACCCCCCGCTATGCTCTAACACCCTTCAACTGGCCTCTTACTTCGTCTTCCTTCATTTCCTTTTTACTTTCCTTGCTGTCTTCCTTTTTTCATCTACTTCTCTCTCCGAACATCCCCCGCCATCCAACCCAACCACATGGCCCTCTTCAAACCCCACGACCAACCTCTATGGTCTTTTACTCTGGAGTGGTTTCGTGACTTTTAATCACCGGTTCGTTTCACTATTGACACGGAAAACCACACGTCGTAAAAGGTCTATTTTAATTAGGTTAAGGACTTACTTCGTGATATATATCAAACAAGGCTCGAGCCACCAACAAGTTTTTTCAAAAAGGGGAGTTTTCGTCAGGTTTAGTTACTTTTATCACTTTGGCAAGAATCAAAGACCCTGTCCGTCAATGAATAGCGATATATCTTTTTCCCCTGAAGTGGAAAACTTTTTCATGCTTTTCCGGTGTGTGAATTCTCGGGTCGCCGAGAAAGTCTATAGATATAGATTTTTATTGAATCTCAAAGACACTTGATGAGTTTACAAGAATTTCACTTGTCGGACCGCCAGTTAATTATGTTAAATTAATATTTTTTTACCTGTAAGAAAATTTTTTTTTTCATCAAATTATTACATTTTATGAAATATCAGACATTTCCAAAGTTCCCAAAACTTTAGCTTGTCGGGCCGCCAATTAATTATACTAAATTAATATTTTTTTTCCTACTAATAATTTCTCTAGAGATTTTAAAGCATTAAGGTATGTGGGCCGCGAGTTAATTATACTAAATTATTATTTTTTCTACCTTTAAGTAATTTTTCTAGAGATTTAAAAGTATAACGGCAGTCTGGACGCCAATTATTTATGCTAAATTATTTTTTTATTATCAAATTATTAGATTTTATGAAATATTAAATACATTTTCAAAGTTCCCAAGAATTTAACTTGTCGAGCCGCCAATTAATTTATTCTAAATTAGTATTTTAATGTCACTTGATAGCCTTTTTAAAATCAATATTCTAGATTAAAAAATCACTCAAAATATTCATTCCTATTCTAGCTATAATCTCATCTATTTTTTATTCAATTTCTACTTTTGTTTCTTGAGTGGAGAGCTTCGGGGTTCCTGGGGAAAAAATTTGAATTGTCCTACATAGAAGAAGGGTTGATAAAAAAGCGTTAAAAAAATGTTTACTTAATTTTTGAAGCGCCCTTCAACAAGTTTTTTTTGTTAATTGGATTTAATTCCGAGACATTTGGTTCAAAATGGCGTTTATTATTGGAGTCACAGGAGAAATAACACTGTCGAAGCGGTTAACGTCACCTTAACCGCTGCCTGCCTTTGGCAACCCTACACCGCTCGTCAGTGTGTACCACTCCGTCCAAGTTCAACCACCGTATCGGCTGTCTCCTCCAATCAGGAGAACAGTCTACTCGTTTGATGTAAATACCGACGAGCCCTAGTTTTACCTTCTCCAGCTCGGATACTGGGCGCTTTCGTCCAAGGAGAGCCATATCGGTTTACACCGCCATTGTTCCCCGAGGACCAGACTGTAGAAATACCTTTTTTTTAAGAATACCATATCTCGCAGCAATCTCTCCCAGAGCTTTTTTTCGATACGAACCTGGTCTTACCGAGATTCCTTATCGTTGTTTTATCTCCATCTTGTACCTCCTTCCCTTTTCAAATACGACATCAAAGACGTTTTGATTCCAAGAACTGTTCAAACTTCATGAAAATACATCTTCTATGGTAGAATTTTTAATTAGACATGTATTTCCTGTGAGAAATCGATTCTATGGGAGATTTAGATTTATCCTTAAATTAATAAATATCGTGTTTAATTTATTTTCAATTCAAGGGAATCCACCACCTTTAATATTTTTATTTCAAATTAATTAGGTGAGTTTAAAAAATTTGAAAATCTTTCTGTGGGAAAAAAGACGCTTTCGACTGCGCTGAGATTCGAGCCCAGGTCTTTCGATTGCCGGTCGACAAATTTCAAACTCACCTAATTAATTTGAAATCAATTTACAGCCGCAAGGCAGAGCCACTTGGCGATATGAGCAGATCTTCCTGTGGAAAATTAGATGCCGGACGCCTGTGTAGCTCAGAGCAGTCGAAAGGCAATCGAAAGACCTGGGCTCGAATCCCGGCGCAGTCGAAAGCGTCTTTTTTTCCACCGAAAGATTTTCAAATTCTTTAAATTTTTTTATGTTTGGTACCTTTATTTGGAAAGGTTTTGGGATTTCTAAAAAAACTCCAGCAACTTTAGGTATTTTTAAACTACAAATTTTGAGTTTTTTGGACATTTTTTTTGACATTTTTTTACTTTGAATAACTTTTTTGTTTTTATCAATTGTCATGATTATTTTTTTATTTTCTTCCTTACAATGTGTAGCAACTTTCTGGTATGGAAAATAAGATAAGGAACAAAATAAAAAAAGAATCATGACAATTGATAAAAAACAAAAAAGTTATTCAATGTCAAAAAAATGGCCAAAAAACTCAAAATTTTTAGTTTAAGAACACATAAAGGTATTGGAATTTTTAAAAAACCCGAAAACCTTTCTAAATAAAGGTACTAATCATAAAAATTATTATATGGAAGGTCTAAACTCAAAAAGTATTAAATATGGCGGAACCCCTTAAAGCAAAAGAAAGAAAAATCTACTCCCATGATATCAAAAAAGTGAATTAAACCTTAAGGAAATGTTTTGAAAAATCTTCATTCTGCTTCTACAGAAAATCTTTGAACATTTTTACAGCTAAGTAATACCACCGAAGATAATTAGTTACTATATTTAAAATTTTTAGGCAAAAACTGGGGTTTGTATCTTCAACTCAAAAAACTTTTCGCAAACAAATAGTTTAAGAATTGGAAGCTTTAGGTTAAATTGAGCCAAATAGCATCGAGCGAGATAAAAAACTTTTTTTCGAATCAGTGCGGAAAATAGTGGAATAACGTTAGATGAAATCCATTCCATAACTTTGACTAAAGAACCTTTTAAATATATTAAGATTAATTTAAATATACTTAAGTGTGTAAGAAAAAATATTCGAATGAACATAGTAATTGTCTCATTAACGAAAACTTGAAACTTTGGGCGGGAAAAAACAGGTCGCTGTGTCTCTTGTCTGCTCCTTAAATTCTCGTCAGTGTCGACAAAGAGGGTGGGCGAAAAGCAGAATGCAAAATTACTCGACGGGGGTGCCAGATAGGCGAGGAGTGCACCCTCGATTCGGAAACTATCATCCATCGACCCCCATCCGGGGGGTTGCTGGTAGCCAAATCCAGTCTCTCTTCTTTATTTTTCTCACTCTCTATCTCTCTCTTTCTTCTCGTAAGAGGCAATAAAGCTCGACGCGTGGCGCTCCCGTCGCCGCCTTCACGTATTTTCAAGAGGAACCCCCGCAGAGCAACTAAATACCCCACACCCCCTGCCAACCCTGAAAACTACCCTTCGGCCTCAACACCAGATTAAAAGCTGTGATTATACCTCGCATCCACCCCTATCAGTTTTCTATCTTTTTAATCTATCCCCTTCTTAAAAAAATATTAAAATTTTTTCATTATTCAAATTGCTGCAACTTTTTTCAAAAAATCTTGGAAAATTGAGAAATTTAAAAATTATTAATGCTGTAATTATTTCAGTAAATGGATTCTATGCGTCTGATAAATTTTTGCTACGCTCTCTAAATCTGAATCAGTCAAATTTTCACTGATTGAATCAGTGATTTACCTTTTCACTGATTCATCAGTGAAAAAATATTTTTCACTGTTAAATCAGTTAAGTTTCACTGATTCATCAGTGAAAAAAATATTTTTCACTGTCAAATCAGTCTATTTCCACTGAAATAATCAGCGAATTTTGACTGATTTGCAGTAACCTCTTTTTAGCTATTTGAATCAGTCAGATTTCACTGATAATCAGTAGATTTTGACTGATTCAAATTTAGAGAGTGGGGATAGAGATAAAAGCTGTGCCTTTCATAATCCTTGCTTAATAAACATTACGACCCCTATTTTAGTCTTTTCTCTCTCTTTTGTGTTCTAAGTATTCGTTTCACTGTTTAAATTACGAATACCAAGCATTCCATGAGTTCTATTTAAATGTAATTTGTATCTTGCGTATCTCTTTTGTGCTTGTCTGATAGCCAACTTGCTCTCACGTGGTGATTACCATTTTCCCGACTTTTTTTTTCCTCTGCAATAATTATTCTTTTTTAAGTTTGCTTCTAATATGAAAACATTAGAAGGATAAATCAAGACATTTAGAAATCAGATTAGAAGGATATGTATCGAAAAAAGTTTTATACGTTCGTCCTTTCTTAGCGGGAGCAATAAATCAAAAGGACGTGATAACTTGTGAAATAGTGGCTCGCCAGATAGCGGTATATATATATTGAATCCCAGTCCAATCAAACGGAAAGCTCTTCCTTCCACCAGATCCTACATTCTTCATTTGTAAAATCAATCTTACAATTTTTCATCCAAGTCAACGATTTCAAATATATTATTTCATAGGGATAGAGAAAGGGGCATTAATCCTGGCGAAATTTTCGGAAAGAAATTCAATCTACGTGAATTCGAACCATTTAAAAACAATGCGAAAAACCTATTCATTCCGAGACTTTAATCCGAATTCACAGGGGAAAATGAATCGGTCTGAAGATTTAGTTCGGATTCATTCGGATTGAGTCAGATTGATTTCTAACTTATTTGCATTAAACAGATTTTTTAATGCTTCGGAGTAGTTCTGATTCACTTCAATTGAAATACGATCCGAAACTTTCACCAGAGAAATTCTCCATTTCATGGAGTTATCCATCTTTTGATAATTCAATGAAGATAATTATTAAAGCGTTTCATGGCGGCCCAAGGAACTTAATTCTACGAAATCGAACAAAACGTTAATGAATGTGAAGAAAAACATTTATTTAATGTAATTTCCTGGCGGCCCGTGAAACTAAATTCTATTAAACTATTGACAAGCTCAAGGAAATTGTAAAAAAATTACAATTAATACAAAAGTAAATTATTATCAAATTTGACTTTCTGGCGGCCCAAAGATATAAATGCTATGAAATTGTTCAGAATGTCGATGAATATGAAGAAAAACTTTTTTTTAATGTTATTTCCTGGCGGCCTGTTATTTTGGATTCCGTTGAACATTTCAAAAAATCAGTAAATATGGAAAAAAATTATTTCTTAAGAATATTGCCTGGTGGCCCGAGGATTTCAATCATATTAACCCTGGCGAAATTTTCGGGAAAAAAATTCAATCCGAGCGAATCCGAAAAATTTGGAACCAATCCGTAAAACCTTTTTAATTCGAAAATTTAATCCGAATGAATGAGACTGAAATAATTCATATTTTACTTGTTACGGATTCACTCGGATTGAGTCAAATTAATTTCTAACCAATTTGCATCAAACATATTTCGGAATAGCCCTGATTCACTCGGATTAAAATCCAACATGAAACTTTCGCTAGGGAAATTGTCCATTTTAAGTAGTTATCAATCTTTTGATAATTTACTCGACGAATATATCTGATAAGTCAGAAGGGAGTGAGAATTGTTGCAAACAAGCTGAGAGGTTATCAGATGGCGTTAAGCAGTTCCAGGGACGTACTTAGCATAATAGAGCTGTCAGCCGTGGCACGCGAGCTGCCAAATTTTTTTAGGCTGGACCGACTCAGATTTCCCACGACATGGGGTGAGATTCTTTATGTGCACGATCATGGGGTGGAACGGAGGGTGGGTTTCGTACCACAGAAATCGCCACGCCGGCGCGTGTCGCTTCACTTTCAGTTTACTCGAATTCGTTACGATTGTAATTGCAACTGATTACCGAGAAATTGAGCACTTTTTATAGCTATAAACTCGCCTTTTACCCTGATTTCGTCCAATTTTACGAGCAATCCTATTGGACAGGTAAAATTTATGATTTTGCAGCTTTTATATAATCGGCCCACCAAGAAATAACGACAAAAAAAACGATTTTCATTACATTCAACAATTTTCAGATTTATGAATGTCTTAATTATTGGGCCGCCAGGGAATTATACCAATTAACCGATTTTTTTATAGCTTTAAAATTTTATTAGATCCGGGAGTACTTGAGCTTCGAAGTAATTAAAAAAAACGAAATTTCTAAATTAAAATTTCTTTTAGGAAACTGAATATTGATCAAAAAGGTCTTTGGAAGTACAAATAAGCGCCCTGATTCAATGAAAATGATTATTGGAGTGTTTTCTGGCGGCCCGAGGCTCAATTCTATGAAAACGAACTAAACGTCAACGAATGTGAAGAAAAGCGTTTATCTGTTTTAATTTCCTGGCGGCCCGTCGAACTAAATTCCATGAAACTATTAGAAAAGTCATGGAAAAAATGATTTTCATTATTTTCAAATATTTTCAGATTTATGAATGTCTTAATTATTGCGCCGCCAGGGAATTATACCAATTAACCGATTTTTTTTTATAACTTTAAAATTGTATTAGATCCGGGAGTACTTGAGCTTCGAAATAATTAAAAAAACTAAATTTCTAAATTGAAACTTCTTTTAGGAAACCGAATATTTATCAAAAATGTCTTTGGAAGTATAAATAAGCGCCCTGATTCATTGAAAATGATTATTGAAGTATTTTCTGGTGGCCCAAGGAGCTGAATTCCATGAAAATGTTAATTATATTTAGTTATACTTAACTTCTGAAATAGTCAATTAATAAAAAAATAAATTATTATAAAATTTGACTTCCTGGTGGCCCAAAGTTATAAATTCTATAAAATCGTTCAGAATTTCAATGAATATGAAGAAAAATCTGCATTTAATGTTATTTCCTGGCGGCCCGTGAATTTGGGTTCCGTTAAACATTTCAAAAAGTCAGTAAACATGAAAAAAAATTATTTCTTAAGAATATTGTATGGCGGCCCGAGGATTTCAGTCCTGTAAAACCTTTTGAATAGGCTTTAAACGTAAAAGAAAATGATTATTGAAGTATTTCCTGTCGGTTCAAGGATCTGTATTCCATGAAACTGTTTAAAAAATCAACAAAGGTGAATAAAAATTCCTATTTAATTTGATTTTCTAGCAGTCCAAGGGATTAATTCTATTTAACTTCTGAAAAAATCAATCAATAGAAAAGTAAATTATTACCAAATTTGACTTCCTGGTGGCCCAAAGATATCAATTCTATAAAATCGTTCAGAATTTCAATGAATATGAAGAAAAATCTGCATTTAATGTTATTTCCTGGCGGCCCGTGAATTTGGGTTCCGTTGAACATTTCAAAAAGTCAGTAAACATAAACAAAAATTATTTCTCTAAAATATTGCCTGGCGGACCGAGGACTTTAATCCTACAAAACCTTTTGAGAATTCCTTAAACGAGAAAGAAAAGGATTATTGAAGCCACAGAATTATACCAATTAACCATTTTTTTTACAACTTAGAAATTTTATTAGATTCCGGAGTACTTTTGCTTCGAAGTCATTAAAAAAACGAAATGTCTGAATTAAAACTTCTTTTAGGAAATCGAATATTGATCAAAAAGGTCTTTGGAAGTACAAATAAGCGCCCCGATTCCCCGGATTCGACATTTGTGTGATCAGCTACATCAAAGAGCGAGGAGGGTGGAGAGATCTACTTAAACGAGAATTGCCACATATCAGCACGGGAGCCACAAATTACGGGTTCCCCTGTGCAATCGAGATCTCTTATTATTTAGCAATATAACAGTCGGGAGGAATCGTGTAACCTGTGATTTAGATGCTTGTACGCACGAGTCTCTTTTCCTTCTCCCTTCATATCATATCTTACTCATTCTGCTCTCTCTTTTTATCTTTCTCTCAGCTCTTACAGAGGGGTGGCTTAATGACAGGTTATGAAATTTCGTTCACGCATGGAACTCCCATAGTATGTCTCATGTTATACGGGTACATGGTAAATTCCTAGCACGTGCCCTTGCATTATCGCACTCCGCTTTGCACAGCGAATACCATAATAAGGATGATCCATTGTGATTTCTAAATTATTTGAACACGATCATGATTTTATTTTTATTCACTCAAGTGTCTCTCATGTCCTAAATAATTTTCTGTTGGAGAAACTATTAAAATGCTTAAAAATAGTCATAAAGTCAATTTACCAAGAGAATAATCATTTTTTCTTGTAATGCCATGGCGGCCTGAAGATGCAAACTTTATAAAATCTCTTGAAGAGTTGATGACTATAAAGAAAAATGATTTTTGAACGCGTTTTCCTGGCGGCCCGGGGATTTTAATTCTTTTAAATCGTTTAAGAAGTTTGTAAACGTTAAGAAACATGATTATTGAGGAATATTATTTGGCGGCCCAATGATCTTAAAGCGTTGAAACCGAACAAAACCTTGAGAAATGTGAAGAAAAATGTTTATTTGATATAATTTCCCGGCGGCCCGTGGATCTGAATTTCATGAAACTGTTGAAAAAGTCAAGAAACGTAAATAAAAATAACTATTCAATTCGATTTCCTAGCGGCCCAAAGGAGTTAATTCTACTAAACTTCTGAAAAAATCAATCAAAACAAAAGGAAACATCAGAAAAAATGATTTCTCAAGAATATTGCCTGGCGGCCCGAGGGTTTCAATCCTACAAAACCTTTTGAGAATTCCTTAAACGTGGAAGAAAATGACTATCGACAGATTTCCTTGTCGGCCCAGGGATTTTTATTTCATTAAACCTCTCAAAAAGTTAATAAACTTAAAGAGAAATGATTACTGAGAAATATTTCTTGGCGGCCCAAGGGTTAAATCTCTATAAAATCTTTTAAATTCTAAATAGACATGAACAAGGACGATTATTCAATGTAATTTCCTGGCGGCCCGACAGTTAAAACGATTAAAAACGCTTGAAAAAATCATCAAATGTGAATAAAAGTGACTACTCAGCATGATTTTTCAGCACTCAATGTAGTAGAACGTTTAGAGATTGTCTAAAAAAAGATATATCGAGTATATATGGCGTTGCCATGACACTTGAAGATATTTTCGTAATAATAAAGCTTCCCCGGCTTACGCGGTGCTTATCCGAACCCCGACATAACGGAAGTGGATTGAATGGAGAGTTACACCCTCGTGTTCTTCCGCTTCGTTCCTAAAGCTCGTACACAGTTTCGCCTCGCCAGTCACAGGGATACTACACATGGAAACAAGGGTACATGCACCATTATGCCGAGGCGTCACGGGGAGACAATATTATGACGTCTCTATTCCGTCAACTTCGCCCACCCTTCTAGCCACTGCCTATGCATCTCTATATCTGATTCTGCCTATCTATCTCTTTTTAGCACTTCACGCTTCGTGCTAATTTTATCGATCCCAGGCCTCCTCGTGTTTTAAGCCCTGCCGCGTGCCGTCCTTTTATACTGACGATAAAAGGACGTCACTCGTCGCCTCCTCCAAATCCGAGAACTAATCGCACTATCCTTGATCGAACGATACTCGGAGCATGTTACAAGGCATAATCCTCTTTTTGCTGTCACAAAAATCACTGAAATGGTAAAAAGGAACTGTTTGAAAAAGTATACTCGTACCATGAACGAGTACAATTTTCTGGGGGCCCGACGTACGGAAAATTCAAAAACACTATAAGTTTTTGCTCTTTATATTTAAATAAGTAAAATTTCACTGATGAAATAGCTATGAAATAGTTACTCTTCAACTTGAATGAAAATTTTACTTACAATCAATGGCATTTTAATCAAATGGACATAAATTTCGGCCAAAGTTGGTCAGTAGAATCTGTTTTACCGATTGGGTTGTACTAATCAACTTTAGTAAGAATGTCACTGGCAATCAGTGGTATTCCACTCGAGAAACAGTGAAATTTTCACAGAAGTTAATTACTCTCTTAATCTGAATCAGTCAAATTTTCACTGATTGAATCAGTGATTTGCCTTTTCACTGAATCATCAGTAGAAACAATATTTTCCACTGTTAAATCAGTTAATTTTCACTGCTGCTTAATTAGTGAAAACAATATTTTCCACTGTTAAATTAGTTAATTTTCACTGAAGTAATCAGTGAAATTTGACTGATTCGCAGTAACCTCTTTTTAGCTATTTAAATCAGTAACATTTAACTGATGAGATAGATATGAAATAGATACTCTTTAACTTGAATGAAAATTTTACTTACAATCAATGGCATTTTAATCAAATGGACATAAATTTCGGCCAAAGTTGGTCAGTAGAATCTGTTTTACCGATTGGGTTGTACTAATCAACTTTAGTAATAATGTCGCTGGCAATCAATGGTATTCCACTCGAGAAACAGTGAAATTTTCACTGAAGTTAATTACTCTCTAAATCTGAATCAGTGAAATTTGACTGATTCGCAGTAACCTCTTTTTAGCTATTTGAATTTGTCAAATTTAACTGATAATCAGTAGATTTTGACTGATTCAGATTTAGAGAGTAGTAAAATCAGTTTCATCGATTGAATTTTACTATCAACTGCAGTGACGATTTTACTGTTTTTAGTGAAATACCTTCAATTGGGATTAAAGTATTTACTGAAGTGAAAAAGTAACCCATTTTTACATAATTTATAAGTCAAGTCACACTGATAAAGTAGACAGAAATGAGTCACTCTTTCGCTTTAGTGAAAATTATACTTTCAATCGGTGGCATTTTATTAAAAGACATTAAAATTGCCATTGAAGTTGATAAGTATACAATCTATTCTACTGATTGAACTATAGTGGTCAAGTTTAGTAAAAACTTCGCTGGCAATCATTGGCTATTGACTAAACAAACAGTGAAAAAAATAGAATTTCCATGGAAGTAAATCAGTAAAAGTTCTTCAACAGATCAATTTTAGTTAATGTTCCACTTACAATCAGTGGAATTTTATTCAAATAGACAGAAATTTTCGCTAAAGTTAATCAGTACAATCTGTTCTACCGATTGGGTTGTACTGATCAACTTTAGTAAGAACGTCACTGGCAATCAGTGGTATTTCACTGAAAAAACAGTGAAATTGTCACTAAAGTTAATTAGTAAAATCGGTTTTACCTATTGAATTTTACTATCAACTGCAGTAACGATTTTACTGTTTTTTAGTGGAATACCTCTAATTGACGGTAAAGTTTTTACTGATGTGAAAAAGTATTAACACAACCAGAAATGAGTCACTTATTCGCTTTAGTGAAAATTTCACTTTCAATCGGTGGAATTTTATTGAAAGACGCTCAAATTGCCACTGAAGCTGATAAGTACAATCTATTCTACTGATTGAGTTGTACTGATCAACTTTAGTAAAAATTTCATTGGCAATTATTCTCTATTCACTGGCTATTCACTAAATAAAGAGTACTCTCTAAATCTGAATCAGTCAAAATCTACTGATTATCAGTGAAATTTGACTGATTCAAATAGCCAAAAAGAGGTTACTGCGAATCAGTCAAATTTCACTGATTCAATCCGTGAAAAGTAACTAATTTAACAATGAAAAATATTTTTCATTGGTGGATCGGTGAAAGTTAACTGATTTAACAATGAAAAATATTTTTTCCGCTGATGAATCAGTGGAAAGTCAAATCACTGAATCAATCAGTCAAAATTTGACTGATTCGGATTTAGAGAGTAGAAAAATTGGAATTACCAAGAAAGTATAAATCAGTAACATTTCTTTAATCTGACTGATTTCAATTCAGAAGATGAGAAATTAAAAGAAAACTAGACAGGATTTTCTAGCAGCCCGATGGAAAAAGGTATATAATAAAAAAATTAATGAGTAAAATAACTTTTTACTAACAGTGTAAAAAGGCATTAAAAAACTTTTTTTCGTATAGCAGAATTTAATTAGAAGTCGCAGTGGCTTTTTTCTCACCTTGCTTTTTCCTTCTGCTTTTACTAGCTCTCAAGATACATAATACATAGGTATATGTACTCGCGTAACGAGAAAAAGCAGGACCGGCAGACATAAATTACCAGACTATCGGGAGCAGAAGAACGTCGCTTTAGTTAGGCGGGAACTCTTTTACGGCCTCTCTGGGATTTATACGAGCTGTAAGTGACAGAAGCACAGAGTGCTTGCAAGAGGAAAGAGAGAAAGAGTATTAGTCGAAAAGAGATAGTGGGCCACTTGAAGAAAGACTGAGGGAAGATAAATAAAAGATTCGAAAATAAGGAGGTAGAAAAAGGCAACGAAGAAAAATACGGGATGAGGAGGAACCCAGTGCAAACTCTGCAATGCCAGATCAGATTTTTCAACCATCAGAAATTCTATTATCTTCTTAAGTTTTAAACATACAGTTTTCATCACAGTGGATCTTAAACCGCTAAAAAATACTCTAGTACTTCCTTCATTGGGGTCTTAAGGTAATTGAAGAACTTGGGCCACCATTGATTTCCTAGAAAAAGAAATCATCTTTTCGCTATAGGTATTTTTTCAAAAACTTTATTTGCTAGAGATCATCGGGCCACCACTGATTCTTTAGAATCATAACTCATTTTTTCACTATAAGTATTTTTTCAAAAAATTGATGTCATTAAGATTTTCGGTCCATCACTGATTTCTTAAAATTAGACTTCATTTTTTCACTATAAATATTTTTCTTCAAACTTTATGTCATTGAGACCCTCGGGCCGCCACTGATTCCTGAGAATCATAACTCATTCATTTATTATCAGTTTTTTTCAAAAACTTCATGTGATTGAGGCCCTTGACCCGCCACTGATTTCTCAAAATTAGACTATATTCTTTCATTATAAATATTTTTTTTTAAATTACGTCATTGAGAGCATTGGGCCGCCACTGATTCCTCAAACTCGGGCTTTATTCTCTCACCATAAATAATTTTCTTTAAAATTTATGTCATTGAGACAATCGGGCCTCCACTGATTTCTCAAAATTAGACTCTATTATTTAGCTGCAGATGTTTTTTTAAAACTTCATGTGGTTGAGACCCCTCAGGTCGCCACTGATTTCTTAAAATTAGACTTCATTCTATCAATATAAATATTTTTCTTTAAACTTTATGTCATTGAGACCATCGGGCCGCCACTGATTCCTCAAACTCGGAATCAATTCTATTACTATAAATATATTTTTTTAAACTTTATGTCATTGAGACCCTCGGGCCGCCGCTGATTTCTTAGAATCATAACTCATTCTTTTACTATAAGTATTTTTTCAAAAACTTTATGTGATTGAGACCCTTGACCCGCCACTGATTTCTCAAAATTAAATTCTATTCATTAGCTTCAGGTGTTTTTTCCTAGAAAAAGAAATCATCTTTTCGCTATAGGTATTTTTTCAAAAACTTTATTTGCTAGAGATCATCGGGCCGCCACTGATTCTTTAGAATCATAACTCATTCTTTTACTATAAGTATTTTTTCAAAAAATTGATGTCATTAAGATTTTCGCTCCATCACTGATTTCGTAAAATTAGACTTCATTTTTTCACTATAAATATTTTTCTTCACACTTCATGTCATTGAGACCATCGGGCCGCCACTGATTTCTTAGAATCATAACTCATTCTTTTACTATAAGTATTTTTTCAAAAACTTTATGTGATTGAGACCCTTGACCCGCCACTGATTTCTTAAAATTAAATTCTATTCATTAGCTTCAGGTGTTTTTTTAAAAACTTTATGTAGTTTAAACCCTTGGGCCGCCAGCAAATCTTGAAAATACTATCTCAATTTTCTGTTTTCCACGCTTTTCAACATTCAATTTAAATTTTGAATTCTGTCGCTGTCAAGAAAAGTTAAGACTAGATTAAATTTTTCAGACTAAAAACACGGGAGAGATTTTGAACTTATTTTCACCTGCTGACTGGGACACGGTAGAAAATTATATGTTTGTGGGATTGGCCGTGGGATATCTCGGTCCCTGGGGTTTGTTAGACCCCGTTATGAACGTCAAGGGTTCACGGCGTTGAAACGGGCTGACACATCTCGGACCCCCGGAGTGTCATATCCCTCGTTTGAATCATCACCCCCGAACCCCTCGTCCAAGAAAACCGCACGACAGCTCTCTCGTGAATTCGACTTTCCTGCCACATTCGAGACACTTATAATATTCGCTTTTTAAGTCATTGCAAGATGATGTGTCGTTGTCTTGACAAGAAAGCACTTTTCCATATTTTTTCAATATACGTAGGTTTTCAATTTTCGAGACGGGGAAAATTACCAGCCGCTCATCATTCTCAAGGGTAACATAAAAAATTTTCATCTTTAGGTATTCTGATTAGAGTTTGGTTCCAATTATTCAATTCTTATATTCCGGCCTTTGATATTCTGAACAGAAAAGAAGGTTTTCGAATCTAATAGTACTCGGGCCGCCAGGAAATTAAAAGAACCAGTCAATTTTCTTAATTTCATGAACGTATTTAAAGGTTTCTGAGACTTAAAATACTCGGGTCGCCAGAAAATTACAAAAGAAAGTCAATTTTCTTGATATTCTGAAATTTTTTCGAGTATTCAAATACCTGGGCCGTCAGACAACCATAATACATACGTTTTTTTCATAATTCCAAACATTTCTAAAGTGCTTTGGAGCATTGAAGTACTCGGGCCACCAGGAAAAAAAAAACATTGAGTTAAGGGTTTTGAGTACAATAAAACAAATAACGAAGTAAAGGAATCGTAATACCTGACAGGATTCATGCGTTAAAAGCTCTGCTCTGAAATAATATTTTGTGGCATTGTGGCCTGACGTCAATCATAGAAAACAGGCAAACAGACGGACACTTGACGTCACCCAATGAACAAATGTAGCTTGACTGGCATAGTCGACAGTTCTTTAGGATCCTTATTGTCGTTTTGTCGTTTTTCACCGACGCCACTGGTCCTCTCCATTGTAGGCAGGATTTGTCACGGAGGTCGACAGCCAATACGTACTTGACGACATCAAAATTTCCTAAGAGCTGTTCAACCGCTAGAATCCCGTTCAAATTCGACTCACAGCATCCGGCTCACAGATTGCTTTGTGCCTTTCGAAATTACTCATTATTTAGTAACCCTTTTCTGCTTTAATACGTCGTTTAATGAAAATAAAGCCCTCAATGATTTAAAAACGTTCAATCGCACGAGCCGCCAAAAATATACGGTAAATAAACATCTTTCTTAATATTCGAAATTTTTAAAACGGTTTTAGAACGTTTTAACACTCGGGCCGCCAGGTAAATTATCTAATAAATCATTTTCGTTTTGTTTTACTATGTTTTTAACTATGTTTAAAAGGAGGAAACCCTCGGGCCGCCGATATTATAGGTTAATAATCATCTTTTTGCAATATTATAGAAATTTTAGACACTTTTTTAACCTTTTATCAATCGGGCCGCCAGGTAAATCACCTGATTAATTATTTTTCTTTGATTTTATTTTATTTTTACCGTTTTCTATGAGGTTGAAACCTTTGGCGGCCAAGAGTATAGGTAAATATTTATATTTTTTCCTTATACTGGAAGTTTTAGACGATTTTATAGTGTTTAAACATTCGGGCTGCCATTTAAAGCACCTGATTAATAATTTTTCTCCGATTTCACATTATTTTTATTGTTTTTCAAGAGGTTGAACCCATGGCCCGCCAAGGATATACGTAAATAATCACATTTTTTTAGTATACTAAACATTTTAGACAATTTTTCAGTGCTTAAACACTCGGACCTTCAGGTAAATGATCTAATAGATCATTTTTGTTTGGCTTTTCTATGTTTTTAACTGTTTTAAAGGAGGAAACCCTCGGGCCGCCGGTATTAGAGGGTAAAAATCATCTTTTTGTAATATTATAACAATTTTAGACACTTTTGTAACGTTTGATCAATCGGGCCGCCAGGTAAATCACCTAATTAATCATTTTTCTTTGGTTTCCTTTTATTTTTATCGTTTTCTATGAGTTTGAACCCTTTGGCGGCCAAGAGTGTATAGGTAAATATTTATGTTTTTTCCTTATACTGGAAGTTTTAGACGATTTTATAGCGTTTAAACATTCGGGCCGCCAATTAAAGAACCGGATTAATAATTTTTCTCCGATTTCACTTTATTTTTTATTGTTTTTCAAGAGGTTGAACCCATGGGCCGCCAAGGATATACGTAAATAATCATATTTTTTAGTATACTAAACATTTTAGACAATTTTGTAGTGCTTAAACACTCGGACCGTCAGGTAAATCACCTGATTAATAAGTTTTTTTGGATTAAGCTTTATTTTTTACAATTTTTTAAGAGATCAAACCCTTGGGTTGTCAAGGATATGGGTAAATATTTATATTCTTTTGTTATGCTGGAAGTTTTAGAAGGTTTTGTAACGTTAAATCAATCGGGCCACCAGGTAAATTACCTGATTAATCATTTTTCTTGGATTTTCCTTTATATTTACCGTTTTCTATGAAGTTGAACCCCTTGTCGGCCAAGAGTATAGGTAAATATTTATATTTTTTTACTATACTGAAAGTCTTAGACAATTTTATAGCGTTTAACCACTCGGGCCGCCAGGTAAACCACCTGATTAATAATTTTTCTTCGATTTTACTTTATTTTTTATTTTTTTAAGAGGTTGAACCCATGGTCTACCTAGGACATAGGTAATTAATCATATATTTTTAGTATAATAAAAATTGTAGACAACTTTGTAGCGTTTAAACACTCGGGGCGCGAGGTAAATAACCTGATTAATAATTTTTTTTGAATTAGGCTTTATTTTTTACAATTTTTTAAGAGATTAAACCCTTGGGCTGTCAATGATATAGGTAAATATTTATATTTTTGTGTTATGCTGGAAGTTTTAAACGGTTTCGTATAACATTAAATCAATAGGGCCGCTAGGTAAATCACCTGATTTATCATTTTTCTTGGATTTTCCTTTATTTTTTATTGTTTTTCAATAGATTGAAACCATGGGCCGCCAAGGATATAGGTAAATAATGAATTTTGACAAAATTTTAATCGTTTTTTGAGTAGTTTAACCCTCAGGCCGCTAAAAAATTTTATTGAATAAATATCTCCGATAAACTGGAGAACTTTGAATATTTTTTCTTCCGTTTCTTAATTTATTTGTAATGAAACGAATGTAAGTGATCATTTTCCCTTACTGTTTTATCAGTTGATAGATTTACAATTAAAATAAAATCCTGGGTTTCATTTGATGAGAAGTTAAGTACTTAATGAAAAAAATACTCTGTATGAATATTTGCGTGATACATGTACACCTCATTGAGCAATATAGCATGAGAATCCCTTCGAAAGGCGCGAGATGGGTGTAATTAAAGGCGAGGTAATTAACTCCACTGTTGAAGCACTGGGACCTCGCATCGTTTTAATTACCGTTCTCATCACATTTCATCAGGAAAAATTTTACCCCTTTTCTACCCCACTTCATACAACTCATCACGTATTTATTATATTATAAGTTCGACAAAAAAATAATCCTCTGCTTTTCTACAACTAGAGTAAAAAAATACGTCCCCTGACCCGTTTCTTCAATTTACTTTTTATCACTCTTGATTATAATTATCTCTAATTTGAGAAATAATTAAAAGACTTGAAAACTTCATCTGATGAAGTTGTAATACTCTACTTTTTCGAATTTAGTGAATAATTTTAGTCTTATTTTTCTGTTTAGGTATCTTCGATTAACAGGGTGTTGAGGAACCTTGCTGCTCAGAAGGAACAGAGACAACAGCAACAACAACAGCAACAAGGTGTCGGTATTGGAGTTGGAGCTGGTAGTCCTGCAGAAAGTGTTTATGATAAGCTGAGGCTACTCAATGGGCAATCTGCTGGCTGGCCCAGACCCAATCCATGGTAAATTTCAATTTTTCCTATTACGGAGAATTTAACTATTAGATCCGCAATTAATTCTCATTTTTCCTATTATTTTTAGTTTTATTAAAGAAAAAAATGTCAGTAAAGTAGGAATTAATACATAGCCTTTAAATATTTCGAAAAATTTGAACCCCTAGGAGGGCAATAATAATTTTCCCTGTTTTACTGCATAAAAATACTGTTTTTTGCAAATTAGGTATCCGTCCGGAGCTGGTAGTCCATTTCCATCTCTTCAACCAAGTCTAAGTCCGAGCCATTGTACAGCCCTGCCTCCGGATACGGCTGATTTACTCCACGCAAAGAAAGGTAAGTTTTCGAAAATTTCATCTCCTCTATTATCTACAAATTAATTGGAAATACTCGTTCCCTTTTACCAATTTTGTGAAATTTGCTTCTAAAATTTTGCATTTTTACATGAAAGTGTATTTAAGAGCGAGACAGACTGCTTTTCGTAGTCAAAATGGAATCTTCAGCCGAGGGTGGCTGCTTGTGACACACCCTGGCAGGAAAAATTCACGGAGCAAAGAAATTCGCGTTTGATGTGCCGCCAAAGGGAACTGACGTTGTTAGTGCGGGACTTTCGCACACATAACTGTGCGAGGAAAAAGCTCTAGAGAGGGTGAAATATAAGTGGGCGGGGATGTTCCGTTCGGTTTGGTATGGTTTGGTGGTTGGGAGTGGTGGTTTTAGAGATGGTAATCTCGTAACGTGGCGGCCCGTTTCCCGTTACGATTATTATTTGAAAACCGTCAGACTCATGTGCATACGCGTGCGGCCAACCACACTCGAAATTACATTGATATTAGTATCGTTTCGGCGAAGCGGATTAATTAATTAAAATGTTCCTTCTCTGTTCATCCATCACGTGCCGCCCACATATGCAAGCGCGTTCGTGCGAGCTTATGTGCCCACAATGCTTGTGAGGGCAAGCTTGCGGTTCTACAAGTTCCATAATTTTTTACCCGAACGCACTACTGGAATTTGGCCCTGTGAAAATTCTTTAGCCTTTTTTATTCATCAAAATTGAACTCCAGACGATATAATAAGAATTACTATAGGTAACGTACTCATCGTTATAGAGAGTATGAGGGTAGGTCAATAAGTCCGTATAAAATGTACCAGATGGCGCTCCAAGTATTGAAAGAAGCATATTTCTAAAGAATCCGCCCTATAAGAGTCCTGTACTACGTCTATAAAAGATTTCGTCATTTTTCCTTACAAAAAAAAAAAAAAAAAATTAACACTTCTATATAAAAGGCAATACACCTAAAGAAATAAAGAAATTAAGAAATTGTTGAAGTCATAGGCATATCACATGACGCGGTAATTACAATTTCACATGAGGAATTGTCTATGACAAAGTCGTCGGCAAGATGGGTGACGCGTTTGCTCGCCGTCGAAAATAAATGCAACCGTGTGACTGATTCGATGGATGATTTAGCGCTTTTCCGTCGCGGTCCTAGTGAATTTCTGCGTCGGTACATCACTCTTGGGACGGGGAGGGAGGTTAATTCGGTGAAAAAAAGGCATGTTTTGAAGAATTTTTTTGGCGATACAGATAGTGTTAGATCATTCAGTCAATTTTCATATAATAATGCAACATTTGAACATTATTTGCCTAAATTTTCATTGCAAAATATTTAAAATTGAGCGAGTGACAGTAAATCTCCGGAGGCACCTCGAAAAAAAGTTGTTTTGCGGTGTACATCATAACTCGCAACAGAATCATTTGAAACAAAAAACTCAAAATGCATTTGTTAAAGGAGATGTTTCTCAAGGTAACCCTGGGAAGATTTTTTTTTTCGATTTTTTTCACAAGTTACAAAAAAATGCTTCAAAGTTTTGCTCTACTAATTCGCAACTCGTAAACTTGTATAGAAACCCGGCCTGGAGCAACGTACGCTCAAATACTCATAACTTCGTCAATTTTGCTCCGATCGACATGAGTTTTTGACACAATATTCTTCAGATATTATGCAATTATTAAAAAAAATTCAAAAATAAAATTTTAAATAATTTAACCCCCCCCCCCCCCCCCCAACCCGCCCTAATGAAACTTGGATCCATTTTTACACGCCTAAGACAAAGGAACAGATGAAATAGTGGACAGCACCAGACGAACGAGCCCCGTGGAAGCCGAAGACGGTGAAATCGGCCGGCAAGGCGACGAGATAACGTTTTTCTCGGATGCGAGCGGAATCATCTTCAATGATTACCCAGGAAAAGAACGAACGATAAATGGAAAATATTATGCGTCATTATTGGCCTAGCCGGGCAAAGAAATAGAAAAAAAAACGCCTCCCTTTGGCAAAGAAGAAAGTGCTCATTCATCAAGACTTGCACGCGTGCACTCCTGTGCTGTTGCAATGGCAAAATTGCACACATTGAAATTCGAATTGTTCCCGCACCCACCTTATTCGATGGATTCAGCCCCAAGTGATTCTTTCCTGTTTCCAAATATGAAAAAATAGGTTGCCGGAAAGAGATTTGAGTCTAACGAGAACGTCTTCACAGAAACAGAGGCCTATTTTAAAGAACTTCCAAAATCTTATTTTTTAGATAGTTTGAAACAATTAGAAAATCGCTGGACGAAATGTATCGAGTTACAAAGAGACCTTGCTTGAAAAATAAAAGTAAGCTAACCCGAAATAATGTGATTTTTCGTCTTTTTGTAAGAACTTATTGACCTGACCTTGTAATACGCCCAATTATATGTATAGTATCCGATACAGTATAGATTCGGCAGTCTGTACTATACTCAAACTATGAGACATTTGTTTGTTTATAATTGCTCCAGATTTTAAATTGCATCGGAGTCTAAGTAAACAAATTTGATCGTAAAATTACTTCTGGTTCTACTTCAAAGAATCGGTCCCCTCTCTCTAAAATCGGGAGTATCCGACTCGCAGCCCGGGGAGGTATTCGTATTCTGGAGAGTTAGGAAGGGACACAATCAAATATGGTAACTGTTGCGACCGCTCAACCGCATGCGGGCCCCAGGGTCTGGATTATTTGCGGGGGTGGCACCGTTTTATAGGATAACCTGCGTTAGGAGCTGCGTAAGTTCCCCTTTCCCTTTTCTCTAGGCTCACCCTCTATCTTTGTATTTATCTCTATCTCTCTCATACATGGAGAAAATTTGAACAGAGACCCGAATGCGCCCTGGGCCACCGCTCCTGAACACCCCAAAGCAAAGCAAAAGCAGATTACGCCGCAATCATCGCGCGACTCGAGACTACCAACCCCTCTTAATCCCCCCGCCCCCGTTATCTTCTTCGTTCCAACTGAATCCGATTGGTTTTCCTCTTTGCAAATATAGGTATTCTACTTGTGTCTCGGCACGGTTATCTGAGAAGCTCTGTTTAGAGGGTTGCGAAAATTTTCATAGGGGAGAGATTTTAAAGATGTGGAGTTTTTCTAAAGTTTAGCTTAGGATTTTCATTGTCTATTTTGAATACCAAGTAATTTGTGGGTTTATTCGTTGTTGTTATGGGGTGTTCTGAAAAAATGTTGCATTATTTATCAGCGGTTGGAGTTTTTAATACGACAGTGGAACAAATTTCGAAAAGTTTTGGGAAAATTGTAAGAAATATTTAAGAAACATATTTTGAAAATTTTTCCTGGTGGAATTGAGCATTTTTCCGCTTTCTTAGTTAAGTAAACTTTTGATAGTTAATATGGAATAAAAAGTCCAAATTTTTTTAGAGTGCTTAAAAAATTATTTTCTGAAAGAAACACAAGCAGACTTCGCAGGGGTGTTTGTATCCATAATGTGTCGCAGAATTTTATTCCCCTCGTTTATATGCAGCAAGCTGTACAAGTATTCCGCGAACGGGTGGAAGTAGACCAGAAAGAAGAGTCGTGATTGAAAAAAAAAAAAAAAGAAGAACAAGTTAGACTCCGTTGTGATCGAGATGAGGGAGGGGTTCGGGTTGCCGTCTTTTGTTTTTTACCTCTGAAACTCTGCATGGCGCTATGAGAAAAAACAATTCTGAATGCTGAATGCGTTTCTAGGTTTTCAATAATGCTGACACGGTGCTAACCTCCCTGTCTCAAACAAAAAATAAAGAATGGGAAATATGGATAGAGTGGACCTTGTGGCTCCTTTACTTTTATTTTCGATCAATGCTTTTTTCCGAAAAAAGGAAATTTCTAGCCTTAGTCTTTAAACTTTTGGACCGCTGGCAAATCATCGATTTTTATTTAATAAGAAAATTTTTTTTCAAGTCTTTGGAATTTGGTCGTTCTTTTTACTAGTTTTAAAGAGAGGTATATATATTCAGTCTGCCACAAATACTCACTGATCTGCGCCTCAGATACAGAAGTAAAACAATATAATGGCCGCCTGCTGGTGCATTTGCTGCTCAGGGACAGGGTAAACAGAGGGCATTATTGTCGATCTTTTTATCTCGTACACAGAATCTCTTTTTTTCTCGACTCTCTCTGTCTTTTTCTTCCTATCTCTTGGCATACGCACCGCTAGCGGGATATGAATCCTTTTATCGTTAACCAAGACAATACGAATCTCCTCTTGTCTTCTCGTCGTTTTCGTTTCTTGCATCAGACTTTGTTAGAAAAAGAAGAGATATTCTTCTGTGAAAAACCTGTAAACCGTAGATGCGCTTCAATAGGTCTTCGATATTTTGTATGCTTGTTTCGGCCTTTACTCCTTTTCCCTTGCTCCTCTGGAGAAGAAAAGAACTTTCAACTCTGGCGGCCCGCGACTTCAATTCCTTATAACACAACCATCATACAGATAAAACGTATCTAGGAATCTCCATTTTTTAAATTTCCCGGCGGCCCGGGATCTTTTGATAGTCTAAACACTCGGGCCGCCTCAGTTTCCTCAAAATCCTGATAAATTTTGCATTTTTTCTCTATTTCTGAAGAATTTTATTAAGACTAGCGTAATGAATTAATCCAAGAAAGAATGAATGCATGAATTAATCATAATAATAGACGCTTAAACATGATTGACCGTTCTTGGACTTGTCTATTTATGTCAAGGTGTGGGTGGCAGACTTTGTAATGCGCAGCACTTAAAGTTGTCATGGTGAGCTTAAGAGATCCTGGAAATTTAAAACGGAAGATAATTACTGTTGATAATCATCAGAGTAGTTTTAAGGAGATGATCTGGCCGTTTGTGTTTGATGATTTTGCGTTTGGGTAAGTCGTTTCAGTGTAAAAGAGATTATTTACGAGAGAAAGGTCCAGAGATTTTGTTTCCCTTTTTCTCTCGTTCTGGTTCTCTCCAGCGCATAGAAACTATATGCATTGGATTCGCAGGTCAGTGAGTTGTCGCATCGCTTCAGTCACTCTGTGTCACCAGGTCCGATTTATCTCGTTCGTCAATCTTTTCGCTGACCTCCCGCCAAGTCTCGGATTACCACCATCGTCGACATCGCCTCATATACCCAACATCACTCCACCCATATATTTCAACATTCGTACTCGGGTTGTCCTCGTCTTCCACTTTTAATTTATCCCCCTCGTCCCGATCTCGATCAACGGTGTTTAGATAAGATCGGCATTATTACGCCTCATTCTACAAGCTCTGAGGTCCTCCGACTTGTTCTCGGTATTATGAAACAGTTGAGATAACTTTTTTTTCTTGGGAAATGGAATATAAAGGTTTAAACGGACTCAAGTGAATCTTAAAACCCTATCAAATGATCTACAAAGTCAGTTTATTAAAAGAACATTGAATATTTAACTCGATTTCTTGGTGGCCTAGACAGTTATAAACTCAGAAATGTCAGGAAATGCGTTCAATCACGAAAAATATGAGTCTTTAGGCATATTTTCTGGCGGCCCGAGTGTTTGAACAGTTTTTAATAATCTAAAACCTAGTTTGGTATAAAGAATATCAATTTTTTATTCAAATTTACTGGCGGCCCGGGTAATTGATCTTCATAAAATCGACTTAACTACTTTATAAGTTGAAAACGATGCCTAATTTATCATATTTCATGGCATCACGAATTTTAAATATTTTCTATTTTTCTGAAACCATGTTTTATATAAACAAAAATAAGTTTCAAACAATATTTCCTGGTGATTAGGATAATCAGGGTTCATAAAATGAATACAGACACCAAAAAAGTTGAAGACGATACTTAGTTTTTCATATCTTTTAGCGGCCCCGATATTCAAACGCTCTTCAATTTTCTGAATCTTCATTTAATATCATAAATAACAATTGTTCATCAAGATTCCCTGGCGGCCCGGATACTTATATACCACAAAATCGCTTTAAACACAATATGAGTTGGAAACAATACCTTAATTTTCAAGTCTCCCAGCACTCCTGATACTTGAACACTGTATCATTTATAAAACACTTATTCATCAAGATTCGCTGGCGGCCCGGGTACCTACAGACTATAAAATCGATTTAAACACAAAATCAGATGGAAATAATACTTAACTTTTCAAATCTCCTGGCGGCCTGGACTTTTAAACCCTGTATCATTTATAAATCCCGCCATTCCATAAAAATAACAATTATTCAATAATGTTTCCTGGCGGCCTAGGTATTTTAGCATCCTAAAACCGACGTAAACACAAAATCTGTTGAAAACGATACCAAATTTTTTAAATGTCCTGGCGGCCCTCATATTTAAAGGTTCTCTAATTTTCTAAAACTCCGTTCAATATAAAGAATAGCTCTTGTTTATCAAGATTCCCTGGCGGCTCGGTACCTACAGACCATAAAATCGATTTGAACACAAGGTTAGATGGAAATAATACTTAACTTTTCAAATCTCCTGGCGGCCCAGATATTTAAACCCTGTATAATTTATAAAGCCCGCGTTTGCACAAAAGCAACAATTATTCAATAATGTTTCCTGGCGGCCTAGGTATTTTAGCATCCTAAAACCGACGTAAACACAAAATCAGTTGAAAACGATACCAAATTTTTTAAATGTCCTGGCGGCCCTCATATTTAAAGGTTCCGTAATTTTCTAAAACTCCGTTTAATATAAAGGATAGCTCTTGTTTATCAAGATTCCCTGGCGGCTTGGTACCTACAAACCATAAAATCGATTTGAACACAAGGTTAGATGGAAATAATACTTAACTTTCCAAATCTCCTGGCGGCCCAGATATTTAAACCCTGTATAATTTATAAAGCCCGCGTTTGCACAAAAACAACAATTATTCAATAATGTTTCCTGGCGGGCCAGGTACTGTAGCACCCTAAAACCGACTTAAACACGAAATCAGTTGAAAACGATACCAAATTTTTTAAATGTCCTGGCGGCCCTGATATTCGAAGGTTCTCTAATTTTCTAAAACTCCGTTTAATATAAAAAATAACACTTGTTCATCAAGATTCGCTGGCGGCCCGGGTATCTACAGACTATAAAATCGATTTAAACACAAGATCAGATAGAAATAATACTTAACTTTTCAAATCTCCTGGCGGCCCGGACTTTTAAACCCTGTATAATTTATAAAGCCCACTATTCCATAAAAATAACAATTATTTAATAATGTTTCCTGACGGCCCAGGGACTTTAGCACCCTAAAACCGACTTAAACACGAAATCAGTTGAAAACGATATCAAATTTTTTAAATGTCCTGGCGGCCCTGACATTCGAAGGTTCTCTAATTTTCTAAAACTCCGTTTAATATCAAAAATAACAATTGTTTATCAAGATTCCTTCATGTCCCGAGTACTTAATCACTATGCAATTAACTTTGACACGAGTTTACTTGAAAACATTGCTTAATTTGGCATATCGTCCAATGGCCCTGAAAATAAATGTTTTAGAAGTGTCTAAGTTAAAAAAATTTAATCCCTTGATATAGAATAATCTAATTTTCAATTTCGGTTGTTGTGGATAGAAAACAGAATGAAGGCAGAACATAATAGTTTATTGGTGTGTTGGGTATTTAAAGCCAGCAATTGCAACGACACAATACCTTTTCCACCCACCTACTTGCTCCCTCAACACAAATGGATGGGCATTTATCGGCAATCCGTTGGATGCAATCCTCATAATCCGCTTTGCACGCGATATTTCGCCAACGCCAAATCGCCAAAATGAAATCGCGAGGTAACATGCGAATACGCCTCTCACTTCAGCCAATGCGTAAAGCCGTGGTAAACTGCTCGGAACCGATGCAAAACAGCTATTTGCATGTATGCTTTTACATCCGGAAGTAATGGGAAAAACGTAATCAATTATTTTCCCCTTTTTCAAGGTATAAGTTTTCGTGTCTGCTAATTTATTACTAATTCACTTCGCAAACAAACATTGATTACATCTACTGCACAGAAGCCTTTCTTAATTTTGTAGTATCAACTTGGCGGCTCCACTTTTAATACATAGTTTTGTAGAAATTTCACCGGTGGCTCGATAGTTTAAACAATGGGGCCGCCAGCGAATTTCTAGCTCTGAAAAGCAATGAATAGTTTTATAAATTATTTAGACGCAACATGATAATTTAAAGCTTCGGGCCGCCACAATTTAAGTGAAAACCTTTAAAGTAAAGAGCGTGGGACGATCGGTGCTGACTTTATCGCAATTCCTGTTCCCGCGGGACTAATAAATGGCCCACGTAGGGTGACGGTGTCGGTGGTCCAGCAAATATCGAGGAAACAAAAAGAACTGGTGATTATGTGAACGAGAGGAAAAAGGAGAAGGGCAACCCTTGAGGGAAAGGGTAAGAAAAGACGCTTGGGGTCAGGGGTGACATCTGGCAACAGCTTTTCTGCAGTCAATCCGACCAAGTCATCTACGGGGGCAAAAGTTTCGCGCAGGGGTTGATTCCGCCCTTAACGCACGAACACACCGCCACTTTCCTATGCTCTGGCGTTTATAGGTATATATTCTCTGATCTCCTGTTGTTTTCCCTCGTTTGTTTCGCCTCCAGTGTCGAGATTAAGAAAATAGCGGGAGGCCCCCGTCGCGCTGTGGGAACCTACCCAAAACCTCTTTGACTTGATTGCCTACCACTTTTTTTTTACCTTTACACCAGTCGAAAATCAGAAAATATAGAACTTTTACCAAAAAAGTAGCAGCATTGAGATATAACGTGTTGGAAATCCTTGGGCCACCGATGAATTTGAAATATTAGGTTCTAAAGCAACTTTTTATGTCATTATTTTTGGTCGCTCAGTTAATTAACCCCTCGGGCCGCCAGTGAATTCGCAAAAGTAACTCTTTATTCAAGATCCTATAAATTATTTGAATTATGAAGGAGTTTTAGATACCGGGCCGCCGTAGTAATCGTAAAATTTAATTTCTATATCATTATTTATATATCTGTTTCATTATTTTTGGTGATTTACTTAATTAATCCATCGGGCCACCAGTGAATTTACAAAAGTAACTCTTAATTAAAGATTCTATCAACTTTTTTTGGACTTTGAAAACATTTTATACACCGGGCCGCCAAAAAGATTCCAAAATTCAATTCGTATTCCATTATTCTTATATTTATTTAAATATTTTTGGAAAAATAGTTAATTACCCCCTTGGGCCACCAGAGAATTTGCTAAAGTAACTTTTTATTAAAGATTCTATGAAATTTGTTTTCATTCTATTAACATTTTATATACCAGGCCAACGAAAAATTTGCAAAATTCAATTCGTATGCCATTATTCTTATATCTACTTCATTGTTTTTGGCGAAACAGTTAATTAACCCCTCGGGCCGCCAGTGAATTTGCAAAAGTAACTTTCTATTCAAGATCCTATAAAATTTATTTGAATTATGAAAGAGTTTTAGATACCGGGCCGCCGAAACGATCGCAAAATTTAAATTCATATATTATTATTTATTTATGTGTTCCATTATTTATGGTGACTCAATTAATCTCTCGGGCCGCTAGTGAATTCACAAAAGTAACTCTTTATTAAAGATTTAATCAACTTTTTTTGAATTTTAAAAGTATTTTAGATACCGGGCCGCCGCAAAATTTGCAAAATTTAATTCGTATGTTATTATTCTAATATATATTTCATTGTTTTTATCGGAACAGTTAATTAACCCCTCCGGCCGCCAGTGAATTTACAAAAGTAACTCTTTATTAAAGATTCTATAAATTTAATATTTTAAAAAATTTGAAAATCTTTCTGTGGAAAAAATGACGCTTTCGACTGCGCTGGGATTCGAGCCCAGGTCTTTCGATTGCCGGTCGACTGCTCTGACCACTGAGCTACACAGGCGTCCGACATCTCTTTCTCCACAGGAAGATCTCCTTATACCGCCTAGTGGCTCAGCCTTGCGGCTGTAAAATCATTTCAAATTAATTAGTTGAGTTTGAAATTTTTGTCACTGCCTACATTATCGGAGGATCACTAGTCGCGTGTCAGATAGGATACGTTGTCGACAGGTGTCCTCGTAGACAATTTCAAACTCTTATATCGCAAATAATGCAAATAAATTTAATATTTTAAAGAATTTGAAAATCTTTCTGTGGAAAAAATGACGCTTTCGACTGCGCTGGGATTCGAGCCCAGGTCTTTCGATTGCCGGTCGACTGCTCTGACCACTGAGCTACACAGGCGTCCGACATCTCTTTCTCCACAGGAAGATCTCCTTATACCGCCTAGTGGCTCAGCCTTGCGGCTGTAAAATCATTTCAAATTAATTAGTTGAGTTTGAAATTTTTGTCACTGCCTACATTATCGGAGGAACACTAGTCGCTAGGCAGTGACAAAAATTTCAAACTCAACTAATTAATTTGAAATTCTATAAATTTTTTGTATTTTCCGAAAGCATTTTAGATACCGGGCCGCCGAAATGATTACTAATTTTAGGTATTGGCATCGAAAATATTGATTTTTAAGAGCCCTGCTTTAAAGAATAAATCAAAATTCAATCCAGAAGGAAGTGGATATAGTTCGAGGTATTCTGTCAACAGTGATTGAAGACCTCCCGTAGTGTTTTGAGTACGTCAAACTCTTTGGACTCTCCGCAGGCGGCACCTGCTTGCAGAAAAGCTTTTGTACCTTTGGTTCAACTATTCTCCATTTTTTGACTGATATTTCAAGGAATATTACAATCGTCGGTTAGGTTAGGAGACAAGAGTAAAAAGCAACGCATTGCGTCACTGAGCATGTCGATATTATAGAGAGGGTTCGAGACAATGAGCTTCCTAGGCGAATTCTGAACCCTACATGCATTTACACTGGGCTTTGAGCTTAATTAATATCCTTCAAAAGGCAGGATTATCTCAATTTCACAAAGACGTTTCCTCTCTTTTTTATACAAGCAACTTTAATTCAATTAATTTTACACACTGAATTTTTAATCTCGATTTTACTCTTATTATATATTTTTTTCTTTTTTTAACAGAACTATTTTCGTAGTTTTCTTTTGGGATTTTAAAAAATTTAACATTTTTTAATTTGACTGAAAAAAATTCTCTGTATCTTGAAACATGACAGAGGCGTAATGCATAAAAGTTCTCACAGTGTTTGTAAAGCACCCTCAAGTATGGCTTACCACAAATTCAATAACGCTCCCAGACTTTTGTATAATATCATGTCTACATTTTCATAAATTCCTGGAAATTCCTTCGCTTTGTATAATCGTTTCGTTCAGAAGAACGAAGTTAGAAACCGCGGAAAATTGACTTGTGTGATCAAAATGAGATACAAATTAGATAAAGTTTTATAAATTAGTCGAGGTTAAAATCGTGGTGGCGAAAAAAATTTAATTTGTAGGGGAAAAATATGAATGCCTTTGATTAGAATTTTAATAATGTTTTAGATACCGGGACGCTGGAAAAATTACAAAATTTAATTCGTATATCATTATTCTAATATCTATTTCAAAATTTTTAGCGGAACAGTTAATTAACCCCTCGGGCCGCCAGTCAATTTGCAAAAGTAACTCTTTATTCAAGATCCTATAAAATTTATTTGAATTATGAAGGAATTTTAGATACCGGGCCGCCGCAGTAATCGCAAAATTTAATTTCTATATCATTATTTATATATGTGTTTCATTATTTTTAGTGATTTACTTTATTAATCCATCGGGCCGCCAGTGAAATTACAAAAGTAACTCTTTATTAAAAATTCTATAAACTTTTTTTGGACTTTGAAAGCATTTTAGACACTGGGCCGCCAAAAAGATTCAAAAATGAAATTCGTATATCATTACTCTAATATCTATTTCAAAATTTTTTGCGGAACAGTTAATTAACCCCTCGGGCCGCCAATGAATTCGCAAAAGTAACTCTTTATTCAAGATCCTATAAAATTTATTTGAATTATGAAGGAGTTTTAGATACCGGGCCGCCGTAGTAATCGTAAAATTTAATTTCTATATCATTATTTATATATCTGTTTCATTATTTTTGGTGATTTACTTTATTAACCCCTCGGGCCGCCAGTGAATTTGCAAAAGTAACTCTTTATTCAAGATCCTATAAAATTTATTTGAATTATGAAAGAGTTTTAGATACCCGGCCGCCGAAACGATCGCAAAATGTAATTCTTATATTATTATTTATATATATGTTCCATTATTTTTGGTAACTCAATTAATCTCTCGGGCCGCCAGTGAATTCACAAAACTAACTCTTTATTCAAGATCCTATAAAATTTATTTGAATTATGAAGGAGTTTTAGATACCGGGCCGCCGTAGTAATCGTAAAATTTAATTTCTATATCATTATTTATATATCTGTTTCATTATTTTTGGTGATTTACTTTATTAACCCCTCGGGCCGCCAGTGAATTTGCAAAAGTAACTATTTATTAGAGATACTATAAAATTTATTTGAATTCTGAAAGAGTTTTAGATACCCGGCCGCCGAAACGATCGCAAAATGTAATTCTTATATTATTATTTATATATATGTTCCATTATTTTTGGTAACTCAATTAATCTCTCGGGCCGCCAGTGAATTCACAAAAGTAACTCTTTATTCAAGATCCTATAAAATTTATTTGAATTATGAAGGAGTTTTAGATACCGGGCCGCCGTAGTAATCGTAAAATTTAATTTCTATATCATTATTTATATATCTGTTTCATTATTTTTGGTGATTTACTTTATTAACCCCTCGGGCCGCCAGTGAATTTGCAAAAGTAACTCTTTATTCAAGATCCTATAAAATTTATTTGAATTATGAAAGAGTTTTAGATACCCGGCCGCCGAAACGATCGCAAAATGTAATTCTTATATTATTATTTATATATATGTTCCATTATTTTTGGTAACTCAATTAATCTCTCGGGCCGCCAGTGAATTCGCAAAAGTAACTCTTTATTCAAGATCCTATAAAATTTATTTGAATTATGAAGGAGTTTTAGATACCGGGCCGCCGTAGTAATCGTAAAATTTAATTTCTATATCATTATTTATATATCTGTTTCATTATTTTTGGTGATTTACTTTATTAACCCCTCGGGCCGCCAGTGAATTTGCAAAAGTAACTCTTTATTCAAGATCCTATAAAATTTATTTGAATTATGAAAGAGTTTTAGATACCCGGCCGCCGAAACGATCGCAAAATGTAATTCTTATATTATTATTTATATATATGTTCCATTATTTTTGGTAACTCAATTAATCTCTCGGGCCGCCAGTGAATTCACAAAACTAACTCTTTATTCAAGATTCTATCAACTTCTTTTAGACTTTGGAAGCATTTTAGATACCGAGACGCTTAATATATTGCAAAATTTAATGCGTATGTCATTATTCTAATATCTCTCTTGTCCTTGACGGAACAGTTAATCAACCCCTCGGGCCACCAGAGAATTTGCAAAAGTAACTTTTTATTAGAGATTCTAAAAAATTTGTTTTCATTCTAATAATATTTTATATACCGGGCCACCGAAAAATTTGCAAAATTCAATTCGTACGCCATTATTCTTATATATATTTCAATATTTTTGTCGGAATAGTTAATCAACCTTTAGGACAAAAGTAACTCTATTCATTCAGACATACTTGAGGGTCCTTTACAAACACTGGGAGAACTTTTATGCATTACGCATCCGTGATGTTTTCAGATATAGAGGATTTTCTTCAGCCAAATTCAAAAATGTTACATTCTTTAAAATCCCAAAAGAAAACTACGAAAATAGTTCTGTTAAAAAAAGAAAAAAAAATGAATGCCTTTGATGATTTTGTGGCGGCCTTACTATTTTATTCATCCAAACATTGCAGAGTTATCCGTATTACTAAATTACCTAATTTTATCAGATTTTACAAGGAGTCCATTTTCTAACAATGTGGAACTTATGTTCTAAAGTATCTTGTTACACAATATCTTTTGAATTTATTTCTTTATGAGACCACAAACTATTCGCTTTATCTACAACCTTCCAACATCCTAGACTCAGAATCACTCAAAAGGAATACCGTTTCCTCCTAATAAGTACCCAAGCGTAACTTAATTTCGCCGTTTCAGGATTCTCAGGCCGTAATATGCACTTTATACATAATATGTATAATGCACCTGAAAATCACACATGTGTGCGCAACCAAGGTGCAAAATTACAATTATGCTTGAAAACATTGCGATAATGAATAGTTTAAGAGATAAAAAATTTTATTTTTCTAATTGGAGCCTACAACATGGACTTTTGTAATCGCCTAACTTAATGAATTCATCGAGCAACCATCGAGGTAGAAATGATTCTTCTCTTCACTTCTGTGTAAATTAAATTTTTTCCGGATCATATTTTTCAAGCCGATTTTTTCATTAGGAAGATTCTTTTTGCTGCTTTTAAGAAGATGAGACTGGATTAGTTGAAAAAAATTCATTTCTTGAGTATCTTGGCAATTTTAGCCTTCAGGCCGCCGTGAAATTGGGGTATGTATATTTTTTTGTTATTCTAAAAGTTGGGAAATTATTGAATGTATGTGTAGTTGGGCCGCCAGCAAATCACGAAAAATATTTATTATTCTTGATATTTACATATTCTGGGTTGATTCTTGAGTCTTTTATGTCCTCGGGCCGCCAACTAATCACGATAAATGATTAATTATTTTTTATTCTTAGAGTTTTTCAGTAGGATTTAAAACTTTTATGTATTCAGGCCGCTAGTGAATCGTGATAAATAATCATTATTTTCGATACTTAGATATTTCTAATCGATTTCTGAGTGTTTAAGTGCCCGGGCCGCCAACAAATCATGAAAAACTATAATTCTTCATCAACTTTCTCAGAATTTTAGTAGGATCCTAGACATTTAAGTACTCGGGCCGCCAGTAAATCGTGATAAATACTTATTATTCTCAATACTTAGACATTTCTGGCCGATTTCTTAGTGTTTAGTGCCAGGGCCGCCAACAAATCATGAAAAACTATAATTCTTCTTTTACTTTCTCGGCTTTTCAGTAGGATCCTGAACATTCAAGTATTCGGGCCACCAACTAATCCTGGCAAATCATCATTTTTCACTCGGTTTCTGAGTTTTTCAGCAGAATTATAAATATTTCAGTACCCGGGCCGCCAGTGAATCTTCATAAATAATCATTATTCTTGATATTTACAAAATTTTGGTTGATTTTTGAGTTTTTAAGTGCCTGGGCCGCCAGAAAATAATCACAAATCATCATTTTTCTCTCGGTTTCTGAGTCTTTCAAGATAATTCTAAACATTTAAGTAATCGGGCCGCCAGCATATCGTGGTAAATACTCATTATTCTCAATACTTAGATATTTTTAGTCGATACCTGAGTGTTTATGTGACGCCAATAAATCATAACAAATTAGAATTCTTCCAGTTTCTCACTTTTTTAGTAGGATCCTAAACATTTAATATCAGGGCCGCCAGCAAATCACGAAAAATCATCATTTTTCTCTCGGTTTCTGAATTTTTCTGCAGAATTATAGACATTCAAATACTCCGGCCACCAGGGAATCATGATAAATAATCATTTTTCTCGGTACTCAGACATTCCTGGTTGCTTTTTTATTGTTCCAAGTGCCTGGGCCGCCTACTAATAATGAAAAATTGTCATTTTTTTCTTAATTTGTGAGTTTTATAATAAATTTTAAATCATTTAACCACTCGGGCCGCCAAAAGTTGATTTCGAAAGAGCGTCTTTAGGACACTGGGAAGGCATTTCCGGAAAAATTAATATCTGAAATACCGTCTGCTCCACTCGATTGAGAACGAAAGAGGATGGGATTGGTTGGGGCCACCGACATAGATCTTGGAAATTCGGAAACTTTGTTTGGGAAAGTGGTTTCGCGATAAAGGGTGGAGCAAAGGAGGCTTGGAGATGGAAACCACGAGTCTGAGAACTCACTCGAAGTTTTGGCCGTTTGAAGAAGTTTTCTGAGTTTCGGCTGTTGATATATATATATACACCTGTAGGATGAAGGATGAGAAGAGAGAGAATTGGGGAATTGGTCAGTGTCGATTTAATTGATCCGTCTGCGCGCTTTTATCGCTTGACCAGATTTAATTACACTGGTTGATCGAACTGATTGGCCAACATGAAAACACTTCGGTGGAACAATCTCAGCTCTACTTGAAGAAAAAAAAATTAATTTTGCTCATTTATTTATTCCAATTTGTTAATAAGATAAGAGAACTCAGTAAGTTTCGTCAGTTCTGTAGCCATAGAATTTAGGGCTCATCACCAAAGGGTCTTGTAACTTGGTGAGGGGCAGAGGGATCTAGAGAACTTATGAAATAGTCCGCCCTCCTGCGGCGGGGGTGAGCTCGATATTAAATTTCTGGAATTTTGCGGTGAGCGGGTCTATATTCTCAGAGGTCTTGTAAAATGTCTAGGTCTATATTTCTATCTATATTTCTTACAATATTCAATTTCCAGAATGTAGAAAAATATTGATTTTAAATATAAATCTATTCATTCTATTTTTTAATATCGTTTTATTTTAAAAAGTTAAAAAATGTAAATTCCTATTTATAATTTTGGAAAAAAATGTTTGGGTGTGGGGATTCGAACTAAGACCTAAAAAGTGAAAATTTCCAGCAATGCCTTAACACCCATAACCAAAATCTATTTAAAAATGAGACACAATTTCTTTTTCATTTTAGGACAATTTATTAGTGCCATTATCTATTTTTACATACATTTACAACTTTTACAACGTTAATGTTTCTTTTGTACAATTTTTCTTACTTTTTTTTTATTAGATTAAAGTGTAACGATGTACCGTTGATCGTTGGGAGTTGGTACTTGATAGTTGGCAGTGTAGGCAGTGAAGGAAGATGTAAGCGGCACTGCATTTCCTGGACTGTCTAGTTGGTATTGAACTTGTGCGAGAGGTTGAATCTCAACACTGGGAGCAATTAGTTTTTCTGGTTTAGAAGATTGAACTGGTACAGGCGCTGACACTGAGACTTCGAGAGCTCCTGGAGCAATTTGTAATTTTTGGAGGGGAGCGTAAGAGTAGATTGGTCCACGGAGTGGTTCCACATTTTCGGCACGAATTTTTGCAAAGTACTTCATTGCTTCGACGTCTTCACGACTGACGTAACGGACGCGTTGGAGTCGTCCGTCAGGAAGTGCCACGAAGTACTGACCGGATTTTTGCTGCTGTTCGTCAACTTCTCCTTCTGACCCAAGCTCATTGACAGAGTTTACTGGCTCAGACTGTAAAAAACATTTCTATTAGCAAAAGGAAAAAATTTTCTCAAGACATTAGCTGTGCGTACTAAGGCATGAACTTAAGACCCGAGTGTGCAGGGTTCGAATCCCCGTTTCTGTCGATTTTTTTTTCTTCTGTTATTTAAATTGATTTCATTAAAAAAATTTCTTTTCAATTTGAAATAAAAATAGTATAAAATTCACTGAACGAATGCATTAGAACATAAAATTAAATATTAATATTTGAAGACTGAATAATTAGATTTCAATTTCCCAAGACATTATATCAGGCTCAAGAGATTTGAAGCGGGGCACGTGCCTTAACTGTGATCGAAAGTAAGCAATGCTTTGAATACTAAAATCCTAACAAGTTGATAATCAATGTACAAGAGTTAACAAGATTCGTCAATTTAAATTCTAAGATTATTTCGGTTCTTTCAAGTTCGTGCCTAGATATCAGGTCTTTTTAGAAACTAAAAGCTATATCTAACGCTATTGTGAAATCTTTAAATCGATTACGAAACAGACGCTAGACGAAATACAATCTTGTAAATGAATCTCTCCATTAACATCTTTCCGTGAACTAGCAAACTAGAGTGAAAAGATACCTGTGAAGGTTCTTGTTGACTTTTGGCTGACGCAAGACTCCATCGAAAAGAATACTAATTACTTGGATTAATTTTTTGAATTCAGATAACGCAAAAGACATAGAAACTCTAATTTACAAGTAAAAAAAAAAAAAAAACTTGAGTTATACATGAAAAATATAGGTGATTGGATTTTAAAAATCATTAATTAAAAATTACCTCAGATTCAGTAAGGCCTCTCACAGTAGTTGGTTCATCATTATCAGCAAAGTCTGAAATTTCAGTAGTGGTAAATTCTGGTACTCCGTAGGACGTTTGGGGAGTATTTGGTGGTCCGTATTGCTGTGTAGGATTTTGAGGCACATATTGCTTCTGGAGTGCTGGGCCACTTCTGAATTTTTGAGGGGCTCCGAATTGCCTCTGGGGGAACCCGAATTGCTGCTGAGGAGCTCCGAATTGGTTCTGAGGTGTTCCGAATTGGTTTTGAGGAGCTCCGAATTGGTTCTGAGGAGCCGCTGGTGGTACGAATTGATTTTGAGGCGACAAGGGTTGTCCGTATTGGTTCTGGGGCGCCGCCGGTGGGGTTCCGTATTGGTTCTGAGGTCCAGCTGGAGCTGGTACTGGTCCGTATTGGTTCTGAGGTATCGCTGGAGCTTGTGGTGGTCCGTATTGCTGTTTAGGGGGGCCATAGGTATTTTCAACTTGTTGTTTTTGCGGCAAATTAAATTCAGGACCGTCGGGTTTCCATCCGGATGGTGGGTAGGGGGCCGCATCTTCTTTTTGTTGAGCAAAATAGTATTGCTGGCGATATGCTGGTGGCTCGGCGGCGGCCAGGGCCACGAAGAGGATCGAAAGCAGGAATATCTGTATAAATAAAATTGATATTAATGACTAGTTATGAAAAATATTACTACATTAAATTTAATTATTTCTTATTTAAGAAATGCCACTAAGGATTTGTTAGTAAAATTCTGAGCTAATATTTTCACATTTATGATAAATCATGTAACAAAATTTTGCATACCTTCATCTTTTGCTATGGTTTTGCTTGTTGTCCTGAAGCTTACTGATATCAGAGGACCAGCGTCGGCTTTTATAAGCCTGGCGTTGTGCGCGCTTTGCATGTTTAAACGCCCCGACTAGCTTGATGGTCCGCGGATGACATTGGCCTCCTAAAACCAATGAATCGTCTTCGGCAGTCATTGTTGGCTCATCGTCGGGTCTCACTTTACCTTCGCTTTTGTGGACAATTGACCTTCTGCGAAAACCACAAACGTCGCCACGCAGACTTCCCCGAAAACTTGCTTTCTCTCCTATTTCATATGGAAAGTTTTTATTATTTTAATTTTGAAGTAGGTTGTGATGTTTTGAAATGGCTTTTTTTATTGGCCAGTGTGAAATCCGTTTTATATTAAAAAGTAATTTGCTAACGCAATTAATCGAGTACTCTTCGTTGCATTCAAAATCGATTCTTCCATTATAAAAAAGTTTGCTTTCCTCTTCGGTGATCAATCCGATTTTCTTCACAAATGAGTATAAATTCTTTTTCCAATAACGGAAGATCCTAGAAAAAGCGAAAGCATAAGGGAATTTAATTAAAACCCTCAAATCGACTTTTTGTCATTTTATATCCGGGAATTATTAATTCTTCTTTTTTCATTTGTTTTTCTATACAAATTCCCTGTTTTTATTATAACTAATTTCATATTTTTGTTTATTTTATTTTTAAACACCTGGGAAAATGCATCAGATGTTGATTAGTATTCTGGAGAGAAAGTGAAGTGTACTATGGATTATGTTGTTTCATTTTAGCTCCGGGAGTCATAAGCATGAAAACTGTGTTTGAGTATCTCCGAACTCGATTTGTATTCAATTTACAATTCGTGATGCGTGCCATTGTTCTTGGTGCGTGACGATTCACGCTTAATAAATTCCTCACTTGGACTCAATCTGACCAGCATCCCAAAAAAAGAGACGTTTTTTCAATCGTTCCCTGCAAGATTGAGGTCAATTCGAACAATATTAAAATTTTAAAATATTGCAATTAGATAGTTTACTTTAAATGCTTGTTTTTATTATTATTATTATTATTATTATTATTATTATTATTATTATTATTATATATTTTTATGTTTTATTTTTTTTTAATAGAGGTACAAAAGTGTTTGATATTGAACAATTTTGGTTTGGAAAAATCGCCGCGAATGTTGGATTCGCTTGATGAATCCTGATATGATCCGATAGGAGAAAAGCGATAGATATAGAGTAGTGGAAGGGGTGAGGCGTAGAGTGGGGGAAGGCTTCGCCAAAGCAAATTATTCACACTCAAATGACTCCATTTCAATATCGGGCAGAGACCAGGACAAAAGAAGGGTGAGATGTCTGTCTCCCTTCTGGGTTTGCATTTGCTATGTTGGCAGTGCCCAGTCCTACCTCTGTCTGCAGCCTGCAGCATAACTTTCTCTCTCTTTCTCTTTCTTCCTCTCTCAACCACTTTCTCTATATCTCTATCCCTCTATGTTCTGATACTAGCATACAAAAATTTTTCTCTCTCTTTGCAGTGACAAAACTGTTTAAGATTCACTACTAATAGTCAAATTCATCCCAGTATTTTCCTTATATTTTTATCAAGAAAGATTTAAAAAATTTTCATCTCTAATTTTTTTTTTTAAGATTTTGACGACCACAGGCTTAATCTTTATTAGTCTAGATGAATTTCTTGTTTTGAAACTTGAATAATAGATTTATTTGGAGCTTGGGAGGTCGAATACCTGTGCTGGTTTGTAGTTCGAAGACTTGTAATTGAATATATTTAAGCACGGCTGCAGGGGGGGGGGGGGGGGGCGGTTGTGCGGATTCACGGCTTATGAAGACCCCCCGCTGGATGGCGTCTGTTAGTAAACCGGATTAATCGTCTATAAAGGGAGAATCCCATCCCGGGTGTGTTTACTCGCAATCAGTCTTGGGAATTCGGATAAAAAAACCAACTTTGTGTCTTTAATTATAAGTGGGAAAATTGATTAGGAGATCATAGTAGCAGATTTTTAAAATGACAATGAATCTATTGCCTTGGATCAAAATTGGGTGTGGAAATAAGAAGTTTGATTGCTTAAATTTGTTTAGTCATTTTAAGGTTACCCCTAAATAAATTCGAAATCTAAACGTTCCTCGGTTTCTAGACTGCTGAGTATGGAGTGGCCCCCTGGGAGTTCGTAACCGAGCCAAAACTGTTTGGCAACCAGTTGCACACTCCCAGAAGGCTCGTTTTGTAAGCTGTAAACGAATTAGGGAGTTGGTGCTGAGAGTAGTTTCGAAACCACCCTTTGACCCACACCTCATTCATGGCCACATTTGCAACGACACTCTTCGAATGTCATTAGCTCTCTATTAGGCTTGTGATTTAATTGAGGTAATGAAACTCTTGCAGCGGAAGTCTATTTGTCAATAGCACAATCCATACTAGTAATTTGGAAAATTTTAAATTTTAAAAACTGAAAATATAATCATAACATGTGTTTCTTTTAGATAAATACCATCTGTGATTTGTATGTCGAAGCAAAAAATAATATGACGACATGTAAACTAATCGGAATTATGAACAAATAAAAAGATTTAATTCAAATTTCGCGCCAAAATCCGTCAAAAAATTGACGTCATCGATAGGGATGTGAAGTCTGGAACAGTTCAATGAAACATTTCAATGAAATGAAAACTTCAGTGGAACTTTTCACATTGCTGGGAACTTTTCATTTTGTATTAATAAGTTGCTTCCACCAATCAGGTAATGTTCCTTTTGATTCTAGCCTACGATTGGTTCTTTCCAAACGATTTTTCAAATTTGGTTTCGTTACAATGGCTAAGTAGGTAATACAAGACTTTTGAATAATTGTTCATGTTTTGTGTTTGGTGTACTTATATTTTTCTAACCTCAAATTTTTTAAAAATCCGAAACGATTTCTTAACGTTTGTGTATAATGCATAAATTAATTCCAAAATTTTTATGCATATTTATTTTATGTTTCCACAACTTGTCTCAAAAGAAGCACAAAAAATTGAATTTGAAAAGAAATATTCATTTTCTTTGACACTCGTTTTTTAATTTTGTTTTTAATGTATTTTCATAGAGTAAAAAATAATGTCATTTTAAAATTCAGGCTTGTAAAATAGAAAAAGTACGTAAGGTGAGAACTTTTTAACTTTTCAAACTTTTTATGAAATGTTTCAAGAATTTGGAAAAGTTACAAGTTTTTATTTCACAAAAATAAATTTCATGAAAAGTGACATCCCTAATGATCGATAGTTTTGGACGACTAGAGTTCTTAAATTCTCGAGAATTCATATTCCAGTAATATAATCAAAAATATTACAGAATATGAAGAGAATTTATGGTTTAGATACTTATTTATCAATATTCATAATATGTAAATATAGAAGAACCTAAGAATAATTTTACAGTCAGTATATTGAAATTATATATACTGTTGAAATTTGAGGTTAGATTCATTTTGAATTTAATACATTGAATAGTAAAAATCTTGAACTAATATATTTAAATTTATATTATTTCTATAATTATAGACTATATAGAAAATTCTTTATGATAATAATATAATGAATCTAATGTAAATATAATAATTACATTCAATTATATATTCATCTGTCAAAATTCAAATTTATAAGGAACAAAACAGTTTTTATTCTTTCTTGCATTTCCCGGGGTTGCAAATTATAATTATAATTTAACCATTATAATTATAATTCAAGAAATAAATTCGTTCATCAACTCCCAATGATGTGAAATAATTCCAAACCAGGCACTTTGGTATTGTAATATTTAAATGACTTAAATAACTAAATCAAAAATGAAAGGAGAACGTGAAAACATATATTTCAATAGAAAACAAAAGCAAAGTTGCAAGCAGCAACCGGCCAACTAAAACGCTCGAGCTTTGAGAGCGCACTTTGAGGTTAAGTCTAAATTATTTTTCAAATTCTGCAGAGGTACGTTTACTATAAAACCAGGAATCGATTAAAATATTAAAAAATCATTTCACATTGCAGTATAAATTCATTTTTATTATTTAATAGGTTTAACAAGCCAAAATAACAAAATTCTCATAAATTTTGAAAGTAGCCTGTCGAAAGTATCGGATAGGAATCCATTCCGATATCTGTATCCGAGCCAATGCGAATCATTTCGAACCAATCCGAAAACCGTTTTGTATCTCGTTTGATGAAAAACGGTAAAAAATCAATTCGATTTAATCCGAGGCAACTATCCGAATGAATTCGGACCAATTCGATACCAAGTTTTCAATCCGAATGAATCCGAGCATAATGAAGCATAAATAAAATGCACATACAAAGTTGCGCACAGCAATCAGCCAACTGAAACGGTCGAGCTTCGGGAGCGCACTTTGAGGTTAAATCGAGATTATTTTTTAAATTCTGCAGAGAGATGTTTACTATATAACCAGGATATGAGTAAAATATTAAAAGACCATCCCGTATTACAGTATTAATTCATTACGATTGTTTAACATGTTTAACAAACCAAAATAACAAAATCCTCATAACTTCAAAAAGAATTTATAATCTAGGTCATTTTGTTAGGTTATCGGCATACAATACATGAGCATAAAACGGCCCCCGGAATCTCTGGAGTTGAAAATGTCACAGATGTTGACCGTTGGCCACCGTGGCGCTGGCTGTTCATGAGGCCGACCTTATACAGATTAGCATTATAGAACATTGAAATTTAACGTTTTTTGTGAAAAATTGGTGTCTGAAGTGCTTTTGTGTGCTTTTTAGGTAAATTGGAATGGTTTTAACAGTCGCTGATATAAAAATTTAAGTGAAAATGCGGAAATTTGTTGCTATAGGTTGCAAAACAGGCTACACGTAATGCTCTGAAAAAGTGCATTGTTTTGGGGTTTATTTATCATGAGCGCCTTTAACTTATTAAAATTTAATCTATACTAAATTTAAAACGCTTTGAATAAAAAAATCAACAAAGCTGACTGACTGAACTTAAGGTATTATAGATAGGGATGGGCGATCTTCAAAAAAAAGAATTGATTTTGAAATTATTGATTCAATTTGATCGATTAAGCGGTTAAAAAGATCGATTTTTGAATCGATCTTCAAAAATCGATACCTTTTTCTGAAAATGATAAATTTCTGTAAAATAACCTTTTTTTAAAATGTTTTATAACAATTGGAGATATAATTGTTACTTGCATATTTTGTGAATTTAAATTATCAAAATAAAAAAGTGTTTATATCAATAAAAAAGGAAATTCGGCTTAAAAAACACACTATATTTGCGAATCAGGAACGTTTTTTATTTTTTTAAATTGCACAATTTCTAAAGCAATGCGTATTATTAGTGATAAAGTTTCTGACATAAAAATGAAGTATTACTACAAAGTTTATAATATTAATATACTTTGAACTTTGCATATCACTTAAAGTATTATTTATGATAAAATTTCTGGCATAAATATGAAGTATTACTATAAAGTTTATAATATTAATATACTTTGAACTTTGCATATCACTTAAAGTATTATTTATGATAAAATTTCTGGGATAAATATGAAGTATTATTATAAAGTTTATAATATTAATATACTTTGTATATCACATTAAGGATATTCTCGTGGTCGACCCCTTGATCTCACTTTTAAACTAAAAAACAGTTTATAGAACAGTTTATAGAAATAGGAAACAGGAAAAAAAGAAAGGAGAATCGTTCGTAAAGATCGAAAAAATATCAATCCAACCGATTAATCGAGTAAAAAATTCCGTAGATTCCGTAGAATCGAATCGAGATCGCCCATCCCTAATTATAGATAAAATACACATAATAAATTATGTGCATGTGAGATCTAAATATCCATTATATTATTATGAAATATAGTATATTATGTTGATTATTATTTATTACAAACATCTTTGTTCTTAGTGTTTTCAAATACTTATAAAGGAATTTTATAAATTCTTTATATTTGTTACTTTTTCAAATGTACGTTCATTCCTTATGTGAAAGTTTTGTTCATAAAAATGTAATTTTTTCAATTACTGAGAAGTTTTAAAATATAAAATACAAAATGTCCTATAATAAAATCTAATTTTTCTAACAAAATCAAAATGATATAATTAATACCCGTATTATAATTCAATTTGATGGAATTTCAATAGCCAATTTTTCTATTATAATATGTAAGACTGATATAATATCAGTAATATTGATAATATTAATAAATATTGTATTTTTATTTAATAATCACAATGTAAATATTAATGTTAAAACGAAGATAACAGAACTTTGATTTCAATTTCCAGCCAGAATTACAAAGACAATTTTCGCCCAAATTTCAAGCATATTACCCTTTATATCAGTAAAAATTGCTTTAAATAATATTTAAAACTTTCTAGTTTAATGTGTAGTAAAAAGAAATATGATCAAGTAGTTTTTATCCCCAAAAATTTAATTTTTATGCATTTTTCCCATGCATTTAAATGAATTCAGGCCTCATGAACAATCAGCGCCCCTAGCGGCCACGGTCAATTCTTGTGACATTTTCGTTTCGCGGATTACGTGCATTCTGGCTAAGATGCAGGGGGCTGGCATAAAACTACAAAATAACCTAGATTCTAACTCAACTTTCACTTTAATAAACTATGAATATTGTTGATATTTTTTTCTTCGGAAATGTATCAAAATGAATCTTATTTTACAATTTCTGCAATAAAGAAGCATTTATCGTAAAAATGTAATTGGTGCAAAAGGATTTTAATATGCGAAATGAAATAAATCAAATAATAAAATTGACTAACTTTGACCTACTTTTATATTTATATATTTTGCATAATAAAACGTATTTCTACAAATAACATTTTTTCATTAAATGCTTTTTTTTTACAAAAATTTGAAAAATAAGATCATTTCTTATACATTTATAATGGAAGCAATACCAACAGTGTTGCGTGAAGTTATCTTTTTATGATAGTGTAAATGTCTAATTATGGTTCCAATTTTGGCGCGCTTTTCAAATCGCAGGGTTTTTTTTCTTATAAATCACAAAAAACGTATTCTCTGTACTATGAACATACCAAAACTGATAGTGGGTGCAGATGGGTACCTTTAGTCAATGTTTGTGCGTTTAACCAACCATGCAACGGCACGGAGTTTGCTCGAGATATTAACACACGTCGAAGTTCGACCCTCCGCCACTCGTTTAATCACTTTCCACCGCGTTTCTGTTTCCTCCACCCCACAATTCCGTAGAGCTAAAGTCTCAAATACGAGGTGTCCTGCAAATAAGGATACCCTACAAATTTCAACATTTCAGGCCCTTCGAAATTTGATTTCTGATTAGAATTAAATTATTCATTCCGAATATCAATAAGTATTCCAAGATTCGTTCCTTTCACATTTTTTACGTCACCTGAGTTTTATGACTCGTAAAGCGCAAATTACGTGCATTGCTTACTTATAAACTTGATTTCAAGATTTATCCTATTGTAAATTGTGAAAAACAAAGAATTGAATATTCCCAATAAAAAAGAAAGTTTATATTTCAAATTGAGGTCCTATTCAAATGAAATTTTTTTTAGATTACCTTCCATTCGAACGACTTTGAAAACCTTGGAAAATTTAGCTTCACCAAATTACAATTTTCACTATTCTAAATTTTAAAATCTCTGGGTTAGTTTCAAATTTAACGACTCCAATAATCCTGGCAAAAATTTCGGATTAGAATTCAAACCGATAGAATCGGCTATTCTGAATCATTTCGGAACCTGTTTCCGAACCATTCCGAACCAATACGAAAAATGTTTTGTATCTGGTTTGATGAAAAATGGTCAAAAATCAATCCGACTTGATATTATTTGTTCAGCTTCAATCCGATGCATCAATCCGAATACATACGATCTAAGATTTCAATCCGAATCATTCCAAACTCGGATTCTTTCGAATTGATTCAGAAACAGATTTTGGAATGACTCGGAATAGCTCCGATTCGCCGTATTGGGTCTTCCGAATTTATTTTTCACGCACTAACTCTGTTACGTAACTAATGAACAATTCACACTGAAGCTTTAAAAATTAAAAAGATATACAAAAATAGCCCTAACGAATGTTTTGGATCGAAATTCAATCCAAGCGAATTAGTACAATTCCGAGCCATTCCGGCGTTTGTTTTCGAATCATTCCGAACCAATCCGAAAAACGATTTATTTTTCGCTTGATGAAAAACAGTCAAAAATCAAACCGGCTTAATCCGATTCATTCATCTTCAATTCGAATGAATCTGAACCAAGTATTCAATCCGACTCAATCCGAGCTCGGATTAATTTTAGATTAATAACTTGTTTCGGATTGGTTTGGATTCATTCTGATTGAAGCGAAATGAATCGAATTGAGTCGGATTAATTTTTGGCCGTTCCTCACCAAACGATATGCAAAACTATTTTCGTACTTTTTCGCCATTATTCCAAATGGTTCAGAAACAGATTTTGGAATGACTCTGAATAGCTCCAATTCGCTCGAATTGAATTCGGATCCGAAACTATCGCCAGCTAACCTTTCTGAACTGAGTATTGCGCTGATCGTATCACTTTTAGGAATTTGGTCCACCGTATTGGGTTTTCCATATTTATTTTGCACGCATTTACTCTGTTATTTAACTAATTAAATGTATTTACTTTTTCACGACTTAATTAGGATGAAGATAATTAGTAATTTCAGGGTGACCGTTTTCATCGACGAAAATAATTCCCGGTCATTTCCCGGTCATCGAAAATTTTTTCCCGGTCATTAAAAAAATAGTTTCCAATTAATAACAGTTAATACAATGGGGTTTTAGAGTTTTAAAATATTTTTACTTCAATATTCTGAAATGAAATTTCTCCTGGTATTCCGAAATCACGAAATCATACGAAATGAACAATTGTTTAGTAATTGTTAAAATAAGGCGGGAATTTCGAAATGCATAATATAACATATAAGTAAATCACTTTATGTAACACATTTAAAACAAATTGAAATCGTTTTTTATTAAAAAATTTAAAAAAATTCCCGGTTAACAAAAAAATTTCCGGTCATTTCCCGGTTTCCCGGTCAAGCGGCCACCCTGAATTCACACTGAAGCTTTAAAAATTAAAAAGACGTACAAAAATAGCCCTAACGAATGTTTTAGATCGAAATCAATTCCGAACCAATCCGAAAAACGTTTCACTTCTCGCTTTATGAAAAACGGTCAAAAGTCAACTCGACTTAATCCGATCCATTCAGCTTCAATCCGAATCAATCTGAACCAAGTATTTAATCCGAGCTTGGGTCAATTTCGGATTAATAACGTGTTTCGGATTGGTTTGGATTCATTCGGATTGAAGCAGAATGAATCGAATTGAGCCAGATTAATTTTTGGCCGTTCCTCATCAAACGAGATACAAAACTATTTTCCAACTTGTTTGCAATTATTCCAAATGGTTCGGAAACTTAGTCGTTAAGTAGGAATTCTAAAAGAAGCACCTTCAGCTTAATTAACTTTTTGAATTACACAAACTCAACGTAAGATTCTTTACCACAGCCTGTATATATCCTTTAATCCGGAAGTTTTATCATTGAAATATTTAATATTTTGAAATAAGAAAGGCGTCATCACGTGACTAATGTGGTGCATACCCTTAATTACCCATTCTTATTATGGTCTTTCAACGCCCTTAATTAATATGAAACACAGAAACAATTAACTTGTATAACAAAGTCTTTAACTCCCTTTCTTACTTGAATACTTGTTTTCATAAATACCCGGATCAAAGTCGATCTTGGTCTCTGAAACTATATCGCGAAGTGGTACACGCACTTGTTCTTGGCGTACGACCTCGACAAGCGAATCGAAAAGGAAACTTTGCCACGTGAACCGAGCTTACTCGTGCTTTAAGTCGAGAAAGGTGGTTTGGGGTTGAAGGGAGGGTGGAAGTCTCGGTTAAACTTGCAAAAGTACATCGCGACCCAAGAGGACGGAAATAATCGCGCGAGCTCACAGTTGCAAGTCCGCCCGTAGCGCGAACGTCGTTATTTAGTGGGTGGCAAAACTTCTACTTCGAGCTTACTAAATTCTCCAAGCAAAGGCAAACTAGTTAACCGCTTCAAACAACACTTTTACAAGTATCACAAAAATACCCCATTTCCTGTAACTAATTCGATAAAGGTGATCATTGTGACTGTTGAAGATTCCTACTCACCGACATTGATTACCTTTTAATGGTTCTGTTCTGTACTTGAGTGGTTTAAATCCATGCTTAATTCAAGAAGTCACTTTTGTCTATTAACTCTGAAACTCGAAATTTAGATGCGAAAAAGTCAGCTAGTTTTCAATTTCTGGGAATTAGACGCAGCATCATAGAGAATAATAAGAATTCCGTTAAGGCCATGTCTTACTTATCCGATCCCTACCTTACCGATACTTTTTTCTCTGCCCTTCGCGTTTCCACATTAATTGAGATACCATGTTATAACTTTGAGTATTTAAGTAAAAAGAAGTAAAGAAGATCTATCTGGTCCAAAATTCTTATAATTATAAAAAGAAATTTGTTTGGAAAATTTTTTTATCCATAATTGTAAATATTTAGGTGGAGATAAACGTTCTTCAATGCTTTTTACTTGATTACTCAAAGTTTTAACTCGATATATCAATTAATGTGTAAATGCGAAGGGTGAAAAAAAGTGTCGGTAAGGTAGGAATCGGATAAGTAAGACATGTCCTTAATTTCCATTTTAGATGACAGGGATTGCTTCTAGAAAAAATGGAAATTAAATTCTAGGAAATCTTTCTTGCCTCAAAATGTGTAGTTTGTACATTCAAAGAAACAATAAAAATGTTCCAAAATTAGCAAGGAATCAAACCATTGTAGCATAGAATAGAACCATTCAATGTTTATCGACGTCGGTAATGTTCATGATTTAAGAATTTAAAATTTTTTTGTGGGAGAAGAGAAGCTGTCGATTTATTGTCAACGAATCTCAAGATTCGATAAAATACAGTAAAGACTGATTGAAACACTAAAGAAACATATGGTTTCGGAATTACTGCCGACAAATCTTGGAAGAAGGTCCTGTACTTTATGATTCGTGAACACAGCAGGCAAACGGCAGCGGCAGAATTTGATTGAATTGTGCATAAGAAGATTTGCTGCGGAGTTCGTTGGAGCGTTTGTTGGCAAAGAGGATTGAGGGTGGATTGAATCTGTGGAATGGAACCGGGCATGGGACGAACGATGGAAAATAAAATGAAGTGATGACAGAGTAGAAAAGAGAAACGAAGACGGAAGTTAGAATGATGTTGACGTAGACCGTAGCGGAGGGAGTTGCAAATGAATCGCGTAATAACCCCTATAGCTTCTGAGAGCTGCTTATGTATCAGTACGGCTCGTTGCTTCCTTGCTAATGGAGTTTATACTATTTCTACCGATTTCCATCTCTTGGTTCTGTCCCTAATTGTAACTTTTTTATCATCCCATACTCTTCAGAAAAAAATTAAGCTTTCTGTACCAAAATATATGACGATGAATCCAATATACAATATTTAACCCTGGCGAAAATTTCGAATTGGAATGCAATTCGAGCGAATCCGAAATATTCCAAAATCTGGTTCCGAACCAATCCGAAAAACGTCCCGAATTTTGTCCGATTGTAATTTGGTTAAAAATCAATCCGACTCAATTCCAATGTATAAGAACTAAAATTAAAATCTCGTATTAAACCGGAATGAGATGGATTGATTTTTAACCGATTTGCATCAAAAACATTTTTTAAATTGATTTATAAACGGTTTTCGGAATGACTCGGATTGAATTCTTTTCATAATCTTGCACCATCCTGGTGAAAGTTTCGGATTGGAATTCAGTTACAGCGAATCAGAACTATTCCAAAAACTGTTTTCGAAACAATCCAAAAAACGTTTTGTATCTTGTTTGATGAAAACAGATCGAAATTTAACTTGACTTAATTTAATTTACTCTGCATGAATCCGAATGAATACGGACCAAGTTTTCAATCCGAATAAATCCCAGCTCGGAATAATTCGGATTGAAAATTCGATTTGGATCAATCCGATCTCGGATTGAAAACTTCGTTCGTATTTATTCAGATTGATGCATAAAATTGAAGCGGAATAAATCTGATTTACGGATTTTACGGATTTGTCCAGAAACAGATTTCGGAATGACTCGAATTTTTTTCTTCCTGAATCTCTCGCGACCATGGTGAAATTTTCGGATGGGAGTTCAATTCGAACCAATCAGTGCTATTCCAAGCCATCCTGAGATCTGTTTCCGAACGAATCCGAAAAATTTTTTGTATCTCGTTTGATACAATTTGATCAAAATCCAATTTACTCTTCATCAATCCGAATAAATCCGAACCAAGTTTTCAATCTGATGAATCCCAGGTCGGAATGGTCGGATTGAAAATCCGGTTTGGATCAATCCAAGCTAGGATTAGAAACTTCGTTCGTATTCATTTGGATTGATGCATGAGATTGAAGCGGAATAAGTCGGATTTATTTTTGATCGTATTTATCAAACTAAATACAAAACGTTTTACGGATTGATCCGGAAACAGATTTCAGCATGTTTCGGGATATCTGATTCACTCGAATTTGTTTTTCTGTAGACCTGCTATATAATTCTCCTGAAAATTTGATTATAAAAAATGTATCTGTTTAAAAACAATCAGATTCTTTATAATTTTGATTATTTGTATTATAATTACTCGACTAAATCAGGTAATAGTGAGAGGTTTTTATTCATGTTGGCGTCATTTATCCCCATTCCTGTTTCCCTACGTTCCACTTCCCTTCTTGGTTTTCTTCCTCTCCCTCTACCTCTACTTTTCCTCTTTTCTATTCTCTGAATGGCCGTTACTAACGCATCATGGCCGCCCATTGTCGGTGTCTGGCTCTCTAGTCGAGTTAAAAATGATAATCGCGAGGGGTGCGAGGTGTCACGGTGGAACAGCCCCATAATGCAGTGTGATCCACCTATGGTGTTGGCTCGATCACTAGATATGGATAGCCATGCGAATCGTCAACACCGAGGGGCAGGAGGTGCTTCGTATGCCTCGACAGGCCCCCCAGTAAAACACATTGTCATTATTATTATGAGACATTAGCGACCCTAATAATGGCGGATCGTTTTGTACCAGTGGTTTGAAAGTTTTCGCATTTCATTGGTAACCCTGACTCCTGGTGTGAATACTCTACCAACCTGAGTCCTCCAGATTTTGTAACATCTGTATCATTGGGCTTTGTTCAATTCGACATAAGTACATCTGGCTAGAGAAACTGTAAAGCATTTTGACATGCTTTTTCGTTCTGCTTCTATTATTCAACTACTCTCTATTAGTTGCTTCAAAAAACTATGTAGACATTTCATTTTGACTCTGAAAGGGCCCTAGACAGTTTTCCATAATTCTATTTATACCGTGTGATAAGGTTTTCTAGCCGCCTCTTATCTATTTAGCTCTTGTCCAGAGGCTAGATAGTTTTCCGGAATTGAATAAATTTCTCTTTACAAATTGGACAGTCTACACAGGCTCTATCCAGTAAATAGTCATTGCCCAGTTTTACAAGGTTACAAATTTCTTTATCAAATGCTTATAAATGTGTCTAAATTCTACCTAGATTGCCTGGTTAACGTTCTATTAGTTTTTTCAAAGAAAACAAAATAGACATTTGATTTTGACTATGAAAAGGACCTGGACAGTTTTCCATGATTCTATTTATACTGTGTGGTAAAGTTTTCTAGCTGTCTCTTGTCAATTTATCCCTTGTCCAGAGGCTAGCTAGTTTTCCGAAAATTAATAAATTTCTCTTTGCAAATTGGACAGTCTACACAGGCTCTATCCAGAGACAAGTCAATGCCCACTTTTACAAGATTACAAATTTCTTTATCAAAGGCCTATAAATGTGTCTAAATTCTACCTAGATTGCCTGGTTAACGTTCTATTAGTTTTTTCAAAGAAAACAATATAGACATTTGATTTTGACTATGAAAAGGACCTGGACAGTTTTCCATGATTCTATTTATACTGTGTGGTAAAGTTTTCTATCCGTCTCTTGTCTATTTAGCACCTGTCCAGAGGCTAGCTAGTTTTCCGGAATTGAATAAATTTCTCTTTGCAAATTGGACAGTCTACACAGGCTCTATCCAGAGACAAGTCAATGCCCACTTTTACAAGATTACAAATTTCTTTATCAAAGGCCTATAAATGTGTCTAAATTCTACCTAGATCGTCTGGCTAACGTTCTATTAGTTTTTTCAAAGAAAACAATATAGACATTTGATTTTGACTATGAAAAGGACCTGGACAGTTTTCCATAATTCTATTTATACCGTGTGGTAAGGCTTTCTAACCGTCTCTTGTCTATTTAGCCCTTGTCCAGAGGCTAGATAGTTTTCCGGAATTGAATAAATTTCTCTTTACAAATTGGACAGTCTACACAGGCTCTATCCAGTAAATAGTCATTGCCCAGTTTTACAAGGTTACAAATTTCTTTATCAAATGCTTATAAATGTGTCTAAATTCTACCTAGATTAGCTAACGTTCCAGCTTTGAATAAACCGAGTAAATTTGTTAAGTTCTCTTAGTTAGGTTCTACCTAGAACTTCTAGTCAGTCTGAAACGAAATTGCCCTCCGGGCGCCTGTTTTTTTCAAACAGCTACTTCATTGAGACAATAATTGTTCAGTATATTAACCCAGAGGCCTGGGCAATTTTCTCTAGACTAGATTTCCTAGATAGGGCCTCACCAGAAGCCAACCTTGAACAGCATTTCTACACGGAAAGGTTAGCAGATTTTCACAACTCAACAATTGCTTTCAATGTATGTGCACTTTTCTAGTTGACTTGTCTTGAAAAGTCACCGATCCTCGAGTAAACGTTCGATGAAAAAAATAATGAGGACGCTTGGAACAATATCCACTTGATCGGTGCCACTTTCGGGCAAGCGAGAACCGCAGCTCACTTCCGTTAGAGACTTGAGTTGTACAATAGCAGGGCAGTTGTTCCCTTTCGGGTATTTAAGGTACACTGTAATTCTTTCTGCACTATTCAGTAAGAGTTGAAGCATTGTTTCGCTTTTGATCTGATCCAGTCGATTTAAAATATGTCCGTGAAAACGGCAGTTGACTCAGGAGGTCAGAGGGCGCGTGGATTAAATAAGGCACGCGAATTCCAAGAGGCTTATTGTCTCTTTTTGAAAACAAGATTCAGAGCGTTTGAAATATTTTTTACTTTTTATTGTATATGCTTAGGCAAACATTTTGCAGAATTATATTCTTCAGATTGGAAAAACGTGGACAGAAATCTTCCGATCTGGCCTTAATCTGGAATGAAACGAGGCCCCGATTTGGGCCCAATCTGGGAGGTTCAACCTGAGCAGAAATTTGTTCGTGGCCCTGACCAGGCCCAGATCAAGGATAAAACTCACAGCCCAAAAGGGTGCAGATCTGTCAGCCCAACTTTCTAACGGGGCCAAGTCGGGGCCCTGATATGGCGACTTCTACCTCCGAATTTCTGGAAGTAAGGCGTTACAATCCGTTTCCCGGATCTGGCCCAGATCGGGCGTGGCGTTTAATTTAGAAGTAAAGTATGCCCTATCAGGCCCCGGTCGGTGCCAAGGTAAGAATTTGAAGGTAAAACAGTTTCCAATCTTATTTCTTCTTTTTCTGGTAACGATAAAAGTAAACTATAGATTCTGAGGCGGTTTGACACAATGCAATCAACCGCTATTGTTCCACTGCTCTTAGGAACAATTCTCGTTGAGTTTTAACGTTTAGTTAAGTATGCGAACTCCATTATCAGAATTAATAAAGCTTCGAGGACTCGTGACTCTAGGGCCGTCCATTAAGCAGTTTTTTTCTTTTTTGTCTCTCTTTCACTTTTGATTTCGCGTTCTAGTTTCTTTTATATAAATCTGTCGCACCTTTTGCTTCTTTCGAAACATACACGTGCCCGCCACTCAAAAAATAACTTAACTGTTATTCATTTCGTATATCCGATAGTCAACAGATGGAAGAAAAAGGTTGGGATTGTTTTGATATTTCTGAAGTGGACGAAAAAATTCGATTTTTTTGAAATATAACTGTATTTGAGCCAATGCGAATCATTCCGAATTAATCCAAAAATGTTTTGTATCGCGTTTGATAAAAAACGGTAAAAATTGACCCGACCAAAAATCACCTCTTAATTACTCCGAAATTAAACAAATTTAGGCAGACTATAAATTTCAATATTTATGACAAAATTTCAATGTTCATGACAAAATTTTTAAATTTATATGACAAAATTTTACAGATAATTAGTTGTGATGATTGTGCAAACGTTGAAGGATATTATAACTACCCTGGCGAAAGTATAGGATAGGAATTCATTCCGAGCCAATCAGAACTATTCCGATTCATTCCGATAGCTCTATTCGAGCCAATGCGAATCATTTCGAACCAATCCGAAAAACATTTTGTATCTCGTTTGATGAAAAACGATAAAAAATCGATTCGACCAAATTCGATTTAATCCGAACCAATCCGAAACCAAGTTTTCAATGCGAATCAATCCGAGCTCGGATTGATCCAAACCGGATTTTCAATCTGAATCAATTTGAGGTTGAAATGAGTTTGGAATTCAGTTTGGAGCAATTCGAGCTCGGATTGATTCTGATTGAAAATCCGGTTAGGATCAATCCGAGCTCGGATTGATTCGTATTGAAAACTTGATTTTGTATTGGTTCGGATTGTTGCCTCGGATTAAATCGGATAAGGTCGGGTCAATTTTTTACCGATTTTTATCTAACGAGATACAAAACGTTTTTCGGATTGGTTCGAAATGATTCGCATTGGCTCGAATAAAGCTATCGGAATGAATCGGAATAGTTCTGATTGGCTCGGAATTAATTCCTATCCCATTCTTTCGCCAGGGTAGTCATAATATCCTTCAACGTTTGCACAATCATCACAACTAATTATCTGTAAAATTTTGTCATATAAATGAAAAAATTTTGTCTTGAACATTGAAATTTTGTCATAAATATTGAAATTTATAGTCTGCCTAAATTTGTTCAATTTTGGGAGTAATTAAGAGGTGATTTTTGGTAGCATTTCAAGATTTCAAATCGTGAAAGAGTATGGAGTTCCGCCATCACGGTCGAACGAACGCGCATCGCGGTTGGTGGATATAATATGCCAGACCGGAAAGATGCGAGACGAGATTTTAGGGCGAGAGTCAAGGGGTCGAGGGAATGTTATAGACAAGGGACGCGAGAAGTGCTGAACGAGGATACAGAGAGATTGGGAGGATGGAACAATTCCCCTCCACTGAGAAGATCTCACTCGCCACGCAGCTGGTACTGCCTTCTGACACCCGAGAAGACCTGACATCAAATCTCGTCCAAATGGCCCACAACTTACTCCATATTAAAAAGGCAAAAGAGTGCAAAACAAATAACGACACTGTGGCGAAATTCGATTCGTTCTGATTAACTGAATTTGAATTTCGCGCCATTATTTTTAGGCCGGATGTACATTTTGTAAAACGAAATTGAGAAATATAAAAATTTTGCTAAACTCAAACTCTTACCAAATATCAGAGCTTTGGCAAAAATAGTATTTCTATTATTTTAAGAATTTTAATGATATTATTTATGGTATCTTATGGGATAAAAAATATTATTTTTTCCGCAAAACATTTAAAAATTACAACAATTTAATTTTAATATTTTTAGTTGCAATTAAATTTTACCCTATTGCAGCTTTGTACCAATCTTTCAAAAATGGTCAAATTCTAATTAATCACGGCTAATTTTTTCAGGAAAAAAATTTTCTACAACTGCCGCTTCCGATTTTAAAAATAAATCAATAATCTGCAATAGTAATTATTTGTTTGAGAAAAATTTCTTTTTAGAATATTACGTGAAGCATTTTAGCTATTGAAAATCTTACCAAAAATATTGAAAACGGGCATGTAGGGATTCTTTTTCCTGAACGAAGCAGTAGTGGGGAAAATCTAATTGCAAATCGGATTGAAATTCATTCCGAGCCATTCCGTAATCTGTTTCCAAATCATTTCAAATCGTTCCGAACCAATCCGAAAAAAGTTTTGTATCTCGTTTCACGAAAACCGTCGAAAATCAATCCTACTTAATCCAATTCAATTCGAGGTATCAATGAATCAAACCAATCAAAACCAAGTTTTCGATTCGAACCTATCCAAGGTCGGAATAATTCACATTGATTCTGATTCATTTGGATCGAAAACTTGGTTCGGATTCATTCGGATTAAACTGGAATAAGTCAGATTGATTTTTTACCAATTTGCATCAACCGAGATACAAAACGTTTTTCGGATTAATTCGGAATGACTTGGAATGGTTTGGAAACAGATTCTGGAATGGCTCGGAATAACTCTGATTCGTTCTTGATGAATTTCAATCCGATACTGTATACGGTTCAATCCGAATGAATGCGAAATAATCCAAACTAAGTTTTCGATTCGAATCTATCCATGGTCGGAATGATTCGGATTGAAAATCCGTTTTGAATCAATACGAGCTAGGATTCATTCGGGTTGAAAACTTGTTTCGCATTCATTCGGATTAAACCGGAATAAGTTGGAAAGATTTTTTACCGTTTTGCATCAAGCGAGATACAAAACGTCTTTCGGATTGGTTTGGAATGGTTCGAAAACATATTCCGGAATGGCTCGGAATAACTCTGTATCATTCGTAATGAATTTCAATCCGATACTTATTCCGGTTAGATCCGAATGAATCCAAACCAATCTAAACTAATTTTTCGATTCGAATTTATTCAAGGTCGGAATGATTCAGATTGAAAATCCACTTTGGATCAATTTGAGCTCGGATTCATTCGGATCGAAAACTTGATTCGGATTCATCGGGATTGAACCGGAATAAGTTGGATTGATTTTTTACCGATTCGCATCAATCGAGATACAAAACGTTTTTTGGATTGGTTCGGAATGACTTGGAATGGTTTGTAAACAGATTCCCGAATGGCTCAGAATAACTCTGATTCGTTCTTAATGAATTTCAATCCAATACTGTATACGGTTCAATCCTAATGAATCCGAAATAATCTAAACTAAGTTTTCGATTCAATTCTATCCATGGTCGGAATGAATCGGATTGATTCAGATTGAAAATCCGTTTTGAATCAATACGAGCTCGGATTCATTCGGATCGAAAACTTGATTCGGATTCATCGGGATTGAACCGGAATAAGTTGGATTGATTTTTTACCGATTCGCATCAATCGAGATACAAAACGTTTTTTGGATTGGTTCGGAATGACTTGGAATGGTTTGTAAACAGATTCCCGAATGGCTCAGAATAACTCTGATTCGTTCTTAATGAATTTCAATCCAATACTGTATACGGTTCAATCCTAATGAATCCGAAATAATCTAAACTAAGTTTTCGATTCAATTCTATCCATGGTCGGAATGAATCGGATTGATTCAGATTGAAAATCCGTTTTGAATCAATACGAGCTCGGATTCATTCGGATCGAAAACTTGATTCGGATTCATCGGGATTGAACCGGAATAAGTTGGAAAGATTTTTTACCGTTTTGCATCAACCGAGATACAAATCGTCTTTCGGACTGGTTTGGAATGGTTCCGAAACATATTCCGGAATGGCTCGGAATAACTCTGATTCGTTTTTAATAAATTTCAATCCGATACTGTATACGGTTCAATCCTAATGAATCCGAAATAATCCAAACTAAGTTTTCGATTCGAATCTATCCATGGTCGGAATGATTCCGATTGAAAATCCGTTTTGGATCAATACGAGCTAGGATTCATTCGGGTCGAGAACTTGGTTCGCATTCATTCGAATTGAACCGGAACAAGTTGCAAAGATTTTTTACCGTTTTGCATCAACCGAGATACAAAACATCTTTCGGATTAGTTCGGTATGGTTCTGAAACATATTCCGGAATGACTCAGAATAACTCTGATTCATTCGTAATGAATTTCAATCCGATACTTATTCCAGTTATTCCATACTAATGTTTCGATTCGAATTTATCCAAGGTCGGAATGATTCGGATTGATTCAGATTGAAAATCCGCTTTGGATCAATTTGAGCTCGGATTCATTCGGATCGAAAACTTGATTCGGATTCATCGGGATTGAACCGGAATAAGTTGGATTGATTTTTGACCGATTCGCATCAATCAAGATACAAAACGTTTTTCGGATTGGTTCGGAATGACTTGGAATGGTTTGTAAACAGAATACTGAATAACTCTGATTCGTTCGTAATAAATTTCATTCCGATAATTTTCCCAGGGCTAAACTTAATATACTTTCTAAATAACTCCAGATAATTACCGAACAAAAATTAGTGACCCGTTAGGTAGAAGTTCCAGGCCTTTTCATGAACAAATTCTTCCCCTTTAAATCATCTCAGAGCATAAAACTGCAAATTTGAGTGAATCCTTGCAATTAGCACGCAGTGTTGCGTGCTACGTACGCAAAGGGTTGCGGAAGATGTAGACATTTCGACTGGAAGGGGCTCATCCTGAAGGTAGAACTTGCTTCTCGAGTTGTCAGGGATGCGGCGGTTTTAATTGCTGCTTAAGACACCCTCGTCGCGTTAACCTCATCCGCGATCCTTGCGGATAACTCTGGTTGGGTAACTGGGAAGAGTTCTGTAGTATACAGATGTACACACGTATAGGGAAAATCACATTCACGGGGAAATCGCGAGGAAAGGAGCGAAGCGACTTGCGCTCATAACAGAGCTCTCGTAACTCAGCCTAACCCTAACTCCATATACTCAAACCTCAGCCTCTTCTTCCTCAAGACCCTCTTTATCCAACGTTTAACGATGAAGTTCTCTGCGGAAGAGAGAACTTCCCTTGGAAGGAACGTGCTACGAGACGTTAAGCAAGTTTGCTACCAACCACGTATAATCCGCAAGAAGTTTACTGATGTCTCTCGTGGCTGCTTGCCAGCTCGCCAAGGTCTTATCTATGCAGTAACGAACGTAGTTAGTTGCACCACCCTTTCTACAAGAGGCACAAAATATTAAATATAAAGTCCTGATAAAATCACCCGGGCGAATATTGAGGCTAGACCCAAGTTGGGCCCAGGTCTGGCAAAACTAGGCCCCAGCCTAGAGATCAAGCCTAGGCCAAACTCTGCATGAAAGCTAATTCTGGCCAGGATCTGGCTACATTGACAAGCTTGATCGCACATCTTGGCCCAGACTTGTGCCTACTTTATTCTCAATTCCTAGTTACTTTTTTAACTAATGTTTCTGTGTTTCTATTCAAATATTGTTGATGTTCTTAGTTGTGTTTAAATAAAAAGTTGAATTTGAAAAGATTTTTTTAAATTCAAATATTAAATGCCTGGAGGGCTGCTATCTAGCGCCTGCACAGTTGTATAGAGCCTAGATACCTGCTGTCTAACAACTGTCTAAGCCTTCTAGCTGAAAACTCTAAAAACAGGTTAAAGTTCTGACTAGCCACTAGCTAGATTGCCTAGTCAGTGCCAAATCTGACTTCACTATACAGTAACGAACATAGTTAGTTGCACCGCCCTTTCTACTAGAGGCACAATTTACAAAACATAAAATATAAGGTTATGATAATATCGCCTTGGCAAATATTGAGGCTGAACCCAAGTCGGCCCAGGTCTGGCAAAACTAGGCCCCAGCCTAGAGATCAAGCCTAGACCAAACTCTGCATGAAGGCCAATTCTAGCCAGGATCTTTCTATATTAACAAACTTGATCGCCCAGCTTGGCCCCGGCTTGAGCCTGCTTCATTGTCGATTCCTAGTTACTTTTTTTAACTGATTTTTTTGTGTTTAAATGAAAAGTCGAATTCGAAAATAATCTTTTATTCAAGTATAAAATATTTTGACAGCTGCTATCTAGTGCCAGTACATCTGCTGTCTAACAACTGGCTAGGCCGCTCGGCTAAAAACTATAAAACTTGGTTAGAGTTCTGACTAGCCGCTTGCTTGATCGCCCAGCTTGGCCCAGGCTTGAGGCTACTTTATTTTTGATTCCTAGTTGCTTTTTAAGCTAATGTTTTTGTATTTAAATGAAAAGTTGAATTCGAAAGGAAACTTTTTTATTTAAGTATAAAATGCCTGGACAGCTGCTATCTAGCGCCTATGCTGCTGCTGTCTAACAACTGGCTAAGCCCTCCAGCTGAAAACTCTTATAACCCGTTAGAGTTCTGATTAGCCGCTAGCTAGATCGCCTAGTCAACGCCAAATCTGACGTTTGATACTCTTGTCTGACCGAAACCAGTGTCAGAAGATTTTTCCACCTTTTTCCTAATTATCTTATTTTTTCTATTCTTCTCTAACCCTTAATGCAAAGTTATCCTATCTTTTATAACTCAACGTCCCCAGTATGCAAAATCGGGAAATTGTTCGACACTATTGCCTAATCAGTTAGATAAACCAGAGCTTATCAGCAGTTTTCAAAAACAGAACTGCAACTTCTCATATCAAGTCTTCATCGAAACTAATAAAATTTTAAGTCTATCCATTTTCCACGTGCTCTATCTTTATTCCTTACTTGTATAAATACACGAGGATGGTTTCGGTGGAGATTCCAGAGTTCGACGTAGCTTGGCGTGTACATATCGAGTCACCAGGGCGATAGAAACCCTGGAGGAGGGGTTGTTATCAGGTTTCCATTAGCACAGTGCGGGACAGAGTAAAAGAGGTAGAGGAAGAGAAAGAGAAAGAGGAATAGAATGTCGTGGAGCGGGGTTGTGAAGAAGAGGGAAACTCTCGTTGGGTGACAGAAACGTAGATCGTAAGGGAGGCCAGTAGCGGCGTCGGGACGCCTGGCGTCTTATCGCACCCCCGTACCCTCCCCGTCCTTCCGACGGTACCTCATCCTCCCTCTCGCTTTCGCTATCTGTCTCTTTCTCTCTCATTCTCTTGCACCTTCCTTCTCCTCGTCGTTGAGTCAAAACCCACTGACGCCTAGAAGCGCTCACCCAGAAACCGACGATAAGGTTTGCCGGGCGACGCCTGCCTTCTACCCTCTGCACACATTCGAACCTACACGCACGCCTCACTCCCTTCCGTTCCATGCTTCATTTTATGCCAGTTTATGTCTGTAATTTTGATAGAGAGCGGATTTTATTCCAAGGAAAGTAACCAGCTATGGGACAACAACGATTTTCTTTTATCTAATTTCAAAAATACTCAAATTGTGTATGTTGAAAGGACTTTTTAAATTTTTATAAAATCTTGACGTTTTGAGTCGTATTAGGAAAGAAAAAATGGTGTTTGTGACGGTGACTGTCTATCTGTCGTCGTTCTCGTCTGTAAGAACGATTGCTTTCGAAAAAATTATCGAATTGAATTAAAATTTGGCACACTTCTTGAAAGCTTAAAAAGAAAGAAGGAGTTGGTTAACCAGACATTTTTTACCAATGGCTCCAGTTTTATGTATAAAAAGGTTTTTTCCGCCGTACACCGAAAGTTAGCCTTGTCGGTGTGGTTTTGCGTGCGAAAAGTTGATTTCCCCGAACTAGTGCGGTAAAGTTTTAAGTCTGCGGAAAATTAAAACAAACTTAGAATTTTACCTCAGTAGTTCGGAAAAATCAACTTTCCGCATGCAAAACGACACTGACTCGGCTATCTTTCGGTATACTATTTAAGTGATTGCTTACTTGGAATCAACTTTGCTTTAATTGTTGTTACAGGTGATAATTAGAAAAACCAAATTTGCTTAATTAGTATTGATACAATTTAGTGTGGATTATAGAGAATATAGAAACGAGTTTCTAACTTGTGGAAAGTTGATTTCCCCGAACTAGTTCGGAAAAATCAACTTTCCGCATACAAAACGACACTGACTTGGCTAACTTTCGGTATACTATTTAAGTGATTGATTATTCGAAACCAAATTTGCTTAATTAGTATTGATACAATTTAGTGTGGATTATAGAGAATATAGAAACGAGTTTCTAACTTGTGGAAAGTTGATTTCCCCGAACTAGTGCGATAAAATTTTAAGTGTGCGGAAAATTAAAACAAACTTAAAATTTTACCGCACTAGTACGGAAAAATGAACTTTCCGCACGCAAAACGACACTGTCAGGGCTAACTGTCAGTGTACGGTGGACAAAAAATATCGTTTGTAAATCATGCGGAACGTTTTTAATCGTAAAAAACGATATCAAAAATGAAAAATTCCATTTTGCAGCACTGGTGCGGGAAAATCAATTTTCCGCACGCAAAACGACACTGACAAGACTAACTGTCAGTGTGCGGCGGATAAAAAATTATTTGCCTGAACGACGTTTACAAATTCTCTTTATTTCTGAAAAAGCGGTACTTTGATGAACTGAAGATTCATTTATTTATTTATAGAAAAACAACTTAAAAATTATGAAAGAATCTTGAAGAAATTCATACTATTTTTTACTTGGACTTGTTAAAACTAAACTCTTGATATTTTCTAGTTGCCGAACTTGAAGGTGGCGCACATTCAGATGAGACGAACAGCGGCGGTGACAATAGCAACGCTGGAAGCGTCTCTGGCGGCGCTGACGATGACCAAGCTCGTCTACGTCTTAAAAGAAAGCTCCAGAGGAATCGTACGAGCTTCAGTAATGAACAAATCGACGCCCTTGAGAAAGAATTTGAAAGAACCCATTACCCGGATGTATTCGCAAGAGAAAGACTTGCAGGAAAAATTGGCCTACCCGAAGCTCGTATACAGGTAAATATATTTCAAGTATATTCCATTTTTCATTAGCCACTTTAATACAAGGGGACACTCCAAAAGTTTTTTCAAATTAATAGTGCGACGATTTTTAAGAGCCACTCTTGATACATAACACAGGTCTACAAAATATGAGGTTGTGATTGTTATAGAAATACCTGCAAAGTTTTTTTTTCAATCAGCGATATCTCCGGTTAGAAAAATTAAAAAAATACATGTAAATAGTGAAATGAAAAGCTGAAAAGTGGCTCTTTTTGATGGTTTTCTCATATTTAAAAAATAATAAAAATTCGCGAAGTTATCGATGCTCAAATATAGCGAAAAACCGTATTTTTCGCACTTTTAGGTTAGGATTACTCAAAAACCTGACGTGATGGAGCAATTCTGAGCCCGGATTCGGTTTCTACGCTAAAAATTACTTCGGAAATGTACCTCAACTACTCCATAACAAAACCATGTAGACCTGTGTTATCAATTTTAGATACAAAGCAATCTTTTTTTTAACTTTGTAACAGTGAACAAATTTTGTAGGTTTTTCTTCGCTGTGAAACACTCAAAGAGCCGATTGATTTTTTTTTTGGACTCGTATAAATATATCCATGATTCGTCAGAACTTACGATGTTATAAATAAGATTTACTATCTAAAACTGAATCAGTCAAATTTTCACTGATTGAATCAGTGATTTACTTTTTCACTAATTCGTCAGTGAAAAAGTACTTTTCACTGTTATATCAGTTAATTTTCACTGAAATAATCAGTGGAACAGAAAGATTTACTGTGAATCAGTCAAATTTCACTGATAATCAGTAGATTTTGACTGATTCTGATTTAGAGAGTAATGAACCTAATTTGAATCGTTTCAATGTTTCCTTGCACCATCTATATTGAAAAAACTTTCTTAGTGCCCCACGTAGTATTAAAAACTCGGTGGTTTATTTTCTTCGATTAAAATGTAAGTTAATATGAACAAAGCATGAGTCTGAGTCGAGATAAAGCGTCTTCGATGTGTAGCCTAGTGATTGACAAATATTCGTCTGTCTCGTCCACTAATCAGGTCTGGTTTTCGAATCGCCGTGCAAAGTGGAGGCGCGAGGAGAAATTAAGAACGCAGAGAAGGGACAATCCTCAACAACAACAGCAACAACACTCTAGTAACGTCGGCTTGGTGAGCGGGCATCCAACACCTCCGCCCTCGAGTATCCTCGGTGGACAACCACCCCCACAGGCACCACCCTCACCACCCAGAATACACCATGGGTTTGCACCCTCGGTCTATCCAGGAATCCCCAGCATGCCTGACTCCTATAGGTGAGGACCCTTTTTACTATATAGCCGAGACTAGACCCCTTGCACATTTTTCAAAAATGAGCAAAATCGAATCCTTGGAGCAAAACAACATAAGCTACAATGAAATGTTACAAAAATATACAGTCATTTTTAAAATATAACAATTTAACGCAATAGTGTATTTCAAACGCGTTGAAAAGCGCGCGCTTAGCCAGTGACGTCACTAGGCAGATGTAAATGTCAACAACCATGTTATTTGCTCTGCAAAATCAATTAAAAAGTCAATTAAAGAAAAGATTCGCCGCGGAAAATGGTGAACAATTATTGCGTGCCCTGTTGCCCGAATTCTTCCACTAAAACACCATCGAAAGTGTTTTTATCGGTTCCTAAGGGAGAAATTAGAAAAAAATGGATCACTGCAGCTCGTCCTAAATATCACGTATCCCTGGCGAAAGTATCGGATAGGAATTTATTCCGAGCCAATCAGAATTATTCTGATTCATTCCGATATCTGTATCCGAGACAATGCGAAACATTTCGAACCAATCCGAAAAACGTTTTGTATCTCGTTTGATGAAAAACGGTAAACAATCGATCCGACTTAATCCGATTTAATCCGAGGCAACTATTCGAATTAATCCGAACCAATCCGAAACCAAGTTTTCAATCCGAATGAATCCGAGGTCGTAATTATTCGGATTAATTCTGATTGAAATGAATCCTTGGATCAATCCAAGCTCAAATTGATTCGTATTGAAAACTTGGGTTCGGATTCATTCAGATTAAATCGGATTAGTTCGGATCGATTTTTTACCGTTTTTCATCAAACGAGATACAAAACGTTTTTCGCATTGGCTCGGATACAGATATCGGAATGAATCGGACTAGTTCTGTTTGGCTCGGAATGAATTCCTATCCGATACTTTCGGCAGGGATCTCTACAATCGGGCTTGTTTTGTTGTGAGGATCATTTTAAGGTAACTTTAATTCTGAAAATTAAGAATCTTGTGGTTTGCAACCACTGCAAAAAATATTTTACCGAATAATACAAAAGATGATCACTATGAGGTTATAACATTTTAAATGTGACATTAAGTAAGCTTATTTTTTATTGTTCAGTTGGAGGAAGATCTTGAAAACTTCATGAGATTCAAGTTGGATCCTTCTGCAAACTTACACTTAAAGGAAGGAACAGTACCTTGATTTTTCGCTTGCCAAAAAGATCAAAAACGCGTTTTTACTGTCACTGGTACAATAGAAATCAACGAATTTCAAAGAAAATAGTGCTAGAATAGATTAAACTAATTTTTGGTTGAAAAAAAATCGATTCTTAATTTTTTATGCAAGGAGTCCATTCAATAAGTTATAAAAAAATGGTATATTGCATTAAATGAGATAAAATCATATTAATAATAGGTATAGAATTTTCACTATTTAATTGATTGATTACTTGGAATCAACTTTGCTTTAATTGTTGTTACAGGTGGTAATTAGAAAAAATAACTTTGCTTAATTAGTATTGATACACTTTATTGTGGATGCTAGAGAATAGAGAAACGAGTTTCTAACTTGCGGAAAGTTTAATTTCCCGCACTAGCGCGGGAAAATTTTAATTGTGCGGAAAATTAAAACAAACTTAAAATTTTACCGCACTAGTACGGAAAAATCAACTTTCCGCACAAAAAAGGACACCGAATCGGCCAACTTTCGGTATACTATTTAATTGATTGATTACTTGAAATCAACTTTGCTTTAATTGTTGTTACAGGTGGTAATTAGAAAAAATAACTGCTTAATTATTATTGATACAATTTAGCGTGGATTCTAAAGAATAGAAACGAGTTTCTAACTTCACTAAAGTTGTTTTCGTTTTTATGTATTTCAAAATTCTTTAAAAGCAGTCATATAACTTGATATTGTATAAATTAGATTCCAGATAATTTGAATTATGTTTCTTTAGTGATATATAAGTACACTGAGAAAACAGTTTCTTTGAATCAAAGAAACATTTCTTTGATATACGGTCAAAGAAAAAATTTCATTGAATTAAAAAAAGTTTTGTTAATTCAAAAAAAATTTCGTTTAACCAAAGAAATAGATTTGTTTACATTAAAGAAAATTTTATTAAATCAAAAAAACTTTCTTCAATTCAAAGAAATTTTTTCTTTGACCGCATATCAAAGAAACTGTTTTCTGGGTGTATTTGCGTCAAATAATTTAGAGTTTCCAATTTCAATTTTTGAAGTACGAAGCACTAGAACTACTTATCTTGAAAGAGAATGCTCTTTTTTATCAAAATTTATTTTTTTAAACTCACTTCCTTTTTTTCTATGACGAATTTCAACGATTTCCGGTAAACGAATAATCTCATTCCATCTCCTTTCTCTTCATTCGACTCACATTTAGAAAAAAAACAATGTATCCCCCTACCTGAGTAAGTCGTATCCAGAAATATCTAAAAATTCGACGACTTTCTTGAAAATTAAACTTACATTTTTATAAAAAAGTTTTTCAAAAACTAAAGACTTCATCTCATTTCATGCAATATCCCTATTGTAAGTCAATCCTGAAATAAAACTTCTGTAACGAGAAATCTTAAAATTTCAGTCCGATGACCTCAATGCCGAGTTTCACAATGTCAGGAGCAAGTCAGCAGAGCCAGCACACTACCAGCATGTCTTCTCTCTCATCCGGAGGTGGAATGGGCCCAATGGGGATGACAGTTGGAATGACAGTGGGACCCAGTCCAGGAGCTTGTCTTCAGCAACGAGACAATGGATATTCCTGCGGGGTAGCAAGGCCATCAAGCTACGAACCTCTTCACCTTGGCTATGGTTCCAGGCCCACCTGCAGTCCTACTCAGCCCTACCACACGGCTGGCCTTAACCAGTACAACCAGAATGCCACCTCGACCGGTGAGTGTCTACCGCACTCACTGCACTCGCTGCTTGCACTTTAGCCGATGGAGTACAGCTACCACGGATACCGCTATTGAACCACAGATCTCTGACCATACCCGGTAATGGAAAATGATTTTGCACGCAGTTATCTTTAATATGCGTGTCTATCGAAATCGGATTTCTCATACTGAACTGGACAGAGGCTTAAACACTAGAATGGATCAAAGAATGGTTTTTTGAAAGGCAAAGGAATCTTGAGTTTTGTAAAATTTAAGAGAAATTGTGATGCTGGAGATCTTTTCAGTCGAAATCGAATAACACTAAGTACTGAATTTAATTGAAATTCATAAAAAAAATCTCAAACTTTATAATTCGCCCTAAATTTTAGATTAAAAAATGAAAAAGCATTATGAATTTTCAAACGAACTTGTTTTTTGATCACCCTATTGAACACAATGCGCATACCACTTTTAAAGATTTATCCAATTCTATCTCTTTTTCATTCTAAATTCACTCTATATTTTCTAATAACTACTTTTCTATCCATTCCAATCCTTTATCATCCTTAATCTTTTTCTATCTCTTTTTCAATATAAGTTCACGTCTATCTTTTCCAATACTTACTTTTCTATCTCATTCTATCCTTCATCTATCCACCTCAATCATTTTCTATCTCTTCGTCAATCTTAATTCACGTCTATCTTCTTCAATCTCCTCTTTTCTATCTCATCCAATCCAATCAATCCACCTTAATCACTTTCTATCTCTTCGTCAATCTAAATTCACGTCTATCTTTTTCAATAATTCATTCTTTATCTCATTCTATCCTTTATCTATTCACGTAAATCTTTTTCTATCTTCTTCCCAATCTAGGTTTATGACTATCTTTTCCAATTGCCTGATCTCTATCACATCCAATCCTTCATCTATCCACCTTAATCATTTTCTATCTCTTCGCCAATCTAAATTCACGTCTATCTTTTTTAATTTCCCCTTTTCAATCTCATTCTATCCTTCATCTATCCACCTTAATCATTTTCTATCTCACCCTATGTTTTATCTATCCACGTGAACCTTTTTCTATGTCTTTGTCAATCTAAATTCACGTCTATCTTTTTTAATTTACCCTTTTCTATCTCATTCTATCCTTCATCTATTCACCTTTATCATTTTCTAGCTCTTCGTCAATCTAACTTCACATCTATCTTTTTCAATCTTTCATTCTCAATCTCATTCTATGCTTTATCTATCTACGTGAATCTTTTTCTATGTCTTTTTCAATTTAATCTTATGTCTATCTTTTTCAATCTTTCATTCTCTATCAATGTCAATCTTTTTCTATCTCATTGTAAATCTAGTCGATTCCTATCTCTTCCTATTAAAAATTTTTAACTTTCTATCTGTCATTATCTCTCCTTGCAGCAAAAGAAGATCAGTCCACTATTAAGATATTTTATATTCTTTTTTTGTAAGGGTGATTACATTTTATGGCCAATGAAGTAATAGTCTTCCCCTATGTAATGAGGGATAGAAAAAGATAGAAATGGTCACTCACGAAGGATAGATAAAAAGATGGAAAAAGATAGATACTACTTCAGTCGGCGGATTGACTAAGGGATAGGAAAAGATAGATATTACCAGACATAGGGATAGAAAAATATAGATATTCCAGGTCACTCTGGATAAGTGCGGAGATAGAAAAAGATAGAGTTTTGGGGATGCAAAGTGATGGGTTGGGAGAGATAGAAGTGTTCTATCTTTTCCAATCCTACAGTTCCTATCTTTTTCAATCTTTTTACTGCGAGCAGGGTACTCTTGTGTTAGATTTAAATTTTTGATGCATAATGAAATAGTATTTTATTTAGAATTTTATTTTATTTTCAGGCTTGATATCTCCCGGTGTAAGCGTGCCGATTGCAGTACCGGGACAACCAGCACCGGATATGGCCGCGCAATACTGGTCGCCGAGATTGCAGTGACCGTGGTGGTCTTCTATGTCGACCTCCACCTCGTAGACACTTCCTTTTTGTTCTTCACCGACTCAAAATTTGAAAAAAGTCAGTGTTTCAGATAAAAGGTTGTTCTCCGAGGCGAGAGTCGTTAAAAGCAGTCGATAGCTTCGGATTTATGGAAGTCTTAGAGAATAAACTTGTTAAATTTCAAAAATTACCAAGATCAAAAACACAGACCGGTATCGATTTTTTCAATCAAATGTAACTAGGCATCTATTTGTATTTTTCTTTTTAATTATCATTAGACTTCAAATCCGAAGATCGATTCGCGAAGGGATGCTAAGTCGGCCAATACGTACATATTTAGTTAGACAAGGTAATTTTTTCGGCCCCAGTGGCACATGTTGGTACAAATCTCGAGGATATTACCGATGACACTAATGCCGATAAATTAGTAACTCGATCGATAATAATTACTCGCCGTTCGAAGGAAAATCCCTCTGAGCTTATAATACCTTCTTTTTTTCGAGTTATATTGTTGTAACGATTGCAATCGTATCGAATACACACCAGTAAATCATAATACAATAATTCACCTTTTCCTTGTAATTTTCTAACGAAATTCTGTAAATGAGTGTTCTTTACTCACCTCCCGTGCCAAGCCTCGATCACGAAGATCAGAAAAGGGTTGAATGCATCAAATGCTTCCTCTTTCGTGTTCAGAAATCTGTGAAGCTGCTTTGTTGGTAAAAATATTGCAGAGAAAATTATAAGTCCAATTTGTAAAGGGAGTGATTCGTGTTTTTAAAGTGAAAATATTTTTGTAAATAACATCTTAGAAAAATAATCACTTATTAAAAAAATCCTTGTTATTAAAAATATGAAGATTATTTATTTCAGAATATTGAAAAGTCGTCTTTAAAACGTGAATCGTTTTCTGTTTTTAATTTCTCTGCAGTTTGTTGAATATCAGGAAGTGAGTCTAAGGCGAAGTTAAATCCCTTTCACACGTAACCGATTTCCTCTAGAGAGATTCCCTTTTAATAAATTATTACAGATAAATAAAAAGATAGTTTCTAAGTCGGTATCGCCAATATTATTTATATTCATATAATGAATGGAGCCAAAAGAAGGAACCTGAAAAGTCGTTTCTGTGTGAACCGGGAAGTATCGGCAGTCATTTATATGTATAGTAAATTCGTAAATAAATAAACAAATATAAATATATATATATATATATGAATATAGTTGATGCTAATTTTAAGTACTTATTTTAAGAATGATCGGTGCAAGTTTGATGAAGCGAAAGAAATAAAGATGCAAAAAAAAACAGATTGTGATTCTCTTTTAGACCAGCATGAATATAATTCTAAATAAATAGTGTGTGCAGCTAATTTGTACTGTGTAATTGTTTCCTTTTTCTGGAATCCTCATTAAATTGATTACAGAATAAAATAAGATGATTAAGAAAAGAAAAAAAGATCTCAGCTTTCGAGTGCAACAATAATATATTTTATTCGAAGTATCACTTTGTACATGGGTTATGAGTTTGATACAATGCCTCATTATCGTAAATATAAATTCGCTGTCTAATTCTTATTAATTTATAAAATCGAAAAAGTGTTATCGAGACTTCTTATTTGTTTATTTATAACTGAAAATTAAATTGTTCCCATTTTTACTTTCAAAACAGTAGCGAAATGTGTATTTAATTTTTGTACTGTCAAACTTTGTGTGTAACAACTTTTTGTCAAGAAATTTGCTTATAACTTAAATTTAGTAATGACTAAATATTTAAGGACCAGAAACTGTACATTTTCTTCTAGAATTGTTTGGTTAAAATAAAATCACGTTAAATTATTTACAAAATTAACTTCCAAGAGAAATTCTGCCATCACTAGTTTCTATGTGGAATGGATTTAAGTATTCAAATTTTATCTTAATTACTGTAACTTTCAATTTAAAATTTTTTACTGGGACTCAAGAGAAACGACTTATTGTAAATATCGCTTTTAGATTCAATTAATCTAAGATTTTATAATTGCATCAACCAATGAACACAATCAGATACGTCATATTAGTAATTAAAATGTTTCTTTCAAGCTAATTAAGAATTTTTCACAAAATAAAACATTTAATGCATTCTTGCAATGCACATTCCTTTAAATAAAATAGCCTAATGATTTTACACTCTGCATGCGAGATTAATGACTTACATTTTTTATAACATGTGTTCATCTAGGAATATTTATAATATATACATTCTTAAAATTAAGAAAAAAAAAAACAGAACTCTAGAAATAAATTAAGACATTCCTTTAAACGTCAAGCGTTAACAAGGCATCGATATCCTTCAATATATCTTCTTCCCCAACCCCTAGAATACTGTCGCATACGTTATCTAATTTATCACAGTCTGTGGTCTCAGTTTCTAACAATATTTTCTCCTCAGATTCTTTAATTCGATCATCATCAGCTGTGCTGCTATCGCAAACTCTAATTTCGACTTCCTCCCTTCGACCCGAACTCGATTCGTCTTCACTTCCAGAAACCAGTCTTTGTTCTGCTTCCGATTCCTGATCTATAGATTCATCTTCCATCTTAGTTATTTTGTAGGATCTTCTCAACCTTACAGGTGGAACCTTCATGTCTACAACTTTCTGAAGTTTCACTACCCTGTCATCGTCCGGTTTCTCAATCTCACTGAATTTCCTCTTACTAACTACTTTGGCTTTACTAATTGCCTTAAGTTCCTCTAAAGTATTCATCGCATACTTCAGAAATTTATCAGTTGATAGTTCTTCAGTTTTGGATTTTAAATTCTTCAGAGTAGAAGCTTGATTTTTCTTTCTACGAATTTCCTCGAGACTTAATATTTTGAAGTTTAAATCGTCTGGATTAGACGACTTTTTACTATCGTTGGGAAAGAGATACAATGTTTTTCTGTCTCGAATAGTTGAAACTGTTTTGATTTTTCCTCCTCCGGTATCACCTAGGTAGTCATCTGCTCTGTAAGAATAGTAAGCTGCACTCTCTGCCTGTATCTCCTCCAGCCGGATCTCCTCGTAGGTTTTGCAATAGGGAACTCTGGACTTCCCCTTCACTGGCGATGAAGCTCCTTCACTATCGGATTCTGTGAACAGCGAAGAAAAATCGAAAGGCTGATTATTATTGACTCAACTTAGATCTTTTTGTTTTCTGTTTTCTCTCTGGCTACCTCACGCCCGATCGTTCTTTCAGATTTCAGATTTAGGGATTCCTGATCTTGATTCTTTGAATTTTTAACATTTACGATTTGCTCCTTGGTCTCGATGGAACTAGACTTACTTGGAACTTTCTTCTAATTGTCCTGCATTTTATGTTTTCTTTTCGCTTTAAGGAAATTTTTAGATCTACTTCTAGGCGCGTACGGTTCCGCTGAAATTGTCTTCATCTGCAGGTCGTACTTGAAAAAGTTGATTTCTTCTTCATTAATAGTAAATTAAATAAGACAATTTTTTGTTATTCCATTAAATAAGCTCTACGAATAAGTATTAATTTCAAATCCCCTTAAATTAAAGAAAGAAAGAAAAAATATTTAAATAAGTTTTCCATCATCTTCCAGAAGCCAATTCTCTGAACCGATCTTCATTCTTCGATTTGAAAAGCACAGCTCCTATGTGAAACAAAGTAAGGAACAGGAAAAACAGCAATGAAAATAACCGAATTAGTGGCCCTAGTATCGTGAAACTTCCAATTCTTCAAATATAAATAACTTAAAAATCCTCAAGTAAAATATTTTCAATTAAAAAATAGTAAAAACCAGAATCCTTTAGAATTAAAATTTTATAACTATAATTTCAGCTCTTTTAAAAACTTGAAACCTAGAAACTGGATGGTTTTGACGCTACTCTGGCCAGCCTAACAACATCTTGTTTGTTTCGAGTTACCAAGTTTATTGAAATCCAAATATCGTTTCAATGAAAAGTATTAATTTCCATTCGCTTACATCGATCATATAATAATACGCATCAGCCTATTTTTGCTTTTTAAAAATCCTTTTCTTTAACCTTTTCTTTTTCTCTCTATCTTTCTCTTTAGAGCACAACTTACAATAGATATTCAGTAAGTAGTGAAACTACCGTAGTGGCAATAGCATTTGATTTCTTATTCTACCAAACATCCCCCGGGCATTTTAAATCTCATCTCAAATATTTCCATTTACATTCTGTCAAAATCAAATTTTGAACCTTTTCCTCAAAACAAGTACAATTGCCACCACTTAGTTGTACAATTTTCGTGAGCCGTGACTCCTGGGGGAAAACACGATATACAAAATTGCAAAGACGCCAAACATCGACTGCGGGAACTACAAAAAACCATGATTCATACACATTGCTCGAATATGTGCTTACGTAACTCTTCATATGTGGATGAAAAAAGAATGGTAAAACCCCTATTCAAAAAACCATTTCAAAGTTCACGAACACAAGTAAAAAAAAATACCAACAAAAACAAAAATCTTTAACGTATTCCTTAAACGCAAACGCGAATACAAATAATTATATTTTTCTTTTAAATATAAGCTTCTTTTTTCCTAGATTCGCAGAAAGAAAGCGAAATATTTTTGAGAGAGAAGTCGAAATTCCAGTTTCTCTTCTCTCCTCTTCGCTCTATTAATCAATTAACGAACATTGATTACGCAGTGATTATCAATGGAACTATTCTCTCGTCACCAATGCTACGGGAGATCGACTAGAGCACAAAATCAGGAACGCTGTTCTCAGTGAAATGAATTGTTGTTTTTTTTTATTTCTATTTGATTGATTCCTTTGTTTAATATTTTTCTATACCTTTCCTTTTCTATCGATGTCCATTTCGATTTCCCTATATACAATCTTCTAGAATCATAAAATACTGTTGATAAGTTCTCATCAAACGTCGACTCTCTCGTAGCACTAATCACAAAAATCTTATTAATTATTCCCAATATGGAAAGATAAAAAATTGTTATCTCGAACTTTACATTTTGCTCTTAAACACTCGCACGCAGTAATTCAGAATTAACTTTTGTGTCGCGAGCTTACAGACTAGCTTGTATTACGTACAATAACGGATACTTTTTTCTGCAATCTGAAGAAATGCCTCGCAAAGCCAGAACACCAAATATAAATTGATTTAAAAAAAAATATATTAAACTAAATTAAACGAATTTAAAGAAAGTGTAAATTCATTTTAAACAAGAATTCCATCTGAAGCTCGAGTAAACTGAAGACTGGTGTCCAAAGCGTTGACGAGGTTACTCGTTTCGCAACGATAATTACTTTCCAGTGATAAATATATCGTTAGTACTTAAACGTAGAATATATAATATATATATATCGTTTATAAAGATTGCTAATTTCCTATTATGCGTAGAATCGCCTCTCTTTTTCTTAAATTAGCACTCAGGTTCGACTCCGATTTTCGGTGGTTGTATAGATTTATATATAATATATATTTATATTTGTGTAGGATATAATTAAATTAGTTTTCCTTCCCCTTTCCTTATCGCTTTAATCGAGTTATTATTAATTGCTCATCTCGATAACTGACAATTTCAAAACTTCGAAACTCTAAAACCGAAAAGTTTATTTTAATTTAGCCTCGAAACTGAGGATTGATGAAGATTTTAATTCTGACTGTTTCTCTTCGAGTTGAGCATTTGAAATAAGAAATATCAGTCGAGACCGTGAGTTTCGTATTTTTTTTTCCACAAAATTTTAGAATGGGCTTAACGAGAAAATCAACGGATGAAACGCACACTATAAACACATTTTGTATTTGATTTAAAGACTTTCGAGTCTGAAATAGAAGATGAAATGCCATTAAAAGCAATGATTCCTCGAGACCAAGGTACTCGAAATCTTGCAAATAATCTGCTAGATAACCTCGTTGATTAGGTAAATTCGTTTTCACCGTCGAGATGGCACATTCTGAAAAATATTAGCTAAGCCTACATTACTTTTAATAAAACTGTTTATAAATAAAACAGACAATTTTACACTGGCTAATATTTTTCTTCTTGTGAATTTTCGCTACGAAAGTCGCCTCTGCACGCTAAAGTCACATAAGGGCAATCCCTAAAAATAAAATTTGGTTTTTAAGAAAACACATGCAACTTTCTGGATTTTACTAAAAAAAAGAACAAAAGCAGGAATTTGTTAAAACAAGAGGAAGATACACACAATATTTTCATCAAGTTTTTTTTAAAGATCACCCTGAAAGCTTTTTTTAGCGATCATGCAAAGGCAAACTTCAAGCGATAATGATCTGAGATGAAAGAATGAAAATGTGATGTTTTGATTTTAATTAACGAGATAAAAATTTTATTTCACTCGATTGATATTACGATCAGGCGCGAGAAAAAAATGAAACCGGAATATACTTTCCTACGTAAGTTGTTAATAAAATCTTTGCATAGAGCTACGACTAAGTTTTACGTGTATATTCAACTTATTGATTTCTCGGATACTTTAATCCAGGTGCTCATAGGAAATTCATTTTGTTGACAATTCGCGATATCCCAAGCCGTTGTAAAGTCGCGTGAGAAGCCAAAACATATGAAGGCATTATTTGTGTAGGTACGTGTAAACCAAGGCTGGGACACGTGACTGAGCACTTTTGTTTTCCGAATGCCGCAAAACGAGCTCTTGATATCAAAACCAATTGACTTTAAACACACAAAACGTAAAACTTGAAATTTTTCAAAAGAAAAAGAAAAAAACTTGACTCGTTGTGCGGAGATTTCAGAAACCCAAACTTCTGATAAATCTTCTCGATTCCATCGCGTTGTAAGGACCGAAACAGATTGAATGAATTTTCCTTATTCTCAAAGTTTTGCAGTCACGATACAAGAAATCGAGAGTAACAATCCTTCAACATAAACAATTTGGCACCGGGCCAAAAACAATAAATCAGTTATAGATAGTTTTAAATCTCCCTAAATAATTTTAAATCTTGAGTGAAGGTACAGATATTAAAGCAGTTGACCTTAATTGAAACTATTGTCTTAATCTGAAATGAAATAATAACTTTTATAGTCGCTTCTGTCGACTGTTTCAGTCTTCGCTTATAGTAAAGAGAAAAAAAAAACAGAAATGCTATCAAATTCGGTAACAAAGGTTCAGTCAAACAGAACACGGAAATTTTCAACTATCTAATTATATCAAATGTTCTCCTCTTGCCAGAAAAATATACAAATTTCGCAGGACCCTTGCTTATCATAAACCTTGGAACGATTCGCAATCGTGGCCAGAGTCTCGCGCTTCCTCCACCTCAAAATCGACGATAGGATGGGAAACCGAGGAACGTAAACGATAACCTCGAGCCCTGAGGCTGTGATGTCCTTTGCGGGTGAATAGGCGAGGTCAGCGGTGGTCGTTGAAGGAGTGTAGAGCTTGGTTGTTGAAGGAGCGGAGAACTTGGACGTTGAAGGAAAGGAGAACCGGATTGATTTTGCATTGGTGAAAGAGATGGACCGTGCGAATGAGGATGATGATGAAGGTTGGATCGATGATGAGGAAAGGAAAGAGCGTGATGACATGGTGAGGAATGCGAATTCTGCACACTGGGCACGCTTAGGTTGTTGGATGCGTTGGAACCGGGGAGATTGAGGCTGCTGGGAACGCCGGGGAGCGTGAGACTGCCGGGAATGCGCAAGGTGCTAGACGGAAGGGAGAGAGTGCCTGGCGTGAGGTAGTGTAGGTTGAAAGGTGGGCGGGGGGGCTAGTAAAGCCTCATACCTTCTTCGAAGTTCACAATCAGAGGATCCACAACAGGACTTCCAATAAAACTTCCAGCTTCGCTGCTGCCTCGGCCTTGATCCGATTCGGTGCTGCTAGCGTCGAATTTTGACTCATCTAAATACAAAAATTAATTAAGATTATATTATTTGAATATTTTAAAGCCTTACTTCCCAGTAGGATTGTTTCATATGTTTACCCTGGCGATTTGACCATTCCTGATTAGCAGGCTTATTCGAGACATTCTCAGGTGTTTTCACCTGGTTATTAGGTGTTCCCTGACCCGGTCGTGCATTCGTATGAAGAAAGGGGCAGTGTGGCTTCATACAGCCACTGGGCTGGCCTTCCCAGTAGCAAGGAATCGACTTGCGATTCTTCTAGAAAATTAAATTTAATATTAGTTCCGGTTCTTTTGATAATCATAAACTCTGTCTTTTTAAATGCTGATGATTTTCATGAAACCAAGGGGTCAGGACGGTACAGTATTTTAATCTCAGGATAAATAAGATACCTTTTGAAAGAACACTTTTACAATTTACTTACCTTGAGCTCCATGTGTCGGAAGTTGCAATGCTCATTAAAGCAGTTTCCTTGCTGCCAATAAGAGCAGACGGTCTCGCAACCCAAGGCTGATGGCTCATGTCTGAACGCACAATTGTCACCCTGTGGAAAATATATATTATAAGAACTAAGGAAACAAAAGTAATTATAAACTAATTGTGGACACTTGGGGAATCTGGGATTATCTCTAACAGGTGTTATATAAGTATAGGTCTGACGATTGAAAGATTAGAGGTAATTAGTGCCCTGAACCTAAGTCTAAGTACCTGAGTAAAGATTTTTAATAGCAGCTTTAGAAATATAGTTTACCTTAATTATATGGATTACCGAAATCTAAATCTTTTAAACAGAATTCGATTAGTAGTTTAATACAATGTATAGGTAGATCAATCAATACCTATAGACACTCCCATTCAAACTAAGCTTGGAATTGTAAAACTAGGTATGTTTCAAATACTACATCTAATAATTTTAATATATATAGATAATTGAGCCATAAAAGCAATAGGTTTATAATCAGCAATGACGCCACGTGGCGTCAAAATCTTATAAGAAATAGAATATTCAATAGAAAAACGACTATAAAATGTTTGGGGAATAAATTTCCAGAATTAAAAGTTAGCTTAACATCGTTAAACAATTAAAACTAGACGTAGAAGAAATAGTTGGAATAAATAAATCAGTGCTTGGGAAAAGATTGACATTCATGACATGCATAATATCTATCAATTCCAAACACTCGCAAAAATAACGAACAGAAATCGTTATTTGAACTCGTTCCACTTTAAAAATAGGAAAAAAGTCCTAGGATATTGAGAAAACGACACTGAAACCCAGATTCAATCTAAAATATCGTCTGCACCCGAAACAAGATGTCACATGGTCTTTTGTTTTAAGAAAAACTGTTCCGTATTTGCAAAATGCTAGTTAAGTAAAACTCACGCCAATTGTCAATTGTACTTTTGAATTTGAAGTGAAATAAAAATTAACGCGGAAAAGCAGTAAGAAAACTACATTTTTTCCTTAAATTTGCTTTGCTTAATTTCACATTTTCACAAAAGGCACTCCAATCACACTACACGGCTTCAACATGGCCGTTCTAACCTCACATTTCCACCATCATTTCTCACGCAACACATGGTAGCTAAAAACCAACTTTCCTCACGTATCTTTCATGCTAATATTCTACAAACAAAAGTATTTTTGAGAAAATTTCTTACCTTGGAACATTTTGAGTAGTAAAAAAAGTAGCAGTCCGTATTTTTGTGATTTTGCTCCATTTGCAAGAACTTGTAAAACGATGAGTGGTCGTGTTCCTTGCTGGAAAAGAAAGGAAATAAGTTGAGATTTAAAATAAGAAGTTAGTAAAAATCAATCTCAGATTCATGTAAATAGAAGGAAATTGATAGTTTTAAGAAAAACAGGAACCCGAGAGAAACGTTACCATTTCGTACGAAACATGATTTTGGAATTAGGGCTCGTTTCCCGAGTTGCCTTTAGAACGGTTGAAACGTTACTGGAGAAATTGGGGAGTTAGCATTGTTTTGATTTGCAAGGTCAGTTTTTCTTGTTATTAGTAAGTTGTCAAAGCGTACTTACGTGTGCCTTCGATGATTTTTTTTTGCCAGCACTATTCCTACTCGACCTACACACACTATTGCAATCTCACGCACAGTCATTCGCATTCAACGACGCCACGGATGAAACTAAATTGTAGAGGGGGTACGGGGTCGTTCGTCGGAACCTGAAATGGAAGCCGAACAGTGGCGGAAATGTACGAGCACCTTGATTCCTTCTGCATGCAACGTTCTGTTTAGGTTTAAAAAAAATGGCGGAACAAGTTTTTCTCATTATTATAATGTGATATTATCAATAAAATCAATTGTACAAATTTCTAAAACAAGAGCCAGGATAGATTTTAGGGTGGTAAGATAGAACTTCAATTTTCTGCTACTAATTATCAAACTCTTAATTTTACAAATTATTTTGTAACGTAATTATTTTGAAATAGATTCATAGCATACATCTGAATATAGAATTTGTTTAAAGTTTCTTCTGCTTTGATAATTTAAAATCAGTGCTGGTTGTCACATAAACAAAACAAAGGAAGTCACAGGAAGTCATGTCTTATGCTTTTTATTTGATACCGACAAAGTGTTTCTTTTTCTCAGTAAATGAATAGATTATTTGTAAGGCCTGATGGGCTGCCCATGCAGTTCTATCTCGCCGATTTGGATAATACTATGGAGAAAAGATATTCATCTTTGATTGAGGTAATAATCCCAAAAAATAAATGAAAACATAACCTCAAAATTAGAATGCGTTTTGATCAATGGTTTAAATACCTCTGTGTTTACATTTCATCATCTAACTTCAATAAATATCTACTTCTTTTTTAGGAGATAATCTTAAAGATGAAATTATTTTATGATATTTTAGACTTGTACTTTAAAATTCATAAAACTCTTATACGAAAAATATATAATAATGATAAAAATTTTAGGAATTTGGGGGAAAAGTTGAAGAAATTCCAAATGATAAGGTTTTATCATTCACTATTCCTTCTGAGAGTTACAAATATGAATTTGTATTTCATGTTAAATTCATAGATGACTGCATTGAAAATAAAAAAATCTTGAATGTCAATTCATATAAGTAAGTTACAAGATTTCCTTCTGCATTAGAAAAAAATTGTCAATCTTTAAAATAATTCTTTACCCTCTTCAATAAATTTTATATAGATTCAATCTCGGAGACCAAAGACACAACGACGGCTGTTTAACGTCTCAACATTGTCTAAAAACTAGTCAGTGCTTCTAGTAAGAAAAAATCATACTTAGATTATGGGGCGTTCACATAATACGTCACGCGATTTTTAGCTATTTTTTATCCCCCGTCCCCCCATGTCACACATGGTCGCAAACCTCAGCCCCCCCTCCCCCTTTCGATGTCACGTCACACCTCTTAATTTTATAAAACATTGTTCGTTAACGCGTACAAAATCCAGTAAAAAAAGAAGCTATTAATTATTATTGTAGATAATCTTTTCAGAACTTTTTTTCAAATTTCGTGGGTACACATTTAATGTGTGACGTAACGCAGAGGGCAGACCCCCCTCCCAATATGTCACACCACGTCACAATTTGCAGCCCTCCCCCCCTCCAATAAACTGTGTGACGTATTATGTGAACGCCCCCTTAAATATATTTCTAATTTCAAATTACAAGCCTAAGATTATATTTACGTTTTAATTATTGAGCTTCCTTTACAGTACTATGGTTAGTTATGATAAAATTTGCAAGTCTATTAAAAATAAAATGTCAACAAACCATGCAATCTTAAAAGACTCGATAGAAGTAAAAAGAAATAAGAAGCGAAAACTTATGCCAATTTCGGAAATAAATGATTTTGAAGAACTTAACAACGAAAAAGGCAACGAGGAAAGTTCAGATAAACATAGTACAGGAAAGACATCAAATATTATTGGAAAATCTAATGATCACACCCAATTTGTTGAAGTTTCACCTAATGTTCTCTTAAATACTCATAAAAATACGAGAAGGAAGGTAATATTAGAATATATTTTAATTTTAAGAAACTTCAAACATGAATAACAATTTAAAAATGTTTCAATATTTTTGAAAAGAGAGTTCGTCGAAAAGTTTCCAAATTCTCAACCCAGAAACCTATTACTGATGAAAATTCCATAATAATTTTATCCAGTGGCAGTGAAGATGACCCCTGTCAAGAAGCCAATCCTGCAGTTGAGAACCCAAGAAAGTAAGTTCAATTGTAGAAAAATGATTGAGCAATACATTTATTAAAAATATTTTTGTTTTACTATTTTCTAGGGTTATTAAAAAAAAAAAGAATTTGACACAGAATCCTATTAAAAATAAAAAGAATGAGATCAATGTAGATGAAATTAATGTGCCAGGAGGATATGAAAATAATGAAACAGAGCAAAATGAAAACCATTCTGATGCCGAAACTCGTAATAAAAAAAGGTGAAATTTGATATGTAATTTCAAGGAACAAAACATATTACAATAAATCTTCGTGATCTATAACTATTCCTCCTTTTTTAGAAATATTTCTGAGGAACTTCAAAAATTTATAGATGCAACGATTAAAGACAAGGAAATAGACATTTTTGGATATCCACGCTCTTTCTCGTAAATGCTTATAAACCACTTATTTTAAAGTATACAAATGTTTTATTTGCGAGTAAATTTTTTTTCCTGATTTTAGGATGAATTTCGAACCCTGGGAATGTAAAGCCATGGTTGATTTTTTAATTGTCTCAAACATTGTGCATTTAGCAAAGGATCTTGACACTTGGAAAATTGCTTACAAGCTAAAGGTATTATTACATTTCTATGATTAATTTATAATTTTATTAATGACTAAATTGAACCAAACTTTCAGTTCCTGCCAAAGAAAAGGTCCGCGAATTCGATGCAAAGATATTTTATGCGAAATATTCTACCCAACATCGAAGATTATAATTTAACAGCGGAAAACCTAGTGAAATTCAATGTTTTACATCCTCCGAGAAAAGTCATAGAGAATGAGTAAGATGTATTAAATTTTACCTAAATCACACTATAAGTACAAGGTCAAAAATTATTTTTTTACTTGAAAAAAATGAGTTGATACGAAAAGCATACCACATTCAGAAAAAGTCAACCAAACTATTTTTTTTTAATAGGTAAAAATAAAATCGTTCAGAAAAGTAATCGATAATAAAATAGGAATTTATTAGAACATATACACATTATTTAAACAGTGAAAACATTATACCTATCATTAATATAATACAAAAAGAGTCAAAGAATCATGTTAATTTAATATTGAATTCTTCAACATTTGTTTCCAAGCTATATATGTAATTTTAACAAAAAATTTTAAAAATTGTTTGTTTTTTATATTTTGCATTGAATATTCCATACTATCACCGACATTTGTAATTATTATCATCATCATAAAATAACATGTCAAAGGAAAATTCGAATGGAAGCACACCGGTAAACTCAAATGCGTTTCTAGATTAAACTCATCGAACTTAAATCTTAGGCACTTAAGTCTAATGTAAGATAAAATAAAAATAAAATTTATAAAATGAGGAATAATCATGTGACCGATTAATATTCTTAAGATAATACCAATCGAACAATCTATGCTAAAACTACGATTGTATTTAATGAGATACAGTTCGCAAATTATGGCTGCAATTTTTATGAAAATTATGGATGATACCTCAATTTTCAATAGATTTAATTTATGAATTGTATCTCGATTATATATTCTTAGAAAATTTATTATAGATACATATTTGCATTTCCCGTAATTATAAATATAAACTCGCCCGAAAAAGCAAGCTTTGTAAATTTCTAATCCTTAGTTCATAATTTTATTAATTTCAAAAAAAAAGATGCAAACCAAGATAACTTTCAGAATCTTCCTTAATACTGTTATTTATTCTCAATTAATTAGTTCAGTAAATGTTTCTGCTACAGAATTGATTTCTTTATTTCAAATTGAAAAAAGGTTTGAGAAAATTACTTGCTCTGCATCAAAACATTAAAAAACAAAACACGGAGAAATTTTTTTAACTATTATGGTAAGCTGAGCATCAACTCATGAATTTTTAGCATTGAATGTATTATACTATAAAAGAATCAAGCGCATGCCATTTTTGCTATAGTATCATATGCTGTCAGAGCAATATTCATTGCAAAAATAGCTCGACCCTCGCCTTCCGTACTTTTTTACATGAAAGGATAACTGCTTAAAATGTATGAATTTTTCACCAGGATAGCAAGAACAAAACCTGATACAGAAGCATGACCAGTGTTCTTGCGATTATAGTCAGATTTTTTTCTCCGTGTAGATCTATACATATAAAAACAACAAAGTGTAAATATTACACAGCTTTCAGTCAGTAACTGTGTTCACACTTTTCTCCAATACTCAGTCATTAGGATTCAATATGCAGGCGAAAAAATCTAATTAAACTCAATAAAGAATATAGGTATACAATATTTCTATAGTTACTTGTATTCCACTTGAGAATAAATTAAGCGATTAAGTATCAAAGACTTGAAATATCTAATTAAGCTGTTAGATTTTCCAATTCATGATTGGCTTTTTGTCGCGTCTTTTTCGAATATAAAAATGATCTACAATTATTTATTTAAAGATTTTGATTTTCAGTTTGACACAATTCCACTTTCAATTTGAAATAGCTACCTATTTAGTTTAAGAGTTCAATTATTTACTTTTATAGTAAACTTATGTATAACATATAAGTATGTGATATGCGCAGAGATATATATAAAATCAAATTTTTATTATAAATGTAATTTCCGTCGGAAAATTAGATGATTTTTAGAAGAATGAATGCTAAATTATAAAAATATTTCGAATTTTCTCTCGAATCGACCTGCGATCACAAATATAATTGCTGAACAAAAGAAGCAAAACAGGTTTAACTATTAATATATCACATATTGTAATCTTGTGTTTAATAATAGTATGTCACGGGACGAGACACTAAAAGCACACATGTGAGAAAGATAGTAATTAAAGAAACAGGTCCAGAATTAATATTTTTTTAGTAAGAAGTTCTATAAATCCCTGTTGCAATAATCAAACTTCTCAAAAATAACTTTTCACGCTTATAATAAAAAAGAGAATGTATACAGACTTTCGTGATTTAATACATAATTTATGCTAAACAACGAATGATTTATATTTTAATGACTTCTACCTTTGACACAAACCTTCATATTAAGAAACAAATATAAAATGAAAAGAACGATGTTTTCTACACATTTAAAAAATGTCTCTATGAGAAATTGATAATCACCCGATCAGGGTATTTGATATACATTATAAATATATATATTATATACATTTTTAAATGTACAACCCTCTATACATAATTATATTGGAACACAGATTGTTTCTTAATTGAATCGCAACATTAACGACGAAGAGGGAGAAATATTGTATGAATTTATGGCCTTGGAATATTTTCCTCAGTGATGAGGCATATTTTTAAGGATTGTGCGGCAGTCATTAGAAATTTAAATTTCAGATAGTAACAAACAGAATTCCAAAATTAAAACGGAATTAAGAAAAAATATTTATATAATGATCTACGATTTGTTGGCGCTGCAGCATTTGGAACAATCAAAGCATCCAGTATGCTATCTTTTGATAGACCATGAATTTCTACTGCTGTTGCTCGGTCCAGCTCCAGCCAGTTGATTTTGAAGATTCGTTACAGTTTCCTGAAGCGATTTTTTCTCTTTTAAAAGTATTGAAATGTTTTCTTGGGTCATTTCTAGACAAGATCTAAGCATGTCAGACTCTTCTTTGATAAATCGGAGGCGAGAATTTTCGTCTGATAGTCGCTCCAAGGCTGCGAGGCGACGTTTCAATTCTTCATTATCAGATTCGAGCTGCTTGCAAGATTGTCTCAATGTGTTCAATTCAGTTTCCTGTCTATTCTGATTGCTGCTATTTGAAATCATCGGATTCGAGTTGCTCTCTAGTAGAGAATTCACTGCAAAAAATAAATGAAATAATTAGGAATCAGCTTTAATTAGTTATTTAGGGTCTACATATGTTTCTGAAAAAATTGGGTAAGTAGTTTAAAATTTTTTTTCTTATTAACATGCATCTGCTCTCGTGCGCTTCTAAAATTCCAGATGAAAAGACGAAAGGTTCCCCAAATTTGGAATTTGTATTTCTATCTTTAAAGTAACAAATTTAAATATTTGGAAGAACTTTCGCCTGGGGAAAGATATTGTGATTTGTGCTTTGATAAGCTGAAAAGCTAATTCTAAGATCTACTTGTGTTGTACCAATGCTCACATTCGAAGAGAGGCCTTCCGGGTGCACAGAACAGTTATGCAATATGTAATAAAAAATTTAGGGAACTATAGTCTGCCACTTGTTTCCACAGTAAAAAAAAAGAGAGACAACTTTTACAAATAACATTACTTGAAATCTAATGTAATTAAACTTAAGTTTTTGATCATTCCACGGATTTATAAATTTCAAAAAATTATTACAAATAAAAAGGAATAAAAATACTGTACATTCTTAATATAGCTAAATTCGATGGAAAGTCGGGATAATTTAGTAAATTTTAAACTGGGAAAATATTTAATATGTACTACGAACTTTAGAAGAAAAATTACAAGTGGCAGTTAAAAACTTTGAGAAATACTTTTGTGAGTGTATTTAAAAGAATACTAACCAACTGGTTCGATGTGAAAAACTCCATCTAGACCTCGCAAAATTCTTAATTTAGAAATTGATAAATCTATAGGAACTGAACCAGGGGATGTAATATTACTTGGCGGACGGTCTTCGTTCAACGTTAGTGTAATGTTTTCTAGGAGGATCTAAAAATTAGTTTTTAAAATTCGGTTATCATAATTCACAGTAAGTTAAATAAAATTTGCAGAATATTTTCAAATAAAAATATCACAAAAATCGTTTTAAAAATAATATGGCTTACTTCCATAGGAATCGGCTTTGGGATAATTTCATCCTCGACCAAATCTGCAAGTCCAGCAACGGAGCTCATAGCCAAAGTGAGAGGAACATTTGAGACCTTTATGTCCACATGGTCCTTGAATAAGGCCATGACTGCATCCTTATCATGGACATTGATTTCAAAAACGTGAGTTTTAGCATCGCCCATTTTTCCCCAATCCTGTGATCTATTACAGGTGTTTTGACTAGCATGTGCTAATTTTCTCGAGTCCTCCTTGTCTTTCAGAGAATGATCCAATCTCAGTTTAATCTTCGCTCTACAATCTGAATCTGAAGGCAATTCCACCCATCCTCTCGACCTAGAGCTGAACTTCGTCTAAACAACAGAAAAAAATTTGCAATTTCAGTTCTAAGCCCGAAGGTCGTATACTTTGAAAATTCCACTCCATTTAAGTAAATCATATCATTTATACCAAACAAACTATTAAAATTTTTTTATTTGCTAAAATTAACTACTAAATATTAGATTTTTAGGATTAGTTTTAAGCAAACCTTTTTATACTTTAACAAGGCAAATACGGGTTTTAATTTTAATATGGTGCAAAAATATTATTTTTTCTAAGCCAAGCAGCATTGACACAAGCGATCTGTTTATTTCTATTGTACCTACTGTTTCACTGAGTTTAAAATTCAGTAAATTTCTCGAAATCACAGTGGGATTTATAATTGGAACCTGAAAAAGTTTGAAAATCTTCAAACTTAAAAGCGTGCAGATTTGAAATACGTTTAGAAAAAATTTTAAAATCCAAAATAAAAAAGTATAGAAAAATCTATATCAAATCCTCTATTAATCTATTTAAGTCTTCATGCATTGTCTTGGTGTCTAATTCAAATATATTATAAATATCTTGCCAATACCTTTCTCTTGGCCTGCCATAAGTGCCACACAAAAACATTCACAAGAGAGGGAGAGACGCGGGAGAAGGCATGCAAAAAGTTAAGAGACAAAAATTGTATAAATATATAATTAAATGATGAATATAATAATAATGATGGTAATAACGATAGCTAGAAGAGTAAAACATTTAAATCCAAATGGTCTTAAAAGTGATAAACTCGTAGAAAAAAAGCAGCTTGAGAGTGATTTTACTCTGCTTAAATACCAAAAATACATTTAATAATAATTGTAATCACTTTTAAATATAATGTAATCAACCTGAAATACAAAATATGAAAAAATTTTAATATCCAAATCCGATCCACAATTACGATATAATTAATAGAAATTCCTAAGAAGATTTTTAGAAATCCAGTTTACCTGAAATTCGTCCCAAGGAATCGACGAACATTCTTCAGTGCCGATGTTTGAAACCTGAACTTTTATTACGGACGAAAATCCGGAGGATTGTTGAATCATTTCCACTTTAGAGAGCTTGAAAGTTGTCATTGAAACCTAAAATACATATTTATAAATTTTTCCATGAAACTGAAACTTGTCAAGTAATTAAAATGTTCAACTCACCAAGTCTTTTCTTTTACAAACGCTATCCAAAGACTTTTCACTTTGTGTGTCCGGAGTCTCTTCTACAACCTCGCTTGCCTCTTCTACAGCAGCAACTCTAATTGAATTATCGACAGCAAAAACCGCGTCCATTTTTTCCTGCTCTTCCAAAGAAACAACGACGTAATTCTCACTATCAGAGCTCGCGTCGCTCCTCATCGAAACCGTATCGCTGCTTCCATCCTCTGGAGAAGGTTTTAGCGCTGAATCGAGGGAAGTCATAAAGTTACTAAATCCTTTTTTCATCGAGGAAAGTCCGACGTTAAAATTATTAGGAATAAATGGTGTCGAAACTTCTATAGATTTCATGCTTTCTGGCACACATCTTAATATCTTTCTCTCTATTTTCTCGTCCCTGTTAGTGCCATTTTGCTTGAATGTTACCACAGGTTGAGAAACATTCATATGGGAAAAATCCATAGAAAGCATGGAAGAAATTTCGCTTTGTGGAGTCTCCACGTCATTGCTCGTGTTCATTCGTTTTGTGCTGTAATCGACTCTCGCTGCTGTAGCGTTAGTCTGCCAGAGAGAAGAAGAACCACCGTAATCGTCTGCTATACTTGAAGAATCGGGAACGACGGATTCCAGGTCGCCTCCTGAGTTTTCTTTTCCTGGGGTCTGCGAAGGCATTATGAATGTGACTTCCACCTGAAAAAAACAAAGGATTTCAATTTGAAATGTGAAACAAAAATAAATTATTTATAATGTTTTAATGCCTTCCCGACTTTAATTTTATTTCATAAAAATTAAAACTACCTGGGGAATCAGAGCCCCGATAACGAGCGAGCCACCCGATTCAACCTTGAGAATTTTATTTGAGTCGACAGCCAAGTACGTGGCCATTTCAGATACGATTTCGGCGAGTCTCAGGAGGAAGAGAAACTGATAATGATTAATCTGAACGCTAACAAGATTGCTAATGTATGCAAGGCCATGAATATCAGCGGAAGAGCTTGGAGAAGAAGAGGAAGCGTTTTCAGGATTGTCTCCAGAATTCATGTGTACCCAAAGCGTCAATGGAAAGGCATCTAAGAATGGAACTGGTCGATTCTGACCCACAGCTCGAGCTCCGAAAAAATCACCCCAGACTGGTTCGAAATTACAGCACCAGACGTCCTTTGCTTCCGTCCAGAGAAGCTCGCGATTCAGCTGGTGAATCATTTCGTTCACAGAATTACTACTAAAATCCGGAGGAATTGATCTGATGTGATCCGTGCCTGCAATTAAAAAATAAATAATTAAATTTATATAATGGAAATTCAAATTAAATTAAAATTATCTTATTGAAATTACCGGCACAATGTTGTATGAATTTTTCTGTGACGACGTGAAAATCTCCAGGTTTGCTTGGAAATTCAGCTCCGAAAAACATTTGACCCATTTGGAAAGCATTCAGGCATTGGGCCAAATCTGCTCTCGAAGATCTTTCCGTTGACCTGACATTCGTTAATGTCGCTCTTGAAGTTTGAATGTGAAGAGACTTCGGTCTATCTTTTTGATTCGGGTAATCTTTCTGACTCTCAAAAACTATCTGCAAATTATGTACCAAAAAAATATTTACTAACTTAATATTTTTGAATCCTATGAATTATTAAAATTTATATCCAATCTATTTGAGATGCGCTGCTATAAATGTATTCTTACCCTGGGTAATATTGCTTCAATTTTCACATCAAAGTACATAAGATTTGATGTGTTGGTCGAAGTTTTGCTTCCGTTACCCAACAATGAATGGTAAAGATTTAACAGAAACGAGTTGAACCAGAGACAAGAACAAATATCGAAATTTATTTGAATAGGATTTAGCTGCACGTAGAATTTTGGGGGAGGCACTAAAAATTACAAGATATAAACGAATAAAATCCAAATTAGCAAAATCCTATTACGAGTTGCAATACTCAAATAAACAATGAACCTTACGTGGAAATGTTATGTCTCCTGGGTAGTAATAATAAGTAAATTCTGCATGAAGAATATTAACATCCTCAGGAAGGCAGAACCTTTCTTTATCACCTAAACAAAAAAACTTCTTATTAGCTTTCGGAAAATTTAATAATCTACTAACATGCTCTGTAATTCGTGCCAAGTGATCGAAACACAAGACACAAACATTTATCTACTGCCGAAGTTTATACCATAGAAAACATGAAAGAAACAATTTTAAACTCAAATTTTGTCCGTCTAAGTCACTACGAAATTCAGTAAAAGATATATTATAGATTTTGATACTTCTGGGAAATATCTATGAAAACACAAACACTATATTTACAGTCGGTTGTACCTGGCATGTGCTTCTTCCTCGATAAAGCTGTACAATAACCGGTACAAATGTTATTAACTTATAAGATCATAAATCTCGAGTTGAGAATCCTCGATTATTTTCAAGGTAGGTTAAAAATTACCTGTAACGAATTCTTTAGTCGTGGGCTTTCGAGAAGAGGTTGTAACTTTATAGAGAGTGAAATCGTCAATTCTGATCACGATGCAGGTCGTCATGAGCTTTGCTAATTGCTCGAGGACATGGTTCTTCACTGGATTTCCACTAGGTTGAGATGAAGGCTTTCTGTCTTGGCTTCCGGCACTCTGAAGAGGAGGTTTGTCCGCTTCGTCTCCATTCAATTTTGTGCTATTGCCTTGGGTTTAAGAACATATTATGCATTGATACATAAAACATTTATAGTAATTATAAATAGTTCAAAGCTCTTTGGAATTTAAAGAATTACCACTCGCGTTTCCTTGAGTTCGAGTTAAAGGCGAATGCTGGGTCCTTCCAGAATCAATGAGATCCATAAATTGTCCCCTAAAAGAGTTCAAAGATTGCTGTAACCACTGACTATGAGGAGTGGCGCTTTCCTTATAAAGAGCCCAGTGTTTTCTATCAGCAATTGCTAAATGGTATGGATAGTAATCGATCTGGAACTTCACCAAAGAAATCTGAAGAGCACCTCCGTCTTTTAAATCCGGATGCAGAGATCTCCCCGCTAAAGAAATTTTCGTATTTATTATTTCTGTTTTAGGAAATTGTACCTTATTCAACAACCTAAACGTTTACCTCCTGCATCATCACAGAGATGCAAATCGATTCTCTGAGAGAGAAAATGGTAAGACGTCTCGACGACATCATACCTGGCAAATATTTTCAAAATAGGCGTGTTCATCGCATTTTTCGATCTCGACTGCTGAGAAATTTGTGCCTGATACTCTGGCAAAACCTAGAAAATAAATAAGATCATCGAGAGAATTATTAAAAGCTGGAAATTAAATTCTAATTATATTAAAATATACTTCAAGCTTTCGGGCAGCTTTTGTCTTTCTTTCAAGAATCGTCGCCTTTTCAATTAAGCCTCCTAAGGAATCGATAAAGTGGAGAGCAGCCTTCAATTGAGAATCGGTCAAGACCCAGAGGAGATCGTCTAGAATTATTACTAGCCTCGAGCCCATCACAAAACAATCTGTAGGGATATTATTTTTATTAATAGAAGGAATTAGTTTTTTAATATAGTCGAGCAAACTATTTTTATAACTTATAAACATTTAGTTAAAGATCAATTACGAACCACATAGTCTTTTTTTAATTGTAATTCGGCATCTCGCTTGATTTGTGAGCAACCGAAGCGGGGTGAGTTCTTTATCTTTGGTACTTCTAGCCTCGATTCTCACAGTTTGCCACTCAAGTTCCTTAAAAATGAGCAATTGTCCTCTTTCAGGGTCTTTCACTCTTGTCATTCTCAAATCGCAACGCTGCCAAGTCGGTGATTTAGACTCAAGCATAATTCGTGCCATCTGTGAAAAACAAAAATTATTTCATCACATGTTATCATTTCACTTCAAGTTCCACAAAATGTCTTTAGAAGATATCGTTATCTATTTCAAAGATGAAAAATTCTCGATAAATAAAGAGGATGTTTACTTGAAGTCAGAAACAAATTTTCATAAAAAATGTGACTGAAATTGAAACAATGAATTAGCAGATGTATTTTGAAAGAATATTTATATGAAATTTCGTAATCATAGTTCAAGAAAACAGGTGCAATATTATACTTTGAAACTATTTTGATTTTCCAGGTTCTCGAAGTGAGTAAACATCCTGATAAATTACACAGTAACGAAAAATAAAGATTGTCTTTTATACCTGAACTGAGGCAATAAATGCTGGACTCTTAAACGTAACAGAAACAGTATTAACCGCAACGGTGATTCCATCGATCACTTTATGAATAAATGAATATTTCGCTGGACCAGCGTAAGATGATAATCCTTGAGGGGTTGACATGCTTCTTAAATCCTCGACCGTTTCCACTTCTATGTGCACTTCATCCAAACTCTAAAAGGTTTTTAATTTTTAAATATTTGAAAATTTAATTAAGCATATCTCTAATCATTATTATACTATATTTCTTACCAGAAATATAGGAACACTTTTCAACTTGGTCCATTGTATACGAAAAGTGACTTTGTTGCACCAAGCACTCGTTAATCTTAGCCATGATGGTAATTCTAACAAATCGGTTAACACGATTTCATCAAGTTCTAAATTTGTAAGCTCTCCTTCTCCTTTAAATGTGCTTAAATTTATTTTATCCGCTGATAGATTTTTAGTGAATCTTAAAAACAATAAGTTTCTCATTTTATTTTTATATATAAATAAATATAATTACCTAAATAATTATGATGATTTAAAACGCGAAACATAGGATAAAGCATTTATTCCTACCTAAACATTTAAAAAAATCACAACCCTTGGGTACAATCGAATTCGAAATAATTCTTTATGTTTTTTATTTTTTTATACAGTTTAAAAATACCTTAAATTGAAAAAAAAACAGTATTTCAAAATGAACTAAATGCTTTTAAAAGTCCCGGGAAAGTCCAACGAAAACATCGTTTTTCGAAGAGTACTTTTTCGAGAAAATTTATTTATGGTTGCTCAGTGCAATCATAGCTGTCAAAATATTGACAGAAGCGTCAGCTGATTTAAGTAAAAAAAAATAGGCAAGTCCCAATTGAATTAGGGTTTTAATCAAATTTGCGGTGAAGGTGAGAGACCGTTCGATACGACAGTTGCGCAAGCGAATGGAAAATATTAAAGCGCTCAGAGAAAGTTAATCAGGCGAAAACATGTCGAAGATCGTTAAAGTCTTGAAGTTTAATTAAGGAAAGGATAAAACGTGTCACGTTATAAGCTTATGTCAAAGGAGGTGCGATCTCGCCGTCTGCAAAAAATGTCTTCGAATACTGTAGTCACAACTTTGAAAGACACCAAAATTTATGAAACTCACCTCGACAGATGTTTTAAAAGCTGATTCTTTATGATTGACACCATTTTAGCGATTGTTAATTACTTTTTATAACGAACAGTACACCTCTGCATGGTTAGATGTGATCCACAAATTTCTTCTACTGACATGATAACATATAGCGAACTATGACCAACATAGAAACTTAAAAAAGAAATCTTACATGTCCACCAACCGCGCAAAATAAAACTTCCAATAAATTTTATTTTAATTTATTTCAACTTATAGTTTATGGATGAATAATAATTATTTTTTGATTTATTTTCCAAATATCATTTATCGTTTTGAAATCCAATGCGCTAAAGTTAAAAAATATTATCAGATTGAGAGGTCTCACGTTTAATATTTGAATATTCGCGGCAAACGAATCCTTTTATAACTGCCATCTTGAATTTTAACCTAAATGGTCTTAAAGTACTCTTTTTGATCGATCCCTTTGAAAGATACATAAAAATGCCATATATAAAAAACCAACAATAAATAAATAACAAATAATATTTAAAATTTGATATTTTTACTGCGTGTCAACAGTGTCAGTGGTTTAAATGGTTCAAATTTTCTGCCTAGTAGAAAGTCAAAATCAGCTGTTTGTTAACCTCAAAGCTTGACGATATCCTCTCTTTTTAATTTCTTTGAAGGGGAAGGATGCAAAAAGAGATGACATGAAGAAGAAAAATGTGCGACAAAACTAGCTTGTGTCAGTGTGAAAGTGTCCACTGATTGGTTTTGTATTTCATAAGAGAAGAGAGAGGATATTCTAGGAGCGGCTTCTTCCAGCAGCCGACGTGGACTTTTACATTAACGAAGCTTGTTGGAATTATTCATAACGGTATGTACCATCTCGTCGAATCATTTATCATTTAAAATATATTTTCTTTCATCAAGGACACATTTTGCTTTTAAACTAACAAATTCTGAAATCTAAGAATGATTAAATATGTATATTGAACTAAGTAAGTCTGATATTTAAAAATCAAAAGAAACTCGCATTTATACGGAAGATTACACAAACAAAATTAAATACTTTTAGACCGTTTTTGTAAAAATCTAGGTTTTTATAAAATTGTATCTTTTTCTACTTTGTTCGGCTTGAAAGATGAGAAAAAGAAAGGTAAATTTTATTTTTGAAAATTTAAATATATGAAGGATTTTATTTTTGAAATGCTTTTTTCTCCAGACAAAATGTTTGATCGCTTCTACTAATCAACAATCCAAGAAAATTAAGGATCAGAGCTTTTCTACTATGTCAAAACAACGTGAGTAAATTTAGTCTAAGGTAAGGTTTTTTCTCATTTGATAATTACAATCACAGTACGTTTTTAAAGAAAACAAATTCTCGAATTTTATTTTTCACTTTAATAAGGTATTAAAATATTTATTTTATTTCACTTATTTATCTACCATTTCGTTTTTATTATTTTTAATAATATTATTTGTACATTCAAATCATATGAGAGTGTATTAAATTCGTAAAATTCTTTTCCAGAAAATGCAAAACACCTTAAGTATATCAGCCTCGTCACTCTCACAGTTCAAAATGCCCTTGTTGGTCTTAGCATGCGATACGCTCGCACCAGATCGGGGGAAATGTTTTTATCATCGACTGGTTTGTATTTACTTATTAATTTAATTCCCTGCAAATTTCAAACTAACTATTTTTGAAATATTTCAATCGAATTGTTTTTGTATTTTTATTTCCAGCGGTAGTTATGTCTGAGCTGGTGAAACTTGTTACCTGCTTAGGTCTCGTGTTCCTCGAGGAAGGCAACTTCAACAAATTCATCGGCTCTATAGATACTACAATAATTAAACAACCAATGGACACGTTAAAAGTTTGTGTACCCTCTTTAGTCTACATAATTCAGAACAATCTTTTATACGTATCAGCTTCAAATTTGGATGCCGCTACTTATCAGGTAAAAATATTGGCAATTCAAACTTGCAATGCGAGACCTGGTGGTCGACAAGCGAACTAATCAATATGGCTACCGTTGGGCTTCGCGCAGCATTGTGTATACTATACTAAAGCCAGATGCTCACAGTGTAACGCAGTAATTAATCAATTGTTTGACAAATAAATATATAGTTAACATAAAATTAAGTGAGAAGTGCATAAATAAATATAAGCGTGAGAATGGAATTCTCACCGAAGCACAGGAAAGGAAAGGACTTTACTTGTAAATGCAGTGCTTGTACGTACTCGCATAACGTATTTAACGACAACAAAAGCATTTTTAGCACTTACAGATAAACGTAATTTGAAAAGTCCTATTCAAATCAACAGTAAATACGTGAACGCCGAAGCCCTGCGGCAGCCATGATTGTTTTCATGCAGCAGCGCCCCTAAGCCCGCGGTGGACGTTTGTTTTGCCAATAAGATAAAAACTCAAAATAGATCTATGAATGTATAAATAATTCTTTTAATTATTGCAGGTTACGTACCAATTAAAAATCCTTACAACGGCATTTTTCGCAGTTGTCATTCTTAGAAGATCTCTCAGAAAACTGCAATGGTCAGCACTACTTTTGCTTCTCCTAGGAGTGATTCTAGTCCAGTTAGCTCAAAGCGAGCCCCAAAAAGTTCCATCAGGACTAGAACAGAACCGACTTCTTGGATTCGGAGCTGCCCTGAGCGCTTGTTTCCTCTCTGGCTTCGCTGGAATTTATTTTGAAAAGATTTTAAAAGGCTCAGATATTTCCGTCTGGATGAGAAATGTACAATTAAGTTTTCTATCCCTGCCTTTTGGGCTGTTCACTTGCATATTAAACGATGGCACCGTGATTAGAAATAAAGGTTTTTTCGTTGGTTATGATATTTTTGTAAGCTACCTAGTATTGCTACAAGCTTGCGGTGGATTAATCGTCGCTATGGTTGTAAAACACGCGGACAACATTCTAAAAGGTTTCGCGACTTCTTTAGCCATCGTCATCTCATGTATTGCTTCTATTTATTTGTTTAACTTTCAACTCACTTTCCAATTCGCTTTTGGAGCTGCCCTCGTTATTTGCTCAATTTTTATGTACGGACACCAACCCAAAACCCCAGAAAATGACAAACATACGCCTCTACAGAAAGTATGAGATTTGAAGGACTAGGACCTTTTTTCAAATTAGGAAAATTGAAGGGATAGTCAGTGACTATTTTGGTAGAGATAAATCATCAGATTTTACAAGCATGATTGTGAATACTCGTACCAACATAAGGCCAGCTTTTCGTTTTATGGAGAGGATATCTGATGAGATATTTTGAGTGTGTCGCGAAAGAATAGAATAAATATTTTTATACAATAAAATTCGGCATTGCTGACTAATGTCACCTATATTTTGTAAGAAAGAGATATAGAAAACGGATTTCGTATGCTTGTATACTTAACTGTATAAACTTCTATATATAAATGTAATCTTCAATTAAGAATGTAAAATATGAGATTAACGTGAGATATATTTTTAGATTCTCAAAATAAAATAAGTGAATAATAATTATGCACCTTATTCAAAGTGAGATGATTCATAATCTTTGAAATACTTTCACAATCAAGTAGAAGAAATTTTCTTATTCGGCTCTTCTTAGGCATAACATAGAAAACACAATTCAAAATCTAATCTATTAAGTAATGCAAAGAAAAATGAAAAACTATTTAAAATTAGAGGGAAGAAGAATTTCCTCGTGGCAGATCGTCCGTACAGATTTTCAATCATTATTGAAAATTATTTTAAATAGGGGAGCTATAAGCGTGAATCCTCTTCGTAGGAATTATCTTTGAATATTTAATTCGATAATTATTGCAAGGAAAAAGACCTAGTGTTGGATATTAAATTTACTTTACGTCTAATATGCAAATTGTTGAATCATTTTGTAAGGTCTTTGGTAAGGAATTGAAGAACCTTCGTTCGTGTCGTTTTAGAAACTGTCTTCTAAAATTATATAAGGCAAGAATAATCGAAACCTAGAGTAGTTATATTATTGAATAATTCTAAGAAAAAGGGTGAATTATGCTTCCTTTCGAAGAAGTGAAATTATCTTATAACTCAGGTTCGTCTTGCGTTTAAATAATAATTAAATATTCCTCGTTCATGGAAAAGCTTTCGTCGAAATGGTTACCTGTCCAATAATTTATTCAACAGTTCCTTAAAAAAGAAACGGGTATTCGAGGAAGGGATGTAAGTTTATATAACGATTTACTTTTACTTCGAATTTTGCTGAAGAATGGACTTGTTCAATAACCGCTACTTTATTATCAACAAATTTTTTCTAACTTGTACAGGATTATGGCCTTATCAAAACATTTTCCAGAAATATGTAATGCGAACATTAGTGATTATTTTGATTTTAATTTTTTTAATCCCAACGGTAATTTCTTCAAATGTTAAACATAATAAAAATTAACTAAAATGTAGTATAAAATCATATACCTTTTTAAAAAAACATTCGACTTGGTTAACTTCGATTGGATCTAATTCAGAAACAGCATTAAAACTGATTGATTTTACCGAATATATTGGTGCAGTACGGTCCAATTCAATCGGGATCAATCCGATTCAATGGTTTTTTCTAGAAGGAAAGACATTTTTGATAATATTCATTCAAATTTTAAACAATTTTTCAGGTCGCTGGTTTGTGTAAAGTATGGGGTACAGTGGATTTGGTAGTCGAGAGTCTCATTCCCATCATAACTGCACTAGGATGTTTAGGTTACGCATTAACTTACATGCTTCATGGAGAAAGGGTAAGTTTTCAAAAACTAGATAATTCAATAATTATAATTTTTGTTTTAAATTAATATTATATAAAAAGTAAATACAATTTATGCACAGCTGAGGCAACTTTTGGATTGTATAGAAAATGATTGGAAAACATTTTCATCTTTTGAAGAAATAGAAATTCTTCGCAGTCATGGAGAAGATGGAAGGACTCTTACATTACTTTATACTGGTAAAAATTGGAATGGAATGAATTTAAACGTAAATCCGTCGAGGTGAACAAAATATAATTTTTTTTTATTGCAAAAATTTAATCAAAATGAAAGTTCATCTCTTTTATTGGAAATTTTGAATGAATAGAAAATTTTAATTAAGTATAAAAGGGATTTTAAAAATATTAATTAATTTTTAATTCAAGGTTGTGTGGGTTTAACAGCAATTACATACATGTTAATGACACTTTCGCCACAAATTCTTAACATAATTCTACCTCTAAACGAAACTCGTCCAAAACAATTGCCATTTCCAGTGGAATATTTTATAAATTATGAGGAAAATTTTAACAGAATATTAATCCATGTATCTATCACGACTGTCATTGAAATATGCGTTTTAATAGGTACAAAATCGACCTTCACAGTCCTTGTAGAACACGCCTGTGGATTATTTTCAGTCGTAGGGTAATTAAAATAATTAAATGATAATTATTTTATTGAATTTACAAACTAAAACTAGATTACTTATTGATTGATAAATGGAAAGTAATTAGTAATGAAATAGGCGCGATTAAAAATAATAAAATGAATATTAATTTACAGTCTTAGACTCCAAAGCAGAATGAGATATTATAATATTAATCAGCACAAAAATTGGGAAAATGAAATTTACAAAGATGTAATTTTCTGTATAGAATATCAAAAGCGAGCTATTGAGTACGCATTTTTATACTGTTTTTGAATAATTGCAAATAATAAATATAAAATCTGTATAACTTATTTTATTTCTGGACCAGATTTTCTGAATCTATCGAGTCTTGTTTCTCGACATGTTTCTTTTTCGTAACAGGAGCAAACATGATATTAATAAGTACTACTCTAATCCAGGTACTTTTTATCAATTTTGGAATTGAAGTAAACTTCGAAATTGATTAAATAATTAATGAAATAATTGAATTTTCAGGTCGTCTATAATATTGATAAATATGACAACGCCATAAGATTTGGTGCCTATACAAGTGGACTGATTATTGAACTTTATTTTAATAACCTTCCTGCTCAAAGACTAATGGATTCCAGCGTTGTAATTGCGGATTACATGTAAGATTTTCCAAAATACTTTTTCATTCTATAAACATACCATAAAAGTTAATTACAAAAAAATAATTAAAATAAAAAATTGAAATTTTTTGTAGCTAATAAAAATTTTGCAAAATTAAATAATTACAAATTTATAATTATTTAATATTTTAATTTTTTAAAGAATTTGAAATCTTTCTGTGGAAAAAAAGACGCTTTCGACTGCGCTGGGATTCGAGCCCAGGTCTTTCGATTGCCGGAATTTCAAACTCAACTAATTAATTTAATATTTTAATTTAATTTCAAGACGTGTCTAAAAATTACATTCCACTTACGACTTATTTATTAAATTTTGTTTTTGGAAACGTAGTCAAGATGGATTATGGTATCAAATGCCTTCGAGATCAAAGAAGTTATTGTTAATGATTATAATAAGGACTCGTGTTCCATGTACATTGTCAGCTGGCAAAATGAATATCATGTCATTAAATAATTTTTCATCGGTAAGTATCATTTAGTATACATTCTTAATATTAACTAACTTTTATTTTATTCAATTATACCAAAATGAAATTTATCATTTTTGTTTTATCAAATAAGGTCCTGTCGTAGAGTCTGACGTCACCAATTACATACGACCGCTTTATTAATAAAATAATAATTTAAATAAATTTTCCGGAGAAGACAATAAAGCAAAAAAATGCATGGCATTACGATCTTCTTCGAAAAATTAGTTAAAATTATTATTTTATTAAGAAAGCAGTCGAATACCATTGATGACGTCAGACTCTACCATACGGCCTTAATGGAATTCAGTTGAATGTCAATTTTAATCTCGATTTTAATTAGACTTAAGTCGCTACGGAAGTTTTGCAATACAATTATACTTTTTTATAATCTTGGAAAATTGTCTTCATTTCTTCCCAATTGAAAATTCTTTTACGGAATTCTGAATTGTTTCTGTACGAGTTATACTTCTTAAATTGCATTGAAGGACTTTGTTTTTGTCCCGGTGATAATACGCCCAGGCATGTCCCGGATAGATCCGAATAGATGCTCATTTAGACTTTAAAGAAAATAAATTTCTAACCGAATATACTTGGATAATTTTCGTATGAGAAATAAGCACTCGGATACAGCTCGGATAGACCTGGTAAAAAGGCCTGACCTATTTCTGACCGGACCTTATCCGGGTTTTATCGGATCCTATCTGGCATTTTAAGCAGGGATATTAGATCAAATTTAATTTAATAATTTTTTTTAAACTTCAGAGGATTAAAAATTCAATAATTTATAAGAGATAAAGGTAATGCAAAATTTTCATAACGATCTTTGTATAAAATATTAATAATCTCCAATAATAAGTGACATCAACTTAATTTTTTTCCAGGTGTTGCAGACGTCATTTTCTTTTTTCACTTTGCTGTCTTCGCTGAGGGCTTAAGTATTATCTCTTAGTTAATTTAATTGTCAATGCTTTTTATAATCTTTTATATCACCTCTGGCGACAGTTTCGGATTGGAATACATTCCGAGCGAATCAGAACTATTCCGAGCCACTCAAAAATGTGTTTCTGGATCTTTCGGAATCATTCCAAACCAATCAGAAAAACGTTTTGTATCTCGTTTGATGAAAAAGGGTTTAATTCAAATTGATTCGGGTTGACTCGGATTAAAAACTTGTTTCGAATTCATTCGGATTGAAACGTAATGAATCGGATTAAGTCAGATCGATTTTTGATCCTTTTTCATCAAACGAGATACATAACGTTTTTCGGATTGGTTTGAAAACAGATTTCGAAGTTGCTCGGATTCGTTCGGATCAATTTCCTTTACGAAACTCTCGCCAGGGACGTATAACAAACTTGGAAACCTAGTGGTCACAAGTGCATTAGACGTCTTTGAGAAAACTTGAGGACATCTCTCGGAAAAGACAATAATATCAGATTTTTTATTGTTTTCTAGACTTCTCATGTGTAAAAAATGTTTCTAAAACATATGAGATACCCTTAGGATACAAAAAACGCGTCCAATGTCCCCGTGGCCATTGGAAACTTTTATATACATCAGTAAAATAAGGAATTTTGTACCGAGAACTAATAAATAATAACAAAGTCAAAAAACTTATTTTTCAGGACCACCTTTTAGGATTTATGTAACAAACTGGGACGTCATCTGGCAGGATAGACGTATATGTACTAGTCCCGAAGAAATTTCCGGAAAGCAATTCAATCCGAGCGAATCCAAACCATTGCGAACTATTCGAAACCGATCCAAAAAAGGTTTTGAATCTCCTTTGATGTAAGTCGATTAAAAATCAATCCGATTCATTCCGGTTGAATTAGAGCTCAGATTGATCCAAACCTTTGTATTGTAATGAATCCGAGGTCGGATTGATTCGGTTTGGATCAATTTGAGGTTATATTTATTCGGAATAATTCGGATTGAACCGGAATGATTCAGATTCAAAATTCAGTTTGGATCAATCTGAGCTCTGATTTATTCGGATAAATTCGGTTTAGATCAATCCGAACTTGCATTGATTCAGTTTAAAAACTTGGTTCGGAGCATCAATACGAATGAATCTGAATCGGATTCATTGGGATTGGTGCTTTGGATTGAACCACAATGAATTTAATTGAGTCATATTTTCTACCGTTTTGCATCGAACGAGTTTTAAAACGTTTTTTGCATAGGTTCGGAATGGCTGGATTAGCTCCGATTCGCTTGAATTGAATTCCAATCCAAAACTCTCGCCAGGGAGGTGAATGTTAAAAATAAAGCATCAAATGTACAGGTTTAAATTTCACGTATTTCTTTTTAAAAGCACGGTAAACATTAACAATCTTCCGCCAAAATGATTTTTTCAAAAACTTTACTTTTTAAAAGGGTAATTAATGGAATAATAAAAATTTTGAAATTTAAAACAATTTCCTAAATACCAATTTAATGAGAGACTGTTATTTACAGAATTAATACAAAATAAAGTTTAAATCCCTGCATTCGGTGCTATTCTTCATGCGCCAATGTACGGCCATTTTGCCAGTGAACGTCACAAACTAGAATACCTAATGAGAAGTAAACAAAACAATCTTTTAATTGCTGGTGATTGTAGGTACTAACTATTTACCACACCTCATACCAGACAACACTACCAACACTACTGAACACTACTGACCAGACCGACAAAGTCTTGCGCATACGGTTATAATAAACCAATCGCAGGATAACAACTGCTGCGTCTGCGCATGCTCGCTGATAAGCCTGCGCAAAGGCATTTATATCACTCCAAAATTTAAATCCATTTCAATTAATTTTCCCCAAATTTATCAATTTTGAAAAGATTTAGATCTAGAGCTTAAGCATATGTATTATTTGTGATATTTAGCTAACATTTTTTAATAAAAATAAAATAAAAAGCTTTCAAAAAAAATTAAGCACCAACTCTAGATCCAGCAGTGTCGTGAATCTGCGATTGCGATCATACGCGATTGAATTCAGATTGATTCAGATTCGTTTTGCTAGCGAAGAGAAGTGGCTGTAGTGCTTGTTCTTAAAGTGAATTTAAAACTTATCAATATTAAAAATGGGAGAACCACAGTGCAAAAGAGCCAAAACTGGAAATACCCTGGAACAGTTGAAAACGATGACAGTAATTGTTGCCGATACCGGGGACTTTCAAGGTTAGTAAAATAGTTTTTCTTTCTGTAAATGTCTCAGTTTTCCGTTGAAAAAATACGTGTAACTTCCATGTAAATGCGATAGAAACCGGGTCAAAGGCGAAGGTGATATTCTTAAACATTTAGAGGGGGACCACGTGCTATTCACGAATGTTTTTGCAACTGTTCAATCGAAAAACTGTTGAAACTTCTCAGGGGCGTAGCTTGATTAAAAAAATTAGGAATCAATGATTCAAACATTTATTCGACCAGATTTCTATTTCAGTATTGTTTAATTTTTCTTTTAAATAAGTAAGTCAGAAATTAAATCAATTTGTGTTTTCCATTAGATACATAAAGATAAAACAATACATTTATTTTAAAATAAATTTATATTTCATGTTCCCATGTTTATGGCGTATTTGGCATTGTATTTTAATTATTTAAAAAACAATATTTCCTTAAAAGATTTTTTTAATGAAGGAGTAATTAATCTACGTGACTGATAGGAAAGTCACTTCACGTAGATAAACTATGACATACGAATCAAACCGCCGTTCTTAACTATTGCATAATAATATATTGAAATATGTAAGTAATTAAATTTCGATCTTATAAAAAGAAGGAAAAAAATAATGACATATAAATAATGAAAAATTATATAGATTCATTTCGATGTCCTAAATTACGACTTTTACGCATTAATCGTGTATTTCCATTTGTTTTCAGCTATGGAACAATTCAAACCAACAGATGCAACAACTAATCCATCCTTGATTCTTTCTGCTGCGAATCAAAATAAATATTCCCATTTGATCGACAAGGCCGTTCAATATGGGAAAAAAGTTGGCACGTAAGTGAAAGTCACCATTCACTATTTTGCACCTATTTTTAAATTTTAGAATTGATTAAAATTGAAAAGTACAAAACCGTCAATTAATCCCTCATTTTTTCTTATTTTCGCAGAACCATAGAGGAACAACTTGAAGCAGCGCTTGATATTACTTGTGTTCTTTTTGGTCAAGAAATTTTAAAAATAATTCCTGGTCGCGTTTCCACTGAAGTCGATGCAAGATTGTCTTTCGACAAAGAAGCAAGCATAGAGAAAGCGAAAAAGCTAATTGCTCTTTACGAGGAAGCGGGTATTGGCAAGGACAGAATTCTTGTAAAACTTGCATCGACCTGGGAAGGAATCCAAGCAGCAAAGTAAGGAAGTTATTGAGAAAATTAAAAAAAAAATATATTTTTCTTCACGCCGATTAAAGAAAAATGATTACTGGAGGGATGGAAAATAATCCATAATTAACTTTTGATTACTTTGTATTCACAGAGAGCTCGAGGAAAAGTATGGAATCCACTGTAACTTGACGCTTTTGTTCTCATTTGCTCAAGCCGTTGCTTGCGCAGAAGCTGGAGTAACACTTATTTCTCCTTTCGTCGGCAGAATCCTTGATTGGTAATCTATTTTAACTGATCCTTTTATTAATTACTTTTTATCATTTAATTCATCCAGAAATATGACTGTTTTATTATCAAGTACGCATGGTAGGGTATGACGCCACAAATGACATTTGGCGATTTTATTAATGAATTAACAGTTTTAATGAATTTTCCGCAAATGACAGCAACTTTTTGTTTTTTATAGATTGCTGTGTTTTTTTGGAAATTTATTAAAATCATCAATTTATTAATAAAGTCTTTGAATGTAATTAGTGACATTAGACCATATCACATGGACTTAATAAATATTAATTCTCATAGGTATGTTGCTAATACCGACAAGAAATCCTATGAGGGTCCGGAAGATCCAGGAGTGATTTCGGTTATGAAAATCTACAATTATTATAAAAAGTTTGATTACAAGACTGTCGTGATGGGTGCATCTTTTCGCAACGTTGGTAAGTATGAAATAAATGATTTTATTTTTATTTTAAACCTTATTTGAAACGAGAATGTAAAAACATGTTTATCATTCAAAAATACTGACAAACTTTTTAAAATTATTCCAGGTGAAATCAAAGCCTTAGCTGGCTGCGATTACCTAACTATTAGTCCTAAGCTTCTTGATGAATTAGAACAGAGTAAGGATCAAATTATCAAGACCCTCGATGTGGAAACCGCGAAGAAGTCCGATATTGAAAAAATTGAGATAGATGAAGCAAAATTCAGGTGGATGTTAAACGAAGATCAAATGGCTACCGACAAATTAAGTGACGGTATTCGTAAATTCGCAGTTGATGTGCGTAAATTGGAAAAACTACTGCTGGAAAAGATTCAGGGTTAAGAATACACAAAATTATTATTTACTTAGATTTAAAAAATGATTCATTCATCACTTAAAGAAGAACTAAAGATGAAAGATTATTTCTTTAAATTTTGTTGAACAACTCGTTATTTTTGTAAAAAATATTTACGTATCTTAAGAACATTCCATTCTAAGATCTATCTATTATTCTAAAGCTTTATACTATAATATAAATTATTGATTAGTCATTTGAAGAAATTTTTAATCTCCCCGAATTCCTGTTTCACCCTTTGATTTTAATTTCATAAAAAACAATCGAAAAAGTTAACATATTATAGTTTACCATAACTATGGTTTCTGATTTTAGAGGCATAAATTAACTAGATGCGATAAATACTTGCAAAGCAAGTTTCATTTTGATTTTAATAAATTTTTTAGATTAATTTTACATATTTATAGAATTTTGAATTAGCCTGCCAAATAATATGATTTGCTCATTTCCTCCGCCTTTTTCACACGCTTGCGCAGTAAAAATTGGAGCAGGTTCTTTAGCTTCACTGCTCTCAACCCGTTCTAAGTCGTTAACTGTTGATTTCCGGGATTTTTCATGTGGATAACTTTCAATCAGGATAGAAAGAATGAATAAATATAGCAAAATTGAACAATATCATGCATGTAAGTTGTTCTGAGTCTTTTACAAAATTTTAGCTGTTAAATTATTTTTGAATTTCTTTGATGACGCCATTGAGAGAAGAGACACCTCTGGGTCGTTTCTTCAAGTTCTTTTCAAAAGACCGGTCAGCTGTATTCAGCCGCCAACGACTCTAGGCTAAAATCAATGATTACTAAGAAATAATATATTAGTTAATTTGCTTTTTTTGTTGCATGCTTTTTGCGCGAAGCGGTTTTTCATTTTGATTCAGTAGAAAAACTGCAGCAGAAGTGAAAAGTTTAGTGAAAAATGGAGTCTGCGATCGTTCATTTAGAGCAAAGTGTGAGTAATATAATAAAGCAATCTCTCTATTTCTAAGCTTCCTAAGCTTCATTGACCCTTCCGTTAAGAGTAGTTAAGAATATGTACATGTAAATCAATTTTTTCGGAGAAGAAACTTTTGATACAGAAATGATTCTAGTCTTAAGTTGAATCTTTGACGTCAAATAAACAAACATTGCCAAGCATTTGACCAAATTTAGATAAACAACCAAATAGCATTAATTAAAAATTATTTATGAAATAAGAAAAAAGAAATAGACGACCTCCAAAACTCCTTATTCCATTTTCTTTCTTTTTTATAATTTTCAAAAAGTTTAAAATCAAGAAATACATACTATTTCAATGACCAAAACTTTAAAAGATTTACGAAAAGAATACAATAAAATAAAAACTCTCCCTCTTAAAACAATACAATAAAATCACATTGATACTGACGTTTCAAATTATTCTCTATTTTATTTCTGATTTGAAGGTTAAAAACGCAAACGGCAAATTGAATATGATTACCTGGCAAATTGAAACCTTTGAAAAAGAATTTCAAGATCCTGAGAGCGAGGTACTTTTCAATCAATATATCTTTTTATTCATCTTTTCTGTTTATTTGCTCGAGTTTACTATCATTAATGATGACATTTATTTTTTAAAAGGTTATTTCTAGAAGTATTTAAAAGTTTCATATTTTATATATACGCATATGCTCCAAAAGCTTTCTGAGATTTTTCTTTCATTAACTAATCAATGTGAATTTTGATAATAAGTTCACTTAAAGTTTATTTTAGTTTGATTGTACTTATTAGAAATACGTTTGTTGTTAAAATTGTAAAATTTAAATGTTTCCTATTTTGGAGTATTACTACTTTGGCTTTCCAATTTTCAAATTTGAACTACCGAGTCATCATTATTTTTCAAATGATTTACCATGACTTGTGATTAATTAATTTCATATTAAAAAGACTCCTTGAATTAAAAACTCACTGTGCTTTTCAGGTATCCGTGCTGAGGCTACTTCGTTCGGTGACCCAAGTGAAAGAAGAGTATCAAACTCTTCGTCAGGACATCTTGGAAGTTCATCAGTTACAAAAGCAGCTTTCAGATTCTCTGAGCGCTCAGCTCTCCCAAGTTCAGGGACACTTCAATATTCTGCGAAACAAAATAATCGGACGCAATAAAACTCCACAACTTAAGTAAAATTGACTCTCAAGAAAAACACTTTTTCCGAAGGCTAAAGCTCTAATTTTAACCTTCTCTGTCAATTACACATATTTGACAAAACTGTATCAACTCGGTTTTCAATTCTTTAGGAAAAAAAGAGTGTTTTAAATATTTAAATGTTTCTTGCAATATTTAAAACAGTTTTCAAAGACTCTTGAATCAAAAAAACGTATATATTCAAAACTTGTTTCAAAAACCAAAATCAACTTCATTCAATCTTCTTCAGATTAAAGAAAGGTGACAAATAATGCAATGAAAGCACAAAAAGGGGTCCAATTGGTGTGCAAGATTAAAATTTGTTTCTTTTCTTTTCGCTGATGCTTTTATTGTTGAGAAAACTCATAATATATTAGCAATTAATTTATTCGCTGGATTCGCAATAATATGTTAAACTAGATCAACTTAGATTGTTGTGCAGAACTAGTAAGCTCTTTAATGATAATAATATAGAGATCAATACTTTGCATGCTTCTCTATTTAGAAATGCTAAATCTTATAGATTTTTTAAAATTCTACTCGCGCACTTTAAAATTATTTTAGCGTAAAAAAAGCTTCAATTTTCACTTTTAGTCATTTTCATTTTATACATGCTTTTCTAGATTTTTCCTATAATTAAAAACACAGAGTAAATTGAGAAGAAATAATAATTAAATGAATTTTAAAGAAACCAAATGCAACTCGAAAACGAAAATAGTATAAACCAAATAAAATAATTTATGTAATAAAAATGGTAAAAGTAAAAATTGAAGTAAAAATAGTTCAAAATCTTGTCTAAAAAAGTGAAGAAGAAAAATATTGCCTTAAAATGTGCTCTCGGTTAAAAATGCACAATTACATCAATTATCAATTAATTATTCAACAATCAGAGTGACAATCAAAGGACATAAATGGACGAATTAATATTTTTATGGGTCCATTGTTTTTTTGACCTGCACCATTTTTTTGTAATGCTGAAGCTCAATTTTTCTACTGTTCGTTCCTTTACGATTTAGCTTTCGTAATTAACGCGATAGAATGAAAAATGCATTTTTCCAAATAATTTCGAAAATTTTAAAAATTTTATTTGTTTGTAAGACTGATATATTTTATACTTTGAGAGTCAATTTAAAAGATCTTATTTTTTATTATCTTTGACTTCATAAACTAAAAAAGTGCAAGGTTTCTAAGTTTTAAGACTTGCATGTCTTAAATTTGTGCATGTTAATAGTAAAATTCTAAAGTAGTGTAGATTAAGAGAAAAATGGTCTGGAACACATTTATCACGTGCCAATTATTTAAAGACTAGATTTTAATATATAATAATGTAGCAAACATATCAAATTTGCGCACATTTATTGTTATACGACTTTGTTAAGTATTTTTAGTATTTTGAAGTACTAGATTTTTTCTAGAAATGGATTAGACAAAAAAATAACGAACCATGAAGTTTAAAAAGAAAGAAAACTGAGAAAGTTTATTGTTATTTTCTTAAACTTTTTGACTGTAAATTAATTTATAATAAGTTAACCCTTCCTCGAACGAAGGCTAGTTTTATTAATATAAATAATTTTAATATCTACTTATTAAAAAATTCATTTTTAAAATAAAAATAAAAAATCTTGTAATTGGAAAAAATTTGTTAATTTCTGAGACTTTGAAATTAATTAATGTCAAATATGAGCGTATGATAATTTTAAAATGCATATATAATCAAAATCACATACCAGCATTCCCATTAATAATAAATTTATAACTGTATTTACCACCAATTATATTTGCACAAATATTAGCATTAAAAATATCCAAAAGAGCATAGCTTTGAAGATACTGATGCACAAAATCAATCAAATGATTTTCTATCATTATTTATTAATTACTAATTTGAAGAATATACTTTTAAATCATTTAGGTACCACTTTGTGCGTTTCGATTGACTGTGCTTTAGGTACTTATCGTATGTTCATGCAAACAATAAACTGTTATCTCTGTAGCAAAAAATCTCTTTTTATTTCTCGAACACTTGTTACTTTTTTAACATTTTGATTTCATATCAAAAGGTTTATTTCATTCGTTAAAATTAATTTTTCATTTATTCTTGGATACAAATTTGAGAAGTTAATTTTCTTCATAATTAGGGTGGAGAATTAAAAAGTACGTTTCTGTAGAAGTGGATTTTTGTCTTCATCACTTGGTAAAATATCTAATCTTAAGAATATATAATAAGAGTCCGAGAAGGACACGAGGTGAGATAGTTATGCGATCGGATATTTGAGTCATTGTTCTTAAAATAAAACCAATATTATGATTATGAGTCATAATTATTATTTAGTAGAAAAAATTTTTTGACTGGTTAATATTGAACTATTTTTTTAATTATTAGCGCTAATTTTATAATTGCTCTTGCCAACCCTACATTGGAAAGGATTCATTTTTGCATAAATATTTCTTTCCCGAACGAACTTTTGTACTTTCTCTCTGATTAATGTCATTATTATTTTATTTTAAACTTCAGGTTCAGGGAAAAAGCAGAATCAATTACTCATTTCCTCTCAAGAACACTCCTCAAATATACAAGTATTAAAAGATCTTAACTATGAGACGTGAGAAAGTGTTGGATCTAGAAAAGGTATGATTTGCACCGACAGATGTATAATTATTCTGTTTCGTTGTCATGAAAAAATGACTCTTTCATTTACATTTTTCTTCATTAAGTGGCTAGTCTTCTAGATTTTAATTTCGAAGCGAATCTACCCAAATTATAGATTATTGTCATTAAATTAATATTAAATTTGAATTATCATTAAATTAACATTTTTTAATGAAAAAATGTCTCATTAAAATTTTAAAGATGATAAATATAAAAATGCCTTATTTTCATGAGTTATTACATGCTCGATAATATGGCAACTTTGAAGTGAATTTCGTAGGACGTGGACTCGAATAAAGACCGGTTTATTCCGTTTAATTCGTCCAGGTCCGAGACCAAGGTAAAGTTTCCTTGTAAGAGAATACGAGCGAGGCCATAGACCTTTGTATACTTTTCAGGACTCAAAATATGTATATCTATTCCTCCGGATGTTTCCAACTAGAACAATGAGCCAAGACGCGTTGATATAAATCTTCTATTTATTTAAATCATTTTGCTGTCTGAATTATAAAATTATAATCTTTAAGAACTCTTTAAAAATGATTATAAAATGAAGATTATTGTAATGTTGTGATATCTGAAATTTAAAAATTTTTAGAATATTTTAAATTAGGTAAAATTGTTTAAAATTTTTACCGTCGTATTCGAAAAATAATTTTCGAATGAGTATTTTTTTTGTCCGAGAACTAAGCTTTGCATAATCTCAGGAAAAATATCGATCCCCTCATACTTTACTTTAGACCTTCTCTCACCTTTCAACTCGCATTGCGGTTGATTCATAAAGTGAGTTGCTCGACGAGATTCTCACTTCAACAATAATCAACCACGTTCGCCTCGAGTCCTTCAAGTTTTTTATACCTCGTTATTACTTTCCCTTTAAAATGTAAAAATAATAAGCCTGTTAATTAGAAAAGGTAAGTTAAATATTCTATTTTATTTTCCCTTTGTCCAATCTCCCCTTTCCGTGTTTTCAGTTAGTCCATTAGTATTTTATTTTACTGAAAATTAACTCTAATCTCAATTTTAATATAAATGATATTTTAAAATAAATTTTTGTTTATGAAAATGAGTTTTAATCAAATGAAAACTCAGATCAAAGTTGGAGGAAATTGATAAAAAAAAGATTACTCGATTAGAAATGCGAAGAAATCAAATAAGAGAGTTTTAAAGGCTTTACGCGAATTCCTGACAATTTACATCGGTTTACCAGTTTCCATTCACGTTCCACGATAGGTCGGGAGAGTACAGCTAGACTGGAATTAAATTCACAATACTTACGTGTGCTCTCGTCTTTCTTATCTTAATTGTGAAAGGTTTCCGTCCCGCTTATTTAAAAAAGCAAGTCCAGTTATCGTCACTTTCTGAACCACATATATATGGCTTTTACTGAAGAAAGTTTATTCGATGCTCCAGATTACTCAAAATCGTTCTGCCACTCCTTTTTCTGTAATAACAAATTTCTATTAATACTCAATTTTATTTCAGTTATTAATTTTAAGGGAAAAGTAGAATTTTTTCAAGAAAAGATGACTTTTTCAGAAAAGGGGGTTTTTCAAAGTGTTAGAAAAGTTTTATTTTAATTATTTTCTTTACAATTTATAAATTTATTAATAGATTTATTGAATTTTTGGAGCAAGTATAATAAATTATTTAACTCACCTCGTGAATAAAATTCAATGATAAATTGTTACTTTGCTTAAGCAAATAGTCATCAGTCATTAAAGTTTCTTTCGTAATTAAATCAAAAATAAACTGAATGGTGACGAGCGACTTGAATAAGTAATCATTGCAATTATAATTTCTTTCTTTTCTTCTAAGGAGACCTGGAAATTATGATAACCGTAATCACCGAAACATTTAAAATTTTTCATGCTATCTCATCATTCCTGAGAAAGTTATTTGAAATAATATGGTTTAACAATCGTTTCGATCTGTAAAAAGAAAAACAGGGTTTCGTAATTGTTTATTTTCTCTAGTAAATTCTCACTACTTTAACAATTACATTTTTTTATAAGTGAAAATACTAAATAAATAATGTAATTGATATGAGCGGATTATTTCCTATTGAAGTAATTAAAAATATTATATTCTAATGTCAGTATAAATAAAGAAGGCTCAGCCGAACTAATCGTAACTTCTTTCCTAAAACGGATTTCCTAATGACTCTACGATTTCCTCCTTTAATTTCTTTTGGGACCTAGATACAGTTCAATTTTTATGCGACGTTCGTGCCAATTAACAGGTAAAACACGTTGCATCTCGTGCGAACTAAATTTCCGCCATGAAAAGTCAATGGGCGTTCGTACATAATTATAAATTTTTTTGTATTTCCATTTCTGTGTTTTAGTGTTAGAAAATAATTTATTGGAACGCTCTAAATCCTTTAGGATCTCCTTAAGTATTTTTTCACTTTAAAAGTCTTTTAAACTTTTTAGTGGTAATTTCGAAATTAGAATTTAGGTATCAAACAATAGATTATTCTTATGGTCCCTTTCTTATGACCTACTAAGCCAAATTCAATAACAAATTTAAAATGTTTCTTCAGTTAATGATTAATTGATAATTCATCGATTAAAGAATATTTTTTATTCATAGCAAATATATTTGAAATTTAATTTTCCAAAATATTTTCTAATGAGGATACTCAATAAAAAAATTGAATAAAAAATTTCAGGTGACCATAAAAATTGCAAAAAAAAATTCTTGGACATTTTCCACTACCAAAAAAAAAAACAATTACAAGAAACTGCAATTTTCCAAAATTCAGCAAGTAATTACAAATTCCTACAAGATTCACATTCATCACAATGTTGTGTTTGCATTTTATCGTGGAGACAATTTTCACTAAGGAAAAAGTTCCAATCCTAGATTTGTTCCCTAACAATTAAGGTATACCGTGACTGAGCTATTACTTTTTGAAAATAAAAAGTAGATCTATATCTGATAAATTAATAAGGGACGTGTGGGGTGACACACTTACATTGAATGGAGTTCAGGTTGTGCTTCAGCTTGAGTTCTGCAAAATGTAATTCAGTTGTCAGCGACCGGCTCTGGGGTTCGGACCTTTTTCTTTGACTTTAGTCGATGTCAGTGACGCTAAAGGCGATTGCAAAACCATGAGCTCGTTCAAAACGGTGAGCAGTTATTTCTGTGTTGATAATTCAAAATTAATTTCCCAAAAGTGAGCTTTTGATATTTGTGATTTGAACTCTACCTGTGAAAGTGAAACATATTATTATCAATTTATTGATACAATAAACCGGTTATTCGAAATTAGTTTCAATTAAATTAAATGAAATAAAATCCTTGTGTGTGGTATTATATTCCCAAAAATAAACCCTTGAAAAATTTCCAATTTTACTACCTTTTGGATTACTTATCCAAATTATAGGAAAAGTGTAAATCCTTTGATGATTATACGAATTCTCAAGAAATTTTAAAGAATCTTATCACAATATTGTTTTTGTTGTCATAAAAATTTGATCTGTGTTAAATTCAGATTTAGTTTGTTACGTATTTCAGTACTTTTAGTTTTTAAATATTTTAATTGAATGTAAAATGAAAATATTTGCATAAAGAATGTGAAATAAGTATGTAATTTAAAGGTCATAAAATTTGGGGTAATTTTCAGCGAGTAAAGAAGAAAATTATCTATTCTCAGCAACTTCCTTTGCATTTTACATAATTCTAGGATGGAAAGAGACTGAGTTGGCCATTTGAGTGTTTCTAGGTGCTTTTAAAATTTAAATTAGATGATAGGAATCTGAGATGCAGAAACCACCGTTTTCAAAGCATTTCTTCGCGCTTTCATGGACATCTTCAGGAACAGAATCCATTTAGAAAAATTCAAGGCAAAATCCTTTCTGTTCTGTTAATTTTGCATTTAAAAATAATGTTAGTGAAATGCAGATGAAATTAAAATGCTTCAAAACTCAGTTTAAGTTTCGCTCTTTTAAAATCTAAATAATAGTTTCAATTTTGCATAATTTATTTTTCGATAATTTACCAAAGGACATTCTCAGCCAGAAATTTTCATAACCGGTTAAGAGCTCGTCAAAATGATTGAGTCATTAGACGTGCCAATTTTGTTCACGGGAAAGAGTTTTGCGATTCCTTAATTTTAGAGGATTGAATAATAAATACAGGACTTTAAGTTTCGTAATGTTTTGTATCATTTGCATAGAAGAGGGACAATCTTTTATAACTCGATGGAAAAAAACTCATAATGGCTTAGAATCCATGCTCCTCGTTCATGGTAAAGTGGATTTGATTGATTTCATTGCTTTCTAATCATTATGATTACCTTCCGCTTCCACTCAATTATTCACAACGAATTTTCCTCTTGATGCATCAACTTAGTAGCATCTTTTTTCTCACTTCTTTTTCTCTACTAGAATGTCATGCGAATTCGTCAACCATCACTTCAATTTGATTTCAAGAGAGAGTGGATTTATTCTTTGTCATAATCAATTTACTTGCGAGAAATAAATTGGATTCAGTTTAGAAATATATGCGATTGAGGTAATCTAAATAAAACTTATTCTTCAATTAAAAAATAAATGGATGAATGATAATCGTTACATCCTCTTTGTGAGTAGAAAACAAAACTATTCTTTGATACAATGTTCCTTCCAACAAAAGATCTCTTCCAATACAAAAAACATATATTTCAAAATTCTTCATTCTATTTGTAAATAATGTTTAAATCTTAAAGATCTTGTTCTTTGTTGGTTCTCATAATTTATAGAGACAAAGGTACTAATTAAAACAGATAAGAATCAGAAATTCCAAAGAGACTAAAATATTGCAATTAAAAAAATTATCACAGAAATAAAAATTATAAAAGTATACAAAGTTTGAAATTTAATATTTTGTAAAGTATTCTCACATAGCGTGGAAAATTCAGAAAGCTTTTAAAATAAAAATACAAATTATAATCTACTTTTATTTAAATTACAGAGTCTTTTTGGAGGTAGAAGGATGTTTTCGATCCTTCTCGTCTCTTTCCCTTTTCTAGTGAACTTTCTAGTCCTAGAGGTTTCTGCTCATGGAAGATTAATCGAGCCACCCTCTAGAGCCTCGATGTGGAGGTTTGGATTTGGAACTCCAAAGGATTACAACGACCACGAATTATATTGTGGTGGTCATAGCAGGCAATGGGATCGCAATGGTGGAAAATGTGGAATTTGCGGAGACCCTTGGGACATGACAAAGGTATTGACCTATTGACATCAATGACACTTCGAGCGCTTTTCCGTTCTAAAATCTCGAAGCTATAAATATTATGACTAATTTGATGTCCTCCAATATTTCCTCTTATCATTGGGATAAAAAAGTTCATTTCTACTTGAAAAAGATACCTGGAAAAAGAAAAAGAAATTAGAATCTTCATGGAAAATTAAATTTTAAATGTTAAACAAACTTTAAAAACACAATAGAAATTTGACAATTCTTTCAAAAGGATACAAGTAAAAATAAACATTTTAATTCTACACAAATTATAAAAGTGCATTCTTTTATGTTTTAAATAGCCCCGGCCACACGAAACCGGAGGAACATATGGAAAAGATGTCATTGTGCGAAGATACAGAACAGGATCCGTTATTCCAGTACGAGTGGAGTTGACTGCAAACCATAACGGATATTTCGAGTTTCGCACGTGCCCGATGACCTACAGAGGAACCGAAGTGACCCAAGAATGCCTAGATAAATACCTTCTTCAAGGAGAAAACGGAACTACTCGTTACTATCCTGCCCCCGGCAATGGAATTTTTGAGACCTATTATAAACTTCCAGAAGGACTAACTTGTGCCCAGTGTGTTTTTCAGTGGCGATACGTCGCAGGAAATAATTGGGGGAATTGCGAAAATGGCACCGGTGTGTTAATTCTCATATATTGCGATTTTAATTAACGCTTTAGACGTCAGTAAAACTTCGCCTGGGTGTAAATACACTCCACACTAAATTCAATTTTAAATACTCGAAATTCGAAATCAATCGGTAGTTCAATAGAAGTTTGAGAGAATATTTCAAAGTATTTTAATTATTAATATTAATCAATTTGCAAGACATTCACTTGGAAATCGAAAGTTATTTTTTATGAAGCAATTCTACGAAATTAAGAACGTTAATTACACTCTTGGTTTGAAGTTGCAGTACAACCGGTGATTTTAATTCAACCCGCGATTCATTCAGTAGAAAGCACCTATTAATATTATATGATAATATGAGTACAATAATATTGTGCAACGACGAAGTATTATTACTGCAATGTCGAACATATACATAACTTTAATATTCACGAATTAGATTAAGAAATATTTTCTTATTCTTTCTTCAATGATTTCAAAACATTTTTAAAATAACATTGGCATTTTAAAAATTTACTTATCGTAATTAATTTTAAAAAAAAATTTCAGGTGCGGTAGGATGTGGTCCCCAAGAAGAATTCCGATCATGTGCTGACATTGCGATCGGCGACAACGAAGCAACTCTTCCTCCCAGACCCGAAACTTCAACTACTTCCTCGACGGAAGTCTCGTCAACGGAGCCAGCCTTCATTCCCGAATTTTCCGCACCCTTGTGGCTCTACAGTCTCATCATCGCCGGTACGTGCCTCTTGGTTGTCTTGGCTGCTTTGGCCTTGCTTTATACCTACTACTATCACGCCGGTAGGGCCAAAAAGTGGCTCATGGCAAGAAGAATCCTGGCACCTGAACCTCCACCGGTCGCTCCGCCACGACATAAAAAACACTTCTCCAATGCACAATTACATTTACAACTGTAATTATTTCTCTCCAACCATTGTAGCTATTGCTTATATTAGAAATTACTCCCTCGAAATGAGAAAGAAACTATGAAAAAAGAAAATTTCGAATCTACAATTACATAAAAAAGTAGATATAAATTTTGAAACTTTGGAGCATGCTTTTTCCACAAGAAAAGATAAGACAAGATAGTGCTCACAAGCTTCATTTAAACGTAACTATAAGTTATAGATACGTCATCTTGTACATAAGACTGTATTTATATTAAATGTATTTATTTTGTAGAAAGCCTGCTTATTTAATGAACACTGGTGGCTTTCTTAGAAAATGTATGTAACCGTTTAAGACTGACACTTTTAGCGTAGCGTCTCTACTGAATATTCGAGCTGTATAAATATTACAACTAATACTGATCGAAGGTAAGTCTACTCACAAAAGAGAAAAAAAAATCGAGTTGAAACAAAATCAAAATAAAAAGAAAAATTTATAACATTTTTTGAAATGTTCTGGAAAGAATAAACGTACAACCGGGACGTTATTTTTTAAGAAGCATATCTCTGAAGTCTTTATTGGTTAAGGGCGCTGTGCCTTCAGTAGACTTAGAGTTACTGCCGTTGCTTTCGATCTTTAGTTTGACGTTACGTGGAATCATTAGGACTGGCTTCGGTTGAGAATGAGATTTTGAAGCAGCATGGCCTCCAAGTGATTTAATCAAAGCTTTTTCCTCAGTAGATTCTTTCTTTCGTTCTTGAGGGTTGCTTATAGCAACACAGATTACTTTGTCCTTGATTTTCATACCATCTGTTGCCAGAAGGGCTTTTGCAGCACTACTTTCGTCCTCGAAATCAATGTACGCCATGCCTTTCTGGTGCCCGTTGCGATAAACTGGGATTCGGATAGCTAACACATTTCCGTAAGGCTTGAAAATCTCCTCAAGTTCCTCATTCGTTATTGGCACTGGGAGACCTGGAATTTTATAAATTATTTTAGTTTCAGGAATTGTATTTAGATTCATTAAAAAATTTACCTTTTACATAAAGTTTATTTTTCTCGAGAGTGCACTTAAACTTGAAAGCGTTTTCTCTCTTGCTTTTGTCCGGCTTGTAGGGAGATACAAACATCGGTCTACCGTTAATTGGAGTCCGATCGAGCTTTAAAGCTTTTTCAACAGCCTCCTATAAAAAGAAAGGATTTTTGATGAAATTCAATTTCTTTTGAAAGCAAAGATTTAAAAGAATTTATAAATACCTACCGGACTTGAAAACTGGACGTAACAAAATCCTTTACTTTGTCCTGTATATTTCCTTACTATTCTAATCAGTGTGATTGGTCCCGCGGAAGAAAGAGCTTCTTTAACATCTTCTTCAGTAGCTGTATAATCTAAATTACTAACGAAAACCGATAGCTTTTCATCAACCTCCGGAAGCAAATCTTCTTCCATTTTCTCCTCAGTTTTTTCAAAACCAGGTGGAGGCTCAATTTTTTTTGAACTTTCTCCTTGTTTATCAAGTTTTAAAATACTTTCCCTCAACTTGGGCTTTGGTTTTTCTTGCTCTATTGTACGAGCAATTTTTGTGTGTGATATACCGAGGCTTTTTCTCATCTTGCCTGTTTCTTCAACTTTCCTTTTAGCAGCCTTTTTGGCTTGTGAGAATATATCTTGAGGATTAGAAAACTGCTGTGACTTTTGCCGCTCCTCGTTTACCTTGTCAAGCTTCTCTTTTGTCTTTGTTTCACATATCTCCATTTGCTCTAATGTTCCCTCGTCGCGCTCGAAATCTATCCAGGCATTGGCGATACTCTCAGGCCAATCTTTCACGACTAAAAGAGCTTTTGGATAGAGTCTACGAAGATGTTTTGTTGTCCCATAACACCTGGAAGATAAAAAAACGAAGGAATTCAAGCCATCAAAATCTTGCCGAATAGGAAAAGTAATAAAAAATTAATGTTATAATTAAAATTACCTTTCTAAAGCTATATACTCGAGCCAACTAGCAGCCCTTGTGGAATGTCCCTGAGAGAGAATATCAGACCAAAGCGACCTCGCTTTCTCCATATTTTTTGCATGAATGGCCTCCGTTCTTGCCCAAAACTGTAGAATTACGCAGTTCGGATCACCTTCCAGTCCAAAAGCATTCGCTAAATATTCACAAGCTTTATTAAAAGTATTCCTTAACGTATCCAGTTTTTTATCCCTCTCATCTTCATCATCTACGTCATCAATTTTGCGTCTCAAGAACTCTAAATAAAGAATCCAGAGTTCTCTGTACTCCTCTGGAGTAGAAAATCCAGCCTGAAGTGCTTCTTCCAAGACGTGTTGCACTTCTGTAACAGATTTCTCCCATTTTTCGTAGACTCTGATTCTCTTTTTCCAAATTTCAGAGCACCATGGAACATTTCTAGCAGCTCTGTGAAACACTGGATCCAATACTTGTTCTATTTTTATTGTAGACTCAAGATAGGTTATGTAATCAAGCCAGATTGAAGATTCAAGACTGAGCTCTGTGATAGCACGTTCATAAAGTACAGAGATGCGACCAGGATCTCCTCCATCTTTCTTCTCGCTCATCAAATATGCTTTATATGAATCTAGCAATTCGCTCTCGCCTTGGATTGAAACTAATTTTTCTTCGAATGGCAAACGCTTGTTTAGTTTCTCATATGCGATGTTGTAATTATTTATAATTGTTTGGTTGTCTATGCTTGATTCGGCACCTTCTCCAGAGCACCAGATTTCGTATTCCTCAAAAGTTTTCTCCATGTCAAGTAGGGGAACGCCTAACTGACGGCTGAAGAGTTTACCCACCCGGTCAATCTGCTCTTTTCGTTCTACTGCATTCGAAGGGTCAACCTGCAATTTTTCAGCAATTTAGAATATTGAATCTAAACTCTTTGTACTGTATTCCAATTTGAAAGGAAAGATTGCATAAAAAGTATTTTTATAACAATAAAATTGATTCTTACCATAGAAATCAGAACATTCTCAAACTCTCTAAAAGCTTCCCAAATAATCGCTCCTTTCGTGATATGCAAACCGACTGCAGTCAATGCTCGTTCAAACAATTGTCGAACATTTTTCGCAGCATCCTTTTCGCTGCCCATGTTTCCGATACTGAATTGCAGATATTCTAACCAAACTTCTACCGCTAAACAAAAAATATTACTATTAGAATCAAAATTATAAGTGTTTTGAAATTTAAAGCGTTAGTTTTAAAACCCTGTGATCATTAACAAAAGATATTATTTGAAAAAAATTAAAAATATGACACAATGTAAAATTGTTATTGCAAACAATAAAACTTACACAAATAATCTATCACCGCTCTTTCACAAAGTTGAATAACAATGTTTTTTTCCTCGGGAGTGGTAGCAAGTTTAATTTCATCCTGGATCCATTCAAGCCACAATTCGGGACTAAGAGGATATTTTTCGCTCATATTTTCTCTAGCAGCTCGTAATCTTTCCAATTCTCCCATTTTTCGCAATTTATTAATAAGAGCAATGTGACTGGCATAATCGAAGGGATTTTCAGCGAGCATTGTTTCAAGAGATTTAACTTCAGCTTCGTCAATATCATCTTCGTCACCTGAGTCTTCTGCATCCTCTTCTTCGAGATCCCCATGCTCACTTTCCTCATTCTCGCTAACTTTTTGCTTATCTTCGATCATCCGGCTTTCGTCTTCTAATTCGTCATCACTTTTACCGATTTCAATGTCACCTTGCACTTTATTTTTGAGTTCGTCGTCTTCCCCGGGATTCGATACGTCCATTTCATCCATTTCTAGGAAATAATTTTATTAACTTCACTGTTTTTTAAAAGAAAAGAGACGTTTTTAACGTTTTAATGACAAAACGAGCGGCTAGGTCTCTCCAGATCTCTAAAAGTTCCCATTGGTTTCCATCAATTTTGAAGGTTATGTTTATTGTGTTCTCGGCAACGAGGCGCCTTTACGCAAATAGGCGGAATAATTTAAAATTTTGTAAATTTGATTTTGTTTACCAAAGTACTTCAATTGAGACACAACATTTTTTGACACTAAACATTTTCTTTAAATATTCTTTTTGAAATGTAATTTCTTTATGATTGATTCTGATTTTTTTTTTCATTTTTGTACACATTCAATACTTGGAAAAACTCAGAAGAAATTTAAAGAATTCAAACATTTTCGAACGTTTAAAAAAAATTATTTTAAAATATATAATTAATGTAATTACAATTTAAACAAATTTATTTTATTTATACCTATGATTTTTCAATAAATAAATTATATAAATAAGGAATATATGTTTTTTGGTGATATTTAACAATAATTAAATATCAAAATAAAATAAAAATCCAAGAAATATGATTTTTTATATGCAAATATAAAAACTTGTCATAAAAATAATCATGTATTTTTAAAATGTAAGTCAGTATTAAAAAATAAAAAAGACCCAAAAAATTGCTGAATATGCAAAAACTGACGCTTGCGATTTATTTTGTAATCATGTGTTCTGACAATTAACTTTGATTTTCTGTTAGTTTGACTTTTAGTTTTTACAAAGGAATTCATTCTTTGAAATCTCCAGGAATTCGAATACGTTAAGAAAAATAAATAAAGCTTCTAATTTTTATCGTATTTAAAACTTTAATTTGTAAATAAAGTAGATATTTAGAAGGAAATTATGTAGCATTGGAAAAGAGAAAGAAATTTTAAAAATCAGTTAAATATGAAATTATTTATTTATCCCTATGAAAATGGATATCCTAGAATCTGATGCAAGAAGGCGCTATAAAAGTGGTAGAAAATTTGTCAAATGCCCGAAAAAATTTTCAAAATCATTTTACGGAAAATTCAGAAGATCCAAACTCAGCAAAAAATCAAGGAATCAGGTGTGTGTTAAAATTTCATACCTCAACTTCAATATTTTATCAATTCAATCAAACTTATAAAGTAAGTAATATCCACTACCTAATTTTCTAGATATTTCGAAAATACTGCCCGATCTACTTTTCCAAATATCCTTCTTTCAAATTCGATTTTCCAAAGATCTGGTGAAAGAAGATTTTTCATCGAAAATTTTAGTGTGAGTAGTATTTTTTATGATATACTTTTATATGAAAATAATCCTGTTTTGTAAAGAAAAGATCATTTTGGATTTTTAAAGAAATAACTAAATAAAAGTATCTAGTGCAAATATGTCTACAATTAAATACAATGAATTAAAATAAAGCATACTATTATACTTTTATGTAAAAATTTGTAACCGCTACTTAAATTTCGTAAAATTGTGCGAATTCTAGCAAAAAATTAAAGGGTTATCAGAATCTAGTACATAAATCAAATTTTAAGATTTCAAAACGACTCAAAAGTTTTTCTTTGTGCGGAATTTTTTACTTATTTTAATGTAAAATGTAAGGAGAAAGAAAAGTAAGGATTTAAATAAACAAAAAGTAATTTATTTGTTGAAATTATTACAAAAGATCATGAAATTGCACGAAATTGTATTACAACTTGCTATGAGTATGGAAGGTTTACAAATCGGAAAGTAGAGTAAGTTTAAATTACAAAACATTAATGTACCGTCACTTTCGGTTATAACTTGTTATAGAGAACGTTGTATTTATTTTCATTTATCTTGTTCACAATTATATATATAGTAAATCCGCCATTATAATATTTGTCCACTGCTGTCAGGATTCCAACAAACGCGTTGTTGATAAATAGATAATCACCTACCTTTTGCTAAAAAATCATAAGTTTTCAAAATTGTACTCTGCCCAGTGGGTAGATGTAGTAATTAGACAATCATGAACTTCTCAAAAACGATTATCTCCTTGTGTCCACTGGTTTTTTTTGTTTGTTAAATTATACCCTGAATAAATTTTCGGTAAGGAATTCAATCAAACAATTTCTGAACCATTCCGAACTGTCTCTAAGCATTCAGAAATAATCCCAATTTCGGTTCAATCAGAGACAACAATCCGAATGAATCCAAACCAAGTTTTTAATCCGAATCATTCCGGCCGGGTTAAACCAAAATAAATCAAATTGTGTTTAATAAATTTTTAACCGATTTACATTGCACGAAATCCAAACCGTTTTTCAGATTGGTTTAAAATGATTCTTATTCACTCGAGTTAAATTCCTTTCCGAAAGTTTTGTCAGGATAGTTTTAAGAAAATTTAATCAGAATTGTTTCATCAGATTTTACTCACATTCTTGTTCTCCTTGCCTTTATCCGTATACGTGTATACTAAACCACGTGCAGCCGCATGAATTTTAACCGGATCTTTTGTAATTCCTTTTTTCTGCAAACATATCAAATCAACAGGGTTGCCAGTTAAGAAGCATAGGATCTCATTCCATCGTATTCTATTGGATTCATTTTCATTGAGCGAGATTGAAAACTTATTTTGTATTGGCGTCGAAATAAATTCAATTTGGCGTGAATAATAGGACTGAATAGCGCGGATTGAAATCCCATCTGAGATCTGAGACTTTACCAGGGTTGAATGATATGTAAAAATGTATGATACGTATATTAAATGTTATAAAATGTAAAATACTTTTTATGTATCGGTATCCTAAAAGAATAGAGGTTATGTTGTTAACTTGATTGCTGTGCGCGTGCGCGCACTGCGTAGTCGCCATCTTGTTAGCGTATCATACATTATTACACATTATCAGAGATGACATTATGTATGAAATTACACTTTCTTTTAAAAAAATTCAACAATCTCTTCAATAATTTGTTTCTTGTTTTTAGAAGATATTTGCTTTATCATAGTATATTATTTTCATTTCTTTTATTAACAAACTATTTCTGGTTCTTGAACACGAAACTTCGGAAAGAATAGGATAAAAGCAGTTCTTACTGAGAAAATTTCGGATAACACCGAATTCGGATAATTCCCAATAATGAAGTCCCGAATAGTGCCGGTTCGAGACCGAACACAAAAACCATATAAGGACTGACTAGAAAGCTTGATTAACAAGCCGTTTAAAACCGAATAGAACTAAACAAATACCAAATAAATATATTACTTAATTTCGACTGAGAGTCGGATAAAATCGGCTAGAATTAGAATACATAGACTGCATAAGATTCTGTATAGAACTGACTGCAAAGCTTAATTCATAAACTGCATAAATACTAGCTTGAACCAAATAAGTACTGGATAGGAATATTACTCAATGTAGATAAACTGCTGGATAAGATCGGTTAGAGTCCAGACAAAAAACATCTATTTTACCTTTGAATATCCTACTGATAAGCCTTCAGTGCCTTCCACTATTTCATCCTCGAACAAATTTGCATATCTAACATTTCTATGCAATACATTCCCATAAGATTTTAACCACTGAAAAAAAATTGAATATATTTGAGAATATATACTATTGCAAAATTAATAAATTGGTAAAATAAAACTTTTTCATCTTTGGTTTTAAATGACCAATAAAAGTCTCAAATTTGAAAAATTTTAATTTGTATACTGAAATGTTAGGATTGGAAAATATGGTTTCTGTCTTTGCAGACATTTTTTAACTGATTTCCAAATGGGCATGAATTTATCTATCATCCTTAATCTTTTTCATATCGCATACTATCCTTTATCTATACACATGAATCTTTTTCTATCTCTTAGTCAATCACAACACGCGTCTATCTTTTTCAATCTCTCCCTTTCTATCTCATTCTATCCTTTATCTATTCAGGTGAATCTTTTTCTATCTTCTTGCCAATTTAGGTCTATGGCTATCTTGTCCAATTACCTGATCTCTATCTCATTAAATCCTTCATCAATACACTTTAATCTTTTCTATCTCTTCGTCAATCTAAATTCACGTCTATCTTTTTCAATCTCCCCTTTTCTATTTCATTCTATCCTTCATCTATCCACCTTAATCATTTTCTATCTCTTTGACAATCGAACTTCACATCTATCTTTTTAAATCTTTCATTATCTATCTCATTCTTTGTAAATCTAAATTCACGTATATATCTTTTTAATCTAGGTCTATGGCTATCTTTTCCAATCACCTGATCTCTATCTCATCCAATCTTTCTCATCAATCCACCTTAATCTTTTTCTATCCCTTCGTCAATCTGAATTCACGTCTATCTTTTTCAATATCCCCTTTTCTATCTCATACTATCCTTCATCTATCAACATCAATCTTTTTATATCTTCTTGCCAATCTAGTCGATGCCTATCTCTCCCCAATACAAATAAAATCTCTTTCTATCTCTCATTATCTCTTTTTACAACAAAAGAAGATCAGTCGACTACTAAGATATTTTATGTGCCACCAGCGCGCAAACTCGTTTTTCCGCTACAGTTAACAGTAGCGCAATGTAGTATATTGTGCTACAGAGGAATAAAATGTAAAAATTGAATTACGCATGCGCCTATAGCCATGCAACGGAGCACAATCTTGAACTGTGCATGCGTCTATTAAAATCCATTACTACTACACAAAATCGATAAAATCAAAATGGCCGGGACTAGTCGTGACATATCAAGTGTAATGACTAGCGCCGCAAACAAATACAATTATACAATACTAGATTAGATTCGAGTGTACGCATAAAAACTCGTGTGTCGCAAAAATAACCGATCTTTATATTTAAATCATACAACATGCAGCACCATCTATTGAAAATTTGCAGCATTAAAGAGATACATTCATCCTCTTCCAAACGCATCTAAATTCATGTAAATCGGATGACAGATGTGAAAATTACAGCCATTTCAATAAAAGAAAACGTGTGCTAATGTTACAAAACAAAAATGGAACAAAGAGCAAATATAAAATTTTGTGTTAAACTTCAAAAGAAATTCGCTGAGACATACTAATTGATGAAAAAAGTTTATAGTAATGATTGTACGAGTTGTACTCAAGTTTATACGTGGTTTACACGATTTAAAAATGGTCGTGAGGATTTAAATGACGACCTAAGGCTAGGTCGTCCAGAAGTTAGTAATCGTGCTGAATTGGTGGAAAAAGTCCGTTAAATCATTGGTATCGATACAAATTTTACTACGAGAATGTTGACTGAGGAATTAAATACGAGTAAAATAGTATATTTTGTATCTAGGAGGTAAAGTAGATCTTTTGGGGCGAGGACTAAATACATCGGTCGAGTCCCAAAATGACCGACCTCCGTGGTACACACGATATTTTTTGCAAAATATGTCCTAAAGAAGTATTTCGAGTGTCTGTAGAATGGTATTGAGAGTGTCCAATTACGACTCGGTGGAATAGTAACATGTTATAACAATAATATTGATAAATATGGTACGAAAGGTGGTGGAAAGGGCCGTAGGGGGGAGGGACCCAGGGGCGAAGCCCCGGTGGGGGTGCAGGGGCCACAGCCTCTGCCGGGGGGTTCGGGAGGCCGTGCCCCCCGAATTGCATGAAATGAATTTGATTGGATTTAATAATGTATAGAAAAGTATGAACTTTGGCTAGATCAATTAAATATTTTTCTGGAACGTAAAATGTTTTTTCTTCAAGTTTAAAAAATTTTTGGTACAATTTTTGGGGTATTCAGTATTTCAAGAAACAATTTTGATTGAATTTAATAACGTATGGAAAAGTATAAACTTTGGTTAGATTAATTAAGTATTAGCACTGAGCCCAGAACGTGCGAGATGGCTCCCTGGTGAGCAATGAAGGAGTTAGCTTAATCGCTGCTGTCGCCATCTTGCGGTCCGATCAAGTATTTGCTTGGGGGGAAATATAATCCATTTTTCGCAACTGTGCAGAGGGCATAAGGAACAAAAGTAGGACATAAGGAACGAAAGTAGGACTTAAGGAAGAAAACAGATACAATATGAACATGCTGGTCGTAAATGGACAACTTTACAGCCGCTCTACAGGGGCTCGAAGTACTACTTTAGTGCCTGTTTTGCAAAAACACTATTTGGAGAATTTTAACTGAAGATTTGGGTAAAAGAAAGGTCTGTGCACGTTTTTTCCCACATCAGTTAAAAGCACCACCTCACAAGACCAAAAAAGTGAACGAATTTTTGATGAAAAATCGGATTTCTCTCATCAAACACCCTCCGTATTCGCCTGATCTATCACCATGTGACTATTTTTTATTTCCAAAACTGAAAACCAAGAAAAAATCTATGCATGCGCTGCTTGATCGTTCCAAACGTTGTATTGAGTCTAATGGAACCTATTTTGAACAAATAATAACTTTCAAAGATAATATAATGTGTATCTTATTCTATATCCAAAAAGATCGGTTATTTTTGGGACACACTGTGTAGAATACGCCCCAATGCACATAATTCGGGAAATTACGAGACTCGCGACAATGCTCGCAGGACTGATCAGGCCTCGGCTTCAATCTCCTGCGAGCATTGTCGCTCGTCACGCAATAACCCTCATTGTACGCCTAGGCACGTAATATACTATTATTTGCCACCGGCGCGCAAACTCGTTTTTTCGCTACAGTTAACAGTAGCGCAATGTAGTATATTGCGCTGTAGAGGAATGAAAAGTAAAAATTAAACTGCGCATGCGCCTATAGCCATGTAACGGAGCACAATATTTTTCTTATTCTTCTTCTTCTCCGTACAGCGTTAGCACCTTACAGGCATAGCTTTGTACATTTGAACTGCGCATGCGTCTATTAAAATCCATTACTACTACACAAGATCGATAAAATCAAAATGGCCGGGACTATTCGTGACATATCAAGTGTAATGACTAGCGCCGCAAACAACTACAATACTAGATTAGATTCGAGTGTACGCATAAAAACTCGTATAGGCACCGCAGTCACATAAAATAGAATACGTGCCACTGTACACAATTCGGGAAATTACGAGACTCACGACAATGCTCGCAGGACTGTTCGCGCCTCGGCTTCGTCTCGACTACGCATCGGCTACACCTCGACTACGCCTCACCTACGCCTCGACTACGCTTGGCTTCGATCTCCTGCGAGCATTGTCGCTCGTCACGCAATAACCCTCATTGTGTGCCTAGGCACGTAATATACTATTATATTCTTTTTCTATAAGGGTAATTTTATTTTATGGCTAATGAAGTAATAGTCATCCCCTATGTAAAGTGGACACAATACTTTTTAGAACTGCACTCTTCATTTCGTGGTAAGAATGGATACTAAGGGATATAGGGAGAGATTAAAATTTTCACTGTGGGCAGATAAATGAGGGATAGAAAAAGATACAAGTGGTCAATCACGAAAGATAGAGAAAAAGATAGATATTACTTAAGTCGGTGGATAGACTAAGGGATAGGAAAAGATAGATATTACCAGACATAGGGATAGAAACAGATAGATATTCCTGGTCACTCTGGATAAGTGCGGAGATAGAAAAAGATAGAGTTTTGGGGAAGCAAAGTGATGGGTTGGGATAGATACAAATGTTCTATATTTTTCAATATTTTTACTTCCAGCAGGGTAGACGCCCTCAATACAAAAAAAATTATATTGTCGTTTTTAAATGTACCAAAAGATGATTTTTGTTTACTACTACTTACGAGTAATCTACCAACGAGTTCATATTTACTAGATTCAAAAATTTCAGCTCTAAGATCATTGCAGTGAAATTTAAGGGAGACACAGAGCCAACGCTCTATTAACTTTGAATAGGCATAGATCACACCGTTAGGTGTAACGACCCCCATACCTATCACAATATTTTTAAAAGTTGGTTCGAGAAGATCAACTAGAACAAGTTCTATGTTATCGGTAGAATCAATTGGAGACTTTCCGGTTAGTTCACTTGGTAAAGTCGATTCTACTTCTGCTAGAAACAAATTTAAATCAATTAAAATAGCAATTAGGTATCATCTCACTCAGTAGACAAAAAATCTAAACACGTCATACATGGAAAAAAATAGTTCACTAAAGTTTATAAAACTGTTTAAGAGTTGAGGATACAGGCATTTACGGAACCGTGTTTTAAAAAATTTAAAAAACTTTTCAGAATAAAATGCAGAACTTTCAATAGTTTTTCTTGAGTGTTACGCATTTTATTCTGAAAAGTTTTAAAAATTTTTTTAAATTCGGTTCCATAGATGCCTGTATCCTCAACTTTTAAACGTTTCCTCCTTTACAGACCTAAGTGTAAAACCACGAGGCTCTCTCCCCCATGTAGACCAACGTGGCATTTCATCGGGACCCCCTCCCCCCCACTCCTCGCAAAAAAAAAACACATAGTTTGTCCAAGTCACCGAATGAGTCACAATATAGAGACGCATGTGATTCTTTAAGTCCGCATTTATCAGGCGAGACCATTTTGAATCCGATTAATGAATCGGATTCAATGATGTTTTTGAAATGGGGTCAATCAGAACAATCGGTCCCAATCGGGTCCAAATATTTTCGTCTATAAGGGATGTACTCTCTAAATTTTGAAATAGGGTAAATTCGTCCACTCTAAATTAGTAAGAAATTTTACTAATTTTTAGTAACAGTTAAATAATAAATTAATGTGTTTTACTACATTATAGTAAAATATTAACTCATTAGTAAATTTTACTCTCAATCAGTTAATATTGACTAATTTAGTTTTAAAGAATACATTAAATTTAAGTAGATATGAATTAATAAGACAGCTCCATAAAAAAATGTGCGGTACCAAAAAAGCGACCTAAATAGGATTGTTGAGCAAAGTCGAAATTGAAATTTTATGAATTTTCCGCTTAGCAGTTTTTTTTTATTTTACCTCGAATTTTGGGTTTAGGCGATTTCATATGTTTAGTAATTAGCAAACTTGGAAGAATTCAACCCACACCCAAAATTCAAGTTCAAATAAAAAAAACTGGTGAGCAGGAAATTCCAAAAGTTTCGCACATTTTTTTTGTGGGTACGTTTTACCTTTGGTATGAGCAGAGGCCAAAAACGAACAAAGTACTGAAGCAATAAAAAATTTCATTATACTAATTCAGACACAAACTCTTACTGATTGATTTTAGATAAAATTTTCTATTTGTTCGTTGGTCATCGTCTAATTATTGTAGCTCAATTTCGTCGATTCTTATAAGATTTTTTGTTTAATTAACATTAAGATATAGTGAGAGTATCGGTTTTTAGATACGTGTCAGTAGAAGGACGAATTTTTGTTCTTCTTAGATAATATGGATAAAATATTCTAATAATAATTTTATGATATCACCAGCATCATATAATTGAAAATAATATAATAAATCAATTTTTCTTCAAAACCAAAAAATTATTCCATTCGTCTATGGTCAAAGATATAATTTGTTCAAGGTGTATGTAAAAAAAGTCGATCTCTGGTAGAATTTTTAAAAAAAGGAGCTTATATGTAAATAGAATGATTATTTATATGCTGAATTAATTATAAATTTTTTAACTGGACCGATACTGAGATAATTAATGTCAAAGTTGCCTACTTTAACACGTAATTCATGGGTATTGTATAGGCACTCTCCACATTCTAAATTGTAGTAATTACACGCTCTGGTAGAGAAATTTAAAAAATTTCGGTATTTGTGCTGCTTGAAAACAAAAATTTTTGAAAAAAATACATCAAATCTTTCCACCGTGTAGTTGGTGAGGAGGAAAAATGGCTAAATCTTTTATAGACGTTGTACAACTCTCCTTGGACGGGTCTTAGCATACCTGTTAAAACCAAAAAAAAACCCTCTCTCGAACCAATACACCGCCCGCCGAACCGCCTTTCGGCTTTAAACTTCGCGGGCGGCTGGTTCCAGCTTAAAGTCGCGTACGACTCTTCCGTCATCCGTTCGCTCGGGACTCCCATCCGCAGACACACGCCCGTTAGGCAGGCCGACTAGCCGCGCCAACCAGGGCAGGAACAAAAAGATTCCTCCCCCGATCGACGCAGACAGCCAAGTCCGCCCAAGACGCAGGACCGCGCGTGCAGCCCCCGATGTGATTTCTACTGGCCCTCGTTGTTGCCGCGCTCTGCACGCCCATCGAGCTCCCTCGTCTTCATCACCAGGGTGACGAATGACTCGATAAGCATCCATTTCTGTTCAAACTGGAGCATGAGAGAGACCATCGTGTCAGGGGTGAGTTGTGCCCCCACTGTCCAACCGACAGCCTCCCTTTCCGCGCTCCACCAGGCACAGACAAAGAGTGTGTTCTGCATTTTCCACAAGGGATCCGCAGTAGCGACACGATTCATCGTCTCTTTTCTTGAAGCGCTTCAGGTACGCATTAAAGCAACCATGGCCCGAAAGCGCTTGGTAGCTAACGGCTACCGATGTCCTTTTTAACCTGTTGTAACCATAGCAACAATAGCAACCACAGTTTGATATTCTTTTGATAAAATCAGATGGTATAAATCATTGATTCACGTTTTAAAAATTTCCGCTCTTTAGAATATACCTAGTAAGAAGGTCGGCATTGAATGGTATTGAAATGCCAAAGTCTGGAAAGAAATTGAATCGAAGATAAAACTTTTGAACGCATTTTAATTCCTAGGCATTAAAAGGAATTCAAAAGTTTCATTTTTGATTCCGTTTTTTCCAGATTTTGACATTTCAATGTCATTGAATGACCACCTTCTTATAGGGGTTCGGGTTGCGGGGTACGGGGGTTTCGTTTGCATTGATATTAGTTTTTGCTATAACTTGGCGGTGCTGATGCTCATTTTCACTTTTTTAAGTACCCTCCTAAAATACATGGTAGGGACGTACTGTGGGCAACACTGTTCACACTACACATACACATACACAAGCAGCTTGGAAGCGTACGTGAAATCAAGTCGGCTGGTTATTTATTACAAATGTTATTAAATCAACAAAGACATTTTTTTATCTTTTGAGAATAATCGTTGACATCAAGCTATTCAAACGTCAGAACGCAAAACACAGTTGCTCAATGATGGTTAGGTTTAACTTGCAACGTTGCACGATCTAAGAGTCTGCCGCTGGCAAAGCATTGGTTGCTATACGTATACACGCATACTACGAATTTTAAGCCAGCCATGCACTAAAATTTTCACCATGCGGGCCCATGAAATTTTTTCAAAACAGCATAGCTTGACGGCGCCCCACGGGATTTTCATATTTGTACAGGGATGAGAATTGCTTTCAACCTTAAGGCCATGGACAAACCTGATCACTTGACTAAATTCCTACATTACCAACATTTTTAATTTGTTTAAACCCATTTCTTCAAGAAATGAGACAACAAGTTGAAAATTTGTGAGGGTAAATGAAATTAACGAAGACAGGTCTGTCTGGTCATAAATGTTTATAATTATAAAATCATTTTTTTTTCAAAGAATTTTTTTCTTTTTATGATTACAAACATTTATGACTTGACAGACCTATTTAAATTTAAATTATAATTTTATGTAGAAATTTGTAACCGCTTCTTACATTTTTTTCAAACTGTTCGAATTCTAGCAAAAAATTGAGGGGTTACTACCCTGCTTAAAATGACGGATAGAACCCAGATAAGAACCGAGTAAAAGTCGGTTCTTATCTGGCGCTAATGGATTTGTACCCGGTTTTTGTCCCCGGTTTGTACCCGGAAATTATCGGGTTCTATCTGGGATCGTATAATATCTTCACCCGGTTTCTATATGGTTCTTACCTGGGACCTTTGAGATTTTTATCTGGTTTGTATCTGGCTCCTTAAAATACTTATACCCTGTTCTAATCCGGCACTTAATCGGATTCTATCTGGGTTGATATAATATTTTGTCCGGTTTCTATATGGGTCTTATCTGGGCTCTGTAAGAGTTTTATCCTACTTGTAGTCGGGTCCTCGAAATACGTATACTCGGTTCTTATCCGGCGTTACTGGATTTGTATCCGGTTTTTGTCCCCGGTTTATACTGGAGCTTAACCGGGCTCTATATGGGATCGCATAATATCTACACTGAGAGAAAAAGTACAGGCAAAATTCGAGTTAGACCGTTTTTAATGGCAATGGAGGAATATTCGCTTGGAAGGTTAAATTTACTGTTTTCACAGTAAAAAATCTGTTTTCAAGCTGGGAAATTTTATTTGAGTAAATTGACAGTACTTTTTTGTTACACGTACACCGAAAAAAAATCTCAGTAGGTTTGACTACTTTTTAACTTACTTTTCGTAGTTCGTAAAGGCCCCAGTGCCTTTTTTTAAGTTAAGTGATCTTCAGGAACATAGGTAAATCAAATAAGAGCAGTTGTTGAATCGATGAATACTCCTATTATATTTCAAAACTGTATTTACTATTAAGTATAGAATTTAGTACGGAAATCAGACTTTAAGATTTCAAAACGATTAAAAAGTTTTTTCATGTGGAAATGTTTTACTTATTTTAATGTAAAATGTAAGGAGAAAGAAAAGTAAGGATTTAAATAAACAAAAAGTAATTTATTTGTTGAAATTATTACAAAAGATCATGAAATTGCACGAAATTGTATTACAACTTGCTATGAGTATGGAAGGTTTACAAATCGGCAAGTAGAGTAAGTTTAAATTATAAAACATTAATGCATCCTCACTTTAGGTTATAACTTTTTATAAAGAACGTTATATTGATTTTCACGTATCGCGTTCACATTTTTATATACAATAAATCCACGATTTGAAATTTTTTTCAATGAATACAGGATTCCAACAAACTTGTTGTTAATGAATAGATAATTACCTAACCTTTCCTAAAAAATCAGAATGTTTTAAAATTAAACCAAATAAATCAAATTGAGTCTGGTTAATTTTTAATCGATTTACATTGAACGAAATCCAAACCCTTTTTTAGATTGGTTTAAAATGATTCTTATTCACTCGAGTTAAATTCCTTTCCGAAACTTTTGTCAGGGTAGTTTTAAGAAAATTTAATCAGAATTGTTTCATCTGAATTTACTTACATTCTTGTTCTCCTTGCCTTCTTCCGTATACGTGTATATAAAACCATTATCATCACTTTGAATTTTAACCGGATCTTTTGTTATTCCATTTGCCTGGAACATATCAAATCAACAAGGTTGCCAGTTAGGAAGGATAGGATCTCATTCCATCGTATTCTATTGGATTCATTTTCATTGAGCGAGATTGAAAACTTATTTTGTATTGGCGTCGAAATAAATTCAGTTTGGCGTGAATAATAGGACTGAATAGTGCGGATTGAAATCCCATCTGAGATCTGAGACTTTACCAGGGTTGAATGATATGTAAAAATGTATGATACGTATATTAAATGTTATAAAATGTAAAATATTTTTTATGTATCGCTATCCTAAAAGAATGGAGGTTATATTGTTAACTTGATTGCTGTGCGCGTGCGCGCACTGCGCAGTCGCCATCTTGTTAGCGTATCATACATTATTACATATACATTATCAGAGATGACATTATGTATGAAACTACTTTCTTTTAAAAAAATTCAACAATCTCTTCAATAATTTGTTTCTTGTTTTTAGAAGATATTTGCTTTATTATAGAATCTTATTTTCATTTCTATTATCAACAAACTATTTCTGTTTCTTGAGCACGAAAATTCGGAAAGAATCGGATAAAAGCAATTCTTCTTGATGAACTAACGGATAACACCGAATTTCGTGCAATGGAAATAGCTTGAGTTCTAGAGTGCGGTGTTGCCATATTTTGATGTTGCACGTTTAGCCAAGTAGTCACAACATTTGGCAACACTGCAGATGTTCTAACACGCAGAGGAAAATCCTCTTGGGTTTGGTAACCGTGTAACAATTTTTAAGTTTGGTAACGGAGGGTTAAGGCCATGAATCGACCAGATCACGTGACCAAAATCCTGTAAAAGTTCATGTGAAATAACTTTTTTATTTTACAAAATATCTTCTTGGAAATTTGGAAAATACTAAAGAACACGATATGAAACGTATGTCAACTTCGTTTGAATAAAAATTTTTCAGTTACTGTTATTGTTGATAAGTTTTCGAATTTATTTCAAAATTTTTACTAAAAAGAAGTTAATAGACGTGCTTTATTGTCTTTTGTTACGTTCCCCAAATTTTCAGAAAGATACTTTGTAAATTAAAAAACTTATCTTACATGAACGAATTAATGTATAATTTAGTCACGTGGCCCGATTGATCCATGGCCTTAAATACCAGCTTGAACCAAATAAGTACTGGATAGGAGTATTACTCAATGCAGATAAAGCGCCGGATAAGATCGGTTAGAGTCCAGACAAAAAACATGTATTTTACCTTTGAATATCCTACTGATAGGCCTTCAGTGCCTTCCACTATTTTATCCTTGAACAAATTTGCATATCTAACATTCCCATCAGAATTTGACCACTGTAAAAAAATTGAATATATTTGATAGTATATACTATCGAAAAATTAATAAATTGGTAAAATAAAATTTTTTCAATATTTAAAGAATTTGAAAATCTTTCTGTGGAAAAAATGACGCTTTGGTTAGAGCAGTCGACCGGCAATCGAAAGACCTGGGCTCGAATCCCAGCGCAGTCGAAAGCGTCATTTTTTCCACAGAAAGATTTTCAAATTCTTTAAATATTGAATTTATTTGCATTATTTGCGATATAAGAGTTTGAAATTGTCTACGAGGACACCTGTCGACAACGTATCCTATCTGATACGCGACTAGTGATCCTCCGATAATGTCAAACTCAACTAATTAATTTGTAATAAAACTTTTTCATCTTTGGTTTTAAATGACCAATAAAAGTCTCAAATTTGAAAAATTTTAACTTGTATACTGAAATGTTAGGATTGCAAAATATGGTTTCTGTCTTTGCAAACATATTTTAAATAATTTCCAAATGGGCACGAATACGATGGACGTCTTTAAGACATTAGACGCTCTCAATAAAGAAAAAATATCTGATCGTCTTTAAATCTACCAAAAGATGATTTTTGTTTACTTCTACTTACGAGTAATCTGCCAACGGGATCATATTTACTAGATTCAATAATTTCAGCTCTAAAATCATTGCAGTGAAATTTAAGGGAGACACAGAGCCAACGCTCTATTAACTTTGAATAGGCATAGATCACACCGTTAGGTGTAACGACACCGATACCTATCACAATATTTTTAAAAGTTGGTTCGAGAAGATCAACTAGAACAAGTTCTATGTTATCGGTAGAATCAATTGGAGACTTTCCGGTTAGTTCACTTGGTAAAGTCGATTCTACTTCTGCTAGAAACAATTTTAAATAAATTAAAATAGCAATTAGGTATCATCCCACGCAGTAGGCAAAAAATCTAAACACTTCATACATGGAAAAAAATAGTTCAATAATGTTTATAGAACTGTTCCAGAGTTGGGGATACAGGCATTTACGGAACCGAGTTTTAAAAAATTTTAAAAACTCTTCAGAATAAAATGCAGAACTTTCAATGATTTTTCTTGAATGTTAGCTTTTATTCTGAAAAGTTTTTTTAATTTTCTAGAACTCGGTTTCGTAAATGCCTGTATCCTCAACTTTTAAACGTTTCCTCCTTTACAGACCTAAGTGTAAAACCACGAGGCTCTCTCCCCCATGTAGACCAACGTGGCATTTCATCGGGACCCCCTCCCCCCCACTCCTCGCAAGAAAAAAACACATAGTTTGTCCAAGTCACCGAATGAGTCACAATATAGAGACGCATGTGATTCTTTAAGTCCGCATTTATCAGGCGAGACCATTTTGAATCCGATTAATGAATCGGATTCAATGATGTTTTTGAAATGGGGTCAATCAGAACAATCGGTCCCAATCGGGTCCAAATATTTTCGTCTATAAGGGATGTACTCTCTAAATTTTGAAATAGGGTTAATTCGTCCACTCTAATGTAGTAAGAAATTTTACTAATTTTTAGTAACAGTTAAATAATAAATTTTACTCTCAATCAGTTAATATTGACTAATTTAGTTTTAGAGAATACATCTCTCGTAGAAAAAGATAATTGGACCCGATTGATCCAATTGACCCCATTTCAAAAACATCATTGAAATCGATTTATGAATCGGATTCAATCAGGCGAGACCATTTTGAATCCGATTAATAAATTGGTTTCAATGATGTTTTTGAAATGGGTTCAATCGGATCAATCGGTCCCAATCGGGTTCAATTATTTTCTTCTACAAGGGATTAAATTTAAGTAGATATGAATTAATTAGACAGCCCCATAAAAAAATGTGCCGTACCGAAAAAGCGACCTAAATAGGATTGTTGAGCAAAGTCGAAATTCAAATTTTTTTAATTTTCCGCCAAGCACTTTTTTTTTTTTTATTTTACCTTGAATTTTGGATTTCAGTTATTTAAGATGTTTAGTAAGTAGCAAACTTGGAAGAATTCAACCTACACCCAAAATTCAAGGTCAAATAAAAAAAACTGGTATGCAGGAAATTCCAAAAGTTCGCGCATTTTTTTTGTGGGTACGTGATACGTGTTACCTTTGGTATGAGCAGAAGCCAAAAATGAACAAAGCACTGAAGCAATAAAAAATTTCATTTTACTAATTCAGACACAAACTCTTACTGACTGATTTTAGATAAAATTTTCTATTTGTTGGTTGGTTAACGTCTAATTATTGTAGCTCAATTTCGTCGTTTCTTATAAGATTTTTTGTTTAATTAACATTAAGATATAGTGAGAGTATCGGTTTTTAGATACGTGTCAGTAGAAGGACGAATTTTTCGTATTCTTGGATTATATTGATAAAATATTCTAATAATAATTGTATGACGTCGCCTTAGTAGCAGATGTGTGTTATTACATTTTGAAATTTTCATCTGCTTAAATACTTTCTAACATATGCCAAAGATATTATAAACCTAGATGCGGCGAGTCGCCTCGGAGTGGGGGAACGATATATATAGAACATCACTCTTTCTTGGGTATCGAGGTGCTGCCCTCTTCAAAACTTTCAGCCGTTTCCATGGCGACGCGTGTTTCTAGCAGTGTCGTCTGAATACTCTGAATACGAAAACACGGAGATGCTCGAAAATTTTCGGGAGACTTCGGCTCTCTCCTTATTTCGTCTATATATAGCATATACGAAATAAAGTAAAAGCAAGCGTTCCCTAACTTTCTGAGTTTCTGCGATTTCTTCGATTCGATGTCTCATGCATCTCGTCGTCTGCTCGCCCGGCGACTTCTGTTTACAAAATTTGACAGCTGACAAATTTTGTAAAAAGTCTTAAATAATGTTGATGACGTGACATAAATTTTATGAATTTCAGGAAATGTTAAATAATTCTTTCGAGTGTGTGATCTGCAAGGACTATTTATTCGATACTATTTGTTTGTAGAATTTAAATGCAGAATTTGAGGTTAGGTTCATAACCTGTTGTATTCAAGTAGTTTTATTTTTTAACTTTCTTTGATTTCACTCAATTGATTTTGAATATTATAAATTCAGAATGTTAATTAATTGCATTTTTATGTAAATTTTAAAAATAATAATCATTTTTAATTAATAAATTCTGTCATAATTACCTTTCTTGTAATTCTATTTTATGAGAATATAAAAACACTCCTTTAAAGATAAAATGTGGAAACCTAGCTTCAAGTTTGCTTACGTAGGAAAAACTTTGCAGCCGATCCGAAATTTATGAAATAACTCAATAAATAATTACATACAGGAAATAACTATTTAATATTCATTTTTCCTATACCTTATGGTAATAAAGTACATCTATGGAGGGAAAAATTGTTACTGTCAATATTTTTGGTCGAAATGAGAAATTGAAATTTTGAGTTTAGAATTTAAATCCAATACTCTTACAGTCTTGCAAATGAAAATTAAATTACAGTTATTGAAATTTTACAAAAGTACAATGTAAATCAGATGAATTAATGATACAGTGATCTAAAAATGAAAGAGTTTTAAAAATAATGAGGTATTGAAAATTGCTTAATAGTAATATTTCCAATTTTAAATTGAATAAGTTGGGAATATTTAAATAAAAAGATCTACAAATAATTATAGTAGTTTCTCTTTACAAAAATTTTAATTATAAACAATTCCAATTGTGAAATATCCTCGATTTTCAAGCGTTTTTAAAATAAATCTATATAATTTAAAGTAATTTTAGTTATATATCGAAAAAATTGAAATAGTCCTCGGACTTTAGAACGCTAGGAAATTTATTCATGGAAACCATTTCAAATTGCATTTAATGAAATATTTCAAGTGAAACAATTATTTTTTGTTCCCTAGCTTTTGAGGATATTGTTAGAATTTCCTTTTCTCACAATTTTACTGGGAATTCTTATATAAATCACGATCACCTTCGGTAAGTACGCTTTATTTCACTCTCTAAATCAAAATAAGTGCACTCAGAAAAAATATTTGATTGAATCAAAGAAAATTATTTGCTTGAAAGACTTTCTTTGATTTAAAGAAATGATTTGTTTAAATGAAATAAAATTTGTTTAATTCAAACAAAATGTCTTTAAACGAAATAAATATTTGTTTGAATCAAATTAATTTTTCTTCAAAACAAAGAAATTAATTCAATGATATATGGTCAAAGATATAAATTGTTTGATTGAAGGCAGAAATTTATTTGATTCGAACAAATATTTATTTGGCCCAAAGATATTTTGTTTGAATCAAAAATAATTTGTTTCATTAATGTAGTTTTTATCCACGAAAAGTAAACCTCAAGCAAAAATAGATAATTTTGCTTTCAAGAATAACAATATTATTATTGAAGGGATATTTTGGAAGAGAAAAGATTAATTTCCATGCAAAAAATTTGAAATACAGAAAAATAATTTTATTAATAAATTTTATTTTTGCCCCAACTTTTCTTTTTATGCCTTCTTACCAAATTTAAAAAAATTATACGATCCTAATAAATCATGAATCATTTTTTTTAAAGAAAAGATTTCCCACAACTTAACAGTTTCCAATTTTCGAAAATGAATAAATTATTATCAAATTCAGCAATTTGTTTATAAAAATTTCGTTTTGGAAAATGTTTTTTTATTGGTTTCAGCCATTAAAGAATTTATTTTTAAAAATCAGAAACGGTGAAGTTGTGGAAAATCTTTTCTCTGAAAAAATGATTCATGATTTATTAGAATCGCATAATTTTTTAAAATTTGATAAGAAGCGATAAGAAAAAAAATTGGATCCAAAATAAAATTTATTAATAAAATTATTTCTCTGTGTTTTAAATTATTTTTATGGAAAATAATCTTTTCTCTTTCAAAATAGCCCTTGAATAATAATATTGCTATTCTTAAAGGCAAAATTATCAATTTTTGCCTGAGGTTTACTTTTCGTGGATGAAAACTACTTTAATGAAACAAAATTTTTTTGATTCAAACAAAACATCTTTGGACCAAATAAATATTTGTTCGAATCAAATAAATTTCTGCCTTCAATCAAACAATTTATATCTTTGACCATATATCATTGAATTAATTTCTTTGTTTTGAAGAAAAATTAATTTGATTCAAACAAATATTTATTTCGTTTAAAGACATTTTGTTTGAATTGAACAAATTTTATTTCATTTAAACAAATCATTTCTTTAAATCAAAGAAAGTCTTTAAGCAAATAATTTTCTTTGATTCAATCAAATATTTTTTCTGAGAAGTGCACTTATTTTGATTTAGAAGAGTGAAATAAAGCGTACTTATCGAAGGTAATCGTGATTTATATAAGAATTCCCAGTAAAATTGTGAGAAAAGGAAATTCTAACAATATCCTCAAAAGCTAGGGAACAAAAAATAATTGTTTCATTTGAAATATTTCATTAAATGCAACTTGAAATGATTTCCATGAATAAATTTCCTAGCGTTCTAAAGTCCGAGGACTATTTCAATTTTTTCGATATATAACTAAAATTACTTTAAATTATATAGATTTATTTTAAAAACGCTTGAAAATCGAGGATATTTTACAATTGGAATTATTTACAATTAAAATTTTTTGTAGAGGAACTACTATAATTATTTGTAGATATTTTTATTTAAATATTCCCAACTTATTCAATTTAAAATTGGAAATATTACTATTAAGCAATTTTCAATACCTCATTATTTTTAAAACTCTTTATTTTTAGATCATTGTATCATTAATTCATCTGATTTACATTGTACTTTTGTAAAATTTCAATAACTGTAATTTGAATTTTCATTTGCAAGACTGTAAGAATTTAAATTCTAAACTCAAAATTTCAATTTCTCATTTCGACCAAAAATATTGACAGTAACCAAACCTACAGCTCCTACTTGATTCACACGGACTTTACCTTGAAATCAATTTAGTTTACACCGTTGTTTTTCCACAATTTTGAATTTTTCAAAAAAATAATAGTGCTGAGACGTAAAGAAAATTAACACTGACGTCTGTGCACTATTATTTCTTATAATTTGATACTGAAGCTCAAACCAATTTTATATTAATTTTACAGATGATGTGAATTACACATTTTCTCAAAGTCACTCAATTTCTTTTTGAATTTAAGTGAAACAGGAAATTCAATTTACTTAAGGCTGTATCAGCCATAAGGAACACATTCTCATCATGACATGCTTCGCGCTCGATTTTCTGTATACATTTCAGTAACTTTTTAATAAATTACATGATTAAAATAATTTATTTTCTTCCAAATCTCTCAAAAAGAAAAAACAATCGTACACTTTATTTAAGGAAACGATTTTTCAGAACAACGCTTATTTCGTATCTCACATATTTTGGTGAAAAAAATCGAATTTTTTTAATATTGAAAATCAAAACATAAAATATACATCCTGTCCCGAAATGTCTTAATGAGAATTTGCTTGAGGTTTACTTTTCGATGATGAAAACTACCTTATTGAGACAAAATTTTTTTGATTCAAACAAAACATCTTTGGACCAAATAAATATTTGTTTGAATCAAATAAATTTCTGCCTTCAATCAAACAATTTATATCTTTGACCATATATCATTGAATTAATTTCTTTGTTTTGAAGAAAAATTAATTTGATTCAAACAAATATTTATTTCGTTTAAAGACATTCTGTTTGAATTAAACAAATTTTATTTCATTTAAACAAATCATTTCTTTAAATCAAAGAAAGTCTTTCAAGCAAATAATTTTCTTTGATTCAATCAAATCTTTTTTCTGAGTGCACTTATTTTGATTTAGATAGTGAAATAAAGCGTATACTTACCGAAGGTGATCCTGATTTATATAAGAATTCCCAGTAAAATTGTGAGAAAAGGAAATTCTAACAATATCCTCAAAAGAGGGCACAAAAAGTAATCGTTTCATTTGAAATATTTCATTAAATGCAATTTATTTATTTATACATCTTATTATAAATGTTTATAAATCAATTCATTTAAGTTTTTTGAAAAACATTGATCTATTTTTTTCAGAAAAGTCTGGAATTATCACTTTTTTAATAAGAAAATACAAGAACTAGCCATAAATTACAATGAGATTTTAAAACATTCTGACTAGTGTGAGTCAAACAAATATTTCAGAAATTACAAATTATTGAGCTTCGGACAACTTTCTTCTTTAAATTTTCAAAAAAAATTTCTGTAAACATTGAGCTTAAAAAAAGGAGAAGACTTCAACATTTCAACTGGTAAGATATTGATTTAAGGGTATGTGATACTTTACCTTGAAAGCAATTTAGTTTACACAGTTGTTTTTCCACAATTTTGAATTTTTCAAAAAAATAATAGTGCCGAGACGTAAAGAAAATTAACACTGACGTCTGTGCACTATTATTTTTTTAAAAAATAGATTTAGATTTATTTCTTATAATTTGATACTGAAGCTCAAACCAATTTTATATTAATATTACAGATGATGTGAATTACACATTTTCTCAAAGTCACTCAATTTCTTTTTGAATTTAAGTGAAACAGGGAATTCAATTTACTTAAGACTCTATTGGCCTTAAGGAACACATTCTCATCATATGACACTCATGCTTCGCGCTCGATTTTCTGTATACATTTCAGTAACTTTTTAATAAATTACATGATTAAAATAATTTATTTATTTTATTCCAAATATCTCAAAAAGAAAAAACAATCGTAGAATTTATTTAAGGAAACGATTTTGCAGAACAACGCTTATTTCGTATCTCACATATTTTGGAGAAAAAAATCGAATTTTTTTAATATTAAAAATCAAAACATAAAACATACATCCTGTCCCGAAATGTCTTAATGAGAATTCGTAGACTTCATTCAGGCAAACAATTTTCCATCCAAACGTTTTTTTTGTATCTCACATATTTTGTCTAAAAAATGGAATTTTCGAATTTTAATCGTATCTTTTGGAATTGAAACGAAAAATATATGTTTCATTAAAAACTGTATGAGACAAAATTTGTAGATCTTTTTGAAACGAACAATTTTGTATTCTTACGTTTTTTTCGTATTTCACATATTATTGTTAAAAAATCGAATTTTGGATTTTCAATAGTTTTTTTTTTAAATTAAAAAGAAAAATATGCATCTTATGGAAAAATGTTACAATTTAAATTTGTAGGTCTTTATGTAGTAAATAATATTGTATTATAACGTTTTTTCGTATCTCGTATAATTTAACTGGAAAATGGAATTTTGATATTGACTTTTTTGAATTTGAATATGCTGTAACATTTCTAATTTTGATTTAATCAATTAATGTTATAAGTATAATTTGTAGAGATTTATGAGCACTATCAAAAACCAGTATTTTGATTTTTTCAAAAAGTTATTTTCAAAAACACAAAAGTAGTGCTTAATCCCTCAATTTGGATTGGATGTGTCTGGTTAACGAAGTTGTCCTTACTTTTTCGGCTCCGATAAAGTGTGCCAAAGCTCAATTCAATCTGATAATTGTATCGAGAGTTATGCCCCACACGACCTACTACAGACAGACAGACAGACAGAGAGACACTTTCGTAAAAACCGTTTTTTCTGAGTCAGGGGGTCTCAAAACGTAAAGATTTGATGAAAATTTCGAAAGTCATTTTTCACATAAAACCAATACCTTCTCATCCATGATGAGAATGTAAAAAAAAGATTTAAAAATACGAAAATATGAAAATAAAAAATTAAACTTTTTAAAAATAAGAAACTAATTCTCTTTCTATTGCATACATGTTCAAATTATAATAATTAAATATTGGTTTTTCATTCATGTACATACTTATCTTTCACTGACAGAAAGTTAATTTAGCAATGCATGTTCACTGTAACCTATTTCAATATCAAAATGATACTATAAAGGAAAATAAAATACACATAAAGTAACATTGAAACACTTTACACGTCGCTTTTCCTTGCTTTGTTTACCAATTTTTAATTTTCTTCATATATAATTTAAATTTAAATTTTTAAAGCGCGCTTACTGCTTTATGGTATCTCAGCGGGTGGAGGGGATTAGAGGGAGATACATTTAGCGCCTCTATAATGCTTTCGAGGAACTAATTTGATAGGATCCTATGGTGTGGTGAGAGGCAAGAGGGGACCGGTAAAAACACGCCGAAAGCGACGTCTGCATTTAAGTCTACCAAACTATAATTGGCCGCATCTAGGTTTATAATATGAAATGTACGAGGACAGGTCGTCTAGTCATAAATGTTTATAATTATAAAATCACTTTTTTCAAAGAAATTTGTTTATAATTATAAACATTTATGACTAGACAGACCTATTTTAATGCATTTTATTTAATTCTACAAATTTCCAATTACCTATCTTATTTTTTATAGAAAAGGGGTTACACAAACTGAAATGCAGAAATTTATTTTTATTTTATTTTAAATAAATCATTTTTTTAAATCAAAGAAAGTCTTTCAAACAAATAATTTCTTTTTTTATTCAATCAAATCTTCTTTTTAAGTGTACGCGAAGTAAATTTCAATTCACCTCTATTCATGTTATTTCGAATTCATTGAATTGTTATTTATCCTTTTATTCCCTGAAATAATATTCTATTTATCCCTGAAGTTAATCTTTTATTATCCATTTGAATCCAACTGCAATATCTTTATCCTATCCGTTTTAAATGGTTTTGATCTCTCCTAAGTGAAAGTTTGGATTTTTTTTTATATTTTATAGGAATATAATTATTTTACACGTGCATTACAAAAATAATTCTGTCCATGATAACTGATGGAGAAAAACTAAGTAATTTACGAATAGGTAAAGATCAAATCACTGATAAGAAATGACGGATTTAAACAAATAAGTGAAGGAACGGATAGAAACACATAAGAACGAATAGAAAGTAATATAAACGAACATATCTATTAGATAAAAATATAATTTACAAGGATAGAAGGATATCCAACTCACATAAACGAATAGGAGAGTATAGAAGAAGCATTAAAACGGATATTTATGGATAGATGACGTATTGAAAAATCAATCTACCGAAATCAATCCCTTTTTGTTATAATTTTTCAAGATTTATAACAATTTCCTACAAAAATCTAAAAATATTTTATAGAAAATTGCAAGAAACATTGACAAGAAACTATTATTTTTGCTAGAATTTGACGTTTTTTAAAATTCTGCAAGTAATATGGGATATTCTTTTACAAATCGTACACCCATTTTGATTTCAGAATTTAGATTTGCATACAAATTTTTTTATAGCTCCTTTTTAATAAATTAACCAACACGTGTATAGGAATTTTTGTAAAAAAAATTTTTTCCGAGAAACATACCAACTTAAACTTTTGATAAAATTGGATAAAATTCTAAAATCTCATGTACCTAAAATTCATTATCTCCGGTTGAAATAATCAAATCGATTTCGAGTTTGTTTCATTTTTTAGCTTATTACCTTAGGTTTTCAGATGAATATTTTCATAATTTTTATTTTGTTAATTAACTACAGATATAAGAAATTTAATTGTTTAAACAATTTTTGCATGTTTGCCCCCTCAGTAGAAAAATTTGAAAAAACTATCATATATTTTTTTTTAAATCCGTACGATATGTAAAAGAATGTCCCATATACAAAAAAAGGCAATTATCACAAAGTCACCCTTTATTCTAATTTATTGTATTTTATCGTAAAAACGAACTTTTACTAGGGATAATATAGTAATAAATTTTAAACTGATAATAAATTACCTCACAGGGATTCAGGATGGTCAGCTTGGCTCTGGGAATTGTATTCCTTGCTAAATTTTTCCAGTTCATCACAAATGGATCTTCCCAATCACCTTGTCCAAATTATTTCCGCTACTATCGAGACGAGATCACTGGAGAACTTATGGCGACTGTAGAAATTCCTTCTCCACCGAAAAAAGTTCCTCTGATGCTTCGAGTGACTCTCAATGTCGCTGCAGCACTACCCACAGTAAGAAAACAATCTGTAATATTAATTTAAGATATTCAAAATTTTTTCTACTTCATTTTCCAGCAATATGTAGGTAGTTTAGAACTGGCCAAATCGAAAAAAGAATCTGTCCAGGCAATTTCCCAAGGTCGATCGCTGCTTTACCGGATTAAATTCCCTCTTCAAAAACCGATTCCGGTTCTAACAGGGATTACTCTTAACAATCGACAACTCTGCACTGGACCTAAAGGTATTATGAAAATTGAGTATAAGTAGAAAAACAATAAGATATAAATTTGTTTAATTATTATAAATTTGTCTGTAGCAATCGGTCAAATCGTCACGTTCATCGCTCTGGAACATACTCTTTACCCTCCACAAATATTTCCACTGTTGAATAATCAATCTAATTTTAATAAGTTTTCGGATCGCCCTGGATCTACTCAGAAGCCAAGGCCTTCTTCCTTTATTTTACAAGACTTTCCCTTTTTTGATTTAAATGCAAATTGTGGTATTCCAAAAAATGTTAATCGTTTAGTCGCTGGAGGAGACAAAAGTTTTCCTGGTCAGTGGCCCTGGTTAGTTGCAATTTTCCTCACTGGAATCGATTTGGAATTTCAGTGCGTTGGTAATCTCATTTCCACGAAGCACATCATAACAGGTATTGAGTTTTGCAATTTTCTTAAATTTAACTGAGCTATAGGAAAAATGAAAATAAATTTTTTTAGCTGCACATTGCTTAAAAAGAAATGGAATAGAGTTACCACCAAATGTACTCTTGGCTTCACTGGGAAGATATTTTCTCCGAGATTGGGACGAAGCTGGATCCTTAAATATGGAAATTTCTCAAATCAACCTTCATCCAGATTTCCATAGTGTACCTAGTGCCGATTCAGACTTGGCTCTTCTTGTTTTGTTAAATCCAGTGAAATTCACTCCGTTAATTCAGCCGATTTGTTTATGGTCTGGACCGTTTGAGCTTGAACAAATTGTTGGAAAAACTGGCTATGTTGTTGGTTGGGGTAAAGAAGAAAAAGGACAACTTTATACAGGCGAGCCTCGAGTGACAATTGAACGAATCGCTTCTCAGGTATTAAAAATGAAAACTAGAATAAAATAAAACCAAACTGTACTTTTTTTCAAATTCCAGGAGGTCTGTTTGCGAAGCAATCCTGCATTTTTAGAAACAACGTCTAATCGTACATTCTGTGCTGGTGATAGAAATGGAAGAGGTCCTTGCAATGGGGACAGCGGAAGTGGTTTTGTTATGCTGAATCCTAAAACCGGAAGATTTCACCTGCGTGGGATTGTTTCTTTGTCACTTTTAGACAGAGAAACGATGTCTTGTGATCTAAAACAATATATCGTCTACGTGGACGTAGCCAAACATCATAACTGGATAATTAGACAAATTTTTAGTGATTCAGACTAGCATAAAAGTTATTGGAGTTTTTGAAAATTAATTACCCCAGCTGATCATCCTATGTAAATTAGTCTGATTATCAATTTTGACTGATTTGCTGTAAATGTGTACATAAACTTTTTAATAATATAAACCATCACTAATTCTCTAATCTGGTAAGTTAATAGCGAACCACCTCTGAAATACTGATCAGCATATTAATCCAGTTCAGAAATTTTGATACCCTTTTGAACTACCTTCGATGTAAACTGCTGATCGACTCACAACCTTTAAATTCTAAAACTTTGGCCAGCATATTTGATGGCATGGCTTATCACACATCACTCGCTCATAAATGTCACCTGATAATTGTATCACAGCAACATTTAATTAAAACTTTCTCTTAAAGCGAAATATATTTACGATCATGAAAAAACGTGTCAATAAAAACTTCTTAGAAGTATCGCTGTTGGACGTGAGTTGGTTCTATCGAGAGAGTGTAATGGTAGTATAGCAAGCGGAATAATAAGATTTGATGAGAAACCAGCTCACCAGTTGACAGGCATGTTTCGTCCAGGAAAACTAATTCACGGATGTCCACCATTAATCCTCTTTTTCGTGATCGGATTGGTTGCTTCTGCACGACCACCATCGCAGAGGTAACTAAATTTATAAAGAGTTATGATTTATTATCATAGATTTAATCTTATGTTCCTAACATCCTACTTGAACTTAGAACCAACTTCCAAACATTCCTCTAATTGCAGAGAGACAAAGAAAGCTTTGAATACGATTGGACGCTTCCTCCGGAGCGAAACTGGTACATCCTGGCTCTCAGGACTCGCCCAAACCAAGTCTGGACCCTTGACCACCGCAGAACTGATGAACCAATTGGTAAAGTCCACAAAACCTGATGGGAAGGTTTTTAAGTCAGCAAAGAAACTCCTCACGGCTCTCGAAACCCAGAAACTAGAAAACGGTGGCTCTGGTGATGAACCAGATGCCTGGGATGATCTTATAAAAGACATCGAGAACCAGGAAGACATCATCTGCTTATATCGAAAGGACTCTGATTCCTCAATGAGGAAGGCTGACGACTGGAAAAAGTTTCTCAAGAGTGTATCTTCTGGTTACACTGTTCATCTGGCTTTGGACAAAGGACAGAAGTATGTCATCTGTCTGAAGAAGATTAATGTCTCCGATTCGGAAAACAGTTCTACGACTTCTAGTTTGGAGACAACTACAAAAGATACTAGTAAGGAAACAGATAAGGAAGGTCTCGAAGAAACAACTGATATTGAGAATATTCTTGAGACAACCACAGAAATGGATCAAATGAGCGAAATTACAGAAAACCCAGAGCCGAAGCTGAAGGTTTCTGAGACCAGGAAGTCAGGGTTCGGACCTGGTTTTACTGAAATTAGGGAAGCAGAACTTGAATCTGAATCAGAGTGCAGTGATGAAGATGATAATGACGAAGAGGACATTGATAGTGAAGACGGTCATAAAAACTCTGAGAGATTCAGAAATATTGAAAAAGTAGTAGAAAGCGCTGTAGAAGCTGATACAGGAAAAGATAACCATCAACAATGTAATCGACCTATCATAGTCATGATGCCGAATCCGTATGGAGCACCTGGAAGCCCCAACTGGATTTCCTTTATGCCTCAGATTCCTAAACGCCCTCTTCAGCAACCAGCAATGGCTAATCAAGTTCAAAGGTTTAATGAGCCTGCGAGTCAACCCAGTTTCAATACTTGGAACAGGTGGACATGGAGAAATTCTTATGCCAACTCCCCTCAAAACAACTATAGAGTTTTGAATCCTGGTATCTGGCGTCATCATCACCATCAGCCTTCAGGGATGAAAATCCATAAAACTGTCGATGACAAACGGATAAAGGATTTCAGGAATCCTAGTTATGCCAACTCCCCTCAAAACGACTATAGAGTTTTGAATCCTGGTATTTGGCGTCATCATCACCATCACCCTTCAGGGTTGAAAAACCATAAAACTGTCGATGACAAACGGATAAAGGATTTCAGGAATCCTATTGGGTTTAATGTTGAAATTCAGAAACTAAATAAGATTCCAGGCCCGCCGAGGCAAAGTTTCCACTCTGGGAAAAAACCACAATCATTTGATTACACTTTGAAATCTGTGGGACATAATTCAAAACCAATTGAACTTCATTTGAAATCATCGAAACAAAAACAACCTCCGAAGGATAATTTACCAAAACCAAGCAGCATATTCAGACCAAGACAAAGTTTGTATTTAGCCAATCCGAAATTCCCTTTAGAATCGAATTTATACCAAATGCCCAATTCCGGACTGAGGCCCTCGATTGCGGGACCGAATTCAGTGTCGCCTTTAGTTTCACTTCGAGCCGATTACCCTTCAAATATCTCGGGCAATAAATATAATTCTCTGTCGCTCTATCAAATGCCATGTTTGATGAGTACTAATAAAAATCCTCAATATCAGGGATACAATCCATATCAATTTGGGAAAGTTCCTATGATAGTGAATCAGTATCAGGGATACAATCGATATCAGTTTGGGAAAGTCCCACTGAGAGTGAATCAAAATACTCCGGGATATCAGTACGGAAATCCTTTGAATGTAAATTCTAATGGACAGATTGAAAATGTGAAATTGAATCCTTATTGGTTGAATCAACCGAGATTTTCTAGTAATCAGAACTCTCCTGACACTCAAATCTTTTTTAATTCAGAATCTCCATTGCGGAATTCAGGTGCATCTAAATGTCCTTCACTTTGTGATCATCCGATTGAATTAAGAATCAGTGTCGAAGGCAATGTTGATAAGCCGGTGAAGATTGGAATTTCGTCTCAACCTGGGACTTGGATTAACATTGTTGATGATAAATTAAATTCAAGGAGAATGATAGACAATAATGAAGAAGTTGAAGCAGATGAAAATGAAGAAAGTGTAGAAGAAGAAACTGCGGAAGATGATGAGGAGTCATACACTGACAATTTTAAAGATGAGTTAATTCAGAATCAAGGTGAGAAGAAACTTGATGACAAACAAGATGAAAAGGTTTCAATGCCAAAAGACGAAAGTCCGAAAGAAAATAGCGAGCCTGCGAAAAACAAGAGTAATGAAGAAAAGCAGAAAGATGAAGACAAAGGAAAAAATCCAGTGGCACGAGTTCTTCCAGTAATTATAACTACAACTCCGGATATAAAACCAACTGATATAACCCAGCCACCTGAAATTACAACACCTGCAGCATAAATTATGTTAATTCTCTAAAAAAAATTGAAAACTAAATTCAAGATCTAAGAATAAATAAACAATCATTTTGTGTTTGACTTGAAAAAGCTGTTCCTTGAACTTCGGTTTCGCCTCCTCGCTGCGATCCACGGTACGTTGAAGAAAAAGATTTACGATTGTTGATTGACGGCTCGCGATTCTCGTTCTCGATCTTGTACATAGTACATAGCCTATTAAATTTGATACTCTTATTATAACATCGTCCCAATTGAAATGTAGAATGCTTCTTACTTGCTACTCTTTGTGTACAGAAACAAATAAAAGTTTTCTTAAGAATAATAATAATAATTAATATATCATAATAATTTTTATAGAAATAGAATAAACTTCATAGCAAAGTACATTATGAAAAAATCATTTGAGATAAAATCTTAAAGGCATAATAGATTAAAAATGATAGTTTGTGTGATAGAGGAATAGTTTGGATCAGTATAAAGTAACCCACAGGTTACCATAAAATTATGTATCTTTATTGTCCCACAGAAGAAAGGTAACCAAAACTTTTCATTCTTGAGAACAACTCACCGAGGTCATATTTGGAAAGTTTAAATTAAATTATCAAGAGTTATCTTCACTGAGTGAGATCCTCAACTTTAAAACACTGACGCGCTATCGCTCCCATCACAATTTCCGCAGTGAAGATGTCTGAAATTAAATACAAATAGTTCTTTTTAGAAATATAACACGTCAATAATTATAAATGCATTTTTAATATAATGATAAATTATTTAAAAGGGGAGAAATTACTTTCTAAAGTTGTACCAACTATGTTTTATATTGAAATGAATACTTATTATTTAGCTTGTGTCACATTAGTTTAATGATAAAAACAAGACTGATTAACTTATTTTCATACTCTTGCATTCATTTTAATTCACTCCGATGAAAGCTAGTAGATGATTCATATCAAGAAGTAATTTCTCCGATTATCAGCAAAAAAAAACATTATGTACTTTAGAAAATCAACTGAGAGTTTAGGGAATCTTACTTATATTTGCTCGCAAGACATCAGCGAGGAGATGCAAGTCATTTTCATGCGTGACGATAATATAATTTAGTTCGGTGCTATTTAATTCTTGAATCTGAGCGAGGGATTTGCGCGTTTTATCCATTGTTCCTCCCGCACTTTCAATGATCTCTGCAATCGACGTAGGCGCTGGAATGACGCTTGGCGTCACGTAAAAAGTCTTTCCCTAATATTAAAAAATATTATTCAAACAAGATCGACCCACACTTTATGAAATATAATATTTTTGATGGTTTACCTTAAGTACGGTTCCTCTATTTGGACTGGAGAGAGCCTTCTGTATATTACATCCGTAGTTTTTCTCAAATTCAGGATCTCCTAGAATGTAGGCAGTTTCGTCTAGGAAGGTATTTTTTGCAGAGCAGTCCATTAACCACTGGAGAGAGACAATATATTTACAACGTGAAAGACAACATAAAAATTTCACAGTTCGAACTGGCGCAGACATGATAAGATGAGTCGCATCTCTCCAACTAGCAGCCATAGCGCCTCCCAACTCTCGAATCCTCTGAAAAATAGAAAGGACAAATTGGAAATTTGAAAATTTCTTGATTTTTAAATTAATCTATCTTTAGAAATGAACCTTTGCGTGCTTCCTGGGATCGATCCCAGAAAATAGAATTCTAGGTTGCTTGTCGGGAGGTGGAGGATCTGGATTACTGACTACAATGGGTTCGTCGAGGCCAAGCAAATGTGGCTCCTTAATTACAAATGGCACATCCAACCGAGGCTTCTTGTACTTTCTTGCGTTTGGTCCTTGTCCAACCTGCTTCACTTTATCATACGACTCTTGCGTTATATTAATCGGCATCTTCCATGCAGCTAAAATAAGGAGAAATGAGATTTTTAATAAATTCAAATCCTTGTTTATATTAAAAATAAAAAATCAAGGGACTTACACATAAGTTGTGGAACTAGGGAATAATCTAATCTAAAGGGATTTCCGAGACTGAATTGCTGATACTTCGGTGCATCAATTTGATGAAGGGCGCTCATTTGTCCGCAGAGTAAATCTGTTAACCATTGAGCATTCACGACGTTGATTTGCCATTCTCGTGCTTTCTTATACTTCGGTCCATCTGGTCTGAAAAATTAAGAGAGTAATTTTTAGAAACAGATTAATAGAATTTCATTTATTTAAAAAGAGATTTTTCTTAATCACTGTTGCAATCACCTTCTGCAGACAAGAAGAGTGTTGTGCTTTGAGAAATAGACAGTGAGTTTTGCTCCAAGAGTTTCCAACATTATTTTAACTTTGGACCGTTCTTCACCTTCAAACCCAGAGAGGGAAATGATATGTTTGCTGCAGGGAAGTTCGGTCAAGCTGAAATGGGTTGGAAAATGAAGAGCATGCCATGGTGGAAGTACTTGCTGTTTATTAACTACATCTGAAAGCCAATGAGCACTGACACAACGTTTCCCTTCTCGAAGTGCTTGAACAACAATCGGATGCTTTTGCGTAATTGAAAGCACGTGAGTTGCTCGAGCGCAATACTGAGGTTCAACTTCCCCCCCGTGTCTTTCGATGACTTGTTTCCAAACTGAAACTTCATTTGGATTTTGTGTGTCATATTCGACAATGACGAAAATACATCCGAGAAGAAACAAATCTTGTGGCACTGAAAACAGAATCAGTTTTAATCATTAGATTTATTCACATAGTATCTAGGCGATTATATGAAAATAAATTCAAGTGTTTTTCTATATTTACGATGCAAGAAAATTAATTTTTTTAGGTACCTCTTATTAAATAAAAAACAGTTCGATATTAGTAACAAAAAGTTATTCAATTCAAAACGTTAAAATTACAAGCAATCTAAAATTTACTAATTAAATATTTAAAAATGTAATACAAAAGACAAATTCTAGACTCAGATCCCATATTACAAATCAAAAAATGAGTTTGCATCATTCGATTTTTGAGTGAACACCAGATTTAAAAATATTTTAAAAGACCTTCATTAAAGTAGGATAAATTATTTTCAAAATCAGTAGGAAGAGTTTTTAAATTGATGTGGGCTAATAAAATCAGACACTAATAATGATGTGCCGAGTTCTGGTGAAATTTATGGTTGCCACTCGGTTCTTATTCAATTTTATGGGTTTCAATATACGATAAACTCTCGACGGTAGTGTTTCATTCCCCACGAATGATATATGAGGGTTTTAATGTGCACGATAAAATTAAGTATGTCAATTTAAAATGATCGTAACAAATAGATAACAGGTAAAATAAAACGAATACAGGAATTGAACGAATTTTGATTGCTACTTTTATTATTTTTTATACTCTTACCAAATGAAAATTTATTTTTATTGACATTGCAATGGAACGCTCGCGTGAAATTTCAATACTTTTTTAATCCTAAAATTGCAAGAGCATTAAAAAAGCATTTTTGTGCATTAAAAGCTTTTAAAAAATAGTTAAAATTTTTTAAAAATATTTCGATAAAGGAGAGGTAATGCTGATTCACCAGGCCTTCTGGTGTTAATAAAAATTAATTTATAATATTTTTCTTCTTATGAACAATGTTCATTGCTATTTTTTGAATTAAGAGTTTTTACTAAAAAAGTCATTTTTTTATTAATTTTTTCCGACGAAACTGTTGTGTATGAAATATTTTTATTTTTTGGACATACAAAACACACTTTTATCTACATTATGTTCATTTTCTATAATAAAATATTGCAAAAATCCCTTGTTTGCTAAAAATCGTACATAAATAATAAAGACTAAAAAACAATTTGAGATATCTGAAAAAATAATGCCATACAGAATAGTCATATCAGGGACATTTTTAGCGAATTTCAATTCAATCAGACTACTATTTATTAAGATATCATTTTAATATCACATAATTATTTAAACTCAGAAATTTTTCCTACTTAACTGCCAATGCTTTGAAATTTTTTCTAAGTAAAATATAAGACAGGTATTTTTTTTCTTTAAAAAAAATATTTATTCACGTATTTATTGTTGTTTGAAAATTTACCGGAAAACTTTTAATAATTTCAAAATTGATGTCTGTTTTGATTTTTTATTCGCAGCAATATGACGATTTTTTAATTACTGAAGGCAGTTCATCCACAAAAATTAGACCTCAGGCAAAAATCGATCATTTTGCTTTCAAGAATGGCAATATTATTATTGAAGGGATAATTTGAAAGAGAAAAAAATTTGAAATACAGAAAAATGATGTATTTGAAAATTTTTATTTTTGCCAAACTTTTTCCCTTATCGCTTCATACCAAATTTTACAAAATGATACGATTCTAATAAATCACGAATCATTTTTTCAGGAAAAAGAATCTTCACAACTTTACCGTTCCCAATTTTTGGAAATAAATTGTTTAATGGCTGAAACCACTAAAAATCAATTTTCCAAAACAAAATTCTTATAAACAAATTTCTGAATTTGGTAGTAATTTATTCATTTTAGAAAATTGGAAACGGTTAAGTTGTAGAGAATCTTTTACCTGAAAAAATGATTCGTGGTTTATTAGAATCACATCATTTTTAAAAATTTGGTATGAAGCAATAAGAAGAAAAGTCCGGGTAAAAATAAAATTTGTTAAATGCATTATTTTTTTGTGTTTCAAATTTTTTTCATTGAAAATAATCTTTTTTCTTTTAAATTAGCCATTCAATAATAATATTGCTATTTTTTATTGCAAAATTATTTATTTTTGCCTGAGGTCTAATTTTCGTGGATGAACTACCTTAATCTGATATAAAATTTTATTTTTCCAAAATAATAATAATTTTCTATTTTGAAGGAACTAAACAAATTCGAAATATGGATCCCCCAAAAAATACATACTCACATTTTAAATTTGGATTATGCCCATAGAACTGGGCCTTAGGCTGTGTCATGGCCGGAGTATACTGCATTTTAATTTGCGCTCCAGGAGGTGCTCCATTCGTCATGTTCCCCAAAGTCCTTCTCTGATAAGCAGCTAAGAGCTGTGGATCTTGTGAAGGTGGAGGTGGAGGTCGATGCTGAGCAGTCATAAGTCTTAATTGTCCAGCTGCACTTCCCTCCGTGGCTCCACCTTGCAATCTATTCGTCAACATGTTTGCCAGGGCAGTTTTTGTCTTGGCATTAACGACTAGCTGTTGTTCCGGAGAAATCTGATTATTCCCAGGCAAAGCTGCTAGTTGTGGTTCCTGCTGAGAACTCTGTTGTTGTTGTTGCTGTTGTTGTTGTTGCAGATGCTGAAGTTGCTGAAGTCTCACCATCTGTTGTTGCTTCTGCAGATGTAATTGAGCAATCTGTTGAGGAGTCAGCTGACCTTGCTGGAAAGCCGCAGCAGCCTGAGGAGGCTGAGGGCCTTGAACAGGTTGAGCTGTTTGAACAATCACTTGATTCGGGGAATTGATAGGCGCAAGGGCCGGAGGCTGTACAGCGTGCATAGGTTTCTGGCCAGCTGCTGGAGTAACCTGAGGTCCCATCATCTGAGCTCTAGGTTGCTGTACCCATTGAAGGCCAGGTTGTCCAGGCTTTCCTGGACTTCTAATAACAGCAATATGAGGTCCTTGCTGGGCTTGACGACTCTGCATTTGCCTGTGCATGATTAGAGTCCTCTGCTTTTGTATTTTTTGGATAAACTGGGCTCTTTGTTGAGGATCCATCTGTTGCAGTTGTTGATGTGTCTGAGCATCTAATTGGATTAATTGCCTGGGAGGTTGAGGAGGTTGTTGTGCCCATTGACCTCCGGGACGTTGCTGACCTAATTGCTGTTGTTGTTGTTGCCTCTGAAGCTGAAGGTGATACTGTTGCTGTTGCCACTGTGGGTCTCGCTGGACTATGAAGCTCTGTTGTGTTGGGTTTATCAGTTGTTGGTTAGGAGATTGCTGTTGTAATTGTCCATCGCGAATGACGAATTGTTGGGAAGCCTGGGGAGCAGATTGCTGAAGTTGTTGAGATATTTGTTGAATCTTTTGCTGTTGTTGTTGGAGAAGAATCAATTGCTGGCGTTGTTCGTGGGTCAATTGTTGCTGAGGTGTTTGATTCAATTGATTTAGTTGCTGCGTTGATAATTGTTGACCTTGTAGTTGCTGTCCTGTGATTTGCTGACCTTGAAGAGGTTTTCCTGTGATTTGCTGATTTTGGAGTTGTTGTCCTGTCATTTGTTGCCCTTGGAGTTGTTGTCCTGTTATTTGTTGCACTTGAAGTTGCTGGCCTGTTATTTGTTGCCCTTGAAGTTGCTGTCCTGTGATTTGTTGACCTTGTAACTGCTGTCCGGTGATTTGTTGACCTTGAAGTTGCTGTCCTGTAATTTGCTGGCTTTGTAATTGCTGTCCTTGTAATTGTTGACCCTGTAATTGTTGCTGAAGAGCCATCTGCTGTGTTATTTGATTTTGGGGACTAATCTGTTGCGGTTGAGTCATTTGTGGACTTGTCATTAGTTGTTTCTGCTGAGAGGCTAGCAACTGTTGCTGGGTTGTGATTTGCATTTGACTCATTTGGGGATTTATTTGCTGAGGCGATGTTATTAAATTCTGCTGTTGGATTTGTTGCTGATTTATAAGAGAAAAGTTCTGTTGCTGTTGTCCTATCTGCTGTCCAATCTGTTGCATTTGTTGTTGCATTTGTAAATTCACTTGCTGATTGACCTGTTGATTCAGTTGTTGATTAACTTGCTGGTTTAACTGTTGATTAACTTGCTGATTAACTTGTTGATTGGCCTGCTGGTTCACCTGTTGATTGACTTGCTGATTGCCTTGTTGGTTGACCTGCTGGTTCACTTGTTGATTACCTTGCTGATTAGACTGTTGATTTACTTGTTGATTCATTTGTTGATTCACCTGGCTTTGCAATTCCTGAATTTGGCTTTGCAGTGGACTCTTCATTTGCAGAAGATTATTCGCCTGCGAATTCGAAGGAATCCAGTTCTGGTTTATCAAGTTTTGGCTCGTGACGGGCGAAGAGATAGAGGAAGTTGTAGCAGCAACTGAACGAGAAAAATGCTGTTGTTGAGTGCTAACGACATTCCGAGAGTTGGAGGACTGAAAAGCAGGAGCAGAGGTTGAATTGACACCCTGGGCATTGGATATATTTGGTTGATTGGGTTGATTCCACGGCATACGTTGTTTTAGCTGCTCAAGAACTGCATTGGTCCCATCTTGTTCTTCTTGGGCGGTATTGTTCAGGTTATCTTCGTCCATGAATCCGGTAATCAAGGCTGTGGAACTGTTTGGTGAAGGGTATACCACGAGTCGAGGATGAAACTCTACCTCGTTGACGAGAGAGCCTCTTTTCGTGCATTCAGTTACCCAGTCGGGCGTAACAATATGCAGATGATGTCTCGTGGCGACTTCGTATTTCGCGCCATTCGCTCTCCCAGTTATCAAGTGAGTGCAATGTCGATCTAACCGAAGCTTGCAATTTCCACCCTGGAGAGTTATCATAGCCCAGAGGGCTTTACTGTCTGTGCGACTCACTTGAGATATGCAAGCTCGTACATTTGAAAAGAGTTGATTTTCCTCTGGTGAAAAATACTGAACTCTGAGGAAATTTAAAAAATATGTAAGGAAAATATTTTTTTTTACTTTTATAAATAAGAGGCTAAAAATAATTTTAGAACATTTAGAGTAGTGTACAAAAAGGATACGGAAGAAGCTTCTTGCATTTTACAGAATAAAGTATCCAGTTTTGGGTAACAGCTGGAATTTCGTAGAGATCCTTAGCGGCAGAGATATCATTTTCTAGCGCCTCGTAACCTGCTATTAGGTGCGTTACAAAGTCACTGAAATAATTTGATCTCTCTGCTCCACCCTCTTGTAGTAAACTTAATATCTAAAACAGATGGAAATTATCCTGTTTATGGAAATTGTAAAGGGTCGCGAATATTTCTGAACACTATATTGCCTTTTTGAAGAAAATGAGTTAACTTATTGTGAGGAAAGTGAAGAGCAGTTAGTTTTTTCCAGCTTTTCTGAAAATTGAAGAAGACGATATGAGATAAAATAATTGCAGTCTAGTCTTTTCATTTCATTTTATTATTATTTTTTTTTGTATAAATAATTTGAGAATCACAAAGTTAGGAGATAAAAATACATATTCATGCGAAAAAACAACAATCTTTTGAATTCCTATAATTAGATTTTACAATTGATAATATACATTTTTCAAACAAACTTTGAACTGACATTTTTACATCCAATGTAGGAAATCAAATTCTAACTCATTCATTTTTTTTACTCGAATATTTACAGCGTTAATAAATTTGCTCACGAAATCCTACACACATGTATACTATCGCAGAGATTGCGTCGAAGCGGGAGGAATGGTTTCTTTGTTCGAGATGTCCTTTTCAAAGCCACGGATGCGGAAACGAAAGTGCAAGTAAAGTACTTCAAGCTTAAAGCTTCCGAAGGATTATAAAAAAAAGGGCGAAGGAGTTTGTAAAAGAATGGAAATCATTTACGATAAGGAGGAAACGTAGGAATTAAGTGAGAAACATACCTTAGGGTCTCCTTCGCCGCTGACGTAGAATTTCACGTTGGCGAAAAGAGTACCATCCAGTTTTAGTTCTTCCAGGCCTGCTCGAATATCACCCATTTTGCGAGCTTTACCTCCACAACTTCTGACACTGAAAATAGGGAATGCATACGAGATATCGCGATGTTTGATTATTAGAAAAATTCCGGCGCGACGCTTTGTTATTATTGTTTGTGATTTTGAGGTTATGTTCTTTCTTGTTCCCTCTGTCTGTCAGGAATCGAAGTTCGAGAATCAATGCTCGAATATATCGATTTGCGATTGTTCATATATTTGAATTTTGAAAAACTCATTCCTTTATTTTCAAGAAACATTTCCTTTATATTATTTATGCAATAGATTAATAAAAACTGTTCTAATTGTCATTATCATTATGAATTAATTAGACTGTTAAAGAATTAAAAAAATTTCTGTAATTTTTCCATAATTTAATTCAATATTTTATTATACCTACTAAAAATTATTATAAAATCCAAATTTATTCAAATTTTGTATAATGGAATCTGATTTGAATAGGACTTTTCAAAATATAAAGGAGAACTAAAAAAATATTTAAGAGAGAAGAAAGTATGAATGAAAAATAATGATTGATATTGAAATATACCTATTTTCTTAATTTTTTACTATTAATCATTTTTATAATTTTTCACTTGAACTTCATTCCGAAAATTATTTTCTTTTAATTATTAAAATAACAATTACTCTAAATTTAATGAAGTTTTAATGCATTTAAATCAATTTGGAAAAAAATGTAAATTAAGAAACATAACTAAAATAAAACCAATACCTTCTCATCCATGATGAGAATGTAAAAATATTTCAATGAAAGGAAAAAAAATGAAAGAAGGGTACCTATAAAAATCTAAGAATTATCTCAGTTTGAAAAGAACGTTCGCTTTATTTCAGTTCACTCTTTATTACATTCACTCATTTTCTAGAGAATTTCAACATTTTGTCAATAAAACTCTCACCTCAGTCACTCTTCTTTTTTTCTTGATCTCATGCATCATTTTCACCAATTAGTATTCTTATTCATCCTCATTCAATAATAAATAAATCGTAGTCTAATATTTACATGTTCTTAGTAGTTTTCTTATTTACATAATAATCATTCGTTCGCTTAATAGATGTAATTTGTAAAGACTCTAGAAATATTGAGCTTGGTCTGGTCAGTATACGTAATACATTTTTTTCAAAGAGTTTAAAATTATACTATCATTAAAATTACTTCCTTCTGCTTTATGGTCGTAATTAATCATATTTTCTTTGCGGTGACATTCTTCGAAATTGTTTTCTTTTTCTGAAACGATATTTCTGTTACACCTCCATTATCACACACCAGTCTAAAAAAAAAAACCGTTGTGTTGCAAGAAATGAGATGTGATAAATACAAGAATTACCCGTCTAAAAAAACAGAACAGCTTGAGCTTATCTCAATCGTCATTCTCTCAAATTTTTATTTCAAACTCACAAAACAACTCTACTAAGTACCAGAATAATAATATAAAGTTGTACAGATTTCACTGTAGCTATCTATAAAAATCGGAGTAAGACATTACTTCCTCCGCCTCAAAGTCTCTGTTCTTCGACTCTTTACATTTAAATTCTAAATATCCCAAGTATTACATTCTCTCAGGCACCTGTGAATATTTACAATTCAAAAATCCAGTTGCGAGTGATTCATCGAGTCCGCCTACTAACCTATTACAATTCTACACTGGAATGTACAAAAGTAAATCCGAGAGATGTAGAAAAATATGGAATCTATAACGAAACGTGTCATAGAAAATAGCTTTGATTAGCATACACTAGACAAAATGGACTCTACATTCGATAGCAGCTTTGCTAAAAAATTCGAAATGTATACATGACAACGAACTGACTCAGTATTTTTGAAATCCTTTTTCCTCTTTTTCTACAAAACTTTGTGCACTGAAATTTCAATCCTCACTTTTCAGAGAGTGACATCGTGCAGCAATAAATAAGGTTTAGATGATGGCCAAAATAAAATAAAAATAGGAGGAAAAGAGTGAAAAACTTACATCATCGTCTCGTTACAGTTGAGACCATTGCAACCAAGATATGGGCAATCGTCTTTACCTAAAGCTGCACTAGTGTCACTCTCGAAAGGATTAAGCCACATTCTCGAGTTCATTGTATTCTTGCAATAATACATTATTTTTAGAATCTCATTAATGCGCTAGGAACCCGATCTAGAACTTTCGCTACTTCTTCGTCGCGCCTCGAGTTGTTGAGCCAGCATTGTGACTTCCCAGTTGTTGTGGCCACCCTCGTCCTCGTCAGTGTCGCTACCTCTTGCTGCACCCTCATCATCGGATTTACTCGCGTCGCTATCTAAATCTATTGCTACGTCGTCTTTCCAAATACTCTGGGGTGTAATAGACCTTGGAAGGTCCTGGAGTTCGAGCGTTTCCTCTTCCGAGTGCTCTTCCCAGGATCTTCGATTGATAGAAGAGTCCGTCGATGGTGAAGAGCGTCTGAGACGAGGCTGAGCTGTAAGAACAGTGTCTACCGATCCGTCTCTCATGAACGGATGATCTTCTCGATCCTCCACCAGGTCCTCCTCCATGGAAGCTTCTGCCTCCGTACTATCATCTGAATCTTCACCGCTGCGAAACCTTCGCTGCTCAAGCTGCAGGATTCGACTCTGGAGTTGGGAGATTATTTCGTCTCGTTTCCTAATCTCCAATTCCAAGGAAGTATACTCTTTCTCGTACTTAAGTTGGATCTCCTCCTATAAAATATTTAGGTGTAGATATAAATTTTGATATTAAGGCATAGGTAAAGTATTGTTTAAAGTTTAAAGTTCATATAAAAAATAGTCACGTACTACTCTGGCTTTGACGACGTCCTTGATTCCGGAAACGACCTCGCCCAAGAATTCGTCCTCCCTCTGCCTAGGAACCATTTGTAGTCCCCCACTGCCCAAAGGACGGAAACTAATTTTATCGGGCGGTGGCAGTGAGATCTGATCCTGAGACTGAGAAAGTCTTTGAGGCCCTAGTGAAGAGTTGCTCGGAAGTTCCTCGGACGGTGGACTTTGCATGGTGTATTTGTTGAAGGTCACGCTTTTCGAGAGCTTCGAGTGCCTTGCAGCATAGCCCTCTATCGTTGGGGCCCTCATCAGCTTCCTGAATTCCGCAGTAGCTTTTTCCTTGTCAGGAGTGCTAGTCGCTGAAGTCTCCGAGCTTTCTGTTCTGCTTCCAGCAGATAGTTTCTTTAGGATACTCTTCAAGTTCCTCCGCTCTAGAGTTTCATTCTCGGGTGAGAGTTGGTCTGGTGATGATGCAGAACGACGGGCCTGGATTAAAAAAACTTTATTAGTATATTACATAAACTGAATAGCAAATAAACTAATAAATCAATTTTCCACCAACCCGTTTCAACTTTACCAGCCTTCTCGCGTACTCGATCGCACAAGCTTCCGAATGACTCCTTGTTAAATTTCCATCAAACTCCGCTTCAGCATTCTCTCCACAATCAAGACTCGAACTTCTAACAGCTCTCTCTAACTCTGCAAGCTTCTGCCTCTCGTTTAAAATCTTTAACTTCTTTACAAAAGGTAACCCACAATATTCAGGTGAAAGGTCATCGACAGATGCGTACATTTTGGTCTGTTGCCTGATGTGAGTTAGACTCTGCTTTAGCTGAATTCGTCTAGATGGTGGACTTCTCTGGGGTGAAGCATCTTTGGTCTTCAAGGAAGCATCCTTTAGAACATTCCAAGGCTTTCTCAAACTTCCATTATCAAGTGAAGTCGTGGCAATTCTGCTAATTTCAGTCAGGTCTTGCAACGAGGACTGCCTCTGATCAGCTTCACTCTCCTCGAGGATGGCTTTGGTCAAAAGTGGTTCTTTCGTTATGGTCTCTCGGTCTCCAAAAGCCTCTTGATCACTTTTAGACTTCATCATCAGGAGTCTTTGGAAGAGTGGAATGTTCTGAGGTTGATGTTGAGTTTCAACTGAGACTTGAGTTTGCTCTGGAATTTGAATGGGCACATCCATGAGAACCCTTCGCTCTTCACGATCCTGTTTTTCCTTGAGGAGTCTCAGTCTTGATAGAAGGGGGAGTCCAGCTCCTAGAGGTGAAATTGGAGGTTCTGACATGGCCGTGATTTCTTGACCGTCATCAACCTTATGCTGTCTTCTAAGAGGAGGCATTCGAGATGTTAGGGGTTGGAGTTCTAAACTTTCATCAGGTCTGGTGCTGCGTCTGCTTTTCCGGAGGACATTTTTTAAACCCTTCACGTCACTCTTTAGTTTGTCGACTATCCTTTTCCCGGTGCTGTTGTCAGAAGAATCGTGACCCGGAGAAGCAGGTTGTCTAAATGCTCGGGCTACTCTTTGGGCTTCCATAAGGCGTTTTCTTCCCAAATTTTGGAGAATTTCTTGAGCCTCGGGATAGTCCTTCATTGCGGCAAGGACATCTTCTCGGGAGAGACTGAACAATTCCGAGTATCCGACTGAACGGACATCGGCTGTGCGTCTGAAAATCATTTTCTTTTTAACCACATGTACTTTTAAGTATATTTTCGATAAAATATTCTAGATAATAAAATTATCAGCAAAATGTCTATTTTTTATCATTTATCATCCCAGATAACAATCGTGCAAGGAACGACGTGCGGGTCACGTGTGCGAACGAGAATGCAGCAATCTCGCGCGCACTCGTCTAAAGGCGTAAGGGGCATATCAGTGCGTCGCATATGCGTCGCAGTACGCGATCACTCATGTAGGCACGCAAGCTGAGAAAATGAAACGCACAGAAAGTTGAGATATATTAAATTTAATAATCGTTAATCACGAAAATTCGATTTAAGTGATTAATTTTACTTATCCACTAATAAGATTTTTAAAATTAAAAAAATTTTCATGCCATAAATTTTGAGATATTTATAAAACGATAAGAGATACAGAAAAACAAATATAATTCTGAGGTTGTACTAAAAGTAGAGGTCTACAGAATAAAAAAATTGTTCGAGTTATTTATTTTCCCATCATTTTCTCTGATAAAATTAGTATTAAAATAAATATATATATATATTTTTTGGAATCGCGCATTCTGGAAGCACGTGTGCGAACCACGACGTGCGAGGTATATGCGTGGCAATGTCACACGCAACTGTGTGACCTCCTGAGTTCACCCGTGCGGATTAATTCTCACGCGTGCGTGCGTCATGCCCCGCATTACGCAGACACTTTGTTTTCTGGGATTATTTCTTTCTCATGTTTCAATCCAACGCGAAAAATTGGTGATTTTTATCTTTGTTTCTAGGAAAAAAAGAATTGTTGCAAACTTCAAGTATAAATATTAGAAATGTAGTGAATTGAGAAAATATGAAGATTTAGAAGTTTTAAGTTTTCGTAAACGTCTTTTTATAGGTTCGTAAATTCTTTCAGTTGGTATGAGGATATTGGACGTAATCAGGACGTCTTAATGAATATCTTTAAGACATGCTTAAGACGTCCAATATCTACTAAATTTGATTTTAAATGAAATTTAGAAAAAAAAATATTTTTATGAAATGTTGCTTACTTGTTCAGTCCATCAAGATTGAGAATACCAATTTCTCCAAAGAAGTCACCAGCTTTCATGGTTGTGAGAACTCTGCCAGTTTCACTGATTACTTCCAATATTCCGTCTGCTATTATGAACATTTCTCGTGCCACTTCACCTTTGCGGCATATCGAATCGCCTGGAGTGAAAATGTAAGCCTTCATCTTCAGGACAAGGTCATGCAAGAATTCTGGTTGACATTCCTAAGATATAGAAATTAATTGAATTTAATATTTCTCATGCAAATATATATTTTTCACTCTAAATCTAAGTTTTTAAAATATTTTAACTTTACATTATTAAAAAGAGAGAAAAATAATTAAAGTTAGTCAATATTATTTTTGAATTCTTTTCAAGTAATATTATTCGGGTGAAACAATTTTCATGAAATACAATAAAATTTGATTTCTTTTCAAAAGATACTTGATACTTATGTAGGTCAGTGATACTTTAATTAGATGGAGTTTATTCGAAATTAAAATTTCAAAGATAACAAATCCAACGATTGTTATTAAGACCTTTAATTGGTAGTCATCTCCTGCTTTTAATTAGCGTAGCGAAAAGCTTCAATGAGCCTACTACAGTTATTTTTTATGAATACAAAGGACACGAATCTCAATTAAACTTGACTTAATTTAACGGCTGTCATTATAAATTGGTGTAATTATTATTTTACTTCTTTAAAGTGATATCCCTGGCGAAATTTTCGGATAGGAATTCAATCCGAGCTGATCAGAACTATTTCGTGCCATTCCGAAATCTGTTTCCGAACCATTCCGAATTATTCAGAACCAATCCGAAAAACGTTTTTTATCTCGTTTCATAAAAAACGGTCAAAAATCAATCCGAGTTAATCCGCTTCATTCCGCTTTAATTCAAGGCATTAATCTGAATCATTCCAATCTCGGATTCATTCGGATTGATGCGGAGTGAATCGGATTAAGTCGGATTGGTTTTTTACCATTTTTCATTAAATGAGATACAAAACGTTTTTCGGATCGGTTCGGAATGATTCGGAATGACTCAGTATAACTCTGATGGGCTTGGATTGATTTCAAATTGCTTAAAAAATCGGCATCACAAGATTTTTTCTTGTTTTTTACAAGAAAAAGATACTTTCAAAACTTGAATTAGTTGTAAAAATAAATAACTAGAGTGTCATTAACGATTGTAATTAATTTTCATCCTCTGATGCTTGAAATTTTTCTCAATTTCACCTTAGAAAATGTCAGTGCTTTAATTGATGGACACAAACGAACTTAGCACTTGTAATGCTGTAATTAACAGTCTCTCCACTTTTCATTTGCATGCAATCTAATACCTGAAAAGCATTAATTAAACCTAAATTAAAATAATTGTGTGTAGTTGCAAACAATTTTATCCTGAATTATTTCACAGATTGGGAATCATCAGAAAAGAGATTCTAGGATTTTTTATTTCTTAAAATTTTTCAGAACGATTCCATTATTAACTTTTCAAAAAATTCTTCTAGCATAAGATAGCAAAGCATGAAAGAAAAAAATTTTAATACCGTAATAAATGTGATGTCAGAGATGAGAAAAAGGCATAAAATAAAAATTATAAGGTGTAAAACTGTCATAAAGATAAAAAAAGCCTATGCTCAGGAGTACTTTTGGAAAAGAAAAGGTATTGGTTACTGATTGTTACTTATCGAAAAGATAAAAAATACTATAGCTCTTCAAGTAACAAATAAAAAGCATATCTCATTGGTCAAGGTATGCTTTCTTGTTCGCAAGAGAAAAATAAGAAAGAAGATAGATGGTTGAAATATAGATTTGGAAAAAGAAAAGAAACAGAAAAGGAGGAAAGGATAGAACGAAAATAGAAGAAAGGAAATAATAGATGAAAGGGCAGGAAATTACAGATGTGAAAATGATAAAGTAAAGTCGAATTTATTTTTCCATTCTTCAGTTTTTCTCAACAGTTTAAAATATTGGTTTGTTTCTTTTCTAATAAACATAATATTTATTGCGAGCACTTTTTAATGGAATTTTCAATATACGATGAAACGAAAATTCAATTTTTAAAATTATATGTGTTGTCGATGTACCAGATAATACTTGGCCGAGACTGCTTTATCAAGAGACTCTAATCTTTTGCCCCCCCCCCTATCCCGTTCGCTACATTATCATTGAGTTCATGAGTTAACTCGTTACTCACTTCATACTTTTTATTCGCAACTATTTTATCGTCTTAAGAACGTCTGGAAACTTGAAGTCTATCTTTATATTGTCATCTGGACGTCTCATGTCTAAAAGACGTCAAAAATAGTGAAAAGAATGAGCTTCTTTAAAGTTTTTTTTATGTAAGAATTTCTGTAAGAATTTCTATCCTATTAAATGTTATTAATCTATTGCATATAAAATTCCATTATTCTTTAATGTTGCAATTTAGAACATTATAAATTTTCATCAAGATAACGTTTGTGACAAAATTCTATCTGGAAGTTTAATAAAAATTTGATTAAAATATATCTGGATCTTTCTATCCGATTCTATCATTCCAAGACGTTGGTATTTTTGAAAGATTCTTCAAAACAAATATCCGCTATCAATTTTTATATAATATTTAGATAGAAATTTAATCATTTGACAAAAAATATTTCATATTGAAGTCTATCTGTAAAAGTTCTATCAACTCCTATTATAAAAATTTAATTTCGATAGATAACCTTTAAAATTCTTACTTTGAAAATTTCTGTCAAATCCTGTCAATAAAATTTCTGCAAATGATATTTGTAATGGAGTTGGATATACTATTAAATTCTATCGCTCGTTTCGATAGATAACCTTAAAAATTCTTACTTTGAAAATTTCTATCAAATTCTATACAATTTCTATCAAAATATTTCAATAAAATTTCTACTCATTTCCGTCAATAACATTTCTATCAACTCCTATCATAAAAATTTCTGCATATGATATCTGTAATGGAGTTGGATAGCCTATCAAACTCTATTGCTCGTTTCGATAGATTACCTTTAAAATTTTATCAATGAAATTTCTATCAAATTTTATCAATAAAATTTCTACTTATTTCTGTCAATAAAATTTCTATCAAATTCCATCAATAAAATTTCTATTAAATCTCATTATTCTTGAACGTTAAAGTTTCTAACTTTAAAAATTTTTATTACGAAATCGTCTCTAACAAAAATGTTCCTCATGCTTTAATAAAATTCTCATTAAAGTCTGTGCAGAAATGTCTATTGAATGCTATCGATCTTAGACGTCAATATTCCTTTAAATTTTATAAAGGCCGTCATCAATTTATTTTCTTGCGCTTCTACAGAATATTTATCATTTACTCGGATTTAATCTATAATTTACCCTAGCGAATGTTTCGGAAAGGAACTTAGCCCGGGCTAATCCAAGACATTATGGAATCTGTTTTCGGACCATTCCGAACCAATCTGAAAAACTTGTATTCAATTTCTATAAGAATCAATGTTTTGCGATACTAGAAAATATAAAAGGCTTGGTATGGAAAAATTAAAAGCGAAGCGTTTAATTAAATTCAAGGCCAACTCCACAAAGCCCTCGAATTTGCAGTATCACGAGATTTTATTTATATCCTACTTTCGAAAACTTCACTTCAACCATTGTTAATTAGAAACTACATCTGTAGTGCTAATTATTGTCTGACTAAGAAATGTAGGTCAGCATTTCATGCATGTTACAATAACTACATCGACAATAATTTTTAATCACATCAAAAATATCTATTTAAAAAATTCTTCGATTAACGCGCGTCAGACACAGGCCCATTGAATCCGATTGAATCCGAGCTATTACGAAATCTTTTCCAGAGCCATTCCGAACCAATCCGAAAAAAATTTTGAATCTGGTTTGATGCAAATTGGGTAAAAATCAATTCGACTCAATCCGATCCTTTCCGGTTCAACCCAAGACTGTAATCCGAATGTATCCCAACCAAGCTTTTCATCCAAATTAATCCTAATAAATCCGAGGTTAAAATGATCCAGATTATTTCGGATTGAACCCGAATAAATCGGATCGAGTCAGATTAATTTGCATCGAATGAGATAACTACATCGACCATAATTTTTAAACGCATCAAGAATATCTATTTAAAAAATTCTTCGATTAACACAGGGGCATTGAATCCGATTGAATCCGAGCTATTTCGAAATATTTTCCAGAGCCATTCCGAACCAATACGAAAAAAATTTTGAACCTGGTTTGATGCAAATTGGGTAAACATCAATTCGACTCAATCCGATCCTTTTCGGTCCAACCCAAGACTTTAATCCGAATGTATCTCAACCAAGCTTTTCATCCAAATTAATCCCAATAAATCCAAGGTTAAAATGATTTAGATTAAATCGGATTGAACCGGAATAAATCGGATCAGATTAATTTGCATCGAATGAGATAACTACATCGACCATAATTTTTAAACGCATCAAAAATATCTATTTAAAAAAATCTTCGATTAACACAGGGGTATTGAATCCGATTGAATCCGAGCTTTTTCGAAATATTCTCCAAATCCATTCCGAACTAATCCGAAAAAAAATTTGAATCTGGTTTGATGCAAATTGGGTAAAAATCAATTCGACTCAATCCGATCCTTTTCGGTCCAACCCAAGACTTTAATCCGAATGTATCTCAACCAAGCTTTTCATCCAAATTAATCCCAATAAATCCAAGGTTAAAATGATTTAGATTAAATCGGATTGAACCGGAATAAATCGGATCAGATTAATTTGCATCGAATGAGATAACTACATCGACCATAATTTTTAAACGCATCAAAAATATCTATTTAAAAAATTCTTCAATTAACACAGGGGCATTGAATCCGATTGAATCTGAGCTATTTCGAAATCTTTTCCAGATCTATTCCGAACTAATCCGAAAAAAATTTTGAACCTGGTTTGATGCAAATTGGGTAAAAATCAATTCGACTCAATCCGATCCTTTCTGGTCCAACCCAAGACTTTAATCCGAATTTATCTGAACCAAGCTTTTTATCCAAATGAATCCCAATAAATCCAAGGATAAAATGAGTTACATTAGATCGGATTGAACCGGAATAAATCGGATCTAGTCACAAAATATAATTTTTTTTAGTATTTTTACAGTTTTTATTCAAATAAAAATTCGAATATTCCAGCAATTTTGGAATCTCCTTAAAAAAATTGTTATGCATTTTATATGTTTTAAAAATATAACATACCCACCCCAAATGAATTTGATACCACAGGTATTGCAGTATGATGGAAACTGATGTGTGATGTTCCAGTTGAATAACAATACTATAGATGATCTACAGTCAAATTTGTCGCTCGGACGAACCATGCAAGCCTCGAATCAACTGATGCTGATTATTATATTCGCATTTTGATGGAATCCCCTCACAGCTGTGTTGTTCATTCGAGTGGATACACGAATCCTCCGAGCGAATAGTTCGAAGTCGGATGTCTCTCTTTGATCCCGGTTAGTCACTCACCTGAAAGATGGTGACCTTCTTTAGAACAGAAAGGTTCACATGCAGAGCAAGCTCTGTTTTCAGTTTATCTGGCAGGAGACCAAGGGCAGTGTTGATGTCCCCACCTCCTTGGATTCGACCTCTGGACCAGCTGTAGTCGTACCATCTCAGGACTCTTCTCTTCATCCCACCAGGTACTTTGTGATGCCTCATATAAGTTTTGGCACCATCCAAAAGTCTCTCGAACTCAAGGCGATTGGCATTTCGATTCGTTATGACGTTTCCTACCTGACCGACAATTGTGGCGAAGATGAAGACTCCGATGAGGTAGCTGACTATGGTGAAGACGTATCTGTGAAGCAACAGACAAAAAAGTTCTATCAGTCGTGGTCAGACTCAGGTCGCCAGGATTTGGACGAGCGGCCCCCGCCGGAGCCTTTCTCCTTCTTTTTTCAATTTATCTTTATTTTTAGCTTTAATGCTATCCCGTTTTAAATCCTTTGACATGGCACTGGCCTGGAATGAAATGCGGAACTGGGCCTAGAAGCGCAGATGCAATAATCCGTTAGTTAAAGCTGGCCCAGATCTGGCCCAGCGCCCCACTCTAAGTCAGAGGATGCCAGGTTTGAGCCTAGTCTGGGCTATGAAGAAATTTTCGCATAAAACCTCAAAATCTAATAAAAAAGTTGTCTTGGCTCAATCCGGGCTCAGGCCTGGCAGCTCTAGAATTGACATGGTATAGCGAGCCGGGTCTAGACCTGCCCTGATAGACTCTGTGCAGTAATTTTCATAAACCCAAGTCTGTAATGAAACACATGGCCTGACAGGGCCTAGATCTGGCATCCCGGTTGCGTGGTATATTTCGATCCAGGTCAGAGCCTAGTCGGGCTGTGTTTTCCATCACTAATCTGGTCCATATTATGGCAATCCCTGCACGGGAGATTCTATCGTATTACTTTTTTTGTATTTTTAATCTACCTTTCCGGGCCCTGGTCTCGTTTGACGATTCAGCCCAGGGTAGGCCCAGGTCAAGGAATTTTTATACGGTAATATCAAAAATTAATTTTGAAACAAATCTCTATCAACATTTTTTTAAGATTGTTAGATCTAGATTTGTGTGATAACATTTTTTTATACTTGCTTCTACCCCCCTCCTTCTCTCTGTTTCTTTTTATTTATTTTCATCTTCTCTACAAACTCGCTCCCGCCATTCCTCCATCCTTCCGGTCCTTCTGCATTCTATATAATCTCGTAGCTCTGCTTAGTTACGGTTTTTAAAGAAGCCCACTTTGTTTACTTCCGATTTTACTCTTTTGACCTATTATCACTTGAAAAGCTTCACTGAAGCAACATTTTTGCTACAATGTATTCGCAGATTTAACTTTTTGATTTTGAAGTTAGCGCACCGGAATTCATGAGCTTCAGAGATTTATGGAGCGTTGATCGTAATAAAAGAATTTTTGTTCCCCACAACTTTTATGCCTTTATCTTTGGAAGTATTCAAGTAGGTATATAGAATCTTTGGAAAGTGTTTAGTTTTTTAAATTTCACAACCCCAGAATTTAGTAGATTAATAATTTTCAATCTTAATTTTTATGGCATTTGAAAATTTCAAATTTATTACCTTAACAAATTTTATTTATACAAAATTGAAAACTTAAAAGTATTTTGATATTTTTTAGAACAAAATATAGATGAATAATCTTTGAAAATTAATATAGTCACTACTTCAGAATTATTATTCTCTGTTTCAAAGGATAAATAACATTATTTTGAAAAAAAATATAATTGAAAATTCCCTGTTTCAAGAATTATGAGGTGAGAGGGTAAATACCTTTATGACTTTTAAAAAATCCGATTTAGTCTTTTAAAAAAAATATGCGCTATAATACCTTAAAGTTGTTATTATTGTTAAGCTTCCAAGCTTCAAAAATACAGAGAAAATTTTTTCTGGTGAAAACATTTCTCGAAATTTTCCTTATTTTCACCAGTATAAAGGTATTACCCCTTGAAGAGATAACCATAGGAAAAGTTTCGAATTGGAATTCAATCTGAGCGAATCAGAATTATTCCCAGCAATTCCGAAATCTTTTTTCAAATTATTTCGAACCAATCCGGAAAACGTTTTGAATATCGTTTCACTCAATCCGATTTAATCCGAATCAATTTGAACCCGGATTTATTCGGATTGAAACATGGTTTGGATTCAATCGGATTGAACCGGATTTGATTTTCAACCGATTTTCATTAAACGAGATTCTAATCGTTTTTCGGATTGGTTCGGAATCATTCAGAATCACTCGGATTGAATTCCTTTCCAAAACTTTCGCTATGGAAATCCATTGTATAAAGGAGGAAATGAAGGGAGAAAGAGAGAGAGAGAGAGAGAGAGAGAGAGAAAGAAATTAATTGCGAACGGGGCGTCGAAGGAGGAGTTGTAGCTACGTGTGTTCGTAATTTGTAGGGCGACTGCGTCAATTCTTTCAATTAAAATAAACATGTATACAAGACAGAATAAAACCAAACACAACACACATAAAACTAAAATTACACTGAGAAACCTAACGCATACAAATAAACTACAACGCACAGACACAATTATACAGAAATTGAGGGTTTGAACTGTTCTTATATACTAAGTAGATGAATGAATACCCTCTGCGAGAAGTAACACTTTCTTTAATAACTTGAAAACTATTGATTCTAATTCAACAGAAAGAAGTTAAAAATACTTCATTTTTTCAAGGTCAATTTATAAAGTGAGTTTTACCTTAAAATTTAAATTTTATTTCCATTTTATCCTTACCTATGAAAGGTTTTAATTTTAAAATTTTGCGCAAACCATAAATATATTCAAAATATTTTATTTTATTCAATAAAAATACGGCAATACTTGCAGTTTTACAAAGTCGTGTAGCGGTGACACATAAAAACTATTTGATTAAACAACTTGTTAAAGAAACTCGTTAAACTCGTGAATTTTAAACACAGAAAGTATTTAAAAAATAAAAGAGTGACTTTTTTCTTTTACTTTAGTCAAAGGTTCTTCCTATATTATTCTTTCAGACTGACTTATAGTAAAGCTTCTGTACAGTAGCCACTAAAATTTCAAATGCTATTCAAGCATTAGAAAACCGTGCCCTTTTTTCCGGTCGCTGACTTTTCTTATGTAAAACGAGGAACGACTTTTCCGACCAGACCATTTGCAAGATGGTTTACGATTCCAGGAAATTACCTTGATTAAAATATCGAGTACTCTCGGGAGTAGAAGAGAGCTGAAAAAAAGGATGGAGGGCGGAAGAAAGAAGGTTTAGTAGGTGAGGAAGGGAAAACCCCGAAGTGCTCGGAAAAACGAAAAAATGAGGTTAATAGAGGAAGTGCTCTTAACAGCACTGTTTCCAGCACGTTAATAGTCTTTGAATCTGCTTTAGTCAAAAACTGTTATTAAAATTTCAACTTTTAAAAGATTTGAAAAGCGTTATGCATTTTTATTTATTTTTGATGTTTACAAAAAATATTACAATTGAAAAAAAAATCCAAAACCCTTTACAATTATGGAAAAGGGAGGAAAAACTTTTGTATATTTTTATTGCTAAAAAAACTTTGTGAAGTTATATTGTATAAAATAGAATAATTATGAGAGATTAATGAAAAATTGTAAAAAAATATAAATAGGCAAAATTATTAGCACAATAAAAGAAGAAATAAAAATGTTGAAGAAAATGTAGAAAAAGATTCTTGTTTAGAGATTGAGTCACCCTAAAAGCTTTACAGTTCAATTAAAGCTAAAGAAGTGGAAGAAATGATTGTCTCTAGAACCTAGACAAATAACTTAATCCTCAATCGTCGTATGGTAGATATATTCAATTCACGGCGACATATTTTTCGCAATCTCTGAACTCTTGACCCTAAATACACGATACAAATATTGCTTTACGTTTTGCTCTGGGGAAAAAAAGTATTAGAAGAATTCCAACTTTTAAATTTGACCCGAGAAAAGACGTTAAAAATATATGAAGCAATTTCAGATCATAAAAAATTGATGCTTCCCACAAAGTGACAGTATCAAGTTTTATATTTATTTTAAGTTCATGGATCAATCAGGCCATGTGACGTAGGCAATTGCAATTATAGTCGTTAAAATTGTTTAAAAACTAATAAATAAAATGCATTTTTTTATATGACAGGCCTTTACTTTTTTACGTCTATTTGGTACAAAAAGTCCATTTTAGTAATTAGTTTTTGAATTAGGAAGGGAATGTTGGCAATTCTGACGTCACGTGACCTTCAAAATGGCGACTGCCGCTTAGAACAGCTGATTTTCTCACCTGAAATTTAAATCAAAGAAAAGTTCGTATGTCAAACCTCTAAATGCGTTCTAAAGTTAAAAAATAATCTCACAATCTATTGTATAATTGATGTTATCGGTATTTTAATAAATGGAAATTTCTCCAAAACCCCTTTTTAGTCTAATAAAGCGCATGGGGAAAGCATAAAAATCAATCAGTCTGATTTTAAAAGAATCCATCGTCATATGGAGAATAATCAATTCTCCTCACGTTGGGAAATTTCTCTCTACTCAGCTATATATACGAATAAGCTTATAATTGACGTGACGATCGATGGGCAGAACCAGCCCGATTTGCGATGATTGCAGCGCGACAGACAAATACAACTTCAGGCTACGCTTGTAGATCCAACCTACACCCTCAGCATTATAAAAACGAAACTGTACAAAACGTAATTTTAAATTGCAAATCGATTCGATCTGCTCTGATTGCGAATATAAACGAATAATATCTCTTACTGACCTCATCAACCGAGAGAATTAAAATCTGTCCGATAAAGCCGACATAATGAATCGATGCATGTTTCAAAAACTCGATAATTAGGCCTATGTTGGTAAGATTGATGTCACGTGACTCTAAAATGGAGGTTGTTTTTCTAAACAGCTGATTAGCTGAGTCGAAAAATCAAGAGGTGTTAAAGTATGATTTTAGGGTTGTAAAAGTAATAAACAGTTTTGGGAAATGTGAATGGAGCTTGAAGAAGAAGGTTCATAATATTAATTACAGATTAGGTAATTATTTCGATATTTTTATGTTAGTATTTGAGAAAATTGATTAAACGCTGTGCCATTTTGGATAGTGTTTCCTTCATTAACTTGAGGATGAAAAGCAGCTCGAAGGATGAACTGCTTATGAATTAATTATTAAATTGACGCTTAGCGTCTTGACTTCAATCGCCTCTTACTCCACAAAAGCAGGTTAGACAGTAGATATGTAGCGTTTCTGACAGAAATCTCTCATGTTATTGAAAATACAAGTAATCCTTACTCAGGCACCATTAACGATCCCAGGACGCTTAATTTTATTAATAATTGGATAACAGCTCTCTGCTATGTTATATTTCCTGAAATTGCAGCAATATCTCTATACCTATATGCATCGACGCCAATTTTGTACCAGAGTGCCAGTAATTAATTTTCTCTAGAGGTAATAATGTTTTTAAGTTTTTGACACACTTGATTCTAATGATCAATTTTTTCTGATGGACGTTCTTCATTTATCAGCGTACTTCTTTTTAATTTTATTTAAAAAATGATCTTTAAATGAAAATTCCCAAAGGAATATATCTCGGTCAAGAAATGTTGGTAGCACTGGTGAGCGTAATTAAAAATGGCTATCGCTATTATGAACAGCTGACTTTTTCAGCTGCTATTTACATTTCACGGAAATTAGGTTACCGTCATTGCAAATGAGTTCCAAAGGGAACAGAATTTTGATATTAAACTAAATGTTTCAAGAGAACTCATTAGAATATTTCTAGATTTTTATATGATGGTCAAATTTGTATGCAAATCAGAAGTCCGAGCATGACATGTACGCAATAGTTTTTTGAACTATTCTACCGAAGCCAAGAGTGGGAAAAGCCTATAACGCGCTAACTCGCATTGTCCACATTTGCGTATTTCGGGATGGTTTAAAGCGATTCAGCTCTTGTTGATAATTCACGGTTGAAGTAACAGAAATCACGTGCATTAACCGCACCAGTAAGTTACATCGCTAGCATATCGGATTTTCAGTACTGTTTTAATTTGTTCGAATATACATCATACGAGTAAAATAAATGTTTTTCCCGTGTTGCGTATGATTTTTTTTTCACTTGGGGGTCAAAAAATTAATTTATTTGTCCCACAGGGGGAAAAAATGCACTTCTTGATGCGCTAGTAGAAAAAATAATTTCTACTGTATGTTTCGAAATGAAAATGGAACTAAGAAATAGAATAATCGAACACAATATATCTTTTTCAAATTTTTTACGGGCGATAAGGCATATTTTTCAAGTGTACCCAGTGAGAATAAAATTTTGGACATTTGAGAGAAGTTATCAATACATTACTAGGATATTCAATATCAGTTTAATCGACGTCCAAAGTATATTCAATAGATATACTTAGTACGTCTTTAGATTTTCTGCTTATTAGATATTCAAATTAGACTCATAGGTGTCGTTACTCTGGCGAAAGTATCGGATTGAAATTCATTCCGTGCGAATCGGAGCTATTCCGAGCCATTCCGGAATCTGTTTCCGAACCAATTCGAGAAACGTTTCGCATCTCGTTTGATGAAAAACAGTCAAATATCAATCCAACTTAATCCGATTCAATCCGTTCAATAAATCCGAATCAATCTGAGCTCGAATTGATTGATGCTAGGGTATAGAGTATCTCCAAAATTATTTACCTTATGAATGTACTGAAGTTTTAAACTTCAACCTCAATGACAGTGAATTTAACTACAAAGCTCATATAAAAATGTTAGAGTGATAACTTTATTCTGGTAACTTTATTCCCGTTAGCAATTCACACTTCGGTAGTAACTCCAAATCGCTGAACGATTCTCAAATATGACTTGAAACGCGATGCTTTTATGGTGATGAATACGTCAGTAGGAGAATCTGGCAACCTCTCTGAGTTCTTTATTGCTACTGGCTAACTTCAACTTTTCTATTGAGACTCCACTAAAATTAAGTTCCTTGTTGAAAGCGTTAAACCAATAGTTTTAAAAATCTAAGTTTAACAACCGCAAACGTAGTTTTAGATTTTCTGTACATGGTTTGTACTTTCTTTTTCACAGTTTTGAATATATTTTTTTTTATATTCTTGATGGTCTAAACTTTGAAAATATGCAACAAAAAAAATTGACTTTTCCAAAATTCTAGACCAAAATACCCCCTTAATAAAAATTTATGTGCCTCCGGCGCATTAACGCGTTTTTATTCAACAGTTGAGAGTAGCGTAATGTTGTGTATTACGATACAGAGGAACATAATGTAAAAATTGAACTGCGCATGCGCTTATTACGATACAGCGGGGCATAATCTTCTTCTTCTTTGTACAGCGTTGGCACCGTACTGACAAAGCCTTGTACATTTGAACTACGCATGCGTCTATTACAATGCGCTACTACTAACTATAACACAAGATTGAGAAAATCAAAATGGTCGGAAGTACTCGCAGGACTGATCGCGCCTCACCTAGGCCTTGGCTTCGATCTCCTGCGAGCATTGTCGCTCGTCACGTAATAACCCTCATTATGCGCCTAGACACATAATATACTATTATTGAACAGATCGGTATAACACATTAAAAGGTTTCAAAATAGGCTCCTCCTGCGTGGATACATCGCTTCCAGTGAGATTTCCAAGCATTGAAGGCGTCACGGTAGGCCTTCTCCGGAATGTTCTTTATAGCCTTGGTGCAAGCCTCTTTGACTTTGTCAACTGTCCCGAAATGATGTCCTTTCATGGGAGTTTTCAGGCCCGGAAACAAAAAGAAGTCTGGGGGAGCCACGTCAGAACTGTAGGACGGCTGGGGAATCGTAAGCACCTTTAAATTGATCAGGAAGAGGATCACGAGGAAGGCGGTGTGGGCTGGCGCCTTGTGGTGAAGTTTTCAATTCTCCGCGATGTTGGGCCAGACGCGATGAACCCTTCATTTGAGTCTCTTGAGCACTTCCACGTAGAATTTGGCATTGAGGGTTGTACCATGTGGTACAAACTCATGGTGGGCAAGCCCCCTGATGTCAAAGAACACAATGAGCACTTTCTTAACCTTTGACTCCAATGATGCATTGGAGCTTGCACCGGAGACGAGAACGAGTTTCACGGAAAAGCCTGTCCTTACTCTCCGGATGGTCGGAAACGATTGAACGACGGCTTATTCGTGAGCTGACATCTCCCTTTACTGATTCCAACTGGTCCGAGTGCGCTCCAACGTATAGTTGCTTTACAATAAAATAATTGACATTACTTTTCGAACAAACCATGTATATCTTCACCTCCAATTCGGGATCAGCGGAACAATTATTGCTGTCTTTCTTTCACCACTGTAAACAAATAAGAGTAAGTGAAATCACTCTTATTTGTTTACATTGGTGGAAAAAGAACAGCAAAGAATCGTTCTGCCGGCTCTGCCTCCATTGATTGTTTCGGAGTAGCTATCGATTAATCATATTCATTGATAAGACGCTTGTTAAACTGCAATTTTATCGGTTTGTTCGTATTTGGGGAAAATTAAACTGGTGCGACGATCCTGGATTCGTGGAAACCAATCAGCGTACCTTCCCCCACTTCTGAGCGATTGAGAATGAGTATAAATAGAAATATTTCCGAGTTGTTGGAATTAGTCGCGTACACAGTGCGGTCACTACCATGTAATTTAGGAGCAGCCCTGTGCATCTCTTCACATTTATGATTTTTAACGTAACCCCCTTAGTGTCCCGAGTTGTGTTAGTTCCTATTTTATCCACCGGCGCTAGTTGTCACATCACTTCCAGTTTTTCCATTGCTGGCAATGGGGCGGGGTTCGTTTTTTAAAATTTTTTATGGTGTATTTAATCAACAAAATGGTTTTTATGCGAAAAAAAATAAAATGAAAAGGATATTGTTAGCGTAATATTTAAAAACAATTTTGCAAAAGATTATATGATTACTAAAGGTAAAATATGAATTTAAAGGTCATGACATAATTCTTGGCGAAAACAAATATATTTTTTAGATTTTAATTTTAATAACAAATTTATATGATTTGATATTTAAAATTAATTTCTAAAAACCCAAATAACAATATAATAAGAAAATGTAAAAAGAATTTCCTTAAAAAAGATATTAATTATACACATATTCATTTCAAACTTACCATATTTATCATTGGAATATTTGAAAAAATTTAATTTAACAATAAGTAAAAATAATGTACCCAATTATTAATACTTTTGAAATGTGTATATATTTTGTAGAACAGAACAAATATATTTGCAACGAGCTTACCTTTCTGAGAGTGAAAGCCTAGTAAGAAATATTGCTTTTAGATACAAATAAGGCTAAGATTTTGTGTTTTTGTATAAATATTATAAATATTATATCTTCTATTTTTTCAACACTTAAAACGCTTAAAGCCTGCAATATATGTATATATATATACATAGAATATATAAATATCTTAAAAGCTCTGATACATGTTAAAGATTTTAAAAAAGTAATTCAATATTAAGAAATTAAAGAATTAAGTCTTCGTGAGATTTGCTAGTTTTTTTTTGCTTCTATTATCGTTCTTCTCTTCAGCCATATTATGTTTAGTATATTGCCACATTCGTGTTTCTAAGTACTTTTGGATTACATGGGCTAAGACCTCTCTGCTGTGTTCATCGCAAGGAAATTTAAAAATTCTTTTCTTCGATAACTCATACAAAATGAGATCGAAGACGTTGGTAGATCGACAGTGTTTAGAAAACATTTTCTCCACAATTTCTATAACACTGAAAATAGATGAATTGGGATGAATAAGGCCCTTAGCGTTGATAAATCTAGCCTCAGGACGATTCATGGAAATTTATGATTCAATATCCTTCAGCTGAACTTAAGAAAGCGTGCCTACAAGTTGGGCAGTTTGAATGCTTTAGGTATTTTGCACACACTGTTCCAGCGGTATAATACATTATACATTTAATAACAGGTGGTGAACTATAGTTATGATCTACTGAATTGATAACGTCGTTAAAGTCTGAATCTTCGTCTCAAAATGCGATGTTTAATCTAGCCTTAATTTCTTCAAGACCACTTGATTCTTTGGAGGAATTCATTTCTTTCAGCATGGATATTGATATCAAGGATTTAGGAGGTTCGTCATAAAGAGGTGTACAATTTCCAAATTTTGGAGGTTTCAGGAGACTATATGCTGCTAGGATTTTATATATTTGCAAAAAGGTAGGAGTTGCTGGATGATTGTTAGTGCCGCCGACTAAACGTACAGTCCCAAAAAATCGCTGTCAGTGAACAAAAAGAAAAGAAGTTGTAAAAAGTAATTTTGAGTAAATACATTAAAAACTGATTTCAATTTCATTCAGAAACGCATTTTGCTAAATTATTGTAACGAAAACAGATAAAACAGCATTGTTGTAAAATAACAGAAAATGATTAATCAATTTAACTTACAGCGTAATAATTCAACGAAACTTTCTGGATGTTTGATTGATCTGAAAAGTAGGGATATGTGCGAACGACTGGGATTTGTATGCTTTTGAATTGTACATTACTCTGTAATGAAAAAACCTTAATTCAAATGTAGAAAATAAAGATTTATTAGTTTTTTTTACACAAGACTTATCTAACCTTTATTGGATACTACATATTTTCCGGAAAAAAATTTAATATAAATTATAGTATATTTAATATAAATAAAAGTACTGAAATTTAATATAAATTTAATATCAAACCAATTTAATTGCAATTTGCCAAGCTTTTATTCTTTCTTTATCTTTCGGAACACTAAATTTAGGCACTTTTTTGTCGTTGTTGCTGTCATCACCTTGTGTACAGTTTGGAGCAATATAACGTGATCCTCCCATGTTTGGTCAAATTTTACATTTTCAGATAAACAGAAAAAGGTAAAATTACTTAAAATTTGAAAATTAAATCATTCTTTCACGATAAACAAAGAACATTTAAAAAAAAAGAATTCCGTGCCATTGACAGCAATGGAAAAACTGGAAGTGATGTTACAACTAGCGCCGGTGGAGAAAATAGGAACTAACATAACTCGTGACACTAAGGAATCACCATTTTTGTTTGAAATGCACAGGGCTGTTTAGGAGGGTACTTAAAAAAGTGAAAATAAGCATCAGCGCCGCCGAGTTTTGATAGCAAGAACTAATATCAATGCAAACGACCCCCCCCCCCTGTGTATTCTAAAGAACGGAAAATTTTAAAAATTTTGTATGAAATTCATTTCATAAATTTAAATGATTTAAAGTTGAAAATAATTTGTGAAGGAATAAAAATACAAGAATTTTTAAATATGAATCACAATGAACAGTTCAATACTGTACTATTACACGGAGAAAAATACTTAAAGTAATTTTACTCAACTCTGTCGATTAAACTCAAGACTTAAGGACATTTGAACATTTATTAAATCTTAGTCGGGTAAAATGAATTGGATAAATACCTAATTCACCCAATGTGAATATCAATAAGCGTTGCATAGGAAATAATAAGTTGAGTAAAACTTTGTCGACGACAGGGCATCACAATGCGTCAGTGGGTTAATCTAAAATGTATAAATATATCACCGACGCTGGAGGTGCTTCGAACGGTAGTTGAGCAAAATGAGCATCAGTTGTATTATTTCAACTGGCAGTGATATGGTTGCTATGGTTATAACAGTTTAAAAATAACATCGGTAGCGACAATGGCGCCACCACTTGTTGATAGCAAACATTATAATTCGTTCCCCTTTTCTCCTATATGAGTGGACCCATTGTGATCGAGTATGGCAAGCTCAAGAAATATAAATATAATTGAAAAGTGTCTGGAATATTTTTCAACTTTCAGTTTGAATTTTCTCTTGTGCTCATATTCTACCATAACTTTTTGAGGTAGTACTGCCGTAAATGGAAATGCCGCTCAGATATTGATAAAATTGAAATCACTGGTGAACATTAAGTCAGAAATGACTCAGTTAAATTTTTGAGGACCTAGGGTACACTGGAGGGGAGTAATTAGTAATTGCATTTTGAGACGATTAACACCTAACCTTATGGGGAAGCGAGTTCATTTACAAATCCTGCCGTTCAGATTTTAATAAAAATGACTGGTGCAATGATTGATAATATAAGCATCATTTTGCAAGTTAAAACATCTCAATTAGATACGTGTAAGCGTAGCAAAATCCAATTAAGTAAGCAAAAATATAATTTTTCTCCAGTAACCGACGGCGATTAAATAGATGTGGCAACGTCGCAGAATAAGTGAAAGCAGGCATCATTTACGTAGTATCGTAAGAAGTCATCTGCTATACACACATGTATAGTCGCTTTCTTATGCGACGTTGACAAATTTAGAAACTACGTGAAGCAAATGAGAAAAAGTACTCATTTGATTAGCTACGTACCGACAGTACTACCATAAAAGATAAAACCTTTTACAATAGGTTTCTGGACATTTTGGAATTTAAATGTTATTATTCTATTATATTCAGAAAAGAATGGACGAAAAGTGAATGAGATGGAAACTCCTTCTATCGTAACTATTTTCCAAACTCTCTCAATAGATCTACGATTATCTTGAATCTACTCTTCTCACCTTCAAACATCTTTCTACTTGTTTACGAACTACATCTGACCTCATTTCTGATAGAAAAAGAAAAACTTTGTCACTTTTCGTTCCTTTGCGTGCAGATGTTCGATCAGATAAGGCTTCTATGGAAAAGGTATGAGTAGATACATCGATTCCAAGAATTTCGTTTCGTTTCAAAGAATTTACTAGTTAAAAAATATCTGATAAAAAAACTTCATAAGAAATAAACGATTTTTGAATCACAAGCCTCATGGGATAAACTTCTAAAAAGTCTGACCCTCCGATTTCCTTAAAACTGGGTATACTTACGTATTTTGATGCACTGATATCGAAAATAATACTAAAAATTGGCAACGGCTTGATTTTCATGGTAAAAACTGAGAAACCCATAAAAATTATAGTTTTTCGCGTTTATCTCAAGAAAAACTGAGAATTTCGAAAAATATTTTAAACAAAAGTTGTAGATCTTATAGAAGTACATATTTAATATTGAATACATTTTTTTGATATCACTAATATTTTTTAAGGAAATCGATGAAAAAGTTGTTAGAGTGAAACATCTTTACTGAAAATTCCTATACAAGTCTGTACGTAGGATTCTTTATAGGAACTTATAATGGATCCTACATAGGTTCCTACGCAGGAATAAAATGGATAGTACATAGAATATTTATTTTAGGAAGGTCTACCACGCATGCGGGTTTGAAAAATCGATTTTTTTTGCATATTTCAAATCCTGAAGTTATTTGAAATGTGCCATATAAAGGGTTTTAGGGAATACACTAGTCGATTGAATCGTAAGTTTCTCCAATCATGTTTTATTCCGTCATTTATGTTTAAACGCGTTTTCCCAAAAGTTGTAAAAAAAATTTTTTTTGTAAAAATCTGCCATTTTGAGATTTTAAAATTTTCAAAAAACCTCTTGTCTAAACATAGTCAACGTAATAACAATTAAAGACATATTTCACTTTTTTTGTTTCAGGTAACCTAGGTGGCCAAAGTCTTACCACCCGATTGGCTGTGACGTTTTTGCAGGGGCGCGATCAAGAACGACCCAAGGTCGACGGTGTGAACATTATTTCTTTACAAATACATATTTTGAATATCACAGGATGTACGAATAATAGAAAAAAAGCGTTTTCAATTAACTTGTGTGGTTTCTTTGCAATCAATCCCCAAAAATAGACTCGAAATTTTGCTTCATACGTGGAAGACCCCCTTAAGGTGGTCATATCGTGAAACGAAATCCTTGCTAAAAAGCTGAAATTTTTATTATAGCTTCTTTTATTATTTTAGAATACACCTGCAAAGTTTTAGGTTGCTTGACCGTCTAGTTATAGAGAAATAATTAATCAAAATTTCACCGTTTGGTCATGAATTGCTATACCGTCAATGGCAATGACAAGTGAACCCAAGTTTCAAATGAGCATTATACTTACAAAATCCATGCTACGTATTCAAAAAACTATACAAATTTTCCGCAAACCTTGAAAAATTCGTCTGCTTTTTGAAAGAATTTTTTACCGTACAATAAGTTTGTATTGTCTTTCCAAAGATTATAACTCTGTCGACTTTTATCGGCAGCCATAACCGAAGAAGACAGCAGTGAGCACGTGGCAACGTCGCAACGCATACTCGAGCGTACACGTACACATAGTCAGTAAAGTAGGTTAGATTTCTATACATGTGCACTTGAACATGGCGGACTAGAGGGGCGGAGAGAGTGCGACGTTTCCACATTGCTTCATTCGAAAGTCATATGGTCGTGAATACGCAAACCGTTGAGAGATATTTTTTTATTAACTTATTTATTATTCTCATTTACATCGCGAAGCGGTCGCAAATGTCAATCTTAATTAATTTTAGGATTTTACAACACAAAAGTTTTGATGCAAATCAAGAATATTTTTTACGCTCTTATGTGACTCACTGAGTCACGATATAACCACCTTAATAAAATCTACAAATTTTGTTGAATATATTTTTCAAAATTGTCAGCATTTCCCGAGATAAACGTAAGAAATCATTATTTTCGATATCAGGCTATCAAAATACGTAAATATGCATAGTTTTCTGACCAATTGATCTACTATTTCCAACGTCCTTAACACATATGACGTCCTATAGACATGGACGTCCTAAAGACGTCTATTGGATAGTTAGCATACAACCTCGAGTTGAATTCGACTGACACGGAATATTAAATTATTAGTGTTTCCAACAATCTGGCGAAGTCACGTCTCCTAGATTCGAAGTAACCAATCAAAACAATGCTTATGCAAGCTTGCGAGTTTGAGGCATCAAATAAGTTTGTTTCATACAACATTGAAAATTATCACAATATTCTTAGTGAAGGATTTTAAGTTTCTGATAAACCGATACTATTTTCTCGCGTACCATGAATACCGGTGCAGAATAACAAGTATTATTTCCCCTAAGGCCTTTCAGAAGGAGGTGGCAGTCGCGAGATGAATTTCATTTTGTAGTTTTTTGTTTCAATGTTTGGCATATTTTTAATTTGGATTTTGGGAACGATACAAATACCCTCCGTTATGCTTGAACTGCAGAAGCCGGGACAGTCGGCCACGACGAGCGAGGCTCCGGGGATTGCCGCCCGCTATGACTCTGCCAACACAACAACAACACTCCGCTCACGAGTCTAATTCCTAGGTACTATTTGATTACACTTGTGGGTATCCAAGAGGCAATGGAACCTTGATTTACTGTACCTTTCAGTTTTAAAAATCAAATAGATATTAACGTTTTCAAATTTAAAAACAGTAATAAAGACCCGGAAGAACATCAAACCCAAGTGGTTTTATAAGTAGATTGGAAAACCATGATTAAATATCCCGTGTTAGAACTTAAAGAGAGTTAAATTCTGGAAAGAACCGTCTCAAAGAAGAAAACTTTCTAAGTGTTGTGTTTTTATTTTTATTTCCCAGAAGGCAGGGAAACCTGATTACTTTTCAGTTTGTTGGAAAGGAAAGGATACATTTCTAGGTGTTACTTCTCAGTTTGTCCTGATTTTGAGAAGGACATTCAATACTTCCGGAAGCTTTTAATATTCTTCTTCGTGATAAAATACTATAAAGGCTTAAATCTTGAGACGGTTCTTATTTTCTCTAGGTGAACGTTTCTGATCGGATAAAAAATTCATAAGTAGATCGATTGATTTCAGCTACTGGCCAATGATAAAATATTTTTTATGAGGAACAACCAAAATTTTAAAACTTTGAAGTATAATACTATAGGGTTATAACACCAGTAGATTGCTTTGATGTTTAATTTCGTGTATACATTCTCGTTAGAAAACAAGAGCAAGTGGCCCAATATTGAAAAATAGCTCACTATTGGTATCATTACTCTATAAGATAAGATATACCTAAACGGAGGCAAACTAACAATACCATACATTATAGAAATTGTGTTCGAGATATCATTGCCTCTTAAATCTCCGTAAGTATCGATTGATATCTACCTCGAGAGCGAGACTACGTATGAATCAGTGTTCGCAGAACGTGGACGTAAACGGCCCCCACCATGGACCCTACCAGCTCATGGCTTCGTCCTCGCTCCACTGCCATAGATTGGTTGAATGAGGAAGACACAACGAGCTCGAAGCATCTATGGTGGGGGCCTTTTACGTCCACGTTCTGCGAACACTGGTATGAATTATATAAATAAGCTAAGGATCATTAGATCATGACTCACTCGGCGTTGGTTTCCGGGGTGGGCAGGTCTCCGATGGTGGTGAGGGTGAGTGTCGACCAATAGAGCGACCCCAGATACTTCCTCGTGAGGGTAGCATATTCCCCAGGTCTGTAGGGGTAGACCCAATCACCCTGGAAGCCCTCAGCTTCGCTAAGGAGATAGTAGAAGCAACCGAACCAATGGGCGAGGATAAGGAGGATATGGATGAGGTTCAGGACTCTCCAGAGATTCGGATAAACAGTTCGTGACTCCACCATATAGTAGTAGTTGTAGACGCGGTAGGTCTTGAGGAACCTAGGGAACCTGAGCATGGGGTTTGTTCCTAGATTAACTTGGAGCAAGTCTAAGGGCAAGAGAGCAAACAGGTCTAGCACGAAGGACTTTGACTTGAAGTAGTGACCTGCAAGTTTTTTGCTGTTGTAGACCATGAGCCCTTGCTCTAGGTACCCGGTGCGAAACTGAACTCCTACATCTAAGAAGAACACAAGGTCCGTGAATCCATCACAGGCGAGCCACGCTGCTGGGGCTAAAGCTTGCAGCTCAGGAAGACTTTGTCTAACAATCAGGGTCCAGAGATTGTAGAGGACACAAATAGAGAGAAGCATTAGCCAATAATAGTAAAAATTCTCATCTGGATTGACAACAGTTTTTGGTGGTTTTTGATTTCTTCTCGGTCTGCGGCGACGGGTGTTTGGATTTTTTTCATCTGCTGGATCCCCTTCGCCTTCCCCAGTGTCTAGTGTTTCTTGGCTCTCAGGGATCTGTCTTGTAGAGAACCTCTTTAGGAAGGAGTCTTCCCGTTTTAGCGGTGGCTTCTTTTGGATGGTGGAGATGGCTGAGGAAAGTTGAACTGTAGTTCGTAGTTTCATCCAGCGCTGGTTGCTCTTTGTTCTGAAAATCAAAGAAGCAAGTGTCAGTGGTTTTGATACAGATAATGGGAAGCAACATGTATAGACGAGTGATAAAAACGATTGTGAGAACAGAAGTCAGGGGAAAAGAAGAAAAACAGAACGTTCAATGAAATAAATTGTGAATTGATGCGTAGTTTTTATCTATATCATTTGCATAGTCATAAATTCTAATTGAGGAAAGTAATAGGCATAGCAACAGGTATTCTGCAAGAAGTTAATCTTGCTTAATACTCTTAAATGTACGATTTATAATTGTTATTAATTCAGTCAGATGTCTACTGAAAATTATAATTAGTGACTACTAGTGAGTGTAAATAATATCAAACTAACATTGCATCAGCAACAATAATCAATGCAACATCTTTTAGCAGATATTAGTCGCCTTTCAAGAATGGAGAATTAAAGACGCATAGGATAGCTAGTCAGAGTATCAGATAAGTGAGAGGCAGATAGACAAACAGACAGACAAACAGATAGAGACAGAAATAGAGATAGACGAATTACGTTGAGAGAAAGTGAAGACATTTCTGGCATATTCAATAATAATTTACTAATGTTTTGTTATGCATCTATATAAAACATGACATTAGTTTAAGATTTACGATTCAGGACTTAGCAATAGATTTTAGATAGCAGTGATTGGCCTATGTCATTGTTCCTAGAAATTGGATTTATTGGAAGAAAATATAAAACTATAACCTGTTTTATCATTCGCGATTTTATCTTTGATAGAAGCTCTAAAACAGGAAAATTTAAATCTTTCGTTGCGGGTTACCAGAGATATCAAATTCAAGAGTTTGTAATTAACCCATACAGTGCTTATAAGCCACAAGACTAGAGAACAAGACAATGAAAAGTTTATAAGCTAATTTATCCTGTATTACGTAAACTTTAGGGAGAAAACCCCCGGAATTATTATAATCGAATGTAAGGATTCAAACTACCTACTAATTAAAAAGCATTCACTCGATTAGAAGAGATAAATTTAATTGGGATCCTGAAAAAGAGGGGTTTTTAAATTGGGTTGAAGTATATCTTAAAAATGGAATTAAAGTGATAACATTTAAATAGCGCTTTTAAAATGGTTAAAAGAATTGTTTTTGTTTATTTAGAAGATAAAAGGAAAGTAATTTCGTTGGAAGGAATATAATAAAACAAAGTCTTTTTACGGGTTGAGCACCGAACCTTTATTTTTCAAAGAAAAATTGTGTATTTTCTGTTGATTCATTAGCTGATGACATATTACAGATGGGGAGGGATAAAATATTATTTTCTGTGTAATATGGCAAAGAAGAACACAAAGAGGAAGTGAGTGACACCCTGTTTATGGGATTTTAGGAGACCGAGTCCTAGGATTTGTGAATTTAAGTGGAATGCTTAAAAGGATATTATATTGACGATCAAAATGACATCGATCAATTTCTAAGACAGGACGATTGATTACTTAGAAAATTAGATTTAAAGATCTTTAAGACATGGGAATTTTGCAGTTCATTAATCATTTAAATTATAAGGAAACATTTTACGTAAAGATGTGGTTTGTAAATCTTTATCACCATTGGGAAGAAGAATTAGGTTCTGATGAATGAAAGTCATCATTAGATTTTTCAAGAAATATTATACAAATTTTTAGAAACAATGACATAAGACACACTTTAAAAAAAGGGTGTTATCGTTTGTCGTACATTCCTTGGGTTTTTGGTGAATTCCTTTTTTTGGAATCTCGATATTACTTTAAGTTTGAAACAATGTTGCCACAAGTTCGATTCGATTGAAAAAATCCTTCTAAAGTCAGTAAATGTTTATTTCTTCATTCGGTTAGATTTTGTGTTGAATATAGTTAGATTAAAAGAAATGGTTTAGAGAAATAGTTACTAATTAAATAATAATCATAGACTAACAGAAATTATACCACTTCAATTTAGAGTTAATTAAGACTTAGATCCTTTGAATATGATTATTACTATGGTGTCTACTCACATTTTTCTGATGATTCTATACATTTCAAGATAGTTTGGAATTGTCTTTAGACATTGGTATTTAAATTTATTCCCTTAGGCCAAAACCTCCTGTAGATCGCTACCTTACCGACCCACAGTGTTTGTAAACTTGTTTCCTTGCGATTTGAGATTAACAAAATATTTAAGAGCGGAAAAACCACCCCCAATGCTTTTTATCTAATTCCACAAACTTTAAACTCGATAATTAATTACGTATGGGCATGAGTTTACCTACAAAAAGTATCGGTAAGGTAGGAATCTGATAAGTGATACATGGCCTTAAGGGGTAACACCACTCTAGGATTTTTTTAAAAGTAATTTTTTTTTTTTTATAAATTAGGGTATTAACATCTAGAGAATATGAAAAAAGCCATTTTATGTAGAAATGCGTTTATCTTCAAACCATATTTTTAAAACTTGGCGAACTCATAAATCATTTAATTTTCATCCAATCGACTTGAAATTTCAATTGTATTTTCCTTAATAGTTTCTCCATCGGAAATTCGAAAATCGAGATTTAATTTTGAAAAGACAGACATATTTCTTAATTATACATGATTTCTGAACGGACAGAGTGGTGTTACCTCTTAAGACCATGTCTTACTTATCCGATCCCTACCTTACCGACACTTTTTTACCTTTCACATTTCCACATTAATTGAGATATCAAATAAATCTTCAAGTAATTAAGTGAAAAGTACTGTCAAACGTTTATCTGCTCCTAAATTAAAAAAAATTTTTTTTAAATTAAAGAAATTTTGGACCATATGTGACGCGATCCGAGAAAAGGGACCTTTGAAGCAAAAGTGAAATTTTACACGACGAGCGATTGAAGAAATCTCGAGCTCGAGGCGAGGGAGCGGAGAAGTCTAAGTGGGGGATTCTGACCCCCACTTCTTACAGTTCCCCTGTGTTTCCCCACTCTCTTTTTTCATACTCCTCGCCATGATTCATTTTTTCAACAACTATCTTTTGTCATAAGCTAGTCACAACAAAGCACGTTGCAACAAGTACGTTGATTCTGCGGAGCATAGAGCTCTGCGCAGGGGTCACGGCGAATAGTGGGGGAAGTGGTGGAAGAAGAAAAGAGTAGAGGTGTCGAACTGCCAATCCGCACACGTTTGCAGACTCTTTTTTAATAATTATATCTTTTAAAATAATGCAGATACAACATTTCTGATTGCACCCCTAGAAAGATCAGTTCCAGAACTTATAAAATCAATCATAATCCTAAAATCGATTTTTTGCCTCGAAGGTCCTTTTTCTCGGATCGCGTCACATTTAGACATTCTTTACTACTTTTCAGTTAATTACTCAGTTTTAAATTGATATCACAATTTATGTGGAAATCCAAACGACGAAAAAAAGTGTCGGTAAAGTAGGGATCGGATAAATATGACATGGTCTTAAGGCTATGGACCAACCTGATCGTGTGGCTAGATTCCTACTTTACCAGCATTTTCAATGTGTGTCTGCTTATAAATGTTTATAATTATAAAATTATTCTAAGTCAAAGAAATTTTTTTTTATTATTATAAACATTTATGAACAGACAGATCAATGTTAGTGAATTTTTTTTTTAATTCTACAGAAATAGGGTTACACAAACTGAAATGCCGGTAAAGTAGGAATCTAGTCACGTGACCAGGTTGGTCCATGGCCTTAATTAATCATTACTTTCCATGTATCAATTGAATATTCTTTGATAATTTAAATTCTTTTGGGTGATTAAACTCCCTTACTATTCGAATTTGATCATTTAAAAATAAACACAAACCCTGTTTGGAAATGTAAAATTCAAATTTCTTTGAAGGGGTTCTACTGAAAAATGAAAGTTGTTTTGATGCAACGAATTGGCAACACTGATCAGGAGGATACTGTCGAAGGCAACGAGTACCTCTTGATCTTGCGAAGGGAGGAATAGAGTGCCATGACTGCGCGAACATTACTCCATTTTTGGGACCCCCTCGTACTATGGGGCATCCTAGAAGTCTCTGGAATGTTTGGATCCCCACAAGCGCTGTCCAGTGAATTAGAGGTCGTTGAGGTCGCTCCAAAGCCATCGCTGAAGGACTTCTGCAGGAAGGGTCTCCGATGTAAAGATCCTGGAAACCTGTGAAGAAGACCCTTTGGAGGCCCAAGCTCTCTACCTCTCTCTCCTCTTCCTATTCTCTCTCTATCCGTCTGTCTATTAGTTTTTAACCCTATTTCTCTTTAATTTTATTATTCTATTCTTCTCAATCAAACCTATTTACTCCCCCAAAGACGAAAGAAGCTAATCTTTGGAAACATGATTCCAAAAATTTCTATTTACATATACAATTTCTGATCACTTGATTTGATGGAAAAGTTGCACGATTCTGAGAAAAATAAATAGAGGGGTACGTTAAGCTGTGTTGATACATTGATTAGTTTTGATCTTAGGCCGGAATTTCTGAGTTTGTTTAGAATTTTAAGGAAATTGAATGACCTTGCTTTAAATTCCAGATAGGTGCCGATAGAATCAGGATAGAGCCAGATAAAAAATCGATTAGGTTTTCTATAAGGTCTCAAGCGAGTTAAACCTGAGTACATACTTTCAATGCAAAAATCATCTGGGTCTATCTGGATTTATTCGAGATTTATCCGGGAAATGGATAGAAAATTTCTTATTAAGCGGAACTACTACGGTGTTTGATATTGACGTGATATTTCTATGAGAATTTGCTACCAATAACAAACGGCTATCATTGTCAACAAGTTCCATCCTTTAAACCTCTTCTATAAAAATTTGAGTCAAATCCATTCATTATTTTACAAGTTACAGTGTCTGAAAGCAACCAACCTCTGAACTTTCGCAAAGATAGAAAAAATTGAATTTCGTGTGTTGATTAAACACTACATTCTGCGTGAAAAAACCTTACCAGAAACGGGCCTCGATTGCTCATAATCGACCAAAAACGCACTCGTGTGACCACATCGGGGTAAAATTTGGCCTACTTTAACCGCAATCCGAGAGTTTTTGCGTCGATTTATGACGATGGATGAAACATGGAACCACCACTAAGTGAGCTCAGAACGTGGGAGCTGGCGGCCCCCACCATGGGTCCCACCAGCCCATGGCTTCTTCCTCGCTTCACTGCCATAGGTTGGTTGAATGAGGAAGACGTAATGAGCTCGAGACATCTATGGTGGGGGCCGCCAACTCCCATGTTCTGGGATCACTGCCACCACTATACTCCGGGATCACGTGAAGAGTAAAAACAGGGGGTTTCAACTCCGGCGAAATCATGCTAGAGTTTCTTCTCCCCGCTTCTCTCTATCTCTCCCGCACGCCCTTCTCTTTTCAACGTATTCTTTTCGGTATTTTGCTCCCACCACTCGGATAAGGTGCTGGTGCAGTACGGTGGTGGGACAGTGGAGTAAGGTGGAGTACATGGAGACTATATATAAGGAGACCAATCTCTTATGGCCGTACTTCACAAAACACGAAATGAAGTTCTGCCAAGTACTTAGTTAGGAAACTTCCCGATGAGGGCACGTGTGTTCCCTGAGTGCAAAATGGCGGAATCCACGGTTTATGAGCATCGTGTATTGGGCGTCGCCATTTTGCACCCAGGGAACACATATGCCCTCATCGGGAAGTTTGGTAACTATGTACTTGGCAGAACTTCATTTCGGGAATAGATATATGGAGATTGGTCTCCTTATATCTAGTCTCCATGGTGGAGTAGCTAGTTCATCGAGAGGGCGCCACTAAAATTTCATGTTACACGGAGTCTTATGAGAGTTGGAAACCCCTGGGTAAAAACAGTTGGTTAAACCTGGCTGGGAAAGCTATGGCTAGAGTTTTTAGGATGTATATGGAGTAATATTCATCGACTACCTTAAGAAAAGAAGGACGATTATTGGAGCATATTATGCTGCATTATTGGATCGATTGGTTGACGAAATCATAAAAAAACGGCTACATTTGAAGAAGAGAACGAGGTTCAACATTGCATACTAGAAACGAAATGGAGGCGCATGCGCGGTCGCACGTGGTTAGAAAGATACAGAGATATGTCCACGATTCATCGAAGAACAGTGAGGAATACAAAATGGTGGAGCCTGGCGATATATGAGGTGACAGCTTCGACAGCTCTGTTTTTCTCGTTTATTTAAGTTTGTTTACATGCGCTTGGTTCGTCGTGAAAAATTTTTCTTTAACTTTAATCGTGCTACTTTTGTGCTTTTCGGTGATGATTATAGCTTGCTGTTTGTTGTTTTGGTTCTCGCTCTTGCTTGACTCTGTCGTGACCTTTAAAAGTTGAATTGTTATATTGGGCTACTTCTAGCCCCACGTGGATGTTCTGCCCATTTGTTATTTGAACAAGAAGCCATTAAGTGAAGAAGAAGGCTTTCGAATCGCTTCCGCATCTACCGTATTTTCCAGACCTGACCCCCAACGACTATTATCTGTTCCTAAACCTCAAGAGATGGCTGTGTGGTAGGCGTTTTGAGTCGAACGAAAAACTGGAATGGGGAACAGAAGGATATTTTGGAGGGTTTGACGAATCGTATTATTTGGAAGGCATAGAAAAGTTGAAAGATTGTTGGATTCGTTGTATCGAGCTAAAAGGAGAGTAGATTCAGAAATAAAACCGATTTTTGCCAAAAAAATCAATTCTTGTTCATTTTATCACGTCAATATGAAACACCCTAGTATACGTATGCTTGATTAGATTTATCCGGGTCTATTCGGGACCTTTCTGTGCGTAGTATTATCGGAGAAGTCCTATATTTTTAATGAATATTTAATTTTATAAATCATTAGCAAAAAATTGAATTAATTAGTTAAACTTTTCTAGATCAATCTTCTTCTGTATGAGTCTTGGATAGGACCGGAATAAATTTTCCAGCTACCTGGATAAATCTCCCTGTGTAACTTCTGGATGGGCCTGGATAAAACCCTGGATACGCAATCCTTATAGCATTCGGTTAAAAATGTATAGGTCCCCTACTCTATTGGGGTTTTATCTGCGTTTTAAAGTCAGGGTGCAGTGATGCAAGTTCTGAACAGAATTTCAGGCTGCGCTATTATGTTTTATTCGACGCCAATCCAAAATCTGTTTCTAAGTTGATACAAGTCTTTCCGAAACCAAATCGTTTTACAAATCCAATCCGTTTGAATCTGTGCTTCTACGAAAAGTCAATCCGAATAAATCCGGCACAAAACCGAAGAAAAAGATTTCAGCGGCAAAATGAAACGAATAGAATTTTTTCTATTCGAAATTTGCATTAGGGTAAATTCGTATGCATACAAATATGTAAAACTTGAATAAATTTCTGATGGAAATTGTTTTAATTTAGATTAAGAGTTTTAGTGGTGGTAATAAAACCGTGTCAACTTAGAAGAGTTATGAAACAGCAGATGTCGGTTAAATTCTGGATTTCGAGGTTTGCGTTGCATTGAGTTCTGTTTACCTCCAGAACTTAATCCAACCTGAGATTAAAACCAGGGTATTCGGTAATATTCGATTCAACACGTTCTTCAGCTATATTCTTAATCCTTTCCAACCATTCCTTACTCATTAAAATTCTGTAAAACAGAAAAGCCCAGTTTTATTCAAGTTTTTTGATTAATCAAATTCATTATTTTTATCTCGCTTGAATTAATTAAGTTTCTTTTTATTTGATTTGCGTCTTTGGAAGGAAGGAAAACTATGATTTTCAATTTACTTAAACTTTATTTTCTTGAGAACCTGGGACTCAAGTTAAATTACGAACAGAAACGACAATATTTTCATAGAGTTTTGAAGTCTTAACTTTTTTTAAATTTTATGTAAACATATTGAAAAATCAAAGGATTTTGTAACTTATAGTATTTTTCTAATAAAGTGAATGAATAAATTATTATTTAGGTTTCCAATACATTTGAAAGTTTCAAACTGCTCAATTTACAAATTCAATTGTTTCCTCTTGTGTTTCACTTCTTTAGAATAACTTTATTCAGTGTTATGCTAATTTTCCCCTCATAGTTTTTCAAGTGAGTTCAGATCTCCTTGATGGAAATTATAGAGAACGTTTTCAATTCTTATTACCGTAACCAGCCACTCGAGCTTCATAAAATTATCGCAATTCTCTCCTTTCATGAAAGGCATGAGTGCATCCCAATTGCGATTATACCTACGAGACAGATCGCAATATGAATCACATCTACTGAGAAGATTGTCCATGTGGAATAGCATTTGAGTTCAAACTTATACTTTGCCATATGTATTCAGCATAACTACTCGGGCTTGTGTGAACCGCAATTTTCTGCGGAAATCCGTCATCGTACGTGCAATAAATTGTCAAGGAGAAGAAAATTCAAAATAACAAGTTGGATCTTAAGGCCATGTATGACTTATCCGATTCCTATCTTATAGACGCTTTTTTTCGTCCTTTGAATTTCCACATTAAGGGCATGTAATATTTCCAAAATTATCAAATTTTATTGAATTTATAATCTTATGTCCAAAATTCATAAAATTTTGTTTTAAAATTTGGGAAGTTGTAGAGAAGTTAATTTCTTAAATTTTGAAAACATAATTTTATGTATTTTGGACACAAACATTTAGAAAATGGACCGAATTGTTCACATGAACTTGCTACTTTTCTCAAGTATCACATGCCCTTAAGGCCATCGACCAACCTGGTCACGTGAATAGTTTCCTACTTTACCGGCATTTCAGTTTGTGTAACCCCATTTCTATAAAAAATTGGATATGAAACTGAAAATTTGTAGAATAAAATAAAATGCACTAACATAGGTCTGTCTGGTCATAAATATTTATAATTGTAAAAAAAAATTTGCTAAAATAAATTTGTTCATAATTATAAATATTTAGGAGCAGATGAACATTCCTTAGTGCATTTTACCTAATAACTCAAAGTTTCAACTCGGTAGCTCAATTAATGGTAAAATGCGAAAGACGAAAAAAGTGTCGGTAAGGTAGGGATCGGATAAGTCATAAATGGCCTTGATATACGAATTTTTGCGCAGTCCGATGAATCTGATGTATCCTAATGATTAGGATTTCATGAGTTTTTTTCGAATGAATCATTTTAAAACACGTGTAGTAAAAAATTTACTGTATAAGTCAAAGTTAGAATTTCAAAGTCTTCAATATCTCTTTCATAAACTTTTCTCCACTTGTTTCTTTAAAATCTCAACATTGCTGAATCTCTTTGACGGCGATGCAGATTCTCGCCTGAAAAAAGCATACCGTAAATATAAAGTTGTTTGTAATAATAAAAAGTTTAGCTTGTTTTCTCAGAAAATCCAGTTATTTTCCATTTTTGTGTATGGTTTTCGGAACAAAGATTCCTTAATTCAGTCTATTATGTCTTCTTAAGTAGCGCTGCATCGATACACAAAGTTTAATTTCTCCTTTTAAGGAAAGCATCAAAGGATTCAAGGCTCGAAAAAATAAATAAAAAATGGTATAAAAGTCTCGTGCCAGGGAACAAGAGATAAAACGTTCAAGCTTTCTCAAGCTCTCGACTTACGAGTCTCGAGTATATAGTGTCGTTTAACCTGATTCCTATTTGTTTCTCATAAGTCTTTTTCTTTCTTGCTCTCAAAAAGTATTACAGCACTTTGTGGAATTACTCAAGACATCTTATACTGTTCTTTGTCTCATTTTTTAAACCATGGCCTAATCATGTTTTATTACACCTTCGCATTTCATAGGAAAATAAAAAAAAGTTGTTAAAAAAAATGTATAGTGTCGGAGAAATAGAAAAAATGCTTCATTATATAAGTATCTTTTTTTTTTAACCAATGTTGAGTGGTTCTCGAGATATCGAGGTTTGAAATTTCCGCGGCGGCTCAGAGCGTTAGGCAGCGGAAGCTGGCTACGAAATCTGTGTGAGGTTCGATACCCAGTGGATTTACCTTTTATTATCTTTTTTTATATTTATTCTCCATCTCAGTATAATTCTGGTTTCATCAAAATTTATGAGTAAAAGTGGATTTTTAATATTTTGTAATTTAGACACTTTTAAAATATTTCTGGAACGTAGGATCGATTAAAATATATATATAAGGTCATGAAAAGCCTTCGGAGGTTTCCTGAGTGAACATCGCGTCTAATTAAATCTGAATTTCATAGGATGAATTTGATCCGTGAGAACTTGCGTATGAACCTCGGGTTAAAGTTAACTATCTAGCTGCATCGAAGAGAATAATTTTCTACTCCACAGGCATAATGAGTTTGGCAGAAATTCAAATCCACAGAATTGTTTTTAGTCATTTTTAAATTTGTTTCAATTTGCATGCACTAAAGTATTAGCACCAGACAAATTATCGGCAAGCATAAATATCGTCAGCAAACAAAAAAACTATTTTTTTTTTATTTTCAATTTTCAATTATCCATCATATCACAATGCGGCTCTAAAATTCTAGACGATTATTTTTCATGCATTTTCGAAGATATTTACAAATTTACAGTATGCTTTCTCAATTTCATTGTGCTCTACGAGCAAACTTCGTGAGTTAGTATATTTACAGCGAGAAAAATTATTTTTCATATTCAAGAAAAAATCAACCCTGATATTAAAAATAAATATGAAGGCCCTAATTTTTAAAAAATTGTGATTTTTCTTTGAAAATGGAAAATGATTTTCCTATACACACACACGAACAGAGAAACTGATATGCTGAGGCAAATTCAATTTTGCTTTTCTTAGAGAAAACATAACCGAGATAAAAAATGCCAAGTATGTACACGGGTCACATTTTCGTCTTGAGAAAAATGTTTTCTTTTTGAAAATGTTAATTCTCTACTTGCAATGCTATATTTGCTTTGTAGCTGAACTCTATTCATTGGCGTACCTATATTTCACTTGGAGGCGCCAAGAGGAGAATCCTAGTGTCTTCCTTTCTGCATTTTTCATTTCTGAAGCCCCTCCTTTCTCCCCCACCCTGCGAAAGAAAAGCGAGGGAATAAGAGGGCCTTTTAATTAAAAAGCAGCAAGTTAGATCTTCTCTCTTGCTCATTTTTCCATTAACCTGTTAATAACTAAGCCATTAAATTATTATTCATACAAAATTGCATAAAACTACATGAAAATTCATAGCACACATGTTTTTTCATTTTTATCCTACTAAAATTCATTTTAAATAAAAAGTGATTTGAAGCATTACTGGTGGTCGCGAGTGTAAGGTGCGAGACTCCTGCGCTAAAGCGATATCCGAGGTTCGAATCCCCTCAATTGATCTTTTTTTTTACTGTGCTTGAAAATCTTTAATATGATTATTTATAAAAGATGTTTAGACAATTGGTTAGTAATATTATAAATCGTCAGTGGTAGATAATGTAAAATTATCAAGATTAAGTAATATTTTAGTATAAGTGTTAAGTCTGGAGGAGAGGAACTTGGCTAGAAATTTCGAAGTTATCCTTTAATGGTGTTTACAGCTGTTTATTGAAACCAGGCGACTCTTGGAACACAATAGGTGGAAGATGTACTTTGGCAAGATCAACTCTAGGTTTACTACCACCAGTGGCAATAGACACTGAGATCGATGAGGTTGATCGGACAATCACAGTTAAGTGTAATAAATAGGTCAATAGGCTTTGCCACCTTGTAACAAGTCTTGTCAATAAAACGCTGATTTTCACAAAAAATAGTTGCGTTTAATCGTTCATGTATTATAATTCCACGATTTATTCCTAGATTTTATGTTTTTTTAATTTCCACTAAAAATAAAAAAAAATAGGGTGGACTTTCGAAAAGCACTTACCTCCGATTAATTCGAAACTCACTATACTCACTTATTTTGAGGCGCTGATTACGAATACGATGGTGAAAATACCCGCAAATTTGATTTTCAAGGACAAAATTTGAAAAAAAAATGTTTTTAACAAGTTTTTTCATTTTATGTCGATAAATATTGATCTAGAAAAAAAATAATTCCTACAAAAGTTGTGGAGGATGAAAAGATCTATCTTCGATGTTCTACACATATTTTCCCTAAAACCATTATTGTTCGAGAAAAATGAGATTAAAAAAAATCTGCCTGTCTGTTTGATTCCATTTAACAGGGGATTATTTGAGTTGAGAAAAACTCCCCATCGTCTGCCTGTCTGTCTGATTCCATTTAATCTCATTTTTCTCGAAAAATAATGGTTTGAGGGCAAAAATGTGTAGAACATTAAAGATAGATTTTTTTATTCGCTATAACTTTTGTAGAAAATATTTTTTTTCTAGATCAATATTTATCGAAATAAAATGAAAAAACTTGTTAAAAACATTTTTTTTTAAATTTTGTCCTTGAAAATCAAATTTGCGGGTATTTTCATCATCATATTCGTAATCAGTGCCTCAAAATACGTGGGAGAAATTAAGTGTGAAAGTAATTATAATTACCATATAATGACTCTCACCAGAATCTTTATTAAATTTCCCTATAACGTGGTATCGTCCTGATAAATTTATGCATTTTACCAATAGCTTACGAGAGGAAAAGAGAAGCTTTTAGTGGCCAATGATTTATCCTGAAGCCGATACTGTAATAAAATGTCTTATCTGATGAAATAAAATGCGAGAAAAAATGAAATTTGAATAAGTTGATTTCGTTATGTCAATGTATGAACTGAGATTGAAAAGCGATGAGAATTTTTCATTTTTGCGGAGTGTATAGAAATTGTGTCCTTTATAAAGAAAGAAAAGAGGGTCAGTTGAGGATCAAGAGAAGATCGAGATTACGTGGACATTGACCTCCTAAAGTTTGTGGACTGGAATTTGATGTGTGACCGATCATTAAAAATGCCACAAAAACTCTAAGAATGACGTAATAAACCCTTGAAGACTAACTGCAATGAATTATATCCTTTTACTACTTTAGAAAAATATAAAAAGAAATTTAATGGTTTTTTAGCTAAAAGAGACAAAAATTTAGTTTTTTAAAATTATGTATAGAACAAATAAGATTTTTTGATAAGAGTGGAGATACGTACAAAAATTCTTTGAATACTTTCTTTCTTATATTTTTTTATCAAAGAAAATTGATAACAAAAATGAATGGGAGAAAAGATGGGAAATGTCGAGTATTTTCTTATTTCAAACGTCACTTTTGTTTTAATTTTTTATTATTTCTTATTTATTTAAGAGGCTCGGATGGAAAAGGAAGTATTTAATTATCCAGTAAATTGCAAATAATATTTGCTAAAAATAAAAATTTGAAAATTTTCATGATGATGTCACTTTTGTTAATTACTGAATTAACGACACCTCGGATTATGAAAATGAAGCTTTTCAGCAATTTTCAATCAATTTTTAGTCAAGGATATAATTCCAAGTGTAAATATCTGGAATGTTTAAACATAATATACATATAATACATATTTACAAACAAAAGTAAAATTTCATGAATAAAAAAAAAATTGTATTCTAATTGGACTGAATTATTATCTGCCTATATAAATAGTATTAAAAATCAATATTTTCATACCAATATTATTTTTCCAAAATCGTGCAACTGATAGGTAGATTTTTTTCCAATTAATAATCTTTTAATAATTAAAAGCGCAAGTTTGTATTGACCCTCAATTTTTAAAAATAATGGTACGATGCTGGGAAAAAATTCGCTTTTGAGTCCACAAATGAAGCTGGAAGATCTGACTTAATCGACATCATCATTTATGGACCCAAAGCCAATTTTTCGCAACATCGTACAAGTATTTTTAATAATATTGTATCCTTTTGTCTTTTTTGTGGATTTAAAAAAAATTTCCTATCACACCCCTTGCTAAGAAAATAGTAATTTTAGTATTTTTTATGTACAATTAGTTTGTATTAAAAAAATTATTTTTGTACGAAAAAGGTAACTAATTAAGGCGATTAGAGTTTCTCTCCTTTTTGTGGACTTACCGGGATCCACTGCGTCCATTTGGAGGTTTTCCACTACTTTCCTCTTCCTCGTCGTCTTCCTCGTCGCGCGACGTGGCCAACGAATGAGGGGCCGAAGACGGACCACTGCTTCCTGAATCGGGCCCTGGGCCCATTCTCGAGCTGGATGGACCGCTGCAGTAAGCAGAAGATGGCGACAGGCCTCCCCCCTGGGCCTCCTCGTTCTCCGCCCGATCCACCTGAAAAATTAATTATTTATTAATTTCATATCTTTCATTTTGCATTTTTTTTCATTTTCCATTGAAATATTTAAAAAATTTATTATTATATGCCTCGAATTTACCATAAATTCCCCTTTAAGGTCATGTTTGATCAAAAAATGATCTGCAGTAAATTTGAATATCTTCTTGAGATGAACAATTTTTTCCACAACATTTTTTTCGTATCTCGTATAATTTTGTTGGAAACCAAAAGTTTTTATTTTTAATAACATTTTTCATTAATAAACAAAATATAACAACCCTATAAGAAAATAGTCACAAGCAAATTTGTAGATCTCTTTGAAATAAAGAATTTTGTTTCTTATCATTTTTAACGCATCTTGTATATTTTGGCGGGAAAATTGATTTTTTTTTAAAAAAAGGTTTTTATGGATAAAACTAGAACCATTGGTCAAATAAGGTAAACAATTTCCGAGAGTAAATATGTTTTCAATTATAAATATTTAGGAGAAGATAAACGTTCCTTAGTGCTTTTTTCTGATTACTGAAAGTTACAATTTGATACTTTAATTAATGCGGAAATTCTTAATCACAATTGATATCTTTGACCGAACTTTAATTATTTTTGATTCGCTTTGCTTTCTTTGAATTTCTAACGAATTGAAATTGAATCTAGCTGTGAGTTATCTAAGATTGAACTTCAATTTTCTGAAGTTGATTTGAATTTTCCAATTGATGTTAGAAACTCATGTATTCCATTGAATTCATCTCCAATTCTTAATTAATTATTTTGACCTAACTTTATCCAATTTGAGTTCTTCTCCTCATTCTTGAAATTCAATAATTTCGACAAAATTCACAGAATTCTTAATGACTCATAACTGAATTTAAATGTAATCTTTTTACTATTGAACTTCAGTTTATTCAAATTGAAATTTTCAATTACATCTTTCCATACAAATTTTATAGAATGTACTGAATTATAAATGAATCAACATTGAATTTCTTTTTAATTGATCTATAATACAATGTGAATTTATACGAGTTAATTTGAATTCTTAGATTTATCGTGAAATTCCTCGAATCTTATTGAATTTGCTTCGAATTCTTAAAATTGATTAATTATCACAGTACCCACAATGATTTGACTCTGAAATAATCTATGAATTCACTACATTCACTAATGATTCATTTTAATTTAACAATAATTTACTCGGTGTCCTTAAAGATTAGTTTGAATTTACCATTAATTCATATTGAATGAATTTGAGTCAACTTTAATTAATTTTAGTTTCTATGCTTTCACTGAAAATTATTAGAGTTCATACATATTAATTGAAATTTCCATGAATTAAGATTTAATTAATTTCTAATTTATTTAAAATTCAACTTTAATTTACTCAAATTTTTTTTACATTTTCGAGTAAATTTCAAAATCTTTTAAATTCATTTGAATTCACTAAAGTTACCTTCGAATTCCCTTGAATTAATTTTAAAATGTAATAGTTCTCTCAAAATTGATTAAATCACGTAAAATCCATGGAATTCACCACAGAATGACTTTAAGTTAATTTGATTTACTATGAATTTGTCATGAATTTATTTATTTTAAATTCACTTTGACTCTACATTAATCGATTTTGATTCGTCAAATGTTTTCTCAATCAGTATAAATTCTACTAAAATTTGTCGAATTTCGTAGAATTCACAACACATTAATTTTGAAATTATTCAGAATTCACCTTGAATTGATTTCGATTTTTTTGAATTTAGATAGGTTCACCTATAATTTATGTTGAATTTATTTTGACTTTCCCGAAAATAAAAACAATTTACTAAATTCTCCTTGAATTAATCTGAAAATTATTTTGAACTAACTCATCAATTTTCAATGAATTTAGATTACATTGATCTGAAATTCACCTTGATTTTATATTATTTAATTTTAATTCATCTGGTTTCCGCTCGATTAATTGAAATTCCTATGAAATTGATTAAATTCATTGAATTCACAAAATAAGTCCAAAGTCATACTATAAAATTCACTAGAATTTCTTTTATTTTCTCAACTGAGTTATCTTTGCCTTCAATTTATTTGAAATTTACATCAAACTATTTTAAAGGAAGATCTAGTATTTCATCTTAGTCTATCCACTAGGATGAAACTTTTCTAAACCGAGTTAAGAAATATCCAATATCTCTTGGGAATGACAAAGCTTTCTTCTTCTATCCAAATAAATTTATAAATCTGTATTCAAAAATAGCAACATATAAATCTAAGAATAATAAATTCTCTAACGTCAGCAAAAGAAAAAGTAAATCAATTGTTAAGGTACAAGTATAAAATAATTCTGTTATATTTAGAAGCTGATTTGTCCTCTAAAGTTCAAAGTTTTTCACTATTTTCGATAAACGAAAATCAAATTAAATCTACCTTAAATAAAGTTTTCCTATTTTAACTATATTACTGAAATACATTTTCACATCTTTTAATAAAAACTTTAGAATTGCTTGGCTTTCTGATTATAAAACGAGTTCATACAAATATTTATTATTTTATAACAAAGTTATTTGATCTATGAAAGTGCACTGGGTAATAAGGGTTAAGTGCAAAAAGTATCTATACGAGACTCGTCTTTTCACAAAAATGCTTGTTACTCCAAATCCAGATAATAACGAATCGTGCTGTCCCTGCAAGCTCCAAGGCATCCCTTTGAACAAAAAGCCTTTTTTCAACCCTTGCCCTCGTTCAAATTTAACCGGAAAAGCATGTTTCTTCGTGTTATATATTCGAATTATTTAATTATTTTTTTCTACTTAATAAATTTATTAAAAATATTTAAATAATTGATTACGATGCTTTTGAGTTCATTTTGAATATCTCTATAGAAATTGGATACAGAGCTTGGATTAGGGTCGAGTTCATTTTTGGTCGAGTTTAATTTTTTGTCAAGAATTCCATACAAAATATTCACTTTTAAAATTAAATCTCTTTTGAATATCCCTATAGAATTGAGATACCTAAAATTTTAGACCAAGCTTAGATTAGAGTCGAGTTCATTTTTGGTCGAGTTTAATTTTTGAGTCGTGTTCAATTTTTGGTCAAATTCATATAAAAGTGTGTATCATAAATTCCATACAAAATATTCACTTTGAATTAAATCTCTTTTGAATATCTTTATAAAATTTGGATACCTAGCATTTTAGACCAAGCTTAGATTAAAGTCAAGTTTATTTTTAAGTCAAGTTTGATTTTTGGTCAAGATCATTTAAAACTGTGCCACAAGAATTTCATACAAAATATTCACTTTTAAAATTAAATCCTTTTTGAATATCTTTACAAAATTTAGATGCCTAGCATTTTAGACCAAGCTTATATCAGAGACGAGTTCATTTTTGATCGAGTTTAATTTTTGAGTCGTGCTCAATTTTTGGTCAAATTAATATAAAAGTGTGTTTCATAAATTCCATACAAAATATTCACTCTGAATTAAATCTCTTTTGAATATCTCTATAGAATTTAGATACCTAAAATTTTAGACCAAGCATAGGTTAAGGTCGAGTTTATTTTTAAGTCGAGTTTGATTTTTGGTCAAGATCATTTAAAAGTTTGCCACAAGAATTTCATACAAAATATTCACTTTTAAAATTAAATCTCTTTTGAATATCTCTATAGAATTTAGATACCTAGAATTTTAGACCAAGCTTAGATTAAAGTCGAGTTTATTTTTAAGTCGAGTTTGATTTTTGGTCAAGATCATTTAAAAGTGTGCCACAAGAATTTCATACAAAATATTCACTTTTAAAATTAAATCCTTTTTGAATATCTCTATAAAATTTGGATACCTAGCATTTTAGACCAAGCTTAGATTAAAGTCGAGTTTATTTTTAAGACGAGTTTGATTTTTGGTCAAGATCATTTAAAAGTGTGCCACAAGAATTCTATACAAAATATTCACTTTTAAAATTAAATCTTTTTTAAATATGCCTATAAAATTTGGATACCTAGCATTTTAGAACAAGCTTATATCAGAGTCGAGTTCATTTTTGATCGAGTTTATTTTTAAGTCGAGTTTGATTTTTGGTCAAGATCATTTAAAAGTGTGCCACAAGAATTTCATACAAAATATTCACTTTTAAAATTAAATCCTTTTTGAATATCTCTATAAAATTTGGATACCTAGCATTTTAGACCAAGCTTAGATTAAAGTCGAGTTTATTTTTGATCGAGTTTATTTTTAAGACGAGTTTGATTTTTGGTCAAGATCATTTAAAAGTGTGCCACAAGAATTCTATACAAAATATTCACTTTTAAAATTAAATCTTTTTTAAATATGCCTATAAAATTTGGATACCTAGCATTTTAGAACAAGCTTAGATTATAGTCGAGTTCATTTTTGGTCGAGTTTAAGTTTTGAATGGTGTTCAATTTTTGGTCAAATTCATTTAAGAGTGTGTAACATAAATTCCATACAAAATATTCACTTTTAAAATAAGATCTCTTTTGAATATCTCTATAAAATTTAGATATCTAGAATTCTGGATCGAGCTTAGATCAGGGTCGAGTTTAATTTTTAAGTCAAGTTCAATAATTTCAGGTCAAGTTCATTTAAAAGTGTCCAACAGGAATTCCATACAAAATATTTACTTTTAAAATTAAATCTCTTTTGAATATCTCCATAAAATTTAGATACGTACCTAGAATTTAACACCAAGTTTTGATTAGAGTTGAGTTCATTTTTGGTCGAGTTTAATTTTTGAGTCGTGATCAATTTTTGGTCAAGTTCATTTAAAAGTGTGCAACGAGAATTTCATACAAAATATTCACTTTTAAAATTAGATCTCTTGGATCTTTCAAATTATTATATAATAATTTTTGATTCTGAGAAAGCAAAACCGCAGTTTCATTCGTCTTTGCCATTTGCAATTCTTCTCTAGGTACCTATAATGGTTCGAGATTTTTGAATAATTCCTTGCAACTAGGTCAACTTATTCTATTCAAACCTCACCATTAGTTTCATATCCTTACACGTTTCGTTCTTTTCCTCGGGGAGAAATCGAGTTATTTCTTTGAAAAAGAAAAATATTGGACTTTCATCTTGTTTTATTCCCTGCAAAAAGTGCTTTTCAGTAATTGAGTTGGTACAGTTATTAAAAAATTCAAAACATTGCAAATATTTATAATTTTAATTTATTTATTTAAAAAATTAAGAATTACTTTCTCAAAGTAAAAAGATCGGTTTCAATAGTTTTCTTTGCGCGCAACTTTTTATTTACTATTTACACTTGAAGAGGACCAAAGAAAGCCTCGATTCAGCATAAAAACTTTAAAAGCTCTCTTCTATTGAAAACACTTTTTTCGTTTGCGCCTCAGCTCTTCAAACATCAAACGTCAGACGCTTTAGTGAATTCAAACGACCGGAAAATAGAGCAGTACTTGAAACTAAATTTGCCTTTTTGAAACGCCTTAATCTCTTTTTATTAATTTTAAAACTGATAATAAGAATTTAATTCCGCTTAAAATTCTCGTATTTTTATATTTAAAAACTGAGAGGCTTAAATTTGTCTTTAGAGTTTCAAATTAAAAATCTCTTAAAAAAACGTTTCCAAATCTGGTTTACATTTTAATAAAGAAAAATTACCCACAAGGGTATATATGTCGGACTAGAATACATCATAAAAAATAAAATTTGATTAAAATAATGCGCTCGTAAAGAAAGCAGCATTTTAACTCTCGACTTTCGGTATGACAACGACTAAACTTCTAGCCTGTTACATTTCATGATGATGGAAATTTCATTTCATGGATGTATTGTTTGACAAAAGCTGCGACGCTAGATATGACAAGCGTTAGAAAATCTGTTAAAATACAAGACAGTTTTAGATATTTTAATTAAATAATTTAATTAAAATTATTTTTAAAATAAAATATAGCGTTTAATAAAGGTTTTTAAATGTAGGTAATTATTAGTAACAATTTCACTAGATAATTTTGTATTAATATATAATTTTATATAAAGAAAGTTTACAAGGATTTCTAGGAAAGCTTAGTTTGCAATTAACGTCAGAAATTCGTTTTAGATTTTTTTAGATGTAAGTCTCAAGTTTGAAAATTTTTAAATTCAAGCAAAAAATCTTTCCTGGCTCAAACTAGGCCCAGAACTGGCAAGAATCAATATGACATGAAGCCTCGGGTCAGACCTGGCCCCAAGACAGTGGACGAATTTTTACACCACCATTTTATGGATTTTCTATTCATTTGATCGAATTAAGATCTGGTTCGGATTTAATTCCAGGCCAGGGCCAGGTAATAGCATTTCTGTTCGAGAAATCACTTTAATTTGTTTAAAATTTACATCTTATTTTATCCGTGTAGAAATGATGATACAGTAGTCTAGACGGGTGTTATGAATGCAGGGACAATCGTGTCCGGGCTGCCAAGTCCGACCCCGGTCGTGGCCTTTCTTTCCTCACTGATTTGAGCTGCCAGATAAAAACCTGGCCAGACAGAAAGCATAATTCATATTCCGGATCTTGAACTTGCCGTGAAGAAAGGTTCTGACCTGGCACTGACTTGGCATGAACCACAAAACCGGACCTGAGTCCATTCAGGTGGAATAAAAATCCGTTAGTTGGTGTTTAATTAATCTGTAGACCGAGCCAGGCCAGGCCTGAACCCGGTTTGGTTCACAGAAGATTTTCAGAATGGGTCATCACTAATTTATTTGGATCCAGTTATTTTTGGCTTGATTTCACTGATTTCATAATCGAGAACGACATTAATATCGAGTTTTCCAATTCTTAAAAAGTAAAAATTTACAAAGAATTTAAAATTGAAAATATCTTTTCATCTTCTATTTTTTGTTTGAATACTCGATCAAATAATTATGTATTTGCACTATTTATGTAACTTTTAATAATAGCTTTCGATTAAATTGAATTTCCTAAGGGATAAATTAATGGTCACTTTTGACAGTCGAACTAACTTTACAAAATCAGATTTACGTGTTTCGAGAAACATAGTTAGAATAAATTTTGTACTTAAGGCAAAGTTTCGATCGCGTTTGCTTGGATTAATTTGCCTGTGGTGCATCTTCTGGGCATATACTCGAGTAGACTGTCTCATTTAATTTTACTTTATGCTGTTTAGGATTTAAAATCACGCTATTCCAGGAAAGATGAAAAACTATATATTGCAAAATTAATTGAGAGTCCTTACTAAAATTGGCTAAAAACATATCCTTATAAAAAAGTATCAAATGGAATATTAGAGAAAGTATCAGATAAAGTATTGGTAGATCAAATACTACTTCGCATTTCTAGTATTTGATCTGATAATACTTTCTGAAATACATTCTCAAATACTTTTTACAATAGTTGGAATAAATAAACAGTAAAAATACAAAGGAAAATATATTTTCGACACTGAGAAAAAAATGCTATTGAATCAATAGCATTTCTTTCCGAAAGCATGTATACTATTAATTCATAAAAAAATAATGCAAGAACCAATAAATATGTTACTAATTCTATAGCATCTTTTTCTTAGCGCAGAAGATTGATAAAGATCGAATTTAAAAAAATAGTATTTTATAAAGTATTGGAGAAAGTATTGGGAAATACAAAACTTGCGACGCGAAATCAGTATTCGATCTGCTAATACTTAATAAATTACTTTCTTTAATACTTTTTCCAATATTTTTTTTCATAAAGGTTTTCAAAAAATTGAAAGCGTCTACATAATTGACCAAAAAAGTCTAGATTCAAAATTCTGAAGATTTTCATCTTATCTCATAAAATTTGAATATTTTCTGGAAATGGGGTTAAAACTTAACGCAACTTTAAATTCTATTTTACTAAATATTATTTCACCCAACTTCTCTACTGAACTTCTCCAAGGAGTACTTAATAAATAAACTTTCTTAGAATTAGTCCAAATGAGAGATTTTCCATTAGTAAAATTTTAGAAATCTGATTATGGGATTAATATAAGGGAAGTTTGGCTTCAATTTTGTCATCACTACGTTAATAAAAGCAAAATTGTAAATTTTAATGTGATACTTTAAATAAACTTTCATTTTTATCTTTAAGCATAAAGTCACAGTCATTTCTGGTGCATAAATTCTGCTAAAAATTTATCTTCCGTAGAATGAAATCTTTAGCTTTACATTTTACTGACAATTTTACAAAGTTATTAACACTAAAAGGATAAATTCACATATATATTTTTTTAAGTTTAGTTTGGTCGCAGTAGGCACAAGGACATTGGACGTCTTTAGCACGTCTCAAGTACTTTATTTTCAAGCTTTTTGTTGTCTTGTCTTTGTTTCTATTCAAAAGACGTCTTTAAGACACAAAACGTCCTTATATAGGAAAATAAAAAGCTCGACAATAAAGTCCCTGAGACGTCTTTAAGACGTCCCAGAGACGTCCAACTCCCATGTGTCCACTAGGATTTCCTCATATTTATTCAAATTTTTATTATTATTATGAATTTATTTCAAATTTATTTAATTAAAAATTTATGTTACGTCCAAAGGATATTGTCAAGACGTCTCGTAGCGTCCAATGTTATCGTGTCCATTGAGACGTTTCTCTCAAAATTCGTCTTATATATAAATATAATATATATATAATATATAAATAAATATAGTCTATATAAATAGATAATAAAATTCTTAAATTATAAAAATTTAATCTCATAATTTCTTACGAATCTTGAAAATATAAAGATGCCTTTTATCCACTAAATTTTTCATAAAAGCTTCGAAAAATAGCTTGTTATTCGAATACCCATAGCAAAAAGCAGATTATGTTCAATTAAAAATAAACCAACGAAAGTCTTTCATTTTCCAATGAATCAGGAATTACGGATTTCTCGGATTTGGCAAGTTCTCCTAAAGCTTTTAAAGTCTCATTATAGAGAATGTTTCAAACTTCCGATTCCTATTAATTTCTCATGTATAGTGAAAGTTCAACGATGCAAATAAACCTTTGATTTATTTCGGTCTTTAAACTGCGGAAAATTCCCGGTTATTTCCCTATAATTTGTTAAAGATATTTTCGTTCGAAAAATGTATTTTCTATAAGGGAAAATTCCCAGAAATAAAAAATTGAACAATATCTTCGAATAATAGGAGATTTTCTTTGAAATTAAAAATATTTTGAAAAATGTTTAATAAAAGTATTTAGGGGATTTTTCCAACCTTTTAGGAATTTTCTGGGAAAAATTGCCCAAGAAAATGTTTACAGTTTATATTAGTGAAATAAGGTTAAAAAATTGAAAAACCCTCGTTTCAATTATGAAGTTAAATACTCTCTAAATTTGAATCAGTCAAAATCTACTGATTGTCAGTGAAATTTGACTGATTCAAATAGCTAACAAGAGGTTACTGTAAATCAGTCAAATTTCACTTATTATTTCAGTGAAAATTAACTGATTTAACAGTGAAAAGGCAAATCACTGATTCAATCAGTGAAAATTTGACTGATTCAGATTTAGAGAGTAACTCAAAAATTTCCAATTGTTCAATCGTTTTAATGTTTTACGAAAATAGGGAAATTTCACATCGTAGGATTTTTTTCAACGCAAAGGAAAAACCTACTAATGAAAGAAAATTAATTCCGAGGGCAAACCGAACTCGAGAGAAAGAAAACAATACGAGAAATGTGAGACAATGTTAATTAAAGTGACTCTAACAAAGTTTTGATTAGGTTTCCTCGGAAGGAAACTTTTTTGACTCGGAGCCTTTATTTATGACTTCGACACAAAAGTAGACGATTCATACGAGTTTCTCTTTATCGGTAAAAATTAAGAGATTTCAAATAAATTAGTCTTAAAATTAGTCTTTAAAATAAATAAGTCTCTAAAATACAGATTATTTAAATTTTCCTTCAATTTCAATAAAAATAACTTTTTGTATTTCACATAAGAATAAATTTCAGTTTTCTTTCTCGTTTCTACAAAATTTCGAACCCATTCGTCAAAACTGAAAACATCTTTTGAAAACTGAGAAAATTGACAAAAACTAAATGACTTGGAAAAGGAGTTTAAACGAAGTTATGTTCTTTCCTTTAGTGGACACTCCTGGGATATTTACTGGTTGCAATGAACAGTGCAGTTGCTTTTCGCCGTTTCTTTCAGGAATTACGATCTGCGAAATAGAGAATTCCCCGGTAGAGGCGGACTTGACTCAAAATTACGAGGAACTAAAAGCTGCCACAGAAAATTTTTTCAACTAAAATGGAAACTGATGTTTCACACTTTATACAGAGTAATAATAAAAAATGTTGAGTAAATTTATCTGTGGTTAAATATACTCGAATTCTAAATTCAAATAAATTTAAACAAATTGAATATAATTAGAATGAATTCAATAACGGAATTGACTCTGACGTAATTCAAATATTTTCAAGTGAATGCAATTTGCAAAGGAAAAGCAAAAAAGATTTGGGGGATATGCATTTCTGGATAAGCAATGGAGATTGATAGAATATTCATCCAAATATCCCTGAGAGAATTTTCATGTTTTTTAAATCTTTTATTATTTTTTCACTTTTGATATCACTTTGATAATTTAAATATCACCTAGATGTTTCTTGGAAATTCCAATTTTTTGTTATGCTGGAATGATATATCAGGGATATATTTTATTTTGCGAGGGGACGATTTTGAATAAATACACCCAGAAAAAAGTCTCTTTGATTTAAAAAAACACAAATTGTGAATTGAATTCACTTGAAGATATTTAAATTACGTCAGAGTCAATTTCGGTATAGAAATCATCCTAATTATGTTCAATTCGGTTAAATTCAGTTGAATATTCTTGAATCTAATTCAATTTACTCGAATTCAGTTGAAGTACATCCAGACAAAAGTTTTATTTAAATTTAAGAAACCGTTTTTTCAACTCCATTCCTTTAATTCGAAGATTTAACACCTTTAGAACAAATATAAATTTATTTGACTTCAATAAATTACGTTTTTAGCCTTTTTTAAGTAAAAGCAATTATTTTTCTAACATTATTTATTTGATTTGAAAAAATATTTTCTTGGTTCAAATACAGTATTGTCAAAAACTAAAAAATAATTAATTTTATTCTGTTACCTTAAACAAATTAATTTTTTTCTTTGAATTAAAGAAAATATTTCTGCGAATTACTTTACGTATTTACTATACGACTGCGTATACATTCAGTTGTTTAATTCAAGCGAAAAAAATAATCAAGAAATTTCTATAAATCAAAGAAACTTTTCTTTGACCGTATCGCATAGTGCAAATCTCATTCAAAGAAATTTTTTTTTAATCGAAGAAACTTTTTTCTGGGTGTATTTATTGAAAAACGTCCCCGTGCAAAATAATATATATCCCTGAAATATCATTCGATTATAACAAAAAATTGGGATTTCCAAGAAACATCTAGACGATGTTTAAAATATAAAATAGATATAAAAAGTGAAAAAATAATAAAAGACATAAAAAATATGAAAATTCCCTCAGGGACATTTGAAGGAGTATCCTATCAATCTCCCTTGGTTATCCAGAATATCATTAAATATCAATTAGACACAAATTGCATATGCCCCAAATCCTTTCTGCTTTTGCTTTGCAAATTGAATTTCTTTGGATCAAAAAATTTTTTTTTGAATTAATAAAACATTATTTATGTTAAAGAAATTTTTTCTTTCACCGTATATCAAAGAAAATGCTTTCTCAGTGTATAGGAGTCATTCTAATTATGTTCAACTGAGTTAAATTCAGTTGAATATTCTTGAATCTAATTCAATTTACTCGAATTCAGTTTTTCAACATCGGTTTTTCAACTCCATTTCTTTAATTTGAAGCAAAAACACTTTTAGAACAAATATAAATAAATAATTCATTTAATTTTATGACCTTGAACAAAGAAATTTTTTTTTTTAATTATAGATAATATTTCTGTGAATTACTTTTCTTTGATTCAAAGAAATTTCTTGATTATTCTTTTTAATTTGAATTAAAGAAATGAATGTGTACGCAGCCGCATAGTATACTGAGAAAACTGTTTCTTCGGTACACGGTCAAAGAAAAAATTTCTTTGAAAAATTTTTCTTTGATCCAAAGAAATAGATTTCTTTACATTGAAGAAAACATTTTTAAATCAACAAAAGTTTCTTTAATTCAAAGGAATTTTTTCTTTGACAGTGTATAAAAGAAATATTTCTTTGATTCAAAGAAACTGTTTTCTGTGTGTACATACGTAAATTAATTCACAAAATTTTTTTTTTTTAAATCAAATAAATAATGTTAAAAAAGTAATTTTTTTAATTTATAAAAGTCTAAAAACGTGATTTATTGAAGCCAAATAAATTTATATTTGTTCTAAAGGTGTTTTGCTTCGAATTGAAGTTGAAAAAACGATTTTTTAAAAAATAAAACTTTTTTCTAGTTGTAATTCAACTGAATTGGAGTAAATTGATTTAGATTCAAGAATATTAAACTGAATTTAAGCGAATTGAATCAACTCAATTCAATTGAATTTTCCTAAACTTATGGGAATTTGTTTACACTCAAATTTACTTGGATTTTTCATTTAATTCAAAGCAATTCATCAGAACTCAAATCAATGCATTGATGCTAAAACTAAATAAATTTGGACTTTTACTGGATTTGGATATCCAGACAATACTATTGTGGCACGATATTAAAAAGATATTTTTATGACTTCTGTAATATCCAAAATCTGTTTCAATATTTGAAAATTGATGCATTTTTCGTCCTTGAACTATTTTCCAAAATAAAATACTCTATAAATAATTACTTGACGTTTGACATTTTTTTATGTCAGATATATTAATATCTTTATATTTTTGTAAAGAGGAAACATTTTACATATCCTTTAAATATTGTTTCTACTTTTCTTGGATATCAACAGGAATATATTGAAAAAGAGAATTTTTTCTGTATTCTTTAGCGATCTTAAATATTGTCTGGTTTTTACTATTATTTCTTATATCTATTTGACATTTATTATTATGACTTAACCTGCTTTTATAAAGCCTGATGAGGTTGGCAAACCCATAGCCAACGAAACGTCGCTACAATTTCGACCTAACGAAGAATTTTCTTCTTTATATTTTACCCTCATCGGTCGCAAACCTACTTTTATAATAATAACTATAGCTCGTGTGGAAAAAAAAACAAATTCTTTAATTTTTTGAGTTATTACCAATTTTTTTTTCAAAAGATAAAAATAAAACAGCTAAGGGATTCGAACAAAAAACTTAAGGCACAATTGAAGAATTAAAGAGGACGTTCACCGCTTTTCAAGCAAGTTTCTTTGATAATGAAAGAAATGGAACATGATGTAAAAAGGTCAATTTATAAGTCTCACTTGTCTCTGAGTTTGTGGTAAGGTCATTCAATAATGTCAGAATTTCTCCAGCGCTGAAAACGAGAGAGGAAATTGAACTTCTTAGTTTAGTACGTAGTTTCGAAACCGCTACATTGCACTTGTGGGAAAGCATTTTTATTTTATTGTTCAAACATTATTTTGAGATATCCAATCGAAATTTCTTTTATTCCACATTTTTCCAGGAAACTCAAAAATTTATTGTTAATAACAAATCCATTATAGTTTTATTTCATTATTTGAAAAAAAGCAAATATACTTTTTTTTCATTGTTATTTTATTTTCATTTTCTAGATCCAGTTTCCTTGAATGGATTCAGTGAATAGTTAATTACAAAGTTAAATTTATTTTCATCTAAAACGACAGAGGTAGATGTGTTGAGCTTAAAGCTGAGGTAACAGGAAAGTTGAGCTTTTTCACATTGGGGTTTGTACCTTTAACGAATCTGACTGAGTTTTTAGCTGTATAAATCTTACCTTTTTTTTTAGAAATTATCGGAAAAAATGACCCAAATGTGCAATTTGTACTGCAAAAATGCTTGTAATTTAAAAAAGTTTTAAATTCAAGGATGCTTTTATGTTTTCTATCATTTTAATTTGAACGAAATTGAGATTTTTTATTGAAAAAATTTGAGTAATGATAGATTTTATGAATTTGGCAAACACCCGAATTTGTCACCTTTGACATAAATTATAAAATATTCTTATTCTGTGGGAACCATATTTCGTCTTCCAAATATTTGCTAAACTGTTTATTATTCAGGTAAAATACGAGAAATTTACATATAGATAGGCATTTTTGTGATCCTGTGCTTTATTGATATGAGCTTCTCTGTTTTACTTGAACTTTGACTCTATTGAAATCATGATAAAAATTTCATGCATCATAAAAATAAAATTATTGGTACAAGTATTGAATACAAATTTGGTGAATGGTTGATTAAGATCCTTTAAGGAAGTTTCTAGTCAAGTAAAATATATGAAATTTCCAGTATCAGACTTCAATGTAATTTGTCTTGGATTCGGCTAATTTTCAAAGCAAATAAATGATAATAAATAATTAATGATATACAAAATACTGAATTGATTAAAATTTTATTAAATTCAATTAGATTACAGAAAGTTCGACTAAATAAAACCGCAAATTGAGAAATAGAATTGAATTCGAAAACATTTCAGTAATCGATGCATAAATACGGTCCCGGCTCTGTCCTGGGTCTGACCTGGGCAGGGAATTTCTGCTTAAAATGTTTAACAAAATAAAAATTACTTCAACTTTTTAGAAGAATTTGAAATTCCAGTGAGTTTTTGAATAATCGAACTACATTCATGCCGACTTTGATAGATTCAAATCAATAAAAATTAGTAAAATTGGATCAGATTTAATTCAAATAATTTACGGGTATTTAATTTGATGCCAGTAAATTTGAAGAGAATCAAATTATTAATTATACTATTCTATATTTTTAATTGAGTAAAATTCATAATATTCTTCTTTTTATAGAATTCAATAGAATCCAGCTTCCAATTCAATTTAAGATCAATTAAACAGAATTTAGAGTCAATTTGGGTAAAGGCAATCAAGTTGATGGAATTCAACTAAAAGTATAACACTTCCGGTTCATTTAATTGACTTCCAATCAAATCAAACTAAGACTTAATACAGTTGAGTAAAATTAATAAAAACATAATCCATTTGATTCTGTTGATTCCTGATTTACTTTAAAATTCAGTTGCATTAGCAGAAATTAATTTTGAACTCATTTGGAATTTAAGAATGCAAAGAAGCCACTTATTTAGGTTTACGAAAAATGCGTGTAATTTCGTGAGAAAATGAGATTTTGTTTAAAACTTGGTTTCGAAAATTGTGTTCAATTGCCAATTTTTCTCGATTTAACTGGTAATTATTCTTTCATAAATAATTCCAAAGACCACCGAGTTTTAAGGTTTGGCTCTTGACTATATCAAATAGAAAAGCTACCCTTCACTGCTCTTAATTAAATCTCTGATTTAATTATGTACTAATTAAATGCAAGAAAAATTTACTGAAAGTCGCACTCGTAAGAGAATAATGAATCTTGATATTTACTAACGAAGTCGCTGGGAACTCTTGAATTGTATTATATCACCGGTTCAGGTAAACTTTTTACCTTGAATAATTTGTTCCGCAATTCAAAAGGAAATTCAGTAACTTTAATGGATAAGATAGAATTTTGGTCTCCAAACTTGGTCCGGCCATAAAAGTAGATTGGTTTCTGTTTCTATTTGACTTTTACTCTAGATTCTTAAGCCTCATTATTCAGTCGTATTTTAAAGTTTAAAAAAAAATTCTTATTGGAAGTGCCTGACATTGAAATTAAGGAAAAAATCACTCAAATTATAAGACGAAAAAAATCAATTTTTTCAAATTGGGACCAATTGTTTCGATTTTAGGTCCCTAAAAAGATCTAAACTTCTTAAACTTCTGGGTGCTTGAAAATTATGAATTTTGATTCCTATCTAAATAGAATGAAAAAAAATTTGTTATTTCGACTCATGTTTCATTAGAGAGTGGAATATTTTTGGTAATTTTTGAAAAACTTTGTTTAAAGACGTCTAATTTTCTTGGCTTTACAAAGACTAAAATTTTTTCAAGACTTTTGTTGTTCTCTGGTTGTCTCTTGTTTAAAGACGTCTTTTAGGCACAAGACGCTTCCAGAAAATTCAAAAAGTGTGCCACCGAAGTCTGCAAGACGTCCTTGAGACGTAATATTTTCCCGGACTTACTAGGAAAGAAATTTTGTCAGGACTTTTGTTGTTCTCTGGTTGTCTCTTGTTTAAAGACGTCTTTTAGGCACAAGACGCTTCCAGAAAATTCAAAAAGTGTGCCACCGAAGTCTGCAAGACGTCCTTGAGACGTAATATTTTCCCGGACTTACTAGGAAAGAAATTTTGTCAGGACTTTTGTTGTTCTCTGGTTGTCTCTTGTTTAAAGACGTCTTTTAGGCACAAGACGCTTCCAGAAAATTTAAAAAGCGTGCAACTGAAGTCTGCAAGACGTCCTTGAGAGGTAATATTTTCCCGGACTTACTAATAGGAATGAAATTTTGTCAGGACTTTTGTTGTTCTCTGGTTGTCTCTTGTTTAAAGACGTCTTTTAGGCACAATAAGCTTCCAGAAAATTCAAAAAGCGTGCCACCGAAATCTGCAAGACGTCCTTGAGACGTAATATTTTCCCGGGCTTACTAGGAAAGAAATTTTGTCAGGACTTTTGTTGTTCTCTGGTTGTCTCTTGTTTAAAGACGTCTTTTAGGCACAAGACGCTTCCAGAAAATTCAAAAAGCGTGCCACTGAAGTCTGCAAGACGTCCTTGAGACGTAATATTTTCCCGGGCTTACTAGGAAAGAAATTTTGTCAGGACTTTTGTTGTTCTCTGGTTGTCTCTTGTTTAAAGACGTCTTTTAGGCACAAGACGCTTCCAGAAAATTCAAAAAGCGTGCCACTGAAGTCTGCAAGACGTCCTTGAGACGTAATATTTTCCCGGGCTTACTAGGAAAGAAATTTTGTCAGGACTTTTGTTGTTCTCTGGTTTTCTCTTGTTTAAAGACGTATTTTAGGTACAAGACGCTTCCAGATAATTCAAAAAGCGTGCCACCGAAGTCTGCAAGACGTCCTTGAGACGTAATATTTTCCCGGGCTTACTAGGAAAGAAATTTTGTCAGGACTTTTGTTGTTCTCTGGTTTTCTCTTGTTTAAAGACGTATTTTAGGTACAAGACGCTTCCAGATAATTCAAAAAGCGTGCCACCGACGTCTGAATGTCGTCCTTGAGACGTTTTGGAGATGTCTAATGTTCTCAGGCTAGCTAGAATTAGAATGCGGTCAGGAGTTCTCTTCTTCTCTGGACGTCTTTTCCCTAAAGACGTCTTTTAAGACTAAGAGGTTCTCAGGATGTTTAAAAAGCCTGGCACGGAAGTCTGCAAGACGTCCTCAAGACATAAACTTTTCCCGGACTCACTAGGACTAAAATTTTTTCAAGACTTTTGTTGTTCTCTGGTTGTCTCTTGTTTAAAGACGTCTTTTAGGCACAAGACGCTTCCAGAAAATTCAAAAAGTGTGCCACCGAAGTCTGCAAGACGTCCTTGAGACGTAATATTTTCCCGGACTTACTAATAGGAATGAAATTTTGTCAGGACTTTTGTTGTTCTCTGGTAGTCTCTTGTTTAAAGACGTCTTTTAATCACAAGACGCTTCCAGAAAATTCAAAAAGCGTGACACTGAAATCTGCACGACGTCCTTGAGACGTTTTGGAGATGTCTAATGTTATCAGGCTAGCTAGAATTAAAATGCGGCCAGGAGTTCTCTTCTTCTCTGGACGTCTTTTCCCTAAAGACGTCTTTTAAGACTAAGAGGTTCTCAGGATATTTGAAAACCCTGGCACGGAATTCTGCAAGACGTCCTCAAGACATAAACTTTTCCCGGACTTACGAGGACTGAAATTTAGTCAGGACTTTTGTTGTTCTCTGGTCGTCTCTTGTTTAAAAATATCTTTTCGGCATAAGACGCTCTCAGAAAATTTCAAAAGCCTAAGACTGAAATCTGCAAGACGTCCTTGAGACGTGTAATATTCTTAGGTTGACTAGAACTAAAATTTGATGAGGACTTCTCTTCTTCTCTGGACGTCTCTTCTCCCAAGACGTCTTCTGAGCCTTAGATGTTCTCAGTATATTAAAAATCCTGACATTGAAATCTGTGAGACGTCCTTAATACGGTTAAAAAACGTCCTAAAGACATGTGATATTCTCTGAACAAAAAAAATTCTGACTCACTAGTAAGCAATTTATCTAAAGTACTTTTTTCTAAAAATACTCTGTTTCTAAAAGAAGTAATGAAATTTTTTGCCTTCTCGATTTCAATGAATTCAACATTATCTATGTATTATAATTATTCTTTCTATTTGTTTGAACTTTTACTCTTTTTTGTTTTTCCTTTTCTTTCTCTTAATCTTTAGATATTTTTGAGGTCTTTTAAATTGTACAATAATACGATGAGAATAAATTCATTAATTAAACAACACAATGAACCGCTTCCTAGGAATGAGGTTTTTTTTATTTCTCTTTGGAAGGAAATTTTTTGTTTCTGGGAGGGTTCAGTTGCCCTTAGGCTAGATTCACTGAAGAAGAAAATTGGTTGGTACCTAAGTAACTATGGAAAGTGTTAGTAGGAAAAAAGGCACTTCTGATGCTGTAGGCCATGAAACAAAATCGTTCAAAGCGACGAAGAGGGCGACAAAAACGTTAATTGATAAATAATTAGGCGACTTTGAATCTTGATAAAATAAGTTGAAGAAAGGAAAAAGATCGATTGCATTTTCTGAAGAGATGATTTTATTTTACCAACTTCAATGTCTTGCTAATTCCAGGTTCCATGACTGATAAAATGGATAAAATTTGCTCAAGGGAAATTTAAAAGTGATGGATAAGTTCTTTGAGTCAAGTAGAATTCAATTCAACCAACTAAACTACAAATAAAACTAAAAATTATTCTAATTGGCCCAAAGTTAATTGAATACAATTTTACTAAATTCGAGTAAATTTCAAATTTTTAATCTACCTGACCAGGCCAAGGTTTAATTTGGCAATTATGCCAGGACAGGACCAGGTTGGGGGATATCTCAACAGGAAATAAATTCTTAAAAACTCCAGAAATTTTATCCAATTTCCCATGCAAATAACCTTGACCTGTCTCTGACCTGGCCTGAACCGGCGAACCAGGCCTAGGCCTGGTTAGGTAGACCAAAGATCGCAAAGATGACCTTACCCTGACGAGGCGGTCCGGTTTAGCCCAGATATTTTCCAGCACTCCATGCCAAGTCAGGGCTTGCCAAGTTTATCCCAGGTCTGGGCCACGATAAACATTTTTGCATAGAAAAAAACTTTATTTTTAGTTTATGAAAAACTGTCATCACTTTAGGAAATGGATTCAGAAAAGACATAAAAATGAATTAAATTAGAATAGAAGAAATAGCAACCTAACTTCAAATAAATCAGAGTCTCAAATTTGAATTTCAGTTTCCCTTTTAAGGAGAGTGGAAATTCTTATTTCTCATACTAGGCGTAAAATCACCAAAGTTTACATTAATATTACGGTCCATAAACATACTTGTAAAATGCATCGCCCGAGAGAAGAATTTCTGTAATAACGAAGGGAAAACAAAGGTATTTCATAAAATGAGAGGGAACCGAGGCAGTTAGTCAGGAAGTTGACAATACTGCTTGCAACCCCTTATTACGACATCAGTTACGACACAGTAAACACATCACTTCCTATCATTCCTACTATTTTATCTCCTTAAATACATGCATGCTTTTATAAGGTACTTTTTATACCTCTAAAAATAAAAAAATTAATTATTTCTTGGAGTAAATTAAATTTTCGATTAATATTTTTCATAAAATAGGAAAAGAGGGAAATATTCTATTCAATGTGTTTTTCACTGGACGCGGGGAAATTTGCCGTTTTTAAGACGTCTTAATGCCCTCAATGTCAGGATTTTTGTTCTTCTCTGGACGTCTTTATAGCATGAGGTGCTTTTTTGTCGATTTCTGAATGTCTTATGTTAAAAAGCTGTTCCCACGATATGAGAGAGACAGGAAATCAGAACTCGTAGTACTGAAGTTTGCAGAACGTCCAATGTCCCTGTGTCTTTGGGACGTCCTGAAGACGTTTTGAGAATTTCAATCTCTGGCTTTTTGTTTTATTCTAAACGCTTTTTGTCTGAAAAGTGTCTTTGAGACATGATACGTCCTAATGTTAGCAAAAAAGCGGAAATAGAACGACACAGAACGTCTTTGAGACGTCTAGAATGTGCCAAGTGCCCCATTAGTCTGGCTTTAAAATTACAGGGACATTAGACGTCTTTAGAGAATCTAAAGGATGACTTGCGGCCTTTTGCAGCAGAATTTTGCTGCTCTAGTTATGTACCATGTCTTAAAGACGTCTGCAAGACAAAAGACGTTTACAAGACATCAAAAAATCGGACACTGGAGTTCCTCAGATGCCTTTAAGACGTCTTAAAAACGTATAATGTCCCTAAAAGACGTCTTTGAGACGTCTTTAAGACGTTACTTCTTTTCTTTTCTATTGAAAATTATTTCTCCTTTATTTTATTTCCATCACTTCAGGAATATTCCTTGAGAGTATAATTCGTGATTTTTGATATGAATATCATTGCAATTAGGAATTTGTCCCAGTTGATGTACTATATATAAGCATTTCTATTATTGCCCACGTAATATCTCTAGAATGAACATATGTCTGCAACAGAGGCAGATAATTTGATTTCTACTCATGAAGCAGTGTGTAATCTTCTATTGATACAGTGTTGCCACTCTAGCAGCACAAAGAGTAATTTGTGGTGCTTGTTGGTTGTCTCGATGCGGTTCTGATCTCTGGACATGATCAGTGATGCTGACATGGTTAGCCAATAAAAATTATTTAACCGGTAGACGAGTTTTAAAACGCGGCAAAGATTGAAGATTTATACAAATTTTGGCACAAAATCGAGTTAAAAAGGTGCCATATAAGGGAAAAAGGGATAGAACCCTGTAGACTCGGGGACATTGGTCGCCTTTGGGACGTCTTGGAGACGTCATTGGGGTTTATACGACAGACTTTGTTGTTTACTGAACTGCTTATGTCTTAAAGACGTCTTTAAGATATCAAACATCAAGAAAAAAAATCGAGGTTGCATTATAGTAACCAGAACGTTCACAAGACGGAATATTGAACGTCTTAAAGACGTCTTATCGATTTCAATTTCATGATTTTCGCTCTTCTCAGGACAAATCTTTCGAAGAAAAAAGGCCCAGAAGAGAACAAAAAACCTGCCACTAAAGTTCGTGAGACGCCTTTTAGACGTCCTGAAGACGTCCAGTGTTCCTGTCTCCACTAATATATAATTATAGTACTTATAAATTATAAATGAATAAGTAACTTTCCTTTGAATCATAAACGTTAATTATTAGACTATTAGAATATTATACGTCTTTGGAACGTCTTAAGAACGTTTTGCGAAATTCTGTGTCAGGCTTTCTGTTGATCTAAGGACGTCTTGTGTCTTAAAAACGTCTTCTAGGTAGATGGCGCCCAGAAGAGGACAAAAAGCCGGACACTGAAGTTTCCAAGACGTCTTTAAGACGTCATAAAACGTCCAGGGTTCCTATGCCCACTACAAATGTTAATCAAATTTCTCCTATTTAAAAAATTGTTCAAAAGTATTAACGCTTGCAGACTTTTTAACCTAATTATAAATAAATCATAGCTTCTTAATTGATTATCATGTAACTCAATTATTCAGGAATTTGTGTATTTTGTAGTTATATCAGTAATGGACAAATGCATTTGGATTAAACAGTAATTAGTAGTGAACCCTGTATGAAGCCGGACAAATAGCGTTGGGTCATTTTCATTATTTCACCTCATGTGTTGAGAATTTAAACTATTCGAATTCTAAATAACGTGATAGAACGTATTCATTATTATTATATTATTAAAATTTACTTAGAATTCTTAAATCACTTAATACAAATCTTTTACAATACACGACTTTATGACCCTGTAGATGTAAAAGATACCAGTCGGCGAATATTTTACGTCTTTGAGACGTTTTAATTACGTCCAAGATTCTTCACTGGCATAAGTTTTGCTACTCGGAAAATGTCCTATTTTTTTTGACGATAGACGTTCAGAAATAGCAAAAAGTCTGAGACTGAAGTTAGCAGAATGTCTACGAAACGTTTCAGGAACGCTTAATGTCCTATGTCTACTGGAATGTCTACTAGGGGAAAAGGAAAAAATACCATACCAATGATTAATAGACGCAGGAAACAAAAATAGGGGAGTGCAGAAGCACTTCTTTAGTAAGAAGAATAGATATTGATTCATATCAATTATTTATTAAGGCAAAATCTCTTCCACCAAATTCTCTTTTGAATTATTGCCTGATGTTTCACTTTACCCCACATTTTACTCTAGCTTATTGCATTTAATATTTCACAAATTCAGAACTTTCCAAAAAATTTTTAGTCCTTTTTCCGACTTCTACTTTAAGTTTGAGAACTTTGAAAATTTTTAATTCTGATGTTTTCATCCCGTTTTTACTTATTAGAAATCTTAACTTTCTTATCTAAGTGGGACCTTGGAAATTTTCGGTCTTTATGATAAAAGTTTCAAAAGTAGAAAGTTGGATTCATGATGATGGATTCAATGTGCCTGATAAACAAAAATCAAATGCTGATTTCTACTCGAGAATCTGGATTATCAGCTGCCACCCCACCCCCACCAAAACAGTTAGGATAATTGAATCTATCGAGTGAGGGCGAATGCCCCTTGGGAATGGGAACATGTCACGAATGATACTGAATTGTCAGTCAATTTACAAATCAATTCAGAACAACGAATTCGTTTATAATTTTACTCTTTTATGATTGTATTGTCTTTATGAATTTTTTATTCTTATGATTGATTCGAATATTTCACAATTTTGAGTATGTTTACGCTATTTTTTTTAATAACAGTACTTAAAAAATCTGAATTATTAGAAAACTAGTAATTAAAATAGCCATTTCGATGAGTAGCTGTATACTAATTCATAGTAAAATTGTACTATTCCAATCAGTAAAAGATAAATTCGTTTTTCAATAAAAGGGTAACTGAATGAATCAGTAGAAATGGAACTATAAGATTTTACAATTTGACATCCAGATGATTTCCCAGTCGACACGAGATATTTTCTCTATAGAACGTCTAAAAGACGTCTTTAGGACCTCTATATTTGCTCAATTGATGTTTTTAAGCGTTTTATACATCAAGGACGTCTTTCTAAGATGGAAGGTTTACAAAAAATAAATTGGACAGACCTGGAAGTCCTAAAGACGTCTTTTAGAAGTCACAAAAGGGTCCAATATCTTTGTAACCACTGGATAGATATTGCAATCCTAAATCTAACATTTAAGATTTTACAATTTGACATCCAGATGATTTTCCAGTCGACACGAGATATTTTTTCTATAGAACGTCCCAAAGACGTCTTCAGGACCTCCATGTTTGTCCATTTGATGTTTTTCAAGCCTCTTACATATTGAGGACGTCTTTTGAACATGGAAAAATCATAAAAAATAAATTGGACAGACATAGGCGTCCTAAAGACGTCCTCCTAAAGATGTCCCAAAAGGTTCCAATATCTTTGTAACCACTGAATAGATAATGCAATCCTAAATCTAACATTTAAGATTTTACATTTTGAAATACAGATGATTTCCCAGTCGACACGAGATATTTTCTCTATAGAACGTCCAAAAGACGTCTTTAGGACCTCTATATTTGCTCAATTGATGTTTTTTAAGCATTTTATATATTAAGGACGTCTTTCAAAGATGGAAGATTTACAAAAAATAAATTGCACAGACTTGGACATCCTAAAGACGTCTTTTAGACGTCCCAAAGAGGTCCAATGTCTTTGTAACCACTGGATAGATAGTGCAATCCTAAATCTAACATTTACGATTTTACAATTTGACATGCAGATGATTTCCCAGTCGACACGAGATATTTTCTCTATAGAACGTCCAAAAGACGTCTTTAGAACCTCTATATTTGCTCAATTGATGTTTTTGAAGCGTTTTATTTATCAAGGACGTCTTTCTAATATGGAAGGTTTACAAAAAATAAATTGGACAGACCTGGACGTCCTAAAGACGTCTTTTAGAAGTCCCAAAAGGCTCCAATATCTTTGTAACCACTGGATAGATAGTGCAATCCTAAATTTTACATTTAAGATTTTACCATTTGACATCCAGATGATTGCCCAGTCGACACGAGATATTTAATCTATGGGACGTCTAAAAGACGTCTTCAGGACCTCCATATTTGCTCAATTGATGTTTTTCAAACCTCTTATATATTGAGGACGTCTTTTGAACATGGAAAATTCATAAAAAATGAATTGGACAGACATAGACGTCCTAAAGACGTCTTTTAGACGTCCCAAAGAGGTCCAATGTCTTTGTAACCACTGGATGGATAGTGCAATCCTAAATTTTACATTTAAGATTTTACCATTTGACATCCAGATGATTGCCCAGTCGACACGAGATATTTAATCTATGGGACGTCTAAAAGACGTCTTTAGGACCTCTATATTTGCTCAATTGATGTTTTTAAAGCGTTTTATATATCAAGGACGTCTTTCTATGATGGAAGGTTTACAAAAAATAAATTGGACAGACCTGGACGTCTTAAAGACGTCTTCTAGAAGTCCCAAAAGGGTCCAATATCTTAGTAACCACTGGATAGATAGCGCAATCCCAAATTTTATATTTATGATTTTACCATTTGACATCCAGATGATTGCCCAGTCGACACGAGATATTTTTTCTATAGAACGTCCCAAAGACGTCTTCAGGACCTCCATGTTTGTCCATTTGATGTTTTTCAAGCCTCTTACATATTGAGGACGTCTTTTGAACATGGAAAAATCATAAAAAATAAATTGGACAGACATAGGCGTCCTAAAGACGTCCTCCTAAAGATGTCCCAAAAGGTTCCAATATCTTTGTAACCACTGAATAGATAGTGCAATCCTAAATCTAACATTTAAGATTTTACAATTTGACATGCAGATGATTTCCCAGTCGACACGAGATATTTTCTCTATAGAACGTCCAAAAGACGTCTTTAGAACCTCTATATTTGCTCAATTGATGTTTTTGAAGCGTTTTATTTATCAAGGACGTCTTTCTAAGATGGAAGGTTTACAAAAAATAAATTGGACAGACCTGGACGTCTTAAAGACGTCTTCTAGAAGTCCCAAAAGGGTCCAATATCTTAGTAACCACTGGATAGATAGCGCAATCCCAAATTTTATATTTATGATTTTACCATTTGACATCCAGATGATTGCCCAGTCGACACGAGATATTTTCACCATGGGACGTCTAAAAGACGTCTTCAGGACCTCCATATTTGCCCATTGGATGTTTTTCGAGCCTCTTATATATTGAGGACGTCTTTTGAACATGGAAAATTCATAACAAATGAATTGGACAGACATAGACGTCCTAAAGACGTCTTTTAGACGTCCCAAAGAGGTCCAATGTCTTTGTAACCACTGGATGGATAGTGCAATCCTAAATTTTACATTTAAGATTTTACCATTTGACATCCAGATGATTGCCCAGTCGACACGAGATATTTTCTGTATAGAACGTCTAAAAGACGTCTTTTGGACCTCTATATTTGCTCAATTGATGTTTTTAAGCGTTTTATACATCAAGGACGTCTTTCTAAGATGGAAGGTTTACAAAAAATAATTTGGAAAGACATGGACGTCTTAAAGACGTCTTTTAGACGTCCCAAAGAGGTCCAATGTCTTTGTAACCACTGGATGGATAGTGCAATCCTAAATTTTACATTTAAGATTTTACCATTTGACATCCAGATGATTGCCCAGTCGACACGAGATATTTAATCTATGGGACGTCTAAAAGACGTCTTCAGGACCTCCATATTTGCTCAATTGATGTTTTTAAAGCGTTTTATATATCAAGGACGTCTTTCTATGATGGAAGGTTTACAAAAAATAAATTGGACAGACCTGGACGTCTTAAAGACGTCTTCTAGAAGTCCCAAAAGGGTCCAATATCTTAGTAACCACTGGATAGATAGCGCAATCCCAAATTTGACATCCAGATGATTGCCCAGTCGACACGAGATATTTTCACCATGGGACGTCTAAAAGACGTCTTCAGGACCTCCATATTTGCCCATTGGATGTTTTTCAAACCTCTTATATATTGAGGACGTCTTTTGAACATGGAAAATTCATAAAAAATGAATTGGACAGACATAGACGTCCTAAAGACGTCTTTTAGATGTCCCAAAAAGGTCCAATGTCTTTGTAACCGCTGTATGGATAGTGCAATCCTAAATATAACATTTAAGATTTTACAATTTGACATTCCAGATGATTTCCCAGTCGACACGAGATATTTTCTTTATTGAACGTCCAAAAGACGTCTTTAGGACCTCTATATTTGCTCAATTGATGTTTTTAAAGCGTTTTATATATCAAGGACGTCTTTCTATGATGGAAGGTTTACAAAAAATAAATTGGATAGACATAGACGTCCTAAAGACGTCTTTTAGACGTCGCAAAGAGGTCCAATGTCTTTGTGCCCCCTGAGTATTTACGTCTTATAAGGACGCTCCGCGGACGACTATTGTAGGTTTTATGCTCTCATGTGAATATCTAATGTTTCAAAGACGTCTTTTAATTGAAAGATATCCAGGAGACAACAATCAAGTCCTTAAAACGTCTTTAAAACTTCCCAAAGACGCCTAATGTGCTCGTATCTACTGAGATGTTTCTTGTAATCATAAATAGATCAGTGGATTGTACTAAAATCTCTGTAAGATTCACAAAATCAGCAATACATTTACTATTTTGAAATATGAAAATTGCAATACGAACAGATATGTTCCTCCGTTTATTATGACATAATGAAAATATATTAGAGGTTGCAAAGGTTAAGAGAATGAGAAGGAGAGGGGAAACTGGTAACAAATTGCGAGCTCTCAGAAGGAGGTAGCATAATTAATGAATTAATCAAGTCGAGAAGAGAGAATTAGAGCAAAGTCTTGGCTAAAAGCTGGATCTTGTCTCGTCAACACGCGATTATACAATATCTATGTACAAACATGCGTTTGTGCTTCTGCAAACCACTATTTATGTTTACAAAATACACAAATAGTAAACCTGACACTGTAATATATCCCTACTGAAGACGAGAGAATTAGATTCCGAGATGAAGCATCATTTCCGTCTCTTTCTAGTGTGGGTGTAGATATTAGACGTCTTTAGGACGTCCTCAGGACGTCTCCAACACGTCCCGAAGACGTCTGCTATTTTCGTTTCCACTGGGTCATTTTTAATATATAACTCTAATTTTCTCAAAATAGAAAATTTTTAATTGTAGTGAAAATGTGTTCTTCTAGTGGAAAAATTTTCCAAACTGGCCTTGGCCTGGAAGGATAAGCTTTTTATTCCCGGGCATGGCGAGCTAGTTTTAAAATTTCGAGAATGGCGTTTTAACCCTTCAAAAATAAATTTCGTAGCTCATACGGGGCCTGGTTCATTATTACATTCCAGGACAGGGCCAGGTCAATGAATTTATGTAGGAAAAATAACCCAAGCAGTAATTTTACTGTTACCCTGGCTGATTCCTGTTTGAGGAGCTCAAGTTACTCGTGTAGAAATTGTCAGGCCTTACGCTGATCTTGCGATGAAAGGATGAACCAGGCTTGGGCCATGTCAGGGGCGGTTTACAAACATAGTCGATAGTTCAAGCGCGAACCTGGGCCCAGTCTGGGCCATGCCAAACTTTCTGCACGGATAGTAATAAGACACACGTCTCGACCTCGCTGCCAGTTCTGGCCCCGGTCAGACCATGTCTTTTACTACCAATTAGAGCTTCACAAACAGGAGTCAACCAAATCGACAGCAAAATTGCTCCTCGGGTCCGTTTGGCCAAGCTAGAACCAGGTTCGGCGTTCCATGTCCATCCTGGGCCTCGTTCGGGCCATGGCAAACTTTCTGCAAGGGTTAATTTAAAATGAAGTAAGCTAAAACAATGTTATATTACTCAGAGAATTTTGAAATTATTTCTCAAATTTGACAAACTCATTTTTCGTAAAAATTAATTTTTAAAAATTCAAATATGTATTTACTAACTGCTAGCAAAATTTATAATAATCGTGGCATTATTGAGGCTAATTGTAATATATTGTGGAAAAATATTCCCAGCGAACTTTTATAGGAAAATGACGTTTGTTTATCAAATTGTTAGATTTACTGGAAATTTTTTTCATAAAATGGAAATTTTTACATGGAGTTTGGTGAAGAAGATTTTGTTCATTTTGCGTCTAGTGGTTTTTTTTAGGACACACAATAGGGGGTTGAAATGAGTGCAAGAATAGGAAGAATTGCTTGTTTTGCGTCTTTTTATAAGATGAATTGTGTTTTCCCTTATAAATACAATCTAGTCGTGTCATCGGAAAATGGATTCTCTAGTTGTCGACGGATCGATCGGGCTTAGATTCTAGAGTCTATTCGAACTTTACTTCCCTTGGTCCTGATGTTGTCCTAAATAGATGAGAGTAGTGATACAGCCTAATGTCTTTCGAATAAAACGAAATAGTTTCATCTAATAAAAAAATAAATCAAACCTGAGCAAAAAGTCCTCATCAAATGGTTTAATTAACTTTTGATTAAAATCTCACTCAATAAATAATATTATTGGATTATGTATTTAATACAATTTTTTTCCTTATGTAGAAAGGATTTGGGAAAAGTTCAAAAAACCGGAATGCGACTATTTCGTGAAATGAAAACATCTTTCATTCGAAAAGGTAAAGATGCCGACGATTTGCAAATCTCTAAGAAAGTTTTTATCATATGATATGGAAGATTTTTATCTCGTCTTGAATGAAATCATACTTCCGAGGTCGAGTGGATTTCGATTAAATAATATTTTTGTCAGCCAAGTCTGTTGTTTCAACAGGTAGAAGATTTGCTTTACTTTTGGAGTATCTACTCTAAATTCTAAATTCAAAGAGGATCTTTCATGATAATTCTATGTTTTCCAAGTGCTTTTGGAGATTTTCCAAAAACAGTTCTTTTCGGAAAATGAGTTCGATAAATTGTTCTTAGTGGGCACAGAGACAGTCCTATTTGAGAAATCCAAAAGACGTCTCAAAGACGTCCATGTTTATCAAATTGAGGTTTTGTGGACTTTCAATAAGTTGAAAACGTCTTTAGGGTATTGAAGCCCACAAAGCGTCTATTGTATAGACATCGACGTCTTAAAGATATATTTTGGATTTAGCAAAGACGATTATACAGTAAGCCCGGGAAAATTAGACGTCCTAGGCATTTTGCGGTTTTTAATGTCAGTCTTTTTGACGTCCTGAGAATTTCACATATTTAAAAAATATCTTTTATACAGGAAAGGTGAGAAAAAATAAAAAGCTTGACATCAAAGTCACCTAAACGTCTTTAAGACGTCTATGTTTATCAAATTGACGTCTTGAGGACTTGTAATGAGTTAAAAATGTCTTTGGAACATGTAAACCCACAAGACGTCAAGTCTATAGACATGGACCTCTTAAACGTGTTTTTTCAGACGTCCCAAAGACGATTGTGTATAGTGAGTTCGGGAACATTAGACGTCTTAGGCATCTGTCGGATTTCAATGTTAGGCTTTTTGCCATCCAGGAATGGTCTCATGATTTAATAACATCTTTTAGATAGAAGACGTGTATGAAACAACAGAAAACTTGATATTGAAGTCTGCGAGACGTCCTTAGGATGTTCCAAAGACGTCCATGTCTTTAGAAGATCTTAAGGTAACGAACAGACTTCAAAGTCAGGCTTTTTGACGTCTTGAGAGCTTCTCATGTTTCAAAAACATCTTCTATACAGAAGAGGTGAAACAAAATAAAAAGCTTGACATAAAAGTCATGTGGACGTCATTAAGACGTCCATTTTTGTCAAATTAACGTCTTGAGGACTTTTGATAAGATAAAAATGTCTTTAGGCCACGTAAACCTATAAGACGTCAATTCTATAGACATGGACCTCTTAAACATGTTTTGTAGACGTCTCAAAGACGATTGTACTTGTATATAGAGTAAGCTCAGGAACATTAGACGTCTTATGCGTCTTGCGGACTTCAATATTTAGGCTTTTCGACGGCCTAAAAACGTTTCATGTTTTAAGAACGTATTTTAGACAGAAGACGTGTAGAAAACAGCAAAAAGCTTGATATTGAAGTCTCCGAGACGTCTTCAGGACGTTCCAAAGACGTCCGTGTCTTCAGAAGATCTTGAGGTAACGAACAGACTCCAAAGTCAGGCTTTTTGACGTCCTGAGAACGTCTCATGTTTAAAAAAACATATTTTAGGCAAGAGACGTGAAAAAAAACAAAAATCTTGACATTAAAGTCTATGAGACGTCTAGAAAATCTCTAATGTCACCGTGATTACTGGATTTTCAATTTTTCATTTTGAAAAAATTAACAGATTCAAAATTTCAAAATCATGAAATATAAATTTTTTAATTTTGATCCTCTAGTTTAAAGAGACTTTTAATTTCTTAAATCCTTTAAAAACAATTTCGGATCTGAAAATTAAAAAAATTATTCTTGCTTACTTTCTAAATTAATGTTCTTCACTTGTAAAATCTTCAAATTACATTTTTGCAAGGGTCTAGCATTGAACATTTTTTCAAATCATGGAAATTTTTAATTTTTATATTTTTCAGATTTTAGATTTAGAGACTTTTCATGTAATTTGTTTTATACTTTTAAAAATGTATTATATTTTAATTCGTTAGCTTTTTGCTCTTTTTTCGATGTCTCAACTAAAAGACGTCTTGAAAACACAAGACGTCCTCAAAACAAAAAAAGACGTTCTTCCTGTGCCCACCGGAACGTATAATGAATTTTCCCTAAACAATTTCACGTAAATTTTTAGGGATTAGAATTCCAAAATTTGTTGTCCAAATTCCCCAAAAACATTATTGCCTTCTAAATCCTCCTTCTATTTTTCATCCACAGAACTGCAACAAGTATTTCTGGAAAGAGACGATTTGATAAAAAATCTAGAACCACTGGTAATAATTGCCACTCACAATAATAAAAAATCGACAGTTAAAAGAACTTTTGAACATAAAAGAAAAATGGAGGAAATTTACGGCGAAAAGAAAGTCTAGAGATAAAAAGCAGTGAGGAAAACGGATTTGCGTGGGATTTAGTTAGGCAAGATTTATCCCGTTGAGTTGTAAAACGTAAAAGGAACAATTTTGCCAGCTGGTATCTCAAAGACCGCAAATCTCGTTGGATACAGTCCAGAAATTAGGTTTTCAAGGGTGACTACGTGAGTGGCTTCTCATAATGCAGTTGGCGAGGGATCCAACCACAAACGACAAAGCAAGTAAAACTAAAAAAAACTGATTTTCTCACCTGCTTTCGATCTCATGCCGATACAGTGAACAACGAGCGAAAAGAATAAAAACAAAATTAAAAAAGAGCAAAAATAGTTCTCATTGGCTTTGTATATAGTCTATTGGATTTGCCTTGATTATTTTATTTTTAGACTATCCTGTTTTTCCAGTGGAAGCTCTTTCGATTTCAATTACACAAGTTCACAATCTTCTTTTTGTTTCAATTGAAAAGACCCTAGCTTTGATAATTAATACAATTTCAATTATTAATTTTCCATTTCAATTTACTTTCTAAATTTGAATCAGTCAAAATCTACTGATTATCAGTCAACTTTGACTGATTCGAATAGCTAAAAAGAGGTTACTGTAAATCAGTCAAATTTCACTGATTATTTCAGTGAAAATGGACTAATTTGACAGTAAGAAATATTTTTTTCACTGATGAAACAGTGAAAAGGCAAATCACTGATTCAATCATTGAAAATTTGACTGATTCAGATTTAGAGAGTATGTGAAAAAGTCAACGTACCTGTAAATGTCACGTTTTTTTAAAAAACTCATTAGATTTTTTTAAAATCCAGTCCCTTTTTTCTGCACAAAATCCTCTTTGTCTCAGAAGTTCGAATCCGGAAATGGACGTCGACAGTTGAGAAGAATTGATTCGATCCAAGGGTGATATATCGATTGAGTAATCGTGGACTTGCACTCGGGTAATCATTTTTCGAAATTGAGATAATTATTTTCATTATAAAGTGGAAGAGGCTTTTGAATCGTAAATGCTGAAGATGCTTTTCAGGGTTTAAGCTTTTGACACAATTGATCCACTTTTATATTTTTTAAGCACATTTTTCCTTGAACGTGATAAAATCGATTGGATTTATTGAGTGGATGATAAGCCTTTGATTAAGAGCTTATCTCGACTTTAGAACAATGGAATCTACCTTAGAAAAAGTTTCCAAAACTACTTTTGCGACCTCTTCGAATTTCCGGTCCGTAAAATAATCTTGAGATTTTTTCTTAGTTCATTAATTCATTTTTATAAAACCATATTTGCCGAAATTACAAATTTGAAATTTTTTAGTAAAAAATGTATTAATTTTAAAAATATATAAATTTTGATTTTACTTTGAAAAAATTAAATTATTAAATTTTCAATTGATTTTTAAACTTTTTAAAATTTACAAGGAGCCAAATTTTGAATATGACAAAAACACTCGTTCGAAATAAAAAAATAAAAAATTTGCACGCTACTAACTTTCAATTCAAAAACGTACTTGTTTTTCACCCTCTTATTCCTAAAGTTCCTCACTACTGTTCAAACTTTCAAACGTGTACAGAATCAACTCTCTGAAATTTAATTTAAAATAAAAAAGTTTTAGCGCCAACTTTAAATCTATTTCCGGAATAAAATTGAAACACATTCATTCTCAAATAACTTAATCAAAATTGGGTAACAATTAGTGACACTTGTAAAAGACTCAAACACGAAATCGTCGATTACGCAAAGAGGGTGAGAATTTTTGTGCGTGACTGTACAGAAGCGTTCAAAAACTATCTTCCATTTTCGAGAATGTCCAGTGAATGGAAACGACGCCAGAACTTTAGGAACACGCAGACATGGAGGAGGCGAAGGCCAGGCTGCTGTACCACCTCGGAATCAATACGTCAATCGTCCCTTTGGACGGAAAAGCGATATTGGATAATATGAAGAGAGGGAGATAAAAGAAGAAAAAGAGAGAAAAACAAAAAGAGGGAGTGAGAGGAAAGGGTTGCTTGAGAAAAAAAGGACGAGTGCTAGTTCAGAGGGTCACCCTGATACATATCAAATTCAAATTTCAGAATATTTCAAGTAGGCGTTTTACCCCTCATCGATATTTTCTTCTCGTCACTCACACATTCGCGGGAAAATCCCTTTTTATTGAAATCATCATTGTTATTATAAAAACCAAAAGTAACGTTCGAAAAGATTTTATTATGGATAATAAAACAATGAATAAGGGGACATAGTCGCATTTGGGACACCAAAAGACGTTTCGAAGACGTCTATGTCTGTCTAATAGACATTGTGGACGTCTTTGGACGTGAAAGTCCTCTAGACTTTCGAGAACGTCTTTGGAACTCAAATAGCAGGCCTTCTGTTGTCTTTTGTAAATAAGACGTCCTGAGAATAGGAAAAAAACTAAGATAGAATTCCATAGGACGTCTTTGAGACGCCTCGAAGTCGTTCAAGGTCCCAATGGTAACTAAGACGTCATTAAAAAAAAAAAAATATTCACAAATTTAGGTTCTCAATGAATAAGAAGAGATAGTCGTATTTAAGACGTTTCTAGGACGTCTATGTCTGGGGAATATTGGACATCCAAGGGACGTTTCTAAGACTTGATTTTCAGCCTTTGTTGTCTTCTAGACGTCAACGAGTTAGTACAAAATCTTGGACATACAGGACAAGTCCTTGAGACGATATTAGGACGTTCAATGTCAGTGTAATAAACATTGTGGACGTCTTTTGACGTGAAAGTCCACTAGACTTTTGAGAACGTTTTTGGACCTCAAATATCAAGCCTTCTGCTGTCTTTTGTAAATAAGACGTCTTGAGAATAGGAAAAAACTAAGATAGAATTCCATAGGACGTCTTTGAGATGCCTCGAAGACATCCAAGGTCCCAACGGTAACTAAGACGTCATTAAAAAAGAAAAAATTATTAACAAATTTACGCTTTTAGTGGATAAAAAGAGATAATCGTATTTAAGACATTTCTAGGACGTCTATGTCTGTGTAATATTGGATATCCTAAGGACGTTTCTAAGACTTGATTTTCAGCTTTTTTTGTCTTCTAGACGTCAACGAGTTAGTACAAAATCTTGGACATGCAGGACAAGTCCTTGAGACGATATTAAGACGTTCAATGTCAGTTTAATAAACATTGTGGACGTCTTTTGACGTGAAAATCCACTAGACTTTTGAAAATGTCTTTGGAACTCAAATATTAGGCCTTCTGTTGCCTTTAGTAAATAAGACGTCCTGAGAATAGGAAAACAACTAAGATAGAATTCTATAGAACGTCTTTGAGACGTCTCGAAGATTTCCAATTTTCTCATGGCGACGAAGACGTCATTTAAAAAGAAGACAATATTCACAAATTTAAGTTTCCAGTGAATAAGAAGAGATAGTCGTATTTAAGACGTTTCTAGGACGTCTATGTCTGTGGAATATTGGACATTCTAGGGACGTTTCTAAGACTTGATTTTCAGACTATTTTTGTCTTCTAGACGTCTACGAGTTAGTAAAAAGTCTTGGGCATCCAGGAGAAGTCCTTGAGACGATATTAGGACGTTCAATGCCAGTGTAATCGACGTACCGAAGGTGTCTAATGTCCTAAAGATATCCTGAAACGTCCTTAAAACACAAGATATCCCTGATACGTTATTTTCACTGAAATTGAACGACCATAAGACGTCTACAATTTTTTTGCCCACTAGGCACAAATTAAAAATACATTTTCAAGTTGAAGACGTCTTTAGAATAACAAAGTACTAACATTGGAGTCTACAGAACGTCTCGGAGACGTCCTATATCCCTGTACCCACTAGAATGGTCCAAAAAAGGAATAAAATATCCACAAATTTACGTTCCTAGTAGAAAGACAAGACATGGTCGTCTTTGGGACGTCCTGAAGACGTCCATGTCTCTTTATTTAGTATCTTTAAGATCTTCTATGTTTTAAGGACGTCTTTAGCACATGGGACGTTTACATGATATCAGTTAGACAGATATGGACGTTTTGGAAATAATAATTTCTCCGTTAGTATTGAATTATTGATAACTGTCCAATACTGGGTTAAGACTGGCATTTGATAATTAGCCACTATTCCAGGCTAATAAGTAAATAATTATTAACACATTAGTGTAGTTCACATTCGCCTAAAAAGTGTCAAAATAATGATTTTTTACTCAACTTTTATTTATTTGCCATTTTAGGCCCAATATCGGCAGCCAATAAACTTTAGTTTTACGCCAATATTGGCAAAAACATGTGACTCGATATTGCTATTTACGTTATCATTACCCACTAAAAAATCTTTCCCGCTAAATTTTAGACGACAAGTAAAACATTTATTTTCATAATTTTCAAATGAAGAAAATTGTATGTAACATTTAGAATGGTTTTTATGTTCAGGAACTCTCAATACTCGCGTGTGAATTGAAGAGGTGGTGCTTGACAGGCTGACACGACACGTTTGAAAGCAGGAAATCCGCATGGGAACTAGCGGACAAATTTGTCCCACTTCATCCCATATAAATCAGGAAAATGTCATTAAACTTTCTCATTCAAGATTCAACCAACGGAACCTTTTGCTATTTAAATTCACTAAAAACTCAACTTCATTAATAGAAACTGTTTCAAAATTTCCTTTATTTTATTTTTCAATTCTATTTTTATGTATTTATTTATTCACGCGTAGAAATTGCTAGGCCTGGCGCTAAACCGGCAATGAAACGACGAGCCAGGCTTGGGCCCGGTGTAGGGCGGATGACAAACCTAGCTTCCAGACCAGGCCTTGAACTGGTTCAAGGTTTAATACCATACCAAGTCATGCCAGGGCGGTGCCAAGTCTAAGCCATGTTGTAATTTTGGTACCATTTAGTTGCCTTATCAAGTCAATTTTGTGTTTGCTATTTTTGAAAGAAGATCGCATTTTTATTAAATTAGTGTGTTTACCTAATCTCCGAATATTATTTCACTGATATATGCATATTGCGCAATACTGTCAGACATTTGAGCCGCGAACTAACTGTTCGACCTGCATTTATGGGGCTCTTACAATTACAAGTGATACTAAATCATACACAATGTTACGTGCTCACTATCAATTTATCATATACAATGCCACAAACCCTTCACACAATCTCGTATTTGTCAATCTGATTATAACATACTTGCTGTCAGGCAGCTCAAGAGTCCTCAATTGTTTTCCATGATTTGATATAGAATTCAGCACAATTGTTTCATTCCAGGGATACAATTACATTAAATATCAACGTTACGGTTATTTCCCAAATAAAGGTTCAAATTATAAAATAATAAATGCAAATTTGATGTTCCTACTTTAACAACTCAAACTCATTAAAATGATCAAAACACAGAGAGTTTATTGGCTCTATAAAAATTACATAAAGTTTAATTACAGAACCCCCCCCCCCCCAACCTCTTTAAAAAATATGAAGTATCATAACAACAATGTCCGAAAGTTTTATATATCACTCAAACCTTTTCTGATTTGAGTCTTCCTGTAAATGAAATATACAGAAAATTGGAAAACCCAGACTAGGCTCAAACTTGGCAAGTCTGACTTGCTATGAAACGCTGAGCTAGGAGTGAAACTGGTCGAACGTACTTTCTAAATTTGAATCAGTCAAAATCTACTGATTATCAGTGAAATTTTACTGATTCAAATAGCTAAAAAGAGGTTACTGTAAATCAGTCAAACTTCACTGATTATTTCAGTGAACATTGACTGATTTGACAGTGGAAAATATTTTTTCACTGATGAATCAGTGAAAAGGCAAATAACTGATTCAATCAGTGAATATTTGACTGATTCAGATTTAGAGAGTATGCAATAACGTAACTTCCTAATTTTGAATTTGTCTAAATGTATGTGGTTTGGTATTTCATGTCAGGTCAAGGCCGTGTTAAGGAATTTCTTCCCATGTTTGGTTCGTTTTTATAAAGAATCAATTAATTTTCTATCTGCATATCAAGATATCAACTTTTTATGTAGTCCTTAATATCCAAATTTCCAGTAGGCAAAGGGGCATTGGTCATTATTGGGACGTTTTTATGACGTTTAAGGGACTTCAATTATAAGCATTTTGAACACTTCTGGACGTCTTTTTTCTGATAGGTGCCTTTGAAATATGAGACGTTCTCAGGACAACGGAAAGCTTGATATAGAATTTTGCGAGACGTCCTAAAGACGTCCGATGCCCCTATGCAACATTTTCAAATGATTATAAAATGGATGAATATTGAACTAAAGAATACTAATTTTCGAATTATCCTGCAATGACTTCTAAAGATTTTTCAGAATTAATCTTCTATTCCTAATTTCAGAATCTCTATTATTGTATTTCGAATTCAAGCAAACCATAATTGTTCTTCGTAAAGTTTAATCTGTGCTCGACGTGAACTTAATCGCCGCTTAGTATGTACCTAAGAAACCGAGATCTAAATATTATAGTTTGGATAACGAGCGACGATTAAATTGAAACTGCAGGTTCAATTGACTCTTAGAAATCCTATTTCAGCTTTGAGAATATTGTTCAAAGTAAAATTAGGTGAAAAACTTCAATCAAAAAGCAATAAAATTTTTCATTAAAAATGTATTATTTGGAAGACACTCAGAAAAAAAGTTTGGATAATTTCACAATAATTTGGTTAGATTGCTCAAGAGTAGATGAGGATATTTGATGTCTTCAAGACGTCTTGGGAATTATTGTGTCAGACTACTTGTCTTTAAGATGTCTTTGGTCCAGAAGACGTCTTTAAACATGAGACGTCCTCATAATGTCACAAGAATGATATATAGGTCCGCAAAGCCTCCATGGGACGTCTCAAAGACGTCAATATCCAGGTGCACACTAGGTAAATTATTTTTGGGAAAAATTGATATTTTTTAGTTTTCATACAGAAGAGTTTCAAATCGTTTCTCAATTATTCAACATATTTGACAGAGGAAGATACGACATTTTTGGAACGTCTTAAAGAGTGTCTCTGGAACTTCCTTCTCTGGGTTTTTATTCTATTCTGGATGTCTATTGTCTAAAAGAAGTTTTTAAACATAAGACGTCTTCAAAAAATCAAAAAGGCTAATGTGGGAATCCGAAGAACGTTCATAAGACGTCCTAAAGACGTTAAATTCCTCGGCACCCACTGGGTAAATTATTTTTTAGGAAAGCTTGATATTTTTCTACTTTTACACAAAATTTGAAGGTTTTTCCTTGACTGCGCAACTTGTTTGGGATAGGAAGACTGGACGTCTTTGAAACGTCTTAAAGACGTCTTTGGAAAAACCATGTTAGGTTTTTCGTTTTAATCTGTACGTCTTTTGTCTAAAAACTGTCTTTCAAAATGAGACTTTTTTAAGATAGCAAGAAGGCTAATGTGGGAGTCCCAAAAGCGTTCATAAGACGTCCTAAAGACGTCCAATTCCTCGGTGCCCACTGGGTAAATTATTTTGTAGGAAAGCTTGATATTTTTCTACTTTTACACAAAATTTGAAGGTTTTTCCTTGACTGCGCTATTTGGCATAGGAAGACTGGACGTCTTTGGAACGTCTTAAAGACATCTTTGGAAAATCCATGTTAGGCTTTTCGTTTTAATCTGGATGTCTTTTGTCTAAAAAATGTCTTTCAAAATGAGACTTTTTTAAGATAGCAAGAAGGCTAATGTGGGAATCCGAAAAGCGTTCATAAGACGTCCTAAAGACGTCCAATTCCTCGGTGCCCACTGAATAAATTATTTTGTAGGAAAGCTTAATATTTGTCTAATTTTACAAAAAATTTGAAGCTTTTTTTTTGGCTGCGCAACTTATTTGGCACAGGAACACTGGACGTCTTTAGAACGTCTTAAAGACGTCTCTGGAACATCCATGTTAGGCCTTTCGTTTTAATTTAGATGTCTTTTGTCTAAAAAGATCAAATAAAGAAAAAATAAGAATTTCTCAGTCTCGAAGCAATTTAAGCAACTTTACATTTACATAAGATTTAAAAGAAGTTAAATAGAATAAAATTAATTGGTTTTAGAATTCAATAGTTTTAACATGTATTTTTTATACATTTTTTGGTTAGTAATGATTATATTAAGCACGTAAATAAAATGTGTAAAGACTTGTGTGTTCATAAAATCGCTTTCTAGAATGCCTAATTCATAGTAGTCAGGTCTGTTTATTGTCAGACGGAGGATATAACTCTGAAGTAGTACAAGGACGTACTTGTCAGACACTGTCTAAATGATCATAAATATAATAATAAAACTAGATATAAATTTGTAAACCCTTTTCGACAGTTTTTATGATATTTTATCTACATTCATAACATTTTCAACCTCTTAAACAATCTGAGGACAGTTTAAATAACAATTAAAATACTAATTAGGTATTTAGTGCTTGTTAATACATAATGTAATTTTTAGGAGGGATTTTTAGTGCAACTCCAATCAGCACTCAGAAAAGTAATTATAAAAAAAAGGTGGGAATAAATATAAAAATAAATGAGTGAATAAAATAAATAAAATTTGATACATTTTTTTCATTTTGTTAAAAAATTTCAGTCTGCAAAAATGTATTTCAGAATTGATCCTGACTAATAGGTGTAGATATTTTCCCTTATAGCACGATTAACTTTTATCCCAGGAGTAGCAAACCCGATATACCAATAAAGAGTTTAATTTGCCGGAAAAAGATGATTTTTCAAAGTCGTTACGATTTCAGCACATTCCATTGGTTGGTATAACTATCGATAAAAGTGTAGATTATTTATCGAATAGTTCATAATATTTTTGGATTAAAATTGAAAAAGCCTCTGATAAGTGAAGGGTGAAAGTTTCTATAATCTTTCTAAAAAGTTGTTTTAATTAAAAATATTGAAAATATTCGATTCAAAATTGGCCAATTCCATCGTGGAGAAAACATGACGGATTTAAATTATAATTAAAAATTCTACATCATATTTTCCATAGTAACTTTTGCAGTAGTTCCCCAGATTTCCCCCAGTTCGGAAGTGGTGTTTCATTTTGAATTAGGGAATGCCCTACAGGGCCCCGGTCGGAGCCAGGGCGTAATTTCTTCACGGTAAAAATTAGTTTTAAATAAAAACTGTCTTTTTTTCTTATCTTTGTTTTTATAAAACTAATCCAGAGCAGAAATCCCTTAACCTGGCCCAGACCCGGCTTAAGTCACCAAACTAGACTCGTACACGGTAAGGTAGATAAAATTCCGCAAAATATTGCAATAATTCATCCATTAGGTGGGGCTCGAGATTTTTTTAGTGTTTGATGCCAATACAGAGATTGCCAGGGCTGGGCCAGGTTTGGGCCAATTTGAATATTGTCTTCACGAAATAATGGACGCTTCATGAGTAATTGATAAACGTATTTCAAATTGTGTAAAGATTATAAATATGGATTCCTAGATTTAAAAATGCTTTAAAAAATCCAGAAAATGATACTTTAAGGAGGTGAGATGATATGGGAAGAAAGTGTTGAATTTTAAAGCGAGGTGTTGATAAAGGAAGAAAAATGATAAAGAGAGAGCTAGCAACTTTATCCTCGGACCTCTTCTGTCAGGTATTGTTACGTTAAGTTTGTGACAGAATAGCGTCTGGGAAAATAGAATAGAGGCCCTTTACATAGTGAGATGCCACAGTAATGAGATACAAACCACTTAACCCAGTGTGTACGCGTGCCTAAGGGTCTCAGGTTAACCAGAGTTTACTAACTAAACTATAAAATCCTCAAATCCACTTTTAGGGACAAATTTTTTAAAAAATGAATAAATAAAAACTGCTGACAAAATTCATTTTAAAAGAAGGGAAACTGTTAGACATTTTCAAGACATCCATTCGTTAAAAGTCATTGGACGTTTCAAAGACGTCTAATGATTCATTGCGGGTGTTGTCTTCTGGACGCCTTATCCACGGGGCGTCCTTCAAACATTTTAAGACGTCATTTACGTCCCTGTACGTACACTGCCTTTAGGACGTTTTATGCCTTAAATATTTATTCAACAAGGAGACGTTCTCAGTACAAATAAGGTGCCATGAAAATCTCTGGGACATCCTCAAGACGTCTTAAAGACGTCTCGAGGATTTTAATGCCTGGCTTTTTGTTGCCTTCTAGACGTCTTTTGTCTGAAGGATGTGTTTAAGACATAAGATGTTACTGTTACTCGAAATATCTACTCGAATTACGTTTCTTGTGTCTTGGATGTATAAACTTTATTTTGAAATGATTTTCAAATAATCTGCAAAAAAAAATTTCTTTTAGTCTATTCTACTAATTATTCATTAGACACGAAGACATGAGACGTCTTTGGATGGTCTTAAGGACGTTTCAGGGTTTTTTCTTTCCTGAGAACGTCTTGTGTTTTAGAGACGTCTTTTAGACTAAAGGCGTCTCCTGGATACCAAAACGACTGATATTGAAGTTCACGGGACGTCTTTCAGACGTCTTGAAAATGGCAATAATAATTATTCTACTTGAACTTTTAAGTAATTAAGTTAGTACAATTTTTATGACGTCCTGGAAAATCAGGTTCTTTAATTTATACTCAACATTTAGTTTTGAAAATTTCCCAGGATCGAGTATAGTAAGTTTCATTTAATCTTTGCTTTCACGACATGTCATTCGTGTTAGAGAGAATTTCTCCAAACGCTTTTAACCATTTATTTCTAACGCTTCGTGTCTTTTGCAAAGATAGCAATTATAGGCGATCACTCGAATGTTCTCGATTTTCCACTTTGTCGATTCTCTACCAAAGGAAACGTGCTGAGGATGTTAAAGAAGACTTCTTGATTAAAAATCTGCTCAGCAAGGTAGCTCTTTTGCTGATTTATTAGAGAAGAAATTTGCGTTTTTATTTATCTTCAGCATATCAAATTTGAGAAAAAGAATTTAAAAAAATTCAAAATATCAATAAAATTAATAAAAAGATTTTGTGTCAGTAATTTATTAAGAATTACTGATAGTTTATTCCAAAGTGCTTATGCAATTCCTAACCTCAAACTTCAAGAGCTCCTATCTTAATGAATATCTTCTTTACTAATATTTCGTGTTTTATTTTCTCTAGACTCACTCTCCGGATTTCTGAAAACATATCTTTAAAATGGTAGTATCCATTATTTTCAAAAGTATCATATCTTAAAGTTGTGAACTGGGATAGAAATGTTCATAGAATAAGAACTTTGTAATTAATTTTTCTGTCACTATATGGTTTCAAAAATTATTAATCTCTATCAATTACCACTTTTTATTTATTATTGAGAATTTCCTCATCTTATTGAAATTATTTTTCATGTAGTCAAAACCAAGACTTTCTTCTTCTTTTCATTTTCTAAGGGTCTTCTTTCTAAGGTCATTCGATTTCAGAAGAGATCTTTTGTTACCATTACACTGTCTAGACACCTAGAACCACTGACACAATCATTAATATTTTTCTTCCTCCTGCATTTTGCTTATTGAGTCAGAATGGAAAACTGCAAGAATATTGAATTATTCCACCGCAAAATGGAATAATAGAAAAAGAAATGAGAATTGAAAAACGAATCAAAAGACAATGAATAAAATGTTAGGATATGAGAAGTGGATATCTAGAATTGAACTACGAACTTCATTTTTCGATCACAGACAACAGACATACGAGTTAGACATCCAGCGAAAATATTCGTTATAAATACGGAAAATTCATGAAAAGAAAACATACACAATAGTTTTCCTGTCAAGATCCCATTCAGCGTTGGAATATTCGCAGATGAAATGATTCATATCTGTTTACAAAAAACGAGATATTTAACGATTTCAATACTAGTATTGTACTGAGTACTAAAGAGAGTAAATAGGGCTTTTTATCTATATATCAGATACTACCATATGGAGTATAATGACTATTTATAGATGTATAGTATTGGGCACAATACACATAGTAATATTTATTATACTCACACTAGTTTGTATAATGTTTCATTGGTACGGGGTAGGATATTTTTCTATCAATGTGGAATTTATTTAGATCTCGGAGTCGAATAATTTTTGTAAAATTCACTTCGCCCGGGTGGAAATTTGAAATTGGCCCTCGAAAGGGCCTGTCCAGACTTTCTCGTTTCTATCTAGTCCCTAAAGAGGAAATCTATCGAGAGCCCAGCCTGGAGCGAGACGCCAACCTATATAGGTTTTTTTGGAATTACCATTCGAGGACCTATTAAATGGGCCTTGTAAGAACCTAAAGGGTCCCTCACAATACTATAAGTATTGCGCTTGCCGCCATGGCATCCATTTTTGGCGAGCTTTTTTGAAATATGCATTTTATAAGGTTTGCAAATTTCGACCGGCAATCGGAAGGTACTACACGGAGAAAAATGGATATTGACCCATAATATCTAGATATTGAGGCACAATGTCCGCAGCATTCAACTATGTGACAAACATTTAGATATTTTACATCAATGCCTGTAGATATTGAAAAAAAGATATTAACCACCAGTATCTCAGATATTGAGCTTGATTATCTCAGATATTAAAAATGAATATTCAAGATACTAAACTTCTGAATATCCTCGTTAGTAAACTTGAATGTCTGAGGTGCTAAAGTCAAATATCTCAGATATTTAACATTAATATCAGGTATACTGAAAAGGTAAGTTATAGATGTTATACAGCTCAATGTCTAAGATACTCAACAAATTATTTTAAAGGTTATGAAATAACTACATATTCAGTTTTTAGAAAAAAGTTAAATTATATTTTATTATGTACATAAGTATATAGTAAATTTATACATCGCTCTCATTTTCATTATTTGGCATGTCTAAAATTAATTTAATGTTCTTGTTAGAAACTTAACCTTAACACTAAGGTTAGATTTCATTCTCGGCTATAAACCACATATATTAGAGAAAATATATAACTTATATGTTTTACTTACTGCATCTCAAGTTAAAGCCCCGACCACTTTTATTCCATTAGAAACACTTATTCGAATTTAACGAAACTTTAATAAACTTTCAAAATTTATCTTTCCGGAACGCTGCAAGCATGTCAATCTTAGATTCACTTAGATTTCGATGAGAGCGAAAAAGTGATCACATGTCCTTTATATATATGCGCGCGCACTTCATGCTTCAATATCTAAACTATTGAATTTGAATATCAAATGTTACTTCTCGGAAAAAAATTATATATTGAAAAAAAAAATTTTAATATTGCGTGTCAATATCTAGATATTATGGATGAATATCTACTTTTCAATATCCATTTTTCTCCGTGTAGGCTCAATACCCAGCGGAGTCAAAGCGTTCCTTTTTTCACAGAAAATGTTTTCAATTCCATATAGTCTTAAATGACGTTAAGTTAATTCTAAATTCACAATCTTCTAATGATAAACTTAATTGATATAGAAAAAAAAAAATAGATTCTGTGAGAAAAGTTGTGTGGGACCTCCGTAGCTCAGATGATAGAGCATTCGACTGGCAATCGAAATGTCCTGGGGTCGATACCCAGCGGAGTCAAAGCGTTCCTTTTTTCAGAGAAAATTTCTTTAAACATATAAGTTGAGTTTGAAATTTTTACCACTGCCTAGACTGCGCAGTCGAAAGCGTCTTTTTTTCCACAGAAAGATTTCAAATTCTTTAAAATTTTTCAAATGTGTTGAAAATTCCATCTAGTCTTAAATGAAGTTAACAAGGGGAGTGCGTCAATCTTCCCAGAGCTTTCTGCACGAAACTTGCAGTACCCAAAGTTCGATATGAATGAGTAATAATGCCGGAATGACAGGATCCACTACCTCAGTTATTTCGAGAAATTGAATTTCGAAAATTGAGGTTTTCGCACGCGCCGAGTGAGTAAAGGCCGGTGAGTCCTTCAGTACAGTAAAGCGGTGGCGTAGTGGTGATGGCTATCGGCTGGCATGCTCGCGGCGCAGGTTCAATTCTTTTTGCCGGTGATATTTTTTTTTTTAATTTTTATACATTGTTAATTATTTAAAATGTAATTAGTGTAAGTTGAGATCATTTGTAATGAATTTAAATTTGAATGAACTTTGCTTTCCACTTGCTGTATTGAAGGAAAATTGTTCATGTATCAATGTAGCGTTTATTAAATGTTCCTGGTGTCGATAAAATGTATGTTTTACTTGTTTTTATGCACTGAGAAAAAAATTTATCCAACAAAACTGTTTTTGTTGTCCTGAAAAAATATTTTGTTGTCCCAACAAAACATTTTGTTTAAGTAACAAAATTTGATTGATATAGCAAAATGTTTTGTTGACACAACAAAAGAATTTTGTTAGCTGAATACTAACAAAATATTTTTGTTGATTTGACAAAACTGTTTTCTCAGCGTGATAAGTATCACCCTCATGGTTGTAAAGGAAGTGATACAGAAAACTTGTAAAAATCTTTTAAAAAAATTGATATTGTACAATTATTCAAAGAACTAACAATAAATGTTTATTAGGTCATAAGAGTGAAGCCTCAAATTCCTTTTATATGCCTGATAGAATATCCTTTGAGGTAATATTTCCTAAATATGTAAATGAATGTTTATTATTGCATAAATAAAGTGTAAAATAAATGTACTTTTCAAATAATTAATATTAATATAAATTATGCAAAATATATTGACAGCATTAATTATTATTTACAATTTTTAGTATTTGTTAATTAAATTAAATTCATTACAAATGATCAAAACTTATACAAATTACATTTTACATAATTAACAATGTATTGAAATTAAAAAAAAAAATTACCGGCAAAAAGAACTGAACCCGCGCCGCGAGCGTGCCAGCCGATAGCCATAACCATTACGCCACCGCTTTACTGTGCTGAAGGACTTACCAGCCTTTACTTACTCGGCGTGTGCTAAAACCTCAATTTTCAAAACTCAATTTCTCGAAATAACTGAGGTAGTGGGTCCTGTCACTCCGGCATTATTACTCATTCATATCGAACTTTCGGTATTGCAAGTTTCGTGCAGAAAGCTCAGGGAAGATTGACGCATTCCCCTTGTAAGTTAATTCTAAATTCACACTCTTCTAATGATCGACATAATCGACTGAAATGATATAGAAAGAAGAAATGATTCTGTGCAAAAAGTTGTGTGGAACCTCCGTAGCTCAGATGATAGAGAATTTGACTGGCAATCGAAAGGTCCTGGGTTCGATACCCAGCGGAGTCAAAGCGTTCCTTTTTTCAGAGAAAATTTTTTCATACACATAGTAAATGTATATCAAGTACCAAAAGAAAAATCCTGTCGAGGGCCATACGACGACATGTCCATATTTTTAATCTGGATATCCTATCTTTGGCCTCGTAAGAAACAATGCTTACTTCCAGCATAAATAGGCCATTTCTACCCGCGCGTGAGTAGCAAATTTGAAAAATCAAAATTGTTTTATTATTTCTTTCGTGATGAAGATAGAGCTAATTAAACTTTGCTGTTGACTTGGATTGGGCTTCTGATTGGAGTAAAACGACTCAACTCATTCGTCCTATCGGAAAAATAATGGATATTTGGAAAGAATCTAGCAAGTCTTTACAATTAATCTATGACCACAGTATCTGGAGCTTCTATGAATCCCCCAGTAACTTTCTACATGTAGAAGTTAGTGTCAGTAGAGGTTCACTGATACAGTTTATCACTGTCATGCTTTTTCAACTCTCCTCGATAGCTTTTCTCATTAATTTCGTAGCACTTACCACAAAAGTTATATTCCGCGATTCACAGCTTTTATCTTCCTGGGTTTTTCAGCTGGCAATACTTAGAACAAAGTTATGAGTAAATATTCTATTTTAAAATTGAATTTATAGATTTCAATTGAAACATAACTGGGCCAATATGTTAGTATTGTAAAAATTCCTATACAGAGCATAATAGGGATTAATTATTATTTGTATAGTAGATATTGACAGATGGTGTATAATAATAATTGACAGGTGTATAGTATTGGGTACGATATATACATGATAACCACTATTTTCTTTTGTATAATTGATGTTACCGGTATTTCAATAAATAGAAGCATAAGTGGCCTTTCCGCTGTTGTAATGATGTTTAATTATTATTATTTGTCGAGGTTTTGACCAAGAAATTGGTCCTTATAAAGATGCAGGAGTTTTCGTTTTAAAAGTTATTTCAATATTAGAAATTCATCATTTGATAAAATGGATGATGGAGATTCAAATGATAAATTATTTGAAAATGGTTTTTGTTAAAAATTGTTCCATTTTTATTGTTTATTTATAAACTATATCCATTCAAGTTGAAATTGTTGAGCATTTATCAAAGTTTCAAGTAGGAATCATTTCTGCTTGTCATTGTTGAATATTTATAAAAGTTTCTAATAAAAACATTGTTTTATGTCGTTGTGTAAAAAATTTTTTTTAGGTAAAAAGATAAAATTCCGACATGCAAATGTTTACCATTTTAATAATTTAAGAGAAGTTTTCTTCTTCATTGTCTGTTACATTTTTTTATCTAAAGCAGTTATTAAGAGATAAAAAAAATGTGACAGACAATGTAGAAGAAAACTTCTCTTAAATTATTAAAAAGTTGAACATTTGCATGTCGGAATTTTATCTTTTTACCTAAAAAAGAATTTATACACAACGACATAAAAAAATGTTTTTATTAGAAACTTTTATAAATATTTAACAATAACAAGCAGAAATGATTTCTACTTGAAACTTTGATAAATGCTGAACAATTTCAACTTGAATGGATATAGTTTATAAATAAACAATAAAAATGGAACAATTTTTAACAAAAACCATTTTCAAATAATTTATCATTTGAATCTCTATCATCCATTTTATCAAATGATGAATTTCTAATATAAAATTACCTTTAAAGGGGATCCACGGCCTCCAATATTTTTATATTTTGAGTTTAAACCTTCCATATAATTTTTTTTACGTTTAGTCCCTTTGTTTAGTAAGGTTTTGGGGGATTTTAAAAATTCCAGCACCTTTATGTATTTTTAAATTGAAAATTTTTAATTTTTTGGACATTTTTTTTTACTTTGAATAACTTTTTTCTTGACCAATTGTCATGATTCCTTTTTATTTTGTTCCTTACAGTGTGTATCAACTTTTCGGGTATGGGAAGCACTTTAGTTAAAAAAATAACTAAAAATTTTTAAAAAAATATTTTGAGATATTTTTTTTTTTTTACATTCTCATCATGGATGAGAAGGTATTGGTTTTATGTGAAAAATGACTTTCGAAATTTTCATCAAATCTTTACGTTTTGAGACCCCCTGAGTCAGAAAAAATGGTTTTTACGAAAGTGTCTGTCTGTCTGTCTGTCTGTCTGTCTGTCTGTCTGTCTGTAGGTCGTGTGCGGCATAACTCTCGATAGAATTATCAGATTGAATTGAGCTTTGGTACACTTTATCGGAGCCGAAAAAGTAAGGACAAGTTCGTTAACCAGCCACATCCAATCAAAATTGAGGGATGGAGCACTACTTTTGTGTTTTTGAAAATAATTTTTTGAAAAAATCAAAAATTCCAATCCTGGTTTTTGATAGTGCTCATAAATCTCTAAAAATTATCCTAATAACATTTTTTGATTAAATCAAAATTAGAAATGTTACAGCATATTCAAATTCGAAAAAAGTCAATATCAAAATTCCATTTTCCAGTTAAATTATACGAGATACGAAAAAACGTTATGATACAATATTATTGAATACATAAAGACCTACAAATTTGAATTATAACATTTTTTCATAAGATGCATATTTTTCTTTTTAATTAAAAAAAAAACTATTGAAAATCCAAAATTCAATTTTTTAACAATAATATTGGAAATACCAAAAAAACGTAAGAATACAAAGTTGTTCGTTTCAAAAAGATCTACAAATTTTGTCTGACACAGTTTCTGATAAAATATATATTTTTCGTTTCAATTCCAAAAAATACGATAAAAATGAAAAAATTCCATTTTTTAGACAAAATATGTCAGATGCAAAAAAAACATTTAGACGGAAAATTGTTTGCCTAAATGAGGTCTACAAATTCTGATAAAGAAATTTCGGGACAGGATGTATATTTTATGTTTTGATTTTTAATATTGAAAAAATTCGATTTTTTTCACCAAAATATGTGAGATACGAAATAAGCGTTGTTCTGCAAAATCGTTTCCTTAAATAAAGTCTACGATTGTTTTTTCTTTTTGAGAGATTTGGAAGAAAATAAATTATTTTAATCATGTAATTTATTAAAAAGTTACTGAAATGTATACAGAAAATCGAGCGCGAAGCGCGAGTGTCATGATGAGAATGTTTTCCTTAAGGCCGATAGAGCCTTAAGTAAATTGAATTTCCTGTTTCACTTAAATTCAAAAAGAAATTCAGTGACTTTGAGAAAATGTGTAATTCACATCATCTGTAATATTATTATAAAATTGGTTTGAGCTTCAGTATCAAAATATAAGAAATAAACTTAAATGTATGCGAAGAGCACAAGACCGAGCGCGAAGCGCGAGGTCCAGAAAGAACGGAGCGCGAAGCGCGACGATCGAATCGCGCGCCCTAGGCGCGCTCAAACTTGCGAGCGAAGCGAGCTGCGCGCAAAGCGCGCGATGAGAATGTGCCCGCGAAGCGGGCAGATTTTTTTAATTTTATTTGTAACTTTTTTTTCAGTTATGTTACCTTTTTTATACCCAAAAAGTTGCTGCACATTGTAAGGACCAAAATAAAAACATAATTATGACAATGGGTTAAAAAATAAAAAAGTTATTCAGAGTAAAAAAATGTCCAAAAAATGCCCAAAAAACTGAAAATATTTAGTTTAAAAATACATAAAGGTGCTGGAATTCTTCAAAACCCCTGAAACCTTTCTAAATAAAGGTACTAAGCATGAAAAAATTATATAGAAGGTCGAAACGTCGAAAAATAATAATTCAAGATTATTACAACACCGGAAAGGCCACTTATGCTTCTATTTCTTAACCAGTCTTATACTCACAGATGCTTATACGATTTCTATCAAATTTTGAAAAATCCTTTTGTGAATATTAAATTTGGACATTTTAAAATGTGTTATCGTTTGCCATTCCGATTGAGATTATTTTACAGAGAATCTTTCTTCAATTCCTTGCGAAAATATTTGAAATGTAATTTAATTGCATTTGTCTATTTTTTTCCATATTTTCAATTCGTGAATCTGTAGCCTCAGGGAGTGACTGAATTTCCTGAGAGAAAGAGCAAACAGACTATTTAAATATATAACGAAGGTCTTGTTATGAAAAGCTCTTATTCTCCATCACGAATCGAGTCAACTTTCGTTCTCGTTCGCGAACCTAAACTCGAAATTACATTAGCTACGCTCTATCAAAATGGAACATTGATTTATCGAGCTGTGCTGAAAAGCCGCGGTTTCGAAGAGATTAAATCTAGAATTCAAACACTTTGTCCTAACAGGATTCCCTTTAGTATTGTCAAACAAACAAAAATTTTTTTTTCATCTTGAGTGTTTTTATTCTAAAGTTTTATTTTTTCATATAATTTTTAATCTTTTCATATATACCATCGTATATTGGCTCAAGAAATTCAAGCTCCAAAAACCCTTTTACTAGTTTTACTTCCACGTTGAACCAGTGGATGATCCTTGGAAAATGAGATGCTAGAGGAATTAGAGGAAAGTTGAATCTTTTCAAGAGATTTTTCTTCCAGCTTGAAATCTAGAATCCTCACAGTTTCTTTTCCTTGAAGAAACTAAGTATCATTTCCCTATCTTCTAATGTCTTATACGTGAATGATCTGAATAATTTTTCTATGCTTCTATATATAAGTAAGAATGCAGATAAAATAAGTAGAAAATACTTTCTTCAATTCAGTCGATTTCGCAAGCGAAATGCCTGTTTAAAGATGATACTTCTACTATTTACATTGTTAGAAATTTCTGTATTAAACTTCCATTACATGTAATGGAAATTTTTTTCAGTAACGTATATTAAATTTTAAATCTTTTTATCTTAAGGTAGTTTTATCCACGAAAATTAGACCTTAGGCAGAAATAGATAATTTTGCTTTCAAGAATAGGAATATTATTATTGAAAGGCTATTTTGAAAGAGAAAAGATTATTTTACATGAAAAAATTTGAAACACAGAAAAATAATTTTATTAATAAATTTTATTTTTGACCCAACTTTTTTTCTTATTGCTTCTTACCAAATTTAAAAAAATTATGCGATTCTATTGAATCATGAATCATTTTTTCAGAGAAAAGATTTCCCACAACTTCACTGTTTCTGATTTTTTTAAATTAATTCTTTAATGGTTGAAGCCATTAAAAAAATATTTTCCAAAACGAAATTTTTATAAACAAATTGCTGAATTTCATAATAATTTATTTATTTTCGAGAATTGGAAATGGTGAAGTTGTGGGAAATCTTATCTCTGAAAAAATGATTCATGATTTATTAAAATCGCATAATTTTTTAAAATTTGGTAAGAAGCGATAAGTAAAAAAGTTGGGGCAAAAATGAAATTTATTAATAAAATTATTTTTCTGTATTTTAAATTTTTTTCATGGAAATTAATCTTCTCTCTTTCAAAATAGCCCTTCAATAATAATATTGCTATTCTTGGAAGCAAAATTATCTTTTTTTGCCTGAGGTCTAATTTTTGTGGATCAACTACCTTAAAAAATACAAACAAATATATACATACATACAAATATACAAATCTATTAATTTTAATTTACCACATGTATATTAAAGTTTATGAAAAATTAATAAGACTTTTAACAGTTTCAGTTGTCATGTTTGAGGAAGTTACTATTTTCTCCATTTCACTTCCGGCTTTGAACATTTTTCTTAAGTTGGTCCATTTTTTATATTCCTTTCAAAGAGATAATTTAAACACCGTAAAAGATAGTTTCATAAGTTACTTTAACTTACAATATTGTCGACAACTTTAAAGTTAGAGAATAATATTTTTTTACGATAATATATAGTTATGTGAAATATGTAAGGTTTATTCAGAGAATCAAAAATGACTCGATTAGTTGGGATTTTGGAAACTGGGTTAAGAATTATAATTTAATGTGATTTCCTCTTTAAAATTCCATTAGGTGATCATTTATTAAAATTTGATTTTATAGATGAAAAATCAATTTTTTGAACTTATTTCCATTTTGCTTGCAAAGGGATTACGGGAATATATATAAAATGAATATATCATCTTTCGAATTCGCTCTGTACTTTCAGTGGATATGCGTTTCTGGGACGTTATTAAAGTTGCAAAAGGATCCTTGAACCGCATTTCGTTCCAGCTTTCGATATAGAATAGTCGTGCTGTGGAATTTAAAATATTGCAGCTCAGCTTCTGCTTTCTTGCTCTAAATTTAAACTTATTGCAAAGAGTCTTAATAATTCTATTTTTAGGTTTAATTGGTATAAAACACGAGTAAATAAAATACTATATAAATTATTTGTTTGTAGTCATAAACAGTTATGAATAAATGGACTTTCCTCAGAGCCTTTTATTTAATTTAACACATTTTTAACTCACTATTTTATTTTGCATGCACAAAATGTTACAGCCAAAAAATGACGGTAAAGTAGGAATCGATAAATGATACATGACCTTAATAAAGCGAAATTTGAAAAAAGTGCTTAAATTTAAATTAAGAATGGAAGAGATTTTCAGAAAGTAACCCTTTTGACGTATTTAGTTAAAATTTTGATGATAACTGTCATTTTTTCTATGCCAAAAGTATTCAAACATTACTTTGAGTTAGAGTAGACGATAAAATGGAGTATCGTAGTAATGCGATTTATTGTTCGATCAAGTTGCTCGTCTCTCTTAGTCTTTGGAGAAACTTCCTACCCACACTTTTAAAGGAAAATACAATTTAAAGCACTCATCTTTTCAAAAACTTTAAACCTTATTTTAAACTTTTAATTCCAAAATTCAGAGCGAATATCGTTGCATTTTTCCCCAATAAATATAATTAATATCCTTAACAATACTTTGAGTAATATTACCTAAAAAAAAATTTTATAGAATCCGAATAATAAGATGTACTTCACATTTTCAAAATTTGAATTTCGCGCCATTTCTTCCATATTAGAGTTTGAATTTAAAATTATCTTAATCTTGATACCTCGCCGTTAATTTTCAGAGAATTTATCATTACTATTTCTTAGCACCATTTTCAAAATATAAGAATATGATCGACTCGGAAATATATAAATAAATAATTTATTACGAGTCAGGTTCTATATGTTATTTAGTTTGTCTTCATGTATTTAATGGCCATAAACCCATAAAATAACTCAGATTAGGAGGTAAAAACTTTATTTCAATTTCAGAATGTAGAACACAATTCTAGCAAAATTTCCTATGTTATATGGAAATAAAATTTTTTTATAAAAGTATACTGCCCCATAAAATTTCCACTTTAACAGTCAGACTCGAAGTGAACAACCAGATTTAAAGTCATAGTTGGTTTTAGCATTTTTCGATTCAACTCGGAACAGTATCTTCTCTTTCCTTGCGATTATTTTACTTTTTGGTGTGAGGTTCAAAACAATTTGTATAGAAGGCATGGAGCAATTTGCCAAATTAAAAGTGCGGTCAGCAAAAGAGTACTTCCTGCACATGATAAAACTGACTGAAAGCAAACTTCGAGTGCGAAGGGATGCCTCACAATAGCTACTTGTGGGAAAGAGAAAATTGGTATTTTTCGTTCCTTTGAAATACGTTCATGTTATTTGGTGTAGTTTATTTTATTTGGGTTTTTTCGAGGCAAATTAAAGGAAGCACTTTTTTTCCTTTTTACTAATTAGATTTCTTTCATTTGTAACAATTCTAGATTCAAACATTTTTTCAGACTTTAAAAACAATTTGACAATTTTTATATATTTTAAGTTAGATGAACTGGTATTCTTTCGTTAAATTAATTTTTTTTGAAATTTTTATAATTACGAATAAAAAGAAAATGACGAATAAAATGAAATATAAAAGCTTTCAAATTATTTAGTTTGAATTTCGAGGGCTACAAAGTTTTTAACCTTTATTTTTAAAAAGGTAGTTCGAAACTTCAAAATACGATTTTTTGTTTATTTTAAAATCATCAAAATTTCAAAACTTCCGAGTATTAAGATATTTTTTATTTCTGAAATAATCTGAAATAATCTGAAAATGTTAAGGCTTTGCCTAAAAGAAATAATAATAATAATATCCCAGCGCAGTCGAAAGCGTCTTTTTTTCCACAGAAAGATTTTCAAATTCTTTAAATAATATTTATTAATATAAATAATTATTTTCATAATCGAATCACAATTGTTGTGCTATTAAGGCTACTTTGTATTTTTCCTCTCTTACGTTATAGGATTCGATAAACTAAGTTGGTCGTAAAAAGTAATAATGCACTGCATTAAAGGATCTCACATTCTGAGTCATAAAATGAAGTTTTATATGAGCAGAAGACCAACTACTGACTCTCGAACTTTATATTTTACGTGCATTGGACATTTTCTACCTTCTGTTTAAGACATGTATCAAGTGAGTCATGTAATCAAGAAAAGTATTTTATTTTCAACAAGATTCTTTTGCAATAACCAAGATTTTTGACTGAAATTTTGGCCTAAAATATTTATTATTGTAAACGGAATTAAATACTTATTTTGATCAAGTGACTAATTTTATAAATGCCATTAAAAAAATTAAGATGATAAGTTTGCAGAAAAAAAAGGAAAAAGTCGAGATGAAATAATTTTGCTCCTTTAAATTTATAATAATATTCACGAAAAGAACTCTACCCATAATTCTCTTAAAAATTTTAATATTTGATATTCAGTTTAATATTAAGGTATATAAACTTTTTTATGATTTTAATAGAGCAGACTACAATGTTGCTCAATATGAGTCGTTTGACCGCACGTTTTATTTTCTTTCCCTTGTTTATAGGATTTTAAAAAGTTTCCTTTATTCCTTACACGTAGTTGTCCTTAATTCCAACTAATTTTACAAAAATAGCAAAGGATCGCACAGAGTAACGACATTTGTACTGAGGTTTCTGCAATACATTTTATAAACGTACTGCGCGTAAAAGAAAAGTTTAAAATACGTGAGCTTGAGTCACACATTTTCGCGAAACATATGTTCCAAAATACTGCAGGGATTTCTCCACGATGAAGCAAATTAGAGTTCATACTAGACGATTTATATTCCCACTAAATCTGCAAAACATTCCCTTAAGAATTTTCAGCAACGATTTAACATTTCTGGCAGTCAGCAAATTTCCCGAGATTAGGTGCATTCATTTTTTTTTACTGAAGTGATAATTTATATCAAGCATGTAAGAATTTCACCGTGGCCCAGAGAAGGCTCAGAATAGGCAAATCTAACACGGTTTCAACAAGCAAATCATTTCCGTGCAGAAATCGCCATGATATGGCCAAGACAGGTAATAAAAGGCACGATCCAGCCAGGTCTGTACTAAATTATGCACTTTACTAGTCTGCCAGGTCTGGCCCTGGTCGGAATGTGTATTTTATCACTGATTTGAGCTTCCTGTTGAATACCAGGCCAAGGCCACAGTGAAATTTCTACTCGTGTTGCACTGACATTTATATAAGTTTTGTAATTCACCTGGCCAGGCTCAGATTTGGTTTGATGTTTCATTCCAACCCAGCGCCAGTTCAAAACTTTTTTCGTGTCTTAAATCAGCCATAGACATATTTTCTGGCTTGGTATGGAACGCCGTGCAGGATCTGGGCCCCGTTTGGCGGTTAGATTATTTCCTTTCTACTCTCAAAATCTAAATCAGTCAAATTTTCACTGATCGAATCAGTTAATTTCCACTGAAGTAATCAGTGAAATTTGACTGATTCACAGTAACCTCTTTCTAGCTATTTGAATCAGTCAAATTCTACTGATAATCAGTAGATTTTGACTGATTTAGATTTAGAGAGTAGATTTCGAGTTTCATTCTATTTCACCGGGCTTTTAACTGGCTCGACCCTACATGCCAGGGTAGAGCCAAGCCCGGTATTTTTTCACGCGTACAGATGATAAAAATTGATTAGATGTATCATATATTTACTGAAAAAATATTCAAAGTTTCTCCTGAATAAAAGACTTCTTAGTTTCACAATATTAATCTCAATAAAAAAATTTGTAGCAAGCAAATCGCGATTCCAGGGTTTATTCCTCGAGGGAAAGTTAGGGTGACGTGAAAAAGACAGATATAGGCGGTAAATAAGTTGGACAACATAGAAAATTATACTTCATTTCAGTTTTGTGTACTCCCTAAAATAAAAAATAAATTGTTAATTTATCAAATTGAAACTGATTTAGTATTTACTAAAAAAATATAATTCATAAGTAATAACCTGAAATTAAGATAAAAATAATATACAGGAAAAATGGATTTAGCTGGGTTTCAAGTTTTCGAATTTTTTGCCCTTATCAAATATTAAAGTTTGATTATTATCTAACATCAATGCAGGCGTGTTAGCTGTTTTATAGAAAAAAAAGTAAAATGAGAAGAAATAGAAGATAACAGAAGTTATAACCCCGCGAATATGGAAACAAAGGGAAAAGCAAATTTTCTTTATTATTTTTCACGCAACACAAACTGGAAAAGTAAAGGAAAATTTATGCGAGTTTGGATACGGAAAAAGACAAGTAGAAAAAATGATATAAGAAAAAAATAAACTATGCTCGATACACGTTATGGATGAGGCAGTGGGATGCGTTTGGATAAAAACAAGTAAAAAAACTAGATGTGAAATAAAAATGAAAAGGGAGAATATGGATCAAAACTAATTATCTCCAGTTTGTTATTTTGCTTGAACTGTTTTACGCTTCAACGCTATAACGAAGTTTAATATTCTCAAAACACTCTATGAATACGTTTTCATGCTTCAGAAAATGTAATCGCTTTTTATGACAATTAGATATTTCAGGCAGAAATCAAAAATTGCTTTCAACAAATTTCAAGTGGTTCAATTTTTTGTCAGTTTAAAAACCTTTGTACAAAAACGGTAAAGTCCAACCAAAAATGACCTCAAGAAAAAAAAAATCAAAATGTCTCCTTTCTATCATTTTACCATGGAGACTAGATACAAGGAGACCAATCTCCATATATCCATTCCCGAAATGAAGTTCTGCCAAGTACATAGTTGCAAAACTTCCCGATGAGGGCATGTATGTTCCCTGAGTGCAAAATGGCGACGCCCAAGACACGATGCTTATAAACCGTGAATGCCGCCATTTTGCACTCAGGGAACACACGTGCCCTCATCGGGAAGTTTCCTAACTAAGTACTTGGCAGAACATCATTTCGTGTTTTGTGAAGTACGGCCATAAGAGATTGGTCTCCTTATATCTAGTCTCCATGCATTTTACCTTCTTCCTCATGAAGGATAAAATAGGAAGTTATAACATGCGTTGAATAAGTTTTTGCTGTTTTCTAAAAGATGGCGTTACCAGAACTGCGTGCGTGTACCAGGGGTGTTAGTTGAAGTTTGCCGGTTTTTTCAATAAAGAAAAAACTTAATTCTCAAGGGAATCTCAAAAATTTTTGTATTTAAAGTATTGACCATTAGATTCTACACATTTTGCCCATCTTTCAGGAAAATCATGGATACCATTCCAAAAAAACTTTTTCTCTTTCAAGGCAAACCATTCGAGGAGCCATTTTTCGACTTCTTCAAAATTGGCGAAGCGCTGCTCTGTGAGTGAGTGTCCCATCGATGCGAAAAGGTGATAGTCGGACGGGGCGAGGTCTGGAGAGTACGGCGGGTGTGATAATATTTCCCAATTCAATGCTTTTAATGTGTTCTTCACCACTTTAGCGGTATGAGACGGTGCGTTATCATGTTGTAGGATAACTTTGCCATGTCTTTGGGCCCATTCCGGCCGTTTTTCGATCAACGCATGATTCAAATTGATAATTTGTTGTCGGTAGCGATCCGTATTCACCGTCTCACCAGGTTTCAATAACTCGAAGTACACCACACCACACTTGTCCCACCAAACACAGAGCATTGTCTTACGGCCAAAGCAATTTGGCCTTGGAGTCGATGGACCGACCTCACCAGGTGAAAGCCATGATTTTTTCCGCTTCGGGTTCTCGAAATAAATCCATTTTTCGTCCCCCGTGACAATTCGATGCAGAAAAGATTTCCTTTCGAACCGTTGAAGCAGCATTTCACAAATGGTTTTTCGATTTTCCATTTGTCTATCGTTCAGTTGGTGTGGTACCCATTTTCCATACCTGTGGATTGTTCCCATGGCTTTTAAACGTTGGCAAATTGCTCCTCGGGTCACACTTAGTGTTTGTGCCAATTGCTGTTGCGATTGGGTTGAATCTTCATCCAATAACGCCTGCAATTCCTCGTCTTCGAACTTTTTCGCTGCACCAGGGTGTTCATTGTCTTCACTGGAGCATGTTCACCATAAGTTTCCACCAGCAATCGATGAGCTTCAACTGCTTTTTTCTTTTGATGAAGTAAGAAAAGCAACGAATGCCGCAAATGCGATTTATTTGGAACGAAACTCGATATATTCACTGAGGTAAACAACTATGATGCTATTATTTTGGCAGAATGTAATTGTGTATTTTTAAAGGTTATCGTCCATAGAAAAATATGACATAGATGCCAAATCATAGAAATGTATACATATCTCTAGCGACATCTATGAGTACAACCGGCAAATTTCAACTAACACCCCTGGTAGTTTAAGATGGTAATGCATCTATAAAGAAGTACTAGAAGCAAGCATGAAAGTCAGTCTATGTCATTCCGCCGAAGTGTAAACAACTTTTATCATAGCGTTAAACATGTCGAATTTCTTGCCATTAAAAGAGTATTTGCGGGAAATTTTATTGCGCTACTTTATTTAAACAAATCTGCATCTGAGGCACAGAGTATTATTGTTGAGACTTATGGCGACTATACTCTGTCGGAAACAACATTTTGATTTTGAAGATAAAGAACGCTCTGGCGCACCAAAAAAGTTTATATACGAAGAATTGGAGGCATTACTTGATGAAGACTGATATCAGACGCTATCTGAACTTGCAAAATCTTTAGGAGTCGATCATACAACAGTTTCGAAACGATTGAAAGCATTACACAGCCTCACAAAAAAAGTTTCTAGAGCTAGAAATAAGACCCATCATTTCCTATGGATTTTGATCCACTGGCCACGAATCTGAAGGCCGTTTTATCGTATTGTCCCTAGATTTCACATAAACTCAAAATTTTCGAATTTTGAGAAGAAATTCTTTTTTGTCCATCGTACACCGAAAGTTAGTCGAGTGGTGTCATTTTGCGTGTGGAAAGTTGATTTCCCGCATACTTAAAATTTTACCGCACTTGTGTGAAAAAATCATCTTTCTGCACCCAAAACGACACCGACTCGGCTAACTCTCGGTATACAGTGAACAAAAAATATCGTTCGTGTCACGTCGGGAACGTATTCTAACGCGCGAGCGAGCCGCGACTCGATTTTGCGTTAAAATACGCCTTTACGCACTTGATACGAAATTTAAAAAAACAATCTATTTAGTCCAATAACTTTAGGCAAATTACTGAAAATTCCGATTTTCATGTTTTTTCCAACTTTGACTTCACAGTTACTACCTTAAATTACACAATATCGTGCGAAGTTTAAAGGTCGGTAACTAAACAGTTCTATAACGCTCAGTCCTTGTGTAGTTACATGAGAAAAAAGCGTTATAGCAATATGTTGCTAGGATGCTTTCTACTTTTGACCGCAGTTCCATAATTGAGCAAGAATGCATCAGGATTTAAAAGGAATGGAGCGCAGATACCAAGGGAGGTGGGATATCAATATGATGGTCGACTATTTTTGGACAATCAAAAGAGACATGCCATCAAATAAGCAAAAAAGAATAAAAGCGCCGATAACTATTGAATGTAGTTTATGTCTTTTTTGTACTTTTTTTTCGATGAAGAATTTTTTTCTTGAGTTAGAAGTTGAGTGATATAGACTTTATAAAACTATTTTTCTAAATCTCAAGACTTAACTACTGACACATTAAAAAATTCCGTAAGTTCCTCTTGAGATGGATGATTCTCTTTCCCAGAATTGTATTTTTTAGCCGATTCCACTTTGCAGACGTTTATTAACATAAATAAAACAATAAGTTAGAATAATTATAAAACAATTTGATCATTATCATACATTATTAAGTCTATATATTACTACAGTAGGTCTGCAAGGTTTTGTTTTTGAAAAGCTATGGGTCGTTTCCGGAGTAATTTTTGACGTAGAATCCGAATCCGGAATCAGAATCAGCCTATCACGTCAGGATTTTGAGATATTTGAGGTTATGTGCTCGAAAAATAGGGGTTTTAGCTACTTTCGAGGTTATGTACGAGCGATTTTTTTTCACAAAGATACGGCTATACAAATCGTTTAATTTCGTAAATTTCGATCCGCCATCTTAGAAATGGAAATGTCAATTTTCTGACTGTAAATTCTTATTCACAGACCATCGAAACCCGCAAGCACAAATTTTGAAGATAAATTTTCGAATGCAGAATGGTATACACCAAAGAGTCAATGTAAATGCTCATAAGGTTGTTCGGATAAATGTCAAAACTTGATATGGCCGTATCTTTGTGAAAAAAAATCGCTCGTGACTGTTTAATATCTCATTTTGAAGTGAATGAGTAGTGCTAAATGATGGCATTTGAGAAAAAAACTAAAAAAATTTCTTGCGCCCTGTACATAACCTCGAAAGTAGCGAAAACCCCCATTTTTCGAGCACATAACCTCAAATATCTCAAAATCCTGATGTGATTCCGGATTCTACGTCAAAAATTACTCCATGGTTCCACGCTTCTGCTCTGCATTTGGTGGGATCAGCTGAGTGTAGTTTATTATGAGCTGCTCAAACCGAACGAAACCATCACGGGAGATCGCTATCGACTACAATTGATGCGTTTAAACCGAGCATTCAAGGAAAAACGGCCTCTATACGAGCAGAGATACAACAAAGTGATTTTGCTGCATGACAACGCTCAGCTACATGTTGCAAAACCGACTGATGACACATGGCCTGGCTGAGCAGCACTTCCATTTTTATGGAGATGCCAAAAAATGGGTCAACTCTTGGATAGCCTCGAAAGACGTGTCGTTTTTCTGACGTGGAATTCATATGCTGCTAGGAAGATGTGAGAAAGTAATAGCTAGTGATGGACAATACTTTTAGTGACATGTTTTTTACTTTTCCCCATCTCAACGTCATAGTTAGACCCAAAAATAGAAGATGCCAATTTGGACAATCGTCATTTCGTGTTAATAAGAAAAGATAAAAATTACACTTAAATTTGAAAATAGAATCTTGCTTCTGAAAATTGTAAATTTACTGGCGTCAAAAAGCGTTTTTTATAAATCGAAGAAACTACGGAACACTGATCACGGCTTGTAAATCTTGATTCTAGAGTCGAAGTAAAATTCATGACTTCTTACCCTCAATTGCTGTTTAGAAATAGATTAAGAGAGTTGTTGAAAGATTCAGTTAGTGCTGTTCAAGGAACGACCCTTTTGGCTTCTTGAATTAGGAAGTATATCATTCAGTGGGGTCGGATAATGGGCAATTTTATCAGGAGAAATTTACACCAATTCTGGGAATCTGTATTTCATTCTCGATTTTTATATAAAGCGTGTCCCAGAACTCAATGTACATATTTTACATACAAAGTCCTTATAAAAAATGGAGTCGATAATTCTAATACAAAAAATTTGTCAGGTGCATAATTAACGAGTTATTAACAATTAAAGATGACCAATCAGAAAATCGGATTCGGTGGGCGGGAATACATGTGACACTGGCGAGAGTGTGTGAGAATCCAACTTCAGTGCATGTATTTTTATGTGCTTCTGTCGCGTAAACTCGTTTTTTCGCTACAGTTAGGAGTAGCGCAATGTTGTGTATTGCGCTACAGAGGAATGTAATGTAAAAATTGAACTGTGCATGCGTCTATAGCCATACAGCGGAGCACAATCTTCTTCTTCTTCGTACAGCGTTAGCACCCTACTGACAAAGCCTTGTATATTTGAACTGCGCATGCGTCTACTAAAATCCGCTACTACTACACAAGATCGATAAAATCAAAATGGCCGGGACTAGTCGCGAAATATCAAGTGTAATGACTAGCGCCGCAAACAACTACAATACTAGGTTAGATTCGAGTGTACGCATAAAAACTCGTATACGCACCGAAGTCACATAAAATAGAATACGTGCCTCGACTACGCATCGGCTACACCTCGACTACGCCTCACCTACGCCTCAACTACGCCTTGGCTTCGATCTCCTGCGAGCATTGTCGCTCGTCGCGCAATAACCCTCATTGTGCGCCTAGGCACGTAATATACTATTCCCTCCGCTGCTGGTATGGCTTGCACTTCTGCAGTATGCCTTGGCGGCTGTAACTGTAACTTCACACCGAATCTTTGCGACCAGATACAAAATTATAAAATTATTTTTCAAATTCATTCCATAACTACTCCATTAACCTCTGCACATATTTCCAATCTACTTAGAATTGTTTTAAATTTCCACTAAGTCTTTTCATGACTTTCCGTAGATGTGTAACATCCTGGTTACTCACCTTTTATTATATTATTTATTTTTCCTCGTTTTTTGATCGAGAAAAAGACCTGAAAAGATCTCTTAACCGAAACAAAGGATGAAGATAGCCAACAATAAGACTCAAAAATATCACAATTATTAACCTTTATTAAAGAATTAAAATACAAATAGAAGAGAAGCTTCTTTGAAAATTCTTCCTAGGAAGCAGCTTGAAAATCAAAGGGGAAGAATTTATATATCTATTCAAGATTCAAATTAGGGACTTAATAAAAATTTGGCACTTACCGGAAATGTTTTATGTTAATGATTTGATTTAGAGAAGAAAATGGGTGGCCTTTCCGGTCTTGTACAGATGTTTATTCATAAAACGTCAACGTTTTGACCAAAGTTTTGGTCCTTATCAAGACGTGGATAAATTTCCAAAAATAATTTCCTCACATCAGACAAACATGACTAGTAGATATAATCGTAACCTCAAAATGAACAAATGTTTTTAAATTTAACAAATTTCTCACAATGAAACACTTTTATACAACGAACAATTTTATTGATTTTTCCATAAAAAAGTTTTTATTATAACATTATAGGATTTTAAAAAGAATCTCGGAAAGATTATGTGAAAAAAGGTTGAAACTTTATTGTTTAAAGGAACACAAAAAAAGAGTATTATAAAAGGTGTGATACATCCGACTTCTTACGGCGTTGTCGCTAGACTGACTGGTATATTTTTGAAACTAACATTTTTCGCTCGGCCGCTGTAGCTTCTGGGAACCGAAGCTCGCCGCCTGAATTCACCGAACCAAAGGAATCGAGGCTCGCTGGCCGAATTTTCAGAATTGACGTAACTCCTAGAACTAAAGTGACTCCTAGAATTAAAATCGCATTTCCCGATTCTACAACATGGATTTTTAAATAATTTTAATAACAATAAAATTACGATTATATCTACTAGTCATATTTGTCTGATGTGAGGAAATTATTTTTCGAAATTTATCCACGTTTTGATAAGGACCAAAACTGTGTTCACAACGCTGACGTTTTATGAATTAACATCTGTACAAGACCGGAAAGGCCATCTATTTTCTTCTCTAAATTATAATACCGGTAACACCAAATCTACAAGTTATAATGAATTAAAAAAACATGCAATATAATTTGAATATAATGTACTATGTATAAAAATGATTGCATTAATTTAACCCTTTTAGTGCCAAGGAACGGCCATACCATCGCACATGCAACAATATATCGATGTTTGACACTAAAAGAGTTAATTAAGAGTATTGAATCTAGTGCAATACTGTATTGTACTCACTAAAATACTGTATTGTACCAAATTCCATACTGTATCGAAGCCGGTACTATACTGTTTTATACTCAGTACAATAAACTGAACTTTATGTACAATTTTCAAGTATTCCATTCTTTAATTTTCACCCAGGAAGTGATTTACTTATGTTTATTTATTTTAGGGCAGGGTTGTAATTGATTATTCTAAAAGTATATGCAATTATATAAGTAGGTGTGCGTGATTATATTTTTAAAGTTAAGAGTATCTTCTTTCTGTCAGCGCTAAAGATTACCGACTTGTCTTCAGGTTGAGATGTCAATGTCAATGTCAAAGATAAAAATACCCTCTTGATTCGTCGAAATCGATCCGAGGGTTGTGTCTTGGGACTATGGTAGAATAAAAAGAGTTTTATGGATGAGGTTTGCGGTATCTTGCCAGGGAAAAGTGGTTGACGACCCCATGTTGGAAAGACCGAGATATTTGGCTGACAAGGGGTGAAAAATGGTCTGCATCATAAAAATAAGCATATCTCTAGGGGAATTGTAAGATCAAATAAAAATTGAAAAAACAGGTAAAAAAGTATAAATTGACTATAAGAAAAGTAGTTTTGATATGAAACATTTCAAAAAGTAAAACAACTCAATGTGGAAATTTGTAGATTTTATTATAAGTCCAAAGATCAAAACTTTCCACTTGTAATCCCAGATTAATTCAGCTGTTCTTAGTAGTAATATTACGACATCTTGAGATAAAAATAAGAGCTAAGAAAAGTTGGCAATAAACTCTGTCTCGTGAGAAAGTGATATAATACAACACACACTGTTACTTCATGTAATGGAAGCCCCTTGTTACCGGGTACGTGAGTTAAGGATAACGTTATCTCTCCTGTCGCAGTGCAGTGATTCTCAACCTAAATCTTCCCCTTCCGGGTACATATGGCACTATTTCCAACAACAGATTACAGCTAAAGAGAAACAGCCAAAAAATAAGAACTTTTCGCTTTCAAATGGAGATAATGTTATCACTTTTTACAATGATTTAATATTCAACATCGTAAAAATAGGGAATATACTTCCGGAAGAAACAGTATTTTCTTTTGTTACGTCTGTGCAATCAATTTTATTACTATATTGCAAGAATATCTTTTGCAATAGCAAATCCCTATATCGAAGATGCATTAGAAGCTGATATTGAAGAAGTACAGAATCCTGAGAGCGAATATAATATCGTTGAAAGGAAGAAATATTAGCCATAGTTGTATAGTGTGCCTCTTAAGGTTCAATATTTTTTTTTAAATACAATGACATCTTATAGAAAAAACTATTGTGCTATTGTTATATTTTACTACTTACATCTGTACTGCACCCATCATAATACGTATGGTAACTACCACAATATTTACGTATGCCTTACTATCCGTATAGCGTTCAGTAGAATACAGATAGTAATCCATATAATCTGTATTGTAGTAAGTACAACACATACGGTCATTTTTTCAATATTTACGTACGGATTGCTCTCTGTACGGCGATAAGTACAATACAGATGATGATTCTTACAATATTCACGTATGTGTTAATATATGCATAGTATTAAATACGATACGAATGGTAACCCTGACAATCTGTATGCTAGTGGCTATAATACAGATGGTAAATACTACAGTATTTTCGTACGAGTTACTATCTCTATGACGTTCAGAACAATACATATGGTAGTCCAGATAATCTGCATTGTAGTGAGTAAAATACAGATGGTCATTTTTTCAATATTTAGGTACGAATTGCTATCTTTATAATTTTAGGTACAATACAGATAGCGATCCTTACAATATTCACGTCTGTGTTAGTATATGCATAGTATTAAATATGATACGAATGGTAACCTTTACAATCTGTATGCTAGTGGCTGTAATACAGATAGTAAATATTACAGCATTATCATACGGTTACTACCTGTATGGTGTTCAGTACAATACATATGGTAATCTGTATAGTCTGCATTGTCGTGAGTGCAATACAGATTGTCCTTCTCACGATATTTATGTACTAGTTATTATCTGCATGGTCTGAGGTAAAATAAAAGTGGTAATCTTAATATTTACATAAGGGTTACTATCTGTATTGTATTATATACAATATAATTAATAATCTTTACAGTCTGTATGGTAATGACTTCAATACAGATGGTAAATATTTCGATACTTACATATGCGTAATTTTTGGCACAGTCTTATGTACAATACAAATGGTAACTTATGAAATATTCTCCTTTTCAAAGAAGGATAACAATTTTGTTAACAAATCAATTAGGTATTCTTCTCTCAACTGGCATCTCAAAAAATTGAGGTTCTTAACTCATATTATCGATTGCTTTGGTTTCTGGTTTTTAGAGAATAGAATAAAAAAGGCAACAGACTTTTATCAGAGTTTGACACTTCTAATTCTCTGATAATATCATGTTCCTGAAGAATAAGCTGATAGTCTAGAATATCCTCTCCATGGATGTTTCGTCAGCTTGAAATATCTTGTTCGGCAGATGGTGACCAGCTTAGGGTGATGAATATGTAGGAGAAAATGACTCAGATGATAGAGAAAGGAAAAGGAAGAGGAAAATCAAGGAAAAGAGACAGAGTCGTATACGATATTGATCTTCGTTTCTTTCTTCTCTTGTCACTGCTCTCCATCTTATTCCACCATTCCGTTCTTTTCTACTTTTTTGCAAATCTTCGCAACTTTCCTAACTCTCTAGGCTTCTCAAAAAATACAGTCATACTCTATTCTAAACATAATACCCATAAAGGGTATCCTCAACCAATATCGTCAGCACCCTTCATACAGTCTTTGTTCGATCCAACAGCTCTTGATTAACTGTTTCGAAAAAAAGAGTCGGATGTCATTTACCCATTTTAATTCGAATACAACATGATTATTCCTTTTTTAGAACTTCTAGGATATAAATTATTAGTTCAACAATCATTTTAGCGAGAAAGAATAAAAAAAATTCGATCTTAATTAGATTACTTTGTAAATGATAATGAAAAGTTAAATTTGAACTCTATCAACCAAAAATAAGAGGGAGGAATACAAATTCCAGGGTATTGAGAATTTTAGCTAAATGACTTCTAACCAATCAAATACCGATTCCATTAACTTCCGTATATATAGAATATATAGTTTACGAGCTACGTTAAATTTCCTTTTTAGCACCAGTAGACTGGAAATTGCAATGAGATGTAAAAAAGAAATAATAGGTCTGAAGTAGTTTAATAAATACCTCGTATAATTCTCAGAATCATTACTTACAATTTAGTTGCTTTTATCGTTTTACGATTAAATCGTTACAAAGTAAAATCAAAACTTTTACTGCACTTTTTCAGGTAATTTGAATAGTATAAGGTATAACAATTTTTGAGCATAAATCTTTTAATATTGTAGCTTCAGGTTAGGAATTGAATTTTAAAAATGTAAAGTTTTCCAGTAAAAAAGTTTAATATTTTATGAGTTTGAAGACTAATTTTTCCAGGCATGAATTTTCAATATTTTCAATATTGATTTATAGTTTAGCTAATATTTTCTATTCTGTAATAAAATATTCAAGTAGAATAATTGATTCTATTTAAATAATCTGGTTTGAGGGAAAAGAACCCTCTCCAAGCATATTTAAAAATGCTGTTGAGTTATTTTCAATAAAATGAAAATATTCTGCTTTCTCCTCAAATACTGAAGACTCAAATGTGCAAACATGGTGAATGTAACTGTGAACAGGTGTGCAAATTTTCTGCAACTGGAAATATTGAATGAAAGGTTATTAATCCTGGGTGTCGTATCTTGCATTTGATTTTTACTTTTTATTCCTTTCTGTTTCCTTTTATTCACTTATCGGTTATCCTCAGACACTGACCCTTTGCATTAAAGTGCCGGCGGGATGACCACAAAGGGAATAAAGAAGTAAAAACAAAAAGAAGCTCGAAAACGAGAACATAAAAATAAAACAAATAGGTATATTGTATTTTCTATCCCTGAAAACTTGAAACAAAAATTTTATTCGACAAAAATAAAAATGTTTAGTTGAGATTTGGCACCCTAAATCATAATTATTAAAACTTTGCGACCTAATTTTGAAGAAAGAAGCCATGGCCCTAACTAGGCCTAGGCCTGGCATGGAACATTGAGCCAGGTTTGGTCCTATCTTATGAAAGGATTATTGTTAAGCTATTTGCCAGATTTTTAGTCTATCTGACTAGGCTCTGGTTTGGTTAGACATTTTATAACCGGCCTGGGCCAGGTTTAGCAATTTTTTCACGATTTTTTAAAACAACTACGGATGTAGAAATCGTCGAGTCACGTTCTAGACCGATGTTAAAACACACGATTGAACCAGGCCGTGATCCTATCACGTGGCAAGACCTTCAGATCTGGCCCTGCTTGAGCCGTGTTTCATTATCAATGTGGGTTCCCAAATCAGGACTCGGCCAGGGACACATCAAAGTTTCTGTTCAGGAATGAACACGTGTCTTAATATTTTGGTCAAGCCTAGAAAAGAGAGTTTATATTGTTGATGAAACACATGGTCCAACCGGGGTTAACACTGGCAGCTCAAGGACGTTGCCTAATCTGGTTCAGACCTATGTTTTATCACCGGTGTGGACAAGAGTATAGCGTTTTCTGGTCTACTAAATAGTAAATACCTATGCGGAGATACCTCAACTTGGCCTTGGCCTGGAAGAAAGAAACTAAGTAATTGCGTCTCAATAAACCGCCTGCGAGTCTGGAGTTAGAACTGGCCCCGAATTTTTTATGAATCCAGTGATTGTCTTGTCCTGGCCTAATCTGGGAAACTGAAAAAATTCTGCTTGTGGAATAATATATAAAATGCGGAAAAATACATAAAAAGTATAAAATAGTTCAAAAGAAGCTTTCAAGCATTTTAAAAATTTCCAGGACTTTAAATGGTTCTTAGCAAGACCATTATTCCTTTCGAGGAAAGATACATGGATTAAAGGAGAAGAATCATTGCAAGTTAAAGTGTTAATATCCGCGGTTGCGGTTGCGGTTGGCGGATCTCTGTCTTATCAAATCACGTTTAATCCGCTTCTCCTTCCCGTATTAATTCAAAATGTTATCTAGAGAATAGACTTCCTCATCCAGATGAAATAGCTGCAACGGATTCACCACCAATATTATAATTAATACTTCCTCTGATTCTATCCTAAATTCAAATAATCTCAACTTTGGTTCCTAATATTTTCAATGCATATTGTATCTTTATTTCGTAAAACAAAATTAGACAAATCCAAGAGAAAAAAGTTTTAAAATGATCGTCTTTTTTTCATCCCTTTCTTAAAAAAATAAAAAATAAAAAAACCTATTGTAAAAGGTCATATTAGTGCGAAAATTTCGGCATGGCTTAGACTGGGCCCAGGCTTGGCCGGTCTAGATCGTGTTAATTTTGTTTGGCGTTTTATGCCAGGATGAAGCCTACTTTTGCAAAAATTTATTCATTACCTAGAGCAGGTTTAGATTTGGCAAGCCAATCCAGGGTTCGACCTGGCAGAATATAAACAATAATAAAATGATGAATAATTTATAATATTTGGAGAAAAATTTTAATATTCATTAATAAGGGGTCGTTAATAAGTTCTAAGAGCTCAAATTTCGTTTCGAAGGTTAAAAGAGTTTAGCAGAAGTGATTATTACTTCATTCCAAGTTTTTATGGATTTACCTCAACCTTTAATTATTGAACCAATTTTAATTTAAAAACTTTGCTTTCAGTAAAATAATCTACAGAGCTTTGTAATTATATCTCCCTTCTGTAAAAGTTAAAGTTATTCATTTCGATAACATATTTCCTTATGCTACTAGACACAGAATAATAAAAAAATGTAACTTATGGCAATAAATAATACTTAAAATCTCAAACCAGGTTTGGGCCTAGTCAGGCGGATAAAAAATCCAAAAGTTTGTGTTGAAATATTCCGACCTCGTTAATCCGGATCCAGGCCCGATTTGGCGTTTCATAGTAAGTCAAGACTTGCCAGGTCTAGGCCTAGATTGATCCACAGAAAATGTTCTGCATGGAACTAAATATTTATTACTTGAATATAAAAAAGAAAATTACAATTTCAAAGAAGATTTTTTTATAAGTTGTCCCTAAAATTATGCGTAACTTAATAGCACTCTTATCAGGTTTTTTTTATGAGTGCGATTTTATCCGCTCATTATAAGTTTCACTACTAACTTAAGTAGAGCGATGCATTAGGATCACTATGTACACTTGGCATCGGGGACAGGCGTAGTTATTATTCGTCTCAGGTTCATGATGCGTGTCACATATAGTTATACGATGTGACGTTTATGAATCGAGGGTGATACGTTTTCTTGGTGATATTACATTACGATATCTATAGCTGAGATATACGTCCAAGATACAAAACTTTGTCACCAAGAGGAATAAGAAAAACGTATTCCCTTCTATTAAATAAACCTTTGTAAATGGTTCTAGATAATCATAAAACACAATTGATTTGGGTTGACTGATTTTTATGAATAATATTTTTCATGCCCTTATACCGCTTCTCATACAATCTTATTTCCCATCTATAAATTGGAAAAAAATTTATCTTTTTTAGAGTCTCAATGATATGTTTTTCAAATAATATTAGAGATTTATCGCTACTTTCATGGCAGAAATGTTTTCGTGGCTGAGATCAGGTCTAGATGGGGTTATTCCTAGTTCGAAACGAGACGTCAAGCCTGATCTGGGCCCGGTTTGGTGGACGGAATATTCAACTCCAACCACCGGATTGGTAATTTCAATCACCAAGTTCTAGCCGAGTTTGGCGTTTTATACTAGATTATGGCCAGATTAGTCAATTTCTGTATCAATTCAAACTCGTGGATAAATTGTCATTCCAAGGCCCTGATTAGTGATGAAATACAGAAACCGATCGGGCTCGACTGTATGATGGCATGTGACCGGGTTGCCAGGTCTAGACACATGATTTATTACTGATTTGGGCGCCATGATCAGTACGTGGCCAGAACTAGATCTTATTATGTGACCAGGCTGCCAGATCTGAGCCCAGTTGGGCTGTGTGTTTTATTATTAATTTGGGTTCCCGACCGATACTCAACAAGCGAAACAGAAAAATTTCTGCTCTACCCGGGTAGAAATCACCATATCAGGGCAGACAGATTTGGACTTGGTCAGGGCGTGTGTTTCATCCCCGGTCTGGGCCCAGACAGGGCCACCGCAAAATTTCCGCTTGGATAGCACGAACAAAAATTTTGCAGTGGCCCTGACTGGGCCCAGACCAGGGATGAAACACACTGCCTGACCGGGTCCAGATTTGTCAGCCCGACTTCCGTTCGGGTCCCATTCAGACTTGGCGTTTCATAACCGGTCGTGTTTTATTACCAGTCTGGGCCATGTCTGGCGATTTCTGCATGGGTGATTTTTGAAATGCATTTTCGGTGGGTAGAGACAAAATGTTTATCAATCAGCCCGACCGGGGTCAAACCTGGCCTTTCGGGATCCGATCGGGTCGTGTATTTCATCATCGGTCTGTTCCATGCCTGGAAATTTTTGAACGGGTTTCAGAGAATCCAGGCTATAAGCAATTCATAAATTAAAGTTTAATTATTCATTTTCATTCAGCTCGTTAGTCTTTATTACAAGAAATGCAATGGATTTTAACTTAGTACAAAGCTTTTGCAAAAGAGGAGAATCAATAAAAAAATAATAAATCGAGTCACTTATTATAAAATGTCAACAAAATACGTAAATCAGTTAACACGGATACAGAAATAGTTCAAAGTTTTTTGCCAGGTCAGGTCCAGGTTAGAAAATTATCCTCGTCTTTCTCAGGTCTGTTTAAAACAACTTCAATCACAATTGATCAAAATTTTTAAATATTAATTTGGTTTAATTTTTAACATTTTGAAAGTAAATTCGAAATTAATTTTGTGCGCGATTCCGAATCACGTGACTAGTAAGTCTTTTGATATTATGACATAACTGCTAGTACGTGTAGGTAGGACATTACGGACCTACATCTACACGTGTTCTGTGGCTAATTAACGATTATTACAGATTATGACTTTATAATATCTCCCTCTAGATTTAATTAAATCATCCACAAAAGTTAAACTAGTCTATTTCCACAATAGGAACAAATTGCTTAATTTTCAAGCTTTTATGTATCTCTAGTTGAAGGTAATTTATTTTTATATTCTTTTTCACTAAATTAAGTTAATTTTCTATTATATTCTAAATCATAGGAAAATTCCCAGTTAAAATTCTTGTTGTGGCATATTTTTCAAAATCAATAATATATCTTCTTCTGGCAGAAATTCTAGATTCCATAGCATTTTTTCTCAGTGTAGGTTAGTATTATGACTCGAAATGAATCCTTGTAGAGGCAATCAAGTAAAAATGAATAATTAAGTAAATGTCACTGGATTTAAGTGAATATACCTGTATTTAACTTTTATATATAATTGCAACGAAAGTTCAACCAAATTTACCTTTTTCCTGGATAAAAAGAATTCAGTCTAATTTGAAATGAATTGCACGAAAAAAACTAATGTGATTAGAATAAAATAATTTCATTAAAATGGAAATAAATAAGAAAATAGAAATTTTGGATATTTTGTTATATTCTCAAAAACTTGCTTGATATTTCTGAATTTAACAAAAAAAAAAATTTATTTTATTTCAATTAAAATATAAAATACACAATGTTGTCATATGGGATCCTTGCTGGGTACCCATGTAAGTTTTGCTCGGATCTATCTTACCGCCCATGAGAATTTAAGACACCAATAGGTACAGATTTTTTCATGGAGTTTTATATAAGTTCCCACATACCCAAGTGCGAAGCTAGATACGGCCCAACACTGGCCCAGCACCGACAAAAATGTTACCGAGGATCGGTTGCCAATATCGTGCCGTTGCTGGAATGATAACTCCGGTATGCACTTGGCAGCCAATTCTGGCCCAAACTCTGGATTTTTGGAACTGGATGTCATAGTAAAAGTGACAATCGGGTTGGTATAGGGCCGATACTGAGCCAAGTTTCGACTCAATGTCGGTCAATTTGAACAGTCGATAAAGGCCGCCGTCGTCGGCCCAGTACTTGACCGATGCAAATGACGACACTGGCCCAATAACAATAGCCGACTGTTGGCTGCCAAGATTGGGCCAATATTGTACCGTATTATCAGCTTCGGTAATTCGCACTTGGAGTTGTATGTACTTTGTCCGAAAGCCAAGTTAGGCCCGGGCCTGCTTCCATGTTGATCTGGAGCTAGGGCCAAGCCTGACCGTGGATCGTGGCCCTGTCTAGTGCCTTGACAAAATTTGTTCTTTTCTTCGGAAAAATTTGAGACAAGTTCCTACACAGGTTCTCACACTCTGACCCAGGTAGGCTTCTATATTGTCTCATAAAAAAACCCGTTTCTCAAATTCCCATTGGCGGTAAAATAAATTCCTATGTGGATTACAATAAGTGTTTCTACGCGGGAACCCAGGTAGGTTCCCAAATGGTTTTTCACACGCGGATTCACAAAAGGGTCTTGAGAGCCAATGGAAAATCTCTACCCAGATTGACTTTCAACTGAGTACAATTATAAAAAGGATTAGAGACTGGGATCGTTGTGGAGAGAAAAGGATATAAAGTGGGGGCTCAATGGAGGTTAGGATTTAGAAAAAGCAGTTGTACGTGTATCGATCTCTTAGTACAGGCAACTCATTTCTAATTAAAGTGCTGCAATATCACGAAACGCAAGATTGCCCGAGTTCGATGTTTCCTACGGGAACGTTTAATGAAAAACATATAAAGTAATCAGCCACGAACGAGATCGCCTATAAAATAGGGTTAAAATGTCACCTTTTATATCCCATCTTGACGATTTGTGCTTGACTTTCAAGAAACCAGGTTGAAAAACCTAATCTACCACAGATTCAAACCACTTCCATCTATCTTGCATGTAATTTTACTCAAACATTTTTAAGTCAGGCTATAATGGCCCTAGATAGCTTGACTAGTTTCAGCTCTGGCGATTCTTTCTTGAACTGTTAAGGGGATCCGCCACCTTTAATATTTTTATTTTTTGAGTTTAGACCTCCATATAATTTTATTTACGTTTTATATTTTTATTTAAAAAGGTTTTGGTTTTATTTAAATTCCAGCACCTTTATGTATTTAAAAACTTAAAATTTTGAATTTTTTGGATACTTTGTGGAAATTTTTTAACTTTGAATAACTTTTTTGTTTTTTCACCAATTGTCATGATTCTTTTTTTATTTTGTTTCCTACAATATGTAGCAACTTTTTGGGTATAAAAGCACTCTATCTAAAAAAAGAACCCCAAAACCCTTCTAAATAAAAATATTAAACTAAAAATATTAAAATAATTAAATTATATGGAAGATCTAAACTCAAAAAATAAAAATATTCTGGAAGTGAAAAAACCAGAGTTCGGTACAGCATTGGCCCGTTGCTGGGCCGAAAACAAGTGCTGGCGGCCAGAGTTTGGGCCAGAGTTGGCTGCCAAGTGCATACCGGAGTTATCATTCCAGCAACGGCACGATACCAGCAGCCGATCTTCGGCAAATTTTTGGTGATGCTGGGCCAATGTTGGGCCGTATCTAACTTTGCACTTGGGTGGCGGATCCCCTTAAGAAACTATCGAAAACGAATCGTTATAAAATATTTTAAAGCAGTAACCCAAGTGCAAAATTAGATACGGCCCAACACTGGCCCAGTACCGACAAAAATGTTGCTGAAGATCGGTTGTCAATTTCGTGCCGTTGCCGGAATTATAGCTTCGGTATACACTTGACAGACAGTTCTGGTCTAAACTCTGGTCACCAACACTTGTTTTCGGCACAACAACGGGCCGATGCTGTGCCGAACTCTGGTTTTCTCATTTCCAGAATGATTCGTCGTGGTAAAAGTGACGCATGGCCCAGTATTGTGCCGTCCATAGGCCGTACTCTGGCTCTTTCACTTTTGGAACTGGACGCCATAGTAAAAGTGACAATCGGCGTGGTATAGGGCCGATACTGAGCCAAGTTTCAACTCAAGGCCGGCAATTTAAACAGTCGATAAAGGCCGCCGTCGTCTGCCCAGCACTTAACCGATGCAAACAGTGACACTAGCTTAATAACAATGGCCGACTCTTGGCTGCCAAGATTGGGCCAATATTGTGCCGTATTATCACCTTCGGAAATTCGCACTTGGGAAATTAAATTTTTTTTAAAGTTTATGCATAGTTTTTATCAAGGCGCAAGTGCGGGCTTTTAAATTACCAATATTGAAAATGCATAGCGCTAATTTATAAACTAATACCCTTGTATTTAATTTCAAGCCTGAACGGAAATTGTCAAGTGTGCATTTCACCATGATTAGTTTTTTTCTGAAATAAAAGTAATATATATTATAATACATATTTTCATGGGAGGGAAAAATGCCCTAATTGACCGCGTTATTCAAGTCAAGTATATAAATGAAAGCAATCTTGGTGAGGGTGTAACTTAGTTTGTATAGTGGGAAGCCTATGTAAACTAATGTTGGTATTACGGTGCTTCAAACTGATAACTCTGTTATGGTTTCTTCGTAAATCCACAGGAAAAAAAAACAAAAATTCGAACTAATATGAAAATCATTACTTTCTTTGAATAATTCGGTTATAAGTTTCTTACTTTCGTACGACATTGAATGTTTCAGAAGTACCTAATAAATATTTTATCACTCTTTTACCCTACTCTCGATAATTAAATTTCACAGATTTGCGATAATAGAACATCTTCAGTTGAACTCTTGCCAAAGTTGCATTTGGATGCACTGATCATCATTTTCTTTTCAAAGACCTCTGGAAATTTCCAGATTTGATTTACATATCGTTGAAACTGATCAAAGATTCAGAAAAGCGGTTTCGAGTAGAAAATTTAACTTTCGAGGAGTTTTCATCACATACCTTAAGAATTTTTACCGATTGAATTCCCTCTTGGAATAATTCAGCTGAATTTTTCAATTCAAATGGAGACTTTCTCACAAATAAATTAAAAATAAATTAGGAGAACTTCACCTTTATTTTGATACTGTGTACTCGAGAACTGTAGCACAACTAATAGTAAGAAAAGCATATTCCTTTGTTTTTCTGACCTTATAATTAATTAAGGGCGTGCAAATATTTGCCTCAATTAACAAAACGTTTTATTTTCACTCTTTCTCTTTCGCTTTGTTTCGTTTGACTGTTTCTGTGCATCGAGAGCTTTTCAGAGGAAATGTGGTAATAACTGCGTGACGATTGTTACTTGACTTTAATTGCATAATTGTCTTTGTTTACAATCAAAAATAACAGGTGCAATTTTTCATTTATGAAATATAGTTTTTCCAGAATAAATTATTATGTTTATTAATAATATAATTTAAAAATTGAAACTTTCTAATTTTAATTTAATTTTTATGCTCAATAACGTTTTGTCGATTTTTAATTCTTAAAAGCTCTTCTAAAGAATAAAAAGTCGAAAATATTTTGTTGATTAGACAACATTTTTTTGTTTTTTGACTAGCAAAATAAAATTTTACCAAGGAAACTAATCAATATTATTGGGTTCCACTTTCGAATTAAGGGCATGTGATACTTAGGAAATTAGCAAATTTTATCGATTTTAAGTTTCTACATGTTTGTGTCAAGAATTTATAAAATTTTGTTTTCATAATTTTGAAAATAGAAGAGAAGATCCATGCAGACATAGATAGACTAATTTTGGTTTGAAAAATGAAAAGAAGTTCAATTATAGTAAAATATATCGAAAAAATTTGTTTCCATTGGCAAAACCAAAAGTAGCCTGCTTTCGTCCAATTTTACCTTCTCTACCATTTCCGAAATTTTGAAAACAAAATTTCATGAAAAATTCGGTCATTAAAACATAAAACATTTTTAGGTCAAGTATAAAAAGTCCAGAAAATGGGAAATCTTTTATTAGAAAACATAGATGAGTTCAGAAATTCAATAAGAATAAATAAGATCAGAGTAAGGAATTTTTAAAGCCCCAAGTCAAGAAAATTGAAAAAAGTAAGAATTATTAAAACTAACTTGAAAAGTATTCTGACTCTTTTCAAGCCCAGACCAAACTATCTAAACTTTAATCAGAAACTGTTCTGGCTGTCTAGTTTGGTTCTTGTCAGAACTGTCACACATTATAAAATCCAAGACTGGAACAGTCTGACCCTAATTTGCAACTGACTAGCGAAGCATCGAAATTTGCATCATGGGAAACTAGCTGACACCTAAATAGGACTTGATTATACTGACTAGATAAATTTATACAGAGCTAGAAATTTTTCCTATTCTGGAGGGTATGACGAATGTTCATTCTCAAACATTAAGCAGCACCTTAACATCACCTGATCACCTAACTAGACCGTCTAGATAGAACTAGATAATTTTCCTATCCTGGCAGAATGACTAAGCCTATCAAAAGACCTGATGCTACCATCTAGAGAAACCTCGAAAACTTTTATATTCAGCAGTCTTGAAAAAACCTTTATCATTGCAGATTAGTTAGTATCTAACGGGACCTGGACAGAACGATCATACATAATCAAAAAAGGCTTATATCTTATATTTACTCTAAAATGACGGCATCAAAAGTCATCTCGAGAAAAATGCGGCTTATTTGTTTACCTTAAGGGGATTTGCCACCTTTAATAATTTTATTTTTTGAGTTTAGATATTTTTTGAATTTTAAAAAACTTTTTTTCTTAAACCAATTGTCATGATTCTTTTTTTTTCTTACAATGCGTAGCAACTTTTTAGGCATGGAAAGTACTCTCGCTAAGAAAATAACTAAAAAATTTTTTTTTATATTTTGGAATATTTTTATGAATTTTCCTATTTTATTTTATTTGTAACATTGTTTTCAGTCATGTTACCTTATTTTTCATACCCAAAAAGTTGCTATACATTGTAAGAAATAAGATAAAAAAGAATCATGACAATTGGTTAAAAAACAGTAAAGTTATTCAAAGTTAAAAAATGTCAAAAAAATGCCCATAAAACTCAACATTTTTAGTTTAAAAATACATATAGGTGCTGGAATTTTTAGAAAACCCCAAAACCTTTTTAAATAAAGGTACGAAACATAAAAAAAAATATATGGAAGGTCTAATCTAAAAAAAAAATATTAAAGGTGGGGGATCCCCTTAATTAATTTTACCAAAGTGATCTCGCGAAGGAGCTGAAAATTTCCCTTTGTTGTTGTTTGGCGATGCTCTTTCCGTTATTGGAAATGTAGAATGGCCTTTGATGGTTAAAATCAGGTTTATTACTAGGGTATCATTTGCTCTTGGGGGTTAAACAACTTCAGCATCTCAAAGGGATCGTGACCCTAGTTAACAAGCTGTTGGATTAAAGTTGCTTACTTTCTCCCCGGACATTGTAGCAAATTGGTGATAACAGAATTTCTTCCTTTCTAGAAGGGACCAAGTAGATATTGTTTTCTGTGTAATCCCTAACTAATCTAAAATCGAGAACAAGCTCTTAATTAATCAAACAATACGTGAATGTTACTCTTCTAAATTCGAAGTTGACCATTTTCTGCTCTCAAAAGCTAATTAAAAAGCATTAACCACTTTATTTTATTACCTACTCCAACGCACTCTTGTCAAATCATATAGATTAAAAAAACTATTTTATATTTATAATTTCTGACCTGAGGGGATCCGCCACCTTCAATATTTTTATTTTTATTTTTTGAGTTTAGACCTTCCACATCATTTTTGTATGTTCAGTTTTGGGTTTTTTTTTTAATTCCAGCACTTCTATGCATTTTTAAACTAAAAATGTTGAGTTTATTGGGCATTTTTTTGACATTTTTTGACATTGAATAACTTTTTTGTTTTTTTACCAATTGTCATGATTCTTTTTTCATTTTATTTCTTACAATGTATAGCAACTTTTTGGGTATGGAAAATGAGGTAACATGACTGAAAAAAATATACAAATAAATTTTTTTTTTAAAGTAAAAATATCCTAAAATATAAAAAAAAATTTTGTAGTTATTTTCTTAGCTATGCCCAAAAAGTTGCTACACATCGTAAGGAACAAAATAAAAAAAGAATTATGACAATTGGCTAATAAATAAAATAGTTATTCAAAATAAAGAATGCTCAAAACCTTTTTAAATGAAGGTATTTAACATAAAAAAGTTCTATGGAAGGTCTGAACTCAAAAAATAAAAATAAAAATATTAAAGGTGGCGGATCCCCTTAAATTATAAGAAAACTAATTAGAAGCTGTCTGATATGTTTTCTACTGCAAGATATTTTATTGTAACTACGCATGCAAAATTCTACAAAATTACGTAAAGTTATTAATAAAAACTCGGAGAACAATTATTTGATTCAAAGAAATATTTATTTATTATACACTCAAAGAATATATTTTAAAAATTGCAAGAATTCTTTTTAAGTTCACAAACATTTCTTATAATCAAAAAAAAATTTTTAAATCAAAAAAATAGTTCTTTGAATGAACAAAAAAGGATGATAGAAGATACTGGGGGGACAATTGTTAAAAGCAATTATCACATTCAGATCAAAATATATGTTCATGCGAATGAAAAAGTGCAATACAACTTTTGTAAGTAGAATTTGAAAGTGTTGCCATTCAAAATACACTCGAGATTCCCTATAACGAGATTCCCTGTAACGAAACCTCTCTTTAACGAGCGCGTCACGCCTCCCTATAACGAGCAGACGATCGACCCCTCTTCCCCCACTGCTACGGAATGAAGCGCGCTCGAATTTGAAAAAGTAATCATTGAGTTTGATGGCTTATATCACAAATTAATGAATTAATCACAAATTTTTAGTATTTTGAGTAAATACCGTCAAATAAGTTAATCCCATGTTCAATACTCACAGAAATATTTTTTATACGCTTTTAACTATGTAAATAAATTATTCACATAGCCTCACTGACAGACTGACTGCGCGCATTATATAATGCGCATAACAGCGCGTAGCAACAAGTAGGATATGGAGGGGATCCCTCTCGCGCTCGTTACAGAGAGGTCTCCGATGTTCGAGCTTCTCGTTACAAGGAATCTCGAGTGTAAATTGAATAGCATATTTCCTTGAAAAAAAATTTGATTCATTACCATCTACTTTATAAAAAATAAATTGGAAAAGTATGGATCTGGTTGGAAGATGAAATTTTTTATTTGAGGATTTATTGTGTGTTTGAAGATGTAAAGTGTAATACGAACCGATGGACATTTTTCGGGCATTTTCTACGATTGCACGCTCTTGATATAAGTTGTGACATCCAGACTCGAGGCTGCACACAAAAAAAAGACTTCATTGTACAGACAACGCGACTTTATTCTCCAAAATTCAATAAAGCGTACTTAAACTATATATTTTCTATTTTCTCCAATACTTCTCTTTTTTTCTTACTTTGAATTGAGTAATTTCGCGTTGGTTCAAAAATGAAATGCCTACTACCAGAATTTTTAAACCTCTAAACACATATTATGGTAAAGAAGAATGTTTTTAGAGCAAGTTTTCCAAATTCCACAAATTCAGAGTCATAACTTAATAAATGTAAAATTATTTAGCATAATAATTTTGCAAGCGACTATTAAACATTATAGGTTTAATAAAATCTCTAATTATTCTGAAAATATGTCACGAAATTTTTCTTGTGTTTAAATAAAATAAAGAGCATGTTTTTAAAAATAAAATAAAAAAGTAGAAAGCAATTCAAACGAATTAATATTGCACTTCCATAAGAAAAGCAATAATTCGTGATTTTATTTCACGACACCTGTTCAATTTCTACAGCAATTACACGAATTTAATTGAAGTTGGTTTCCATTCAAGCTTAAGATTAAGGGTTTTATAAAATTCTCATTTCTCAAGACAAATTTTAGAATTTCAAGCAAACTCCATCATTACATTTTCATCTGAAAAAAATTTTTAATTCTACAATAATATAGAAATATTTCTGTTACATAATTTGGAACTTATTTTCTCTTTTGTTGAACATAAACCCTTCCCTGCTAGAAAATATGATTGGGCTTGATAGAATTTCCACAGACTTTCTATCCATCAGATGTATAAAATCCGATCGAATTGTATTCAATTAGGAAAATTCATGTAAATTGCAAATTTCAATAAAATTCTCTCAGTAAAATTGACCGAACTTTTATCAAGTATTTTAATAAAAATGATCTCAAAATCTATCATAAATTGGGATAGAAATTTGATCAAACTTAATTAATATTAAATTTCATAAAAACTTATTCCCTCTTAGCATAGAATTTTCTACCGAAGCCTAAGTTGTACTTGTATAGAAATCCTGCCAAATATAAGAATTACGAGAAATCAATGATGCAATTATTGATAGGATAGGATAGGATTTATATCAAAAAGACAATGGAGTTGATAGAAATGCAGATTAAGTTTTGTATAAGATTAGATACGTTTTATATCCAGAATTTCTATAGAAATGATGTATATGTATAAAAATGATGGAAATTTCTATCAATGACTTTGATTAACTTTGATAGAAATTCTATCAAATATACAAATTATCGCAAATTCATGACACTGATAGGGTAAGATATAATTTCTATCAAGAAAGCACATTAGAATTGATACAAATTCGTGATAGAAGTTTTGATGGATTCGATACAATTCTATCCAACATATATATAGAAAATTATTGAGACTTTTATAGAATAGGATAGGATTTCCATGGAAAATTGTTTTGAAATCGATAGAAATTTTGAATAAGATTTCTATCAAAAACTTTCATAGAAATCTATAAAAATATGTAACTTGGCTCATTTTTAGTTGAAATGAAATTTCAGCTGAGAAAATGAATTGAAATTGGTAAATGTTTTTCTCATCTATTTTTGTTAGCAGTATTCGCTTTTTCTACGCAATAGAGAAAATCGAACATTTTATCGTGGGTCGATGCACAAGTAATGGCATACGTATCAAATTTCTAGAGATACGATCAGTCCATTCCGTTTAGCAGAAAACAGAGGTCATCCAACTGTTCAATAATACATAGTATTAAGATCTTGAATCACCAAGAAAAAACCAACTGTCAGGAATTTTTCAATTTTGTAAATAGAAAAGGGACATTTTTCATTTTCAGAGAAATTTTTTATATTCAAAGAATTAGAATATTTCATTTGAGTTCAATGTGCACGCGGACATTTGATATTTTTAGAAAGTCCTGGGGACTTTAGTACCAGATTTTTTCTCGTCTTCAGGACGTTTTTAAACCATGAGACGTCTTCAGCAGAGCAAAGCGTCCGATCAAAGCTACCGAGACGTCCGGTGACCATTGCACCAATTTATATCAAGTTTAATTAAATTTAATTAAATTTAATATGTTGAGTACTTGAAATATTTTATACAATAATAGGTTCCAATTTCTATGCACGTTCTCTTTTAAATTTTAACATTGTAAGTGTAATTTATATAAATAAAGTTCAAGTCTTCCAGTTCGATGAACGTGACATGAATCGAGAAATGTCTCACGGTGCTAATATCTAGATGAAATGAAACTTGAAACTACTGAAAGACACGAGTTGGAACTCTCAGTCAATTCTTACTTCCAGTTGGATTTCTCATTACGTCCTTAATGAAAGTAATCAGAACTATCAACTTCATCCTAAAAATATACTGAATTCAATAAAATTAAAATTAAAAATCCTTGAAATTTATTCCGCTGAATATTTTAAGTTTTAATTTTATAAAAATTCGATTTCAAAAATCTCAAAACAAAATTTAAAACAATATTTAAAGAATTTGAAAATCTTTCTGTGGAAAAAATGACGCTTTCAAATGCGCTGGGATTCGAGCCCAGGTCTTTCGATTGCCGGTCGACTGCTCTAACTCCGATAATGTAGGCAGTGACAAAAATTTCAAACTCAACTAATTAATTCTAAATTTAAAACATTTTTTTTTAAAGTATTCAAATAATTTGAATTTGAATAAAAGCTTTACTGGCAAATTTCCGCGCCCAAAGAATGGATGAATCTAAAACATCAATTTTGAAAATCAAAAAAGTTTTGAGTTTATACTCTTCTAATAAACGCATTTCTGAAGTTTTTTTACAACCTCCAACTTCAAAAAATGTTGCACACTGTAATAAACTATAAAATATATATCAGGACAATATGATACAGTAACCCAGTTCAGTATTTTTATTTCCCCCCCCCCCCTTCTGCTCATTCCCCTTGAATGCTTCACGTAAATTTTAAAAGGCTTCAAATGGAGAAATAAAATTGAGTTTGATCAAAAATCTGTTTTGCACATAAAACGGGTTATAATACAAAAAAATGTCATAAAAATGAACTGCAACAGTCTTTATCAACATTTATCAAACTAACGGAATTTAGAGAATTTTTCTAATAATTGCATTACCGTCCGATAATATCAATACATCTGTTTTTCGGCATTTACATAAAATTTCCTCATTTTTATAATACATGAAGTAAAATGATTTCCTGAAATCAGCATAAATGCTTATGTAATATTGCTTCCAATGATTTAAAAACAAATTTTTTCAGTCAATTATTATTAACAAAGATATTACGAGAAAAGTATAAATTAAATTTGTTTATTAATTTCCTAATAACATTCAAAATAATCATCTTTTTGAAACCTTTATTGACTCATTATAAAGGTAAATTTACATAGAATATCAGCAACGTATTAAAAATATTATAATAATTTATTCCTGATTTCTATCAATGTCAAAACTCAGGACAACAAAGTTGTGAAAATTCAAAGTATTCTCATACATGAAAAATTGCATTTTTTAAATGAGAATAAGCTAAAAAAAAGTTAATTATTTCAAAAATTATATAAAAATTATGAAAACTTGGAAATTTGAACTTTTTTGCAATATCTTCGTTAATAATCAATTAGTATTTAGGTTGTTGGATGCAAAATTTTATTACTTTTTATGTTATTTCAAGAAATAAAATTTACTTTATCTTTCATAAAAATTAGAAATTTTTATGTAAATCTCGCTAAACGCCATTACTGTGGATCAAATATTAAATGTTGTTCAAAGATTAAAAAAAGATGTATAGATGGAAAAATTGTTACACGTCAAGTTGTGAAGCAACATTTGGTATTATTCAAATAAAATGTACTTTAAGGTAGTACGATCACGAAAATTAGACCTCAGGCAAAAATAGATAATTTTGCTTTCAAGAATAGCAATATTATTATTGAAGGGCTAATTTGAAAGAGAAAAGATTATTTTCCATGAAAAAAATTTGAAACACAAAAAAATAATGTTATTAATAAATTTTATTTTTGCCCAAACTTATTTTCTTATTGCTTCGAGACAAATTTTTATAAATGATGCGATTCTAATAAATCACGGTTCATTTTTTTAAGAAAAAGATTCTCTACAACTTGACCGTTTCGATTTTTGAAAATGAATTCTTTAATGGCTGAAATTATAAAAAAACAGTTTTTCAAAACAAAATTTTTATAAACAAATTGCTGTATTTGATAATAATTAATTCAATTTCAAAAATTGGAAACGGTCAACTTGTAGAGAATCTTTTTCCTAAAAAATGAACCGTGATTTATTAGAATCGCATCATTTTTAAAAATTTGGCTCGAAGCGATAAGAAAATAAGTTTGGGCAAAAATATAATTTATTAATAAAATTATTTTTTCGTGTTTCAAATTTTTTTCATGAAATATAATCTTTTCTCTTTCAAATTAGCCCTTCAATAATAATATTGCTATTCTTGAAAGCAAAATTATCTATTTTTGCCTGAGGTCTAATTTTCGTGATCGTACTACCTTAAAACCTTGAAAACCTTGAAAAGAAAGCATATTTACTTGGAATATGCGAAACTAAATAAAATGTACAGTATTAGGTAATACTTCGGTTTTGCATGAATCATTTCGCACGTCATACTGCGATTTTATTTTTAGTGAAATTACAAATAATTAAGGAGATCTGGGAGTTTTAATTGATGTGAATTATGAAAAGTAGGTATGACTACGTGGCCTTCATAAATTGATAAGCAACTTTCGAAAAATACAAAAATATGTCACAAAATGAATAAATCTTTTGAAAAATACTTAGGTTCAGCTATAGCTAGGAAAAAAAGTAGAAATTCTCAGTGAGGAAAATATCCTTGTTCCTTTCAATACTTTTTCGAAAGGGGCTGAATGTTTTTGCACCTCCATTACATCCCAAAAATCAGTTTTAACTAAGGCTATGGATCAATCGGACAACGTGACTAAATTATACATTTATTCGTTCATGTAAGATAACTTTTTTAATTTACAAAGTATCTTTCTGAAAATTTTGGAAACGTGACAAAAGACAATAAAGCACGTCTGTTAACTTTTTTTTTAGTAAAAATTAAAAAAAAACAGTATTTTAATTTTTTAATGAAATTTTGAATTAATCTTTTAATTTATGGCACTGAAGAGGGCAACCATACGTGGCCAAAACGTTTGCCTTTCTTTATACGTTTTTTTAATATCTGCCATTGATAATTTTTAAATGTGAAAATAAAAAGAATCTGACCCTATGCCAAAATAACAAAATGAATAAAAATTCTTACATTAAATTGTAAATAATAATCATTTGTAACCGCAATAATTGGAGCATCCGAAGTAATACCCACACTTATCCTATCGGCACAATCGGGCAGTAGTGTATGACTTTCCCAGTTCATGGAAAAAGTAGCCAAAAAAGATGCTCACCTTGAGAGTAGGATGGACCGCCACGGGGTTTGAGGGGGTCCGGGCCGAAGCAGCCTGGCAAGTCGCACCGTAGCTCAGCTGATGCTGATAGGTGGACAGGATCTTCTTATGAGCGCTGGCCTGTGCTCTATAAGCAGATACGGACAACTTCATTTCTTTCTATTACGGAAAATAAATGGTCCGCATGGCTTCGCGCCTCTGAAGCATCTACCAGCTGACATCATCTTCAAGTCTTGGAATATCCTAAAATTTTCTGAATTGATAAATCTCCTTCAGAGCCTAAGGGTGAGACAAGAGAGGAAAAGGGTTAAAGGCACCACCACTGAGATAAAAACATCAATAGAAGGTCGCGATGCCTCCCTCTGAATTATAGTCACCCTCGTTCCCACTTTTAATCCCAAGGAAATTAATGCCTCCCTTTCTAGGTCACGAGGTTATCCTAAATTCCACATCTCTTTTGTTGTTAGCCTCTTCACCTAATTCTTACATTAGAAGAGGGTCCTCTGATTTTCTTCTACTTCTATTTAACCCTTCTCACTTGAATTCCTCCGTTTTTATTATTTTTAGAGAAATACTGTCCTCCCTTTTTTTCTCTTCCCTTTAGGTTTTTCTTCTATTCCTCTCTCTTCTATTTCTCTTAAGGAGTCTTCGTTAGTGATTTCCCCTGAGGGTAACGGATACCAGGAAACTCTTTTGCACCTCTACATCTCAGATTCTTCTAAAGTGTCCCACCTCTGGAGACTCGAAATGGGAGAGAGTGTAGGTTTCCTTGATGCTCCAGAAACTGAGCATTAGGTCACTATCTCGATTTCCTAAGGGTTTCCCGTGGGCCCGGGAATCCGTTCTGATTGGTGGAACGCTTCCGACTTAAATACTCCTTCACTCCCAAACATTATTTTTTTTAGTTTACTATTTTCTTGATTTTTTTTTTTTTTGTTTGAAAACAATCACTCGAACGCTCACAAAAGTGGATTTGTGCTTCCTCACTCGCGCTTTTCGTATTTTGTTTTTTATTCGAGCACACTATGCGGATAGAACACTCGGGGGTTGAAAACTCGTAATGTAACGAAGCGTCCGTAGCGTAACTGGATTATTGCAACCAACAACACTCGTATATCGAGACATCGACTGACCATCACGAGGTCCGGTGCCACGCCTGATGTGCTCTATATTCAACCCTGTAAGTGGATTAAATATTATCATAAACTCCACACGATGCCTCAACGACCTCCCTTCTAGTTTCAATGACTTTCCAGCCCTTTTAACTCGAACTAGGGTTTCAACGATCAGACACAATTTTTCATAAAAATTCATAAAAATAATTATATTGGGTGATTTCCCATCCAGACAATGTAGAAAAGAAAAAAAAGGATATAAAAAGAGGTTTTAACCGGATTTCCAAAATTTTTGTCTAGACTTGTCAGGAGTTGAATTGGAAAAAAATACATCAGAGTGAGAATCAGTGAGGCGGAATTTTTTAACGAGATTCTGGTGGCATGACACTTCCATAAAATTCTATTGGTTAAATGACATGTTTTTAATAGAGTTGAATAAATACAAGTATTTGGAGCTGCACATCCAGAAAAAAAATTTTATTTGAATTTAAGAAATCGTTTTTTTAACTTCATTCTCTCGAATCGAAGTAAAAATACATTTAGAACGAATATAAATTCATTTGATTTAAAGAAATCATCTTTTTAGCCTTTTTTAAATGAAAGAAATTATTTTTTTAACATAATTATTCTCTTTAAATAACATTTTTTTTTCTACTGGCGGGTCATGCAGTTGATTCTATTGCCCCGTGGGGGGGGGGGGGGGGGGCAAAGAAACCCATTTTCTGACCCCCTAATAGAAAAAAAAAAAACGTATGCGACACGGGAAAAACATTAAATTTACAAATATTTTACAATATACTATTTTGATTTAGATACAATACTGGCAAAAACTTAAGAAATTTCTTAAATTCAGAGAAAAAAAGCAATCTAGGAATTTCTTTAAATCAAAGAAACTTTTCTTTGACCGTATATCAATGCAAAAATTTGATTCCGAGAAATTAAAAAAAAAACTATCTTCTGGGTTCAATACAATGTACAAAAAATTTCCAATGATTTGTTGACTCAATTTTACTTTCCTTTCGTTTCTCTGATTCTTCTCAATAGGATTGATAATTTTTATTGCCTTTTTATTTCTTGTATTCTTTTCTAGTTTTTTTTATTTTTGAGAAAATATCTAATATCCTTTGCAAATTTTGTTCTGTGCACTTGCCTGAAATATTTATGGTTGGTGGGACGTTAATCGCGCGAAGTCCAGAAATTATACATCCGCTCGTAATTTTCAAGATTCATGTAAGAAGATTATTCAAGAGTTTACACCGGAAAAATGAATGTGCTAAAATTTTAAAAACGACTGCTTTCAGTTCCAGAAGTTTCTAATTATTATAACTAGCTTTTTTATTGTTTTATTTTAATCTTGATTTTTTTCTAGAATTTTTATTTAAATTTGCCTAGTTATTTAAAAATGTCTGCATTCGGATTGAGATGAAGAACGTTTATAAAATTTTGTAAGTTATTTAATGACCGACCGACGTATCGATATTTTCGACCCAGTTTTCCTCTGTGCACAAAATCAATTGCACTAAACGAAACATTACTCTTTTCGCATTACTCTTTTTTTATTTTTGTTGTACTTTTATTGTAAAAATGTATATTATTCTTTTAGGTGGAAGGTTATTATTTTATTTCACATAACGGAACTTTACATTAAACATCAATCTTCGCGAAATTTACAATTTTCTTAAATGACATTTGACTAAGAACTGGATTTACACACGAACGAAATCATGTATAAAAATTTCTCAAAAAGTAGAAAATTCATAATCCCAAGGGCGATGAAATATTTCGAAATCTTCAAAGGTTTAGTGAAAGATACTTTTATTTTTATTCTAAATTCAATTTTACTAATAAAACCAAAACTCTTCAAAAAGTTCTTAAATTCAATAAAATTGAAAACTGCATCCACCCTCAACGAGAAAATACCACGAAAAGAATAAAAAATACAGGAAAATAAAAGAAGAGAACGTGCTCTAGTTTCCGAATTTTCCTCGTCAATCTCTAGATTTGGGAAATCGTGAAAAAATACAAGACCTTCAATCCCACATAATAAAACCGAATCGAATTTTTCTCTCGTGTCGTTGAAAATCCCTCGTTCTAATTCGGGTTTGGACAAATTAGGGAAAGTTTGGGAGCTTAGTAGAACATGTGTGACGAAAAAAATAAAGCTGGAAAAAGATAAAAGGTTGAAGGAGCAAACAAGGGTTGAAATGATAAGAAATTGGATCACTCACACTTGTCATTTACATCGTACTTTATCACTCCGAATTTTTAATTCGATTTTTGGCCAAGTTTTTTTCCTTCTTGAAAATTATGTACGATTGATTCATTTGGAGTTTGCTGTCGATTTTTGATATTTTTTGGGAATAAAACGCGTCTTTGGGGCGCCGGGTGCCCCGGGATCTGGGAAGACGCACGTGCTAAGACCCCACGAAAGTCACTACATCCATAGAGATGACAGAAGCGAGGGTGGTTTTGCAGGCGCGCAAGACCTCGCGTACTCTGACTACACATCCCCACTTTACCACACCCACGGATTAAAAACCGAAATACTACCCTTCTAGTGTGCAACCGCATGCGCGATGATGATGCTGTGGATGGACCACTGGAAGGGAGATTCGAAGACAAGAGGACGCTCGCATTGTTGCTCAATCGCATCAAATCATTCTCTATTTTCTCAAGGGTGGTCGCAAATGTCAAATTTGAGGACATTATTTTTATTCTAACCAATTGGCCTGTGTGAAAAAATTCCCAGCCATTCTGGTCACTGTTTTTTTCTTGATGAAAAGTCGAAATAAAGCAGAAAACTTTTTCATTTGACTATAAAAAAATAAATAACTTGAATCGAAAAAATCATTTTCGATCGTATCAACTGTTATTAATTTCGTTCGTGATGGTGGATCCAATATTTTCTATAACAAAATCTAAAGTCGGAAAGATTCGGATTGAAAGTCGAGGTCTGGGTCGAATTGGTTTTTAACCAATTTCTATTAAGAACAATCAAAAAACTTCTTCAAAATTAGCGAGTAAACAGATTTTACATTTCCGCGGAATAGGAAGGAATAGTGGGAAATGAAATGTTATCTGAAATTTGCATATCAAGTTTGATCAAAATTGAGAAGTTAGTTTTTTGAAAGAAAAAGGAAGTCATGAACATTTAGATCATCCGTCCCGAAAGAGTTAATTTCTCTCTAAATCTGAATCAGCGATAGTTATTCCACTGATTACAATCAGCGTATATACGCTGATAAATCCGTTGAATTTCACTGATTTATCAGCGTATATACGCTGATTTTAATCAGTGGTATACTTATTGCTGATAATCAGTGGGATTTCGCTGATTCAGAACAAGAGAGTTAGTAAGAGCTGATATAAAATTTTAATTATTACAAATATTTATTTCATTGCAAATTATTTCCGATTATTGGCACTCTAAATCGATTTTCTATTTTTTTTAATATTCAAAATAATATTATTTGGCAGAAGGAGAGGGGGGATATAACGACTTCTTTCACCTGGGGGGGAGGGTTGTAAATATTTCAAAATCGCCCTGACGTAATTAATGGACAACAGAAATAAACAGAATAAAAAACAGAAAAGGGAGTTTTGCAGACTTGCTAGATATTGTTAATGATGAGCCAATATTTCAATCTGGAAATCGGTAACCAATTTTGGGCCGATACTGAAACACTTTTCACTGAGGAGCTGTTTAAAAATTATTGAAAACTTCTCTTTTTAATTATCTAGAAAAGCTGGAGATGAATCAGGTAGATTATGACATTCTTTTGTAAAATAATAAAAATAATTTAGGGTTTTACAATTTGTTTTTGCCTTTCTTATCATACTAAAATAAAAACCAAAATGCCAATATTTATAACTATCATTTTCTTTTATCGGGTTTTTTTAATTGAAAGTGTGAAAATTTTTATCGGGAATAAAATGAGTCATCAAAAGTTCGAATCAGTTAAAAATTATAGATTTTTTATTCATAGAATCATATTATCCAAAGACAGTTAAGATTAACTATTTTACCGATCCTGATTATAAAAAACCCATAATTTGTATCCAATGAAAACTTTTATGGCTAGTTTTATTCGAGGTAAAAATATTCTAAGCAAAAAAAAGGAATAAAGACGCGAGAAAAAAGTATCTTTATTTCTAGTTAAATAACGACGTTTCAACTCTATTAGATCTAGAATCTCTTTTCTCAGACAGCTGAAAAAACATTTGTTGCAGAAAAACCCTGAGGACTCTTCTGGTATTGAAGATTAGGCAACCCTCCAACAGGATTAGACATTCATAGTTTTTTCTACAGTTTCCATATAAAATAAAATCAAGATGGTCTCCCGTGTGGAAATTGCCCCAGTTAGCCCCATTACAAAAACGTTTCTGGCCGGGTTTCAGTCGGGCAAACTCGGGCTGTATTGCATGGCCGGAAACTGGGTGGGAATCGTCCGGGTTGACTCGTAAACGCACCAGGTCAAGTCGGGAACCGGCAGAATCAACCCAGGATGAAGTTCATTGTTAGAAACTGACCGGAAACTAGTCGGGCACTAGTCAAATACCTTGGCGAAAGTCTCGGAGTAGGAATTTATTCCAAACCAATGCGATCCATTCAGAAATCTGTTTCTGAACCAATCCGAGTTATTCCGACAAAATCCGAAGCCAGTTTCAATCTGTATTAATCAGAGGCCCATTTAAAATCAATTCGAACTCTTAATCCGAATAAATCCGACCAATCCGAATCGGTCAAAACTTTCAATCCGAATGAATGTATCCGAATGAATCCGAAATTGACCGGATTTATTCGGATTGATTTTGAATTGGCTTCGGGTTGATTCGGATTGAAAATTGGCTTTGGAGTCATTCGGAATAACTTGGTTTAGTTCGGAATCAGATTCCGGAATGGCTCGGAACAATGCGGATTGATTCGGAATGAATTTCAATCCGGAACTTTCGCCAGGGTGAACCTATATGATGTTTAAAATTTTTTTTAAATTTTCAAAGATGTTACGCAGTAGTTTTCATTAAGGGCATGTATTCGGGTGCTTTGAATCATTTAGCGAAAGCGCGGTCTTTATCGTTTGTTTTCTTTTGTGTTCGTTTACTTATCTTAGTAGGCTCTGCGCTAACCTTTCAGGTTAACGTCGAGCAGGTATCAAAATTAATTACCCTCTCACACAACGTTCGGTTGGGATGTTTAGTTCAGTGATCCCAGAACGTGGGAGCTCGAGGCCCCCACCATAGATGCCTTGAGCTCATTGTGTCTTCCTCATTCAACCAACCTATGGCAGTCGAGCGAGGAAGAAGTCATGAGCTGGTGGGGTCTATGGTGGGGGCCACCAGCTCCCACGTTCTGGGATCACTGGTTTAGTTATGGGACTTCCTTTTGGGTTTTTGTTTAAAATGGGGGAGTTTCAGCCACATTTCACCCTTGGCAACGAGAGGGATTCTCGACAGGACAGTGAAACGTGCCGTTACTTTTCTCTTCTTGAAGAAAGGCTTGTGTATTACGCGTGTGCCCCTGTGGATTGTGTACGAAGTGGGTAACAGTGTTCAGTGTCCGAAGCATATTCGAAGCGGATTGAGCGAGTGCCCCTGTGGATTCCGTCAACCCTGTGATAAGGACTGCTGACTTAAGCCACGCTCAGGAAGGTGCCTGGAAAAGTGAGTGATGACTATCCATATCGTCACCACTGCGGGGTGAGTGATTTTTCTCTTAGCGGCTGAACCGTTACTTCGGGGCTACTGCCTAACTTACGATAACGGCTGTACCATTGTCTCAGGGCTGGTCCCGAATGTTAGTAACGGGCGCAACAATTCACGCTCTGTTCTTTGTTCTTTTCAACAGCTTCTCCTCCACTACAAGTGTGGAGGGCAATTTGTTTCATGCCAATAAATCCACTATCATGTTTCCCAACAACTAAATCTGTGTTTTTACTTGAATTCCCTACCACAGTCTACTGAAGATTATTAGATGAACTAATTTGCCGAAACAGCATGTGATACTTGAGAAAAGTAGCAAGATTATGTGAACAACTTGGTGCACTTTCTACATGTTTGTGTCCAAAATACATTACATTTTTTTTTCAAAATTTGGGAAGTGGTAGAGAAGATGAAAACGAACGTAAATAGACTACTTTTGTTTTTGATAATAAAAAAATTTTTTTCCATAGATTTTGCTTAAATAGAAATTTTTTCTATTTATTAAACCAAAAGTTATCTATCTACGTCTGTTTTTATCTTTTCTACAATTTCCCAAAGTTTGGGATCAGAATTCTATGTGTTTTGTACACAAGCATGTAGAAACTTAATATCAATAAAATTTGCTGTGAATTTACCAAGTATCACATGCCCTTAACTCACAGAGTGCTCAAGTTCATATATACTATAAAAGGTTCTATATATAACTTATGTCATTTTTTACAGGGCAATCCTATAGGTGGGACATATAGCATTCTATATGCGGACCTATACAGGAAATATACTGGAAATAGCCTATGCACTATCTGCACAAGTACAAAAATATACCTATAATAGTATAACCTGTAATTCCTACAACGTGAATTCTTTTGCTTGAATCATTTTTCAATCTTGTGGGTTGACCTGATACGTGTTTTAAAAATTAAAATGGATGAAGAAGAACATATGCGTGAGCAAAATCGTATCCGCCCTAAAAAACACAGAAGAATTCGAAAAATTGACGAAGAATACAGTGGCAATAAGTCCAATTGTAAATTAAGTGAAACTTTAATGCTACTAAGAATCCCCATAAAAAACAGCCAGAGAATTTAGTGCTTATTTAGTACTAATTCTTGCTGCGTGATTTTTTCTTGAATGTGTGGTAATGCTAGCTTCCGCTAATTAAAAAACTAATACTCACATTGAATTATACTTTATGAAGGAATTTTGTGCTAATAAGGTGCTCTCGATTAATTCTATATACAATTACTTAGCGCTTTTTTTTTTATTTTAAAAGCGACTTGACGAAACAAATTTAGCAATCTATACCAGATATCTACCTCTACTGAAATCCAGCTGACTCTCAAGACTTTCAGCTTTTGTCTGAATACCTTCCCAAGCACCTCGGTCCAACCAAACAGTATGGACAGCAGGCCGAAGTCGTAAAACTGGGAAAAGTGGGTACAACGGTTTCAGCGACTGTCCTGAGCAATCTACACCAGATACTACTGAAATCCAGCTGACTCTCGAGACTTGCAGCTTTTATCTGAATACCTCCCCAAGCACCTCGGTCCAACCAAACAGTATGGACAGCAGGCCGAAGTCGTGAAACTGGGATAAGTGGGTACTACGGCATCAGTCACTTTCCTGAGAAATCTACACCAGATACTACTGAAATCCAGCTGACTCTCGAGACTTTCAGCTTTGCTATGAATACCACCCCAAGCACCTCGGTCCAACCAAACAGTACATACAACAGAAAAAAGTCGCGAAACTGGGACAAGTGGGTACCACGGCTTCAGCGACTATCCTGAGCAAACTACACCAGATATCTACCTCTGCTGAATTCCAGCTGACTCGAGACCTACAGTTTTTTTGGGGGTAGAGAAAAGGAGGCAACTTTTCATACCGGTTCCTTCTTTTTCTTTTATTTGACCTTTGCAGTTTTTTTTCCTCCATCTTTTAATTAGAAAAATTTTCAATTTATTTTTACAAAGTGTTAATTAATTATTCTTTGAATTTTTCAATTATTCAGTAGAGGTAGGTATCTGGTATAGATTGTTCAGGATAATCGCTGATGCCGTAGTACCCAGTTGTCCCAGTTTCGCGACTTTTTTCTGTTGTATGTACTGTTTGGTTGGACCGAGGTGCTTGGGGAGGTATTCAGATCAAAGCTGAAAGTCTCGAGAGTCAGCTGAAACTCAGTACAGGTAGATATCTGGTACCAAACAGTATTGACAACAGGCCGAAGTTGCGAAACTGGGACAAGTAGGTACTACGGCTTCAGCGAGTTTCCTGAGCTATCTACACCAGATATCTACCTCTACTGAGTTCCAGCTGACTCTTAACACTTTCAGCTTTGATCTGAATACCTTCCCAAGCACCTGGGTCCAACCAAACAGTACATACAACAGAAAAAAGTCGCGAAACTGGGACAAGTGGGTACCACGGCTTCAGCGACTATCCTGAGCAAACTACACCAGATATCTACCTCTGCTGAATTCCAGCTGACTCGAGACCTACAGTTTTTTTGGGGGTAGAGAAAAGGAGGCAATTTTTCATACCGGTTCCTTCGTTTTCTTTTATTCGACCTTTGTAGTTTTTTGCCTCCATCTTTTAATTAGAAAAATTTTCAATTTATTTTTACAAAGTGTTAATTAATTATTCTTTTAATTTTTTAATTATTTAGAAATTAATATAATTTATTAATAATCACATTAATTTAAATTGAAAAGTATACTAAAAAGTTAATTGTTTAAAAGTAAACCATTTATTAATTATCTTTAATTAATTATCCACAGTTGATAAATAATATCTATTTCATAAATGAATTTATACCACTCAAAAAGATAATGACACGATTTTTTTTATTGAATAAAGCATTTGAATGGCTTCCTTATATAATATTTTGAGTTTATTGTCTTTTCACCCGTGACGTCAGGATTTTTTCATGTTTTAGGAGCTATAAAGACAAAAATAAATTGACTTCTGAGCTAATTGAGCAGACAACGATAGTCAATGAAATAACAAATAAAATGTGTCATTATCTTTTGTCTTTTCCTTGCAATAAATTTTTGAAAATGCGTGTGAAAATCAGAGGGCGAACCATAAGACCCCCTTAAGTGGGATCACGTATAGGAACCCATGTAGGAGCTAACGTAGAACCTGCTTAGGATCATGTATGGAAATCTGCATATAATAGTTTGTAGGAATTTTCAGAAATATCAATTCTAAATTTCAAAATTATATTTATATACATTATAATCATATGTAATATAATAATTATATATATTTTAGTAATTTTCTTTTGGGTTTAAACTTACCTAACTGCATATAGTTGTAAGTCGTTAATGTAAACTTGATACATTTTGAAGGAATCTTGCCTTTAACACAAAGAATTTTGCCTTAATGTTTTAAACAAATTTTAAATCATTTACAAGGTGTTTTAATCACAGGAGCATAATTAATGGTTTTAGTTCAATTTGAAGGGGGATGACAATAATTAGATAATTAAAAAAGTGGCTGATGCTTATAAAGTAGATGAAAAGAGGGTAAAAATGGAGCGCGATGATGATGGATAGAAGGAGGAAAACAAGTAGCTGCGACCTCGGTTCATTGATTCGTTAGCTTTATAGTGATTGTAAATCCGCTGCATGTCACGCTCCTGACTCCAGGCTCAGCGCAGATGCTATCATTCTCCTTGCAGCATCCGCAGATCGATTTTCACAAGGTTCCTCATAGACATTTACACTTTATAGTCACTATCTTTACACTAAGTTGTTTTCTCTTTATCCTCAAAGTCAAGAAAAAACAGTAATCTCTTCATTATAATACCAACTACTCTATTTACTGGCTTATGGTTATACATACCATACTTATTGATAACGTTTTAAAAATTCTATTTTAAACGAAAAATTCATTGAATATTTTTCTATGCACTACTGAACTTTTATAATTGTTTGGATATTACTTAATTTGTCTTCAACTCATAAATTAAAAAATATGTATTTTATGGAGAAATTGCCGCAGAAGAAAACAATTGTATCTTTAGACCAATTCTAAAATAATTTAAATAAAATGTAATTTCATTGATTTTATGATTAAAATCAATCTTATTACAAATGTAGAGAAAAGTAACTATCGTAATTATTTTTACAAAATATATGTTTATCAGTATCAGAAATATTGTCTATCAAAATAATAGATATGATTTCATTTTTACACTTTGAAGTTCCAACTGGCTCCATCACTCGGAATTTTAAAAACTTCTTAAAGGAAGCGAAAAAATTGCTTCTATGGAACTTTATCCACCAAGCATGGAATATATTCATCTTTGGGAAAAAATTGAGATTTCTCATTATTAGTGCAGTCTTTTCTTTTATTTCATGATTGTGGTAATCTGAAATTGGGGACTTATCAATGAGAACCGACTAGTCTTATGTCTCTGAAAGGGACCAACCGGAATTCCTGACTATATTCCGACTTTACCGACATTTCTGTAGGGAACTATGTGGGAAATCATAGTTCCAGCCCGCCACTCAGCGGAATGGAGAGTCGCGCGTAGTAACTCAAGAGTACTACTTCTCTGCGTCTTCCCGCGCTTCCTCGAGATAGTTGGGAGTCCGCCTTTATGACGAGCAGATCAGAACAGATACTCTGCAATCTTTGGTACTCTAGAGTACGCACAAGGTATACATTATTTGTTGAAATTAAAATTTTAATATTTACTACAATGGAGTTCTACATTATTTAATCCTGCGTTGCATATAGAGTTTATAGGCTGCTCCAAAATAAACTAAAAATATCTATATTGGTGACTCCGATGTGACGGCGTCATGTAAGCAACGTAGTGTTGTTACAAAATGTTTCACCCATAAATTTGATCAACAATGTTAATAATTGGTGGGAGATTTTCTTTCATCTATGGATGCATCAAAACACAAATCTCAGGATTTTTATTTTGGATTCTTCAAACTAGAAAGGAAATGCGCCCATCAATTTATAATATTTTATGCATGGTCATCAAATTACCAGGGGTATTAGTTGAAGTTTGCCGGTTTTTTCAATAAAGAAAACACTTAATTCTCAAGGGAATCTGAAAAATTTTTTATTCAAAGCATTGACCATTGGGTTCTACAAATTTTGCCCATCTTTCAGGCAAATCATGGATACCATTCCAAAAAAACTTTTTCTCTTTCAAGGCAAACCATTCGACGAGCCATTTTTCGACTTCTTCAAAATTGGCGAAGCACTGCTCTGCGAGTGAGTGTCCCATCGATGTGAAAAGGTGATAGTCGGACGAGGCAAGGTCTGGAGAGTACGGCGGGTGCGATAATATTTCCCAATTCAAAACACAGAGCATTGTCTTACGGCCAAGGCGATTTGGCCTTGGAGTCGATGGGCCGACCTCACCAGGTGAAAGCCATGATTTTTTCCGCTTCGGGTTCTCGAAATAAATCCATTTTTCGTCCCCAATGACAATTCGATGCAGAAAAGATTTCCTTTCGAACCGTTGAAGCAGCATTTCACAAATGGTTTTTCGATTTTCCATTTGTCTATCGTTCAGTTGATGTGGTATCCATTTTCCATACTTTTGGGTTTTTCCCATAGCTTTTAAACGTTGGCAAATTGCTCCTCGGGTCACATTTAGTGTTTGTGCCAATTGTTGTTGCGATTGGGTTGGGTCTTCATCCAATAACGCCTGCAATTCCTCGTCTTCGAACTTTTTCGCTGCACCAGGATGTTCATTGTCTTCACTGGAGCATGTTCACCATAAGTTTCCACCAGCAATCGATGAGCTTCAACTGCTTTTTTCTTTTGATGAAATAAGAAAAGCAACGAATGCCGCAAATGCGATTTACTTGGAACGAAACTCGACATATTCACTGAGGTAAACAACTATGCTGCTATTATTTTGGCAGAATGTAATTGTGTATTTTTGAAGGTTATGGTCATAGAAAAATATGACATAGATGCCAAATGATAGAAATGTATACATATCTCTAGCGACATCTATGAGTAAAACCGGCAAATTTCAACTAACACCCCTGGTATAAAAACGAATTTAGTTTCCAATATATTTCAGAGTAAATTGAAATATATTTAATTAGTCTAGGCTTATAATTATTATGTGGATTAAAAGCTTTAATATAATCATTTGAATATTCAAATGAGCCTTAGGTTTTAGTTACAAAAATCACGTGAAAATTGGCAGAAAAAAATGCGATCGCGAGAAAAGTGCCGCGAGCTGCATCGAATCGGTGAAGAGTACGAGACTTCGAAAGGCAAGCGCGTATGTGCCATGGCTCAAACTGAGTCTACGGTAATTTGTATTATTTTGTAGTTGTCATATTCCTTTACTAGAAAGTTGAAATAGTGTGTGATAGATTTTACGAAACTTTCTCGATTTTCTTAATTGACAAGTATTTTCCAAAAATGCAATTAGACATCAATCCGTAACCCTAAATGGTGACATTTTTTATAAGTTTTTTAAAATTATTTCTAAGTTTGGATTTGTTAATCTTCGAATTTCAGAATTAAACATTTCAAAATTATGGGTTTGCAAGTACTCAGTTTAAAATTTTAACATTTTTAATCTATAAATACTCAAATTATCAGCTTGGCTATAAATTATAATTTATAATTTTAGGCGATTTTGGGAGACTTGCTCAATTCCCTAATGTGGCAAACGTGTCTAAACTTCTAAGCATATAGTTGCTAGTGAGTAAAAATGAAAATCTTTCACACTAGCATTGAGAATAAATTATTTTGAGTCTGTATATTTATCATCGGCGATAAGGCATGAATACGAAATTCACCAGATAAATGCCAATTTTAACGTCAAAATCAACAGTGTAATTTTATTTCTTTTATTGGTGACTCCTTACTTAAAAACAGTTGTAAAACTACTTTTAATAATTACAAATTATGAAGATTATCCCGGCTGTTCTTCTATGGAATGTTATAGTCGCTTGCGCTTCTTTAAGTGAGTTTCAACCTTTTTTAAACATCGATTCTCTCATAATGAAAATAAATCCAGGTGTCAAGAAACAAATCTTTCTTATCGCATGTTATATCTTATGAGATGGATTTATCTGCAATAAATTATACTGGCAATGAAACACATGGCTTGATCGGGGCCCGGTCTGGACCGACCAGTTCCCGATTACAGCTGAATCGGATCTTGGGCATTAGCTAGATCTGGCCTCAGACGGGCCTCATGTTTCATTCCTAGTTTAGAATTCCCGGTCTGACCCCGACCGGGGCGATGATAAAATTTCTGCATGGAACTGTACAAAATATCTGAAATTTTTCTTACAATATGTACAAATTATTAAAACTTACAAAATTTGTTTATAAAAGCGGACCGATCATAAAAGTGCGTCTACGCGCGAAATTCGGTAAAATTATTGTCCACAGACAAAAAGCGGGAGGACAAAAAACGGCTCGCTGGAAGTTTTCTCAAAGATTTAAGTTCGTCGCATACTTCTTTCCGCCAGCGTCCGAAACCCGGTTACCAGTACCTCGCCATTTGTTATTAAATATAACTGAACAAATGCAATTTTATGTCTTTTCTCGACTTTGGACGTGTTACGTATGTATTTTAAACATACAGTAAAAATTTTAAATTATTTAAGTAGTTATTGAGCTAGAATCGACGAGTTAAGTTTAAAAAAACATCGAATTTGGGCGCAATGATAAATCAAATTTTTATTAATTATTACTTAAACTAATAATCGGATTTATTAATTATATCAGTAAAAAATGTCGACTTTTGCCAGGTGAATTTAATGGTATTTTTTAATTTGACACCTTTTTCTCCCTCCCGCTTTCTGGCTGTGGACAATACTTTTACCGAATTTCGTGCCCCTTTATGATGATTTTATGATCGGTCCGCTCATTATAAATGTATGGCCTTGTTTTAGAAACGTCAATATATTTTTTTATCTATCTCGTATATTTAAGAAGAAAAATGTAATTTTTTATTTTCAATTGCATGTTTTCGGATTAAAATAAGAAGTGCGTATCTCATAAAAAAAGCCAAGTAATATTTGTAATATTTGTAATATTTGTAATAGAGAAAGAGAGTAGGAGTGGCATGCGATGAAAATGAACGTAAAAACCTAATTCGCATTTGCGTTCAACTCGTTGTATTTTCGAAAGTAATTGTTCAATTGAGTTGATATTTTCCAAAAAGTTGCTCCATATACTAATGATCAACTTGTTCACGGGAAGTTTACTGCAGCTCAAACTTCCTCGCTCACTTTTTCGGTCCGAAGCTCGAAAAACATAGTTTTTTCTTCGGATTAAAAAAAAACCATTTAAAAATGAACAAAAAATTTTTTGCAAGTACTGTCGCCGCCGCCAGAGATTCACGAGTAGAACGCAAAAAAAAATTTCGCAATCCGTTAATTAATGAATTTTTCGAGGCGAGTGGATTGAAATAAAACATGTTTTCTATGCTTTAAAACCAACACACTTTTTATTAATTTACTCGAAAATTTGCAACGTTATAAAAAAACTGTAAGAGGTAACTAACATTCATTTTTCACGAGCTATAAAACCATGTTTTTGGTTTTTTCGAATTTTGATTTTCAATTTTTGACTATGACATCACGAGGCGGACAATACTTTTACAGGTTTTCGAGCGCCTGTCGCCTTATTGAATATAACTCCTCAATTATTCTATGAAATAGGTGAATCTCAATAAAAACAATTATAGGTCTCTATAAGTTATAAGGGAAGGCGACGCGAGATGGGGTAGTTAAGTTTCAATTATGCATAATACTACACGGAGAGAAAAATCAGCGTTTGAAACGACGTTTATATCATCGATTGAAACTACGATTCTTGATCGTAGTTCAAAACGACGAGAACCGTCGTTTGAAACCACGATACGTTGCGTCGGATGAAGCCATAACTATCGTCGTTTGAAACTACGATGGATCGTGGTTTGAAACGATGATCGCGCTGCAACCAAAAATAAGCCCCGCCCATATTATTAATCAGTGAAAAATTAAATAATTGTATTTATAATAATTGTTTATTATTATTAATGGATCTTAATTTTTTAAACAATTTAAAAAGAGTTATTGAAGTATATATAGGTATTAATCGCTGGTTATAATGAGCTACGTTTATGCTCGTACGCGAATTTAAACTAGAGGTGTGACCTGACTTAGGAATGCAAGAGTATCGTCGTCTCAGGCGACGATAAAGTCGTCGTTTTCAACTACGATGCTCTTTCGTCGTTTCAAACCCCGATTTTTCTCTCAGTGTATTATTTTCGTGAAAAAAATCATTCTATTGAATCTTTAATAATCAACAATTGGCAATAGAGTAACATTTCTCATATTGTATTAGGTTGTCCCAGAAGTAATTGACGATTTTATTTTTAAAAATATTTTTAACATTTCTTTAATCTCTCGCACAGTTACATGGCGATCCGATTCCATTATGGCTTTGATTTGGTCATCATCAACTTCATTTGGCCGATCTGAACGTTGCCCATCTTTGAGTGAAAAATCCCCAGAACGGAATTTATCAAATCAATTTCGATACTGTCTGTCTTTTAAGGCTTCCTCACAATACACATCACGTAACTTTTTAACAGCCTGTGCTTGCGTTCTTTCCTTTATGGAAATAAACTAACAACTGTAACCGAATTACGCGCAATTTCTTTGTAAAACAAGCTAAGAATCACAGCTAACAAATGCCAGAAGGAAAAAATCATGACATTGAAAGAAGCCATTCAAAAAGATGGTCGAAGACATCTATATGTGAAATCGGCAATTACTTCTGGGCAGGGTTGCAAAATTACGCGTAACTTGAGGCTTTCCATGTAAATTACGTAATATACGTAATTTACGTCGAAAACTGTAGTTAATTACATATTCAAGGTAGCGAACCTTAAAAGAGTATGTATAATCTCTCTCGTTGTGTTTGTTTATGCAATTAATTATAGTTAAAATTTAAATCTGCATTCCTCTTAATTCGGCAAGTGTCGAAATTAAAATCAAAATATAAAATGAGAAAATGTGAAGGAGGAAAAAGAATGAAATTGTTCAAATGTTTAAAAAAATCTGATAAAATTGTGGCAAAATGTTTACAGTGTGACAAAATTTAAAAAAACAGTGCTTACGATCGGCTTTTAGGTAACAGGTAAGTAAATAAAAATTAAAATCTATTAATTTGTTTGTTTATTATCTTTTGCTAATTACTGGAATATCAATAATTTTAATAGAAAACCTAGAGAAGTTATGAATATTTACCGAACTACTGTAATATGTTATATTCAGGATAACGTAAATTTCTTTTGAATAAATATTATAGTAATATACAGACTTTATAATGTATGTTAATGTTGTGATCACTTTGCTTTATACTTATACTAAATTATTGTTTTATTTATGTTAAGCAACGTCTGTAAAGTGAAATCGACAAAAATATACAATTTTGGGAATAACAATCATCCATCTCAAGAGGACCTTACGGAAATAGATAATCCAATTGAAAAACGTAAAGTAAAGCTTATAAGCTTTTCAGTGATCCTTTATTTACAGCAAAATAAAATAATATTGATAGCTTTAATAATAACGCTTTCGACTATGCTGGGATTCGAGCCCAGGTATTTCGATTGCTGCTCGACTGCTAGACCTGGGCTCGAATCCCAGCGCAGTCGAAGGCGTCTTTTTTCCACAGAAAGATTACAAATTCTTTAAATTTGAATTTAATTTGCATTTATTTGCGATATAAGAGTTTGAATTGTCTAAGAGGACACCTGTTGGCAGCGTATCCTATCTGATAGGCGACTAGTGATTTTCCGATAATGTAGGCAGTGGCAGAAATTTCAAACTCAACTAATTAATTTGAAATAAATTAATAATATTTAATAATTTCATATTCAATAATTCAAACTCAAATTTTATTTTATTTATAAGCTTAATTTTTTGACATGTCAGTAGTTGAGTCTTGAGATTTAGAAAAATAGTTTTATAAAGTCTATATCATTCGATTTCTAACTCAAGAAAAAAATTGTTCATTGAAAAAAAGTACTAAAAAGACATAAACTAAATTTAATAGTTATATTATAATTTGTGCAAAATTAAGAAAATTTTTTATTTCTTTTGTGAACCATCTTTACTATTAAATAATTTTAGCCACGGTAAATTCTTTTTAATTGACATGATATTGAAGTTTTATTTCAAATGAGCATTAAGCACAAGACTTACTTTAGCGTTATTGTTTAACAGCACTATTCCTTCTGAAGAAATATTGCTTTTATTGAGCACAAGACTCAAGGTGCTTTTGTACCTCTCCGGCTGCGGGCTGGCAAATTCATCTACAAAAGTTGATTGGTCCATTTGGTTGAATCCTGTTTGTTGAGCAACTGGATGTGCCAATAAAATACTCTAAATGAATTTCTCGGCCTGCAGCCGGAGAGGTATAAAAGCTTACTGGAAAAAAGTAATTTTCGTGGATTGGCCTACCACCCTTACTTATGTTTAAATTATAATTTTGACATTTATTAACGAAATGACAAGATTCGCGAACGATACACAAAAATTAGGTTAGCTTGCGCACCCGCCAAAACTTTAAGTCTAGCATATATGTAAATTACGTGTAGAAAACCTCCACGTAATATACATAGTAAATTACGTGAAGAAAACCATGTAAATTACGTTAGGTATTTTACCTTCGCAACCCTGCTTCTGGGACAACACAATATAAGTTCAGAAATATCAATGAGTTACTTAAAAATGTAACTATTCCCCATCTTGCTTCACGTATGAGATAAAACGGGGTACCCTATGGGGTAAGATAGGGTTATGTATGCACAATAATCATAAAAATTGCATACAAAATAAAAACTTTAAGATTCGACATTAAAAGTAAAAAAAATAAATTCACTTCAGAATTATAAAATAAGACTTGAAATTATAATTTTTCTTTCTAAGTAGTTTGAGGAACATTAAAAGATTTGGCACAAAATTCAAAATGCAGAGGAAAGAAGTTGTTGGAAGTTTAAAATAAAAAATCCTGAACTTCAACTTGGCTGAATTAAACATCAAAATAATAACTTCAGAGTGACTGTTTGCCTTTCCGTTAAAACTTAAATTTGAAAATCCTAGAAATTTTTTGCATTTTTGATAAAAAATCAGCTTTTAGGCCTCAGGCTTTTTTGCAGTGTCACTCTTCAAATGTAATCATTGTTAATTATTATTAAATACATTGATTTTGTGTAGTTAGTAAGACCAGCGGAAGAACCTGCGGTCAAATTATATTCATGGAGACCGCTTCATTTTGAAAAAAATGCAATATTCAAACTAGTCGTGTACACTAAGAATGGACCGGTTGTAAGTCAAAATACAGGTTTATAATTAGGTAAATTATAACAAATCCAATTCAGTAATATTTTTTTCAGGCACTGCCCCTTAAATTTGATTCCACTATTTCCGAAGAGTTTGAACCTAAGTATAACCGATCATACACTGCAGAAATAGAAGGTTGCTATGCAAACCAATTTACAATTGTGCGTACTCTTTTTACGATTGTTTTTTTTAAACTTCACTTTAAACAAATTCTGCCAGAATTATACTTTTAACATAAAAAATTATATTTCTTATAAGAAGAAAAAAATTAAATATATCCTAACTATTGTAGAATCCTGGTCGTTTTAACTAGACTTTTTTTGAATGTTGGAACTTCATTGTAAGTAAGTATTTCCTAATTTCAGTCTGACTATGGAAGTCCAGTGGTGTTTGATAATCGTTTAGTTGGAATTTGCACAGTTCAGAAATTAGATGTTTTGCCGCCAACAATATCTGATGATTGTATTATTAAGGAAATAACTTTTACAACAATTTATGATCATAGTAAATTTGCACGACAGATATTGAATTTTAACGGTAAAACTCTGGAGGATGTAGAAGACTCAAACTTCCATAATTTGCTTCGTGAAAATCCAAAACCACTTATATTCAATCGTAAAAATGAAAAACCAGAAAGCACACAAGTTAAAAATTCTTCCCGTAGATCATTTTTGCAATGTTTGAAAAAAGTTTTTAAGCGGTCTTAAGCAATAACCGAATTCTCCGAGCAAAAACATAATAACGACCATTCCGTGCATCAAGAACGAAACAACGTGTTCAATGAAAAAAGAGTTTATTAAAAGAAATTGATTTCTGAACTAGCAACAATTTTTAAGTGTTGGTTATGATCGTAACGATATTGACAATTGTACGCGTATCTCTTTTTAAAAAAAGTAATTGTTCTTCATTGTGATATGATTACAACAATAATTATGACAGTTACATTTATTTAATTATTGTAACTTCGATTGTGCTAAAGCCACATTATGTAGACAATGTATTTGCGGAAATACCATTCATTTCCATATCTTATTCATTTAATCAAAATATTGCTGTATATTTTATACTTTTATAATATTCTATATTTTATAGAATTTATATTAATTTTTACTACAAACTTTCTATATTTTTCTCTCAGTACAATATTAATTAGGTATTCATTCTACAGAAATTAAAAAGTTTTAGTGCATATAAAGGAAGTTCAAAAAGTATTTGGAATCTTGAAATTTATAAATGTTTGTAGGTCAATTTTTGAATTAGTTTTCTATGAGATGAAATATTTTCACAAGAAATCTAAATACAAAGCAAAACTTAATGAAATTTTTCTCCGTATATCCACATTTTCGCTTCGTAAATTTTGACTAAGCATTGTTTCGTTCTTGCTCGGAATTTCTCTGGTTTGAAAACTTTTCATATTATATTATATAAATATTATATCATGTAAACAATTGTATACAAATATTAGTTTATATTGTCTAATAATATCTTTATAAGCTCTAATTTAGATTCATATTTATATTACATTTTTTATCAAATTTATTCATTTTTAATACAATTATAAACAAATAAATAATTTGGAGTTCATAAATGATAATTTTCTTAGCTTTTATTAAAGTATTTTCTATTAATTTAAAAATATCTTTTTATGAAATGTCAATATAATTAACTTTATTTATTCGGCTAGTGAAAAATTTTTATGATATGTTACCGCAGTCGATAAAGTAAAATATTTTTATGAATGACTTTCTGTAAAACTTATTGCAATATTCATGCAACTTTGATACATTAGCATATTTATTTTATTAATTTTATTATTCAATACATTTATTTAATAAATTTTCATTTTCCAATCTTTAATTATATTTTCAAATTTCCCGCTCCAAATGCTTGGGCAGTGCGCTCATGGAGACTAAATATAAGGAGACCAATCTCCAAATATCCATTCCCGAAATGAAGTTCTGCCAAGTACATAGTTACAAAACTTCCCGATGAGGGCATGTGTGTTCCCTGGGTGCAAAATGGCGACACCCAATACATAATGTTTATAAACCGTGGATGTCACCTTTTTGCACCCAGGGAACACACGTGCCCTCATCGGGAAGTTTTGTAACTATGTACTTGGCAGAACTTCATTTCGGGAATGGATATATGGAGATTGGTCTCCTTATATCTAGTCTCCATGATGATAATCTAATAAATATAGGATAAATACATGGAGACTAGATATAAGGAGACCAATCTCTTATGGCCGTACTTCACAAAACACGAAATGAAGTTCTGCCAAGTACTTAGTTAGGAAACTTCCCGATGAGGGCACGTGTGCTCCCTGAGTGCAAAATGACGGAATCCACGGTTTATAAGCATTGTGTATTAGACGTCGCCATTTTGCACCCAGGGAACACACATGCCCTCATCGGGAAGTTTTGTAACTATGTACTTGGCAGAACTTCATTTCGGGAATGTATATATGGAGATTGGTCTCCTTATATCTAGACTCCATGGATAAATAATTTGACATCATGTATTCGGCGTCGCCATTTTGCACCCAGGGAACACACATGCCCTCAACGGGAAGTTTTGTAACTATGTAATTGGCGGAACTTCATTTCGTGTTTTGTGAAGTACGGCCAATGGTAAGAGATCTAGTCTCCATTATATTACTTTAAGAACGGTAACGAAAATGAGAACATTACCAAGAATACAACCGGCGGATAAATTCTTTTAGAATTTATGAGAATTTTGTTATTTTGGTTTGTTAAGCGTGTTAAACAATGAAAATGAAATTATCTCTTAAATTTTGTACGTGCTTAGAAAATACATAGTAAATTACCGTAGAAAACCCAAGTAAACTACTCGGGTTTTTTTACATGCCCAACACTGGAGGAGGGCAAAGTTCGTAAATACCAGTGTTTTGCAGTTATGCGTAACTTGAGGTTTTTGGAGTAAAATACATGGTTCTTTACGTAAAATAAAATACCTATTTGACGTAATTTACCCTCCACTACAGAAAAAATAAATTATGTAAAAAACTAGAGAGGTAAAATACCTGGTGAAATACTGTAAAAAACTAAATAAATTACCTGGAGTAAATTACGTACTCATCCCTGGTATAAAACATTGAGTTACGTGTGCAGCTGGATACGTAATTTATTTTGATTTATACAGTATTTTGCCAGGTATTTTTTCTGGCGTGGGGGTAAAGTCGTAAAATAAAAAGTACTCTTTTTACTTCATGGAAAAAATCTTGGGTTGCGTGTAACCGCCCAACCCTGAAGAAAAGTCCTTTTCCCAGTGGTGCTAATCAACAAAATGTAAAATTACAATTATCAGAGGTTGGCTGCATTGGCTGTCATTTGTCGATTTGTTTTTGATTGTAAAATAACTGATTAACAATTCTAAATGTTTAAAAATGTCGTCGGCACATTTGTCGAGTGGAAGATGGAATGTGGGATTAATACAGGAAGAAGCACGAAAACAATTGCTGTGTTTACTGGAAAAATGTGAAGGAACGAAGGTGATTTAACCTCACTATTTTATTTTAGAGTTTCTGAATTTCTTTCCATTTTCGGAGTATTTTTTAATTTCTGTCACCAAGCAGTATTAAACATTCCTTAAATTGATTATTTTTCACTATTATATCGTTCTGTTCGTATTATTTGGTGTTATTATTGAATTGTCATTTATAACCTCACTTTTTTATTTCGTATATATATTAAATTATTAGAACAGTTAATTATGCGATTTGAACTTTTATTATTCCATTAAAAAATGTTAATACTTACATGTAACTCAAAACATTCTATGAACAATTGAATTGTCTTTAGGCAATTTTTTGGGACAAATCGCTCGCCGGACCAATTGGTCTTGTCGCTAAATACAGTTTATTACAAGAACACGATGTAATTAAAATGTATCCATTGGTTGGTGGATCACTCCCTCAAATTAATGTAGCAAATATTATATTCATCACAAGGCCACAGCTAGATCTAATGGATTTAATAGCTGAAATTGTTCATGGGTTTGCCGGGTTTGTAATTAAATAATATTTAAAAAAATAAAATAAATCACTATTTAATTTTCTCAAGTGATCTAAGTACAATAAATAATGAGCTTCAAAACTAGATTATTCAAATGCAATTTTCAATATTAGCAGAGAGCAAGGAAACACACCACGCAAGGAATTTCATATTTTTTTCGTGCCCCGGCAAAGTCTACTTTGCAATCAAAAGCTGAAAAATCGAGGAGTTTATGGTAATTTTACCTTGATTGAAAAGTTTGCTTGCGATCTTTTTCCGATTGACAACGACCTCGTTTCCATGGAACTTAGTGGAGCTTTCCGGGAGTTTTTTCTCGAAAATGATCCCACGTGTCTTTATCAAGTGGCTCGAGCAATTCAGAGTTTGCAAAGACTCTATGGAAAAATTCCTAAAGTTACAGGAAGAGGACCAGCTGCAAGCAAAGTCTGGGAACTACTTCAAAGGCTAAATCGAGAGGAAGACGATATAAAACAAAAGGACACTCAAAATTCTGTTATTGAACATTTATTACTATTTGATCGATCTACAGATTTACTATCTCCTCTTGTCACGCAATTAACCTATGAGGGTCTTATCGACGAGATATTTGGAATTAATAATAGTAAGATTAATTTTAGAGATGTTCTCAAGCATTATTAAAACTACATTTCGAAATATAATTATAGTGTTTTCACAATAGTGACTTTATTTTAGCGACTGTTCAATTGCCAGCAGAAAAGTTTTACGACTCTGACGATTCTCCAACTGTGATGTCTCTCGATAAAAAGGAACAAATCATTCTCAATTCTGGAGAAGAACTTTTTGCCGAAATTAGGTATTTATTACTCTTTATTATTTGAGTTTCAAAAGAATTGAAAATTATATCATTCTTCAAGAGACAAGAATTTCAATGGCGTTGGACCAGTTTTGAGTCGAAAAGCAAAAGTTATTTCATCTCAATTTGATGAGAGGCACGGAGATAAAAGTGTGCAAGAAATTAAACAATTTGTAGCCAGATTACCACATATGTTAGCTACTAAACAATCCTTAGCAAAGCGTGAGAATAAATAAATAAGTTTTATCAAATTTACCTCATTCCCTACTAATTTCCTTTTCTAAATATTCTTGAAAATTACAGACACGACGATAGCGGAGATGATAAAGGAAGTCACTGATTCAAGTGCATTTTTAGAATCTCTTCAAGTGGAGCAGGAATTGCTAAACTGCATTGACACCGATAAACCAAACCCTTTTATAGAAGACATGATAGCTCAGCAACAACCACTTTTAAAAGTCTTAAGACTTCTTTGCATTCAGTCCCTCACCAACTCTGGATTGAAATCAAAATTACTGGATTACTACAAAAGAGAAATCATACAGACTTACGGATACCAACACCTCCCAACTCTTTTAAATCTCGAAAAGGCTGGATTATTAAAAGTACAGCAATCAGTTAGACAATATGCCGTGCTGAGGAAAGCTTTGAAACTCACAGTGGAAGATGAAAACGAAATTACACCAAAAGATATCAGCTACGTTCACTCGATTTATGCTCCTCTAAGTGTCAGACTCGCAGAACAATTGGTTCAAGGAGGTTGGGAAGGAATTACCGATATTTTAGGATTATTACCTGGACCTGCTATGGGAACAATTTCCTTCAATACGAATCCAATAGCGAGAACTGAGAGAAGTTAGTTCCAATTTATTCAATTGGTAGTTACTCAATGCATATTCTGAAAAAGAATGTTTAATTTACCTTGAAGAAATTAAAAACATAAATCATTCCTTTTTTAATAACAATTACTATTGATAAACATTTATTCCAATTTTTTTCGAGTTCACCCTTCAAAAATGATCAGAATTTTACAATTTAGCATTCATTTTCTTCACTCAACTATTTTGGAAGATTTTTAACTGTCATTTGGACAGTTGCAAATTTGTGTAAATTTTATTCATTAAAATTATCTTACAATGTGCATGAAATATCAGTACTAATATTTTTCTAAATGATAATGTATATCATGCAAAAATATTAAATATTTATGTGCAGAATCACTATACTACTGCAGTTCAGAATTTCAATATTTAAAACGTTTCTCGTCTTTGAACTTTTTTGTTTTCAGTTTTTGATTGGAGATTTTTTATTAATTCTTTAGACAATATTTAGCAAACAAGTGTATGGGTTTTGAAAACTATAAATTCCTCTAAGAGTTAAAAATGAAAAATGTCAGGAACATTTATTTAAAAAATTAAAACAAAAAATGTTTTGATTATATTACATCATTTCTCACCTAAAATAGCACCAGAAACAAATTAATTTTTTATTTTAAGGGAATTCAATTACAAGTGAGAATTCAAATTCGGAGCCTCCGACGCTGATACTCGTGTTTTTTATTGGAGGCTGCACGTACGCCGAAATATCCGCCCTTCGATTCCTTTCCCAGCAGGAAGATTGTAAGTATTATGAACATTTTTAAATCATATTAAAAAAATAGATTCTTAAATGAAGGTTTTTTTCAGTGAATGTCGAATTCATGGTGGCGACTACCAAACTTATTAACGGAAACACGTTCCTTAATTCTTTGATGGAATCAGACCTACAAGTTAACTGAACTTTTCATATGTTGAACTATATGTGTATTATATAATTGTATTATAATTATATTTAAGCAACATTTTCTGTTTCTTTAATTTCTTTTACCATTTTCGTTTTTGAATTAAATTAGTCATTTAGTTTCTAAAATGTCAACTTCTAATTACCTAATTTAAATAATCCCGCCATAAGTGTCGCCATCTTAAATTAAATTTGTGTAGGTGGCACTCGTATCGCGCATTATTTCACATTATTTGTGATTTTGTGCAGCGTGTCTGAACCTCAAAGATTGTTTTCAATATTTGCTTCAAAATATTGAGAAAACGTGACAGTAATAATTCAATTCTTGTTTTTGAATTAATTGCACTTTTCCGTTGGACAGAAAACACATTAAAAATGTCGATCGGTGTTCCCATAAAAGTTCTCCACGAAGCCGAGGGGCACATCATAACCTGTGAAACGAATACCGGCGAGGTTTATCGCGGTAAATTAATAGAAGCCGAAGATAATATGAATTGCCAAATGCAAAATATTACAGTCACCTACAGAGACGGAAGGACGGCTCAACTCGAAAATGTTTACATTCGCGGATCAAAAATTAGGTTTTTGATTCTTCCTGACATGTTGAAAAATGCTCCAATGTTTAAGAGACCGGGTGGCAAAGGTTCAGGAACTGCTGGTCGAGGTAAATCTGCGATTCTGAGAGCGCAAGGTATGTTAAATTTTGTCTTTTTAGTTTTTCTTTTCAAGTTGTTATTCTTCATAAATGTGCTAAATTTCAAATTTTATATAATGGTAAAATTTTACATTAGATTGGATTTCAATAACACGAGACGCTGAATGAACATTTTCAGAATTCTATACGAACGATTGCAACTTTAATGGGTTTTCTAATGAAGAAGGATAATTTTTAGAATAGTTTTTAGTCATATCAGTTTTTTCACTCTAATCTTGGTATTTTGGAGCTTCAGAAGTAAAAATATTTCTAATGATTTTGGTGTTTTGATATTGGAAAGCGTCTGAATTTGTAGGTTTTAAAATTGAAAGCTTTAAATATTTAATTTTCCAGAAAACGGGTTTTTGTAATTATTACTCTTAACTTCAAAAACTTATTTTTTATAGATAAAGTAAAATATTTTTTTTGAGAATGAAATTGAATAAAGCAGAATAGTGTAACAATTGTGATAAATAATAATTAAATGAATATTACGATTTTAAATAGACTTCGAACAGTTTTACGAAATTGATAATGAATGTTTTTGTTATTTTTTTCAGCACGAGGAAGAGGTCGAGGTCAAGCTCCAAGAGGTAGAGGTACAGGGTCTGCACCTTGGTTAAATCAACAAAATCAAACAGGAACCTCGCAACCTGGTAGAGGAAGAGGATAACCATCTTCGTGAGTGGAGCTATCTTTTTCGCTAGGATCAATCATATATTTTTTCTCGCATTTCATTCCGAGTTTGTCAATGATGTATAATTTATGTTGTTACATCCCCTTCTGAATACGCAAGTTTTATAATATCCTATTATAAGTCTATAATGGAAGCACAAGTCATAATTTTATTTTAGGTATTATGTATTTGATTTATTTTATAACGCATCAGTAAAAGAAAATGGCATGTGAATTCATCTCATGTAACTCAACGGAATAAACTAGTTATGGAACGATTACTTTTTTATGCCAAAGTAAAAGAAGTACATTTATAAAATTGTGTTTTATTTCATGTACCTAAGACATTAATGCATAATCGACTTTAATCATTTATTTCAGTTAAGATTATTCTAACGTCTCTTGGGATGCGTTAATAATAATTTTAATCAAAAGAAAGGTTTTATTCTGGGAAAAGTTGATTTATCTGATTGCGAGTAAATTCTAGTAGATTCAAAGAGTATTCAACAAAATTTAAGTATTACAGTAAACTTAATTTTAGTATAAACTTGAATGGCGCAATTAATACATTTAGTAAGAGAAATCTAACTTCAATAATTTTTAAAAATTTGATGGAATACATTTTTTGCTGAACAGATGAGGTATCAATCTTTTTATCGTTCAACCAGTTGAGCGAATAGATAAGAGTTTCTACAAAAATTGAAGTTATTCGCTAAAGTAATTAAATAACCACTATAATAAAATTATGAAAGGTCGTTTGAGTAAATTAATCAAATGCGTTTTAATTTTATTTCAGTGTGTTAACTAATTTTCTTCTGCCAAATTCTTGGTTATTACCAGAATTTTCTACGGTTGTAAATATTAAACTTTCTTTTATTAGAAGCAAAATTAAATTCAACTAAGATTGCACAATGCTGAATATTACGTGTTGCGGTGTTTTATTATTTATAAATAAAATAATATTTGTATCATTTATGCCGTCTGGAAGTTAAAAACTTTAAATGGCAATAAAATATGCTAAATATTTTTTAAAGTTCATTAACACATTTATTAAAATACTGTAAAAACTATCAGGAATTACTGCAACAATTTTCTAGGCGAAATTTCTCATTTTGGGTAGGAAAAGTTATTTTCGCACATATTTAGGAATTGTTATGGAGCAAGTAGGTATTTCCAAAGATTATGGAAATTTTCCTATTAGAAAATTTCAGCATCTAGACGGAAATTTTTATCGGTAATTTTCGTATTCTATAAAAGAAATCCTGATGAATGTGAATTATTATGATAGCAAAAAATAAGTTGCTTTAGAATTTTAGGTCCCTGAAGCTAGAACTACAACATTGCTATATCAACACAGGAACTACTTCAGTACAGGGAATGCACTAGGTTCGAATTTGATAATTCAAAGGATGAATGAGTAGAAACAGCGAAACACAGAAAAGAATATTATATTGGAGCCTTGCTTTATGTGAAAATAACCATGTAAAACTAACATTCTGAATATCATCAAATGCATTTCCATTCCTGGCGAAAGTATCGGATAAGAATTCATTCCGAGCCAATCAGAACTATTCTGATTCATTCCGATATCTGTATCCGTGCCAATGCGAATCATTCCGAACGAATCCGAAAAAAGTTTTGTAACTAGTTTGATGAAAAACAGTCAAAAATCAATCCGACCTAATCCGATTCTATCTGAGGCAACTATCCTTTTTATTATTGGTTATCTTCGTCCCTGTTCCAGTTTAGAAATCGTTCAGATTTCTTTACTCATCAAAAACGAGGAAAGTTCAAATATAAATTAAATAGGTATGTGACTAGGACGTTACACATTACTACATATTAAATTTAAAAAATACGCAACACAAAATTTATTTCATGCGGCACAAATTAACACTAAACATACACTATGTTTCTATGTTAATGTAACATTGTTGTAATTCCAGCTTCAGGGGCCTTAGAGTTTTATCATGCGTTTCCAGATAGTTTGGTAATTTTAGAGTAATATTTTTTTCCATGTAGGATAAACCCTAGTATAAATAAACCTAAAAAGTTCTACATGAAAAAATAGTAAAAATACCTGAAAAATTAAATATTCTATTCTTTGGGTAAACTACAATATGTGAAATATGAAAAAGCTTCAGGATGTAAATTTTTTTTTCAATTTCTAATTTTGTCATTATTTATAGATTCTTGCCAACTATTAGTTTTTTGTTATCTAACGTTTTTTAATTATTTCTAGTGAAAAAAAAAAGTTTCAAAATTCGTCTGACTAGACGTCTGAAACTTTAGTCCAATTAAATAAATTTCAGTAATCAATCCCGATTTTCTTAACTTCATTTTTCACATGTAAATGTATAAGATAAAATAAGTTTTGAAAATTTCAACTTGGATGAAGAAAAGAAAACTTTTATTCTATGATAAAATACAGTCAAAGTATACAAATATTAGGCAATTATAAAATTATGGATGTAATATAAATATGACGAAAGTATCGTGATAAAACGAGTAACAAGTTAATAGTATATTGTGCAACTAAGGGAAAAAAATTTATTTTATATCATATATTTGATCAAACTAATATTTTTATCTGTATTATATTAATGTACACGCATAATAATAATAATAATTTTGCCATATAGGTGTTATTATGAATCAGTGATTATATTTGGATATATAAAAAATGAGCTGATAAAATTCGCAATTCGTGTTGGATAAGATAGCAAAAATAAATCGGAGTGTAATCTTCCACATTTTTCCAATTACCAGTTTCAGTAAAAAATACGAAAAACATAATTTCATAATCAGCGAATACTGACTAAATATAGCGATAATAGAATTTAAAAAATTAAGTGTCGTCCACATTTTTTAAAAATCTGAAAAAATTATGACATGCGCGTCTTTAGTAGACATATTATTGACGAAAAACTCAACTTTGTTCTCGAATTTTTTCATCGAAAAAATTGCATGCAAAAATGTTTGCAATTTTTTTCTTTGCGAATTTTTCGCGCAAAATTCGCGAAAAATGTACAGAAGTTCCTCTTGATAAGACTAAATGCTGTGAATTTTCTCAGATTTTCCCAATTATTAGTTGAGGTAAAAAATGCAAAAAACGAAATTTGCATAATCAGCGATAACTCATCCAATATGTCGGCTATCGGTTTGAAAATTTACAGAAAACAATCCTAGGGCCTTCGGATACTTGATACTAGATTTAATTTGGGTTGGGGGCCGTTTTTACATGGAAACTCGGCTAGGCCCTTTTCCAGAACTCTGTTCCGTTAAGGTGGTTATATCGCGACTCAGTGAATGATATAAGAGCGTAAAAAATATTCTTGATTTACATCGAATCTTTTGTGTTGTAAAATCCTAAAATAAAATTATAGGTTGACATTTGTGACCGTTCCGCGATATAAATGAGAATAATAAATGAATTAATCAAAAGATATCTCTCAACGGTTTGCGTATTCGCGAACATATGACTTTCGAAAGAAGCAATGTGGCAACGTCGAACTCTCTCCACTCCTCTAGTGCGCCATGTTCAAGTGCACATGTATAGAAATCTAACCTTCTTTACTGACTACGTATACGATACGTTCGAGTTCGAGCATGCGTTGCGAGCGACGTTGACACGTGCTCACTGGTGTCTTCATGGAGATTAGATATAGGCACCGTGCGAAGTCATGGTAGGGAGAGTTAAATCGACGCCAGCGCACGCAGTGGATAATTAAGGCGTTAAAGGAGGCTGTTTTATATTTCCGAGCAATCAAAATACATGTGCAAATCTAAATTTTGTTTTAATTTTAAAAATATAGCGGAAATGAGCCACCGAAGTTGTTGTGTTGTGAATTGTAAAAATACAAGCAGGAAAAGTGAGTGTAAATTTTATAAATTTCCAACGTCTAAATGGAAAATAAATCAAAGGAATAAGTGGGTACTGTAGGGTGTTGCATGAACTGATGCTTGTCGAATTATACGAGATTTTATTAAATAACTTTCATTATTTCTACGGAACTCTTGGACATCTCGTACGTGTTCTGCCAGAACGAGATTTTTACCTTTAATTTTCGTTTGTGGTTGAAATTCTATTGTATGTTTAATTGATTGAAAACCTTTTTTAATAATTATATCCATGATGAATTTGAATCTGAAAATAAACTATTAATATTTATTTACTCAACAAGTACCTAAAAGTGTCATCATGAAATTACAATTTAATTCTTTATTATTTTTCTAGTCTGTTTTGATCTGTCATTAACTTAAGGTAGTCGTCATGCCAAAAAACAGTCTCTGGAAAAAGAAGATTTTCTATGATTTCAAGACTGAGAATTATATCATCAGCCGTGTCATATGTAAGAAAAGACACTCTTTTTAATGAAAAAATTTAAAAATTACGAAAAATAATATTTTAATAATGTTTTTTATAATAGGATATTTCTTTACTATCGCTTCTTACCAATTTTTTGAAAATGATTGAAGTTTCTTAAATCATAGCTTATTTTTTCGGGGGAAATATTCTCTACAACTTAACCGTTTACAATTTTTGAAAATAAATCAATTATTATCAAATACAGCAATTTGTTTATAAAAATTTTGTTTTGGAAAATTGATTTTTAATTATTTCAGTCATTAAAGAATTTATTTTCAAAAATTGGAAACGGTCAAGTTGTAGAGAATATTTTCCCCGAAAAAATAAGCAATGATTTAAGAAACTTCAATCATTTTTAAAAAATTAGTAAGAAGCGATAGTAAGGAAAAATCCTATTACAAAAAACATTATTAAAAAATTATTTTTCGTAATTTTTAAATTTTTTCATTAAAAAGAGTGTCTTTTCTTACATATGACACGGCTGATGATATAATTCTCAGTCTTGAAATCATAGAAAATCTTCTTTTTCCAGAGACTGATTTTTGGCACGACAACTACCTTAACCTTATATTTACTGGTTTCTATATAATTTTTATTATGGAAAATACTTACTTTTTACTGCTGATTTCACACAAATACTTCACAAGGAAAAACAATCGAATTTTAAAGTCAATCAAATTGTTTTTTTGTTTGTTTTTTTATTGATAATAAACATTTTTATTACTAAGTCCCATTATAATACATTGTAAAAGTTCTCGAACAGCCTCCTTTAGTTCACTCTCGCTATGGCGCTGCAGTCACGCACGGTGCCTATAAGGAGACCAATCTCCATGTATCCATTCCCGAAATGAAGTTCTGCCAAGTACATACTTACAAAACTTCCCGATGAGGGCATGTGTGTTCCCTGGGTGCAAAATGGCGACGTCTAATACACGAAGCTTATAAACCGTGGATGCCGCCATTTTGCACACAGGGAACACACGTGCCCTCATCGGGAAGTTTCCTAACTAAGTACTTGGCAGAACTTCATTTCGTGTTTTGTGAAGTACGGCCTTAAGAGATTGGTCTCCTTATATCTAGTCTCCATGGGTGTCTTCTTCGATTATGGCTGCCGATAAAAGTCGACAGAGTTATAATCTTTGGAAAGACAATACAAACTTATTGTACGGTAAAAAATTCTTTAAAAAAGCAGACGAGTTTTTCAAGGTTCGCGGGAAATTTGTATAGTTTTTTGAATACGCAGCATGGATTTTGTAAGTATAATGCTCATTTGAAACTTGAAACTTGGTTTGACTTGCGATTACCATTGACGGTACAGTAATTCATGACCAAACGGTGAAATTTCAATTAATTATTTCTCTATAACTGGACGGTCAAGCAACCCAAAACTTTGCAGGTATATTCTAAAATAATTATAGAAGCTATAATAAAAATTTCAGCATATTAGCATGGATTTCGTTTCATGATAAAACCACCCTAATGCCTGTATCCTTAACTCTTGAAGAGTTCTATAAACTTTGGTGAAGTATTTTTTTCCGTACAGGGAGTAAAAATAATGGCGTAATATGGAGTAAAAATAAAAAAAATTCCTGATATTATTTTTACTCCCTAGAGAATGTTTTTATTCCCGCTATTCCCCACTCCATGTGTAGCTTTTTCCCTTCTTACAAGCATTGTAAATTCACCAAATTAATGCGAAATTTAGATTAAATACCTAAACGCGTGTATGCTCAAGGTCAGTAATTGGGATACCGGTAATCAACCTACTCCCTCTCTTTGCAACAGTTTTCTGGAGGTGTACCAGTTTACTTTAATTTTCCAGTTAATTTTTTTTATTTATTAAATTGAGATATAATCATTTAACATCAGTAAGACAGTTTCTTCAGGCCAAAAGAAATGAAGATCATTTTTGTTATCCTCCTATTTATCTTTAGAGTATTTGGTGGTCCTATAGGTGAGTTTGAAAATTTTTATTTTTCTATCCTATAAGGTAAATGTACCAGTCGTTGCGCGGTTAAGGAAAGCCTTCGAAGATTATTGAATTTAATTATAGAAAAATAAAATTTTTCGTCATATTAATTGAATCACATTTTGAAAGACACTTTTGATTTATATTGCAAAGCTTATTATTCTGAAAATTTTCAACACTTATTAACAAATAGTCGAAAATATGAAAAAATGCGTTTGGCCCAGTTTTTGCGCAAGAAATTTATTATTGTATTATTTATTGTTATATAAGGGTTATCACAAATATAAATCAAAAACTTTCAAAATTGATGTCAAATAAATTGATATAAATACTTAAATGCGAGAAGAGTTCCATTTGCATAAAAAATAAGCACATAGTCATTTTATGAACTACGATTTGAACATTCCGGAATATTTTATTTTTTATCATTTTTGAGTAAGCATTTACATTAAAAATTTGTTATGAGAGATGAATAATAACCTTATCTTCAACGATATCTTCAACTTGAACACAAAAATATAAAGTAATTTTCTTAATTTTACGTAAAATATGCTCGACAGCGCAACGACTGGTACAAGCGCAACGACTGGTACATTTACCTTACTATTTCTAAATTATTTTACGTAAATTTTGTCTTACTGGGATTTGAGGTAGTTCCCATGCAATTCATGTTCGGTTTTCAATACAGTTTTTAATGGAGTTTTTTCAAGATTTGAGTGAAAATCTACAAATAGTATATTGCGCAACTAGAAAAACAAAAAATTTACTTTGCGAGTGTGAAGTTTGATGCCCGAGAAAAGCGAGGGTAACAAGCACACGAGTAAAATAAATGTTTTTCCCGTGTCATACAAGATTTTTTTCTACTAGGAGGTCAGAAAATGGATTTGTTTGCCCCGCAGGGGGCAATAAAATCCACTTTATTCATATTAATGTATAATTATAATTAATGTAACAAATGTTTATTTTATAATTTGTTCTTGTTAATGTTGAACCCAGAGGCGTAGAAATAGTTTTTATTTTTATTTGTTTTTATTTGCGATATAAGAGTTTGAAATTGTCTACGAGGACACCTGTTGGCAACGCATCCTATCTGATACGCTGAGAAAATAATTAATTCCCAAAACACTACAAAAAACTTTGATTGTTTATAAAAAAATTTACAATTTGGAATTTTGCAACGAAATTAACAGGATGTACTTTTTATACATGAAACTCAGTTTAAGCCAAATATCAACGAAAAATGCAAACCTTTGCTATTACCGTAAGCACATGTAACATTTTGTGGGACATGATAAAAAACCGATTAAATAAAATACTAGAATCAATTCAATTTACCCGAAAATTTTCAACGGTGTACTTTTTGAGCTTAGTTTTCTAGAACTTGATTCCTCGACTTCAAAAATTGGGTACTTCCCTCACAATATTGATAAAAAAACAGCGGTTCACATATTTGGACATGCAAAAACGACGTTTTTCAACTATGTGGATGCGATTTTATAAAAACCACTTCAGCTATTTTTCATATTTTTTAGTGGAATAATAAAAACATAAAAAGTTGTTCATAAAACCTTATACTATGTCTCTATAATAATGTCTCTATTATAATATAATGTTATCTCTCTATTATGGCATTTTTGACGTCTCTGTGATACCATAAAAGGGTATTAAAATATTATTAAATATTAAATTGAATTTATAAATTAAATATATTTTCAAATATTATTAATAATATTCGAATACCCTTTTACGGTATCACAGAGACATAGAAATGTACCTTTTTTAAAGAATCACCCATATATGTTGTGAAAATTTCAGAATATTCCTAAGAAAAACGTAATTTTGCGACCACTTTTAGTACCTACATTGACGGGTTAACCATTGCTTGAATTCATACAAAAAGTAGTTAAGGACATTTTCAACTACATATATCACGTCACTATGCCCAGGATTTTTTCTCAGTGTACACGGAGGAAAAAATCTAATCAGTATTGGCATCAACTCGCGCATTTTTAGCATGAAATGTCTTATAAAGGGTTTCCCAATAGGGGTGATATGATTTTGAATGTCCCTATCGGGCTCATTTGAACTGAAATTTTTGACGTCTGCTGTCAGTTGTCATCAGTAAGGTTTGCCATTTAATCATGAGTAGTTTCACGCTTCCACAACGTTTGGAAATTGTCCAATTATTTTATCAAAATTCGAGAAGTTTTGTCGGTGTTCAAAGAGCATATCGTGCAAAATATGGTCGTCATTCTGCTCCATCCGCGCTCTCAATTCGTCGAATAATCGATAAGTTGGAGAGTGAATTTACTCTATTGGATACTAAGCCTAAAAATCGTATGCGTACCGCACGTTCTACACAGAATATAGCCGCCGTACAGGCCAGTTTCGAGGAAAACCGTGAATTGTCCGTGCCACGCCGATCTCAGGAATTGGGCCTGTCCAGGATGACTACCTGGCGTATTTTGCGATTGGATCTTGGCCTGCATCCCTATAAGATGATTCTGGCCCGAGAACTGAAGCCTAATGACCATCGTTTGCGTCGGGAGTTCGCGGATTGGGCTCTGGAATCAATTGAAAATGATCCCAATTTTCATCAAAAAATCATCTTTTCTGATGAGGCGCATTTTTGGCTCAAGTCTCGGGGGACATTTGCCCGATATATTGTTTAAATCATAAATGGCATAGAATATCCAATATAATAAAAAAGATTTCGATCAATTCCGAATGAATATACAGTATTTTTTTTCAATTTCAAAACATATCACCCTTATTGGGAAACCCTTTACTATAAAAGAAACAAGCGCATGACATTATTACTAGCGTCACATGCTGTCAGAGCAAGGTTCTCGCCTGATTACGGTTGTAAGAATCTTATCCTATTTCAGTATGAGTTCTCTTACAACCGAGAGAACACGTGAGGTGCTACGTTCGAAAGTAGGCGTGGCCTAACATCTCGGTTGTAAGAGAACTCATACTGAAATAGGATGGGTTTCTTGCAATCATAGTAAGGGGAAGTTCGAACTATTTTCGCAAGGTACAACTGCTCTAAAAGCATGAAACTTGGTACTTTTTTAGCATGAAGGGATCTCTGCTTAAAATGTATGATTTTTTCACCAAGATAACAAGAACGAAACCTGCTACAAAAGCATTACTAGTGCTCTTACTATTATAGTCAGATTTTTTTCTCCGTATACCCTAAAATGTATTTTTACTCATTTTAAAATGATTAAGCATTTCCAATTTATTATTGTAAATCCAGAATGATTTTTGTATGTGTGTGTGTGGGGGGGGGGGGGGGGTATAGATGATAGAAAAGGAGGGGGTGTGGATAAAAATGTCTACATCAGCAAAAATTTAAGCGGCTTATTTAACAACGAAAAATTCAACAAGTCATAAATTGTCGACAGAATAATCTGAAGAGAGATACAATAAAATATATTGTGCAACTAGGGGTATAAAAGTTTATTTTGCAAGTGTGAAGTTTGATCAACTGATGCAATATTTACAAATTTCTGTTTAAAATGTTGTATCTTAAAATAAACAGAATCTGAATACACATTTTTATCTGATAATATTTTTAAATGTTTTTAAATTATCAGAGATACTTAATCCGAGAGTTCTAATTTTAATCAATCCGGCTGAATAGGAGGCCGAAATTATTTGGATTGACTCGGATCGATTGGATTGAAAACTTTGTAGGGTTTAATTCGGATTGAATTTGTTTTTGGATTAATCCGTATTGGTTATCTCAGATTGATTCAGATTCTTTCGCATTATAAATCTCGGATCGACTTGAATTAATTTCCACCTGATTTGCATCGAGAGAGATTGAAGACCTTTTTTCGGATCAGTATGAAAATCGATTTCGTATTGGCGCAGGATATAATGGAATAAAATCCTATCCGAAACATTTACATTTTGAATCCTTATAGTTCCAATCTTTTTCTATTTATTAATCTATCCTTTTTCCTATCTTTTCTGTCCGTTATTCTAAAAATGCATTTTAAATCTCAACTTTTAATCCTAATCTAACCTCCACTTATCCATATAAATCTTTTTCTATCATTTTTGCAAACTGCAATGTGAATAAGTTGCCCTGGCAAAGGTTCCATTTCGGAATTCAATCCGAGTGAATAAGAGTTATTAATTTCGCAAATCTTGAACTTGATTTCTAATTTTCCATGGACATGAGTTTGCCAAAAAAATGTTGGTAAAGTAGGAATCTTCCCACGTGTTCCGGTTGATCCAAATGCCTTAATCTGAATCAATCCAAGCTCGGATTGAACCGAACTAAATTTTCGATTGGAATCATTCCAACCACGGATTCATTCGGATTAATTTGAATTAAAAACTTGTATCAGATTCATTTGGATTCACCCGGATTGAGGTCCTAGATTGAACCGGAATGAATCGTATTGGTGTTGATCGATTTGCATCGAATGAGATAAAAAAAGTTTTCTGGATTCCTTCGGATTAAATTTCTTTCCGAAACCTTCGCCAGGGAAGAAAAGGATAGGAACAGATACATATGAATAAATTGAAATAGGAGAAGGACAGAAAGAATAAAATTTAATTCAATAGAAGTAATTCTTGACCTAAATAAATAGAAATAAATTTTACGTAAATTGCGGAAGATGAATTTGGATCTTTTAATTTTAATTTTGATATAATATATAAATTTCTCTTTTCATAGAATTGAATTCAACATCATCGTTGGAGGGGAAGTTAATTATTAATGGAAAAGAAATAGATTGTCATAATTCAGCATTATATAAAGTGGGTTTCTTGAGATCAGAAAGTGGTGTACTAAGTTGTACTGTAGCTGTCATAAGTAGTAATCACGTTATAACCGCACCTTATTGCACAAAAAATATCAAAGATAAAAGGGATCATGAACATTGTAGAATAGTGATTGCAGATATCGAACATAACATAACGAGTATAGAAACATCACCTCGTCCTGAAACAATTGCAGCCACAGACTATATGATAGGCTTTACTTACGATATTTCTATCATAGAAGTAAGTCTTGTAAAAAAACATAAACAATGCTTCCGTAAAAAAATTTGATTCATTTATTACATTCTCATCATAAATGAGTAGGTATTAGTTTTATATGTGAAAAATTACTTTTGAAATTGTTATCAAATCTACGTTTTGTTAAAATTTCAATACTGCTTTCTCACAGTGCTCATAAATCTCTAATAATTATCCTAATAACATTTTCCGATTAAACTAAAATTAGGAAAGTTACAGTATATTAACACTTGAAAAAAGTGAATATCTATAAATTCCATTTTCCAATTAAATTATACGAGAAACGAAAAAAAAATTATGATACGAAATTGTTAACTACATAAAGGTGTACAAATTTGAATCAGAACATTTTTTCATAGGATGTATATTTTCCTTTTTAATTTAGAGCAGTGGTTAACTACATATAGGTGTACAAATTTGAATCAGAACATTTTTTCATAGGATGTATATTTTCCTTTTTAATTTAGAGCAGTGGTCTGACAATCGAAAAGACCTGGGCTCGAATCCCAGCGCAGTCGAAAGCGTCTTTTTTTCCACAGAAAGATTTCTAATTCTTTAAATTTAAAAAAATACTATTGAAAATCCAAAATTCAATTTTTAACAATAATATGTAAAATACAAAAAAAAACGTGAAAATGCAAGATACTTTTCATTTCAATTTCAAAAAATTCGATTTCAAATTAAAAAATTCTATTTTTTAAACAAAATATGTGACCTGCGAATAAAACGTTGTGATAGACAATTATTTGCCCAAATGAGGTCTACAAATTCTCAGTCTCATTTATCGTGAGAATCTAAAAATTGAGTAACTTTAAGAAAATTTAATTCACATCTGCAATACTATAAAAATGACTTGAGCTTCAGTAACAAATTGCAAGGAATAAACTTAAATGTATGCGAAGAATATAAGACCGAGCGCGACAATCGGATCACGCGCCCCAGGCGCGTTTAAATTTGCAATTGGAGCGCGCCATGAGAATGTGCCCGCAAAGCAGGCAGATTTGTTAAATTTTGTTTTTAATTCTTGTTAACACCTGGTTAAAAGGTTATTGGTGGTCTTCTCAAGAAATAAAATTAAGGTCATATCTTACTTATCCGATTCCTACATTACCGACACTTTATCCGCCCTTCGCATTTTCACGTTAAAGCCATGGATCAATCGGACCACGTGACTAAATTATACATTTATTCGTTCATGTAAGATAACTTTTTTAATTTACAATGTATCTTTCTGATAATTTGGGAAACGTAACAAAAGATAATAAAGCACGTCTGTTAACTTCTTTTTAGTAAAAATTTTGAAAAAAATTCGAAAACTTATCGACAATTACAGTTAACTGTAAAATTTTTTGCAAAATTTTCACTCATACAAAGTTGACAGACGTTCTCTATCGTGTTCTGTAGTATTTTCCAAATTTTCAGGAAGATATTTTATAAAAGAAAAAAGTTATCTTACACGAACTTTTACAGGAATTTGGTCACGTGATCTGGTTGATCCATGGCCTTAATTGAGGTACCTAGTTAAAATTTTGAGTAATTAAATAAAAAGCACTAAGAACGTTTATGTGCTCCTAAATTTTTATAATCATGAGAAAATAAATTCCCAAACTTCTTTTTTTTACAATTATAAAAACTGCTTTTTACGTAATTACTCAAAGCTTTAACTTTATATCTAAATTAATATAGAAATGCGATGGGCGAAAAAAGTGTCGGTAAGGTAGAAATCGGAAAAGTAAGCGACTTCGTATCAATTCATGTAAATCTCGTTCTCTACATACTTCAATTTAAATATCTTAATGTGATTAATTAAAATTTATTTGCGAGTTATTTGCGAGTCATATATATATATAAACGTCATTAATAATAAAAAATCATTTTTAATCTCGAGCTCACAAATCTTAGACTTTTTAGAACATAATCAAATAAAAATCTGTTTTTGGAAAACTATGAGTTTTTTCAACTTTTATTCATTTGAAACATTAATTATTTTTTTTTTAAACAGTTGCAAGAGGAAACGAATGTAGAACCCTTTCTCTTGCCACCACGTTATGATAATAATGATGATTATTTGGATGAAATTATTAACTTAATTGGAAGAAGTCTAAGAGGAAAAAAAGTCGTAAGTTATGAATAAAGTTTATAATATACCTGACTCTAGTTTCAAAAGATTCAAATTGCATATCATTTTTTACAAAATTAAATGAATTATTTAAGTTCAGCTCGTATAGCATTTTTTGAATTGCGAACATTACAAATTCAGAGAAATTTAACATTCTTATCATTCAAATCAGTGGGATATTATTGATTAAGTAGTCCACTTCCGTGAACGTTTTACTGGAAATCAGTGGTATTCCATTGAAAAACAGTGAAATTATAGATGATCTTAAGGTAGTACGATCACGAAAATTAGACTTCAGGCAAAAATAGATAATTTTGCTTTCAAGAATAGAAATATTATTATTGAAAGGCTAATTTGAAAGAGAAAAGATTATTTTTCATGAAAAAAATTTGAAACACAAAAAAATAATGTTATTAATAAATTTCATTTTTGCCCAAACTTATTTTCTTATCGCTTCGAGCCAAATTTTTAAAAATGATGCGATTCTAATAAATCACGGTTCATTTTCTAGGAAAAAGATTTTATACAACTTGACCGTTTCCGATTTTTGAAAATCAATTCTTTAATGGCGGAAATTATAAAAAAACAATTTTTCAAAACAAAATTTTTATAAACAAATTGCTGTATTTGATAATAATTAATTCAATTTCAAAAATAGGAAACGGTCAAGTTGTAGAGAATCTTTTTTTTAAAAAAATGAACCGTGATTTATTAGAATCGCATCATTTTTAAAAATTTGGCTCGAAGCAATAAGAAAATAAGTTTGGGAAAAAATAAAATTTATTAATAACATTATTTTTTTGTGTTTCAAATTTTTTTCATGAAAAATAATCTTTTCCCTTTCAAATTAGCCCTTCAATAATAATATTGCTATTTTTGAAAGCAAAATTATCTATTTTTGCCTGAGGTCTAATTTTTGTGATCGTACTACCTTAATAAGAAAAATCTGTCTTATCAATTGTGTTTTACTGATTAATCGGTAACTTGAGGAACGATTTCACTATTTATTAGTGAAATACCACTGAATTCTAATATAATTTCCACTGGAGTGAAATTGCAAAATAAACTGAAAATTACTGACAAATTTTGCTAAAAACCACCTGTGACTCATGTGTATGCAAAATAAGTGATTTACCGAAAAATTGTACGTACATACAATTAATTATTTTCCAGTACTTATTTTTTTCAGGGAAAGATTCGCTTGCAGAAACTAGAGTTTATCGTCAAAAATGACAGAGATTCTTGCAGTTATCAAATATATGATTTAAATAGATTTAGCTTTAATGTCTACGTATGTTGTGCACTTTTAAGTTTCACAAACAATAACGGACAGCTTGAAATGGTATGTATTTTTATTTAAATTATGATTCTTATTTTGGAAAAGTATCTTTAATGTGATTGAATTGATTAAATTCTAGGATAATTTTGGAAGCCCTTTGTTTGCAAATGAAGAGCCTACGTACATTCATGGGATTGTTACTGGAAAGGTACCGAATTCACATGAGTCTATTATTTTTACAAAAGTTAGTCACCACTTGGATTTCATCTATAGAAAAATAGGAAACAGAAAATAATCAGATAGATATTCTATAACAAGTGCAAGAAATTAGTAATCAGGACTATGAAGTGAACATTATACCATTTTCCTAATTAAAGCGAAAATAAAATTTGTTTCAGAAATGTTGATTATTTCTAATTTATCCATGTACCTCCAATTTCAGAAATGATAATATTTTGTTTCGCAAAGTATATACAAAGAACATTAAAAATTAAAGAAGTACACAGTAAAAACAAAAACAATGAGACCAGTTGATAAAATTGAAAATTATTAAAAAGAATTATCGTTTAGAAATTGTGTGAATAATGTAATTTATTTGTTTTTTACTTTTTGAATTTGAATAAATTATCTGTTGTTCAAAATAATTCACTCTGCTCTCTAAATCTGAATCAGTTAAATTTTCACTGATTGAATCAGTGATTTGGCTTTTCACTGATTCATCAGTGAAAAAATATTTTTCACTGTCAAATCAGTCAATTTTCACTGAAATAATCAGTGAAATTTGACTGATTTACAGTAACCTCTTTTTAGCTATTTGAATCAGTCAAATTTCACTGATGATCAGTAGATTTTGACTGATTCAAATTTAGAGAGTGAGGAATAGAAAACAAATACTAAAATTAATTTTGAGCAAACTTTTATTATGTTCATTTGTTTTTTAAATTTTAATTAAATTAGATTTCTTAATTTTGAATGGAAAAAAGTATAATATAAATGCAAATTTGAATTCTTACAGATAAATGCAGTACATTAAAACAATAAAAGTCTCTGAAATCTGAATCAGTCAAAATTTAATAGACTTTAAACCAGTAACCCCAGCAAAATCTACGGATAGGAATGCATTCCGAACTATTCCGAGTCAGTCCGAAGACTATATCTGAGCCAATCCGAAAAAAAGTTTTCAATCTCGTCTTTGTCAAATCAGTTGAAAATTAATCTGTCTCAATCCGAGATAATCCGAACACGGATTAGTATAATTCGAATTTCAAACCAAATGAATCCGATTTCGTTTTCATCCGATTAGACTAATCTGTGTTCAAATTGATTCGGATTGAGGCGGATTAAGTTTTAACTGACAATCAATCATTTTTCGAAAATAATCAATTTTAAAAAGGGAATTTATATATAGCCATTACTTTTTTCCACGAATTGATGTTTGAATAAATTTAATAATAATTGCTATTGTTAAGACAATATATTTACTAAAAGCAGTGATTCTTTCAAATAAGTTTATCGAATTAAATTTCGACACAATTTAGTATTAACCAACATGGAGTCGATGAAAAAACAGTAAACTTGTATATATAAAACTTATGAATAATTTTTAAATTAATAAGATATATTGCACTCAGTTTGTTATATGAGACGCTTTTAGAGCAAAAGGAAAGTAAATATTGTTGTGATAGAAAAGTGAAACATAAAAACGGTTGGAGCAAAAGGAAGACAAATCTTCTTCAGCGGTAAAGCGAAACAAAATAAAGTTGGAGCAAAAGAGAGACAAATTTTTGTTAGCGGTAGAGCGAAACAAAATAAAGTTGGAGGAAAAGAGTGACTCGGTTGTCTCGCTTTTGCTCCAAGATTAAAGCGAGACAACCGAGTCACTCTTTTCCTCCAACTTTATTTTGTTTCGCTCTACCGCTAACAAAAATTTGTCTCTCTTTTGCTCCAACTTTATTTTGTTTCGCTTTACCGCTGAAGAAGATTTGTCTTCCTTTTGCTCCAACCGTTTTTATGTTTCACTTTTCTATCACAACAATATTTACTTTCCTTTTGCTCTAAGCGCCTCATACTTATATTATGTACCTTATTGCTGATCCCGAAGATAATGCACTGAAGTTTCGTCTTTTTCCGCATGCAGATTTAGAAAACGTACATACACAATTTTCACTACACTCAAAAAATGAAATAAATTTTGAAAATCGTTGAAAATTTAATTTATTAACGCAACTATAATTTTTTCCAAACATTTTTACAACTCACTTTCACAATTTCACTATTAAAAATGAAAATTTTTGATAAACTAAATGAATAGAACAAAATTTAATCAAAATCACTGAAGAATAAAAAACGGTCACTTTCCCGCGTGAAGAACAACAAATTATAACCCTGAATTCGCAAAATAAAAAACGATAATACTTCGGATAATTTCATGAATATTCCACAAACACTTGTTTCTAAGACTTTAGGACACAGTTTAGCACATAATTCTTATATATTTAATCAATAATAAATAAAAATACAGTATTTTCTGTCGAAAAACCAGGTATGAATAACGCACACGTTTGAACATTTCGAACTCAAGACTCATTTGTGCATTGCATCAAGATAGCGTCAGATGGCGCTGTGATTTTTGCGCATGCACCCTTTAATCTCTGAAACTCATAAATCGTAAACATGTTAAAATAGTTAATAGTGAAATGTAAAGTTAATCTACTTTTTCAGGTGTCTGTTTTGAATTAATATAGCAAGTTTATATAGACGTTTTTAATTTTACTATAATTGAAAAGAATATTTGCTAAGAACCAGTGATTTTTTCAAACATATTTATTGAAATAAAGCGCGCCAAGAAGTTAACCTTAACAATTTCTTTTTCGCGATCTAAACGACTTTTTTATGTTTTTGCCGGTGTAATTAATCATGAATACACCTCAATCTAATAAGAAGAAGGGTCGAAATAGAAATAAAGATCCTTCGACGCCTGGAAGTGCTGAAATAGCCATTACACAAGAATCCAGCAAGTTTGTTTTGGTATGTGGCTTTTTCTCTAAAGTTCTTAAATTTATTACATTTTTTATAATTTAGTAAATAAAATCAGTTAAAATTATTCAGAATATATCACCAATTTTATAATATTTCAAGAGAAATCTATCGAATTGTAGAAAATCTTGTATTTTAATTACATAACCTATACTCGTATTTGTTGTATCGTTTTTTAACTTTTTTTCAAGCTGAATTTGGGGGATGAACCAAACAAACCTGTTCGGTTGAATTTCACGGATACAATTCCTGTAATTTCCCAAGAGGATTTTCAAATGAATGAGAGAAATGTTCCGAAAGGTGCTGCCATTTCTGATAAAGAAAGGGACGATAAAGCAATTTTGAGCAATTTGCCTGTGGCTGTAGTAAAGGAGTTAGATGGCTATGAAAATCAAATTGGAGAAGCTGAACCACTGCCAAATAATTACGTTAGGTTCATGGAACGCAGTGGTGAAGATTTAGATGGTAAGTTTCTCTGGAATCGCTCAAAATTTTCTTTCTATTTATTAAATTTCGACTCCGTTTAAAACTCTTAAAGTTAGGAGAATTGCAATATTTAAAAATCATATTACTACAGAAGGACCTTCTAAATTTTGTTTACTATTCTAAAAATCTGTCCAAGTATTCAAAAATTTCAAGTAAATACTTTCGACATTTACAGTACCTTCTTAAAAATGCATTTAAAACGGTTCTATGAGTAATTTAATCATTCAAGAAAATTATTCCAAACGATTAAAGTGAAAAAATTAGTAATAAATACTACCTAGTATTTCTAGTAATCCTGATATGAAAAATTAATTATAAAGTATAAATGGTTTATATTTATAGATCCTCTCTTAATAAATGGATTTAAAACTTAAATTGAGCAAATGTCGATTTCAGGAGAAGTAGAATATGATCTGGATGAAGAGGATTCAGCTTGGCTTTCAATAGTCAATGAACGGCGCTTAGCTTCTGGTCTGACGCCCCCGATGGAGCCGGATACTTTCGAACTCTTGATGGACCGTCTGGAAAAGGAATCTTATTTCCAACAACAAACGAACGGAGGAGGTGGAATAGCAGCTGACGAAGACGCTGTTTGTTGTATTTGTATGGATGGCGAGTGCCAAAACAGTAACGCAATTCTCTTCTGCGATATGTGTAACCTTGCAGTTCATCAAGATTGCTATGGGGTTCCTTATATTCCTGAAGGCCAATGGCTCTGTAGAAGATGTCTGCAGAGTCCCTCGAGAGCGGTTGATTGTGTCCTTTGTCCTAACAGAGGCGGTGCTTTTAAACAAACGGACAGACCTGCAACCTGGGCCCATGTAGTCTGTGCTCTATGGATTCCAGAGGTTCGATTCGCAAATACTGTTTTTTTAGAGCCGATAGATAGTATCGAGAGCATTCCTGCTGCCAGGTGGAGGTTGACTTGCGGGATTTGTAAACGGAGAGGAGTTGGAGCTTGTATTCAATGTCATAAAAGCAATTGTTATGCTGCTTTTCATGTTACTTGTGCACAACAAGCTGGACTTTGCATGAGGATGAAGACTGTTCAGCCGGCTAGTGGAGAACCCATGCTTGTCCAGAAGACAGCTTTTTGCGAAACTCATGCTCCACCGGATTATCAACCTTCGACCAATCCTGCGGATGCGAGAAGAAGGGAGATTGCTAATAAGAAAAGCTCTTCTGCTCCTGTTATTTCAATTCCGACTATTCCACCCGAACGCATTCGGGAAATCGCGAGGTATTTATGTCATTTCTTTTATAGTAAATTTTAAAATTTGTGTATTTTAATTATCAATGCAATGATTACGACCATAATTATTTGTAGCTTGGCCGAAGGCCTTCCAAAACGGAGCCAACTTATCCAACGATTGATCGCTTACTGGACCTTAAAGAGACAATATCGAAACGGTGTTCCTCTTCTTCGAAGACTTCAAAGTGCTCATCCTCAATCTCGACCTCCTCCTCTTGGTGGTTCAATTTCTCCAGCTCCTGATGGTGCGTTAAGAGGAGAAATGTACCGACAATTAAAATACTGGCAATGCCTTCGACAGGATCTCGAACGTGCGAGATTACTCTGTGAGTTAGTGCGAAAGCGCGAGAAGCTTAAGAAAGAATTGTTCAAAGTGTAGGTATTTTTTTCAAGATTGTTTTGCCAATATTTTTTAGATTCACCTGATTTTTTCTTTCTTTTTTTTACAGAAAAGAGAAGTGTTTATGGTTCGAGCTTCGACCGTTAGAAAGCGTCTTGAAAGCCTTATTAGAAGCGATCAAAGCAAGAGATCACAATGACGTTTTTGGTCAACCTGTGAATACTATCGAAGTCCCTGATTATTTGGATATTGTTTCTCAACCTATGGATCTTTCTACTATGGAGGTATCATTAGATACTAATAAAATGAGCATACTTTTGGTTTTTTTATTACATTATAATTTGATTCATGAAAAAATGATCCTTTTACGTAGGCAAAAATAGAGAAACAGGAGTATAGTTCCCTCAGTGCTTTTGAGGCAGATTTCAACCTCATGGTCAATAATTGTTTAGCTTACAATCGCAAGGATACAATGTTTTACCGTGCGGGAGTAAAAATGCGGGAGCAAGGAGGCAGTCTTATTGAACAGGCTCGTAAGGATTATCCTGAGCTCGATTCTGTAGCTGAAACAGAACCAGTAAGCCAAAAGCCTCGAAAAAGGGAACGCAGCAGTCGAAATCGAGTTGAATCTGAGTCTCAAACAAATGAGAAGGATACCCCAGCAGCAGGAGTAAATCGAAGAACTGCTGTACTATTTACTCGAAAAGCTAGAGCGAGAGCTAGTCGAGGAACTGCTACAAATCAGGAAGGCGATCAGAAAAAACCAGCTGATAGTTTTCGACTCTATAGGTGCTCTTTTAAATATAAACAAGAAGCTAAAAAATTCTTCTTTCTGATAATTTTTAATAATTTTTAGGAGTGGAATGATGGATAGTGACGTGGGAGAAGGCGAAAGTCAGTCCTCAAGTTGCAGTAGCTGTTCTACGAGTAGATCGACATCTCCTGAACCTGAAAATGAAGGAGTTCAACGACCTATTGTTAAAGAAACCAAAGATGAAGATAAAAAAGAGATTTCGACTTTGAGTGGTCTAGAAGCTTTACAGCTCGTTTGGGCAAAATGTCGTGGATATCCTTGGTATCCGGCTCTTATTATAGATCCCAGCACTCCAAGAGGAACTATTCACAAAGGGGTGCCGATTCCAGCACCTCCTGATGATGTTCTTGCATTGAAAGCTAACTATAAAGATCCTGTCTTTCTGGTTTTGTTCTTCGATACTAAAAGAACCTGGTAATTCTTTATTTGTTCTTTCGCTAATGTTTTCTTTTTTTTATTAATATTTTAATTCTATAACAATTTGATTACAGGCAATGGTTACCGGGGGAGAAGCTCGAAAAGCTTGGCGTCTCGCAGGAACTAGACGAGGCAAAATTAATTGAATCTCGGAAACCAACAGACAGAAAAGCTGTGAAGAAGGCCTATCAAGAGGCGCTTCATTACAAAAAACAGACGCTTAACACCGCATTGAATGTGGCCGTGACCTGTTGAGGATTAAAAAATCAGACAAGAGTGTAGTATTAAGAATTAGTATTATTTTATTACAAAATTAAGAATTCCATATGCAGTTAAGAATTTTTATTAAAAATTAGATCATATTTATTTCACAGTGTAAGAAAGACATTAATTCTCCATTCTTTTTAGATTTTTAATCCGACAGCTTTCCACATCATTTTTTTTTAATTTTACCTTTTTTTAAAAAAAAGGTAATTTAGATTGAGTAAAAATAACTGAATGTCTACAAGAAATATGCACATAATCATGAACGGTCTATGAATGACTTTTGCACGATCTGCGGTTTGTAATTCAATTTGCTGGCTTCGGCGAATTCTTTTGCGTACAAGTCCAGTCGCTGGGTCATCTGGAAATAAAATTTGTAATAAAATCTATAAGAGTAAAACATATAAAAGAAACTCACTCTAAAGCCCCATTTATCTTTGGCCTGTCGACAAAGGTTAAGGTCCATTTCCACAACCAAAATTCCGTCTTTGTCACGACTTAGACCTGGGGTTCTCGTTCCATCAGGAGCGCTCGCATAACTAGATCCGTAGAAATGTCCAAAATCTCGGTGGGCTGGTTTTCCATCGCCCGATGTAAATTCGTTGGGAAAAGTTTCTGACCCTACTCGATTTATCGCACATGTGAAATAACTATTTGCAATTGCTGCGTTTCGAGCTTCGATGGGCCAGAGAGGCTCCGAAAGAATTCCTACGGTTGCACTCGGATTGAAAACAATCTGAAAATTTAGGACATTAATTAATAACTATTCTTTATAATAATTTGTTAATCAATTTAAATGGACTTAGCTTTTGTTCAGATTTTGATTTCATTCAAGAATTTCAATATCAGAATTTATTTTTATTAATGAGTTATACTCACATCAGCTCCGTTGATGCCGAACATCATCCAATTTTGAGGATGATGACGACCGTAACAAATATTAATTGCAATTCTACCAAAGCAAGTTTCAAAAACTGGGTGACCAGTATTCCCCTCCATATAATATGTCGACTCATTAAAATCTCCCACTCGAGGAATATGATTTTTTCTATGTTTTCCAATGACTTGTCCGTCTGTTCCAATAACAACACATGTGTTCCATATTGTGTCCCCGTTATTGCAATCTCGTTCGAGAATTGGAGAGATTATAATCATCCCGTGTTCAAGAGCGAATTTGGAAAGAAGCAAAGTTGTTGGACCTTTTTCAGCATCTTCGGCGAATTCACACCAGGGATATTTTTCTCTTGTGCAAAAGGCGAAGGGCATTGCTGAATTCAGAAAAAAAATTGTTTTTCCTTTTTCTTCTAATATCTTTTAAAACGTCTCGAAAATCCCTATATTTAAGAATTTCGTAGCTTTTTAACTCTTTTCTTTCGAAGCTTCGGTTAATTTTACTAGAACCATTCTTTTTCAAAATTACGACCTAACTACAGAAATTTCAAGGTGCAAATATGTATTATTTTTATGTGAATTCTTATTCATTATATTTTTAATTTGATTTTTACTCACTCCAGGCTTCTTGCAAACAAACTATGTTGACATTGCAAATAGCTGCATGTTTTAAGTATCCAATAATTTTCTTATGAATCGCATCCCTTTGTTCATTTATTGGTCGAGTGGTAGGAAGTACAATTGAATTTTGAATCAAACCGACTCGAACTAATCGAGGTGGTCGCAAAGATTCTATGATAGCGTCTCCTAATTTCCATCCTTTTACTTCACACTCCAAAGTATCAGGAAGCTTTGGCAATTCCAATTCTCTAACAATAATAACATATCTTTTTATCTCTAGAGTAGAGACAATAACTGACCAATTTGGATCAAATATAATTGGCCAATAAAGGAATAGTTTATTATTATCACCATTATTATTTTTTAACGATATTTTTTTGAATAAACACTTTATTTAAAATTACTATTTAAATTAGCTGCTTTTTTGAGTGCAGCAGTAATAACTAATCAAGTCAAATTATAACTGTAAGTTTGCTTATTTTTTTAATTTCTTCGATAACAGCTTTATCGTAAAGTAAAGAGATAAAACTTATTATAATAGAAAAATTATTAGAGGAATTAGAGTCAATTCAGTAGTCTATAATGTAATTAAAAATATTTCTTACTCTGTTTCACGTCCGTATAAAATTCTTTTAACTTCTTTTAATTCTGCGTCAGGCAAATTTTTGTCTAAAATATCCTCTAGGGTTTGATGATACATTATAAATATTTCAGAACGCAGTTCCTCTGGTTCTTTCAAACTGTTTTAAGCAACTGTTCAGACTCAGACTCCATCCAACTCCATCAGACTCTGAACTCAGTTCGCAGTGTTCGCACAATTCACACGATTCACACGTCACTAAACTATGAATGAACGCACAGTAGTGAACATTAATGTTCTCGATACCACCTTAATGTAATCGCTTTGCGAGAAAAAAGTAACAAACCAAAAAATTATATTTTATTTTGGTTATTAATTTTTTTTATTTTGATGAAATATCTTTTTTAAATAGCAATAAAATAAGATACCAATAAATTGGTCAAAAATTTGTATTGTAATGCTGGTAATGGAATTAAATTATTATATTTTAGAGAAGAAATAGAGGCAAACATTTTGAGCGTAATTGTTTGCCCTCCCCGGCCGTTTTTAGAGCCAAGTTAGAATTAAATATTAAATAAAGTAATAAATCCGATTCAAAAAAATTATTGTGTGTCAATAGTTGGCCCTTGGTGTACGGCCATCTTGCTAGATGGCGTCATAACGTGAAATGCCTAATTAGCTTTGGTTGGCGCGCTGTTTGGAATAAAAAAAGAAGTCAGTTTCTCAAATAAAAAGAAATATAAATATTTTTCTAGAAAAATTTTAAAATAGTAGATACTTTAGCATTTATATACGTAGCGCATGCATCATTTTCCTAACACTGTGCAATCTATTGGCAATAATATTATACATATATATATATTGAAAGTTTTGAGCGCGCCTAAGGCGCGCGTTTTGGTCTTCGCGCTCGATGTTCTATGTTCTATACATACGAATATACATTTCACTAACTTTTTAATAAATTACACGATTAAAATAATTTATTCTTTTCCAAATATCTGGAAAAAGAAATATTTTGGTTTAAAAATGGAAGATTTTATTATCAATAGTGTTTTTTAAAATCAAAACATAAAATATACATCTTGTCGAAAAGTGTCCCAATGAGAATTTGTAGACCTCATCTAGGCAAATAATTTTCGATCTTAAATTTTTTGCGTAATTCACATATTTTGTTTAAAGAATAGAATTTTTGAATTTTTATGGTATTTTTTGTAATTGAAACAAAAAATATACATTTGGTCAGAAACTGTTTTAGACTAAATTTGTAGACCTCATAGGAGCAAGAAATTTTACATTACGTTTTTTTCGTATTTCACATATTCTGCTTAAAAATTGAATTTTGGATTTTCAATAGTGTTTTTGTGAATTGAAAAGAAAAATATGCATCTTATAAAAAATGTTGTGATTTGAATTTGTAGATCTTTTTGTAGTTAACAATTTTTACATTTTAGTAAATTTAAGAAACAATTTCTTAATTTTCAGTAAAAAAGTATTGAATATTCTGATACTTGTATCTGGAAATTCTGAAATATTTATAACATTAATCCGATTGAATGAATTTTATTGGTTTTGATAGCGTTTCTGAATTAATAGCAATAAGCAATTAAATTGAACTATAAATTATCTAATTAATTACATAGCTTAAACCATTTTAATCGATGCACATAGATTTTTAAGTGTGCAAGTTATGTAACAGAAATACATTATGAACTTTTCTCATATTAGAGATGAAACATTATTTAATCTGCTTTGATGACTTTTGATGGTAACTCTGACGTCACATATGTGATAAAATATTCTGGATTTTTTCCATAGGGATTAGATATGAGTTCAATTCTTATCATTAATTTAGATTTTGTGATATAAAATTGAAGTTTCACTAATAATTTTCTTTTATTGACTTTTTTTAGTCAAAGTGTGAAAATTTTTATCCCAAATGAAATCAGTCTTTAAAAGAATCAACCAGATAAAAAATATAAATTTTTAATTGCTGGAATCATAAAATCAAAACCAAAAAAAATCAAATTTGTACATAATAAAAATTGTATGTATATTAAAAAATCTCTAATTCTTATCCGATTGAAATTTTCCATGGCTCATTTTATTTGAGATAAAATTGTTCACACTTCGACTTAAGAAACTCGATAAAAAATATTCCATATGAAAAAATAATTCGTCCTTGAATTCGTAAATGTTTATAATTTGAAATAAATGTATTTTTGTACATTGTTGAAAAACCCCAAATAAAATATTTTTTTTATTATATTTTTATATTATTTATATTCAAAATGCATTTTGTGAACCGTTGGTTGAAAAATAGTATATTGTGCAGCTAGGGAAACAAATATCTTTATGTGCCACCGGCGCGCAAACTCGTTTTTTCGCTACAGTTAACAGTAGCGCAATGTAGTATATTGCGCTACACAGGAATGAAATGTAAAAATTGAACTGCACATGCTCCTACAGCTATGCAACAAAACACAATCTTCTTCTTATTCTTCTTCTTCTTCGTACAGCGTTGGCATCGTACTGGCAAAGCCTTGTACATTTGAACTGCGCATGCGTCTACTAAAATCCAATACTGCTACACAAGATCGATAAAATCAAAATGGCCGGGATTAGTCGTGACATATCAAGTGTAATGACTAGCGCCGCAAACAACTACAATACTAGATTAGATTCGAGTGTACGCATAAAAACTCGTATACGCACCGAAGTCACATAAAATAGAATACGTGCCAATGCACACATTCGGGAAATTACGAGACTCGCGACAATGCTCGCAGGACTGATCGCGCCTCGGCTTTGTCTCAGCTACGCATCGGCTACACCTCGACTACGCCTCACCTACGCCTCGATTACGCTCTGGCTTCGATCTCCTGCGAGCATTGTCGCTTGTCACGCAATAACCCTCATTGTGCGCCTAGGCACGTAATATACTATTTTGTCATCCTCACATGAGAATGATCCCATTCTAGCATCAATTTTAGTACGCAATGTGCCTCATTTTTGCATCATTGGTGCGATGCGAGAATTTTCGATTCCCGCATTATTCCAACTAGTTGGTTTGTATAAAGATTTTATTGACGTTGAGATTCGAAGGCTCTTGCCGTAGCAAAGATGCATCAAAGACTGACTAAAGAAATAGATGCAGGGTAGGTTTTCGTTCCGGAGATTTTGACCTCACTAGCGGACCCGGTTGAGAGACGTTCCGCCAATTGGGAATTTGCACATTTTTTTTTTGTGATGAAAAAATGAAATTTGGGGGTCACTTTTGCATACAAAAATTTTTTCTGAATTTTTTAGTTAATAATAATTTATTAATGAGCGTTTGAAAAGTGTACATTTAAAATTTTCCGAAAACGTTCCTGAAACAGCCGAATGCTTCCGATGATACGGTAACGTCACATCGTTGTATACGATCGCTCTGTGTCACATCTTTGTATAGAAGACCAATTGAAAATTGTATAAAATGTCGAAAAAACGACTTATAAATGGTGTTTTGTCGATGAGTGTCATAATTCGACAATTAACACACCCGATAAAACTTTTTTTCCGATTCCGGTAAATCCGATTGTGCGAAATAAATGGTTTGAAAGTGCACAACGGCGAGATATGCCAGGAAATAGTAACATGTTTTGCTGTCAAGATCTTTTTGACGTAAGTATACTTTCTTCTTTTGTTCATAATATTATGTTATCTGTAAATAAACTGTAATTGAAAAAAGATATAGATTTATTTATATTTATAATTATAGCAGTAAAAAAAATCTAACCTCAATTTGTCGATGTGTAAATAATAATATGATTTAAAAAGTTATTACTTTACGTCTAAGGAGCAGGTTTTATAGAGGAAATCATGGTCATAAATTTATGTGATACAAATTAAGAATGTTAAACATAGAACTTGCTGTTATTACTGTTTTCAAATTTTTCAATAAAGAGTTTTCACGTTGTAGCTTCGAAAAAATTTTACAATAATAATGCGGTTAAATTAATTTATAAATTATGAAATAATAATTACGTGAGTGAATTATTTCAGTTAAAAGAGGGTATGGAAAATTATGTAAAGTACTCTTTAACTGGGAAACCAATACAGATTAAAAAAGGTGTTTTTCCGCATTTTTTCGATTGCCAAAAACATCGTAGTAATAAGGAAACTCCAACTCCTCGACCTGCTTTTGTTAAACTCAACCGGAAAAGAGCAATTTTGGAAATTTTATCATTATAATGGTAAACTTAACGACTATCACTCTCTCAATGAAACTTTATTGGATATTATACTATTTAAATATTAAAAATTCAAGCAGTTAACAAATAATTCATGTCATTAGAACTAATTAAATTAAGAAACAAATGAACTAATATTTATAATGACGAATAATTAATTATTTATAAATCATTCAAACGAATTAATTTATATTTATATCATACATTTTACCAATAATATTCTCATCTTCTTTAATAACGTAATAATAATTCAACTATGTACTAAATACATTAACTTATACATGAGTGATTTTTCATTATCATCAATTAGTAGTTTTTTCTTTTATTTGAATTGACAGAGTAGAATAATTATAATTTGTAACTTTTACTTACAAAGTGGCTTTGACACCACGGATTTCTGGTGCGGCATATTTAGGGTTAGATGTAAAATATTCCAACACCATAAACATAGAAATTTTTGGAAGACTTATTCCCGAGTCTGCGCTTTTACGAAGCCACTATCCATCTTAGGAGGCATTTTTAACTAAATAAACCAGTTTATTTATTGTTGAGAGCTTCACGTGCACTTGGTTTGCACGTTGCCGATACGAAAATACAACGGTTTGACGTCAGAGACGCTTGACCGCCAAAGCGGTCCGTTTCAAACGCTCATTATCATTGAATCCTTCGCAAATCCACAATTAATGAGTAAAAAGAAAACGCTATTGTAATTATTTTTTATTTAATATAAACTTTAGATTGCATTTATAAAATTGCATAATTTTTTTGCATGCAAATTCCCAATTGTGAACCACTGCACTGCCTTCAATGACAGGTACATGATGTTTTCCTAGTTTTTATCGCTGAAAAATAAAATTATTGTATTTATTCCTACGCCTTCTATCCCAAATTTCGCCACGGAATCATAACTGCAATGTTTTAAATGTTTTTTTAATCGTTCTCAGCCATAATAATGCGAGGTCAGAGAACGGTCATGCTGGTCCCCCAATGTGTCCTAAGATTCCTACCTACGTCGATGCGCGTACGTTCTGACGTCATCAACGTGTTGTTACCAAACGTCGCATGTGGAATCGTACGCTGAAGCGCACTAAAACGCGAATCAATGAAACAAGCGACAGTTGGTAACAATGCGTTGATGACGTTAGAACGTACGCGCATCGACGATATGTACAAATCTTAGGACACATTGTGGGACCAGTCTCAGAGTATTCTCTGACCGTTCTCTCAACCAGGTCCGCTAGGGCTGAAAGATGCACCACGCTCTGGACGCCCAACTGAAGTTGACGACGACAAAATAAAAGCAATGATAGAAAATAACCGGCGTAGTACGACAAGAGTGATCGCAGAGAAGCTTAACATATCACATACCTGCGTTGAAAGACATTTAAAACAACTTGGTTACGTTAATAAGCTTGATATTTAGGTTCCTCACAAATTGAACGAAATTTAACTCACCAAACGAATTTCCATATGCGATTCGCTGCTGAATGATGAAAAATGGGTGGTTTTCGATAACGTGCGAAAAAGATCATGGAGCAAGTGAGATAAGCCTGCATAATCGACATCAAAAGCCGATATTCATCAAAAGAAGGTTATGCTGAGCGTTTGGTGGGATTCTAAAGGTATTGTTTATTTTGAGCTGCTCCCAAGGAACCGAACTATCAATTCGAATGTTTACTGTCGCGAACTAATGAAATTGGACAAAGAAATCAAGGAAAAGCGACAAGAACTAGCAACTCGTAAAAGTGTCATCTTCCATCAAGATAAGGCCAGACCACATACATCTTTGGTCCCTCGCAAAAAATTATTGGAGTTAGGCTGGAAAGTGATGCCTCATACACCGTATAGTTCTGACCTTGCACCATTCGATTCAAATGAGCCTGTCAAAAATAAGTTGATTCAGTTTTTTGCCTCTAAGAACCAAACTTTCTACGAAAGCGGAATTATGAAGCTGACTGAAAGATGGCAAACGGTCATCGAACAAAATGGTCAATACATAATTGATTAATGTTTGTTATTTGTATTAATAAACTTGCTTTGGAAATCATGAATAAAAACGAAATGATTTTGTTGGCAACCCAATATTATGTAACAGCTGTATGGTTTCCTCAGTTTTTCGCACGTATTTTGGGGATTCAAAGCAGGTATTTCTTGATGAGGGTTACTTTACAGTCCTAGGCCAAGAAAGTCCTCTCTACCGGTCAATGCATATTCGAATTGGTTCCAAAAGGTGGTTTTTTGTGTCCTCTTTGGTTGTGGCGCATGCATGGTCCGCGGCGTTGATGTTTGCAGTACGAGTAATAACTAGGTAGACAGCAGAGGTACCGAAAAGAAGCAGAGAGCAGAGAAACTTTATAGACTCGTTAGACAAACTTTTTCCCCCTAGTTGCATAATATATTATTATCAATTGATTAAACTAAGGAAACCATACCGCTGTTACATAAAATATCGTATGCATCGTGAAGGTTAACACTTTTTTTTTTTCTCAATTCATCCCTGTTTACTGCACTAAGTATTTACTAAATTATGTCACTGATCAAAGCCACGTGGCGTTAAAATCTTTCTGCGTGATTTTGGAGTGGGAAAGGCTTAAAGATACGTAGCTATTATGTACTTTTTATTGGAATTAATTTCAATAGAAAACTTATCAGTTACCCAGTGTATTTGAGGTCAAAGAAATCATGATCGTTGTTACTGTTCTGCTATATAACTTCATAATTACTGCTGGGGCTAGAGGTGCATTAGAAAAAATTGCAAATTATAACTTTATTTAATTTTTTGATAAATTTTAACACAAAATTTCTATTATAAATTTCTATTTTTTGATTTTTTTAAATTATTATAAGTAATTACTTTTTTATATTATCCGATTATTATTTTTTCTATTACGAAAATAAATTTCTACATACACAGAATTGAATTTGACGCCTTCATTCGAGGAAAAAATAATCAATGGAGATTTATCAGAAACGAATTTGGAATACGTGGCTTCTTTAAGAAAATTACCAAATCAACACTATTGCAGCGGAGTCGTCATAACCACCTATCATGTTTTAACTGCAGCTTATTGTGTTTTGCCCTTCAAATCTCCGTCATTATTTGGAGAAATTTTCGTTCGAATTGGAATACGTGTACATCAAGTCCGCAATGTGTATTATCCTCAATATTATCATGTCATAAGGGACGTTCATTATAACGTTATTGGCTCTTACTACGATATTGGTATCGTAATGGTAAGTCGTATAATTTAAAGGGTGTCAAGAAACATCGAATTAGTGCTCTTATTAATTAAGTCAGTGTCTAGAAATGATTTCTGTGCCCTTCTAGTTTTTTTTACAACTCTAATTAATTTTAAATAATTAAAAAATTAATTTCTTCTCCACCGACATTGAAAGTACTTATATATATATATATATATATATATATATATATATATATATATCACTGGAAGTTTCGGATAGGATTTTATTTCGTTCGATTCCGCGCCGATCTGAGCCATTTGGAACCCATCCGGTAAATGATTTTCAATCCGATTGAATTCAAATAAATTTTTCAATACGAATCAATTCAGATAAAACCGAACATATATTAAAGTATTCATATTAGAGAATAAATTTGGCGGAAACTGAAATACTTTCCTTGTTCACTTTACATATTTAATAGATATCCTTAAGGCCATGCTCCAAGCGGCTCGTGTGACTAAATTCCTACCTTACCAGCATTTTCAATTTATGTAACCCCATTTCTGTAAAAAATGAGATAACAAGTTGAAAATTTGTAAGAGTAAATAAAATGCACTAAGATAAGTCTGTCTGGTCATAATTGTTCGTAATTATGAAAAAAAAGTTCTTTGAAAAAAAGTAATTCTATAATTAAAAACGTTTATGACGAGATACTCATTTTTATAAGAAATGAGTTATCGGGTTTAAAATTTCTAAAAATAAATAAATAGTGATAAGAAAGGCTTATCGAATTCTAAATATAATATAAAAAACTTTGTTTTTCTTAAATTTTTTTATAATTGTTAACAACCACACGAGTAAAATTAATGTTTTTCCCGTGTCGACCACGATTTGTTTCTACTAGGGAGTCAAGAAATGGATTTGTTTGCTCTGCAAGGGGCAATAAAATCGGCTTTATGATTCACTAGTAGAAAAAATGTTTTTCCCATTTTGCTCACGATTTTTCTTTCTGGGGATTCGAAAATTGGATTTTTTTGCTCCACAGGGTCCACACTGAGAAAACAGTTTTGTCAAATCAACAAAAATATTTGGTTAGTATTTAGCTAACAAAATTCTTTTGTTGTGCCAACAAAACATTTTGCTATATCAAACAAATTTTGTTACTTAAACAAAATGTTTTGTTGGGACAACAAAATATTTTGTCAGGATAACAAAAAAAGTTTTGTTGGATAAATTTTTTTCTCAGTGCAATAAAATCGACTTTATGGCCCGTTAGTAGAAAAAGTGTTTTTTCCGTGTTGCACACAATTTTTCTTTCTATTGGGTGATCGAAAATAGTACATTGTGCAACTAGGGAAAAAAAAATTTATTTTGCGAGTGTGAAGTTTGATGCCCGAGCAAAGCGAGGGTAACAACCACACGTGTAAAATAAATGTTTTTCCCGTGTTGCACACGATTTTTTTTCTACTAGCGGGTCAGAAAGTGGATTTGTTTGCCCCGCACGGGGCAATAAAGTCCACTTTATGGTCCGCTAGTAGAAAAATGGATTTGTTTGCTCTTCAGGGGGCAATAAAGTGCACTTTATAAACCTTTAGTAGAAAAATGTTTTTCCCATGTTGCGAAAGTTTTTTTTTCTACCTGGGGGGGGGGGGGGGATAAAATCCACATTATGACCCGCTAGTAGAAAAAATGTTTTTCCCGTGTTGCACATGATTTTTTTCTACTGGGGGATTTGTTTTCTCTACGGGGGGCAATAAAGTGCACTTTATAATCCTTTAGTAGAAAAATATTTTTCCCGTGTTTCACTCGTTTTTTTCTACTAGGGGGTCATCAAATTGGTCTATTTACCCCCCAAGGGCCAAAAAATGCACTTTTTGACCCTCTTGTGGAGAAATGTCTACAGAAAAAGGTTTTCCTGATTTCAAATTTTATTAAAATTTAATAAGTAATTACTTTTTTGATTATTTGGTGAGTTTATTGCTTTTTTGATGTCTTTCAAATCTTTGATTGTTTAAAATTCTTTACGCAATTTTTTTCAAGTTACGTAATGCAACTGAGCAAGAGTCAGTTGATTTACCACCACTCTTAAGATTTAAGCTTGATGTAGGTGACGAAGCTGTATTGGTTGGACACGAAGGCGAATGTCATACCGTAAGTCTTGCACGAACTTTCGAATAAAAAAAAGAAAATGAATAATGAGAAACTAAACTTGAATTCGTCCTACAGATGATGTTTGTCAAAATTGTTGAAGGCGATGCATACTGTCCTGTGACGAAAATAAAAACTGATACGGTTGATGAAATACTCTGCACATTTCCTCAGTTAGAAAATGCATCTGTTACCGAAGTATATATTTTTCTTATAATTCAGCAAATTGAACAATTTTTCACTTTAATTATTAAATACCATCCCTTCTGAAGATAATTGATAGAATCCGATTAAGCTCGACTGACTCGATTGACCCGATTGAGAAACACGATTGAAGTTGATCCATCTAATCGGATTCAATCGGTGTTCCACATGTAAAGTGCTGATTTAGTCGGATAAATGAATCGGTTTTAATCGTGTTTCTTGATCGGGTCAATCGGATCTCTGGAGTAACTTTCGGATTGGAACCAAACAGTGAAACTTTATGTATCTCGTTTGATGAAAAAGGGTCAAAAATCAACCCAACTTAATCCGAATCATTCCGTCTTTTCTTCCCCTTTCATCAGGGACTCCATTGATTATTTTTAAAAGCGATAACAGCCATGATTTTGATTTTTGGAACAGTATTTTAAAAAAACTTCTTTAATTATAGACAGACATTGGAAGTCCTCTCTTTAGATCAAGGAAGTTAATAGGAATTGTTTCTGGAGGCTACGTAAATAGTGTAAAACCTTTCATTGCTTTCACAAGCGTTTACAACCATTTGAAATTCATCTTTGCTAAATTGAAATTTTAACAAAATTAAGTATATATAATTCATACAAAAAATGTGAAAATTTTTAAGATGTAAAAATTTCAATACTTTATATTGAATGTTTATATTTTACTATAATAATATTTAATAATATATCATTTATATATATTTTAAATATTTCAACATAATCTTTTAAAGAATATGAAATAAAACTCTAAAAATAAAAATAAAATTACTTTTAAGGATAAACTATATAAAAATATTATAAGTATTTTCGTCTGTAATTTTTGGTTGAATATAATAAATTTTTCAGCTTCTATATTCTTAATACTCAATCTTTGAAATTTACCCCTTTCAACATAACAAAATACTTTGTATATAAATTACGCCAATCATTTGTGGCACAGGCTGAGGGGGAGGGGTTGGCCTCGGCATGAGAGTGGTGAAATAAATATAACAGAATAAATATTTGCATACGTATAAACTTTAATTCGCGCTGATAAGTTTGTGTGCAATATTTGCATAGACGGTTTTAAAGACTTATGTTTCCAATTATCCCGAAAGAAATAAAATTCTTAGTGATTCATTATTTTAACAGCTTTTAAATATATAATTATGAATAATCATTTATGAGCATCAGTTGCTGTTTGAGAAAATAACGAGCTGGACAAATTTTTAGGAAAATGAAAATGAAAATGAAAATCTTCGCTTGCACTTTACTATGCATGTTTATAGTGATTGGTGATAGTAGAGGTGAGTATAACAACTTTTCTGAGTTTTGTTTTTCATTCTATGAAATCATCTTGGAAGAATTATTTCATAAAATTTTTTACTTGAGTCAAAAAAGCTTTTTGTCTCATTTAATAAAAGTTATAAAGATTGGGCAACATGAGTGAGTCCCTATTTATCAATTAGTTATTTGGTATTAATTTGTTATTCTTTGCAAGTCAATAGACTAACGAGATAGTTGATCCACTTTATGTTATCCCTTAATGAGAAAGCTCGTAAAGATGTTTTTCTTTGTTTAATTACAGATGATTGCTTTACTGAATATCAGCAGATAAACTCTGAATAAAATACCTATTATTTAGAATTTCACGTTAAGTGTTGGTTCAATAAATTATTGTTTTATTAGTTTTTCTAATACTTTTTCTCATAGTCTCGATAAATGAAGACTGATCCCTATGAGTAAAAAAAATTCAATAAAGGATTGAAGAAAGAAATTCTGTAGATATAATCGGTAGAAGCCGATTGAGACCGATTGAGAAAAATAATTAAGACCGATTTGTTTAATCGAATTTAATCGGTGCTGTACTATTAAATCCCAATTAAATGAATCGGTTTGATTGATGTGTCTGAATCGCGTCAGTCGGGTTCAATCGGATTCTATAGAATATTTTTAGAACTATTTTAAAATAATTGTAATTGCATTCTTTAATTAAAATGTATTAATATCTGCTTTCCTTGATTTGATTGTTTTTTTGACGAATTTAAAATAATTCGCCTGTCTCAACATTTTGTATCAATTTATACGAATAGAAAGTTAAGGCATTTGAGTCGCTTTGTCGGATTGTTACAAATTGCCTAACTGATCTAATTCTTATTTATTGTAAACTGTCAGTAAACACTGACAAAAATACTAATAATAAATAATAATAAATCAATCTGATTTATTCCGAACCAATTTTTCTATACGAATCAATCCGGATGAAACTGAATTTATTATTAAAACGGAGTAAAACCGAGATTAGGTTCGAATTATTTCGGATTGATTTCCAGTCAATTAGTATCGAGCGAAATTGAAAAGCTTTTCTCGTATTGCCTCGGAATAGTTCTGATTGGCGTTGAATAAAATTCAATCTTGAACTATTGCCAAGGTAATTAAATTATCCAAGAAAACTAATAAATTCTAATAGAATATCAGTTAATTTTATTAGATTTCTATTACAAATATTATTTCATACCAATGTAAAATTTTCACAACACAGTTAGTTATTTTGACATAATGTCACAATAAAAAATGGAAGTAACAAAAATGCTAACGAAATTTCTTGTAATATCGTTTTATTTAATTACGTCAAATGATAATAATTAAACCTTGAAAACCATAATAATAAAACAGACCGGGAATCTTTGGTTTTATCTAGTACTGTCAATCTCATAGTATAAAATATAATATGATCATTACATCATTATTATGTAAAATCGTTTACAAGATTATCACCGGATTGTTACATAGTATTTCTGTGAAAATGTCGTCTCACGTTTGTTACAGCTATATAACAAGAAATTTTATGTAACCATTATAGAACAATCACGTGATGCGTCTTGTTATGTAACTGTGAGACGCATGGGACAAAATTTTGACAGAATTGTCATGTAACAATTATGTAACAATTATATAACAGCTGCAATTGTTTAATGGATCCGATCTACCTAATTTATTTTATTAATTATGTCAGTCTTATCTGGATATCACCCTATTTATTACCTTATAAAAATATTATTTTTTTTGCCCAGAATTGAATTCGAAATCATCAATGAAGGGAAAAATAATTAATGGGCTCATAAATATGCAGAACTGCTTGGATTACATAGCTTCCTTAAAAAGGCTACCTGATGAACACTATTGCAGTGGAGTTGTCATAACTAGCTTTCACGTCTTAACCGCCGCTTATTGTCTTTATCCTTATAAAAATCAGTATCTCTTTGGAAGAATTTTTGTTATAATCGGTTATATAGAGCATTCAATTAGTGGAATGCAATACCATTCTGAATATCGTTTTTCAAAGGATGATAATGATCGAGTTAATAGCACCAATTTCGATATTGGTCTCATAACAGTAAGTGAAATTTCAAGGATGACACTGAAAATAGGACCTGTACCCAATTTTTGGCTTCATTTGTTTTCAATTATGCACCAAATATGAAAATGAAATAATTGTAAAATCTAATTCAACTTTTTCTGAAAACAGGAAAATTGACCGATTACTGTTTTGATTGTTTACGTGGCGAATGTTTCGGGAAGGAATTCCGTCCGAGCTATTCCGAACCATTCCGAATCATTCCAAACCAATCCGAAAATTTGTTTGAAGCATGTTTAATGCAAATTGAATAAAAATCAACCCGATTTATTCTGGTTGAATTCGAGACTCCGATCCAAAGGAATCCAAACCGAGTTTTCAATTCAAATTTATTCGAATCTATCAGATTCATTCCGAATCAATCTGAACAAATCCGTTGTCGGAATTATTCGGATTGAAAATTCGATTTGGATCAATTCAATATCAGATTGATTTGTATTAAAAATTTGCTTCAGATGTATTCGCATCGAAGCGGAATGAATCGGATTGAGTCAAATTGACTTTTAACCGATTTTCATCGAAACATATTCAAAACATTTTGATAAAAGGTATCTGTTGCAGTGTCATCCACTAAATCTTTCAATTTCGAAGTCACTGCATTACTTTTTTTTTAAAAGCTAACGGTTTCGACCAATGTAGAGCCGGTTGCCTTGACAGAACCCATGGAATCTAATGTTGCTCCAGATGACTACGTTGTGATGGCTGGATATTCTGAAGAATATGAATATTCCGTACGTCATAAAGAAAGTTTGAAATTAAATAATATAAATTTGATTCGATTTAAATTGACCAAGGGAAATACGGTTTCTAGCCAATACAGTGGAACCCCTGTTATTTGAATGATTGGTTAAATAAACATGCACCACTGCGAAACTTTTCGTGCGCATGCGTAAAAAAAATCCATGCTTTTTAAGGGCCCTCACGAATCATTAGGATACGAGAGATTCCACAGTACCAAAATTATTAGATCAAAATTTTGAGTTTAAAGTAGGCAGGAAAATCTGACGTGAATTCACGAATTTCGTTATTTTTTTCTTACCACCTTAAACTTGAACATTTTTGTATAAATTAAAATGAAATTTCTCTTTCAGGCGATAAAAATGAAAATTGTTTTGGATAAAATATTTTGTAGGGAGGCATATATAAATAATCGTGGAGAGGATCGCCTATTCTGTGCACGTCCAATGTTGGAAAATGGAATTATTACTGAGGTATACAATTTTCTTATAAACTATTTTGACGAAAGTTTCGGAAAGGAATTTAATCTCATCAATCCGAAATATCCGATTCAAATCGGTTGAAAATTAATTCGAGCCAATCCGATTCAACCAAAATGGATCTGAACCCTATTTTCAATACTAATTAATTCGAATCTATTCCAATCTTTCCGACCTCGGATTCTTTCTAATTGGAATCCCGATTTGGGTTAACCCGGGTTCGATTGATTCGAATTGATTTCCAATCCATTTACACCGAACAAAATTCAAAACGTTTTTCGGATTCATTCGGAGCGATTCGGAAACAGATTCCGGAATGGCTCGGAATACTTTTGATCCACTCGGATTAATTTCCAATTTGAAAATTTTGCCGCAGGTTTTGGAAAGGAATTTAATCTGAACAATCCAAATCATCCGATTCAAAACGGTTGAAAATCAATTCGAGCCAATCCGATTTAACCAGAATAGATTCGAACCCTATTTTCAATACCAATTATCTCGAATCTATTCCAATCTTTCCGACCTCGGATTCTTTCTAATTGGAAACCCGATTTAGATTAACCCGGGTTCGATTGATTCGAATTGATTTCCAATCCATTTAAACCGAACAAAATTCAAAACGTTTTTCGGATTCATTCTGAGCGATTCGGAAACAGATTACGGAATGGCTCGGAATACTTTTGATCCACTCGGATTAATTTCCCAATCCGAAACTTTTTTCGAGCCAATCCGATTCAACCAGAATGGATCTGAATCCTATTTTCAATACTAATTAATTCGAATCTATTCCAATCTTTCCGACCTCGGATTCTTTCTAATTGGAAACCCGATTTAGATTAACCCGGGTTCGATTGATTCGAATTGATTTCCAATCCATTTACACCGAACAAAATTCAAAACGTTTTTCGGATTCATTTGGAGCGATTCGGAAACAGATTCCGGAATGGCTCGGAATACTTTTGATCCACTCGGATTAATTTCTAATCCGAAACTTTTGTCGCAAGTTTTGGAAAGGAATTTAATCTGAACAATCCAAATCATACGATTCAAATCGGTTGAAAATCAATTCGAGCCAATCCGATTTAACCAGAATAGATTCGAACCTTATTTTTAATACCAATTAATACGAATCTATTCCAATATTTACGACCTCGGACTCTTTCTGATCCACCCGGGTTCGATTGATTCGAGTTAATTTCCAATCCATTTGCATCGAACAAAATTCAAAAAGTTTTTCGGATTCATTCGGATCTGTTCGGAAACAGATTTTTTAGCTTAAATATTCCATTATTATAACAAAAATTATCTTGGATTTCGGGCAGTATTTTTAAATTTAACTTATTTACATCTAGACAGACATTGGAAGCCCCATATTTAGATGGAGGAAACTACTTGGAGTTGTTTCTGGAGGTTACTTAAACACTGTAAAACCTTACGTGGCTATTACAAGTATTCCTGCACATTTGAGTTACATCCTGAAAAGGATAGAAGAATGTGTTGATTAAGGAACAATACTCTCAAAGTATTAAATACCCATAAGATTTTTAGCATAACTTTTTTCTGTGCTTATGTATATTGATAGTTTATCGAAAAGGAAGTTTAATACATTTTTTGAACAAAAAATAAAATTATTAAAATGAAAAATTCAGTGAACTTTTATTAAGTTTAATTTATTTTTTATAACTGTGCGAACTTAATGAAAGATGTATCTGCATAAAAAAGTTATAATTTCGAATAATTATTTTTTCTATGTTCCAATAGGCACGAGGAGATATTCGTCTTTGGAACGCCTGAAAGACATCTTCAGAACGTCCATATCTATTCAAATGATATTTTTTGGACGTCTTATTTGTTAAGGACATCTTTCGGCCATTTGATGTTTGAAAGACATCAATCGGACAGATGTTGACCTCATAAAAACCTCTTTTGAATCTCTAGTAAAAGTTTTGGATTGGAATTCAATCCGAGCGGATCGGAGTTATTTTGAACAATTCAGAAATCTGTTTTCGAACTATTTCAATATATTCCGAACCAATCCGATTCATTCTGGTTCAAGACGAAACTTCAATATGAATGAATCCGAATCATTCCGACTTCGGATCTTTCCGGATTGATTTGGAATAATTCGCATTGAAAATTTGGTTTTGGATTAATTTGGATCGATGTCTTCGATGAAACTCGAATAAATCGGATAGAGTCTTATTGATTTTTAAACAATATTCATTGAACAAGATCCAAAAAGATTTTTGGATTGTTTCGGAATGCCTCAAAATGAATTCCTTTCCAAAACTTTCGCCAGGCTAATCATCTTTAGGATCTTATATTTAGACGTCTTTGAGACGTCTACGTCTGTCTAACTGATGCTTTTCAGACGTTTCACTTTTTGAGGACGTCTTTCGAGTGTGGAACGTTTACAAGACAAATTAATGTGTCCTGTTTTCTCAAACTTGGAAATTGTGTTCACAATTTTATCTTCTGATAGAATAGTTCTTAATGTTCAACGCTTTGTAATAATTATTTTACACTTTGGCGGAGCGATTGCGAAACCATCAATGCCATCCATACAAGGTTTAGATTCTCCAGGAGCGAGATCAAATCGAAATTTTTGCAAAAGGCAAGCCGTGAACAAAAACAAACTGTGCTTTGCCATCGTTTCTCCTATGCATCTTCTTCGTCCTGTAAATATTTATTTATTTTAAGTTAAGAAATAATTACAATTACGATTTAATCTTTAAATGTTTTTAGTTCTGATGATATTTTTTATAAACTCTAGTAAAAGTTTTGAATTGGATATTATTTCACGCTATTACGTCCTATTGCGCCACAATCCGATCCATTTCCCCGGAAAATCGGCTGAAAATTAATGCGAGTCAATCCAAAACTTCCAATTTGAATTAATCAAAAACAATTGTTTAATCAATCTCAATTCGAGTTCGAGATAATCGGATTGATCCGGATTGGAAAATTGGTTCAGATTCATTCGAATAAGAAGTTTTGGATTAGTCTCCAGATGATTTGCATCGAACTGATTGAAAACGTTTTTTTGAATTGGCTCGGAATGGCTCGGATTGGTGCGGAATAGAACGGAATGAAATCCTATCCGAAACTTACACCAAGGAAATTTAGAAAAAAAATTACCTGCTCCAAAAGGTAAAGCAAATGGGTCATCTACAAATTCTCCCTTTTCATTGACGAACCTTTCTGGTCTGAATATTTCAGGATCGCCCCAATGTTTTTTATCCATATTAACACTAACTAGACTTGCGAGCAAAGAGTAATCTTTTTTAATATTGTAACCCAGAAGTGTAGAATCTACGATTGCTCGATGTGCTATCGTCGTCGGACCAATGTTTGCAGTTCTCAAAACTTCTGAGATCGTCGCATTCAGATATGGCAAACTGTATAAATAAAATTATTATTTTAAAAAAATTTAAAAAAATTTAAATTTAAAAAATTAAAAAAAAAATTTAATTTAAAAAATTTTTAAAAATAAAATAATTATTTTATTTAAAATTTCAATTTGGAGATAATTACATTGCGATTTATCACTTACTGATTTTTGTAAATGAGTGAAGGCAGGGATTCTCTTCCAATCACTTTATCCAGTTCTGCGTGTAATTTTTCTTGAACGTCGGTTCTTATTGCAATGTTTGTGATTACAAAACCAAGACTGTTATTTGTAGTTTCCACACCAGCAGAGAAAAAATCTTTCATGAGGGCCAGAAGCTGGGGCTCTTTAATATATAAAGAATATAATATACAAGGAACCCTAGCGAAAGTTTCGGAAAGGAATTCAATCCGAGTGAATCCGAGCCATTCCTAATCATTCCGAACCAATCCAAAATTCGTTTTGGATATCATTCGATGCAAATCGGTTGAAAATCAATCCGACTCAATCCAATCCATTCGTGTTCAATCCGAATCAATCGGAACCAAGTTTTTCATCCGAATCAATCCAAACTTGGTTTGATCTAAACCGAATTTCCAATCGGAATAAATCCGAGATCAGAATGATTCGGATTAAAAATTTGTTTCAGATCAATCCAAGCTCGGATTCTTCAGATTGAAGTTTTGGATTGATTTTTAACCAATTTACATCGAACGAGATTCAAAATGATTTTCGAAAACACATTTCGGAATGGCTCGGAATAGTTCTGATACACAGGAATTGAATTCCAATCCGAAACTTTGGTCAAGGAAGATTGGTCATTCAAAATGTTAAAAACCCTGTTGATTAAACAAAAGGTCGTTAATTAAAAATATGATTCAATTTATTTTTGTACTGAAACTAAAATTTGTTTGTTTAAAATATTCACCCAGTGAGTAGAGGGACACTGGACGTCTTTGGGACGTCTTAATAACGTCTCGCAGAGTTCTATGTCAGGCTTTTTGCTTTCTTGAGGAAGTCTTCAGTTTGAAAGACGTCTTTGAGACGTAAAACGTCTAGACGACGACAAAATGTCTGACTTTGAATCCCCGAGACGTCTTGAGAACGTTGCAAAGACGTTCAATATCGCTGTGCCAATTAGGCTATAATCATATTTATGCAATTCTATCCCAGTAGGCACAAGAACATTGGACGTCTTAAGGACGTCTTAAAGACGTCCCACGAACTTCTATGTCAGATTTTTGGCTTTCCTCAGGACGTTTCATTTCTTACAGATGTATTTTAGACAAAACACATACAGGAGACAACAAAAAGCCTGACATTCATGTTCTTAAGACGTCTTTAAGACGTCCCATAGTGTCTAATGTCCGCGTGCAAACTAGGCACATATTTAAAACAATTTAGTTTTTAAATTAGGAATCCAATTTGATATTTAATTTCTTTATTTTGTATTTTATCAACTATCTCTTAATAAAGTTTGAACAAGATCTTATTAAATTTTTTGTTCTTATTTTGAAAAGAGTTTTATCTTTTCAAAGATAAAAATCTTTTACCTGAAGAAGATGTGAAACGTTTGCTGAGTAAATTTATAACCGTTACTTGACCTCTGCTGCAAAATGAATATCTCGAGATATTGATAACAGTATATTTATTTAACGCTATGCCTTAATTCTAAATGAAAATTAATTAGCTTAAATAATTGTTTGCTAATTTAATTAAAGTTTGAATAACCTGTGAATAAAATATTTCTTATTTGGGAAAAAAGTTGTCAATGATAAAAATTATTATTTGAATAGAAATTGGAAAAGACGAACTAATTATTAGTACAATTTAATTTTCAATATTTTTACCATTGAATAACGAAGCTGAGTTATTTTTTTGGATATCCATCTCTTGGAGATAAGCGTCAATAAGATCTTTGTAAGCACCTTCGGCTTTCATATTTTTATGCGTAGATAATTCCTCCTGCAATAATTAATAATAAATATTAAAATATAGTTAGCCAATTTAAATTCATCATTTTTTTTATTTACCACAAAAAAACTCCACATCCGGTCTTGACGGAATTTAAGATCAGTATAGCCTGTATATTTTGGAATAATGTATCTCAAAAATGGCAAATGATCCAAAATAATACCAGTGACATAACTTTTTCGAGTGTTGTTATCTAAAATTTCTAGAGTTTCTCTCAATTTTGAATCATCTTCTTTCAATCTTTAAAAATAAAAAAGTAGAAAGGTTTTCTTATTCAATTATTCAATAATCAGCTTTAACTTGATTAAAACGATAATTACTTAGAACCAGCAATAAAGCACCACATGTTGTTTAAAATCGCAATACTTGACATATGAGGAAAATAATCAATTATATTTTCATTTTGAATTTTCTTTTCAATACTACTTATAAGGGAAACTGCATTTTCCAAAATTAGATCCTCCATCGATCTTTTACCGAATCCGAATTCCTTTAGATATTTTAATGAAAATCTGTAATAAAGCAATCCTTATTTTAAATTAAAAAAGAAATTATAAAGCTGAATTAAAATTCTATTTAAAATGGAAAATTAAAAAGAAAAAAATTTTTATTTTAATTTCCCTTACCTTCTATTGTCATCCCAAAGTTTTCCATCGGTAAAAATGATTCCTCTTCTTTCCCCCATTGTTCTAATTCGATGGGAAAAAGAATCTGGCCGTCCATCAAATTCAGGACGATTCAGCATTTCTAAAACAGCATCTCTCCCAGAAACTAAAATTATCGGGTGCCCCATTCCTAATCTTAATCCTATAATTGGTCCATAAGTTTCGGCCAGTCTTGCATATACACGGGACATATAATTTGTTTCCCTCAAAAGTTTTTTTAAATCCAGGATATTACCCAAAACTGGCAAACCTCGAGGTCCTAAAAAAATGAATAATTTACCATCAACCGAGAACTATAATTTATTTTGATCATTTTCTTTGAAGATATACCTGGAGGAAATTTCGACTCACTCCTCCAATCCATTAGGATTTTGATGATGAGAATAAACACACAACAGAGGAGAAAAAACCACATTTTTGTTTTTTAGATAAAACTATTAGAATAAAAATACAACTTGAATGTCTCAAATGATCATTTTTTGTGATTTTAAGAATTTTTAAAAGCGTAACTTAATCGATAAGATACCGATTATAAATAAAAGCTAAGAAAAATCCGCGATTTTCGATAGCTGAGTGAAAACTTTTCATCCGGGAGATTTAATCTGATACCTAGGAGTCCCGAATCCAAACTGACAGATAATTAGACAACCAGCTTGGAAAAATGTTCTCCTTTCACTGCAATATTAGCCAAGAGTCGTCATTACGGGCAGTCGCGATCGAAGGTTATCCAGGGATTCGTTGCAAAGAGCACACACACTCTTACAATTTGCACCAATCATGGTGCATTTGCGAATATGCACCTACCTAATTCTATTTGCTAATAGTTGAACGCGAAAGATCTAACACGACTTTTGCAATCATGGCACATTCTTAAATCAACTTTTTCGTTGGAAAACTGTGTGTAACATTCCATAAAATTTTCATTTCAAACTTTCATTTCACGCAAGATCATTTTTACCCAGTTGGCAAAAAATCTAAAGACATCCTAAAGACGTTTTCTAAACGTCCTAGGGATTATCTTAGGACGTTCAAAGTTCGTACAAATGACGTCCGAGGAATATTTTGTATTTTAAGGACGTTCTTCAGATTTTGGTAGGTCGATTGTACTGAGATTGGACGTTCTAGTAATGTCTAAAGGATATCTGACATTGAAATCCCTTGAGGATTCTTAAGACGTCCTAAAGACGTTTTTGAACGCCCTAGGGATTATTACAGGGAGTTGAATGTTAGTACAAATGACGTCCGAGGGATATCTTGTATTTTAAGGACGTTCTTCGGATTATGATAGGTCGATTGGACTGATATTGGACGTCCTAGTAACGTTTGAAGGACATCTCTTGGTTCCGTGCCAAAAATTTAACGTCTTATGTCAATGTCAGGCTTGTGGAGATTTTTGACGTATTATGACTATAAGAAATCCATACAAGTCTAAAATCCTGACATTGAAATCCCTTGAGGATTCTTAAGACGTCCTAAAGACGTTTTTGAACGCCCTAGGGATTATTACAGGGAGTTCAATGTTAGTACAAATGACGTCCGAGGGATATCTTGTATTTTAAGGACGTTCTTCGGATTTTGGTAGGTCGATTGTACTGAGATTGGACGTTCTAGTAATGACTAAAGGACATCTCTTGGTTCCGTGGCAAAAATTTAACGTCTTATGTCAATGTCAGGCTTTTGGAGATTTTTGACGTCTTATGACTGAAAGACGTCCATAAAATACTAAAATCCTGACATTGAAATCCCTTGGCGATTCTTAAGATGTCATAAAGACATTTTTTGAACGTCCTAGGGATTATCACAGGGAGTTCAATGTTAGTACAAATGACGTCCGAGGAATATCTTGTATTTTAAGGACGTTCTTCGGATTATGATAGGTCGATTGGACTGATATTGGACGTCCTAGTAACGTTTGAAGGACATCTCTTGGTTCCGTGCCAAAAATTTAACGTCTTATGTCAATGTCAGGCTTGTGGAGATTTTTGACGTATTATGACTATAAGAAATCCATACAAGTCTAAAATCATGGCACTTAAATTTCTTGGGGATTCTTAAGACGTTCTAAAGACGTTTTTGAACGCCCTAGGGATTATTACAGGGAGTTCAATGTTAGTACAAATGACGTCCGAGGGATATCTTGTATTTTAAGGACGTTCTTCGGATTTTGGTAGGTCGATTGGACTGATATTGGACGTTCTAGTAATGACTAAAGGACATCTCTTGGTTCCGTGGCAAAAATTTAACGTCTTATGTCAATGTCAGGCTTTTGGAGATTTTTGACGTCTTATGACTGAAAGACGTCCATAAAATACTAAAATCCTGACATTGAAATCCCTTGGCGATTCTTAAGATGTCATAAAGACATTTTTTGAACGTCCTAGGGATTATTACAGGGAGTTGAATGTTAGTACAAATGACGTCCGAGGGATATCTTGTATTTTAAGGACGTTCTTCGGATTATGATAGGTCGATTGGACTGATATTGGACGTCCTAGTAACGTTTGAAGGACATCTCTTGGTTCCGTGCCAAAAATTTAACGTCTTATGTCAATGTCAGGCTTGTGGAGATTTTTGACGTATTATGACTATAAGAAATCCATACAATTCTAAAATCATGGCACTTAAATTTCTTGGGGATTCTTAAGACGTTCTAAAGACGTTTTTGAACGCCCTAGGGATTATTACAGGGAGTTCAATGTTAGTACAAATGACGTCCGAGGGATATCTTGTATTTTAAGGACGTTCTTCGGATTTTGGTAGGTCGATTGGACTGATATTGGACGTCCTAGTAACTTCTAAAGGACACCTCTTGGTTCCGTGGCAAAAATTTAACGTCTTATGTCAATGTCAGGCTTGTGGAGATTTTTGACGTCTTATGATTAAAAGACGTCCATAAAATTCTATAATCCTGACATTGAAATCCCTTGAGGATTCTTAAGACGTCCTAAAGACGTTTTTGAACGACCTAGGGATAATCTCAGGGAGTTCAATGTTAGTACAAATGACGTCCGAGGGATATCTTGTATTTTAAGGACGTTCTTCGGATTTTGGTAGGTCGATTGTACTGAGATTGGACGTTCTAGTAATGACTAAAGGACATCTCTTGGTCTCGTGCCCAATGACGTCTTTTGTCTAAAAGACGTTTTGGGGATGTGAGTTATCCCTGTGTCCCCTAGATAGAAAATAGATAATAATTGTTATATTATCTAATACATTAGAAAAAAGGGGGATAATTAAATAAGAATATAAATGAAATAAGTAACAAACTAATCTTCCGAAATGTATATTTATTTTCTACGTTTTTCTAACGTTTTGTTAGCAATAGTTAGCAATTTGGTGGTGCAGTCGTCATTCCATTTACACCTGTGAGACAGGGAAGAGGTTCTCCAGGAGCCAAACTGAAGTTAAATTTTTGTAGGAGGCAAGCAGTAAATAATAATAAACTATTTTTTGCAATAGTGCTTCCTATACATCTTCTTCGACCTAAAAGTTAAAATGGTGAATTTTCGCCAGTTTTATTATTTTAAATACCGTTCTATCATTTTTTACCAAAAATTTGTCAAAATTTTAAGGCCATAGATTATTTGGACGTCATGATTAACTTATACATTAATTCGTCCATGTAAGATAACTTTCCTAATTCACAAAAAATCTTTCTGAAATATTGGGAAACATAAAGGAAAATATTTTGCATATTAAAAAAGTGGATAAACTTCCGAAAAGCACTTACCTCCGATTAATTTGAAACTCACTATACCCACGTATTTTGAGGCGCTGATTGTGAATATGATGATTAAAATACCCGCAAATTTGATTTTCAAGGTCAAAACTAAAAAAAAATATTTCTAACAACTTTTTTTCATTTTATGTCGATAAATATTGATCTAGGAAAAAAATATTTATAAACGTTGTAGCAGATGAAAAGATCTATCTTTAATGTTCTACACATTTTTACACCCTTAATGGGTTTTGGCAGTGTTTTTTTGAAAATCTCATTTTTCTTCAAAAATAATAGTTTTAGGGCAAAAATTTGTCGAAAATTAAAGAGTCATATTTTCATCCGCTAGAACTTTTGTCGGGAATATTTTTTTCCTAGATCAATATTTATTGACATAAAATGAAAAAACTTGTTAAAAAATTTTTTTTTCAGTATGACCTTGAAAATAAAATTTGCTTGTATTTTCATCATCATATTCGTAATTAGCGCCTCAAAATATGTGGGTATAATGAGTTTCAAATTAATCGGAGATAAGTGCTTTTCGGAACTTTATCCACTTTTTGAAGAAAAAAAATAGAAATTAAATTAATTCGATTTATTAAAAATAAAAAATGATTATTTGTTTCTATATCTTCTTATTTGAAGCAATTTTTGAGAGGAATCTCCATTGTTTTGTTTTTTTAGCTTTTTACCTGTTCCAAAAGGCATTAACCAGGAATCTTCAACAAATCGATACCCACGTTCTAATATGTCGTATCCCACATTTGGAAAATTTTTCAGGAAACGATAAAAACGTCTTGCTAGCACAAATAAATAAATGTAAACAAATTTTTGTTTTATACGTTCATAAAAATGCATAAATAATAATAATTAAAGCAAAAAAAATTATTTAAATAAATTTTATGATATTTATGTGGGTTACGTAAGAAGAAAAAATTAAAATGTATTTTAGAAAGAAAATTGATTTAATCGTTTTATAATTAAATATTGTTTCATCCCATACGTAACATTTTTCTCTCTTATTTTGTATTGTTTAATTCATAATTATTATAATATAACATTATTGATACATTTTATTTTTACTATCTGTAATATTGCTTAAAACATTTTTTTTTCATTTTAAGTACTCTTAATTTTTTTTTTTTTACTTTAGGTACATTTTCTTGCTGAGATTGTTGAAAATTTCTTGTCCTCTTTTGTCTAGTATTATCACAATTTTTTTTATAATTAATATCATTATCTTCAGGTTTTCAAAATCTATTATTAGTACGCAGTACTTTGCTTCAAGATTAACTTGATTAGCTTTTCGTTTCTTACTCTTAGTCTTTTCAGTTACCCTAACTACATTTTTACTCTCGGCTTCCAAATTTTTTATTGATGGAGATTGGTCAGAAGCAGAGTCAGTATCATCAATATATTTTATATTATCATAGAAGCACTTTTTTTAATGCCTGTAATTGTTGCCATTTACTTTTGGTTCTTTTTAATCGATCTACAAACAGAGGTTGCAGCGGATGCTCTAGATTTAATTGGAGTTGTAAAAATATTATTTGTAATTACCTTCTTACTCATTTTATTAAATAATTTCTCAAAATAAACTTAAGACTAATCACAAAATAAAAATTGACTGTCACATCACTGGCGCTGACGTAACCAATGGATGTGGGATACGACATATTAGAATTCGTGAAAATCGGCATGTGGGATACGATATATTAGAATATTTACTCAAAAATATTAGATAAACAATTTGACTCACAAGATTTTAATATAAGCTGTAAAACATTATTATTAATCCATTTATCAAAAAAAGTCAATTTCTCAAATTTTGTGGGATACGACATATCAGAACGTGGGTATTTGATTTTAATTAATTTATAAATAACTAAAAATTATAGATAGGACTTGTATCGACCCTTTTACTGTATTGCAAATTTAGTTACTTAGTCCAATTTTATTTTCACACCTGCGATTCTTATATCACTTTTTTACTACAATGTTTATCCGTCACACGGTCAATTCTTAAGATTCCTCCTTTGTATTTTTTATAGAAATAAATTCTCACTGATGAGGACTCCAACCTGAGTCGAAACGTTTGAAAGAATGTAAGAACTGAGTTTTCATTATTTCTGGACCCTAAAGCCAATTTACACGTATATCGAATAACTAAAAATGTTTTTCTACCTCTGTTTATGATGAAGAGAAGGAAATTAGTTTAAAATTATTAATTTATTATTTATTTAATCTTAATTAATTTATAAATGACTAAAAATTTCCTTTAGTCCGCCGTACACCAAAAGTTAGCCTTGTCGGTATCGTTTTGCGTTCGGAAAGTTAATTTTCCCGCACTAGTGCGGTAAAATTTTAAGTGTACGACAAATTAAAACAAACTTAACATTTTACTGCACTAGTGCTGGAAAATCAATTTTTCGCACACAAAACATTTAAATTTTTTATTTAATTAATTTTAATTAATTTATAAATGACTAAAAATGTTTTTCTACCTGTGTTTATGATCAAGAGAAAGAAATTAGTTTAAAATTATTAATTTATTATTTATTTAATTTTAATTAATTTATAAATGCCTAAAAATGTTTTTTTGGCCGCCATACACCAAAAGTTAGCCTTTTGTCGGTATCGTTTTGCAATCGGAAAGTTATTTTTCCCGCACTAGTGCGGTAAAATTTTAAGTGTACGACAAATTAAAACAAATTTAACATTTTATCGCACTAGTGCGAGCAAATCAATTTTTCGCACACAAAACATTTTAATTTCTTATTTAATTAGTTTTAATTAATTTATAAATGACTAAAAATGTTTTTTTACCTGTGTTTATGATCAAGAGAAGGAAGTAATTCACGTCCAATTAGACTATCGAGCTCTTCATACAATTTTTTCTGAATTTCCGGCTTTACGGCAACGTAGGCAATAAAAAATCCGAGACTGTTGTTTGTAGTTTCGAGCCCAGCAGAATAAAAGTCCTTGATTTTTCTAAATTTAATAATTAATCCGTAGAAAAGTATTGGATCCAAATATTTATCAATACTCCTATTTTCATAGGGATTATCTCTCGGGAAAATATTGGGAAAGATATTTTCAGATTTGATACTTGCAATGAAAAATTAGTATTAGATTTATAAAAACATAATCCAATACTTTATTGAGTATTTCTGTTCCAATACTTTATCCAATACCTCATGCAATTCGCTTTTTCATATGAATTACCTCAAGAAATTTCCGAATGCCACTATGATGTTTTTTCAAGGCATTAAATCCACAGAATTCTGGCATTATAAATCTTAAAAATGGCATGTAATCCAAAAGTCCACCCGTTACACTTATTTGTCTTGCCAAATTATACAGCATATTTACAGCTTCTCTTAATTTGGCATTATCATCAGTCATTCTATAAAATGGAAAATTTGTATTACTCGAAGTTTTATAAATCCTATGTAGGAAATTTAACATGGCCCAGACTAGGCCTAGGCCTCGTAAATCTTGGATTGATTTGTAACGGTGAACTGAGCTGGCCCTGTCCTGGCAGACTCAATACTGCACAACTACACCTAGAATTTTTCATCTTCCTGACTAGGCCCAGTTCGGGTTCAGTCTTTCATGCCAGGCCAGGTCCAAATTGAAAAATTGCTGAAGTGAATTACTAAAAAAAAACATAACATGGCTAAAAAAATTTAACCTGGCCCTGGCCTGGAATGTCACATTAAACCAGACCTGAGCCTAGTTATGTAAATCTAAATACAAAAGATGCAATTGCGATAATCAGTTCTAATTGTGGTTCTATGTTAAGCCAAAACTTGCCAGGCTTGCACCTAGTCTAAGCCCTCTCAAAATTTTTACATTTATACTTTTTGTTTCTTGTTTTCATGATACTAAAATACAATTAATTTTAAATAAAGTAATGATTTTTGTCTCACGTTAATCCGGCAACTAAATTCCATATGTTGTTTAAAATCGAGATACTCGAGTGTTTTGAAAAATTCTTGATTATTCCATTTTTTGATTTTCTGTCGAGGGTTTCGATCAAGGAGTGAACATTTTCTAAAATTAAGTCTTCCATCGTTTTCTTGTCAAAACCGAGATCTTTTAAGCTTTTTTGAGCAAATCTGAGATCCAATATGAATTTAAAAAGATACTAGATCAGATTTTAAAAAGATTTTAATTATAGTTAAATGTAATAACTTTCTGTTCTTGCTCCAAACTCGGCCTTCTGTAAAAATCATTCCTCTTCTAACACCCATTGTTCTGAATCGAAATAAAAAAGAATCTGGTCTTCCGTCAAATTCAAGGCGACTGAGCATTTCGACAACAGCATCTCTTCCTGAGACTAAAATAAATGGTGGTGCGAATCCCATTCGGAGACCCACAATTGGCCCATATTTTTTATACAATTTAGAAAAAACACAGGAAAAAAACTTTTCTTCCTTCACAATTTTGTTCATGTCCAACATATTTCCAATTACTGGAAACCCTAGAGGTCCTAAGATTTGAAAAAAAATTTATATTCAAACATTTTTTTCTATAAAACTTCAATTTTTCAGTTTTTGGAATAATTTAATTTTCATTTGGATTTTGAAATTATTTCAAGTTCATTTTAATGTATTTTGTAGAAATATTTTCGGAATATAATTTTCTCACCTGGTGGAAAATTGGGGCTACGACGCCAGTCTAACAAAACTTTAACAATTAATAGCAAAAGGCAAGTAATCACAATAATCCACATTTTAGTAAACAAGAAAACGAACACTGAACTTCTTGAAGTATTGTTTATAACTTATCATGAATCTCAGTTCTGTTGAATTTATAAACAAGGAAAAATATTCTTTGACAAAATAAAAATCTACTTGCCAAATATGCATCAGGTGATAATTTTTTGAGATAAGTAAAATTGACAATTTATTCTTGAAGGTGAACGGAAAATTAATTACAATCTTTATACGGAAAGCGGAAAGAAATAGAAGGAGTTTCCTCTTAAGATTTTTTTAGCAAAACGTTTTTATTTATTATTACGTGACATATTTAGATGAATTCTTCTTTGTATATTAAAAAAAGTAGTAAATAGTTTGTCTCTTGTGTAAACTACGCAAGAATATAAATAAGAATGATAGATTTCAATTCGATTAATCAAGAATCGAATTTTTCCCCAACTGATTGTTTTTTTGTCTTCATTATACTATTAATTAATCGGTGTAATTGAATATTTTGTAGCCAATTTTCAGAAATTTTTATTCTGTGAATAATTCTGTAATATCACAATAAATGCTTGCATAATTTTTATAAATTTAAATACAGATATATGTTATAAAATTATTATTAATTTTTGTATTTTGTAATTATTTGTATTTTTTAGTATTTATCTTGAGACATTGAAATATCTCAAAAAATACGCAACGTACTCTCTAAATCTGAATCAGTCAAATTTTGACTGATTGAATCAGTGATTTGCCTTTTCACTGATTCATCAGTGAAAAAATATTTTTCACTGTTAAATCAGTTAATTTCCACAGATTCATCAGTGAACAAAAATATTTTTCACTGTCAAATCAGTCAATTTTCACTGAAGAAATCAGTTGAATTTGACTGATTTACAGTAACCTCTTTTTAGCTATTTGAATCAGTCAAATTTCACTGATAATCAGTAGATTTTGACTGATTCAAATTTAGAGAGTACGAAAAAAATGTCTGCAAAAAAAACTTTTCATTTTCGAGCGGAAAAAGTGATTCTGCAAAAATTCACTCCACATCCCCTACTCTGGGGGTTATTTTTTTCGAATAAGATAAAGGAAAACGAATAAGAAAAAATTAATAAATAAGAGAAAATTTAGAAAATCGATTGAATGAAATCTATTATTTTTAATAACCAATTCCTAACAAATGAATTATTATAATAGATAATAATGAGAAGATTCTTAAACACATAGTATTAATTCAAAATCGATTTGATCAATTAATCGAGGTATAAAAAATCAACTGCGTGAATATGGATCTATTATAAAAAATCTGCCCGCTTCGCGGGGACATTCTCATTGCGCGCTTCGCGCGCAGCTCGCTTCGCTCGCAAGTTTCAGCGCGCCTACGGCACGCGATTCGATCGTCGCGCTTCGCGCTCCGTTCTTTCTGGACCTCGCGCTTCGCGCTCGGTCTTGTGCTCTTCGCATACGTTTAAGTTTATTACTTATAATTTAATACTGAAGCTCAAACCAATTTAATGATATTAAAGATGATGTAAATTAGTCTTTTTCTCAAATTCACTAAGTTAAGTTTACTTAAGGCTCTATCGGCCTTAAGGAACACATTCTCATCATGACACTCGCGCTTCGCGCTCGATTTTCTGTATGCATTTTTGTAACTTTTTAATAAATTACATGATTATTGATAAATTTATTTTCTTCCAAATATCTCAAAAAGGAAAAATAATCGTAGACTTTATTTAAGGAATCGATTTTGCAGAACAACGCTTATTTTGTATCTCACATATTTTGGTGAAAAAAATCGAATTTTTTCAATATTAAAAATCAAAAAATTAAAATATACGTCCTGTCGAGAAATTTTTCGATAAGAATGTGTAGACCTTATTTAGCCAAACAATTTTTCATCTCAAAGTTTTTTTTGTTTCTCACATATTTTGTCTAAAAATGGAATTTTTGAATTTTAATCGTATTTTTTGGAATTAAAACGAAAAATATATGTTTTATCAGAAACTGTGTGAGACAAAACTTGTAGATCTTTTTAAAACTAACAACTTTGTATTCTTACGTTTTTTTCTTATTTTACATATTATTGTTAAAAAATTGAATTTTGGATTTTCAATAGTTTTTTTTTTAATTAAAAAGAAAAATATGCATCTTATGAAAAAATGTTACAATTCAAATTTGTAGGTCTTTATTTATTCAATAATATTGTATCATAACGTTTTTTCGTATCTCGTATAATTTAACTGGAAAATGGAATTTTGATATTGACTTTTTTCGAATTTGAATATACTGTAACATTTCTAATTTTGATTTAATCAAAAAATGTTATCAGGATAATTTTTAGAGATTTATGAGCACTATCTAAAACCAGTATTGAAATTTTTGATTTTTTCAAAAAATTATTTTCAAAAACACAAAAGTAGTACTCAACCCCTCAATTTTGATTGGATGTGGCTGGTTAACGAACTTGTCCTTACTTTTTCGGCTCCGATAAAGTGTACCAAATCTCAATTCAATCTGATAATTCTATCGAGAGTTATGCCGCACACGACCTAAAGACAGACAGACAGACAGACAGACAGACGGAAAGACAGACAGACAGACACTTTCGTAAAAACCGTTTTTTCTGACTCAGGGGGTCTCAAAATGTAAAGATTTGATGAAAATTTCGAAAGTCATTTTTCACATAAAACCAATACCTTCTCATCCATGATGAGAATGTAAAAATTTGTTAATAATATAAAAAAAACTTTATGGTAAATAATTCTTAAAATTTTTAAATATTTTATAATGGTTTTATTTGAATGTCATAATTCAAAAATAGTATCAAATTTTTTGGATTTTATCGAAAATATACTATAAGTTAATTTAAATAAAGCGATGAGTACTATAATAATGAGAATAATTATAACAACTTGGAAATTTTTTAAATAATCATGAATTAATATTGAAAGCACTAAAGTACCATAGTAGTATAAATCCTGTTTATGAAATAATCAGAAAAGGAAAATTTTTCTAACAAAAATTACCCTTATCAAAATTTTCTTGTTTCTAGAATATTACTTATTTTTGAGAACTGAAAATAGATGGAAAGATAGTATTCGTAAAAATTCCTTAGTGAAAGATTTTTATTTTATAAAATTTCCATTTCAATTTGCATAAATTATATGAATTATTAATAACAAATTAAATGATGTATAACAAGTTTTTAAGGTAAGGAAAAATAATTTTAAAATTATTGGAAATTGATTGAAATCGTCAGTATTGCTGTTTGGGTGACTGGAGTTCCATTCAATTAAAATCGGTCACATGAAACGAAATTAACGCCTAACGCTGCCTTATTTCATTCTGATCGAATTGTTATTATCTTTTATGTTTTACGTTTTATCGTTCGAGAGAAATATCGTATATACTCAATTCGGGACGGAATTTCATTGAATTTTATCAGCCTTTTAAATTTTTGCTTTCAATTTTCAAATATAAGTTCTTACTTTCCCAACCAATTAATTATTTTTCAATATTGTAGATTAATTCAATAGAAGCTAAAAACTTGATAAAATATTACCATAAAAATTATTTTGTTTTAAATGTGTAATGACAGGTTAGTATACCGATTTCCATAAATTTTTCAATTAATCAAAGGTTTGATTAATTCATCGATTAATCAAAATCAGATATGTAAAAAGAAGACAAAGGAACGTTAGAAGTTGTACAACTCTTATTGATTTAATTACTCCTAATGAATATACCATTCGGTGATAAATTTGCCATATAATCAGCCTTGCATATTTGATTTTCAGATCCAATCAAAATTCACTAAAATATGATTCCAAATAGTACTAAATTATATTTAAAAACTTAAAAAATACTTTACAAGAGAAGATCGACAAATTAAAAAATTTGAGTAGAATCATTTTTACTTAAATTTTATATTTCATGATATAATTTATTTACAATCTTAAGAATGTAATTCTAATAAAATAGTCTTTTATTTATTTTTTCTTTCTTTTTAATGTTTTAAGCTAATTTCTCATTTTTATTATTTTAACTTTGCCATGAAAAAATTTGAAGTAAATTATCTAAAAAACCACAAATGATTATAAAATTAATTTTTTTAGTAAGTTATTGTTTTTAGATTCTCCTTTTCTGAGAAAAATGGAACATACACTACTGCCTTTAGTAATGGCACTAATGATCAGGTATTTCCTTCTCGGATTTTCAAGGGTGGAAGAGAGGTAACGATGACGTAAATTCAATTCTACCAATCTGAGATCGGCTATTCGAGATCGAAGTGCTGCAGGGGTTCCCCGCATTTATAACAAAGCTTTCAGACTATCCAGAACTCGCTCAGATTCATTCTCTAAAACATATTTGATGGGTGAGAGAAATTGATGGTAAAAAAATCAACAGCCTTGGGATAAGAAATACATGAAAAATAAAAATCGAAAAGGGTGAAGAATTACAATTAATCATAAAAATCATATTTTACTGATTAAAAAAATCAAAAGTAAATTGTAAAGACGATGTTACTTCGAGTGCCAGTAATCCTCTGGGTAAGAGATTTTTAATTAAAAAAATCATATCTCAATTTTTGTAAAGTTTCAACTCGTAATTAAATTTTCAAATCGAATAATTTTGAACCAATTTTACTAAAATTGAATAAAGTATTATTTATGATTAAAATAGATCATTTCAATTAAATTAGATAAAAAGATATAATTCTCTTAAATAAATGTAAATTTAAAGATGAAGTTGATTTCTGAAGTATGATCCATTTCAATTATGAAAGAATGATTGAGGGTTTTTGGATTTTCCTATTAAGTCTCGAAATTGATTTTTGAATGAGTGATAATAAAAAATAATTAGGAACCTGGCACATACCCAGTCATCTAAAATTGATTATTGATTATGTTCGAGTCTAACGCGAATGGATTCACACTTACCACGCTTGCTATTGTTCTCCTTATCGTGATAGATGTGAATTCTTATTATTTTATATGGTACACATTTCCTGCAAGATGTTAAAAAAGTTTAAACATTGCTTCAATAACAAATCGTAAAACTCAGAACCCTATGTATCAGCAATTTTAAATTTTCTAAATCAGATTATTTTTAAATTGTTCATTTATATCATTGCAATTTGCTTATTAATAATTAACTCTCCATCAGACATCGTTAACAATTCTTTCTTTCAGCAGGTCTGTTGTTGGATTAGTATTAACGCTGCAATTCCATTTCGAATAACTCCAAAATCTATCGAAGAGGTAAATTACACAGGCCCACAAAAAAAAAAAAGAATTTTCTGCGCGAAGAATGCCACTATAATATTTCCATGTATTTTTTCCCGCTGAAACCGAATCCGTAACCCGTTTGACTCCAGCAGTCAGGATTCAATATATCTATAACCTATAACTATATACCTATAACTTATGGGGTTAAGGGGTAATAGGTTGATGGGTGTTTACGTTTATTACTTTAAGTTCACTCATCACTGTAAGTCACAAAAGAAACGTACACGAGATTTTTCGATTTTGCTGTACATGACCTTTTCAATTTACAAAGTTATGGGGTTATGGGATTGAGAGATTATGGGGTCATATTGTTGAGGGGCTATAGGGTTTAGGCATTACATGTTTTAGGGCTTATTTGGTTATGGGATCATAGGTATATTGAATTTAGTGATTTTTTAAAATGTTTTTTAAGGTTAGGACGAAATCCTGACGTGAGTCAAACAGGTTACGGATTCTGTTTCAGCGTGAAAAAATACATGGGAATATCATAGTGGCATTCTTCGAGCAGAAAAATTTTTTTTTTTGTTGCTCTGTGTTATTAAAGTATGTTTCTAATACAACCTGCAAATAGAAAAAATTCATAATGAAATGATTTTTGCAGGATATAAGGAAAGAAAAATATCTGGTTGGAGATGAAGAGAGTCCAAAGAGAGATAAACCTAATTATCAAACCAAGTCAGAGAAAAAGGAAGACTCAGATTTCTATGAAGCACATGATTCCACCGACAATGAATATACTTCTGATCCTTATCCAGATACCAATGGAAATTACACAGATGATGAAAATCTTTCAGATTATTATGAAGATGACTCAGATTCAGGTGAAGATTCACCAAAAGATTTAAAGCCTGACTTGGCTGAAGGTTTAAAAACTCCTGTAAATTTAAATTCCAACCACACTAAGAAATCACCAGATTTGGAAACTGAAACTCACTTTTCCGATAAGAACATCATTGAAAATTGGATACCAACCAACTGTCCTCGATCAGTTAGAAAATCGAATGATCGATATTCCAGTAGCTTCTTTAACAATAATACGGAAGGTGATTTGAACGAAGATACTTTTCCCAATCCAGGGGAAGTAGAAGCCACAAAAAGCAGCAGTGTATTAGTTGGAGAAGATGTGACTCTCTGTTGGATTGAGACAATCACAATCAAGGAAGATAAATCACTCCACCCACCTAAAAAGCTTGTTTTAAGAGAGTTCACCATCTCATTCGAGAATTCCGCAACTATTCCAGAGAAGTATTTAGAATGTGGAAAGCTAGAAGGTCAAGTGGAGCCAGGATGTCAAAATTATAAAGACAAAACTGGCTTGTTTGATGTTATAGATGAAGATAGTAAGGTGAGCAAGTTACTTAACTTCACAACAATCAGTACCAAAGGAGATATAGAGGTGAGGCAACATAAAAATGTACGTTGTGCTGTCGGTCCAGTCATGACCAAGAATATAATTGAGTTCAAGGATGGATCGAAAAACCCAAAGAAGAGGGTGGAGGTGAAGGTTAGTCCTAGAATCAGAAAAGGTAGCGAAACATGTCCTACAAATCCTGAAGAAGGAAAAGTTCCAACAGAGTCAGGGATCAAGGATTTGTTGAATGGCGACATCGAAAGTCCAAAAGATCAACTTGATAGACTCAACAAGAAACCAGAAGAAGAACCTAAGATAGTAAATCAATTCCCAGAAGATGAAATAAATGTAGGAAGTACTCTATCTCCAGACTTTAAAAATTTTACCACCCCAGCTGAAGAAGCAGATAAAGAAAATGGTCCAACTAAACCTGGTCCTGATGAAAAATATGATGATGAGCCGAATGTAACGATTCCCGAACAAGGAACTTATAAAGATGAAATCACTGAGACTGGGGAGGATTCTAGTTCTACTATATATCCTGCAGAGGACGAAATAAAAAATACCACTGAGACTGTTTCTGATAAGGAGAGTAATCTGCATTCACTTGGTAGGGAATCAACCCCATCATCCAAGGACAATCTTGATAATGATGAACTTACTGCAGATGGTGAATCAGAAGGTAACAACCCAGGGGATGACGATACTCAGGATCTAGAACCAGAAGATAAAGGATCTAAAAGTGAAGAATCAGTAGCTAATAAACCGAGAGTAAAGATTTCTACTTCTGAAGAAGAACCCACTGAAGGAGACAAAGATGTCACTACTACAAAGACACTCACTCCTGATGGAAGGAAAAAGACACCTAAAGTTTCTAAAGATTATTCGTTAGCAGGAGGTCCTATTAGAGAAAATGAACCTAGACATAAAAATGGTATTGAAATAAAGAAAAATCCTACTATAGCAGAGACACTTTCTCCTGCTGATGAAATTAGTTTCACAACAACTGAGGAGTTAAAACCAATCCAAGAAGCAGAAGACGATAGTGTATCCTGTAGTGAAGATGATTGTTCTTCTTGTTCAGGTGAAGAGTGTTCATTAACCGAGAAATCAACAACCGAAAGCCCTCTCTCAACAAAATTATTTTCAGTTGATGAAAAAAGAAATCAAACAAAATCTGATGACTATGGTAATCCTGAAAAAGAGTTCACAACTAAATTACCTACACCTGATGAAGAAAATGATAAAAGTCCAGCTAGAAAATCATCTTATTATCCAACAACTGACAGAAAATCTTCAAATGAAAATGAACCTTTGACGGACTCGGAACATGAAAACCTACATCCAGATGTTGAGATGCCTGGTTTAAAAAAGACTACTGGACATCCAACAAAAGGTACCCAAGTTTCTGGATTAGAAAATACATCTCTTGAACCCCCGAAGGACAAGACAGATGTTCCAGATATTTTGCTAGAAAGCATTTCCCAAAAGTCCGGAAATATTACACCTGATAATTTAATTTTGGACGGAACAAGAAAAGGTTTGACTTCAACGAAGACTCCACAATCTTGCGAAGATGAAAATTGTTCAGAATCTTCTGAAGAAGATGAGTCATCTGGAGATCAATCAGAATCTGATGAGTCAGTAACAGAATCTTCCGAAGAGATATTAAGATTTACAGTGACATCTCCTAGAGATCCATCTTTCAAAGATACAACAGGATACCCTAAAGATACATCAGAATTAGAAGAAAATGTTAAAGCAAACTTAGTGTCAACAATACCTAGTGATGTAGAATCTTCAGGACCTGAAAGCATAGAACAAAAGAAAGTAGGAGGAAAGTTACCAAAGGAACAAGAAGAAAAGAATGAGTCTGACGAAAGTGAAGAAACACTGGAATCTTATTCAGATGAAGATAGTGAAGAGCTATCGAGTTCTTCAGAGTCTTCGGAAGAAACGATGGCTTCAACTCCTGGAAGGATGCCTAAAAATATCATAAAAGACACTGATGATAAATTGGAAAACAGTTCAATGGGAGAAGTTTTTAGAACAAGTACTGAAGCATCCCCAACTGAGCCAACAACTTCAAAATGTCAACCTTACGACGAGGAATGTATATACAAGAGTCAAACTTTGAAGAACGAATCATTACCAAAAAAATGTCTTTCTTCCAGTTCTTCAAATTGCTTTCCTGAATCTAAAGATGGCAGACGAGATTCTAAAGATATAGTAAAATCAAAAGAAGGTAACAATGAACCTAAGGGAGTTGAAGAAGAAACCACAGACATACCCAATCCACAAAAGGTGGAAAATGATAAAAGTATAAGTAATCCGTCTATTGTTGAGAACAAAACTTCTCCAAATACTTCATCAACTGGTAAACATAGACTGGGTTTAAGGATCAAAATACTTTTGGAGCATATAAACGAAAATGATGAAAGGAAGAAATTGGTCGAGGTTGAGAAACATCTGTTGTTGAATGAAGATGCAAAGGAACATGCAAATAATACAATTATTAATCAAATTAAGGCTTTGAATGATTCTGTGACTGCACAAACAATCAAAGCTTTATTGAATTGTACCACTTTGGAAAAGATTTCAAATAAGGGGATCAATGTTAATGTTGACGAAGGTACTATGTTACCAAAAGGAAAAGTTGGTTCCAAAAATTTGGAACCTAATGAACTTATTGTGAGTCTCAAGGATAAGTCTGATGCTGTGGAGTTATCTGAATCAAGGAGGAAAAGAGAGATTGATAGAAATAATGATGATGATAATTCTACACAAGTTACATTCACAGAAGCTGTTTATACTGATTTTAATCCAACTGAAGATAATTTTAGCGAAGTCACTGAAGTTACTTTTACCGAAGCTGACTCTACTGAACCTAATCCAACAGAAACTCATGTCACTTCACCAAATTATACTAAGTTCAATCAAAATGAAACAGGATTCCCAGATGAAAACAAATATGATTTAATTTCAAATAAAAATGGATCTCAGATTGTTAAGGATTGTCTTCCTAGTCTCCAAGAAGATATAAACACTGGCATTAATCACTTCATCTCAAAATTTGGAAACTGTAGAAATATAGATTGTTTACAGAAATTAGAACTTCAAAAACCATTACCAATTTCTGAAATTCTTGGAATTATCTCTAACCCGATAGATTCCAGAATCTTCTATAGAAACAAAAGAGACACTGACATTCTCAATGAAGGAAATAATGCTTTCGAGAAATTGGATCATTGGTCAAACGAAAGGTTCAGAAGATCTGCTCGTGATCAACTTAGAAGTTTAACAGAATTCACTATTTTCAGAGAAGCATAATTTTTATATTCTGACTAGTTTCTTGTACAAATTATCCAATTCTGTATCGCATGTTCGTGTTTAAAAATTGAATAAATCGTTGATAAGGATTCTAAAGGATATCTGTATATAAAATGGTGTCTTATCTACCCTGGCGAAAGTTTCCGAATCAATCCGAAAAGACGTTTTGTATCTGGTTTTGATGAAAAACAGTCAAAAACCAATTCGACTTAAGCCCATTCATTCCGAATTAATCCGAATCAAACCGGGTCTGGATTAATCTAAACCGACTTTTCAGTCCGAAAAAATCCTAGGTCGGAACAGTTCGGATTGAAAATTCGATTTGAGTCGATCGGAACTTGGATTGACTCGAATAATATTATTATTATTTTTTTTTGTGAGGAAAAATGCCGAAATATTTTATAGACCAGCGCGACAACCCGGCCCGCAGGATTGACTCGGATTAAAAACTGAATTTGAATTCATTCGGATTGATTTCTCGGATTGAAGCGGAATGAATCTGATTAAGACGGATTGGTTTTTGGCCGTTTTTCATCAAACCAGATACAAAACATCTTTTTGGATTGGTTCAAAATAATTCGGAATGGTTCAGTAAGATATTTTTAAATCGCTCGGATTCGTTCGGATTTGATTCTTTTTGGAAACTTCACTAGAGAAATCACTCAACTTGCCATTACACAGAAGTATAAGTTTCATATGCTTCTAAATGTTTTAATTGTTTAATTTAATTTTTACATTCTCATCATGGATGAGAAGGTATTGGTTTTATGTGAAAAATGACTTTCGAAATTTTCATCAAAATTTACGTTTTGAGACCCCCTGAGTCAGAAAAAATGATTTTTACGAAAGTGTCTGTCTGTCTGTCTGTAGGTTGTGTGCGGCATAACTCTCGATAGAATTATCAGATTGAATTGAGCTTTGGTACACTTTATCGGAGCCGAAAAAGTAAGGACAAGTTCGTTAACCAGCCACATCCAATCAAAATTGAGGGGTTGAGCACTACTTTTGTGTTTTTGAAAATAATTTTTTGAAAAAATCAAAAATTTCAATACTGGTTTTAGATAGTGCTCATAAATCTCTAAAAATTATCCTGATAACATTTTTTGATTAAATCAAAATTAGAAATGTTACAGCATATTCAAATTCGAAAAAAGTCAATATCAAAATTCCATTTTCCAGTTAAATTATACGAGATACGAAAAAACGTTATGATACAATATTATTGAATAAATAAAGACCTACAAATTTGAATTGTAACATTTTTTCATAAGATGCATATTTTTCTTTTTAATTAAAAAAAAACTATTGAAAATCCAAAATTCAATTTTTTAACAATAATATGTAAAATAAGAAAAAAACGTAAGAATACAAAGTTGTCAGTTTCAAAAAGATCTACAAGTTTTGTCTTACACAGTTTCTGATAAAACATATATTTTTCGTTTCAATTCCAAAAAATACGATTAAAATTCAAAAATTCCATTTGTTAGACAAAATATGTGAGATACAAAAAAAACTTTGAGATGAAAAATTGTTTGGCTAAATAAGGTCTACACATTCTTATCGAAAAATTTCTCGCAGGATGTATATTTTAATTTTTTGATTTTTAATATTGAAAAAATTCGATTTTTTTCACCAAAATATGTGATATACGAAATAAGCGTTGTTCTGCAAAATCGTTTCCTTAAATAAAGTCTACGATTGTTTTTCCTTTTTGAGATATTTGGAAGAAAATAAATTTACCAATAATCATGTAATTTATTAAAAAGTTACAAAAATGCATCTTAGTTCAAATTCGTGATCAGCGACACCGAAAAACCATCTATACCAATTTTAAAAAATTTTAAATTTTGGCCACCATCTTGGATCCGCCATTTTGAATTTCCAAAATCTGAGTTCAGATTCGTAATTAATGACCTCAAAAACCCCTGTATACCAGTTTTCAAAAACAAATTTAAAAAAATGTAATATTATGACCGTCATCTTGGAGCCGCCATTTTGAATTTACAAAATCTGAGTTCAGATTTGTAATCAGTGACCCCAAAAACCCTTATGTAACAATTATCATAAGAGTTCGTTCCCCTAAAAAATGTATGCCGCAAAGGGTTAAACCCTAAAGCACTTTTTAGAAGAAGTATTTGCTTTTCTTTAATTTTTCAAAAATTATACAATGAAATTTAAAAGAATTTCGTTCTTTGACTGTGCTTGAATTAATCTAGGACATTGTTTCTGTTTTTCTATGAAGTTCTAAGCTTCATAAAAAGTATATAGGATCTTCGGAAAAACTTATCCTGTCCAAGAGTCAAGGACTTTCAAGTAAATTTCCCAGTACTAATTTTTTCCATGTTTTTCCTATTGTTGTGAATTTTCTTATTATTATGTCGTAGATTTATGAGTTTCTTTTATAATTTTACAAAAACCAGTTATAATTAAACTTTCAGTTTATCGTGTCTTGTAGATGCAGATGCTTCTGCTGTAGCTGCCCTAGCGAACTGGCTGAACGATAGCTTTACGTTGTAGCGTAACATTATCGTAACATTATCGTAAAGTTATCGTAAAGTAGCATTATAACTCATGAATGAGGCAAAATAAATATTCAAAATGTTTTTATCCTTATTCTACGTTAAAAATAACGTTAACTGGTAATTGAAATATGCAATAATTTTATTTATTTACGCTAAAAATTAAAAAAATATAATACCTGTCATTGAAGGCAGTGCAGTGGTTCACCTTTTGTGGAACTTCTCCGTTAAAGTTGACGATTGGTTGGAGTGAGACACAACTATACTTTCATCTCACTCTAACAAATAGTCAATCCTGACGGTGAAGACATGGAAAGTGATAAACCACTGCACTGCCTTGAATGACAGGTATTATGTTTTTTTAATTTTTAGCGTAAACAAATAAAATTATTGCATATTACAATTACTAGTTGACGTTATTTTCAACGTAGAATAAGGATAAAAACATTTTGAATGTTTATTTTGCCTCATTCATGAGTTATAATGCTACTTTACGATAACTTTATGATAATGTTACGATAATGTTACGCTACAGCGTAAAGCTATCGTTCAGCCAGTTCGTTAGGGTGTAGTTGCTTAAAGTTGGCACACATCTATTTGGAAAAAAACAAATCTCAAAATCTTAATGTATGCTGGTATAAAAGTTTCAAAAAGTTTTATTTAGTCATCTAGTTTAACGTAGGATATAGAATTTTTTTTTTTTAATTTTACAAACTTTTAATATTGCAGGTGAATGATGCAGACGTGACACACATTTTTGTAAGAGGATCAAATAAACGGTTATTTGGACATTTGAGATTCCAATTAGTTAAAGTACCATTTTCGTCTAAATAACAGAACCAATACCTATGGCAAGTATTGTCAGAAAGATCTTGGAACCTTCCAGGCTCTGTACAAGGAGTTAAAACAGGTGAAGTTCCTGGTGCAGCTGTTGTTGATGTCGTGTTCACATTTGTACCTACTGTTGTAGATGTTGGTATATCGGTTGTAGATGTAGTGTTTTCTATTGGAATCTTTGTAGTCGTAGATGTAATGGCTTCAGATGCAGATACTGTTGTAGATGTAGGAGTATATTTTGTAGACGTCGTATTAATACTTGTAGGCTTTGATGTAGTTTCAGCGGGATTTGTGGCAGATGTAGTGAACTTTGTTGTAGCTACAATTGTAGACGTAGGAATTTTCCAGTTAGCAGTCATGTTTGCAGTTGTAGCAGTCATTGTTTTTGTAGGAGATAATGTTGTAGGTTTAATTACTATTGGAGGCGTTGATACATCGGTCATAGATGTGGTATTCACAGTTTGAGCCTGTGAAGTAGTAGATGTAATAGCATCAGTCCCAAATGTTGTTGTAGTGGTAGGAGTATCTTTTGTAGATGTCGTATTAATATTTGTAGGCTTTGATGTAGTTTCAGCGGGATTTGTGGCAGATGTGGTGAACTTTGTTGTAGCTACAATTGTAGACGTAGGAATTTTCGAGGTAGCTGTCATGTTTGCAGTTGTAGCAGTCATTGTTTTTGTAGAAGATAATGTTGTAGGTTTAATTACTACTGGAGGCGTTGATACATCGGTCATAGATGTGGTATTCACAGTTGGAGCCTTTGGAGTAGTAGATGTAATAGCATCAGTCCCAAATGTTGTTGTAGACGTAGGGATTTCTTTTGAAGATGTTAAATTTGCAGTTAATGAAGTTTTAGGATGTTGTGTTTTAGTTAAATAATCTTTTATTGTACTTGTAATCGTAGATGTAGGAATTTCTGATGTAGATGACACGTTTGCAGTTATAGGATCCGTTGCATTTGTAGAATATCCTGTTGTTAATGTCTCGTTTCCATTTATAGCCTTCGTAGGTGTGGATGTAATAGCTTTACTTGCAGTTGTAGCTGTCGATGTAGGCTTTTCTGTTGTAGATGTCATTTTAGCAGTTGATGTAATTTCAGAAGGTTCTCTTTTAGTCGCAGCATTCTCTGTTGTAGTTGTAATTGTAGATGTTGGGTTTTTGGATGTAGGTGTCATTTTCTCAGTGTCAACATTCGTTGTAATATTTGCAGGAGATTTCGTAGAAGATCTCGTGTTAACGTTTGTAGAATCTGGCCTTGTAGATGTTATAGATTCTGTTGCAGTTACCGTTGTCAGTTGAGGCGCTTCTGTTTTAGATGTTTTGTTTACAGTTGCAGACTCCGAAGTAGTTTCAGGAGGTTTTCTTTTGACCTCAGTGACCTCTTTTGTAGCTGCAACTGTAGATGTTGGGATTTTTTCTGCTGATGTCTCCATTGTTTCAGGATTGTTTGTAATAGTTGCAGTAACTTTCGTTGTAGCTACGGGTGTTTTTGTTGTAGATGTCGTATTTATGACTGGAAAATCGGCTGTTGTAGATGAAGTTGTTACATTTGTACCTTCTTGTGTAGATGCTTTTTTACTTGTAGAAATTTCTGTTGTTAATGTCTCGTTCGTAGATGCACCTTGTGTTGTAGATGAAGCTATAGACGCTAATCCATTGCAGATACTGTTACAAATATTGGTACATATGGATCCTGGTGCAGCTGGATTTGGTGTAGAAACTGTTCCATAACATATGTTGTTACAGATGCTACGACAGACTGTTGTAGTTTGAAGAACTGCATTTGGAAGAAAGAACAGAATCAAAAACAATTGAAAACTTTTCAATTGTTCACTCATCTTGAATGTTTCAAAACAACTGAAGAGTTTCAAGACTTTCTTCCTCGTTCGCGGATTTAATTATCAATCCTATCTTTTTATTGGCACCTATTTACCGACGACTTTTGTGGAATTGTTTCATCGCTGATAAACAGATTATGGTTTCTCAGAATGCGTAATTTGAAATATCAATAATTAGTTTAAAATAATAATACGTGTAGTAAAAGTATTATTTCATGAATTTGAAAGTTTAAAAATATTGTTTGTATATATAGATAAAAATATATATTGAATTTTATTATTCATCAATCAAGATTAGCAAAAAAGATAATGTATGATAGTTTAAGAACTATTGAATGAGATAAGAAAAATGATTTAGATACATAAATTTTTTTTTGATGAACAGAATTTATTGTCTATTTGCAAATGTATTGTGAAGTGTTAATCGTAGATGGCTTGGTGCACTAAATTTAATTCTAATTGCTGATTTTTGTGATTAAGAGAGAAGGGTTTTATGTACTTTTTATTTTTGATTTCTCTATTTTTAATGGATTATCAGTTGCATCTACGATGTGTGTGCGGGTCACGGATGATGGGCAATAAATTCTGCTGAACTTTCTCATCGCTTTCTGGTGATTTTGTATTCTGGAGGTTCACCTTCGATTTCCTCGTCGAACGTCTCAATCGTAGATACCGCGATTCTTGTTAGAATTCTCAATGAACGAGAATGCGAAATTCGACAGGTAAAAAGCAGAGCATGTTTTCTACCCTGGAATTTTTTTACAATTTTACTTGCTGCTCTCTTCTATTTTCTGCAATTTTACTTACTGTTCCCTTGTATTTTTAAATAAAAGACCTTTTGGCCATTTATTTTTCAGAGTTGGAATTTCTAGGAAAATGGACAAGTTGTTATTTTTCTTGGCGTGCTAGGATATACTACTTTTGTTGCTGGACCTTTCTCATCTTTAGAATCCCTAATGACCTGACTTTTGAAGAGGGTTTGGTTCCAGGTATTATGAATAAAAATGACACCTGCAAATTAAAATCCGAAAATGGCAACAAATGGTGCCATTTTTTAAAAAAACTATTCTCGATTTGACTTCTATTATTGACCCTTTTGAGGGGGTAATCAATTCATTTTTTCAGATCAATAAAAATTCCGAATTTAGAATTCAAATTTTGGTATTTCAGTTTGAAACGTTTTCATCTTCTGTTTAGAAAAGAAATCATCCATCTTCGGTTCTTTGACCATCAACTCTGCAGGTATGTCCATTACTCAGGTGAAAATTCGGCGCTGGAATTCTTTTGTAATAGCTTGTCAGCTCTTCTCTTCTACTTTTAAACTTCTATTTTTCGTCCTGCGTTTTTTCTAGGGAAGCATGAGTCGACAATTTTGCAGGCAATGCACTTTGTTTCATTTTAAAGTTTATTTGAATTTTTATCATATGTATTTACTCCCTCAACAAATCAACAAACTACTGAATGAGTCAGTCCTTTCGAAAAATGACTAGCTAAAAAGATAACTACAAAATTTTTTTCAACATATTTTGTGATATTTTTATTTATTTTACCCTATTATCCATACCCAAAAAGCTTCTACACATTGTAAAGAACGAAATAAAAAAAAATCATGACAATTGGTTAAAAAAGTAAAAAGTGATTCAAAGTAAAAAAATGTCAAAAAAATGCCGAAAAAACTCAAAATTTATAGTTTAAAAATACATAAAGGTGCTGGAATTAAAAAAAAAACTAAAACCTTTCTAAATAAAGGAACTAACCATAAACAAAAATTATATGGGAGGTCTAAACTTAAGAATAATAAAAATAAAAATATAAAAGGTGGCGGATCTTCTTAAGGCCATGGATCAATCGGACCACGTGACTAAATTATACATTTATTCGTTCATGTAAGATAACTTTTTTAATTTACAATGTATCTTTCTGATAATTTGGGAATTGTAATAAAAAATAATAAAGCACGTCTGTTAACTTCTTTTTAGTAAAAATTTTGAAAAAAATTCGAAAACTTATCGACAATTACAGTTAACTGTAAAATTTTTTGCAAAATTTTCACTCATACAAAGTTGACAGACGTTCTCTATCGTGTTCTGTAGTATTTTCCAATTTTTCAGGAAGATATTTTGTAAAAGAAAAAAGTTATGTTACACGAACTTTTACAGGAATTTCGAGCCAAATTTAAAAAAATGATGCGATTCTAATAAATCACGGTTCATTTTTTTAGGAAAAAGATTCTCTATAACTTGATCGTTTCCAATTTTTGAAAATGAATTCTTTATTGGCTGAAATTAAAAAAAAACAATTTTTCAAAACAAAATTTTTATAAACAAATTGCTGTATTTGATAATTACTAATGCAATTTCAGAAATAGGAAACGGTCATATTGTAAAGAATCTTTTTCCTAAAAAAATGAACCGTGATTTATTAGAATCGCATCATTTTTAAAAATTTGACTCGAAGCGATAAGAAAATAAGTTTGGGCAAAAATAAAATTTATTAATAAAATTATTTTTTTGTGTTTCCAATTTTTTTCATGAAAAATAATCTTTTTTCTTTCAAATTAGCCCTTCAATAATAATATTGCTATTCTTGAAAGCAAAATTATCTATTTTTGCCTGAGGTCTAATTTTCGTGAACGAACTACCTTGTAGATAAGAAGAGGGGTCTTTATTTTTTCATAAAAATCTGAAAGTGTATGGCTTTTTGGTATTTTTTTTTATCTCTCGTCCTTTTGGGCATTTAACAATTTTTTTCGGTTTTGGATAAATTAGGAGAGAAATGATTAGTTGAGATGTTGAGGGGTGGGAAGCAGGTAAGAAAATTTGAAAAGGGTCGTGGAAGAAATGAATAGATGAAATAAATTGGAGGTGGTTGAAAGTTTGAGAGAGAGGGAAAAAGAGGAGAATGAATATATAAGTCATCTGGGTGCAGAACATCTATGTACTCTTTCTTTAAACCTGGTCAGGTGTGCACCTTTCCTTCGTGGATCCTTGCTCCTCTTTCTCCGCCCCCTCCTCCCGGAGGATCACAACTTCAAGTTCGCGATCGCGTTCTCTGAACCGTAACGAAAGTGCCGTGCAATATCAGTGAATTGTTTTAACCAAATGTTTCATTTAAAGTGAGCAACGAAGATTTTCTCTTCGAATGTGATGAACCAGAAACCGGAAGTTTGGCGGAACTGATCTGCAGACGATGGATTTTCGACTCGTAAGATCTGCAAACATCAATTTTCATTTTAATTTCCTAATTCCCATTTTTAAAAACAATTCATTAAATTACATCAAAGATCAAATATTACTTTTTATTCAAAAATTCATGTAAATAAATATTAAATAAATTATGTAAATAAATAAAAAGTATTCACGAGAAAGAATTTCTCGTACGAAATAAAAATTGGAACTAAGGTCCAAATTTGAATGGAGAAATTATTTTTGTGGATTGTGAAGTGATTTGCGATTAATTTTGTCTGATTATGAATGAAAGTGAGGAATAAAATGCGATAAATAATTAGATTTTGATCGAAGAGAGTAAAAGCTATGACTGCGAAATTTTTGAGTACATCTATTAATTATCTAGTCTGAGGGAAATTCCGACCGTGACCCGAATCTTCCAGTTTGTGTATTATCACGTGACTTGTAATCATTTTCTTACAATTCTTTGCGGATCTATTGTCTTCCTCCCTCTCAATTTATTTTACGATTCTCTCCCAACTCCGTTAGGCGACCTCTTAAACACAAGGTAGTGCCCTTTCATCTGGTTTCCCTCGCGTGAGAATTTTCTGATTAAAATCGCCATAGAAAGCGAGAGATCCCATAATTCGAGCACTTAACACGTTTGATGAATCTAGTCTCTCCCCACTCCAGAGTCTGTACCACACGCAATATCGGCATGAATATTATATAATTTAATAACAGCCTCTTTAACCTTCAATTAAAACTTACAACTTGCTTGATTATTATTTAATTTTAACTTTACGTTGCAATGAGAAACTGTGTAACAATATATGTTTTTTTAATAATGATAATTATAAAAAATATTAGGAATCTAAGGAAAATCGAAGTGCAATGGTAATTATTCCTAGCGAAGTGGAAATTTTTCGCAGTCAAAATACTAAAGAATCGAAAAATGATATGAAACTTTAGTGTAGGTTATAGTAAAGTTCGATACAATCTATAGTAAATTATAATATAGTTCATCTAAAATTCAGTATTTCACTGTGAAAAATTCTCGCTATGACATATTTTTCCCTAAATTGAATCATAGTTTAATAGAAATTGTAAACTTGAGGTTCTCTGTGTACTTTTTAAATTTTTAAATTTCATTTTCGATGGATTATCTACAAAAATGTGCAGTTCAGATTTATTTTTTATTAACGTACATAATAAAGTACAATAGATTACAATATACTATAATAATGGATAAATTAATTTTTTCGAGAAATATGTAATAACATTAAATTTTGTAAAACTGGTTAAATTTCATATAGCAAAGATTTCAGTTCTCTGTGGATTCTATTGAAAATTTCTATAATTTTTAGCAAGTTTTACGAAAAAGTGCAAATGCCTTTTGAAAATGTTCGCAAGTTGTGGAAAATAAGTCTAACCGTGAAACTGCAATTTTCAATCAGAATTGGAATACTTTTAACAAATTGGACAATTGATTAGAAATGTTAACGAAAGAGTAAAATTGCTAGTTTATTGTATTTTATTGTGAAAACACATTCCCATCAAGGTGAATAAAATAACATATTTATCTACTTTCATAATGTAATTTAAACTTTGATATTTGCATTTTGATTCTTTGCCATGGAAGAAAAATATCTTTTGAATAAAGCGAGAAAGCGAGTTATCCTCTTAATTTAATTATGATTAAGTAAATTCAATTTCGTATGTGAGAAAACAAGAATGTCTTCTTTCCTAGAAAGATACATTGTTTAGTAAAAAAAAAATGGAAAAGGTTGATGAGGTCAGACATTTAAGAGATTAGATTTGATCTAATTTGAGTGAGAATGAAGTTGTTTTAATATAAAGAAAAGAAAAAGTAAAGTGATTTGTTTTAATTTAACAGCTGTAATTAAAAGCATCAAAAGACCTTGAATACTCTAATTATAAAATAACCAACTCAGGAAAACTTAAAATTTTCTCATCAGTCAATAAGAAAAAACTTAAATTTTGAAAATCAGATGAATAGAAATAGTATCAGAATTACGCGTACTAGAAATGCAGCAAATCGACACAAAAAAGAAATTCCATTAAAAATTCATAACACTTGCACGAGATTTTGATAATTGTAAATTTTCAGAAACCCGTGAAAAATTGTCTAGAAAAAATTTATCAACTGTTCATCAATACTTCAGGATCTCTGAGCAGTTTATGGATTTTTTGCTATTATTTCTTAAAAGTAGACCATCCTTTGGAGAAATTTTATAAAAATTTACGATTTTTAAAACTGTTCAAAAGAGCTGACCAGTTTACGAAATTTTAACAGAATATTTTTCTCCGTGTGAGAAGCAAAGGAGGATGAATGATTTCTCTCGACTCGTCGAGTAACATATCAAAGTTCAGCATCCCGAATACGCTGGACCAGGAACATCTCTTGGGATGTTACAGGCCGATTATCGTAATCCGCGCAGCCCACTTACCTACATTAGTTGTGAATCGTTTCACGAGAAGCACTTTAACAGTGTCTTCAAGTTGTTTGCACACACCCACACACATATTCTTATAAACGCACAAAGGTACATAAAACTCACACTATAATCTGCACAATCACATCACACAAATGCATCTACACGTCGTGGTTTTGTCTCGTTTCTGAGCCACACACTCATAGGTTGGTAAACCCACGTTCTAGAAATAGAAGTGCGGTAGTAAAAGTTGCGGAAAATTCAAGAGGCAAATAACATCATCAGAAAGATCTACGATCGAAACTTTGATTTGAGATAACAGTATTTTAAAAGCCTAATTTCTTCCTGGTTTTATACATTCTCATCACATGAAAAGATATTCGATTTGTATAAGATCCGAAATTTACGTTTTTTAACAAGAATTTTTGGTATTTTTGAACACAGTTTGGAAAAATATTAGAAAAGGTAGAGTATTTTAAAAATTGACAAAAATCAATAATCAAATTCCATTTTTCAGTCAAACTATCCAAGATGCAAAAAAACGTTAGGATGCAAAATTTATTTTTTAATTTTTTTTAAATACTCAAACATTTTTACTTAAGATGTATATTTATCGATTCTATTTTGGGAAATATTTAAATTTAAAGAATTTAAAATCTTTCTGTGGAAAAAGAACTCAACAAACGAATTTATAAAAATGTTACTGAAAATAAAAAATTCCATTTTTTAACCAAAACATGTAAGATGCGAAAAAGTAAGAGAATAAATAAAATAAATTTTCTATTTATTCATGTTTTTTATTAGATGGATGTTTTTTGTTTCAATTTAAAAGATACAATTGAAAATCAAAAATTTTTTACTTAAAAGAGGTCTTAAAATTTGTATTAACATATTTTTTCATAAGATGGATATTTTCTGTTTCAATTAGAAAATTGCCACTAGAAATAAAAAAATCCTATTTTTCAGTTAAATATGCGAGATAAGAATGAAACTTCCGCGCAAAAAATATTTACGTACTTATAAAAGATTTGAAAATATTGATTTAAACATTTTTTTATGAGATGTATATTTTTCGTTTTAATTGAACAAAAAAAATTGGAAATCGAAGTCCTATTTTTTAGCTAAACTAAATGAGATATAAAAAATGTCAGAATAAAAATTGTTTATAAATTTTCATCAACGCCTTGTTAGATAAGATCTATATTTTTCATTTTGATTTAATTTTTTTTAAATGCCACTGAATATCCAAAATTCTATTTTTTCCTGTAAATTGCGCGTCCCACTTCCTTCATTTCGATTACAAATATCGAGCGTGAATGTATTCCTCAAACTGGAAGTAACTTCGAGAAAATAAAATTCATATAAACATTATTAAATAAATTTACTTGCGTTATAGTAATAAATTATGAAGAATAAAGTTGAATTACTTAATCACGTAAATTCAAAAGCTCTCTTTCTAATAAGAATTAGGAAAAGGAAGTATAGTAAAGATTATATATTTTTTAGAATTGAAAATATTACTTTTTCTTTTTGCTTTCTAGTCAATGAGACATTTTACTTCTTTAGTTTGTCTTTTCTTGATCATCACTTATTCACTTTCTACTTTAAATACCCTGTTCTAAGATAACTCGACCATCCGTAAAATGACTCAGCACATTAAAGTTATAACTATGCTGTGCGAATTATTCCTATAAGTATACTGTGGACGTACATTGTTACTGAGGCTTATTGTATTATGTGAATGCTGATCATGAACTGTCTGGCGCTTGTTAAGCTTGTTTAGTTCTCTACGCACAATAGGAATGCGGCAGTAGTAAATACAATTTATTCAATGGCACGTAAATGGCACGTGACGTTTACAAGACTCGAGATTATGAATCCAACTTTTTACCGAGACTCACTATTATTAATAAACATTTTATCGTGAACTACCTAGAACCTGTCTAGAAAATAGCTGGAATAAATCTAAGAACTATCTAGTATCTAGCTAGTAAATGCTATTCGCATTAATAAACATATTATCTTAAACTGCATACAACCTGTCCAGAAAGTGACTTGGATATAGAAAAAAACTATCTAGTTTCTATATAAAAATATGACTAGAAACTATTCAGTAACTATCTAGTAATAAAATATTCAACGAATCCAGAAACTAGTTAGTTTATACCTTAAATTTGTATTAAACATATCCAGAATCTATCTGAAAACTATATAGGTAGATATTTGTTCTATCTAGATGAAGATTTTATTATGAAGATTGAACTTCTTGAAATACACCTTTATATTCAGGTGTAGAGAACATTTGTGGTTCCTGCGGTTTTCTTGTCATTTAATCTAGAAATCAATTACCCTTGCAACGCTTGAGAACTCTTACATTATTCTGCCTTGAAAATTAAATAGGAATGCCCAACCCAAACCATTTTAACTCGAGTTATACTACATAACAACTGCTTAAAGAACTTTCCGGATAAGTGTTTCTTTTCACTAGATAATTTAAAACTACTGGTGCAGGTAATTGTCACTAATAAATGCAGTTATGAATCTACTTATTTCATCTGAAAAGTTAAAAGTACAAATATTTTAAATTCATTTGAGATTCAGGAATAGATTATACTTGGATAATACACAATTAAGTTGTATAATTAAACTAAAATAAATCATGAATTAAAAAAAAAAAGTAATCAAGATTAAAATAAAAAATTAAAGATTAATGAGTATCCAAGAATTAATTAAAAGTAGTGTAAGTTTTAGTCACCCTCAAGTTTAATAAAATGGTACTTTGTTGGAAAAAATTGGATTTAGGATCTAAAAATAATTAAGTCGATTTAATCAGACGTTTCGAATCAGATCGGAGCCCTCATCAGTGGTATTTATTAAAATCTATAAAATACAAAAAAAGGTGATGCTAATTTCACATTTTTAGCAATAACTATAGTACTTAAACATATAATACAAAAAACAAGTACTTGATATGTTAAATTAAATTTCTAAGTGAAAATGGAAGGTTCGAATATTCGATCAGAACATCACTTAGAAATTTAATTTAACTTTTCAAGTACTCGTTTTTTGTATTATATGTTTAAGTACTATAGTTATTCCTAAAAATGTAAAATTAGCGCCGAAATTAGCCGAAATGTCTGATTAAGGAATTTCATCACCTTTGAGCCTCCAAAAATAGTGTCATTTTTATGATTTATTTTCAAGTTAGATAAAAAAACGTAAAGCAATTTAAATTTATAGAGTTTATGAACTAATATTTTAAATTTATAAAAAAATTTGTTCGTCAAGAAGTGCAAAATGGCTGTTGAGTATTGCCGTGTCCAAAAAAAAAATTTTTTCGGAGGTCGTCCGCGTCAAGAAATTCTAATAATTGAGATTTGCACCTGGAACAAAGAAACAAATTTGTTCCTAATGTTTATAAGATTGCCCAGTGAAGTACCCAAGATTTTTGGAGAAGGAGATGTCGGACGCCTGTGTAGCTCAGTGGTTAGAGCAGTCGACCGGCAATCGAAAGACCTGGGCTCGAATCCCAGCGCAGTCGAAAGCGTCATTTTTTCCACAGAAAGATTTTCAAATTCTTTAAATATTGAATTTATTTGCATTATTTGCGATATAAGAGTTTGAAATTGTCTACGAGGACACCTGTCAGCAACGTATCCTATCTGATACGCAACTAGTGATCCTCCGATAATGTAGGCAGTGACAAAAATTTCAAACTCAACTAATTAATTTGAAATCATTTACAGCCGCAAGGCTGAGCCACTAGGCGATATAAGGAGATCTTCCTGTGGAGAAGGAGATGTCGGACGCCTGTCTAGCTCAGTGGTTAGAGCAGTCGACCGGCAATCGAAAGACCTGGGCTCGAATCCCAGCGCAGTCGAAAGCGTCATTTTTTCCACAGAAAGATTTTCAAATTCTTTAAATATTGAATTTATTTGCATTATTTGCGATATAAGAGTTTGAAATTGTCTACGAGGACACCTGTCGGCAACGTATCCTATCTGATACGCGACTAGTGATCCTCCGATAATGTAGGCAGTGACAAAAATTTCAAACTCATCTAATTAATTATAAAAAAATATCCATTTTTGCAAAAATGGTGAGCATTTGAATGTAACTCGATTTTCACCCAAAAAAGTGACCTTAATTTGTTAAAGAAATTAAGAATTGTCAACCAATCTTAAAAATCGTAGGTGCTACACTAGATAGTTAAATAATCTTTTATTTAAAACAAAATTCATGTCAATTGGTTGAAAATTGTTGAAATGGCGTGTGTTGCCGATTTGAAAAAGTCAGTTTCGAGAAAAACTTTATTTTAAGGTTTTTTTTTGCATAATTTATTAAATAATTAAATTAATTTTATTATTATTACAATTATTACAATTACAAAAATAAAATAATTTTATTTTATTATTTAATCTTTATTTATTATTAAATTAATTAAATAATTAAAAATATCCCTGGACTCAAACAAAACCAAATTCATTTAAAAACTCTTATTTATTAATTATGAGCATTTTCTAATTCTCTTCCAGGGGCTGTCGCTGTTGCTCTTGCTCACTTTCTTCTCTAGCACAAAATCCAAGAACATCAGGGATGGCCCGAATCTTCAACAGAGGCATAACAAAAGGGCCATTCCTAGTGAATTTCTGCAGCCTCCAGCTCCAGTTGGAAGATTTTTAAGAGGTCTTCCACCTACTGATTTGGAGCCTCCACCCCCACCTCCTCCTCCTCCATCATCAATTAGAAATGGAAGGTATATAGCTGATGATGTTCCTCCAGAAAATCGTCCCTCCAGAGGATATTTTTCCAGATTACTAGGTTGGCTGAATCCTTGGTCTGAAAGTGGTGGCCTTGAACCACCTCCTCAAAGTTTCAATCCAAATACAGGGTAAGTGTTAGTTTTATCCACGGGGTAAACCACTGTTGTAATCTGATGTATACTTTTTCATGGAATCTCATGTATTCTTGTGTAATTCCTGGGAATCTTGTATGTAGTACTGATTAATTACGTTTTATATTTGTAACCTCATGTAATCCCTTGTAATTACAGTCGGTTTTGTGCAAATTCTTGTAATTCCTGGAAATTCCATGTATTCTATGTAATCTCGAGTAATCCCTGTCGATATTGTGTGATCTTGTGCCATCCTTTGTTGACTCTGATAATTTTGTGTAATCATTGTAATCCCTCTAATCATGTGTAATCGTTAGTAATACTTGAAAATCCTATATAATCTGTGGAATCACAGGTAATCGCGTCGAGTCTCTTTTGATTTCTCATGTAATATTTGTAATCCTAAATAGACCGATGCAATTTTAAGTTATCTTGTGTCAAACTTTGATGACCTTTAAAATCTCGTGTAATTCCGTGTAAACGCTCTTATTTCGTGTAGTCCCTTGTAACATTTTGAAAATCCATGTAATCTATGTAACCTTGTTTAATATTTGGTAATTGCTAAAAATCCTATGTACTCGAGTGTAATTCCAAGTTCCCTTTTAAATTCCCATGCAATCTATGTAATCCCATATAGTTCCCTGTAATCTCGAATAATTATTTAATTTTGTAATCTAGTGTACACGAAAAATAAAAATGGTTTACCCCTCCGTTTCATCATAGATTTTAATTTTTTCTGGAAATAATAGAGGAACATAAAAACTTTTATTTTAGACGCACATCAGATCAAGCATTGACCAAGAATGTACCATTTCAACCTGAAAGAAGCTGTAATCCTTGCAACGATGTTCCCTGGATCCCAATTCGAGGACTTGTTGATGGCCCTTTTCATCGTCAACCGCAGAATTTTAATTTCAATTTCAGAGATGGATACTACGCCCCCTCACCCTCCCATGAAATTCGCGAACCAGATTTCGCTTATCCCCTTCTTCAAAATCCCTACCCTGAACCAATAATGGGGAACCATCCAATTCCAAATCCTCATATATACCCAGGAGCAATGCCTCCATTATATAGGGCTGAGCCCTTCAGTACTCCAGGAAATGGTCCCTTGTCAGGAAGTCAGCAAGTTCCTGGGTCAGATTTTTATAGAAAGGAGTCGAGTAATTTTGATTCTTCTTTGGACAGTAGAGGGTCAAGTACTAATATTCAGGAATCTGTTCATATTCAAGAAAACATTAATCAAGAGATCCAAAATCAGGGAAATCAAGGTCAAAGTATTCAAGGTCAGGGGAATCAAGATCAAGAGATTCATGGTCAAGGGAATCAAGATCAAGAGATTCAAGGCCAGGGGAACAAAGATCAGAGTTATCAAATACTTCACAGTCAAGAGATCCAAGGTCACGAAACACAGAATCAAGATTTCCAGCATCAACACAGTCAGAATCAAGGACTGCAATATCAAGAAGGTCAGAATCAAGGTATTCGAAATCCACAAAGCCAAAATCAAGAAATTCAAATTCAAGAAGGGATTCAACTTCAAAACAACCGAGGTCAAGGGAGTCAATCTCAGTTGTCTCAAGGGAGTCAAGCTCAATTGTCTCAAGGTCAAGAATTTCAGTTCCAAGGAAACCAAAATCAAGGGATCCAAACTCAAGGCCAGGGAGCACAATTCCAGTCTCAAGCTGAATTGATCCCATCAATCGGGGGTCAAGTTTCCTCCGAGCAAATCCACTTCGAAAATTCCCCAGTCATCGACCTGACCATTTCATCTACACCCTTGACTCCCACGACCTTGAAAGAGTCACTTTCAACACTATCAAACTTTGGGAAGGTACCAGAAGCTTCGAGCAGACCCTCGAGTCTAATAGACTTTCTTGTTTCTAGTTATGATGATAGGATTTCACCAACTGGAGCTTCTGTAACAACTGGACCAACTACTTCTCAAATTCAAGGTCAGAGTGGAGAAAGATATGAAGAAGTGGGGTATAATGAAAAGCAACCCTTTTTGGAAGCCTTGATGGATTCCTATTACAATTTCAAAAAAGAGATGGAAATCAAGGATGCTCAAGAAGCCGTTCTTAAGGATTCTAAAACGAGTTTTAATAATTCTGGAAGTTTTAGAACCAACGGAGGAGAGGATTTAGTGCCATCAACTCCATCCAGTCGAGCTGCCAAGCGAAACAAGCAGGTGAGTGAGGATATAATGATGGATGAGAACTCTATCATCCATACTTTCTCTGTGTTCTAGAACCAGGAATGATTTGCTACCCTGCTTTCTGATTCCCCACTCAACATCTTTCGTTGATTAGGATTTCATTTGCGAAAGCCTAGGGGAGTTTGTATCATCATTATTGATCATTAGTCACATCAGATTAAAAAAAATTTCAAGGTCGCTCTATTGACAATTATGACATAGGATCCAATGTAGGATTTGACATCGTTTTCTATGTCCGCAACTGGATTAGAAACTACATCAATATTTAAGAAGACAGCATCTTACGTCGAAAACTACATCGGGAGCTATGTAGGATACCTTATTAAAGATTCCGACGTCGGGAACTACGTCAGAAGCTATGTAGGATCCCTTGTTAAAAATTCCGACGTCGGAAACTATGCCGGAATTTTTAATAAAAGATACCGAATAACTTTTGACGTAATTTCCGACTTTGGAATTTTTAATACGGGATCCTACGTCGGAACCTATATTAGAAGCTATGTAGAATCTCAGTAGAATTCCCTATTGAAAATCCCAATGTCAGGAACTGTGTTGGAAACGACCTTGGGATTTTTAATAAGGGATACTACACAGGTTCCGGCGTAGTTACCGACGTTGGAATTTTTAATAGAGGGTGCTACGTCGGAAGCTACTTTGGGAACTATGTAGGATCCCCTGTTAAACATTCCGACATCAGGAACTATGTTGGGGTTTTTAATAAAGGATCCCAAATAGCTTTCGACATAGTTCTCGACTTCGGAATTTTTAATAGTGGATCTCACATCGGAATCTATTTACATTGGGAGCTATGTATAATCTCAGTAGAATCCTCTATGAAAATCCCAATTTTTGGAACTCTGTTCAAAATGACTGGAATTTTTAATAGGGATTCTTCGTATTTCCCCACGTCGGAATTTTTAATACGTAATCCTACGTCGGAAACTACATCGGCGACAATGTGACATCTCAGTAGAATCCCCTATTTAAAAATTCAGCGTCAGGAACTACGTCGGTAGCTGTATAGGATCTCTTATTAAAAATTCCGACGTCGGAAACTATGTCAGAAACAGTATCGGATCCTGCCTAGGAGCTGACGTCATGAACTGCGTAGAAAACAACGTAGAATCCTGCGTTGTAACCTTAGTCGGAAATTGTAATAGTAAAGGCGTTGATTCGAACATAGTTTCCGACTTCACGAATTCTTAAAATTAGTATGTTTAATGAATGAAAGAGGGTGATATTCTTTTGAAATATATATTTGAATAAATAATACACCGAATATTTAAAATATTTGCTGAAATCTACGGTTTATAAGCTTATTAAAAATCGTAACGTCGGAAATGACGTCGATTACTATCTCCATTTTCGACGTAGGTTACGACGTCGGAATTTTTAATAAACTCGAACGTCAGATTCTGTTTTGTTGTTCTTGAAAGCCTCTAATTGAACTCACAAAAAATATACAAAAGTTCTAAATTTTGAATTTGGAACAGGATTCGATGTTGAATCCTAGCTAGGATCCTACATAATTTCAGAAGTAAGATCCTATTCCAAATTCCGATGTCATTTCCTGTATAGTGTCCGACATGGGAAACGATCTTTGATTTTATGCTGTAATTTTTAGTAGGGCGATGATACCGGAGACCAGAAAAAATTACCAATTAAAAATATTTTTTTCCTTAAAGAAGAATTTTTTTTTGTTTGTCTAGATTCAAATCATAATTCCCTACACTTCTCAGTACACTCCAAGGCCTTTCCAACGATCTTTTGAGGACGATGCTCATGGAAGAGTCATGGATAAAAATTTACCGAGGAAAGTACCTCCTGGGTTACAATTGGATCATTTTGATGACAACGTGTTGGCTCAAGAATCTAAAAACGTTCTATTTACGTCCCTTCCAGATATTTCTTCTACTCCTGCTGCTTCAGCAGAAGCTAAAAAAAAGAAAAATTCTATTGATGTTCAGAAGCTGCAAAAGAACATTGATAACTGGACAATACAAGTAAAAGATTATAATTAATTAGAAATAGTTTAATCTACCCTGGTGGTAGGTTCGGATTGGGATTCAATCCGAGCGAATCAGAACTAATCCGAAATCAGTTTCCAAACCAATCCAAAAAACGTTTTGATCCTCGTTTGATATAATTCGGTTAGAAATCACTGCCAATCAATTCTATTCAATCCAGTTCAATCCGAATGAATCCGAATCGAGTTTTCAGTTCAAGTTATTCAAAATTCCGATTAAAAACATGGTGCGGATTCATTCGGATTGAAGTCTTGGATCGAATCGGAATTATTTGGAATGATTTATAAGCAATTTTCATAGAATGAAATTTAAAAAAAAATTCGGATTCGTTCGCATTGAATTCTCTTTTCAAACTGTTTACAGACTAATCCAACTCTGATTTTTGCTATCCTTGAACGGAAATTTCAAATTTTTAGGAATATTCCAGTGGCATGAAAGCTAGCACAGCTTTGCCAAATTCCACCAGACCTTATCTTTCCCCTTCCAAGAAAATTCCCGATGAGTATTTTACAAAAGTGGAGTCCAACAATACTTCGGGTGATATTCATAATGAAGAAGCAAAACGCTCTTCAGAACTTGATTTGGAAAATGTCAAGCAAATGGCAACCATTGAGATTTCTCGTGTAACTCAGGCAAGTCAATATTTTTGTCTTTTCCCTTGGTGAAAGTTTCAGATTGGATATTATATCCGCACTTATCCGACCTATCCCGCGCCAATCCGAACAAAAATTTTCAATCTCGTTTAATGCAAATCGACAGAAAATTTATCAAACTTATTCCGATACTTGTAGTTTATATGAATACGGACCAAGTTTTCAATCCGACTCAATCGGATTCACAATAATTCATGGAAATGATTCGTATTGTAAATGTCGAACTCAGTCAAATTTAAAACTTGGTTCGCTTTTATTTGGGTTAGAAGTCTCGAATTGATTCGGATTCATTCGGATTAAAAGTCTCGGATTGGCGCGGAATAGATTGGGATGGTATTCTACCCAAAACTTTCATCAGGGTTTATTTTTGATGATTTCAGACTTTTATTAAAAAGTGAAATTTTGAAATACAGAAAATAGTTTTCTTCGTTTTGTATTGTTATCTAATCCGAATTCTTTTAAAAAGGAATCGCCACAAAAAACAACACCCAAAGTCGAATTGAATTCCCCTGAACCAAAAAACTCTTCAAGTGAAGTTGAAACCAAAGATAATGGAATAGATGATTTGGAAGATAAGAGGGAAATACACCCAGTTTACGTGATGACTTCTATTCCGGTTGGTAAGAAAGAAACGAAGAAAGCTGGTGATGTGGAGTCGAAAAAGAAATCGAAGAAGGATCCAGAAACTTTTGAAAGGGCCTATCAGATCCTTCCTCAAGCAGTTAATAATTTAGCCATTCCAGGTTCCACTGGACCTGAAGATGTCCCACTTTGGGGCATTATGGAACACGAAGAGTTCGCGTCCTTGAACTCCGATTCGGATCAACTTCCTGTCATTCATTCTGGTCATTCAAAGGTAAAATAATTTATTGCCCACCGCAAACTGAAATTTAGCCTTGTAGGAGTCGTTTTGTTCGCGGAAAATTGGTTTTCCCGCACTAGTGCGAAAAAATTTTAAGTGTGTGGAAAATGAACTTTCCGCACGTGATTTGCCTTTTCACTGAATCATCAGTGAAAACAATATTTTTTACTGTTAAATCAGTTAATTTTCACTGTTTAATTAGTGAAAACAATATTTTCCACTGTTAAATCAGTTACTTTTCATTGAAGTAATCAGTGAAATTTGACTGATTCGTAGTAACCTCTTTTTAGCTATTTGATTCAGTCAAATTTCACTGATAATCAGTAGATTTTGACTGATTCAGATTTAGAGAGTGATGAAGGAAATTTTAAAATTGTTTTGTTACAACTTGTAACAAAAACTTGATAACTATGTAAATATATGCAGAGTTTTTTAAAATAGAGAAATATCATTTTCCCTGTATCAGTATCCCAAGTGCAAATTTCGGATAGGATTTCATTCTGCGCTGTTCCGAATTTTTCAGAATCAATTCGAAATCAGTTTTTTGTGATAATCTGGGCCATTTTGAGTCTATTTGGAAAAAGTTTTCAATTTCGTTAAACGAAAATTGGTTAAATTCAATCCGAATCAATCCGTCTCAATCCGAGAGTTCAACTCCGAGGTCGGAATAATTCGGGTTGAGTCGGATTGAAAACTTAGTGCGGATTTATTAAGATTGGAAGTTTTGGAAGTAGTCGAATAAATTTCAGATGATTTGTTTCGAGTGAGATTAGAAACCTCTTTTCGGATTGGCGCGGAATCGGACAGAATAGAGCGTAATGAAATCCTATCCGAAGCTTGTAACAGAGTATAGTATTATAGATTTAAAATGTTGAGTTACGATCCCCAGAAATTGAAAAGTTATAACAATGATAAATTTAATGCTAGTCAAAATAAACTATTTTGAAAGAACTAAAATTATTATATTTTAATAAAGTTTACTAGCATAACAAAAAGAATGATTAATTTTTTACTTTAAATTAAACAAAAAATTAAAGCAATTCTAATATTTATTGAAAAACTGAAATTAATAAACGTTTTTATTTTTTCAATGGTAATTTTAAAATCATAAATAAAAATATTGAATTATCTATAACGTTAATAATATTTACTAAATATAAAAATTTCGAAGACTAGCGTGATAAAATAATTTTTATGCTGCTCAATTTTAGAAATAATAACGTGAATGAGAACTTAATGACAACTTGAGATTTTATTACAAAATTATCGCAGCACATAAAATGGCAATTTGAGATTTTATTTTTCAAATGAAGGTCACAATTTAAATTAGAGTCCATTTTCGAATTTCGCTTCTTTTATCAAGTCAGTTTGTAAAAACTCGTTAGTCTTCTTTTCAAATATTCATTCTCAAGTGTTCAAATTATTTCCTGAGACATTTTTTCGTTGTGATATAAAAAAATATATACATATATATTATTAAGGGGATTTGCCAACTTTAATATTTTTATTTTTTGAATTTAGGCCTTCCATACAATTTTTTTTATGTTTGGTACCTTTATTTAGAAACGTTTTGGGATTTTTAAAAGTTCCAGCACCTTTATGTATTTTTAAAATAAAAATTTTTATTTTTTGGGCATTTTTTTACTTTTAATTTTAAGACAAAAATAATAAAAGAATCATGACAAATGGTTAAAAAACAAAAAAGTTAATCGAATTAAGAAAATGTCAAAGAAACTCAAAATTTTTTATTTTAAAATACATAAACGTGCTGGAATTTTAGAAAAACCCAAAAGCTTTCTAAATAAAGGTACTAAACATTAAAAAAATTATATGGAAGGCCTAAACTCAAAAGATAAAAATATTAAAGTTCATATGAGTGAAAAAAAGTTACAAATAAAATAAAATTTTGGGATATATTTATTTCATTTGTAACTTTTTTTTCAGTCATGTGACCTTATTTTCCATAAGAGAAAAAGTGCCATAAATTGTAAGAAAGAAAATAATTAAAAAAATGACGGCAATTAGTTAAAAAACAAAAAAGTTATTTAAAGTCAAAAAAAGGGCCAAAAAACTCAAAATTTTTATTTTAAAAATACATAAAAGTGTTGAAATTTCAGTAAAACCCCAAAACCTTTCTAAATAAGGGTACTAAACATAAAAAAAATTATATGGAAGGTTTAAACTCAAAAAATAAAAATATTAAAGATCCCCCTAATTAAATACGCCTTAAATGAGTTTTTCAGTCCAAAACTTTTTTCAATCAATACCTTCTCAAGTTGGTTAATTATTCACCTAATTTGTTTCCAGGTTTCGTATGCAAGGCGATGACGCATCTCTTCTAGGAAAAATAAAGAGCAAGAAACTGAGTAAAGTACATGTAACACGTAATTGTAACTGTACCTGTAGTACTCGAACTATAATAGACATTTTTTTCCTCTCTTTGATTACTGTGATCACAAGTACAGAATCCTGACAGAGAAAATGAAATACGTGCCTTTAATCGAGACTTCACAGAGATTAGGTTGTAGAAACTTGAATTGAATTTTTCAAAAAATATAAGTATTTTTCTGAATCGAAGTTCAAATTCTGATTGAATAAATCTAGATTTGAAAAAAGGACCAGCATAAAACTGAATAAAAGTGTTCAATTTTAATCTCTGAATTTTGTGCATTTAGGAATTTGAAAGCCTCGAATTTGGAAAGTATAGAAAATTATTTTCTGTCAGTTATAACGACCATAAATTTTCTTCAGTAATTGACTCTGTCGAGATTCAATGATAACGTCATCAGGTATATTATTATATTCATAGTTTTCAAAAGTAGGATCTTTTTCTCCGTAAACCAGCTGTTGGCCAGTTTATAGTCATAGCTATAGAATATTTAAACTCGCAATGAATAATCAATGTCATGAAGTGCAAAGTCATTGAAAAGTTAGTTATGGAAAGGGGAGCGATCGAGTGTGAAACTATCGCGAGAAGCAGGACGAGAGAATATGCGAGAAAGCCATTTATTCGCAAATACCTTAGTGAAGATGTGACCGAGAAATTCTCTCTATTTCCACGTGCCAAAAACCAAGTTTAAACAAACTTTCGCTTCATTTTTTCAGCGAAGTATAAGAAACACTAAATAATATCGCGACTGTAAATTTCGGATAGAATTTAATTCCATCCCTTTCCGCGCCAATCCGGAAAAAGGTTTTCAATCCGACTTCATGCAAATAGGCTGAAAATCAATCCGACTGAATACGAATAATCTCTTCTAAAAATGATTGATAGAACCCGATTGAACTCGATTGACCTGTTAAGAAACACCATTAAAACCGATTCATTGATTGTTTCTAAATCGGGTCAATCAGATTCTATCCGTTATTTTTGAAGGGATACCGACTTTGGATTGAGACGGATTGAAAACTTAATTCGGATTTATTCCAATTGGAAGTCTCGGATTGAGTCGTATTGAATTCCAGTCGATTTGCATTGAGCGAGATTGAAAAAATGTTTTTGAATTGGCTCGGAAGAACTTAGATTGGCACAGAAACAGATTTTGCGGAATAGGAAAAAAGAAAAAAATGTGCAATAATATTTTATCCAAAACTTTTACCAGGTGTACAAAAGATCAAAAATGTTTTTTGAAATTTTTTATATATATTCAATATATATATTTTTATTCATACTTTCCAGCCTTTAATCTTTCTTATAATTGAGAAACTTGTTCTCTTTTCCGTAATTTTTAAATTCAGAAGGCATTTGTGAAAAAGAGAAAGACATTTATGCACTTTCGCCGCTTGATAATAAATGGAAAGAATAAGGGGAAGGCAAACTTTCCGTAATTGCAATACTAATTTGAGAATTCGAGCACGTGTGATGTTTTTTACTTGCAAATCGATACACTTGTGAAATCAAAGTTAATTTCACATTGCAAGTCACTTTGGATTCTTGTGTAAAAATGTTTCTCTACCGAAGTGATAAGGTCTGACAAAACTTGAATTAGTTTCCTCAATTTCCAACTGAATCTTAATTCTAAGCAAATCATGTTTGGATACTGGACAACAAATTTTCACCCTTTCCACCTTTACGAAAAATATATTGGATCCAATACTCGATGATACTTTTTATCGTAATGACAGCAACATTTTTTGATTTAAATTCTCCAACTTCTTGATTTTGATCTACATATTGCGCTTGAGACTGAAGAAAACAAAGTCGTTTTTGAGTACTTTTGGAGTCTTTACGTATTTGTTATGTTTTTCAAGCTCCGAAGTATCGACGTAGATTATCTTAATTACGATGCCGACAGTTATTTGTAAATATCGCTCTTAAACAAACCAGAACTGTATTATCAGGGCATTGATAACGAATTACTTTTGCGAATCAAGAATTATAAATTAAGTATAGTGTAAAAGCGTAGTAATTAAGTTAAGGCGAGATTGCGTGATTATTTTATTAATGATAATTTGTATAAGATTAGCTTAATTGTCTGAACTTTAATAAAGCATAGATTTATTTTTATTCGTGTTCTTCTTGGTAATAAATTTGATTAATTTCGTATCAAGTTTTAATTTATTTATTACCATTTTTTTTCGCTTTCTTCCCCTTTTTTCTTCTTTTTTATATCTTCTTTTTTATATATTACTTTTTTTTATTTGTTTCTTTTTCTCGCTTTTTTTTTCTTATTTTCTTCTTTTTTTCTTTCTTTTCTTCTTTTCTTCTTTTCTTCATTTTTTTTTCTTTTTCTTCATTTTTTTCTTTTTCTTCTTATTTTTTTCTTTTTCTTCTTATTTGTTCTTTTTTTCTTCTTTTTTTATTTTTTTGTTTTTCCTCTTTTTTAAAGTAAGGAATAAGAAAGAACAAATTCGAGTCTTCTTGAAAATGTGAGGTCACTAGGCTAAATGGCATAACTATCTCGTAGGCTTTTGACATTCTTGACTCCTACGACGTCAGTTGGATGCGTGAGAACGTGAGGCCGGAAGAAGGTTGTGAGAAAGGCATACCATTGTTATCCTGAGTCGAGACACTTCTGGATTTACCAACACTTCCGTAACAAAAGAAAGAATCATCCGTTAATTAGATCCGTTCTAAAGGTGAAATGGGATCGAACAAGGACACGGCCTTAATGAGTGGATTATGAGTAGCTAAGGTTCAGCGAGAAAACGATACTGATTTTCTCATGCACTTCAATAAATCTGAAAAAATATCTCTGGGATAAATAATTATAGAACTTTTGAGAATAAAAATATCAACAACTAAAAACGGACAATAAAAAGACCCTTGAATAAATTAAAAATATTTTATTAAAAAATTGTCATAATTTTTCTAATTTTTGTAAAATTTTATCAATTGGCTAATTATTGATTTGTCTCAGATTTTCTTTTTGAAGAGCCTAAAAACATTTCCATCATCCACATGAAAATTGTCAATCCTGTCATGCAGTTTATGAAGGCGATGCCAAGAACGTAATTTCCGGTTACATCTCTGATACAACCTGCAAAAGAGATCAATTATGGAATTGTGCATTGAATTTTTTTAAGCCCGCTATCTTGAATTTTGTAATAAAAAAAAATTTGAAATGGAAATCCTCAAAAATTAAAACAATTTAAAAAAAATTAAAATTAAATTTTAAGTGTGCGGAAAATTAAAACAAACTTAAAATTTTCCCGCACTATTTCGGGAAAATCAATTTTCCACACGCAAAACGACACCAACTCGGTTAACTTTCGGTATACAGGGAACGAAAATATCTTTCGTAGTTTAAGACACGAAACTAATGACAGTGTTTCGCTTTTTTTGTCTGCTAAACAAACACTTCTTGTAATTGTAATTCTGTAATTAATAATTAAATGAACAAACCTATTAAAGGACCAGCTCCTAGTGATAAAAAACCAACTAAAATTTGTTGTAGACTGCTGGCTGAAGGAAGTCTATTTAAAGGAACATGATTAGGAATTACCAAATTTGAATACACTGATCGAATTCCTTTTGCAATTCCCAGCCAAACTATCACCAACATTATAAAGACGAAATTTCTCGTAAACATCATTACTGAAAAAAAGATTAATTTTGATAAAATTGAATGAGATTTTTGAGAGGAAATAATTTTGCAAAATACATTACGTGATCTGCCAATAATGAGTAAAGATAAACTGAAGAGATACATTGTTCTTGGAGATTTACGTAATCGATCACCAATGAAGGGACTGATGCCCCTAAGAAGAAGATCCATGGAGCCTAAGACGCTCATCACGATCGATATATCACTTGTGGTTAAATTCATCTCTTTTAGTATAAAAGGCATCAATGTAGAAAAATTAGTTTCGGCAAAAATAGCCAGAGACATTCCCACTGTAATATTGACGAAAATTAAATCACGCAGTAAGTCGAAACCAAAAAGGTAAACGAACTTCTGCAGTCTAGTCTTCTTTCCACTACACAAAATTAAAACAATTATTGACTCTTGTCCAACAATTTTTGCCGTGGCTCAAGCTAGGCACAGACCTGGCTAGTCATGGTTTGGCATCAAAGACTGCACACGACATTGGTCCAAAAGCAACGTTATTATTTAGTATTTTTAATTCACCTGGCTGGGTCCAATCATGGCTTATCGCTCCATGCCACGTTAGAGCCAAGTCTAGGAATTTTCGTAGGAGTTGTTTGATATAATCACTTTGTCGAATTTTGAATAAAATTCTTCCTACCCAGGCAGAAATTTTTACGACTGGCTCCAGATACGCACGGAATAGTAAACCAGGCCTGGGCCCGGACTGAGGCCTGGAATTGAGCATTTGAAAAATGGAATTGCATCTACTTTTCCAGAAAGCTAAGCCTGCCTCAGATAAGCTTCAGCATTTAATGCCGATATAGAGCAAAGACTGATGTTGCCAGGCCAGGACCGAGATAGAGCCATGACAAAAAAAATGTCTGTTTATTTTAGACGAAAAAAACTGTGGCCTCACTCTACTTTTCGTTCCACGCTTTCGCTGACTAGAGTTTTTTCTGGTATAAAAATTGATCCGCATTTTTGACAAATCTTTTCCTTGGAACGAACTATTCCGTTTTCATTTTTTATATCAGAATTGTTTTCAATCTTGTTTTCTGAAGATATAATTTGTTCGAATACATCAAGACTGCTTCCTAAGTTAACACTTTGTGCTTTGAGGGTTAATGAAAATATTAAAAGAGAATTTAATATTTTTTTAAATAGTACAATAATTTCATTAAGTTCACTGTTTTTAAAAAAATATTTAATAAGATTCAAAGCTTGTAATTTATACATACTTTCTACCTTTTGATATGAAATCAAATTCGATTTGTCCTGATCTTCAGAGCAGTCTGGACAAATTTCTTTGAGAAGAGCTGCAGATTTTGAGAATATAAAATTTTTAATTTCCATTGTAATTATTATATTAACTTTAGAAAAATATCAAATAGTTCTTTTACGTGTTTTCAAAATATCTCCACTTTCGAGATTCGTCACTGTTTTTTTAGCGTGCCATTTAACTGGATGAAGTAACATTGCACTAACTAAAGCGTGAAGGCTGCAGCCTCCAAGAATCAACATTGTGCCCTGTAAATATTTTGAAAATATATAATTAATTATTCCTTACATTTTTTCCAATATTATTTCCCAGATAGCAACGCTATGTTTTTCTTTCATTTACTTAATAAAATTCTGACAGCCTCAATTATTATTATTTGGATTACTTTTGACTTCAAATTGAAAATTTTTACTTTGTTAAAGTCAGGCGGTCGCCCATACAAAAACTGAATTGAAAAAGTCAAAGGCTGCTCAAATTTGATTAGCGAAAATGAAGTTTTTCTTTTATTAAAAAAAATTGAAAAGTGATATAAAATTTTGATATATAATGAATCGTACCTGAGAATGGTAAACGTAGAGTAGATATCTAGTTAGCTGAGGAACTAATATCGGACCAATGCCTGTTAAAGTCATGGCAATTCCCATAGCTCGTCCCCTTTTTTCCGAAAAGTATGAATTTATCGCCATTAAAAAGGACGACATGGCTATTCCCATTCCTAATGCTGAAAAAAATGTAATTTACAATTTAATTTTATTTAGCATAATTAATTTAATAAAAGATATCTAAATGGTCATTGTACGTCTTAGGGACGTCTTGAAGTTGATTGGGCTGCAGTTTGTGACGTCTCACGTTACGAATTTTTTTTTTTTCGTTGTATAATCCCCAAAACAATAAAAAATATACAGAATAGTAATTTTTGATCAATTCAACATTTTTTATAGTAACAAAAATTTTATCGACTTTGCTTTTTGATTGCAGTGACATAGTGCAACAATAAAAAAAAATATAAATTAAAAATTGAGATTACGGAGCGAAACCAAAATTAGTAAAGTTTGACTCGCAAACTAAAACAGAAACATATATATATATATATATATATATAGTCTTCGATTTTTGATTGAAGTCACAAAGACTTACAATATAAAAAAAAAAAAAATTACAAATTGAGTTTCCAGAGCGAAACCAAAATTAGCAAAGTTGCTTTGGTCAAACTTTTCTAATTTTGGTTTCCCTCCGCTATCTATATATACATATATATATATATGTCGGTTTCTTATTTAGCGAGATAATTTAATGTGTTAGTCCATAAATAGTTTGTTTTTGTCAAACTTAAAATTTTTTTTGTCCGCTGTACACCGAAAGTTAGCCTCATCGGTGTCGTTTTGCGTTCGGAAAGTTGATTTTCCCGCACCAGTGTGGTAAAATTTTAAGTGTGCGGAAAATAAACTTTCCGCACGCAAAACGACACCGATGAGGCTAACTTTCGGTGTACAGCGGACAAAAAAAATTTTAAGTTTAACAAAAACAAACTATTTATGGACTAACAGAATAGCGATTTACGACAAAAACAACATTTTTTATAGTAAAAAATAGTAAATTTCGTATCTAGTGCGGAAAGTTAGCCGAGTCGGTGCCGTTTTGCGTGCGGAAGGTTGATTTTCCGCACACTTAAAATTTTACCGCACTAGTGCTGGAAAATCAATTTTCCGCACGCTAAAAGACACCAACTTGACTAAATTTCTGCACTTTATTCGAAATATACTATTTTTTACTATAAAAAATGTTTTTTTGTCTTAAATCACTATTCTGTATATTTTGTACTGTTTTGGAGATCATACGACGAAAAAAATGTGTCACACCCCAATCGGAAATTTCGTACTTACGCCCGTATATACAACGGGCGCAGTACTGCGCCTGTAATGGCAGACCAGTGCTGGCTGACCAGTGCAGGCATAGTACGGGCTATAATACAGGCATAGCACTACGCCAGTGTCGGAAGACCAGCAGCGGCATGGCAGCGTTGGCTTAACTCAGGGATAACTCAGATCCAATGCACATAAACTGAATGATGGCTAGCCCGTACTTTCCGCAGTTATGCCAAGCGTCGGCTCAATACTGCACCATACCATCGCCACTAAAGCAAGAAGAGGAACTGGTAAGCGTAAGGGATTCTGCGCGTTGATCAGCATTGACATACCCAATGCGTTCAATACCGCGAGATGGAACATCTGAATCGAGGCGATGGTGCGGAAAAAGGTCCCAGACTACCTGTTACGAATGATAGATGACTATCTGAGCGACAGGTGGGTCGCGGGTCGCGGGTTGGTCCACTCGTTTGGGACGTCATGTACGACGATTTCTTGCGCATGGACCTGCCTGCTGGAACGAGCATCATCGGCTTCGCGGATGACGCACTTGTCGTGTGCGCCGCTGACGACGTCAAAATCCTGGAGCTGAGGATCAATGATAGTCTGTGGCGGGCAAATCGTTGGTTGGATAGCAGATGCCTGAAAATGGCCCCTGAAAAGACCAAGGCTTTGCTGGTCACAGACAGGAGATCCTTCAAATACCCGAGGATCGTTCTTGAGGAACATGAAATCAAGTGGAAAAAGAGCATTAAGTACCTGGGTGTGTAGTTGGATCGAAGGCTTAGCTTCGGCGAACACCTGTAAATCGCGACTGCCAAAACCATCCAATGTGGAGCCGCCCTGACTCGGCTCATGCCCAACATTGGTGGTCCTAGGGAAGCTAAGAGAAGGCTGGTGGCAAGCGTGGTAAATTCAAAGCTGCTTTATGCAGCTCCGATCTGGACAAGTGCCCTTAACAACCATGCTATCCTGAAGAAGCTATTCTCGGCACAGAGAGGTGTGGTGATGAGAATTGTCTCAGCATATCGAACTGTGTCGATGAGTGCTGTGCTGGTCCTGGCGAGCGTCCCGCCAATAAATTTATTGGCGGAGGAAAAGCAGGAGTCCTTTCAGCTTCGCAAGGAGCTTACCTGCGCCGACCTGCAAGAAATCGCTCCAGCGAAGGAGGCCATCCGCAAGGATGGAAGGCGCAGACTCTTCGAGAAATGGCAGACGAGATGGCATGGTGACCAATCCAGGAGATGGACACACCGTCTAATCCAGGAGCTCGCCACCTGGCTGGATAGAAAGCACGATCAAGTCGGCTTTTATCATGCGCAAGCGCTTTCGAGCCATGGTTGCTTTAATGCGTACCAGAAGCGCAACAAGAAAAGAGACGATGAGTCGTGTCGCTACTGCGGATCCTTTGTGGAAAATGCAGAGCACACACTCTTTGTCTGTGCCAGGTGGGGCGCGGAAAGGGAGGCTGTCGGTCTTGCAGTATTCGCACAACTCACTCCTAACACGATGGTCTCTCTCATGCTCCAGTCTGAACAGATATGGATGCTTATCGAGTCATTCGTCAACCTGGTGATGAAGACGAGGGAGCTCGATGGGCGTGCAGAGCGCGGCAACAATGGGGGTCAGTAGAAATCACATCGAAGCCTACACCCGCGGTCCTGCGTCTTGGGCGGACTTGGCTGTCTGCATTGACCGGGGGAGGAATCTTCTTATTCCTTTCCTGGTTGGTGCGGCTAGCCGGCCTGCCTAACGGACGTGTTTCCGCGGATTGGGAGTCCCGGGCGAACGGACGACGGAAGAGTCGTACGCGACTTAAAGCTGGAACCAACTGCCCGCGAAGTTTAAAGCCGAAAGGCGGTTTCGCGGGCGGTGTATTGGTTCGTGAGAGGGGATTTTTGGTTTCAACAGGTATGCCTAGACCCGTCCTAGGAGAGTCCTGTACAACGTCTATAAAAGATTTCGCCATTTTTCCTCCTCACCAAACAAAAGAAAAAAAAAAATACTGCACCATACGGGCACCATGCAAAATGATAACGGCGTTTTTAAACGCATTCATGAAAAATCATTTCAGTATTTTCTTTTTCTTGGGTGAGAAAGAAGAAATTGATGTAGGAATTTTATGTTTATATCTTCTTAATAGAAAACATCTCTCTGACTGAAAATTTTTTAAATGTACAAAATTGATAAAAAGTATGGAAATTTGAATAGGAAAACATATATTGATTCAAATTTTGAAAATTTATTGGCATCCAATTTTACTGAAAGTTTATTAATGAAGTGTTCAAATGCTTATAAAATTTTACACGATCTTTTAGATGCATATTTTAGGCAGATTTTTTTCAAAAATATCAGAAAAAAAGTATTGTTTCTTAGTATAAATTAGGAAAAGTGGGATGAGTCGTTCTCGTGTGCAAGAGCGACGGGGAAGAAACAAAGGCAGCGCGCACCACCGCCTCTCGGGAGGTGCTTCTGTAGTTGTTACTGCGTCGGTATCCGATCTGTGCACAATGGTCTCCTTTATGTTTTGCTGTTGCAAGATATTTGGTATCGCGGTGTAATTTTTTTTTACAAGTTTGGTTCGCTGAGCTTCGTCTTGCTCAGGATAAATTGAATACTCTTTGTTGTACACGGTAAGTTCAATTATGAATATATACTTGGACTTGGATACGAAATGAATAATTGAATTTTATGGAATTTGTTGAGTCTCAAGCAAATTGAAGAACAAATATTTATGATTTGTCCGTGCGCAGAAAGTTTCTTTAGAGATCATCCTCTGTAAAATGTAGGAGATTTCATTGTTTATTGCATTCAGCTGTTCAATTTATCACTTTAGAAAATGTCAGTCTTATTCGAAAAGGTAGTCTCAAGCTCTTTACAATTATATTATGGGAAAAACCCAAGGGACTAGAATTAAGAAATTGTCTCCACCTAGCAATTACGGTTGTCGGCAAACATTTCATTTGTATTCAATTGTATTGCCGCCGCCTGTCTGGGCCCAGATTAGTATCGTAAATATACTCTATTCACGATAAGTGCGGAAAACTGTACTTACTCCCACCAAAATTGTTACTGACCAATCATTTTCCGTGTACAAATTAGCATACTCCCATCAATTTGAAAACTTCAAAATCTCCTTGAACGACAAAAATAGACAGACTTTCAAACTGCAATGATAATATTGCAGTATCTTTCATTTTTGTACAACAGCAACGAGTTGTAACTAATCCTAACCTAGAATAATGTTAACCAACTTTGATATTGTGTAAGGTGCTATTAATTTCTGTATTTAAAGTAAATATACAAGTTGTTTTAGAAACGCTCAAGATTCACGATTTTTTGATTTCACTATTTCCCGATCATCACAATATTCAGTTGATTTCATCACAAGAAACATTTTTTGGTCCTTCGAGCCGGATATATCAGTGCTGGAAATTACAGACAATTAAATAGTGGTGGTCAAATTTTCGCGTTCGCGATTCAAGGGAAATAGCAGTGCAAACAGCATTTGGACATTATTATAACTGTGCAAGTTTAAAAGTGCAACAATCGTGGACATTAGCAAGTTAACGGACACTTTCATTTCCACAAAATCAAGTTAGGATTGACCTCTACAGTATTTATATATATTTTTTCAACAAAAAGGCAATAACCAGATTCTCAAGTTAGAAGAAACCTCAGAACACATTCAAACTCAGGAAGAACTGAGTCCAAATTCACATCAAGTTACGTTTTTGAAATCATCACACATCTTGGATTTAGAAAACATCGTATCCAGCCCACAAACGAGATCAAACAGCATCTACAACCTACAGCCAGAGCAGATTTACAACTCAACTACATCAAGTTCTACATTTTTTCAAGAAGTCAAGGGGTAAGTTGGTTATTTAAACTGCCAATTCTTCCTTATTATTTACACTGAGCCGTCCCACTCCTTCATTTCATTTTCTTTGATATATAATTAAAAAACATTTATCATGAACGCAGACCAAATTGCAATGATCGCGTATTTGAAGAAAAAACGAGGGAATATTAAACGTAGATTAACAAACTTTGAAAATTTGCTCGACTCAATAACTGCGGAGATTAACATAGAAACACTTGATTTAGAAAATAGATTAAAAGAAAAACACCTACCTCTTTTGCAAGAATTTGAAAAATATCAAGACGAATTAGACTCATTAACTGACGGAGAGGAATACGAGGAAAAAGTTAACGCCGACAAACGAGCAAGTTTCGAAAACCGGTATTATTTAATTAGCGGGAAGGCAAAAACTTTGATAAAGAATGGCACTCTTATAAAACATACAATAAGTTCAATTACAATAAATTCCGAATCAGAAAGCAATCGCGTAAGTATCGACGCTCCGAACAGCGAAACCCATAACAGTAATCAGACGGAAGAAAATTCTAATCAGGTTCACGAAAATACATCTTGCGATCCCCAACACCGTGATTATATTCAATCAGAAATCACAATTGTCAAAAATCGCGCTAATCGCAATCTTCCAGACCTCAAAATACCCACGTTTTCAGGCAAGCATGATACGTGGTTAGATTTTTTCGACTCATTTAATTCTATAATTCATAGCGACAATGAGTTACCAATTATTAAAAAATTTCACTATTTGAAAGGCTGTGTGACCGGTGATGCAGCCAAAATAATCGCGGCCCTGGAAACAACCAGCGAAAATTATAAAGTGGCTTGGAACCTTTTGAAGGGTCGTTATCACAATAAAAAATCACTCATCGATAGTCACATAAAGGCCTTATTTGAAATGTCTTCAATTTCTAAAGATTTTTCAACTCGCACTTTGTTTGACACGCTGCAAATTCACATTAGATCCCTTCGCACTCTATCGGTTGAAATGGATCATGAAAATGCAATGATTATTTACTTAATAAAGGGTAAATTAAATACATACACGGCCGAAAAATTGGGAGAGTTTACATGCGATATAAAAACACCTACTTTACACAATCTTTTAACTTTTCTTGAACGCCGCTCCCAATTCGAGGAGACAAGGGCAGCCACTAGGCAAAACACAAATGTGCAAAAGTTTCCAAATTTGATAAACAGATTTCAGCCTCGTCAAGGTTCTCGTTTTCATCAACCTTTCACAGGGGCTACCCTATCTACGAACTCTCATGTACAAAATTCACAAAATTCAAGACAGACATTTGCAAGGTCTTCTTGTTACATTTGCAGAGGAGAACACGGCGTTTTTGCCTGTGAAAAGTTTTTAAGCTTATCTCCTAAAGCAAGATATGGCGCAGCACAGAAAGTTCCACTGTGCATAAACTGCTTGCGAGGAACTCATCATTCAAAAAATTGTTTAGCAGGCGGTTGCAAAAAGTGCGGCAAAAAACACAATTCACTCCTACATATAAGCCAATCTAGTTCAGAAACAGATAATGATTCAAATAAGCACAACCAAATTAACACACTAAATCAGCCCGCTTCCAACAGCGCCAGTAATTATCAGCTTTTGATTCCCTCAGAAGTTGTTCTTGCAACGGCCATTGTTGACGTCATCGATCAAGACGGCAAATCACATCCATGCCGCGTTATGCTTGATGGAGGTTCTCAACCTCATGTAGTGACCGAAAAATTCGTGAATAAAATCGGTCTTAAAAAAATGTCAGTTAATATACCTTTGCAGTCAATAGATGAAGTATCCACAAGCGTTAAATACACAACATCTGCGACAATAAAATCACGCTATAATAATTAGACGTGTGACCTATCATTATTTGTTGTCACACGCATTAGTGACACAATGCCCACATTACCTATTAATAAAAATGTATTCAAAATTCCACAAGATCTGTTTTTGGCGGATCCAGAATTCAACTGCCCAGCAGAAGTAGACATGATTCTCGGAGCACAATACTTTTATCATTTCCTACGTCCAGGTCGAATCTCAGTAACAGGCCACTCTGCAGTTTTTCAAGAAACAGAGCTAGGCTGGGTCGTGGCAGGATGTTTCAACAATCAAACTCGTCCTAGCGCTGGCAAAGTCTTCTGCAATTTCACCAAATTCTCGGATTTATCCATTTTATGGGAATTAGACACTACGCGTGCAATCTCGCCACGCTCGCAGGAAGAAATAGCCTGCGAGTTACATTATATAAACACCACCAAACGTAACGAGTCAGGTCGTTATGTCATTCGACTGCCATTTAACGAAAACAAGTTAAGAATTGGTAAGTCTCGTGACATTGCTCTGAAAAGATTTCAATTTTTAGAAACAAAACTTTCAAGAAATCCCACATTAAAAACGCAGTACGTTGAATGCATTAAAGATTATTTAAACGAAAATCACATGACACTATTAGAGGACGAAGAAAGCGAGGAACGTGGTTATTATCTTCCACACCACGCAGTCCTTAAAAAAGACAGTATCACAACTAAAACGCGCGTTGTTTTTGATGCCTCTTGTAATTCATCTACAGGTGTGTCATTAAATGACACCTTGATGGTCGGCCCGACAATCCAAGACGATTTATTTTCAACATTCACTCGATTCCGTACATTTTTATACGCTCTTACCGCCGACATTGCACAAATGTACAGGCAAGTTCAATTACATGAGGAAGACCGAGTATTTCATAAAATTTTGTGGCGCGAAAATCCAAGTGAGCCGATAAGGGTTTACACATTAAACACGGTAACATTCGGTACAGCTTCAGCTCCGTTTCTTGCAGTTCGTACTCTTCATCAATTAGCTGAAGATGAAGGCGATAAATATCCCTTAGCTGCAAATATTTAAAAAAAAGATTTTTACGTGGATGACCTCTTAACAGGATCAAACACATTTCAGGAGGCTCTCGCTCTTCGAGATGACCTTATTGAACTCTTTCGCAAAGGTGGTTTTCAACTTCGCAAGTGGAGTTCAAATAATCCAAAACTGGTTAAAGGTTTTCAAGACAACACTTCTGACAATTACATGGTTTTGAATCCCACAGAAACAATCAAAACTCTCGGAATCTTCTGGAATCCAAAAAAAGACTCCATTATGTACACAGTAAATCTTAAAAATTCTATCACTCAACCGACAAAACGATTAATCTTTTCACAAACTGCTCAAATTTTTGACCCCTTAGGGTTGCTTGGACCAGTAATTGTCGTAGCAAAATTGCTTATCCAGAATCTCTGGAAAGCTCAAATTGGCTGGGACGAAAGGGTTCCCGCGAATTTACACGAGACATGGATCGAGTACAGGAATCAATTGCCTCTGTTAAATCATATACAATTTGATAGATGCATCATCGTTCCAAATCAAATTGATTTACAGCTACATGGATTCTGTGATGCCAGCGAAAAGGCATACGGCGCTTGCTTGTATCTGCGTTCCACAAATAATCAAGGAAAGCATCACACATCTCTAATTTGCTCTAAGTCTCGAGTAGCACCAATCAAACCAGTCACACTTCCTAAACTTGAATTGTGTGCTGCACTTTTGCTAGCTAATCTTTACAAAAGCACTTCATCTGCCCTCAAGCTCAAAATATCTAAGCTGCATTTCTGGTCAGATTCGACCATCACATTGCACTGGATTAACACTGAACCACACACGTTAAAAACATTCGTAGCCCATCGTGTGGCTGAGATTCAAACCCATACCAAAATTTCACACTGGAAACATGTTCCCACATGTGACAATCCAGCCGATCTTATTTCAAGAGGTCAAATGCCACATGATTTTCTAAACATTAATTTTTTGAAACACGGTCCAAAATGGTTGTGCCAAGACGAAAGCACTTGGCCTCAAACGAAACTTCATATTGACGAAATTCCGGAAACACGAAAGAATAACGGAATAATTAAATTCAAACTCACCGTTGCTAATTGGAACCTCTTAGAAAAATATTCATCGTTAAAAACACTTAAACACGTCCTCGCGTTTTGCCTTCGATTTATTCACAACTTAAGAAATAAATCGAAACACACAGGCCAACTGTCACAAACAGAGCTTGAACACTCTCATCTAACCATAATAAAACTCACACAGCAATCCACATACTCGAAAGAAATACATGATCTCTCAAATGGCAAAAATGTTAATTCAAAAAGCGATCTACTTTCCTTAAACCCTTTTCTCGATAAAGGCATTCTTAAAATAGGCGGTCGACTCGAAAACGCGAAAATTCCAGAGACACAAAAACATCCCATCGTTTTACCTCGAAACCATCATATCACAAGGTTAATTATTCGCGAGGAACATCTAAATAAAATGCATGCGGGCGCTCAAGCTACTTTATATGGGGTTCGCGAAATGTATTGGCCAATCGACGGCAGGAATGTGACTAGGCATATCATTCGTCAGTGCATTACATGTTTCAAGGCAAAGCCTCGTGGCGTCGATTACATTAAGGGAAATCTTCCTGAGCATCGATTATTTTCAACTCGCCCTTTTTTGCACGTTGAGGTAGATTATTGTGGACCATTTTTTATCAAAGAAAAACGTCACAGAAACCGCAATAAAGAAAAAACTTACGTTTCAATTTTTGTCTGTTTTGCGACTAAAGCCGTTCATCTCGAGTTGGTCGGCGATTTAACATCTGAAGCCTTCATCGGATGTTTAAAGCGATTCTTTTCCCGTCGAGGAAAGTCAAGAACTATTCATTCAGATAATGGGACTAACTTCGTTGGAGCAAGTAATGAGTTAAAAAAACGTCACGAATTTGTTCAATCAATGCAATGTGATCCTGCGGTTCAAAGATTTCTAATAAGCGAAAAAGTTGAATGGCGATTCAGCCCTCCACGATCCCCACATTTTGGGGGATTGTGGGAGGCGGCCGTAAGGTCCTTCAAACATCATTTCATGCGAACGATAGGGGGTAAGTTATTAACTTACGAACAATTCCAGACAATCCTACACGAGATTGAGGCGATTCTCAATTCTCGCCCCCTTACACCACTTTCACCAGATCCAAATGATTTCCTCCCTTTAACTCCTGGACACTTCCTAATTGGCAGCACATTAACCAGCTTCCCACAGGAAGATCTGCGCAACATTCCAGCATGCAGATTATCATGCTGGCAGTATGCTCAACAAGTAAGGCAGCATTTCTGGGACAGGTGGCATAAGGAATATTTAAACCACCTGACCAACCGTAGTAAATGGAAATCCCCTGCTAAGCAAGATACATTCAAAATTGGAGCACTCGTTGTCTTAAGGGAAGACAACAACCCACCAATGTTCTGGAAACTCGGTCGCATTGTAGAATTGCATTCAGGTCAAGACCAGGTAACTCGAGTTGTTACAGTACGCACTAATACAGGCGTCTACAAGCGCAACGTAAGGACACTATGTCCACTTCCTACCGCATCAGTAGAAGATAACTGAATCTATATATTTAACATAAGTTTATATCAGTATTTGCAACTGTATTCACCTCCGACTTAAATGATTAATTCTGCATATTTAGGACAATATTATAGCTTCATTTACAACTGCATCTATTGTTATTGTTAACTGTGCTACACCACTATGGCTCAGAGATTATACCTAGATTAAGTATCAATTGTTCTTAACACTGTAATTAATTTCGAACGATGCTCGTTCAAGGGGGCCGGCATTATGTTGAGTCTCAAGCAAGTTTCTTTAGAGATCATCCTCTGTAAAATGTAGGAGATTTCATTGTTTATTGCATTCAGCTGTTCAATTTATCACTTAAGAAAATGTCAGTCTTATTCGAAAAGGTAATCTCAAGCTCTTTACAATTATGTTATGGGAAAAACCCAAGGGACTAGAATTAAGAAATTGTCTCCACCTAGCAATTACGGTTGTCGGCAAACATTTCATTTGTATTCAATTGTATTGCCTGTCTGGGCCCAGATTAGTATCGTAAATATACTCTATTCACGATAAGTGCGGAAAACTGTACTTACTCCCACCAAAATTGTTACTGACCAATCATTTTCCGTGTACAAATTAGCATACTCCCATCAATTTGAAAACTTCAAAATCTCCTTGAACGACAAAAATAGACAGACTTTCAAACTGAAATGATAATATTGCAGTATCTTTCATTTTTGTACAACAACAACGAGTTGTAACTAATCCTAACCTAGAATAATGTTAACCAACTTTGATATTGTGTAAGGTGCTATTAATTTCTGTATTTAAAGTAAATATACAAGTTGTTTTAGAAACGCTCAAGATTCACGATTTTTTTATTTCACTATTTCCCGATCATCACAATATTCAGTTGATTTCATCACAAGAAACAAAATTCACTTGCGATTTATGAAATTCTCTTCAATTGAACATATGTAAAAAACTCCGACTATTTTAACTACACTTCTTATCACTAAAATTAATTGTTTTGGTGTATTGAATTTAAGTGAATTTTATAAAATTGAATAATTCATACCAATTTCAAGTATATTCATTTCAGTGAATGAAGCAGAGTTAACTTAAGGTAGTTGATCCACGAAAATTAGACCTTAGGCAAAAATAGATAATTTTGCTTCAAAGAATAGCAATATTTTAAAGTGACATGTTTGATAATATGTCTGCTATTATATTGACCCAAAATTCATAGAATTTTTTTCATTTCTCATTATTTTGGCATAGGGTCAGATTCTCTTTATTTTCTTCGATTAAAATTTTCACTATTAGATATAAAAATACTCAAAAAGAAAGCAAGGCAAACGTTTCTATTATTATTCAAGGGCTAATTTCAAAGAAAAACGATTATTTTTCATGAACAAAATATGAAACACAAAAAAATAATTTTATTAATAAATTTTATTTTGCCCAAACTTATTTTCTTATCGCTTCGAGCCAAATTTTTAAAAATTATGCGATTTTAATAAATTACAAATTTCCTCTGAAAAAATTATTCATAATTTATTAGCATCGCTTAATTTTTTTAAATTTGATAAGAAGCAATAAGAAAATAAGTTGGGTCAAAAATAAAATTTATTAATAAAATTATTTTTCTGTGTTTCAAATTTTTTTCTTTTAAAATAATCTTTTTTCTTTCAAAATAGGCCTTCAATAATAATATTGCTATTCTTGAAAGCAAAATTATCTATTTTTGCCTGAGGTCTAATTTTCTTGGATGAAAACTACCTTAAAGTTTCTTGAATTAACTTTAAATTATGTACAACCAGTACGGGACCAGCACTGGTCTGCCAGTGCTGCAAATCGTTATCATCCCCGACATATGCCAGTGCTGGCACCAGTATTGTCTGCCAGCATGGCGCCCGCACTTGCCAGTACGGGCGCGGTACCGCGCCCGTTGTAAATTTCTTATTGGGACGAGACTTCATAAACTTCAGCCCAACTTAAAGAAGTCGAAGATATTGAAATTGTAAAATATTAAGTCAATAATGTAATCAGTAACGTTTTGAAAAATGAATTAGCATATATAAATTTAAAATGTAATATCTTACATGTTAGCATTCCATAGCCAATAATAAACTGTATAAAAGAGGAAGCATAGGCAGTGAAAACGACTCCAGATGTGAAAACTAAAGTTCCTAAGATAGCTGTTTTTCTGAATCCAAAAATAGTGATCAAAGGACCATTGAAAATCCCCAGTATCATTCCAAAAAAAGAGTTAAAATTCATAATAGTTGTAATTTGAGTTGCCGTGAATTCTAAGTCTTCAAATCTGTCTTTAAAAATTAAACCAAATCCTTGTAATATTGGAATTGACACCATCTGAAAATTAATACATTAATTGTATGTAAATATTTTTTAGGTTTTTTTAAAAAGATCTTTTTGATTATATACTCACGTTGTTCACAGCTGTAGCAATAACAACCACCCAACCCCACCCCCCATCAGGAGCAACAAAATTGACGTTTTTCATAATCATGGAATATATTTACACAATTCCAAGTTTTTACACAAAAGGCTATTAAAGCTTGTCTTGTTGAGTCATTGCAAATATTATATTTGTCATTACAAATTGACAATTTTTAAATATATTCTAATCACCTAAAATTATTAGTAAAAAATTACATTGTTACATAACTTACACCATAATCATTACTATTGTATGGATCCTAACCTTTATCATTAATTGTACGATTTGAGAATTTTGCAAAATTACGAAATGCAATCACTTATTAGTAATCGTCAATAATATTATTAATTCCGGGTAAAAAAATCAGAGTGAAAAAATTAACATTAATCATATTTTCAGATTATATAATTATAATGCATTGTAAAAAAAACGTACCATAGATTTCTGTTTGGTAAATGTTATCTCTTTGAATGATAGTTGTAACACTTTTTTAACTTTTGTTTTGTTTACTTTATCATTTTTAAGGCACTTTATGGAATTTCTATAAACCAAATTGTACAAAATGTCGGGAATTGACGATAATACGCCTCTGTGCACCGTGACGTACATTTTGATAAGACACTAATAATCTTATCTATGAGGATCATCTATATTTGTCACGTACAAACGTCTGGAAAAATATTTAAAACAAATGTTTACAAAGAAAATAAATATAACACAGTAAAATAGTTTTTTATTTCATAGTGGGCATTTTATTTCTAAAACAGAGTTTAAGTGGAAAAAAAGTACAAAATGAAAAGAAATGTTACAAAGATTTATCATCAATAACAAGAATAATTTTTAATATATTTACAGAAGTTTAAATACAAAGTTTGAAATATTGTAAAGTTTCAAAAAGATCAAGTTCTCAAATTATTGTTTATTTACATTAGTATTCAAGTTGATTACGAAAAGTAAACATTAGTAACAAAGTTAACAATGTCAAGAATATCCCAGTCTAGCATGATTAGTTTTTGTAAATATTGAGTAGAAAATAATATTTATAAGTACCTATATATAACGATAACAATAAAAATTGCATTCAATGCAAGTTAAGTATCACTTTAAGTATTTATAGTTACCAACGATAATTGGACGAAGATAATTAATTAAAAATTTTTATGCTGATAGATTTCAAGGTAGGTCGTGCCAAAAATCAGGTTTCTGGGAAAAAAGGTTTTTCTATGATTTTAGGACTTGTAATGATATTATCAGTCGAGTCTTATATTTAAAAAAAATTATTTTTTCTAACGAAAATTTAAAACTTACAAAAATAATACTTTTAAGTTTTTAGCAACAGAATTTTTTCTTACTATCGCTTTTTACCAATTTATTAAAAATGATTAGATTTTCATAAATCATGGCTTATTTTGCCGGGAAAAATATTCTCTATAATTTTACTATTTCCAATTTTAAGAGTAAAATTTCCAGTGTCTGAAATCGTTAAAAAAATTAATTTTTTTATTTACTATATTTGAAGATTTTTTACTTATTTTCAAAATTGGAAACAGCAGAGTTTTAGAGGATATTTTTCCCTAAAAAAAGCCATGATTCATAGAAAAACTTTTTTTTCAAGAGGCCTGATTTTTGGCAAGACAGTTCACGAAAATTAGACCTCAGGCAAAAGTAGATAATTTTGCTTTCAAGAATAGCAATATTATTATTAAAGGACTAATTTGAAAGAGAAACAATTATTTTTCATGAAAAAAATTTGAAACACAAAAATATAATTTTATTAATAAATTTTATTTTTGACCCAACTTGTTTTCTTATCGCTTCTTACCAAATTTTTTAAAATGATGCGATTCTAATAAATCACGGTTCATTTTTTTAGGAAAAAGATTCTCTACAACATGACCGCTTCCAATTTTTGAAAATGAATTCTTTAATGGTTGAAATTATAAAAAAACAATTTTTCAAAACAAAATTTTTATAAACAAATTGCTGTATTTGATAATAATTAATTCAATTTTAAAAATAGGAAACGGTCATGTTGTAGAGAATCTTTTTCCTAAAAAAATGAATCGTGATTTATTAGAATTGCATCATTTCTAAAAATTTGGCTCGAAGCGATAAGAAAATAAGTTTGGGCAAAAATAAAATTTATTAATAAAATTATTTTTTTGTGTTTCAAATTTTTTTCATGAAAAATAATCTTTTTTCTTTCAAATTAGCTCTTCAATAATAATATTGCTATTCTTGAAAGCAAAATTATCTATTTTTGCCTGAGGTTTAATTTTCGTGAACGAACTACCTTATAAGGATGTACACTAGGTACAGTCAATCTAAAAATTCGCCAATCTTTATAATGATTTATAAAATCGACAAAAAAAGATATATTATTAAATCCTGCGAATTTTAAAGAAGACTTCTAAGCGTAATTTAGAAAAAAATAGTTCCGGTTAAAATTTTTTAATTAAAAAAATTATTTAGATTTTGTTTTCCCTTCACAAAAAAATTAAAGTTTTTTAATTCTAATGATCAAGGGCTCATTTCATTCTCTAAAGGATTCCCTGCAATTCTATTTGGGTGAATTTTACTACAATTTAAACTATCATTGTTTATAACAATAATAACTGTATAATTTTCAAACAAATGTTTTTCATTAAAACCCACCCGAATTTAATTGAGGGAATCCTTTAAAGAGTAAAATAAGCCCTTGATAATTATAATTAAAAAAGAATTGTATTTTTTTTTGTAAAAAGAAAACAAAAAATTACAATCTAAATAATTTTTTTAAGTAAACAATTTTAACCTGAATTATTTTTGTCTAAACTACGCTTAGAAGCCTCTTTTAAAATTTGCAGAAATTAATAATATATCTATTTTTGTCGATTTTATTAATCATTATAAAGATTGGCGAATTTTAAGATTGACTGTACCTAGTGTACATCCTTAAAAACGAAATTTTTCTTATTTATCCCTTAAAGAAAATATTTTTGATGAATTTCTACTTTTTGATTTCATCGCTTATATTTTTTCTTTTACAATGTTTGGTGTAGTAGGCCTCGATTGTCCAGGAAATAATGGTCAAGTACGTGAAAATATTTAAACAATGGAGAGTAACTGCATAATCTCCTAAAGAATCTCTGAACCATCCGACTATTGGTCCAACACACATGAAAACTATACCACTTGTAACTAATTGAAGACCAGAAGCTGCTGGTAATCTGGAAAGTGGAACATGGCTTGGAATTACCAAGGCCATAAAAATTGTCCTCATGGCTTTTCCAGTTCCCATCCAAATTGCAACTGCAATTGAAACCTCATAGCTGTGAACGTGAGCTAGAACTGGAAGTAATTGAGAAAGATAAAACTAATGAAAATAACGTCCAAGTTTGAAAAAAAGTATTAGACAAAGTATTGAAGAAATTATAGTCAGTCATAAAAATATATCTTAATTATAATTTGTTAAAATAATGTTGCTTTCCATTCCGAAAAAAATATTGGTAAGTACTGGGTTCAATACTTTTATCGTGAATTAAAAAATGAAAAATAAATTAGAAAAATAAGTAATTTCGTGAATCTAATGCTTGCCAATACATTTTCCAATACATTATCGAATACTTCTTATTGTTGAATTTAATATTCTTCGTGAAATAAATATCAAGTTATTAAATTCTGGGAAGGTATTAATTTAAATATTTTCCATTACTGAATAAAATGCTTGGCAATACCTTTTCCAATACTTTATCGAATACTTTTTATTGTTGGATTTAATACTCTTCGTGAAATAAATATCGAATAAGTATTAAATTTTGGGAAGTCGTTAAATTAAATAGTTTCCAATACTTTATCCAATACTTTTCTTCGTAGAAATCTAAGAAAATAATTATAAATTGTTGAATGCTTTTTACCTTCCCTTACCTTAAAAGTTATCAATGGATATTGTATCCAATACTTTTTCACAAATTAAGTAATGAATGAGAATTAAGTTTTGCTTAAAAGGTATTAAGTTCAAAAGCTGCTAATACTTTTTTGAATATTTATAACTTTACTCCTAATTTATAACAAGTATTCAGCGAAGTATTAGGAAAAGTGTTGAGGAAGGGTTTGGAAAGGCCAATGCTGATATTTATCATAATTTTTTGTAAATTCCTTTCCTTGAGTTTTTAATATTAGCGAAAAAAGTATTGCTCCCAATACTAAGTATTCTATAAAGTATTCGAGATAATAATGGAGTAATTATTGGAAAATCCAATACCTACTGCTCAAAATTAGTATTGGGCTTGCCAATACGTTCTCCAATACTTAATTCTATATTTTTTTTTTTTTTTATAAAAGTGAATAAAGAAACACACAAAATTCCAAAAATATGAAATTACCTAATCGACCAGCAGCCAATGCACTGACGCCTAACAAAAAGAATGTCCTATTCTTCCAGTTAATGAAGGTCGCAATGAAGGGTATGATTATCCTTGTGAGGACATCGACGCCACCTAGGACGGACATAAAGGTCGCAACCTGTGATTTTGTGAAGCCATACTCCCCAAGAATAAAAGGGGTCAAAAGAGCAAAATTTAGTTCTGTAAAGTTGGCAAAAGTAATGCCTAACATCAGATTCACGTAAATTGGATCTCGAAGTAGGTCAAGGTCAAAGAATATCACTATAGCGTGACCCATTCTTTTTAGCCAGTAAATGAAATTGTTCTCCTGCAAAAGATAATTTTGATTAATTTATTCAATTTTTTCTATGGTTGGTAGTAATAAAAAAAATGAATTAGTTTTTATTTAATCACCTGGCGAAAATCGTTCTTAATGGTTCCAGAGCCTCCAGAAGCATTATCACCAACATGAGTTTTCGATTGTAATTCAAAGTTTGTTAAGTTACTTTTTTCCGCATTTTCAGTTTCGTTTGTTTTGCTCAGGACGAGCATAGAATTTTCTATCGTGTTGGAGACTCTTCTTTTATTGTTTTCGGTTTCGTTAGAAAGTCTAGAAAAGAATGAATTTTTTTTCCTGGACATGACTGATAGATTCCGATTCAGGTCGATTGACTCCATTATAAAACAGCATTGAATCCGATTCAATTGATCGGCTTCAATCGGTGCTTTGCATGCGAACCACCGATTGAATCCAATTAGATGAATCGGCTTCAGTGCTCTTTCTTAATCGATCCAATCGAGTTCGATCGGATTCTATTCGTTATTTTTAGAAAGGTTCAAGAGTACCTGTTGAGATTTTTTACAGAAGAGCTCAAAGTTGCTGAACTGGACTGATTTCCCAAATTCAGAGAAGCTCGTCTACTTTTCAGGGAATTCTCTTTTTTGATGATCTTACTGGAGGCCAAAGAAGCATTGGATGCCATAAGTTTGGAGGACCTGTGATTCGAACAAGATTATTTTCTGGTCATTTACGTTAACAACCAATTTATAACCAGTTTATATAAAAAGTTAAAAATGTAATTTTTGTCCGCCGTACACCGAAAGTTAGCCTTGTTGGTATCTTTTTGCGTGTGGAAAGTTGATTTTCCTGTACTAGTGCGGTAAAATTTTAAATTTTACCGCAGTATTGCGGAAAAATCAAATTACCGCACTAGTGCGGAAAAAATCAACTTTCCGCACGCTAAACGACACTAACTTGGCTAACTGTCGGTATACATCGAACAAAAAGAACATCGTTCGTATCACGTGCGGAACGTATTTTAACGCGCGATCGAGTCGCGTCTCGCTCTTGGGTTAAAATACGCTTTTCCGCACTTGATACGAAATATACTATTTTGTAAATTAAGTATGAAGATTACTCACCAACCATCGTTGGCTCTGGACATCATGGGCGTTCCAGGCCCTATGATGTCTATTCCGGAAGCACCAAGTTCCTCATCATCGTAGTATAAATATTGACTTCCAAACAATTCTTTTGGAGAAACTGTCTCGATATCAAGAGACATCTTACTGGCACGAGTAACATTTTTGGGAGATTTGTTTTGGCCAGTTAGGAGTGTTTCCGTTGCTTCGTTCATTGAGTTGTTTACCTGAAATTAAATGCACTATTAGAAAGATGAAGGAGAGAAAAACAAGAAATCTTAGTCGCTTTAAAGATGCAAATTTCGGATAAGAATTTAATGCGGACAAATCCGGGCCATTCCGGGGCATTCAAAATTCGTTTTCGAGCCAACTAGAGTTTATCTAACCCAAAATCGATAGGAATAAATCTGAAATAAACTTTGAATCCATTGCAATCCGAATGAATCGGATTCTAATCTGAGACAAATTTTGAAATTACTCGATTTGAAAGTCCAATTCGACTAATCCCGAGCTCATTCTGAAACAAGGTGTTTATCTCTTTGAATTCGAATTTTTAATCCGAATGAATCTGAACCCAATCCAAAACAAATTTTTAATCCGGCGGAATCTGAATGAATCGGACGCCAATCTAAGACAAATTGAAAATCTTTCTCGATTTGAGAGTTTCATTCGACTGAACCCGAACTCATTCTGCAATAAGATGTTTATCCCTTTCTATTTAAATATCTGATTCGAACGAATCTGAACAAATTTTTAATTTGTATAATTCCTAATGTCCAGTGCAACTGGATCCAAACACAATTTATAACATATTTTTTTCTCATTCCGAGTTTCAGATTTGAATGAATCCGAATAAAATATCAGAATGAAACTAATTCAGACGGATAGAAAAAATTCTATTCTCCCTATGTAGCACTCAAAATTGCTACAGCCTTGCAAGAAGGTGTAAGTTTAGAATAGACATTTTTCTATCCGTCTGAATTTCTGAAACTAATTCAGATGAATAGAAAAATTTCTATTTTAAACTTACACCTTCTTGCAAGACTTAGCAATTATGAATGCTGCACTAGGAGAAGAAAAAGTTGAAAAGAAAGTATTAAGTAATTTCCCAGAGACAATATTTAGAATACAATTCAACCCTTACTTTTTGGTCCTTCTCTTGTACTTCTGCATTTTCTGGATCCTTTTGAACTTTTTTTTTCGCATGCCAGTAAACAGGTTGAAAAAGGAGAGCACAGACCACAGAATTAAAAGCCAGCCCTCCATAAATCAAAACAGTTCCTTCCATTCCATAAATTGGCATCAGTTGAGTGATAATCTAGACAATGAAGAAATCCTATTCTAATTAGCTAATAAAGATATCAATTGACAAATTACCAAAATTTTTATTCAAATTTTATCCTCCAATGATTAAAGCAAGGACTAAAAATAAACTATCAATATATGTTCTGTTTGAATTAATATTGCTTGAAATTTTCATCCCTAAAAAATACATTAATTTGAAACCCGCGCCAAAATATTCTTCTTTTTCTATTGTGAGTTTTGGCGCGAAATCCAAATTGCTGGACTTTGTTTCAATATTTTTTATGAATTATAAAAAGTTTGTTCTGCCATATATATTGTTATTATTATATTTAAGACCATGTTCTAATATAGAAAGTGATTTTCAGAATTTATAATTATATTTTTATCATTTCTTTTGATCATTTTTCATCTTTATGCTTTCTATTTCTACTTTGCACCGTTCTATATATTTTTTTTATAATTTAAAAAATTAATCAACGTTCTGGCAAAATTAATTACTTGAGGCATAACAATAGGTCCCATTCCAGTGACAGTCCAGCTGAATCCTGTAGCAACTCTCCTTTTTTCCTTGAAATAGGTGTTGAGAACCAAAGCATTAGCAGACGTCGTGATGCCAATTCCACAACCTTGGAGGGAACGACGTTTGCAACTACTAAATAATTGTAATTACGAAAAAATAATCTCTCAGAAAATAATCTTATATCTTCGATTTTTTCTGATTGATTGAAATGGAAAATACTTACCATAAAGAATAGAAAAGAAAATCAGAAATTCAGTGAAACTCTCTGTTCTAGAAAGCATTGTTATGGAACAAGCACAGATCAGTCCACCAATGAATCCTATTTTTCTTGTACTAAATTTTCTGAAAAGGGGTCCATTGGCCAATCCTGAAAATTAAATTTTCATTTACTTTTACATATCAATGAATAAAAATCTATTTTATCTATTCAATATCCCAGTGCATAACGAGATATTAAACGTCTTTATAACGCCTTGGAGACGTATTAAGAGCATTAATGTCAAGCTTTTTGATGTTTTCTGAATGGCTTTTGTCTACAAAACTTCTTTAAGATATGAGACTTCCTCAGGACAGCAAAACCGTGATATAGAAGTCCGCGAGACGTCCCTAAGACGTCCCAATGATGTCCAACGACTCTATGTCTACTGGAATGTGATTCAATTTCATTCAATACTCGAGAATTTACTTCAAATGAAAAAGAATATGCACCAAGTGGGTATGGATACATCGGACGTCTCTATAACGTCTTAGGGACGTCTTCAGAGATTTTATGTCAGGCTTTGCGATATTTTCTGAATGGTTTTTGTCTATGAGAAGCATCTAAGTTCTGAGACGTCCTTAGGACAGCAAAAGCATGATATAAAAGTCCGCAAGACGTCTTTAAGACGTCCTAAAGAGGTTCAATGTCTCTGTGTCCGCTGGAATGTAATTCAATTTCTTTCAGTACTTGAGAGTTTTCTATAAATGAAAAACAATATTCACCAAGTGGGCATAGATACATTGGACGTCTTTATAACGCCTTAGAGACGTCTTCAGAGATTTTATGGCAGGCTTTTCGATGTTTTTTAGACGTCTTTTGCCTATAAGAAGTTTCTAAGTTTTGAGACGTCCTTAGGACCGCAAAAGCATGATATAGAAGTCCGTGAGACGTACCTAAGACGTCCCAAAGACGTTCAATGACTCTGTGTCTACTGGAATGTGATTCAATTTCATTCACTACTCGAAAATTTACTTTAAATGAAAAACAATATTCACCAAGTGGGCATGGATACATTGGACGTCTTTATAACGTCTGCGAGACGCTCTTAGACGTCCTAAAGACGTTCAATGTCTCTGCCCTTACTTAAATGTAATTTAATTGCATTCAGTAATTGAGAGTTTACTTTAAATAAAAAAAATATTCACATAGTCGGCATGGATACATGAGACGTCTTTATAACGTCTTAAAAAGCCTCTTCGGACTTCTAATGTCAAGCTTTTTGATATTTTCTGAATGGTTTTTGTCTACAAAACGTCTTTAAGATATTGGACGCCCTCAGGAGAGCAAAAAACATAACATAGGACGTCTTTAAGACGTTTAATGTCCTTGTGCCCACTGGGCATTCATCATGGTCTAATTACAAAACCATAACAGAACAGGAATTTTATTTCTTAATTGTATATCATTATTATTGAATTTATTGACGCAAAGATGTAAAAGCAATTATATTTGCTAGAAATAAATATTCAATCGAGGACAAGCCTTCTTCTAAATACGTTTGAAAATGTCTTAGTCTTGATATAAAAATGTTAAATAATCATAAATCTGGTTTTTCTCATTAATTATTCGATTTCCAATCATATTGGTATTTATTATTATTATTCAACTATAAAGGTTCAATTAAAATGCAATTGCATCGAATAATAATTATAATTTCTGCATATTTGGGTTTCATTTCATTTAATCTATTGCGAAACAATTCCCTAATATTTTATTCAAAAGAGGTTATATAAATTATTTTTTTATCTATTTTATCATATTTTACGCGTTTTTCCGAATCTATATTTCATTTTTTAGCTAATATTTATCTCGGAAGTTTATTTTTCTTTTGCATTTTTAATTACCTATGAAAGATGTCGACGCATTATTTATGTTCATAAGTGTCGTTATTTCAGAAGAACTTATTCCCATTTGTTCAAGTTTATCCCTGAAGATTAATCCAAACGACTGCATTAGTGGAAAAATGCAAAACTGAAACACAAATTAACAAATTATTATTGTTATAAAGAGTACTATCAATTTTGAATAAAATTAATTTTTTTAATTCAATTTATAACTCAAAAGGCATTTTTAAAAATTTGTATCCAATGTTTTTGTATAATTAGTATTTAACTTTTCGATGAAATATCACGTGTTTAGCCACAGATTACAAAAGCAGCGTGTGAAGGCAACACAAAACCTTGATGAATGTTAAATGAAAAGCTGCCAGAAATGAACTGTAATAATACTAACTGCTTCAAACTTAATTTATTCCAATCAAGATACAAATATTTACACTAGCAACTTCTAAAAATATGATTTCTTTACATCAAGTCTTTTCACTTATTATCTAACTATTCATCACTACTTAGTACTGATTTCAGGTAAAATATTAAGCATTGCTTCTAAAAAAGTATTTTTCTATTTTTATTCTCAAAAATCGAATAATAAAAATTTTTAAAAATGGAAAAAATTCAATTTTTACATTTTTTGTTAGTGGGACATTTTTTACTCACGTTTGAAAATCCAGCTGCCAAAACAATTATCCACCCCCACCCCCCGTCCGGCGGTATAAAATTATCTTTGTTCAGTTTTGATTTTGCTTCATTCTTCTTTTTCTCATTCTCAATCACTTTTGGCTCAACACTTTTTGACTTTAACTCCCGTTCGTCGCGATATTTCTCAACTTGAGACATTTTTTAATCAATTCTGGACGTTTTCAGAAACTAGGTTCGGTGTTAGAAAGACACTCAAGTTATGCGACAACCACATGTTCTTCTTATAGCCTCATGAATCTCACTTCATTCCACTTTCCGTGGCTTGAGCGGACTGAGAGTCAAGGCTAGTATATATAGAACAGTGAAACAGCTTGACCTGGCTATTTGTCATATAAGGTCTATAAATATATTTTTTAATTATTTTCTAAAAATTTACACTTCACTAAAAACTTTTTGTCTATACCAAAAAATTAAAAGGAGACCTATATTTTTTGTTTGTTTTTTTTTCTATAGTTTTTTGTTTTTTTCTATAATTTTTTTGATTCCAAAAAAATTGAAAAGAAACCTATATTTTTTTGTTATTTTTCTACAGTTTTTTGTTTTTTTTTTCTATAATTTTTTGTATTAATTTTTTTGAGTTGAAAAAAATTGAAAAGAGACCTATATTTTTGTTTGTATTTTTTCTATAATTTTTTGTATTAGTTTTTTGTATTAAAAAGAAGTTTTTGATGAAGTGTAAATTTTTAGAAAAAAATTTATCCTTTTTTAAAAATTTATCGTTTATAAAAACTTTCTTTTGTTACAAAAGAATTGAAAAGAAGCCTATATTTTTTTTGTTATTTTTATATAGTTTTTTGTTTTTTTTTTCCTATAATTTTTTTGGTTTAAAAAGGAATGAAAAGAAACCTATATTTTTTTTGTTATTTTTCTATAGTTTTTTGTTTCTTTTTTTCTATAATTTTTTGTATTCGTTTTTTTAATTAAAAAGAAGTTTTTGACGAAGTGTAAATTTTTAGAAAAAAATGTATCCTTCTTTAAAAATTTATAATTTATAAAAACTTTCTTTTGTTACAAAAAAATTGAAAAGAGAATTATATTTTTCTGTTTTTTTTCTATAGTTTTTTGTTTTTTTTTCCTATAATTTTTTTGGTTTAAAAAGAATTGAAAAGAAACCTATATTTTTTTTGTTATTTTTCTATAGTTTTTTGTTTTTTTTTTCTATAATTTTCTGTATTCATTTTTTTGCATTAAAAAAATTGAAAAGAGACCTAAATTTTTGTTTGTTTTTTTCTATATTTTTTTGTTTTTTTTTCTATAATTTTTTGTATTAGTTTTTTGTATTAAAAAGAAGTTTGAGATGTAATGTAAAGTTTTAGAGAAGAATTTATTTTTTTCTAATTTTTTAATTATAAATTTATAGAAAAGAACTCATTCTTTTCTAAAAGTTTATACTTCATCAAAAACTTTTTTTTTAATACAAAAAAATTGAAAAGTGACCTATATTTTTTTATTCTATAATTTTTTGTTATTCGAATCTATTTTGAACTATTTTAGAAAAATGGAAATTAATTGCAGCTCAAGAAATTTTAATGGAAATGCAAAATTTATTCAGGATATTATTCTTGATTAGACACATCTAATGTGATAAAACAGACCACAAGAGTTAATTAATGGAATTTCGTTTAAGGTATAAGTTTAATATAGTTTTACCTGTTTTTTAATATATTTAAAAAAGCTGAAACTAAAAGCTATTTAGTCACTTTCGTTGCATTGCTAATAAAATTAAATTGCATGGGCGATGATTCTGACTAATCTTATCTAATCAAGCGACCTACTAAATATCATTCATATTGTCAATAAATATACACTACTCTGTGTTATTTCAGCTTCGTTCGACAATGAGAGGCGTACAATAATTTTAAAAATGTTTTCAAAACTAGAAAAATTTCATGATAAGATTAATCTTTAGTAGATTTTTAATTAGCGATTTTATCCTCATTAGATATTACGTGAAATTCATATTCTGATGTTTTATACAAAATAATAAATGTTTGTCAATATTCTATCAATAATAATTTTTTTAATTTATTATTTTTTCGTTACTGGTGTAGTCGCCTAAATATAGGCAACCAAAAAAGCATTGGTGCATTCTGAACTTCTTTTCTTAGAAGAAACAAATTTATACTTTCATTGTTTATAAAATCGTTTTTTATTTTCTATCAAGACTATCTACATTTATTTGAAAACAAAAATATTGAATGACATGTTTTTTTCTAGAAGTTGTAAAAATCGTACTGAATTTTAATGAAGCAGCGATTGAATTTGTTCTATTAATGGGAGAAATCTGCTTTCCATATCGAATCCCAATGATGAAAATTTGCACGATTTTAGAACGTTAATGATGCATTTTCGAAAATCAAGAATTGCACTGCGGAAAAAAACGTTTGAAATTAAAAATTATTGAAGCACTTTAAGCTTTTCGATGAAAAACTCTATTAATTGATGAATAAATCAATGAAGTGTAAAATTAACTTACTCGATATCAAAAAGAAAAGAAGGTTGTGAAGTTCGAATCACATAATTTGGAAAATCACGAGGAGAGACATTTATGGCTGAGTCTGTGAGAATCGAGACGTGATTTTTAAAAAATTGATTGTTTTTAAAGCAGTCTCTCATTTTTCTAACATTTTGTTTAAAACATTTTGAATCCAGAGCCACTCGTAGTGCTGAAAATAAATTTCAAAAAACAGAATATTTGTTTACTGAAAATTATTTTTAATAGATACAAAAAAGAAAATAGGTAAAAGTGCACTATTTACCATTTTGTTTCATTTTTCGATAGCTCAATAATAAATAGTGCCATTTAAGTGTCAATAGTTGAAAAAATAGAATTTATTATTATTTTGCTTAAATTGGGAAATTAATTAAATAATTATTCAAACGTACTTGAAATAATATAATAAAAAATTTTGGCTTACCATTTTTCATGTTTTCATGTATAAAATTGACAATTTCTTCAATTTCAGGCGTAGAAAAAACTTTTAAATCAAAAATCGAGTTTGGAAAATCTTTTTCTCGATATTGAGTTTCTTTCATTTCAAGACAAGATTTTGCAGCTGTAATATAAGTATTCACAGAAGATTTAAGATCACGAAAGCCATAATCATTTATCTTTAACACTGAATTCGATCTGACCATTTTCACGTAGGATTTCTGTAAATTAGTTTCCACCCTTTTTTTAAGTAGATTTTCCGCCTTTTGGAAAATTTTGAATGTAATGAGATTTGAATGTATGTCGCATTGTCTTTTAATATTGCTGAATATTTTAGATGATGTCACATCAACTATTTCAGATGCAATGGAAGAAAAATTTTGTGTTGATCCATTGGCGACATAAACTGAAAGGTATTTTTTAAAATAATAAATAAGAATAAGTATTCATGAATAAATTATTTATTTAATTTTTAATTAATGTAGATCAAATAAACTAAATATTGTAAAATAAATACATCTGTTTTGACTATAAATTAAAAGAACGACTTTGTGTCAAACTTACCAAGGATTAATATTGCAAAAAACATCCAACGAGCTTTCATTTTTAATTATGAGAAGATTTTGCAATAGTCACATAAATTCTTTTCTTGCTGAAGAAACGATCTTTTCGAAGCACAATGGTATTTTGGAATGAACATCTTTTAATGCCATTTAACACCAACGGTCATTTTAATAAAGCTGCTGATCAGTCAATTGCGTTCAACCAATCAAAAACTAAAGACTACAAATAAGCTCTTTTCTCTGGGCAAGCTTATAGTCTCCAGCAAAAAATGTCAAAGCAAAATTATTTTTGTACATAAATAAATTTAAAATGATTTCAGTTTAGTTAGGATTAAATGCAATACAATCAAATTTAAAAAAGCTTATAAATGTGATTTATTAATATCTATAATCTCAAAAAAGCGTCAGCATTTTTGTTAAACTAAAAAATTAAAATATTATGATATAAATACATTCATAGTAGTATAATAACAATTAAGTTTAATTTAATCAGTTTATCATTAAAACGTCCTATAATATTTTTGCAAGCCAGTGGGCCTTTTTGTTCCATTTTTCAAGAAGGAATTCACATTTTTGTAGCAAAATTCAATTCCCCAGATGGCAAAAGAAATAAAGATCAATCCTGTCATTATGTGGATGCAAATCCTGTAACTGTTTGTAAAGTCTCTGACGTACCCTTCAAATTAAAAAAAACACAATTATTATAATTATCTACTTTGATATCAACATTGTTCTTAAGGGGATTTGCCACCTTTAATATTCTTATTTTTTGAGTTTAAACCTTCCATATATTTTTTTTATGCTTAGCACCTTTATTTAGAAAGGTTTTGCGTTTTTAAAAAAAAATTCCAGCACCTTTATGTATTTTAAAACTAAAAATGTTGAGTTTTTTGGGCATTTTTTTGACATTTTTTTACTATAAATAACTTTTTTGTTTTTGAATCAATTGTCATGATTCTTTTTTATCTTGTTCCTTACAATGTGTAGCAACTTTTTGAGTATGGAAAACTTTTTTTTTTCAGTCATGTTACCTTATTTTCCATATCTAAAAAGTTGCAACATAATGTAAGGAACAAAATAAAAAAAGAATCATGAAAATTAGTTAAAAAACAAAAAAGTTATTCAAAGTAAAAAAATGTCCAAAAAATGCCCAAAAACTAAAAAATTTTAGTTTAAAAATACATAAAGGTGCTGGAATTTTTAAAAATCCCCGAAACCTTTCTAAATAAAGGTACTTAACATAAAAAAAATTATATGGAAGGTCTAAACTCAAAAAATAAAAATATTAAAGGTGGTGGATCTCCTTAAATATGGAAAAATATTTTTAAAAGTTATCCTTACCTATTAGAGGACTTAAGAGGACGACAAAAGTGCCTTTGAATACCATAAAAATTCCAAAAGCATGAGGCAACGATTCCAAAGAACATTCATCAGAAATTGTCAAATTCATGTTAACCAAAGTGGCACCACGAAAAAATCCAATAATTACCAAAAATACTGATAAAGATGAGTTGTTAGATCCTTCAGCAAAAACTGGGAAAATATTTTATTGGAGTTGAAAATCATTTTTTTTTAAACAACCTTTCAAGTAAAACTATTTTCAATGTTTATCTAATTTGATTGAATTTCCTTTACCTGAACGACCAATTCCAATAAAAAGGGAGCAGACCCAAAAAGTATATCTTTTTCTGAATCCAAATTTATCAAAGAGAGTCGGTAGCACGAGTCGAGCCAAAATGTCCATAAATGCAATGAGGGAGAGGCAAAAGGCAACTTCTTTCTTCGTCATTCCTACGAATAAAAAGGGACCCACAAAGAACCACAAGAAGGAAAGAAAAGGCTCAAGCATTTTGACCATTGAATCAAATATCGTCCAAAAAAAGATTTATTGGGACAAATTGATGGCTCTTTCAAGTATTCAAGTAAAGAGCCAAAATTTCTCCACAAAAGAAATTTTAAGATCAATAGCTTTCATCTAAAAAGAAGCAAAACGGAAATTGAACATCTAAGGATGTTAAATCGCCTGTTATGTTCCTTTTGCTTTTCATTCAAGTTTCATTTCAGTCGAAAATATACTTTGTATGAAATTCTGACACTTTATTGGTATTTAAAGTGATTTAATAACACAAGAAAGTTTTTTTTATCTTATTTACAACTTACCGATATTAGTTAAGAAAAATGGAGTGAAAAGTTTGAAATTTGTTTCTGCTACGTAATAAAGACTCAAGCCGATAAGAATATTTAGAAAAGTCAAATCTAACAAGAGATCCAGTCCTAAAAGTTCTTTGATTCTTTTAAAATAAGATTCATTTTTATCAGGAATTTCTTTTTCTTTAAAATGAACATCAGAAATCAGATTTTCTTGTACACTTGGATCATCAATTGTTTCAAATGATATTTTCACTTTTATGTCACTTTTATTATCTCTTTTTATGAGAAGTTCATCCTCTCTTGTCTTTTCTTCGAAAATTTTATTTTTACAGAAATTTCCACGTATTTCCAAGTTTTTAGAATTCTAGAATCAAAAAGTAGGAATTGAAAAATTCTGATAATTATCGTAGTCATTAAAATTATTAAAAGTATTGATAATTATATTAAATACTGTGTTGAATTATATTTTCTTAAATTTGAAAATTTCTTTACTTTTTCTCCAACTTTCGCAAGAGGAATTGGTCTTAAAAGACACGATCCAGCCAAAGCATGGAGTGAAATACCTCCAATTATCAAAGTCGTTCCTCGAAATCCGTAAATATTTAGAAGATAATGAATAAGCTGAAAAATGGAAAAAAATGAAACCAACTAAAAAATCTGTTTTAATGGAATAACAATTTCTTTGGTTTTTTTTTCTCACCTGTGGCATTATCATCATTCCTAAAGTTGTCCCTGCCATTGAAAAACCGATAGCTTGACCTCTTTTTTTCAAGAAAAACGTATTTAAAGCCACAAAAGCTGATGCGATAGCTAATCCAGTACCTAGACCTAATTTAATTCACAATTAAGTTAAAAAAAAATTATTTGCCGTTTTTTCCATTTTTTCGGAATATTTTTGATTTATTTTGAGTTTTACCTCCGACAATACTGTAAGTTAAAATTATGTGAGTCAGACTCGAAGCCTGAGAAGTCAAAATAAGACCTGTGCTGTTTAAAATTGATCCAAACAAAGCAACTTTCCTATAAGAGTATCTTTTCAAAAGAAATCCAATGAATATACCTGTAAAAAATGATTTCCAATTCGAAGGCATATTTTGATTAGATACGTAGCAATTTTGTTAAGGTAGTTCATCCACGAAAATTAGATCTCAGGCAAAAATAGATTTTGACAAAATTGTTTCCTTATCGCTTCATACCAAATTTTACAAAATGATGCGATTCTAATAAATCATGAATCATTTTTTGAGGAAAAAGAAGCTTCACAACTTTATCTTTTCCAATTATTTGAAATAAATTCTATAATGGCAGAAACCATTAAAAATCAATTTTTCTAAACAAAAATTTTATAAACAAATTGCCTAATTTGGTGATAATTGATTCATTTTAGAAAATTGGAAAAGGTTAAATTGTAGAGAATTTTTTCCCGGAAAAAATGATCCGTGGTTTATTAGAATCACATAATTTTTTTAAATTTAGTATGAAGCGATAAGAAAAAAAGTTCGAGTAAAAATAAAATTTGTTAAATGCAGTATTTTTCTGCATTTCAAATTTTTTTAATGGAAAATAATCTTTTCTTTTTTAAATTAGTATTTCAATAATAATATTGCTATTCTTAAAAGCTAAATTATCTATTTTTGCCTGAGGTCTAATTTTCGCGAATGAACTACTCTCTAAATCTGAATCAGTCAAATTTTCACTGATTGAATCAGTGATTTGCCTTTTCACTGATTCATCAGTGAAAAAATAATTTTCACTGTTAAATCAGTTAATTTTCACTGGTTCATCAGTGAAAAAAATAATTTTCACTGTCAAATCAGTCAATTTTTACTGAAATAATCAGTGAAATTTGACTGATTTACAGTAACCTCTTTTTAGCTATTTGAATCAGTCAAATTTCACTGATAATCAGTAGATTTTGACTGATTTAAATTTAGAGAGTACCTTGAAGAAAAAATTGTCTTTGTTCGTACAACTTAACCGTTTCCAATTTTCTAAACTGAATAAATTATTACCAAATTCAGAAATTTGTTTATAAAATTTTTGTTTAGAAAAATTGATTTTTAATGGTTTTAGCCATTATAGAATTTATTTCCAAAAATTGGAAAAGGTAAAGTTGTGAAGATTCTTTTTCCTGCAAAAATGATTCGTGATTTATTAGAATCGCATCATTTTGTAAAATTTGGTATGAAGCGATAAGGAAAAAAGTTTGTCAAAAATAAAATTTATTAGAAGCATTATTTTTCAGCATTTCAAATTTTTTTTCATGGAAAATAATCTTTCCTTTTTCAAATTAGCCCTTTAATAATAATATTGCTATTCTTGAAAGCAAAATTATCTATCTTTGTCTCAGGTCTAGTTATCGTGGATGAACTATACTTTAAAAAAAAGATTTTAAGAATCTCCTATCAAGAGACAGTCTTATCAAAACTAATCTCTACAGAACTATCTTATCAAAAAACTTTCATCAAGATTTTAATATTTCATGAAGTTTTTATTAGAAATAAAACCAATGAAACGCACCTGAGAAATTAATGTTGGCATCTAGTACACTCATTATCAATGAGGTGCTTGTTGAATCGATTTTTAGATCTCGAATAAGGTCACCAAAAAGTAATCCAAAGGACGGATCCAGAGATCTTAAGGACATCTGAAATATACATTTGTCAGAAAACTTAAATTTCTAATCGAAAAATTTGTAATTTACAATACAATCGATTAAATTTCAAAACAATGAGATAAGTTTTTATTCTAGAATTTTTATTACAATAATAATATAATAATAACAAAACTGAAATAATATTAAACGAAATTAATTAAATTACATGGAAATAATCAATTACTTTATAACTTTCAACAGGATTTGAGTAAAATCTGTAAATCATGAAATTATAAAGAAATTTAGAGGATATAATAGAAAAAAATAATAAATGTATTATTAATTCATTAATGCTAATAATATAAATAATTTATTTAAAAGAAATTAAATAGAAAATGCATTTTATAAAACTGTAAAAATTAATAAAAGTTTAAGTTCTTGAATAATTTTGGTTAGTTGCAATTTATTGTATTTGTGATAATTAGTTGGCTTAATTAATTAAATTCATACCGTAATTAGACTAGATCCAAGGCAGATGAACCATCCCCATCCACCATCTAGTGGAACTGGTTCTCTAACAATATTTTCTTTCATCTTTTGGGCAATTTGTTTATTTCTCTTGGATTTATTTAGATTTCTAAGGATCTGGGTGATGATTACAGAACCCTTCCACTCTCAATGAATACATTTATACAGTCACTCAAGATTTAGACAAAATCTGCAAGGGTTATACGAAAGCCTTATCATTATGACTAACTTCTACGTTTCTTGATTCTGATCTTATATGAAATTATGACTCGATCTATTGAAGATATGTAATCTCTATTGTCGTCACATCACATGAGGAAGATTTTTGCAAAGAACTTTTAGTAGTCAACTTGAATTTAGTTTTTGGGCTAAATAAATTTAATAAAAATGAGAAATTGTTTAGTAAAACTTTAGATAAAAAAGAAAGAAAAAGTACTGGGTAAAATATTGGATAAAGCATTGCATAAAGTATTTACAAATCCGATACTTCATCTAATATTTTTATAAAAAGTATTTTGAAAATTAATTTCATTTTCCTTAAGGTAGTTCAGCCTCGAAAAATTAGGCCTCAGGTAAAAATAGATAATTTTGCTTTCAAGAATAGCAAAAATTTGGAACACAGAAAAATAATGTATTTAATAAATTTTATTTTCAAGTGTTTTTTTTTCAAATCACGTTTTACCAAATTTTTAAAAATTGTGCGATTCTGATAAATCATAGATTATTTTGCAAAGAAAAGATTCCTTACAGCTTGGCTGTTTCCAATTTTTGAAAATAAATTCTTTAATGGCTGAAACTATTAAAAAACAATTTATCAAAACATAATTTTTATAAAAACATTGCTGAATTTAAAAATGATTGATTTATTTTCAAAAATCGGAAACGGTCCAGTTTAAGAGAATCTTTTCCCTGAAAAAATGACCCATTTTCACTGATTGAATCAGTGACTTGACTTTTCACTGATTCAGCAGTGAAACAATATTTTTCACTGTTAAATCAGTTAATTTTCACTGATTCATCAGTGAAAAAAATATTTTTCACTGTCAAATCAGTCAATTTTCACTGAAATAATCAGTGAAATTTGATTGATTTACAGTAACCTCTTTTTAGCTATTTGAATCAGTCAAATTTCACTGATTATTTCAGTGAAAATTGACTGATTCAAATTTAGAGAGCACCATTTTTAAAAATTTGGTGAGAAGTGATATGAAAAAAAGCACTTGAAAATAAAATTTGTTGAATACATTATTCTTTTATGTTTTAAAATTTTTTATAGAAAATAATCTTTTCCCTGTTTGAATAATCCCTTAAATAAAAGTATTGCTATTCTTGAAAGAAAAATGATCTATTTTTGCCTGAAACCTAATTTTTGGTGGCTGAACTACCCTAAACTTCACCTTGACCTAAAACATTAATTTAAAAAATTTTTAATTGCTGTCTACATATATGTTATAAAATAATTAAGGTATTGAAAATTACATTAAGCTCTAAAATATAATGATTCGGACGCAAATTCGGTCCTCCTTTATTGCAAAATTAAAAACAAAAGCTAAAAAGTTTATGCAAAGTATAGTCAATTGGTTGAAACAGAATAGAATTTAAAAACAATATAAATAAAACAAATACAATGGCAAGTTAAATTAGTTCATTACACTTTTCTGGTAAATTAATTTTCATTGGTTTGAATTTTTCTGGCGAAAAATTGTTAGCGCCTCAGTTACTGCAACCCCCACTTTTGATTACACGTTTGCTGTCGCGGTTGCACTATCAAAGGCGCAACAAACTTTTGTCAAATTTTCCTTACAGTTAAAAGCAATTTGGCATCAACATGCAGTTTTTTAATTAATAAATAAGATAAATATTGCAACAATATGTTTCACATCTTATTTTATATTTTTGTTTCATAAAATGAATAAAATTTATATCAGCACACAATTTCTCACTCAACGGATATTTATTTTTTATATAATTTGAGATTAACATAACCAAAAAAATCTGCCCTCTTCGCGGGCACGTTCTCATCGGGCGCTTCGCGCGCAGCTCGCTTCGCTCGCAAGTTTGAGCGCGCTTAGGGCGCGCGATTTGATCGTCGCGCTTCGCGCTCCGTTCTTTCTGGACCTCGCTCTTCGCGCTCGGTCTTGTGCTCTTCGCATACATTTAAGTTTATTTATTATAATTTGATACTGAAGCTCAAACCAATTTTATAATAATATTACAGATGACGTGAATTACACATTTTCTCAAAATCACTCAATTTCTTTTTGAATTCAAGTGAAACAGGAAATTCAATTTACTTAAGGCTCTATCAGCCTTAAGGAACACATTCTCATCATGACGCTCGCGCTTCGCGCTCGATTTTCTCTATACATTTCAGTAACTTTTTAATAAATTACATGATTAAAATAATTTATTTTCTTCCAAATCTCTCAAAAAGAAAAAACAATCGTAGACTTTATTTAAGGAAACGATTTTGCAGAACAACGCTTATTTCGTATCTCACATATTTTGGTGAAAAAAATCGAATTTTTTTAATATTAAAAATCAAAACATAAAATATACATCCTGACCCGAAATGTCTTAATGAGAATTTGTAGACCTCATTTAGGCAAACAATTTTCCATCTAAACGTTTTTTTTGTATCTCACATATTTTGTCTAAGAAATGGAATTTTTGAATTTTAATCGTATTTTTTGGAATTGAAACGAAAAATATATGTTTTATCAGAAACTGTGTGAGACAAAATTTGTAGATGTTTTTGGAACGAACAACTTTGTATTCTTACGTTTTTTTCGTATTTCACATATTATTGTTAAAAAATTGAATTTTGGATTTTCAATAGTTTCTTTTTTAATTAAAAAGAAAAATATGCATCTTATGAAAAAATGTTACAATTCAAATTTGTAGGTCTTTATGTATTCAATAATATTGTATCATAACGTTTTTTCGTATCTCGTATAATTTAACTGGAAAAAGGAAGTTTGATTTTGACTTTTTTCGAATTTGAATATGCTGTAACATTTCCAGTTTTGATTTTATCAAAAAATGTTATTAGGATAATTTGTAGAGATTTATGAGCACTATCAAAAACCAGTATTGGAATTTTTTATTTTTTCAAAAAGTTATTTTCAAAAACACAAAAGTAGTGCTCAATCCCTCAATTTTGATTGGATGTGACAGACAGACAGATACTTTCGTAAAAACCCTTTTTTCTGACTCAGGGGGTCTTAAAACGTAAAGATTTGATGAAAATTTCGAAAGTCATTTTTCACATAAAACCAATACCTTCTCATCCATGATGAGAATGTAATAAAAATTGAACGTTATACGTACACTGTAAAAAAATCTGTAAATTTTGCAATACGTATGTATCTCAAATTTTATAGATTTTATTTCAAAATTTTACATATACTAAGTTTATATTTAAACACAACAATTTCTTTGGGGTAACAATCATTTTTTTGATATGCCAAAAAAAAAAATTTTTTAGTAAAATATTTTTCGTTTGGTTAATTTGAAGATAACTATATTTTTATTAAATAAACTGACACTCTTTTAGTGCAAAATAGTGAAAAACGGCTAACGACTATTGACGAGCACTGAAGAATTAATAATTCAAAGAAAATTTGAAAAATTCATTAGTTACAGGTTTTTTTCAACTAATTAAAAGAGTAGATAAATAAATTAACGGAATGTTATTTCTCAACTAAAAATTAGCATCTTTCTACAAATTCTTAGTATAAATTTTTAGTGATGGAATTAGTAAACAAGTTTTCTCTACTTTATCAATAAATTTCTATTGAATCATATTTAAAGAACAGGTACTTTTTTCTTTAGTATGAAATATACTGCCTTTCAGTATCTACCATAACTTCTAGTATGCAATCCGCCAAAATGTGCCATTTTTTCGACGCGTCTTAATTAAAAATTTTCGAAATAATTCAATTAATTAATTGAAAAAGTAATAATTAATGAATGGAAATAATTTATTCAATTTCCTTAGAAATTTTTAGGTAAACATTTTTTTATTTCAGTTTGAAGATTTTACTGGTTTATAAATTAACTTTTGCTTAAAATAGAAGACATTGAATTGTTTGTTCCTAATTGATAATAATACCTCAGTAAACAATTTCCAGAATCAATATCGCTGCAAATCTATTTCTTCCTCTCCTCAATATTTATTCTTGCTGATATTTTTCTTCGTTACATTTTGCACGTTAGATGCAAGTAAATTGCAATATTTTACTTCAAGACGTATCTTAATGCATCGTCAAGATTTTCCCTGATAAGAAATATTTGAGCCTCCATTTGTCTCGATCATGCAACTTACTAGTTTTGAATTATTCCGATTAATCGACAAGCGACGATATCAATGGACTACTGTGACTTCGAATCTATGACAAGAAACCAATTAAGTATTTCTCTTCAATGCAAGAAGACGTAATTTAATTTAATAAAAAATTCTAAGTGAACGTCAATAATAAAAATAGTAAAAAACAGTAAAAATATACCAATTTAGTTCAAATGGATGAATAAAAGAAATTAAAAGAGGAGAAATTATTTCCCTAAAAAGTGTAGTGTCAGGTTTGGAAAGAAATTGATTCCGATTTAAAAAATGATTTTTTAGGATTATTATAAAATTCATTATATCATTTAGTTGAGTTCGAATTTATTATATTATTATAAAAAGTCTTACGTAAAGTCTGAAAATTTTCTTGAACAGTTCGGCATTCTTTACTGAAATTTTTTGGATATCTATTGATTTTATCTCAAATCCACAACTTTGAAACAAGTTTGGTAATTTTTAAAGAACTAATTTTTTCAAGGTAGTAATTAAAAAACAGGGATGTGCACCATTTCCGGTTCAGCCAACAGGGCATCGAAAAGTGAATTTGAAGAAATGAATAATTCGAAAGTGGGTGGATTCGCGGAAAAAGAAAACTGGGCAGAAAAAGAAGAAAAAGAAGATGTTAATGAAGAAGAAGAGGAAGAGGAATCACAAGATGAAGATTTGGCTCCAGATGGTGGATGGGGTTGGATGGTGACTCTTGGATTAATATTAGTCTTCGTGCGTATGATAAATTAATCAAAATTTTAAAAAAAGTAGACTTAAAAATACTGAAAAATCAATTTAAATTGAAAATAAACATTTAAAAAAAAAAGTTTGTCTAATAATTTTATCTGTGTCTTTAAACTATAATTTTGTTTTCACATTTTTATTCAATCGATTGCTCAATCAATAATTTGATAACAGACAAATATGTCTATTAGCATTCTAAAAATCATAAATAAACGAAATAGTTATCATTTCAACATAATAGTGATTAGGAATGAGATTATTTTTTTATCAAACAAAACAGTTCAATCTTATTCGACAGAATAAATTTTTTCTAAGTTAAATTTTTGAGTGGTCACTTAATTGTATTTCTGTTTTCTAACATCATGACAATTTATCTCTTATCTATGAGCTTCTCGAGTTCCTTGTATACATAATAAGTGTAAATAGGTACATGTTTATTTTCAATTTATGTAAAAAGGCAATTCTAATCATTTATCATTGATTTATTAGTTAATAGCATTTATTTATGGTTGGTTCTACCCTGGCGAAAGTATCGGATTGAAATTCATTCCGAGTCAATCAGAACTATTTCGATTCATTCCGATATCTATATCCGAGTCAATGCGAATCATTCCGAACAAATCCGAAAAACGTTTTGTATCTTGTTTGATGAAAAACGGTCCAAAACCAATCTGACTTAATCAGATTAATTCCAAGATATCAATCCGAATGAATCCGAACGAATCCGAAACCAAATTTTTATTCCAGATCAATCCGAATAAATCCGATCTCGAGTTGATCCAAACCGAATTTTCAATCAGAATCAATCCGAATGAATCCAAGGTTGGAATGATTCGGATTGATTCTGATTGAAAATTCGGTTTGGATCAATCCGAGATCGGATTTATTCGGATTGATCTGGAATAAAAATTTGGTTTCGGATTCATTCGGATTGATATCTTGGAATTAATCTGATTAAGTCAGATTGGTTTTTGATCGTTTTTCATCAAACGAGATACAAAACGTTTTTCGGATTTGTTCGTAATGATTCGCATTGGCTCGGATATAGATATCGGAATGAATCGGAATATTTCTGATTGACTCGGAATGAATTTCAATCCGATACTTTCGCCAGGGTAAAATATATATTTTGAAGATTTTTTAATAAACTATTTTTCTACAATTTTGTAATTTCGAAAATTGATTTTTTATTTTAATTCATTATTTAAACTAATTTGCAGACGACCACCATTGGTCCTGCTGCTTCATTTACGATTATCTTCGGAGACTTTTTAGATCAAACTGGACAGGCTGGCACAGTCACTACGATTCTTAATTCTGTTTTTAACATTAGTTTTTCCTTATCAGGTAAATAATTAAGATTTCCAGTTAAAAATAGTATATTTCGTATCCAGTGCAGAAAGGCGTATTTTAACACAAGAGCGAGTCGCGACTCGCTCGCGCGTTAAAATACGTTCTGCATGTGATAAGAACGATTTTTTTTGTTCGCTGTATACCGATAACCGATAGTTAGCCGAGTCGGTGTCGTTTTGCGTGCGGAAAGTTGATTTTCCCGGACTAGTACTGAAAATGTTAAGTTTTTTCTTAATTTTCTGCACACTTACAATTTTACCGCACTAGTGCGGTAAAATCAACTTCCCGCACGGAAAACGACATCGACAAGGCTAAGTTTCGGTGTACGGCAGACAAAAAATATTTCTTGAAATAATTAAGTGTCAACATTGATTAGATTAAGTAAATTGTATTGTACATGTATCTTTTAATTTAACTAAATATTTTATTTGAGTATATTTGATGGTTAATTTCATAAAACAAGTTAATCAAATCAAACTAATTTGTTTTATTCAACTAAAACGAAATATTTTTTTAAATTTACCAAGTATTGGTTTAATCAACAAATAAAATTCGTAGCGTTCAAAAAATGTAAACAAAAAAAGAATATTATCCAACAAAATATTTTTTGAATTTCAATCAAAATTTTATTCGAGCAGACAGATTTAAAACCAGAAAAATTCAGACAACAAACGTATAAAAGGATATTTGGTTGAATTAATTAGACTTTTTCTCAAGAAAATAATTTGGTTGGTATACAAACAACCAAACGTGAACATTTTGATGGTTTAAATTTAATCGAACACGAAAAATGTTTTCGATTCACTAAACCAAAATTAATAAATTCAATCAAATATTTAGATAAATGAATTAAACAATTTTAAAAAACAATTAAAACCTTTGATAAGAATTTCATTTTGAAAAATTGACAGAACCAAACAATTATCTAGAATTAACAAAATCTATCTGAAAAACCAAATAGTCAAATTACAAATTTACAAAACTGAAAAAATTTAGTTAAATTGAACAAATTTTCTTAAGCCTAACTTTTAAATTATCGAATTATTACAAATTTACAGGGTTGGGAACGAGTCCACTGTTGAAAATTTTTTCCATGAGAACTCTCGGGATCATTGGGGCTTTGTTGTTTGCAATCCCAAATATCTTGTTAGTTTTTGTCGACCACGTTGTGGAGATGGCAGTAATATTTTTCCTTCATGGAATTGGTTGTGGGCTGATCTTCACAATTTGCAATACAAACTTCAACGTCTACTTTGTAAAACGAAGGGCAACCGTACGTACACACAATTCCTCTTTTTAAGGCCATGGGCCAACCGGACCACGTGACATCGGTAATTGCAATTACAGTTTGTAAGGTTAATCGAAAAATAATAAGTAAAATGGATTATCGGTACCAGACAGACGTGAAAAATTGAGCCAAGAAGGTCTCTCTGGTACGAAAAATCTAGTTTAGTTATTAGTTTTTGAATAAACTTACAAACTGTAATTGCAATTACCGACGTTACGTGGTCCGGCTGATCCATGGCCTTAACTCAGATTCATAATCTCACTTAGATTTTACTCTCCTCTCAGGTTATGAGCATTTCTCAAACGATTGTCGGGATTGGTTGCATCGTTTATCCGCTCTGGATAGAAAGGATGATGAAAGCTTACGGATTTCGAGGTAATGTCTAAAAATTATTTAATCGCTAAAACATTGCAAAAATTAAGATATAAATCTGCTCTTAAAATTTTTTCTACCCTTTTTGAGTATTTCTACCTTTAGTGACCTTGAATATCCTTGATTTGACCTTTAATATGCTTGAGGTCAAACTTTATAAAAGATCTAAAAAAAAAATATTTTCGGCCAAAAAGTTAAAAATAAATCTTAGTGGAAAAAATCGATTAGTAGTTTTTCCGAAAAAATTATTTAGTTGAGATCATACATATGTATCTAAGGAAAGTCAAAGAGTGAAATTGAAAATTATTAACTGAAGGGGATCCACCACTTTTAATATTTTTATTTTTTAAGTTCAGATTTTTCATATAATTTTTTTATGTTTAGTACCTTTATTTAGAAAATTTTTTGGGTTTCTAAAAATTCTAGCACCTTTATGTATTTTTAAACTAAAAATTTTGAGTTTTTTGGGCATTTTTTTGACATTTTTCAACTCTCTTTTTATTTTGGTCCTTACAATCCTTTCAAAATTTTTTTTTATCTTTTGGGATATTTTTTAGTTTTTAAAATTTTATTTTATTTGTTACTTTTTTTCCAGTGATGTTACCTTATTTTTCAAACCCAAAAAGTTGCTACACACTGTAAGGAACAAAATAAAAAAAGAATCATGATTATTGGTTAAAAAAAAAAGTTATTCACTCAAAAAATGTCAAAAAATGCCCAAAAAACTCAAAATTTTCACTTTAAATATAGATAAAGGTCCTGAGATTTTTAAAACACCCAAAACCTTTCTAAATAAAGGTAGTAAACATAAAAAAAGTTATATGGAAGGTCTAAACTCAAAAAATAAAAATATTAAAGGTATAAAGGCATTTTTTTTCATCCTTTGTATTTCCACATTAATTGAGGTATCGAGTTGGAGCTTTGAGTAATTAGGTGAAAAGCACCAAGGAACGTTTATCTGCTCCTAAACAAATTTATTTTTGGAAAATGTAATTTTGTAATTATAATAATTTAGGACCAGACAAACGTTCTTTACTGTTTCTTACTCAATTACCCAAAGATTCAACTTGATACCTCAATTCATGTGGAAATGCAAAGGACAAAAAAAAGTGTCGGTAAGGTAGGGATTGAATAAATCATAAATGGCCATGAAATAAAAAATTTATTTCAATTACTAGGTACTGCAGCTCTGATTGGTGCACTGAGTTGTCACTGCATTGTGGGAATGGCACTAATGCATCCAGTGGAATGGCACCAAAAACGAAAAAAAAGTATCATTAGTGAGAAAGTGGTTCTCATGAAAAAGGAATCAAACGGGAGTAACAGATACTCTGGAGAATTTAATTTAATTAATTATCATTGGAAACGCCGTTCTACATTTGATGAAATTCATCCTTCGATCAATTCCAACAGATGGAATAGTCTCAGAAGCCTTAAAGAAGATGACAGTGAACATAAGGTAAATTTTGTAAAAAATTGCAAAATTGTTAATAACTTTATTATTATTCAAAATGATATTTGCTTTTTATTTATAGGTGCCACTTTCACGTGTAGGATCAGTATCAGATGTACAACTAGGAAATATTCGAAAAAGGGCCAACACATTAAAGCATGAAAGAACAGCCAAATTAGTCACAGAAGCTCTTTCTTCCTCGAGTTTAGCAAACTTGAGGATGCCAGTCGGGTTTGATAATTTAAACAACGTTGAAGCTCTGGTAAAAACAAAGTATATTGAAAAACCCAATATTCCAGAATCAACAGATTTGGAAAAATCGAAGGAAAATGTAACTTTTAATGGGGAAGTGAAAGTTATAAAGAAAAAGAGGTAATTGATGGGAAACAATTTGCCAATAGAGGGCCAATATTGGGCGATATTTTGTTCTACTGTACTAATCAATACTCCCAGGAATGAAATAATTGGAACGCCATGTTTGATAAATTTGAATGCCGAAAATAGTTTAAATTAAATTTAACAATATTGCTTTGCCAGTATAGGGCCAATATTGCCCACATTGCTTTAGAATCTGTTGGAAACTTGATCTATTATCTAGTTACAATGGTGGTTGCCAAGGTTCGAATGTTTTCTCACTATGGGATCAAGATTCCGATAACCAACATTGCCAATACTGGCCCAGGATTGATTTGAAAGTTGAGTTATTATTTATAAGATATTTTTAGCCAGACAAAAATTTTATCAATGGGCTAGTAATTCGTTCATTATTGGCATAATACTGGGCCTAGACTGGCAACTGTCCATCAACTTAAAAAATATCCTGACAAACCCATGCTTGCTTCAATACCATTATTTTAAACATTTTTCAATCGGCTTTAGGTGGAAATTTTCGGACGTGGTCGATATGGATCTAATAAAGGATCGGGCTTTTATCAATACCTGTCTTGGAATGAGTTTCGTCTTTGCAAGTGACTTTACTTTTAGCTCCCTTTTGCCCCTGATGATGACCAAATACGGATACACCCAGAGTGATGCAGCTCTTGCAATTACTGTAGGAGCTACTGCTGAACTTGTGTCAAAAATTCTCCTTTCTATATTCACTCTTTTCGTTGATGCCAGACCGAAAACGTTATTTTTCTTTGCCATGATCTGCATGGCCCTTACCAAAATTGGTGAACAAATCATCATTTGTAAATAATGTGGATGATAAATCATGATAAAATTTAAAAAATGTAAATTATTAATCCACAGGATTCTATTATTTGGAAAACACCTTGATGGGGTTGATTGTGATGGTGGCAGCCATTGGTATGGTTCGTTCTTGGTTGATGGTACCACAACCTTTGGTAGTTGTGGAAAACCTTGCAGTTGGTAAATTTGCAGCAGCCTATGGAGTATTTGCCATAATCAGTGGTTTAATTTCCATAGTATTTGGACCAGTTATCGGCAAGTTTCAAATTAATTTACCATATGGAATTAAATATTAAATAAATCTTATGAAGACATTTTGTAATGGCCCAGATCTACTTGACTGGTATTGGCTGGTCCAGTGTTGAATGCCAGGACAGTGCCTGGTCAGTGCCACGTTACTGCCAGGTTTTTTATTTAAAAACAGTAATATGAAGAAATTATACTCTGACTCAGATTACACCCAGACTTGCCAAACCTGGCATAGGATATAATGCTGAGCCAGGCCTGGGCCCTATTTGGCGAGTAGTAAGATTTTTGTATACTTTACGGGCCTATGCTTGGCTCAATGTTTAATGCCAGGCCAGTGCCATGTAAAAAAATATTTGCATATTGTAAAAAAAATTCTTCATGGTTCAAAACTGGCACAAAAGTGGCGAGAATTTAATATACATAGTCTAGTGGCTATCTAAAGCTTTGACCAGCTCTAAATGCCAGTCCAGTGCCAGGCCAGTGCCAGTACAGTGCCAGGTTAGCCGGTTTTTGACCAGAATTTAAGGCTTCCATAACTTTTGTTTCAGGTTTTATAAAAGACTGGACTGACAGTTACGATCTTTGCCAATGGGGACTTGTGATTTTAAATGTCTTCTTCATTGTACCTTGGGCAATAGAATTTCTCTCGGAATGTACAGTAGGCAAAAAAGATAAAAAACACTCGATGAATCCAGAATAGTATGAAATATTAGCTTTTATTTATTGATAAGGATGGAGACAAGATAATTATCTGATGAAATTGCATCAATGCAAAAACGTGACCAATATTTGTTTCTATTTTTCAATGTATAATAAATATATATAAAATATTTTTATAATGAACTATTGTAATGTAGTATAACAAAGTAAAGTTATTTAAATATTATACATACTATACTTTACTAATTTCATAAACCGAATACCAACTATCCTCAGTTGCTCGTAAGTCAAGTCAATCAAGTAAAAAAAGTGATCATATTTTTTAGTGCATTTTAGTTTCTTGAATATTGACTTTGGTGTTTTAATATTTATCTCAGGACTGATTAATAATGTTTTGTGTCTATATATTATACTTTTCACTCATGCACTTTTAGTTTTAATTCGAGGCTCAATTTGTATTCTAAAACCATCTGATCTCTTGAGAATTATATCCACTTGCAATTTATAGTCCTTCTCTGTTAAGTTAGAAGTGATTTTGTAGTTTCTCAAGACCGTAGAGATCAAAACTTTCAACTTTAGCATGGCATATTTTCTTCCCACACAGGACCTGTTTTAATAAAATAAAATTAACTTTACACAATTCTTATTTTACTTTCAGTAGTTCTGAAAATTTCCATTACTTTAAATTATGAGTATTATTCAGTTCAGAAGTGAATTACTAACCTGGGTCCAGCACTAAAAGGAATGTAAGAATAATAATGTCTGTTTTGCATTTTTTCAGGCAGGAAGTTATCAGGATCGAAAACTGCCGCATTGGGGTAATATTCCTCCAATCGGTGCACTTTGTAAGGAGGAATGATAACCGTACAACCCTTAGGAAGTACATAATCTCCAGAAACTGAAATACGGTAATTTATTTATATTATTCCAAATTCAATAAATTATTTTAATTTATTAACCGAGATTACGATACGATTTTTAAAAATATTCAAGGAATTTTGGAATAAAGAAAAATTATTTCGAAATAATTTTTAAGACTTTATTGGACACGGGGTCATATGACGTCTCTGGGACGTCTCAGGGACGTTCCAGGGATTTCAGTGATAAGCTTCCTGTTGTCTTAAGGACGTCTTATGCTTTATGGACGTTATTTAGACTAAATATGCTTTTAGGAGAGGAAAGAGACACATTGAAGTTTGTAAGACGTTCTAAAGACGTCCAATGACCTAGCTCCTACTAGCTGTTTGAATTTAAACGACTGTCCATTCGTTACTGAGAAATTAGACGTCATAGGACGTCTTTAGAATGTTTTGAGGACATCAATGCGCGGTTTGTTTTGTCTTCTGGACTTTTCATGTCTAAAAATATGAGACGCCTTTAGAATAGCCAAAGACCTGATATTGAAAACTTCTGGACGTTCTCGAGACGTCTTGAAGACGGCAAATGTCTTTCTACCCACTAAAGTAATTATTATTATCTTCTGAACGCCTCGTGTCTAAAAGACGTCTTTATAAAAATGGAACGTCTTTAGGATATCAAAAAAACTAACATCGAAGTTTGCAGAACGTCCTCAAAACGTCTGACAGACTTCCGATCTACTCGTGCTCAGTAGGTTTTTTAATTTTAACGGCTGTCCAGTGGGCATTGGGACATCTGACGTCTTAAGACGTTTACAGGATATCCCAGGAACATCAGTGAGAGGCTTTTTTTCGTCTTCTGGATGTTTCATGTCTAAAAAAACGTCTTTAAAATATAAGACGTCCTTAGAATATCCAAAGACCTGATATTGAAATCTGTTGGACGTTCTTAAGACGTCTTGAAGACGGCAAATGTCTTTCTATCCACTAAGTAATTTTTATTATCTTCTGATCGCCTCGTGTCTAAAAGACGTCTTTATAAAAATGGAACGTCTTTAGGATATCAAAAAAACTAACATCGAAGTTTGCAGAACGTCCTCAAGACGTCTGACAGACTTCCGATCTATTCGTGCTCACTAGGTTTTTTAATTTTAACGACTGTCCAGTGGGCATTGGGACATCTGACGTCTTAAGACGTTTACAGGATATCCCAGGAACATCAGTGGGAGGCTTTTTTTCGTCTTCTGGATGTTTCATGTCTAAAAAAACGTCTTTAAAATATGAGAGGTCCTTAGAATAGCCAAAGACCTGATATTGAAATCCATTGGACGTTCTTGAGACGTCTTGAAGACGCCAAATGTCTTTCTACCCTCTAAATACTTTTTGTTATTTTCAGAACGTCTCGTGTCTAAAAGACAACTTTATAAAAATGGAAAGTCTTCAGGATAGCAAAAAAACTAACATCGAAGTCTGTAGAACGTCCTTAAGACGTCCCGCATACTTTCGATGTCCTCGTGACGATTGAGATTGAGATTGAAATCTGCGGGATGTTTTCAAGACGCCTTGAAGTCTTGAAGATTGTAATTTATTTAAATTCAAATAATTACCTAATCTCACGTCCTCGTTTATTTGTCTAGCAATTGCAGGGACAGGAGGAAATAATCTGAGAGTTTCCATAATTACTCTTTCCAAATATTTCATTTCCAAAGTATCCTGGAAAGTACAAGGCCTATCGGATCCTTTGAAAATTTCATCCAATTCTTCATAAACTTGAGCCTAAAAATTAATTAAAAATATTTACATTTTCTAAACTCCTGGTTAAAATCAAGCTAAGTTGTAATTTTACTAAAGAACTAAGTATTTAAAAATGAAACAAGAACATCAATTAAAAAAATTAAAATATTTAGAAATCAGAATATCGTAACTAAAATAAGAAACAAAAAAATCTCGTTCGCTGCAATGTGCTGCAATGGTTATACAATTTATAGAGAAATTCCTTGTTAAAAATAGAAATAGTTCATCGATGGATAAAAATATTTAGCTGAGAGAAAATTATTTTTATTGATATTATGGGAAACGCTGAAAATGGAAAGAAACTTTTTGCCAAACTATGTTCTACTTGTCACACTTCCGAAAAAAATGGAAAAAATAAAATTGGACCTAACCTTTTTGGAATTGTAGGAAGAACGAGTGGAAGTAAATTATAAATTATTTTAATAAATGAAAATTCTACTTGACTAATACTGCTTATTTAATTTCTTTCATCACTATAATTATTATTATAAGTTTATTAATTTTTTCATTTTTAGCTCTGCCTGGTTTTGGTTATTCTGAAGCAATGAAATCGAAAGGAATTACATGGAATGAAAGCAATTTAGACTTATACCTAGAAAAACCAAAAAATATAGTTCCAGGTGGAAAAATGGTTTTTGCAGGTATGAAAAAAGCAGAAGAAAGAAAGGATGTCATAGCTTTTTTGAGGGATCTGAAGTAGCTAATGTTATTTTTCTAAAACTCCAGCGTAACTGAAAAACTAATTGTTTTTACATTTTTGTGTTAATGTAATTTTTAAACTGCTTTAAAGGATGTTTTTTGGGATTTAATTTTTAACGCTCTAATTATCTGATTATGCTTGCTACAATTGAATAAATATCTGTCTTTCATTTCAAATTTTAAGTTTAATTTTTCTCATGAATTGTCTTATTATAGAAAATTAATTTTCTGAATTGTTATTATTATTGTAACCTGAATATCCTGATGAGCTCCAAGGGCACAAAAGACAAAACTGGACCCTGCTGCTGTGGTATCATGACCCTGGAATAAAAAAGGCCATTTTAATTATTTTAAAATCATTTTTGAGCCTATTTTGAATATTTTACTTAAATTTTATGTTTTTACCTCAAACATGATTGTGTCCACTTCCTCTTTAATTTCCTCGTCAGATAATTTTGCACCATCTCTTGCCAGTTCCAACATGAGATCCAAGAAAGCGAGACGTCTTTTCTCACCTTAAAAATTAGTTAATAATACAATTTTAAAAATATTCTAATTTAATGCAAGTAATTTTTTTGATATAGGAATAATTGTTTAAAAATCGTACCGACGTCATTTTCATCATTTTCGTCTAGATCGTCCCTGACGTAATGCATATTAGAATAATCCTTCGAATCCTTTTCAGATTTTGCATTTTCTATCATTTTCTTCAATTCTGCCTCCTTTCTTCTTTCTTTTTCTGCAGCAGAAATTTCACCCTTTGCCAAAAATTCAGCTTTTCTTTTTTTAATAACTCGACTTGTGAGACCATGAATAGTTGCCAAAAGTTTTTCTTGTTGCTTTGCGAAATTCGTAAACTTGAAAAGAGTATCTATCCGCAACAGGAAGTCGTATTGTCTTCGATGAATAATGTCGCACATTCTAGGCAAATTGAAACTCTTATGTAAATATAATCATTGTCTCAAAAATTATGAATGGCATATATGAATCAATATGAAAAGATAATATGACAGTGATAAGCATTTTTATTCTTTTATCATTTTCATATTTATTCAGTTTCAAATTATAATTCCTTCAATTTAAATATTTAATACCTTTTTCTTAAAGTCTGGTTATTTTATATTTTCAACTTTTTATTATTATGAACATTTTTCTACTCAATTTACCGCTCTTTTGTTACCATATCTTTTTGGGTGAACAAGGTAGCTAACAACATAGAATAACATTTTTTCTTTGAAAGTGTTTTTTTTTTATAAACATAAAATCATGATTTAAAATAAAAATTAAAAGTGAAGTACTTAATTGTTCAGAGGACATTGGACGTTCTAGGGACATTACTTAGTTTGCATGGGGATAATTGATGATTTTAAGACATCTCAGGAAATATTATATCTTGTAGACGTCTTTTAAACGAGACGTCCGAAAGACAACAAAAAATACTGAGTGTGCACGAGGATAATAGACGTCTGCAAGACGTCTTGAAGACGTTCTGCACTTCGATATTAGTCTTTTTGTTATTTTCAAACTTTATGTTTTATAGACGTCTTTTATACAAGGCACCCGAAAAACAACAAAAAATACTAAGTTTGCACGGGGACATTTGACAATTTCAAGACGTCTGAGGAAATATTATATCTTGGAGACGTCCTTTAGACGAGACGACCGAAAGACAACAAAAAATACTTAGTTTGCATGGGGACAATTGATGATTTTAAGACATCTCAGGAAATATTATATCTTGTAGACGTCTTTTAGACGAGACGTCCGAAAGACAACAAAAAATACTGAGTGTGCACGAGGATAATAGACGTCTGCAAGACGTCTTGAAGACGTTCTGACTTCGATATTAGTCTTTTTGTTATTTTCAAACTTTATGTTTTATAGACGTCTTTTATACAAGACGTCCGAAAAGCAACAAAAAATACTTAGTTTGTACGGGGAAATTTGACAATTTTAAGACGTCTGAGGGAATATTATATCTTGGAGACGTCTTTTAGAAGAGACGTTCGAAAGACAAAAGAAAATACTAAGTGTGCACAAGGATAATAGACATCTGCAAGACGTCTTGAAGACGTTATGCAGACTTCAATATTAGTCTTTTTGCTATTTTGCAAACTTTATGTTTTACAGACGTCTTTCATACAAGACGTCCAAAAGACAAAAAAGATATTTAGTTTGCACGGGGACATTTGGCGATTTTAAGACATCTCAGGAAATATTATATGTTGGAGACGTCTTTTAGACGAGAGGTCAGAAAGACAACAAAAAATACTAAGTGTGCACGAGGACAATAGACGTCTGCGGGACATCTTAAAGACATTCTGCAGACTTCAATATTAGTCTTTTTGCTATTTTGCAAACTTTATGTTTTACAGACGTCTTTTATACAAGATGTCTCAAAAACAACAAAAAATACTAAGTGTGCACAAGGATAATAGACGTCTGCAAGACGTCTTGAAGACGTTCTGCAGACTTCAATATTAGTCTTTTTGCTATTTTGCAAACTTTATGTTTTACAGACGTCTTTTATACAAGACGTCTCAAAAACAACAAAAAATACTAAGAGTGCACAAGGATAATAGACGTCTGCAAGACGTCTTGAAGACGTTCTGCAGACTTCAATATTAGTCTTTTTGCTATTTTGCAAACTTTATGTTTTACAGACGTCTTTTATACAAGACGTCCAAAAGACAAAAATGATATTTAGTTTGCACGGGGACATTTGGCGATTTTAAGACATCTCAGGAAATATTATATGTTGGAGACGTCTTTTAGACGAGAGGTCAGAAAGACAACAAAAAACACTAAGTGTGCACGAGGACAATAGACATCTGCGGGACGTCTTAAAGACATTCTGCAGACTTCAATATTAGTCTTTATGCTATTTTGCAAACTTTATGTTTTTAGACGTCTTTTATACAAGACGTCTCAAAAACAACAAAGAATACTAAGTGTGCACAAGGATAATAGACGTCTGCAAGACGTCTTGAAGACGTTCTGCAGACTTCAATATTAGTCTATTTGCTATTTTGCAAACTTTGTGTTTTACAGACGTCTTTTATACAAGACGTCTCAAAAACAACAAAAAATACTAAGTGTCCACGAGGACAATAGACGTCTGCGGGACGTCTTAAAGACATTTTGCAGACTTCAATATTAGTCTTTTTACTATTTTGCAAACTTTATGTTTTATAGACGTCTTTTATACAAGACCTCTCAAAAACAACACAAAATACTTAGTTTGCACGGGGACATTTGACGTCTACTGGTCGTCTTAAAGACGTTCTGCAGACTTTAATGTTAGTCTTTTTGCTATCCTGATGTCGTTTTATTTTTATAAAGACGGCATGTAGGCATAAGACGTTCGAAAGCAACAAGAAGGACGTAGTCAGCACAGGGAAATTCAGCGTCTGCGGAACGTCTTGTTTTCCTAATTTCAAACTCTGGCTGAATTCTAGCTTTACAATTAGTTGTTTTGAGTCATTTAACTGATAATTTAGTTTAAAAATAATTGACTGTATAGCTAGAATATAGTTACTGATTGAAATTAGTAAAAAACAAATAATTTAAACTAAGAGAGTGAAGATATATTTTATGAATTGTACTCACTTTAAAACAGCCATGGCATAATCGAAGCCACCTTTCTCTTTTTCAGACCTACTAAGACCCATTGCAGTTTCTAATAAAATATCAACAGTGATCGCTGACATGTAATCATGACAATCGAATTCTTTGCCAACTTCTTTTCGCAGCTTCATAACGAGGTCTCTACTATTTTCGTAGAAAAGTGGAACGAAAGTTTTGAGTATATTTAAATGAAAAGTAGGTGCAATTATTTTCCTATGACTTTTCCATTTTTCTCCACTACTGATAAGAAGACCCTCTCCCAGCCAGGGCTGGAAAAACCTTTAAGAATAATATTAAGTTGAAATATTAAAAATTGTTTAATTAATTAATTACTCATATTTTGAGAAAACTAATTAGAAAAATAGAAACTGATCTTAAAAAAATACCTGTATTCAGGTGATTTGTCAATATGAACGTGGCTACTAAGGATAATTTCAATATCCTTGGGATCTATGAGAAAAACCAAAAGCTTTGGACCGAGAAAAGCTCGGATTACATTTCCATATAAATCGTGTTCAAGGACTGTTTGCAAAACATCCTTAGGATGTACTCTCACTGCCATTAAAGCATTTCCGAAAAATGGAACTGTAGGTGGTCCTGCAAAAGTTATTTATCTTTTATTTTCCTTAATTTCTATGAACTTAAGGAAAATATTTTTCAAACTAAATTCGATGTAAAACCTGATATTAAAATTGTTATTAGTTAAAAAGTCTAACAGAATAAAATTAGTAAAGATTCTACTGCTCTCTAAATCTGAATCAGTTAAAATCTACTGATTATCAGGGAAATTTTACTGATTCAAATAGCTAAAAAGAGGTTACTGTTAATCAGTCAAACTTAACTGATTAATTCAGTGAAAATTAAGTGATTTAACAGTGAAATATATTTTTATAACTGATTCGATCAGTGAAAATTAACTAATTTAACAGTGAAAAATATTTTTTTACTGGTAAACCAGTGAAAAGGCAAATCACTGATTTAATCAGTAAAAATTTGACTGATTCATATTTAGAGAGTGATGAAACGGTGAAATTTACTAATACAAGAATCCATTTTGCTACCGAACTAGCAAAAACCCTTGGACAAAAGTATTTTGTTATTTTAAAAGCTTATTAAATTGTTACTAAATCAGAATTAGTTACAACTACTAGTTAAAACAGTGTAAAACCGTTTATTAATTGCATTGATAAGCTTTTCTGCTCATAATTAATGATGCGATTTTAATAAATCATGGATTATTTATTTAGGGAAAAGATTTTCTACAACTTGATCGTTTCTAATTTTTGAAAATATATTCTTTAATGGCTGGAATCATTAAAAAACAATAATTTTTATAAACAAATTGTTAAATGTAATAGTAATTTATTTATTTTTCAAAATTGGTAACGGTCATGTTGTAGAGAATCGTTTTCCTGACAAAATGATCCGTGATTTATTAGAATAGCATCATTTTTTGAAATTTGGCTCGAAGCGATAAGGAAAAAAGTGACAGGTGCCAAAAATCACATTTGCGTGAATTGTTGCTTTCCTATACATTTCAGCGGAAAAAAGGTGGAGAGACGAAAAAAAGTAGACAATATTCTGAGAAATAAAAACAAAAAAAGAATGTTCTAGTACTAATAGTGAGAATGAGAATGTTCTAACTTTATATACCTTGGACTTACGATTTTTTAATTTTTATTTGTCTTGTTTACTGGTTTTTTTCATTTTTTTTCAAAAATTGAATAATTGTTGACCCTCTCTGTCTTGTGTGAGTCAAACTTATTAAAAAGTGTAATTGCAGTCCTGTGTTTGCTATCATAAGCAAATATTATGCGCATGGTAATTAATAATGACAAATTAAATATTTATTATCAATTAATAAATAACTACTTGAATAAATAATTTTTCAAAAACAGTTTTTCATTTTCTGCATCTATTGTATTTGTTTTTTGACAGTAATTAATTCAAAAGGTATTTATTTGTCATTTTTCATGAGCACGCGAATAATTTTTAAAACAAATAAATGTTATTAACAATTTAGTTTTCACCTTTTAATGCATTTTTTCTCCTTTTGTTCCAAAACTTAATTGAAAATTTATAAATAGTGAACAATTTTTTGTTCAAAAATATGTTTCTGACAAAGAGCAAATTAAAAATATGAAAAAGATAAAAAATTATTCTGAAAAAATTAATTAATTAAAATAGTTATTTGCTAACTAATAGTAAGTATTTAATTTGTCATTATTAATCACTATTCGCATAATATTTGCTTATAATAGGTGTTAAATCTAAGAGGCTTCATCTCGCGATCTAATAGATCTAGAAGGTTGTTCTTTTATGGGAATTAAAGATAATTACGTCTAGTTTAACTCATCTGCAGACTATTTTGGCGTGGGAAAAACGGTTTTCTAATCTCAGATGGATTTCTGAAACGTAGCCGTTTTCTGGGTAAAAAACGAAAAAAGTCAGGATTTTTCGGATCGCTGTATCTCAGAAACTATTAGTGCTAGAACATTCTTTTTTATTTTTTATTTCTTAGAATATTGTCTACTTTTTTTCATCTATCCACCTTTTCTCCGCTAAAATGTATAGGAGATCAACAATTCACGCATATGTGATTTTTGGCACCTTTCTCAAAAAAATTTCCCGGGTTTTGGTCCAAAATTCTGATCACAAGTGAGCCTAAATGAAGCGTTTGAGAAAAAAAATAAGGTTACTAAATTATTTCTAGAAGAACAATATCTGATTAATCAGTAAGTGTAACATTCTACTAAAACATCAATATAAGTCCTTACTGATTAAATTTAGTGAAATAAGCCTTAATGCTTCAAAATTATTAATCAAATATTCGTTAGTAAAATGCCCTCAACTTATTTCCATAAAAAATAATTCACTAATTGATTGTCCTAATAAACTAATTCCTTCAGTAGCTTTTACTAAGCTTTATAGTCAAGCATAAATGAATAAATAAATATATTGATAAAAGTAACTTTCAGTACAATTTTTTACGATACAAATTAGTAAAACTGTTTCACTAATTCGAATAATTATTTTTGAAAAGGGCACAGCCGGGTTTCCATGTGAAATCGGCCTTAAAACCAAATTTAATTTCGCATCAACCATATGGAAGGGGTTGGGCAAGAGATTATTTTGCCAAATTTTCAGATCATTATCTGCCACTTTAAATGAGTAATGGTGGATTTTACCATTTTTGTTTTATTCTTTTTTTAGCTGAACTAATCATAGGATTAAGAAACCATCAAAATACGCATTCTTCCAACATCTTACTATTAAAGCACATTTTATAATAACAGTAGACAAATGAAAAAAAAATGTATTTGGTAATCAATCTCTAACACGGTTTACTGCTGGAATTTTTGCAAACATTTTGCAAAATATTTTGCAAATTTTTTTTGTTGCGAAAAATTGAAATTTTTACATGCATTATGAACAAATTGTTGATTTTCGTTATTCGCAAGTCTAAAGAGTGTTGCGAAAATTATCTATTTATATTCTTGAATAATTTTCGAACATACAGGTTAAATTAATTTCTTTTTGTTAAAAATAACATATAACATAAAATAATATCGAAAATACCCTCAAATCGTCCTCCATTAACTTTACTTTTTGAAATTTGAATGAGCACAAATAATAAGAAAAGCTCGTAAATTAAATAAGTAATTAACTTGGATTTCTGGATAACAAAAAATTTTTCGCAGTTATTTTGCATTGCAATACTTACATTTTCGTTACATTTCTTTATAAAGTTTTTACCGTTAAAAAATTTAGTCCGTTCAAAAACTGTACGTTTTAAATAAAAGTGGTATACAAAATGTAAAATTGGTTTTCCTACAAAAATATATTTTTCTAGCATTGAGTTTTTACAAATATAGACCGTTAATTGTACTTTCATAGCACTTCATACTCCATAAGTGGCTGAACATTTGCCAAGTATAAAAATCTTTTTCAATTATAAATTAGTCATCATCGCTGTCTTCGTTTATAACTGTAAGTTTGCAGGAAAAGCAATTTTACTTTTTGTATACCACTTTTATATAAAACGGAAATTTTTTGTATGGACTAAACTTTCAACGGGCAAAACCTGTATATTCGAAAAATATTCGAGAATATAAATAGATAACTTCCGCATCACTCTTTCGACTTGCGAATAATCACAATCAACCATTTGTTCACAATGCATGTAAAAATTTCAATTTTTCGCAAAAAAAAAAAAAATTCGCAAAATATTTTGCAAAATTTTTGCAAAAATTTCAGCAGTAAACCGTGTTAGAGATTGATTACCAAATAAAATTTTTTTTTCATTTGTCTACTGTTATTATAAAATGTGCTTTAATAGTAAGATGTTGGAAGAATGCGTATTTTGACGGTTTTTATTTTTTTTTACCCCTATCCACACTGCAAAAATCTGCAAAAATTCTGTTTTAATCATCAATAGGTAACTAATGAATAGACTAATTTAAAAGAGTGGTCGCGCAATTCAAACATGAACAAAATTGCGTGCAAAAATTTTCGCAATTTTTTGCATCGCGAATTATGCATGAAAAAATTTGCAAAAATTTACAAATGTGTCTTCTATTGGAAAAAACATCCCTGATTTTTTAAAAAGTGTTCCTATGATTAGTTCAGCTAAAAAAAGAATAAAACAAAAATGGTAAAATCCACAATTACTCATTTAAAATGGCAGATAATGATCTGAAAATTTGGCAAAATAATCTCTTGCCCAACCCCTTCCATATGGTTAATGCGAAATTTGATTTGTTTTTAAGGCCGATTTCACATGGAAACCCGGCTATGCTCTTTTAATCAGTTAAAATTTGACAAATTGCAAACGACTTTCTACTTTTTACCCCATTAGTTGTTTTTCATTGATTATCAGTAAAAAATGACTGGTTACATTGAAAAAACTTAGTAACCCATTTCAAATCTATTGAATTTCGAGTGATTTAGTTAGAGAAAGGAGATGAAAACTGGTAAAATTAATTAAACTAATCTAATTTTATACCTGGAAGCTTATTTCCGAGTTTGACCACTCGCGAAGTTTCAATATAATAATACGCGGCGACTAAAGCCGTGACGATGATTAATAACGGGTAAAAAAGGGCAGTTGGGAGATAATTATTCGTCATTGGTACCGCATCCATGATCGAATAATTTTAAAAAACTGGAAAAACAGTAAAAAAAATTATATCACTTGTTTGATTCTTTCTTGGCCCGCAAGTCACAAAAACCAACATCCAATGGAATTCCTTCCCTATTTATCAGTTCTTTCGCCCCCTTCTTTTACCATTTACCTCCTCCTATTTTTTATTGACGTCGATCAATCAATACCCACAACGTCAGTTGTCTGATTGAACACAAAGTAAAGTGATTAAAAAAGTTTTCCATATTTCATTTCATTTATGCGGTGACCTAACCCCTTCTTGAGATGTTTTGCAAGGCAAATCCGGTGATATATCGAAAAGCATCGTCGAAAGTACCAGTGCATAATTTGTTTTGACACGTATCCATGACGATCATTATTATTTTTCCATTCTCATCATCAATTTTTTTGGCGACAGTTGAGTTCGTTAACCAGCCCTTTTTGACCAATGGTTCCGGTTTTTTCCATAAAAAACAGTTTTCAGAAAATCATAAAGTGTATCTGCTAGCCAAACTGTGCAGAATATGAAAAAAATTTACAGAGCAAAGTGGTTGGCCTTTAATAGATCTATATATATTTTGTTTAACATTTTTTCATAGGATAAGTTATTATCGTTCTAATTACAAAAAATACTATTAAAAAGTCTAAAATTACATTTTTCTGCCTATATAGGCAAAATATGAAAAAATTTTACAAACAAAAGTGGTTCACATTACAGAAAGATCTATATATTTTTTATTTACCATTTTTTAATAGGATGAGTAATTTTTGTTATAATTACAAAAAATAGCGTTAAAAAATAAACAATTAAATTTTTTCGCCAAACTATACAAGATATGAAAAAAATGTCACGAATTATAGTGTTTGACCTTAAAAGGATCAATATATTTACCATTTTTCATAGGATAAGTAGTATTCATTATAATAACAAAAATTAATAATTACATTTTTTCACCAAACTATACAGAATATGAAAAAATTTTACGAACCAATGTGGTTGGGCTTTAATAGATTTATATATTTTTTGTTTACCATTTTTTCATAGGATAAGTTATTATCGTTTTAATTACAAAAAATACTATTAAAAAGTCTAAAATTACATTTTTCTGCCTATATAGGCAAAATATGAAAAAATTTTACAAACAAAAGTGGTTCACATTACAGAAAGATCTATATATTTTTTATTTACCATTTTTTAATAGGATGAGTAATTTTTGTTATAATTACAAAAAATAGCGTTAAAAAATAAAATTCTAATTTTTATCCAAACGACACAAGATACGATGAGTTCAAAAAAAGAATTTTTTTTTAAAACAAGTCAAGGAAATAAATTATAGCTTACAAAAAGAACTGCAATATCACTTTTAACTATTTTTGGTAAAATTGCTAATTTAGTCATTAAATCGGGACTTTTAAATTCTTTTAAAATTTATTTTCAATGCAAATGTGGCTTTAATACATGTAAAAAGACTTTTTGAATTCGTTCAAATTCTCATTACCAATGAGAAAGTATTGGTTTTACGTGAAAACTGATTATCCGAGGTTTTCTCTTATTTGAAATATATGGAAAAAATGAATTGCTCTAACAAGATAATTAAAACTCAAAGTTGATTCACACACAAGTCGAGTTCAATGTTCGCGGAGAAAAAACTGACATTTACCGAGTTCATAAGTACAAATAATGACAGAATAAAATTTCTGTAATTTTAACTGATATCTCAGTACAATTCACCGATTTTCTCTGAATATACAGAAGATTTGTCAATAAATATAATATAAGTGCCTGTTTAATTTACAGATTAAGGAATTTTTTTGAAAATTTTAATTTAACAGTAATTAAATAATAATTTATGTAAAAACAAAGCGGTGAAATGTAGTCAAATATATGTTAAATTTAGAGATATTTTAAGTATTCATAATGTTAAATTAAGTATTTAGTAAATGCAACAACCCTGGTGAAAGATTTGCATTACAATTCTTTCCAAAATTTTCCAAATCATTCCGGAATTTGTATCCGAACTAAACAGTTCCATTCCGATATAATCCGAATGAATCAGAAATAAGTTGTCAAATCTTAATGAATTAGGAACAATCCGAACTCGGATTAATCCTAACCGTATTTCCAATCCTAATCGATCTAAAACATTCCGACCACGGATTTATTCTAATTGGTTCGGATTAAAAATTAGGTTTTGATCAATCTGAATGAGGATTGATTCGGATTGAAAACTTAATTCTGATTCATTCGTATTAGAATTTCGGATTGAATCGGAATGAGTCGAATTGATTGATTAATTTAATATTGATTTTTAATTTTGTATCGAACAGGATTTGTAACGTTTTTCGGATTAAATCGGAATGAAAATTTTTGACTCTAATACAAATTCCGGAATGATTCGGAAAATTTCGGATTGTATTGGAATGAATTCCAGTCCGAAAATTTCGCCAGGGAAATTTTTTCCTATGTGATCTGTTGTATTAAGTAATAAATTCTAAAATATATAAATATTGTTTCAGAAAGTTCTGAAATATATTTGAAGAAAAATTAATGATTCTTTTATTTAAAGAATTATTTTAAATATTATGAAATCATCTGATAAAAAGTTGAGCATCTCTAAATTCTAATGATGAATAATTCTGTCAAAACATAAAAATTAATATGCAAAATAATTTTTGTAAGTTGTCTGAAACTACCTTTAATTATATAGACAATTATTTCAAAATATGAAAATTCCTGTCGAAAATATCTATGAATTGAATTGAAAATGTTGTTTGGAAAGATACACTGAACTTGGAATTGATGTGTGTACGTTTGATTAGGTTATGAATTTGGAAATCACTCATGTTTGTTTACAAGTCACCTCCTAGAATTTAGAATAAGTTTAAAAATAGCCATTTATAACACGATGGAAATCTTTTAAATTTGAAGCGAAATGTAATTAGACTATAATTGAGTTGAAACGCTTGCTAATGTTTTTATTCCATAATCACGCATAAAATTTAAACTTCAATATAACTTTTGAATACAAAAGGCGTCATCGAGTTGACACTGAAAGTTCAAGTTTGTCATCCTAATAAGTATTTCTAAATTTATATTTTCGTGTGTAAATGTTCGAATGTAACAAACAATAGACTGTATTTCTAAATGAAATTGTTTCCCAGCTTTCTCTTATGAACTCTCTAAAGGGTTGGAGGGGAGGGAATAATGAGAATTAATTACAACTGCAATTGGAGCAGACAACGACGTCATATTACGTGTGAATCAGAATAAGTAACGATACTAATACGTCGGACTTTTGTGATTTTTTGTTAAAGTTCGTAATAGGGTCAGTAATGGACAATACCATTTATAATTCATGTAACTTCAACTATTATTATTATTTAATTCCATAAAAGTTCCCTGCCATGACAGACTCCAATCCACCAACTTGATTAATTCACTACTTCTCAATTTTTATTTTCATGCAATTTTCAGAAAATTATTCAACCATAATTTTTCCAACCGGAAAAGTTTTCAAATTGGAATTCAATTTAAGAAAAACAGAGTAATTACACAATCGGCCACTGAACCAGTTTTATTCATTACAAATCAATTTGAAAAAGTTTTAAATCTCGCTCGATGCAAATTTGACAAATATTAAATCCGAATCAGTCCGAATGAATCCGAGGTCGGAATGATTCGGATTGAATATTCGATTTAGATTAACCCGAATACGGGTTGAAGCCTCAGATTGAGTTGGATTGCATTGGCGAAAGCTTCAGACTAAAATTCAATCAGAACGAATCAGATTTCTTCCGAGCCATACCGGAATCTTATTCCGAACCAGTCCGAAAAACGTTTTAAAAACCGCTCGATGAAAATTGGATAAAAAAAAAACCACGACTTTATTTTGAATGATTTCAATCTAAATTTTCAATCGAAATCAAACCGAATTAATCCGAGTTCGGGTTGATATGAACCAAATTTCAATCTATATCAGTCGGAATAAATTTGAGGTTGGAATGATTCGGATTGAAAATTTGTTTAGATTAACTCGAAGTCGGATTGACAACTTATTTCGGATTCGTTCGGATTGAAGTCTCAGATTGAGTTGGATTGCACTGGCGAAAGTTTCAGATTGAGATTAAATCAAAACGAATTAGATTTCTTCCGAGCCATACCGGAATCTTATTCCGAACCAGTCCGAAAAACGTTTTAAATACCGCTTGATGAAAATTGGTAAATTGCAAAATTTTAAAAACGTCCATTATTTCAAAAGATAATGACATTTTCATAATAAATTATGATTTGACGTTTTTATAATATCTTCTTAAAAAATTGACAAAGTGACTTCATCCTGGGTTCATTTTAATCAGAATTTTGATAGCTTTCAACTTACTTAAAATAGAAAATGTAATCTTTAATGTAATTAAATTTTAGGTGGTGTGGTCTCATCTCAGATAGTCTCATATTTCTGAAGGGTAGTGTAAATACAACTTTGAATTTTAATGACATTATTAATGTATTCGAGTAAATAATAAATATTATCATATGACAGACGCATCTCAATTTAAAAAATCATCCTCCATTAAATATTGCAAATTGGTCTTTGGGGGTTGATGGAAGGTATCGAGGGGTGACGAAATAAAGAACAAAATTATAACCGGAAATGATCACTAGTAACGTCCGCCGGAAATGACGTAGCAGCGCCCACTCACCCCCTTATAAAACGGAAGTCGTCACCCTGTTACACGAGCACTAACTTACCCTCCAGAAAATGATTGAAAAAAAATCACTCAACCCTAACAAACTCAGAAAAATTTCACAAATTACTAAATTATCGATGGACAGGTACTTTCTCCATTTATTACTTTTTATTTTTATTCAATTATTATTTATATTCATTGTAATATATATTATATGATATAGGGAATAAAATAATAATATTATTGTTATATTTCCTGTTAAAATTTTTGGATAGGACTTCATCCCTTTCTATTTCGAGCAAATCCGGAAAGAAGATTTTAATTTTGTTTGGTGAAAATGGGCTAAAAATCTATCCGATTCAATCTGAGAATTTTTATCCAAATGTATCCGGAAGGAGTTTAAAATCCGAGTCAATCCAAGACATCTAGTCTGATTCATTCCGACCTCGGATTGAATTGGATTGTTCTGGCAAGAATTTCAGATTGGAATTCAATCCAAGATAAACAGAGTAATTCTGAAATCGGCCACCGAACCAATTTTATTTATTCGAAACCAGTTTGATAAACGTTTTAAATCTCGCTCAATGCAATTTTGACAAACATTAAATGCGAATCAGTCCGAATGAATCCGAGGTCGGAATGATTCGGGTGGATATTCGATTTAGATTAACCCCAAGTCGGATTGAAGCCTCAGATTGAGTTGGATTACATTGGCGAAAGTTTCAGATTGAAATTCAATCAGAATGAATCAGATATCTTCCGAGTCATACTAGAATCTTATTCCGAACCAGTCGGAAAAACGTTTTAAATACCGCTCGATGAAAATTGGTTAAAAATGAACACATGACTTTAATCTGAATGAATTCAAACTAAATTTTCAATTGAACGGTATTTAAAACGTTTTTCAGTCTGGTTCGGAATAAGATTCCGGTATGGCTTAGAATATATCTGATTCGTTCTTATAGAATTTCAATCTGAAATTTTGGCCAGTAAAATCCAACTCAATCTAAGGCTTCAATCCGACTTCGGGTTAATCTAAATCGAGTATTCAATCCGAATCATTCTGACCTCGGACTCATTCGGACTCATTCGGATTGATATGAACCAAATTTTAATGTAAATCAGTCGGATTAAATTCGAGCTTGGAATGATTCTGATTGAAAATTTGTTTAGTTTAACGGAACGTCGGATTGAAAATTTGGTTCAGATTCGTACGAATTGAGGCCTCAGATTGAGTTCGATTGCCTAGGCGAAAGATTTAGATTGGAATTTAATGCAAACGAATCAGATTCATTCCGATCCATTCCGTAATTATTTTTCGAACCAGTCCGAAAAACGTTTAAAATACCGCTCGATGAAAATTGGTGTCGAAATCAAACCGAATTAATCCGAGTTCGGGTTGATATGAACCAAATTTCAATCTAGATCAGTCGGAATAAATTCGAGGTTGGAATGATTCGGATTGAAAATTAGTTTAGATTGAGTTGGATTACACTGGCGAAAGATTTAGATTGGAATTTAGTGCAAATGAATCAGATTTATTCCGATCCATTCCGTAATTATTTTTCGAACCAGTCCGAAAAACGTTTAAAATACCGCTCGATGAAAATTTGTTTCGAAATCAAACCGAATTAATCCGAGTTCGGGTTGATATGAACCAAATTTCAATCTAGATCAGTCGGAATAAATTCGAGGTTGGAATGATTCAGATTAAAAATTTGTTTAGATTAACTCAGAGTCGGAATGACAACTTATTCTGGATTCGTCCGGATTGGAGTCTCATATTGAGTTGGATTGCACTGGTGAAAGTTTCAGATTGAGATTAAATCAAAACGAATTAGATTTCTTCTGAGCCATACCGAAATCTTATTCCGAACCAGTCCGAAAAACGTATTAAATACCGCTCGATGAAAATTGGATAAAAATAAACCCACGACATTAATTTGAATGAATTCAAACTAAATTTTCAATCGAAATCAAACCGAATTAATCCGAGTTCGGTTTGATATGAACCAAATTTCAATCTAGATCAGTTGGAATAAATTTGAGGTCGGAAAATTTGTTTAGATTAACCCGAAGTCAGATTAAAAATTTGTTTTGGATTCGTTCGGACCGAAGCTTCAGATTTAGTTGGATTGCACTAGCGAAAGTTTCAAATTGAAATTCAATCCAATTGAATCAAAGCTATTCCGAATCATTCCAAAGAATCTGAAAAACGTTTTTAATCACGCTTAATGCAAATTGGTTAAAAATCAATTCGAGACATTAATTTGAATGAATTAAAATCCTTTTCAATCAAAAACAAACCCTATAAATACGAGTTTAGGTTGATCTGAATCATATTTTCAATCCGTATCAGTCAAAATGGTTTCGAGGTCGGGAAGATTCGGATTGATTTATATTAAAAATTTGGTTTGGATTCGCCTGGATTAAATCCTCAAATTAATTCGGATTAACTTAGATTGCCCTAGCGAAAGTTTCAGGTTGGAATTTAATTCGAGCGAATCCGATCTACTCCGAGTTATTTCGAATTATTGTGCACCAATTCAAAAAATATTTCAATCCTCGTTCGATACCAATCGGTTAAAAATAGATCCGAGTCAAATTGGTTCATATTAACCTAAACTCGGATTTGTTCGGTTCGATTGAAAATTGATTTGGATTTATTTCAGACTGAAATCTCGTATTGAGCCGGATTGATTTTTACCCAATTTGCATCGAGTGAGATTGAAAACTTTTTTCGCATTGGATTGGATTGAGGCGAAATGTAATACGATCCGAAACTTTCAATATCATATTAATTATTTTTTTGATAATTATATTTATTTATCAATTATTGTTTTATTTTTATTATTTCTTATTTGATTTTTCACGTCTAAATAATTAATTTTCAAGGACTGAATAGTGAAAAAAGAAGAATAAAGAGGCATTTTCGTTCAGGTATAAATAGCAAAATGTATTTAAATATTTCATAAAAAATATGAAGTACAAAAATGCTTTCTTACAATTAATGAAGTATCTGGCTAATTAAGGCACGGATATATACACGAGGTCTTGATCAAAAATGCTGATCCCGTCGATTAATCAACGAATAAACGTCGTTACACTTGAAGGCAACAACAATTATTTTTAAATACTATCATGAAGCCTCACTTTTTCGTATACTAGTTCTTAGAACGAATCGAAGTACTTTAGACCCTAAAATATATTTTTATCATTCCAAAGACATTGCAAGATTTTATTAATTTCTGTTTTTAATAATTGTATAATGTATTTACTTTTCTCGTATTTGATAAATAATTTTTGTCATTGAAATGGTAAAAATTTCACAGTATTGTCAAAAACACATTTTATCATTATTTAAAATCTATCTTTTGCACAGAAATTAATTTACACTTCCTAATTTTAGGATAAACGTGGAAAATAGAGTTAATCGACTTTTTACAATTTTACAAATAGTTTCGTAGAAAATATATCATCTTAAATTTAAACCTACGGAGTAAATTGGAAAATAGTATTTACAATAAATCTTTTTCATTTTATTACCTTCTTGGAAACTAAAGATTGAAAAATTTGAGTCCAGAGGAATTCATTTCAAGACATTTATTTTATACTGGTGGCATTTTTAGTAACATTTTGATGAAAGTTTGATAAGCTTTCACAAAAAGGCACGTTTCTAATTCATCATTTTTTCTGGTTATAATTATTGAAAAGAAAAAAAAGTCGTATACGAGTTTTTAGGCCTTAAAGTAAATTTTGCTTTCAGCAATTCTTTTAACAAGCTTTTCAAAAATTTCATTATTATTAAAATACACGCTAACTTACATTTAAATTTATATCCAGAAAATATATTTTGTCACACATTTCTTTCATGATTCTATCACTAGAATTCTGGATTTAGAATATTTTTCTAGTGTTTTGGAATAATGCCCTTTCGCTATTTTCAACATTTCAAAATAAATTGAGCACCAAAGATAAATACCAGACTAGTTCAAAAGTATTTCTTCTTGTTTTTTTTATTTTTGGATTTCCACACAGAAAAAATTAAATACGAAAATAAATCTTTTCATTAGAAAACATATTCCAACATTTTTTTCAGAAATGTCAAAACGTAAATTTAACTTTTTACTGTGTGAAAATTTAAACTGGTTTTAAGAGCCAATTTTTCATTCTATTTTGGAAAGACACTAGAAAAAGCGCACTTTTTAAGATATAAGGCACTCAAAGACACTTTGGGTTTTCTTAAAATTTAAATTCACTACATCTATCACTATCAATTGTAGGGCGGTTTCAAGATTTGCGTCTTCCCAATTGTAGAAAAAGTAGGACTGAAACAAATTCCAAATAAATTAACAATTTTTGATTTATTAAATAAACAAATGTTCAACCAAGGTAGTAAAGTTGATACATTACTAAAAAATTCAGCCCTGCCTTTCCATTTCTTCCAGGGAAGACTTTAAATACTGGTAAAAAAATATGATTGCAGAGTTGATTAAATAATAAAAAAATTAATTCTCATGATTCTTCCTCAATCCTTTCTTCTTTTTGAAAAATGAAAATTTTCCTCGTCTTGAATTTTCTCCTTCCACCAGTGAAAAATAATCCTGCAACAAATTTAGAAAAAACATATTAATTTTTTATAAATAAACATTATAAATAATTTATAAATAATTTATAAATAACATGTTTCCGAACCCTTCCGGATGATTTCAACCCAATCCGATTCATTCCGAGACTTCAATACGAATAGGAATCAATCCGAATGAATCTAAGATTGATATGATTCAGATTGAAAATTCGGTTCAGATTGTCCAGAAGTCGCATTGAAAACTTGTTCCGGATTCGTTCGGATGAAGGCCTCAGATTGAGATCGATTGTCCTAGCGAAAGTTTTAGATTGGAATTTAATGCGAACGAATCAGATCTATTCCGTGCCATTCCGAAATCTTTTTCCGAACCAGTCCAAAATCGTTTCAAATACCGCTCGATGCAATGAATTCGAACTAAATTTTCCATTGAAATCAAACCGAATAAATCCAAGTTCGTGTTAATATAAATCAAATGTCAATCTAGATCATTTCGATAAAATCCCAGGTCGGAATGATTCGGGTTGGAAATATGGTTTTCCGAAGTCGGATTGAGAACTTGGTTTGGATTCGTTCTGATTGAATCTTCAGATTTAGTTGAATTGCTCTGACGAAAGTTTCAGATTGGGATTCAATCCGAATGAATCAGATTCATTCCGGAATCTTATTCCAAACCAGTCCGAAAAATGTTTAAAATACCGCTCGATGAAAACTGGTTAAAAATAAATCTAAGACTTTAATCTGAATGAATTCGAACTAAATTTTCAATCGAAATAAAATCGAATTAATCCGACTTAAGGTTGATATGAATCAAATTTAAATCCGAGTTTGATATGATTCGGATTGAAAATTTGGTTCAGATTGTCCCGAAGTCGGATTGAAAACTTGGTTCAGATTCTTACGAATTAAAATTTAGTTCAAGTGAATCAAAGCTATTCCGAATCATTCCAAAACAATCTGAAAAACCTTTTTAATCACGCTTAATGCAAATTGGTTAAAAATCAATTCGAGACTCTAACTGAATAAATTAAAACCGTTTTCAATCAAAATAAAACCAAATAAATCCGAGTTTACGTTGATCTGAACCAAATTTTCAATCCGAATCAGTCCGAATAGATTCCAGGTCGGGATGATTCGAATTAAGAAATTGGTTTCGAATGAGAATAAAATCGTTTTCCGGATTTCTTCAGAATGATCCGAAATGGTTTGTAAACAGATTTCGGAATGGCTCGAATTCGTTCGGATTGAATTCTCATCAGAAATCTCTTGCCAAGGATTACTTTCACGTCTGATAAAATTTCAAATGTAAATAAGCGTGTAATGACTTAAATTAAGGGAATCGTCTCCAACCGAAAAAGCTACAAAAAATAATTTTTTGCATGTCGCGGAAAGCCGTTGAATTTAATGTGGACGTCTCTGAGAAATGTTTGGAAGGGACGTATCGTCCTTGCATTCGAGATATTCTTACATGTCTATCCTGAGGAGATGGTGCGTGCCCCTTAGGTCTTAGGAGAGAAGAGGATATACTTTTTGTGAGCACAGGACCCCATTGTTGGCTCGTCCCATTGTCAAAATTCCCTTACGCACGATACATGGGATCCCTAAGATCCGTACCTGGATCGGGGAAAATTAAATTCGGGATGGCCCGCCGAATTTGCAGGTTTAGCTGTCGTGGGAAAAAAGACGTTGCTATTATTTCCCCCTTATTTTTAAATGGACGACTTTAAAGGGAAGTACTCAAGAATAAACCAAGTTAAAGTCCCGTTTCTCTCTCCATATTTATAAATTCCGAATGGAAAAAATATAATATATAAAATATTTAGTCAAAATAAAAATGACTTTTTGAATTTTGATTCCATGATGAAAAAAATCTATTTGTTTAGTTTGCAAAGCAATTGAAATAATTTGATGTGCAAATAATTGTTATTTCCTGTGCTGGTTATTTTTGGCATATAAATGTGAATGGCGGTGGAAAAAAGACATAATCTCATCCAGCGACAATGCGAAAACGACAAGAAACTCTCTCGCGTCGTCGTCGCAACCACAAGGGCCGAGACTGGCCAGTAATTTACGACAATTATAAAGTGAGGTCATCTACGAAGTTTACGAGATGCGTCGACGCGGCAAATTAATTCAATAAATTCCTTCCTGGACTGCCGCTCGCTTATCGCTACGCGACTTCAACTCTTCGCACGAGAAAATGAATCCTTGGCTAAACTGTTCCCCAGACCAATTTTTTAGAGCCACATTCTTTCACTTTAGGAGAAAAATAAAAACCACCCGTAAGCGAGATTTAAAACTTGAGACTGGGAAAGTATGTAAAAACCAAATATAACAATATTATTTACTGTAATACCGACCGAGCTACGAAATAGTATATTGTGCAACTAGGGTAAAAAATATTATTTTGCGAGTAAAATTAATGTTTTTTCCGTGCAGCAGACTTTATTTTTACTAGAAGGCCATAAAATATATTTGTTTTCACCTCACGAAGCAATAAAATCCACTTTATGGCCCTCTAGTAGAAAATAGTATATTGTACAACTAGGGAAAAAAATTTCCGTGTCGCGCACGACTTTTTTCTACTAGAAGGTCATAAAATAGATTTATTTGCACCCCTAGAAGCAATAAAATCCACTTTATGGCCCTGTAGTAGAAAAATGGATTTTACTGCCTCGTACGGGGGAATAAAATCCACTTTATGGCCCTCTAGTGAAAAATAGATTTATTTGCCCCGCAGGAAGCAATAAAATCCACTTTATGGCTCGCAAGTAGATAAATGGATTTGCCTGCCTCGCAGGGGGCAATAAAATCCACTTTATGTCCCGATAGTAGAAAAATTCATTTTTTAAGGCCATTGATCGATCAGACGACGTGACTAAATTATATATTAATTTAAATAGTAAAGAATTTTGAAAATCTTTCTGTGGAAAAAAAGACGCTTTCGACTGCGCTGGGATTCGAGCCCAGGTCTTTCGATTGCCGGTCGAGTGCTCTAACCACTAAGCTACACAGGCGTCCGACATCTCCTTCTCCACAGGAAGATCTCCTTATATCGCCTAGTGGCTCAGCCTTGCGGCTATAAATTATTTCAAATTAATTAGTTGAGTTTGAAATTTCTGCCACTGCCCACATTATCGGAGAATCACTACTTCATGCAAGATAACCTCTCTCAACTTTTTAATAAAAATTTTGAAAAAAATTGCAATATCTGGAGTTGATAGACGTTCTTCATTGTTTTCTCTTGTATTTTTAAAATTTTCAGGAAGATATTACGTAAAATAAGAAAGTTATCTTACATGAACTTCTACAGAAATTTTGTCACATGACAAGTTAGTAAATCTTCTTTGTTAGTCACGTGACCAAGTTGTTAGCTGACCTTAAATATAACAATTAAACATCAAAAATGTTCTTGGCAAATTAGATAGTTGTCAAAAAAATTTGCAGCCATAGCATAATTTATCATGACAAGTTTAATGGAGGTTTTTTTTAAAATCGCACAAACTGCAAGCATCAGCAACAAGTCCATTATTATGCTGCAATAAAATCATGCCGGTGGCACCCGCATGTTGCACGAACATGCGCAAATCAATCTTATCTTGTCACATTTCTCGTGTCCTCGCTTTTGAAACGATCGAGTGCGACCTTGGCGTATGACACTGAAAGATTACCAGAAAAATGGAAAACAGTTTTGAATGAAAAAAAATAATTAATTTAAGGCCATGTCCTAAGTAGGCCACATAACCAAGTCAGTCCTCGGATCGATATTTTTTTTGTCCACATTTAAAATTAAAAGTTAAAAGAAAGCGGAAAAACGTTAATAAAGTAGGATTGAAAGTGTGAGTGAAAACGCGCATTTAGGGGAAGAAAAAAAGTTCGTTATAAAATGTGACGCAATCTGAGAAAAGAAACCCAAAAATTATTTTCGGGATTATGATCGTTTCAGATAAATTCAATGTCGCTTTTAAATATTATGAAATCAAAATAATTTTTTATGTAATATTTTTCCTTTAGTAAGACTTTTTCCATCAGCGGTTCGAAATACGTTCGAATCACGTTCGAATCCTTTCATTTCATCGGGTCACTTCCACCGTCTTTGTAAGACATAAGAGTGAGTAAAGAGTATCGGAAGCTCTAATCGGCTCGTTGACTATTTTTTCCTTTCTGTAAAATCTTCTTAATTGTTATATTTAAGGTCAGCTAACAAATTGGTCACGTGACTAACAAGGAAGATTTACTAACTGTTTTCCTCCTATGCCCAAAATGCTCAAATTTAGGAATTTGAAAAAGGATATTTTAAAGGGGGTTCCTTAATTTTGTTGGTTTGAATAATTATCGTCATTAATTAACCAGATCATGTGACAACATTTCTGTAGAAGTTCAAGTAAGATAACTTCCTTATTTTACGTAATATCTTCCTGAAAATTTTAAAAATACAAGAGAAAACAATGAAGAACGTCTGTCAACTCCGGATATTGCAATTTTTTTTCAAAATTTTTATTAAAAAGTTGAGAGACGTGCTTCATTGTCTTTTGTTATGTTTTCCAAATTTCAAGATTTTTTGTAAATTGAAAAAGTTATCTTGCATGAAGAAATTAATATATAATTTAGTCACGTCGTCTGATTAATCAATGGCCTTAAAAAATGAATTTTTCTACTATCGGGACATAAAGTGGATTTTATTGCCCCGTGCGAGGCAGGCAAATCCATTTATCTACTTGCGGGTCATAAAGTGGATTTTATTGCTTCCTGCGGGGCAAATAAATCCATTTTTCACTAGAGGGCCATAAAGTGGATTTTATTTCCCTGTGCGAGGCAGGCAAATCCATTTATCTACTTGCGGACCATAAAGTGGGTTTTATTGCTTCCTGGGGGGCAAATAAATCCATTTTTCACATCACATTTCGTTTGGAAATCCGACAGGCGAAAAAAATGATCCATATTTACTTTCATCGGAAAAATTTCTTTTCGAAATTTGAACCCAAATGACGCAGATAAACATAGTTTATTTTTTTCTACTAGCGGGTCAGAAAGTGGATTTGTTTGCCCCGCACGGGGCAATAAAGTCCACTTTATGGCCCGCTAGTAGAAAAAAGTTGTTTTAATTACAAAAAAGTGATATGAGCGAAAAAAAAATTGATTACTTGGTCACGTGGCCCACCTCGGACATGGCCTTAAAAACTGTTATTTTCCCAGCTCAAGAGTCTAAAGTCGAAATGGTTACAGATGGGCCATAATTCGTATCATCAAGATTAGGGCTTCAAGCTCTAGAAGGTCAGGACTTTAAGGATCGGGCATAGCAGCTATTCTGCTATTGCAGACCAAGTCCGTACTTCCTTTTGGGCTCTGCGAAACATATGGTATCCACACTGACGCCTGCATTTCGATCGTTTTGCTGCCCATATGGCACACTCATTTCCACAGTGCCTTTTGCTCTCTTTAAGAGTCGATTTTATATACTCTCGTATATATATATATGGCCACGTATGGCACGTTCGCCCTTCTCAGGAAACCTCGCTTCTATTTGTAGCTGGATAATGTCTCCAGACCACGGAGACCACGAAAGCTTCCAGACGAAACATGAAACTGCAAAAGGAATCCAAACTGCCGTTTTAATTTAAAAATTCATTTTTTACGTTTTCCTTTTATCAAAATCCCAATCCGTAGATAAATCTCAAAGCCTTTCGATAAAAAACCAAGATCCTCCGAAAAATATTAAGAGTGATGCAGATTTTATTCAGATTCTAAACATAAATGATAGAATCCAATTGATCAATTGGCCTGATTAGATGAATCGGTTTCAATGGTGTTTCTTAATTGGCCTTTCTAGAAATAATCGATTGGATACGATTTAGAACATTACAAACTTATTCACTGTAATAACGACCGAGCTAAGAAAAATAATTTTTTAGGTCCATCGATCAATCGAACCACGTGACTAAATTTTATATCAATTCCTTCATGTAAGATAACTTTTTTAATTTACAAAGTATCTTTCTTGAAATTTGGGAAACGCAACAAAATATAATGAAGCTGACTTGATTATAAGGACAGCTTATTGAATCCGGTTAAATAAATCGGTTTCAACGGTGTTTTTTAATCAGGTCAACCATTCACGATCGTATTAAATCGATTATTTATGGAAGAGGGTTCAATCGGGTTCTATAAATTATTTTTAGAAGGAGATTCTGGAAATAATCGTTGGGATTATAATCAAAAACGATTAAAAAAAAATTTCAAATGAAAAACGATTGCAATCGTTTCGATTTAGGTTTTTGATTATTATTATTATTTTAGGTTAAGTAGTCAATATGATGGTAGAGTCTGCATATTTGCAAATCATATTTTTTATCTGTTTGCAATCATTAAATTACATACTTTCTATAGATCGTTAAACTCTCTTCTAAAATAATTTATAGATTCTGATTAAACTCAATTAAATGAATCGGTTCCAATGATCTTTCACAATCGGCTCTTCTATCAATAATCGATTTGGCACACATTAGGATGATTGACCCGATTCATCGGTGAGCACCAATTCAATTCGATTAAATGAATCGGTTTCAATAGTGTTTTTTAATCGGGTCAAGCGTTCAAGATCATATCCAATCGATGATTTATAGAAGGGGATTCAATCGGATCCTATGAATTATTTTTAAAAGAGGATTCTAGAAATAATCGATTGGAATCAATTAAAAACGATAGTAAAAATGTCAAATGAAAAACGATTGCGCTTACTAAATCTTTCAATCGTTTCAATTCAGGTCCTTGATTATTATTACTATTTGAGGTTAAATTATCAATATAATGGTAGAGTCTGCATACTTGCAAATCATTCTTTTTTCGTTGTGAATCATTAAATCAGATTGAACATGTAAAGCATCGATTGAATCCGATTAGATGAACTGGTTTCAATTTTGTTTCTTAGGCAGATCCATCGAGCCCAATCGGATTCTATCAATTATTTTAAACAGCGCCACGTTTTCAAACCCCATATTTTATTTTTTTACGCTTTAAACTTTTCTTTAATTTATTGAAAATTCAATTTCTAGCCTATAAACACTTGCGAGGCATTTGCGTTTACACAATTCAATCCGGTTATAAATAATTTAAAAGGATTCAACTTTGGGTTGCATTTAATCGTTTCAAGGAGTATCCAAAAGTAGTCTATATACGTCTTTTTTTATCTACTCAACTATTTCCTAAATTTTGAAAACAAAAATTTATGTTCTTTGGACATAAACATCTAGAAACTAGACTAAATATTTAGCCAAAAATTATCATTATTTTTAAAAATAAGTTAGACACACCAAGTTTTACATAATTTGTGCATGGCCCCTAAAGAGGCCATCATTCAATTTTGGAAAGGGGCCATCCACAAACCACGTGTTCAGATTGGGGGGGGGGGGGGGGGGGGGTGATGAAAAATTGTCCACGTGGTATATGGATGGCTTCAAATATCCGAGCGAGTCCACGAAATATAATACAATAGCAAACGAATATTTTAATGGCTCGAGTAAACAAAATTTTTGACCGAATGGCAATGATGTTTAAACTTAAACACCTAAGTTATCAAAGTTTCCGGTGGCACATGGCAACTGACGGTGTATCATTTCCGTTAACGGGATGCGATTTTGGGTAGCATGTGCAAAGAGTCAACCAGCATGAATGTCACGTGACAAGCAAGAAGTGTCTGCGGGCAAAGTGGTTTCTCGGATGAGACTCGAGTGTTGAACAAGTATTTTTGGACAACAACCACGTGTCTCTAAGGTCTAAGTAACACGAGTTTCTACTTGCGGCCCACTTCCTCTGGATATGCCACTACGTTAAACTTGAGAAAACAGGAAAACTTGCTAACTTCATGAGCCTAAGTGCATTAGGATGCACGTGTTCTGTCTCATAAACATGACATATTTACAAATTGCACTCTTCTACTTTGGCTAATAAAATAAAAAACAATTTCCTTTTCTATTCCCGTTACTCTGGTAAAAATTGTGGATTGGAACTCAATCCGAGTCAATTAGAAACATTCGGAGCCATTCCGAAAAACGTTTTTTATTTCCCCTGGTGAAAGTATCGGATAAGAATTCATTACGAGCCAATCAGAACTATTCTGATTCATTCCGATATCTGTATCCGAGCCAATGCGGATCATTCGGAATCAATCCGAAAAACGTTTTATATCTCGTTTGATCAAAAAGTTTCAAAAATTAATCCGATTAATTCCGAGACCTACAGAATTTGTTTTTGTAAATTTGTTCCCATCACATGATTGATGCTAAATGAAAAAGGTGCTTTTGTTGATTTGGGTATAAGAAGACTCTAATAAACTAATTTGTAAACCAAATATTATTTCCTACAAGTTCGGTTTTTAAAATCTCTAACGTGACCAAATTGTAATTAATCAGTGGACCCTAAACACGAGATGGTCCCTAACATGGGCCCCCTAACAATTATGAAATCATAATTACTAAAACCTCCAAGACATTTTTAATCCTCTTCCCTTCTGAAACCGATTTAAAGTCCCATTTTCCGTCTTAATTATTTTTAAAAGGGCCACGTTTACAAACACCATATTTGGTGCACCGAGCGAATTTTTAATTTTTTTAAGCTTTAAATTTTTTTACATATTATTGAAAATTCAATTTCTAGCTTATAAACACTTGCAAATCATTTTCGTTTACTCAATTCAATCCGATTATAAATAATTTAAAACTATTCAAATTTGGATCGCGCTTAATCGATCAAGGAATATCAAACGATTGACATAACCTCAAACTGGACAACTCCTTTTGGAAACCACAGAAATTAGAACAAATTTCAAATCATTTTGGAAGAGGCAACAATATATTTCTTGGAAAAAACTAGCGTGGGTCAAAGTTCTTTATTAATTGATAATTATCTGACATTTCAGTTTTTCAACTTTCCTAAAACTAATCTTAATTTTTATTCAATATTAATAAACAATAGCTCATTTCGTTCATTGCAATGAGAAAACAGTTTCTTTGAATCAAAATTAAAGAATGTTTTGTTAATTCGAAAAAAAATTCTTTAATCCAAAGAAATAGATTTGTTTATATAAAAGAAAATTTCTTTGAATCAACAAAACTTTCTTCAATCCAACGAAATTTCTTTTTTTACCGTATATCAAAGAAATGTATCTTTGATTCAAAGAAACTGTTTTCTGGGTGTGAGATATTTTCTACAATTCTACTTCTTTAATTTTTTTTCTTTAAATAACTTTTCAGATTGTTTAGAATTTTTCAGAACTCAAATTATATTAAACTTGAGATTAGTTACAAAGTTAAGGAAAATTATAGAATGTCAAATCAGTATTAATAAACAAATCAAATCTATTCCGAAAGGCTTTACTTATTTCCTAAAACAAAAAAAAATTCAGTCATTTTATCAAAATAGGATTTTGGGTAAATGAATACCAACAATTTAGGAAGTAATCACTTTTATAAATTTCTGGAAATTGATGCTAAACGAAAAAGGTGCTTTTGTTGATTTGGGGATAAGAAGACTCTAATAAACCAATTTGTAAACCAAATATTATTACCTACAAGTCCGGTTTTTAAAATCTCTAACGTGACCAAATCGTAATTAATCAGTGGACCCTAAACACGAGATGGTCCCTAACATGGGCCCCCTAACAATTATGGAACCATAATTACTAAAACCTCCTAGACTTTTTTAATCCTCTTCCCTTCTGAAACCGATTTAAAGTCCCATTTCCGTCTCCTCAGAATCAGTATAAAGGTTCAGAGACCTAAAGTTAGGACACCCTGAGATTAAACTCACCATGCGGTTAGACATGCGTCAGTCGTTGAGCGTGAGGTTGGGCATGGTGAGTGATTCGCCCCTGTTCCTGCTCCCACCAGCTGACGACGTCCATGAACTCTCCAGTCTCGGAAACCTCATGCTTATAGTAAACAGCTCCCGAAAAAGGTTCAGGACTTGTGGAATAAATGACTGTCGTTGCTGCTTCTTCTTCCGGATTAAGGCTTTCTGTTCCAATTTCAGGGGTACTACTATAGGGTGAAAGGATTGTTCTATGCTGGAGGTTTTCTTCATTTTGTCCCCCGCAATACTCATTTTTCACCACTACAGGTGAAGAAATAGAAACCGGTGAAAAACGGGAAAATCCGCACTTAGATTCTTTTGGTTCAACGTTTTCCTCATCCCCAACAGATGGTGGGTAGTAATCACAGGGAGAACCCTTTCTTCTTTTCACCGTTGATGATGAGCTTGATGTTGACCTCAAGTTTGGGGACAATCTGGAAAAAGAGTCAAATTGGTTAACAACTTTTGGATTTAGCCTGAATTCCTCAACAGTGCTTCCAGGTCTACGGATTTTTCATCACATCTGAAGAAACTTTGCCAACTTTCGGGTTCTCAAGAATCTGAAGATTTTTTTTATTTTTGCCCAAATTAGTCAAGGGAAAGTAAACTTCCAGATCTAAAAGTAAAAGCTTATTGGGCAGATCATACTAAAAGCTAATATGATTGGATGGACTATCCGGGTTATCTGATTGAGCAGTCCACAAATGGAAGAAGCTCGAAATTTACTCTAGCATTTATTGTAAATTTACAATTTGTATATTGTACAGGCTTCGGTTGTAAGTTGCTGAATTCATGTTCGTTTTATTGCAGAGAAAATAAAGATGAATTAAATTGCCTATTTTTACTGAAATATGTATGTAGTATAATGCTTTGCTAATTCAAAATTGCTCAACAACAATAGAAACAGTATTTCGTTTACTGATATTTGATGTTTCTTGCCGGTATTCATGTGCATATTGCAGCTGCTAAGCATGAGTGCACATGTTCACCTATAACACCTTTTTCAAAAATCATTCAATTATTTTGTTGTTAAATTCATCTAAAATATAAGTAATATTATCAACTTGAATAACCATCGCGCATAATAACATTGTTAGTTATTTAAAAACTAAGCTTTGAAAATCTGAAGAAATTTTTCGAAATTGTCTACGGATTTCTGAAGAAAAATGGGGGAAAGCTGAAGATTTATATTTTGGCGACCTGGCAGCACTGTTCCTCAAGGTTTTGAAGAGTCTTAAGAAAACCTATTTACCTGATTGCTAATGATGTTCTCTGTCCACCACGTTTCTCTCTATCTTCATCATCCTCTTCCTCCTCGAGAAGGTAATCCCCATCCTCCTCATCATGATGAGGAACTTCATCCTCTACACCAAGTCTCTCCCCAGATCCATTGTGAGTGCTAGAAGAGAGGACACTTCCGGTTGGTGATGGAGCTGGGATTCCCTGTTCCATCCCTCTGTTGGGATCATATTCGAGGCCATCAGCTTCAACCAGAAGTCTCTGGAGTCCCCTGATGTACTCAACAGCCATCCTCAATGTCTCAACCTTGGACAATTTTTTCCCCCTGTCTCCATATCCAGCAGCAACATGACTTGGGATATGCGACCTCAGTGTGGCGAATCCATTATTCACCTGCTTCACCCTGTTCCTCTCCCTGGCGTTGCGCCTTGCAACTGCCACTGGTGGCGGTTGGCCGTTTTTACCATGTTTCTTGAGCCTCGTTGGGTCATAAGGCGGAAGGACATTCATCACTTGCTGGTGAACAACACTCGTAGCAACACTATTAGGTATAGAACCGTTCACCACAACACCACTATTCATCGGAACACCCGAATTTGTCACCAGGACACTCTTAGGCGCTATCACCTGCGATCTGTTCCCAAGGATGTTGCTCTCGTTGTCCTGCAGAGTCCGCAAGAGCATCAACTGTTCCCGATCATTCCCAGGGATTTGGACTCTGTTGCAGTAGACAGTGACACCCATTGTCGTCATTTTCGATCGGAATCGGGGAAATAACGATCGGAACAAATACGATTAGTTATGAATCTAAAAAGAAACAGAAACACAATTATCAAACAACTTTGAACTGATCAAAAACATCAGATCCCATCGTAAACAAACCGATTTGTCCTTCGCGTCACCGAATCAACATCATCTTCTTGCCCAAGTACTAACTACCAGATTCAGTAGAGAGTCTTATTTCACAAACTTTGATCATCACTCTAATTCCTAAAGACCAACGGAATACTTTCCAAAACACAACCAAGGCACGAGGGTTTTTAGACAACACTAGACAATTCCTTGATCTTGAGGATTACCAAGTTCAGATTATGGGAATGAACTTATCGAAGATTACTGATTGACGTTAATCGGAGCGCGTGATACGCACTGCATGGCGTCCACATTGGGAATGAGCGCGGACATCCGATAGATGGGTTGGGTTTCAGGCACCCGAGGGAGAACAAGATAGATGAAGAGAGGGGAAAAGAGAGAGATGGAGATATTAGGGGAGAAGAAGTATAATGGTGGGGATTTTGAGCACGCGCCGGGTAGCGCCTGTAGCAGTAGCTGCAGCCCTCTCATTTCTTCGTCGCCCTTTGCTTTCTCCCCCGGAACTAAAGTGGGGGACCGAAAAACCATATGCCAGGAAAAGAACTGGGCGCGTGTAAGCAAGAACTGAACTTGATGCTCGACTCTATAATGGATAGATGGGTTAACGAATGGATTTTCTCTCGTGATATGCATGATTTTACAATTAAGGAAGCTGAGTTTTTTGAAAGGGACACCTGTTGCCTAAACGGAATTGGGGATGATCGAGTTTGCCATTTGATACCTAATGGAGTTATTGCGTGAATTGGGATATTACGGGGAATAAAAAAAGAGGATGTAGGCTTTGTCAATTCAGGCTTTGGTAGATTACCTATATTGTGCGGTCATATTTTTAGGAAATTTGATGAATTTGATGTAAGCATGAGATAGAATTAAAGGTTCCCCTTTTTCTTTGTTGGGAAAGTTCCCCCTGTTGTGTTTCTACTAATGGTAATCGTAATCTAAGCGATCTCTGAACTACGATTCCTTGTTTCCTGAAACCATTTTATATATTATGGGGAGGGAGGATAGATCATGGAATATCGAAATAAAATTGTTTTAATGAATTTCGAACTTTTAGGGTAAACATTGAATTAATGTAAAGAAAAGATAATCATTTTGTACGTTTTTTAAATTTAGAAATATTTTTCATGGGGATATTTTTGAAAGATATGGGGAGAAGAATTTTTAAAAAGTGTGTTAACTAATATTTTTAGTTGTACCTTAAAAGAGCAAATTTTTAGTCGTGTTTAAATGTAACAAAGAAATAGTTAAACTGATGGAAATTTGTCGTTCAATTATATTAACAGATGTCAGTTATTTGGTACGATAAACGAACTTTTCAGTTAGATTAACTGGAGTACCTTTTTATCCTAAATTGAATCGCGCTTTTTAAAATAACTATAAAACATTGATCAATTTTTCGGATTTATTTCCAACCAATATATATTGAGCGTAATTGAAAATGTTTTTCGGATTAGTTCGGAATCAGATTTCAGAATGGATCGGAATATATCTGATTCGTTTGAATTGAATTCCAATCCGAAACTTCCACTAGGACAATCAAACTCAATTCGAACTAATCCAAACCAAGTTTTCAATCCAACTAAATACGACTTCATAGTAATCTATACCGAATTTTCAATTCAAATCATTCTGACTTTCGATTCATTAAAAATATTTCACATTGAATCGTGTTAAGTTGGATTGATTTTCGATCGTTCTTAATAAAACCAAATACAAAACGTTTTTTGGATTGATCTGGAATGGTTCGGAAACAGATTCCCGAATGCCATGGAATAGCTCTGATCCGATCAGATTGAACTCCAATCAGAAACTTCCACTTGGGCAATCAAACTCAATTCGAACTAATCCGAACCAAGTTTTCAATCCAACTAAATACGACTTCATAGTAATCTATACCGAATTTTCAATTCAAACCAGTCTGACATCCGATTCATTTAAAATGTTTTGAATTGAATCGGATAAAGTCGGATTGTTTCATAAAACGAGATACAAAACTTTTTTTGGATTGGTCTGGAATGGTTCGGAAACGGATTTCCAAATGCCTTGGAATAGCTCTGATCCGATCAGATTGAACTCCAATCAGAAACTTCCACTAGGGCAATCCAGCTCAATTCGAACTAATCCGAATCAAGTTTTCAGTCCAACTAAATACGACTTCATAGTATTCTACTTATATACCGAATTTTCAATTCAAATCAAACAAAATACGACTTCATAGTATTCTACTTATATACCGAATTTTCAATTCAAATCATTCTGACCTCCAATTCATTAAAAATATTTCACATTGAATCGGGTTAAGTTGGATTGATTTTCGATCGTTCTTAATAAAACCAAATACAAAAAGTTTTTTGGATTGGTCTGGAATGGTTCGAAAACAGATTCCCAAATGCCTTGGAATAGCTCTGATCCGATCAGATTGAACTCCAATCAGAAACTTCCACTAGGGCAATCCAGCTCAATTCGAACGAATCCTAACCAAGTTTTCAATCCAACTGAATACAACTTCAGTCTAATCTGAATCGAATTATCAATTCAAATCATTCTGACATCCGATTCATTTAAAACGTTTTGAATTGAATCGGATAAAGTCGGATTGTTTCATAAAACGAGATACAAAACTTTTTTTGGATTGGTCTGGAATGGTTCGGAAACAGATTTCCAAATGCCTTGAAATAGCTCTGATCCGATCAAATTGAACTCCAATCAGAAACTTCCACTAGGGCAATCAAACTCAATTCGAACTAATCCGAACCAAGTTTTCAGTCCAACTAAATACGACTTCATAGTAATCTACTTGTATACCGAATTTTCAATTGAAATCATTCTGTCCTCCGATTCATTAAAAATATTTCGCATTGAATCGGATAAAGTCGGATTGTTTCATAAAACGAGATATAAAACTTTTTTTGGATTGGTCTGCAATGGCTCGGAAACAGATTCCTGAATGCTTTGGAATAGCTCTGATCCGCTCGGATTGGAATTCAATCCGAAACTTCCACTAGACCAATCCATCTTAATGCGAACGAATCCTAACCAAGTTTTCTACTTGAATAAATCCTAATTCGTCTTGTTCTAAACCGAATTTTCAATCTGAATCATTCCCACCTCGAATTCATTCGTATTGTTTCGGATAGAATCAAGTTGATTTTCGATCTTTTTTCATAAAACGAGATACAAAAGTTTTTGGGATTGGTTTGGAATGGTTCGGAAAAAGATTCCCGAATGCATTTATCGAAAAAATTGTATTTTTAAAAATGGGTTTCTAGTAGATTTTACAAGAAGTTCTGTTTAAACACCAGTTTTTCTGTAGGTTTCACTTAGCGTCCAGTAAAATCTACAAAGTATGAATAAAAACCAAGTTTAGTATATCTCTGAAATTACAAAAAAAATGTAAATATTACAATGAAAAATAAAAAAATAAAAATTTTTTATCAAGTGTTATTATTTTGTATGAATAATCAGTAATCAAATTTTTGCAAAGTTTATAAAAAATTTAGTTTTTGACAATATTTAGCATTCTTTTTCTGAAGGATTTCTGAGGTAAGTTATTTATAATGCTATCTATATTATTCAATTAAATGAAGCTTATGTTAATTTCTAAACTACACTTACTATAATTACTAAAAATGTTTAGTTTACACGGAAATTCGTTTATATTCTCTATAATCCCGTTCTAATCAGCGTTAATGAACTTTTCGGTCGTCGTGGAAATTATCCAAATTACTTCAGTTGATAGAACTGAAAATGTTCTCGGTATAGACGTCTTTTTTATGGGAATATTATAATATTCTTTTTTGAGATTTTATTCGTTGTAATTTAAAATAGTTTGATAATAATCTCGTTATCCTTTCGGAACATGTAAAAGTTATATATCCACGTCAAGTTTGTACGAAGCTATTCATCAATAGCCATTATCATACAAGAGTAGTTTGATAGCCACGAGATATTTCGTTTTTATCTCAGCCTTGTAGGCATGATAAAAAAATCAGCAGATTCTCCAACCGATCTTGTCGAATAAATTTGTTTCGAAATTTGCATTTTTCGTGAACTCCTTTCTCTAGGCTTGATACCATCTTCAAAAAAGGATATAAAGTGCATTATAATTGGGTTGAATCAAAGGACTAGCTTTGCATTTTGAAAAGGATCATATTTAATCTCGACTTTTTTTAAATTTCACTTTCCTGCTGCTAATTTTTTCGAATCGTCTCTTACTCGAGTAATCATTCAATTAACCATTTAGTAGAAGACTTTTCATAATTTTTTCAACTCTTAATCTTATTTTTAAACTTGAAGTAATTTTTCCAAACCTTAAGTCTTCCAAGGTGAAAGTATCGGATTTGAATTCAATCCCAGCGAATGCGAGCCATTCCGAATTATTTGGAACGAATCCGAAAAAAATTGGTCGAATAGCAAACCGACTTAATTCGAGATTTTAGTCGGAATCAGATTTCAGAATGGATCGGAATATATCTGATTCGTTTGAATTGAATTTCAATCCGAAACTTCCACTAGGGCAATCAAACTTAATTCGAACTAATCCAAACCAAGTTTTCAATCCAACTAAATACGACTTCATAGTAATCTAAACCGAATTTTCAATCCAAATCATTCTGACATCCGATTCATTAAAAATATTTCACATTGAATCGGGTTAAGTTGGATTGATTTTCAATCGTTTTTAATAAAACGTTTTTTGGAATGGTTCGGAAACAGATTCCCGAATGCCATGGAATAGCTCTGATCAGCTCGGATTGAATTCTATTCCGAAGCTTCCACTAAAGCAATCCAACTCAATCCTAACCTTTTCTATTTGAATAATTTCTACCTCCGATCAATTCCAATTGTTTCGGATAGAATCGGTTTAAGTCTAATTTATTTCTGACCGTTTTTCATAAAACATGGTACAAAAGCGTTTTTCGGATTGGTTTGGAATGACTCGTAAAAAGATTCTCGAATGCCTCGCAATACCTCCGATCTGCTTGGATTTAATTCCATCACGATTCTTCCACTAGCGAAATCCGACTCAATCCAAACGAATCCTAACCAAATTTTCTATTTACATCATTCTGACCTCCAATCCATTCCAATTGTTTCGGATAAAATCGGGTTAAGTTCAAAAGATTCTCGGATGCAATCCAACTCAATCCGAACGAATCCTAACCAAGTTTTTTATTTTAATCAATCCTAATTCGTCTTGATCTAAACCGAATTTTTAATCCGAATCATTCTGACCTTGGATCCATCTGAACTGTTTTGGATAGAATCGGCTTAAGTCGGATTGATTTTTAACAGTTTATCATTAAACGAGGTTCAAAGTGTTTTTCGAATTGGTTTGAATTGTCTCGGATTGGTTCTGAAACAGATTTTCAAATGCCTCAGAATAGCTCTGATTCGCTCAGATTGAATTCCAATCCGTAACTTTTTCTAAGGCAATCGAAATCAATCCGAACGACTCCTAACAAAATTTTCTATTTGAAACAATTCGAATCCATCTTGATCTAAACCGAATTTTCAATCCGAATCATTCCGACCTCTGATCCATTCGATTTTTTTGGATTGATTTTTGACCGTTTTTTATTAAACGAGGTACAAAGCGTTTTTCGAATTGGTTCGGTATGACTCGGAATGATTCGTAAACAGATTCCCGAATGCCTTGGAATAGCTATGATCCGCTCGGATTGAATTCCAATCCGTAACTCTTTTTAAGGCAATCGAAATCAATCCGAACGAATCCTAACAAAATTTTCTATTTGAATCAATCCGAATCCTTTTTGATCTAAACCGAACGTTCAATCCGAATCAGTCCGACCTTTGATCCATTCGAATTTTTCCGGATTGATTTTTGACCTTTTTCCAAACCGATACTTTTGCCTGGGTAAACTTTTGAACTGTTTTTCATAAAATTCCAATATAAAGTCGGATAAAAGAAATATTGGCTACTGTAGCTAATATTTCCTTTGGTGGAGAATGAAACAAAGTGGTGTTGGTTAGATGAGAGAGATACGCCTATGTCCCGTGTTTTGAGAAGTACCAATCCAAGGGAAGTTTGGTCGATAGTGAGTGGTTAAATGTGTGCGTAAGTGCGTTACAAGAGAAAGAGAGAGAGAGTAAGAGAAGGGATTTAAGAGAAAGTGAGAGGGTGATGAGAGGAGAGCGTGCGGATAGGCATTGGTCGTGCACACGTGCAGAGGCACGCGTCGTTCTAACAAAGGGCCCGCACCGGCGTTGCGACGACGCAGACCCGCTTTCTGTATGTTCCCCTCGATTTGAACGATACCCGATGCCTAACTGTGCGCAACACGTTTTCAAGCACGAACCACGCGTTCAAATTCGCCAGCGCAACTCTTCGATTAATATTAATCCCCTCCCCATTTATCAGGTGCTTCGTGTCACCAAGAAGTGATTTTAATGTCACTTTTCGTCACAACGATGATTCATAGCATGAGAATAAATTTGTGTACTTTAAAGAGAGTGTTTGGTACCAGCCACATAACTATTTCGAAAAAGAGGATTCTCGGGAATCTTGGAGGAATCTCTATAGGAACTCGCAGAAATTTTCCACCGTTGTCCTTCGCTGAGATTGGTTTTGGCTATGTGCAAGAGTTTTCTGATCGCTATATTTTTTAATTCATCGGGAATATCTTAGGATTCCTGGGAGTCTTTCGGCCTTGTATTTGGTTAGAATTGGGTTTATGCACCCATCAAGAGATAAGCTTCTGTTGCTTGCCGTCTTTTGAAATCTCTCTGTACCCTTGAGAATATTTTGGGAATCTCCTGGGATTCCTGGAAAACTTTTAGAAGACTTGCGGTTCAAATTAGACACAATTTGATACTTGCACAAGAAGTTAGTCCACGTTTTTCGCTTATAGTCTTTTGAAACCTCTTCGGGCTCTTGGAAATGTTTAGGAAATCTCTTGGAATCACTAGAAGACTTTTAGAAGCCTTTTTCTTGGAATAGAACAGAATTGCCTTATTTTGGAATCTCTTGCAACATTTCGAAATCTTTCGAGAATCTCTTAGGATTCCCGGAATTCTTTTAGGAACTTCTGGAAACTTTCAGGATTTTCACCGTCTTCCGAACTTTTTCAAGACTTTTGGGAGTCTCTCAGGACTCCCGAGAGTTTCTCATCATCGTGCTTCAACAGAATTGACTTTACGCATGTGCAAGAGATAAAATAACGTCCTTTGCTCAACACCTTTCGAAATTTCTCGGAGCCCTAGGAAGTCCTTTCGGAATATTTTGAGATTCCCGAGAATCTTTTGAGAATATCTCGTGACTTTTGGAAGTCTGATCGTCTCTCGAAATTTTTTGGGAGACTTGGCAATCCTTTAAGAATCTCTTGGGAGTCCCAAGAGGAGTGAAAGATGTTTTTCACAGGTTTGAAGAAATCTCTTAAAATCTAACTGAATACAACTTCAAAATAAGCTGAATCTCCTGGGATTTCTGGAAAACTTTTGGAAGACTTGCGGTTGAAATTAGACACAGTTGGATTCACGCGCGAGAAGTTAGTTCATATTTTTCGCTTGTCGTTTTTTGAAATCCCTTTTTACTCTTGAAAATGTTTAGGAAATCTCTTGGAATTCCTGGAAGACTTTTGGAAGTCTTTCTCTTGAAGTTGAACAGAATTTACTCATTTTGGAATCTCTTGCAATACTTCGGAATCATTCGAGAATCTCTTAGGATTCCCCGCAGTCTTTTGGGAATTTTTAGTAACTTTCAGAATTTTTACCGTCTTGTGAAATTTTGGTAGCCTGGCTGTCTCTCGGAATTTTTCGGGACACTTCGGAATCCTTTACACGGGCAAACTTTATATATCAATATTTAAGATAATTTTAAAGACTTTGAAATCTTTCTGTGAAAAAAAAGAACCCTTAAAAAAAGCAGTTTTTTTCAATTTTATTCTGAGAGAATGAAAACGAAGCAAGTTTGGATTTTTTGCATATATTAGAAGGCATTATTCAACTTCAAAAAAACAATTTTTTCATGATAGAAAAATACAAAATGGTGGAAATATGACGGATCCCATCAATAGCGTCGCTGCTAACATTTTTTGCGGCCGTCAACTTCCTGGCTAGGTTTGTCATCTGAAACGATAAAAGAAAATTTTTTATAAATCGGGAAGCTTTTATCGAGTGCATAGCAGGGGGGTTTTGAGAATTTCGAAAAATTGGGTATATTTTCATGCGTTTCGTGAAAAAGTGCCATTTTTACCCGTGTTTTTTGACATGAAAATAGTTAAACAACTGTAGAAATACTATTTTTCTCGAAAAAGCGCCCTACCACGCACTTGAATATAGAATTATCTATAAAATACCGTTTCATTCAAGTAAATCGGTTGAATAGTTTGCTCGCAATCTTGACGGCCGGATAAAAAAAGTTAGTTTCGAGAAAACGAGCCTCAAAGTTTTTGTACATGAAAAAATATGTTCCATTCAACTTACGGGTCATGAATGTATTTGGAGTAGACCAATAGAAATTTGGGATTATATTTTTGAATAGTTTTTCAATCGATTTGAGCAAAAAAAAAATTTTTGATTTTTTGAAAGTTCTAGAGGTATCTCCCCCCTTAATAAGCAAAATATGCGTTATTGGTGAGCAACAAACCCAAATGTGCTTCTTGAGACACCATTGCATCCGCAAAAAGTGACTGTTTGGTGCGGTTTTCATGCCGGAGGTGTTATTGGGCCGTATTGTTTCGTGGATGAAAACGACCGTCATGTTACCGTCAATGGAGAGCGCTATCGTGCTATGTTGGAAGATTATTTGTGACCAGAATTGGATGAACTTGACATGAACGATATGTGGTTTCAACAAGACAGTGCCACTAGCCACACAGCACGCGTCACAATCGATTTATTGAAAGGCAAATTCCGTGAACGTGTTATCTCGAGAAATGGTCCGGTCGAATGGCCGCCTCGTTCATGCGATTTAACGCCATTGTATTTCTTTTTATGGGGCCATATCAAGTCACTGGTCTATGCCAGCAAGCCAGCAACTTTAGACGACCTCAAAGACAACATCCAACGCGAAATTGCCAACTTTCCGGTCAAAATGTGTGCCAGAGTGGTGGAAAATTGGGTCCAAAGAATCGACCGCTGTAAACGGGCTCGTGGTGGTCATATGACCGATATCGAATTTCATTTATAAAATGTAATGCTTGCACTACACCGACAATAAAGTTGAACTCAATATCTCAAATATTTCTGTGTTTTATTCATAGATAAAATTGTTATATCCCTATTGGAAAACTCTTTACTTTAATCGTTTTAATCGAATTCAAAAATTATGTTCACGTGGTGCGTTCACTGATTCCTCATTGAAATCAAAGCAGGGCACTGATTTATCAGTTGATATATTTTCACTGATTTAGGTTTAGAGAGTATACGGTAGAGCCGGCCCTGCTGGTTACAGAATGAATCAAAAATTTTAATATGGCCTTCTATGACTTATTATCACTTTTCATGCTTATTTATATATTATATTTCTCTTATTGAAAAAGGAGTAAAAATGTGCCTTATAATAATGGCAATACCAATATTTAGAATAGTCAACGAATTTCCCTAAATTGCAAGTCTAAAATACTAAAATATAATAACAGTTCTACTCTCTAAATCTGAATCATTTAAATTTTTACTGATTGAATCAGTGATTTACCTTTTCACTGATTCACCAGTTAAAAAATACATTTCACTGTTAAATCAGTGGAAAAAATATTTTCACTGTTAAATGAGTTAATTTTCACTGAAGGAATCAGTGGAATTTGACTGATTCATATTTAGAGAGTAATGAACTTCACCATAAGATGTTTTTCAAAGATTTGAAAAAATCTCTTCAAATTGAAGAGAACGCGTGTGGGATTATAATTCTGTAATTTTTGTTAGGTACGAAAGATATAAATGAATATTTTCGAAGGATCCACTTTGAATACTGTAATTAATTCGTGCTCATGATATATTCGGGGCCGAAATGACAGTATCTGCATATTGTTTCCAGTTCGCTATTCAGCTGTAAATTTATTTTATAATGCACCTCACAACTCATCAGGATTCTCCACAACTTGGTCCTGCACTTACGCCTTTTGCGCATCATGTAGACCCCATGTATGATAATATTCATAATAAATTCTCTCTCTCGTTATTTAATTTTTAGGGTGCTCGAAAGTCGGGTTTGTAAAGGATAAAAAAGAGGGTTAAAAAGGGGGAGGGAGATAGCAGTCCCTAGTTTAAAGTTGGCATAATCCCCTCGTGGAACTGCGAAGAGTGGATCTGAGATCCGGTTCAAACGGAGATTAAATTCGAGCGGGGATCCAGGGTCTATACAAATAATTTTGTATTATAATAAATTCGGTCGAGCCCCACTTTATAAGTAGGCCGGCTTACGTTCACAATTCGGCTTTGGGATCTGGATCTGCATTTCGGGTCTTCCATAGTGTATAAACGCATCCCTTCCTCTTTTCTGTGTCGTCGTAGGGTTTGGGATTTTTAAACTTGGATTTACCAATGTCAAAATTGAACACGTGACTCTGACCAAAGTCGATATAAAATCTCACATAAAAATCAGAATTATGTTACGTTCGGATTCCAAGTGCGAAATTATAAACGGCCCAACTTTGGCCCAGTAGTGGTAAATGTGTTGCCGAGACTTGGCCGCCAGTGCTGCGCCATTACCGAAATGATATCTAAGGGCTGCACTTGGCCGCCTTCACTTGCCCTTCGTTGGCTGCCAGTATTGGTCCGAAATCGGCATATGTTAATGGCCCATTACTGAAATGATATATAAGGGCTACACTTGGCGGCCTGTACTTGGCTGCCTTTACTTGACCGTCACTGGCTGCCAATATTGTCCCAAAACTAAATAAAAATAATGGCCCAAAAATGGGTGGAAAGTTGGTTGTCTTTAAAATATTTTGAGATGTCATTTACGAGAAATGAATCTTAGGTTAGATTTATATTTTTCAAATTATTAAGAAAGTCTCTATAATCAACGCTTTGTTTACCATTAAACTAGCATGAATTATAAAAGATTGTTAAACAAATTAAAGATGGACAAAACCTATAAACCAGAGTTGAGAGATGGCAGACTTAGGTTATTTTTATAATTACTGTAAAAGAGAAGGAAAAGTTTTTACTCACTCATGGGAGACAGCATCATCGCTAAAAGTATCGTCAAATGTGGATCCAGTGAATGAAATATTAAATATTTTCTCTGGTGGCTCTTCACATTTGTCACTCCGATTGATTCTTTTTCTTTTATTTAGCTCTCGGGATTTACATGATTGATAATATTTAGACATATTTGTCTTTTAAAAAATGCTTTTTGGGTAAAGTAAACTTTGTGAACTGTTTGTGTACTCGAATTTGAAGACTAGATTTAGTTAATTGTTCTTTACCGAACTTTGATACAAAAATTGTTAACTCTGGCTCTTCTACGTAAAAGATGGTTTGTTGAAGTAATGATGACTTTTGGCCCAGTATAATAAATTAATAACATGGGTTGCCAAAGTAATGCCGACTTTCAACCCAGTAAAGTGCCATTACTGGGCCAGACTCTGAGTTTTTCACTTCAAGTATAGGTTTTCGGAGTAATGGCGACGTTTAGACTCTTGATGGGTCGTTCCTGGGCCAAACTCTGAGTTTTTGACTCCCAGCATGGTTTGCCGGAGTAATGCCGACTTTTGGACCTGTGATGGGCCGTTAGTGGGCCGGACACTGGCTTTTTGACTTACAACACGGTTTTCCGGAGTGATGCCGACTTTGCACCCAGTAAAGTGCCATTGCTAGGCCAGACACTGGCTTTTTGACTTACAACACGGTGTGCAGAAGTAATGCCGACTTTCAGTCCAGTCAAGTGCCATTACTGGGCCAGACTCTGAGTTTTTGACTTCCAGCATGGTTTCTTTCGGACCTGTGATGGGCCATTAGTGGGCCGGACACTGGCTTTTTGACTTACAACACGGTTTTCCGGAGTGATGCCGACTTTGCACCCAGTAAAGTGCCATTGCTAGGCCAGACACTGGCTTTTTGACTTACAACACGGTGTGCAGAAGTAATGCCGACTTTCAGTCCAGTCAAGTGCCATTACTGGGCCAGACTCTGAGTTTTTGACTTCCAGCATGGTTTCTTTCGGACCTGTGATGGGCCATTAGTGGGCCGGACACTGGCTTTTTGACATACAACACAGTTTGCCGGAATAATGCCGACTTTCAGCCCAGTAAAGTGCCATTGCTGGGCCAAGCTTCGGCGCAAACATGGGAAATTTTGATTTCCAATGTACCGTGCCAGTACTGGGACAACACTGGGCCGATTTGAATGCTGATATTGGTCCAGTAACATTGGCCAACTTATGGTTGCCAAGATTGGTCCAGTACTGGGCCGTGTTTTCAGTTCCGGCAATTCACACTTGGGATCCTAGCTTGTGGTTTATCTTGTTCTTTTCATTTTGCGAAGTTTAGTGTTTCTTTATTTTACTCCGCCTCTACTGCGGCAATTGAGATGCACCTCCTCTTCCTTGCGGGAATTCGAGACTTCCGCAAAAATAAAAATTATAGAGTAAGCTTAGGACAAATTTGGGCAATGGAATGAGAATGGATAAGTAAACAGAAAATGTGGAAGCGATGACTGTGGTTGGACATTTTTCAAAACGGTTTTTTTATTTTTAGAAGTAGGAGGAAAAAGCGAATGTAAGATAAGATGAAATGAAAGAATGAACTTAAAATTATGTAAAATAGACTAAAAGTTGAGAAAGGTCGGAAAAGTATAAAAGAGAAATAAGATTCGAAACTCAAAGAATTAGAGAATTTCACGTGCCATTTTTTTGGGTCAGATATGGGTTAAGGATCTTTTCACGGGGTGCCTAATTTATGCACACTTAGAAATAAGTAAAACTGCCTGCACCTTCTAGGGATCTTTACCTCTCATTGTCAGATGAGCCAACCTGTAACAAGTGAGCACATGGAACATTTTTGATTCAAACATTCTCTATACAGGGTGTCTAATTCAATCTTTCAAGAATTCATTCCCATATTGAAAAAAATAATTTAATATGACGAACAGAAGTTTTGTAGAATATAATCAATTTTTTTGTTGGCCTAACAAAAATTTTTTACCTGTCAAACAAAGTTATTTTGTTGATACAACATTTTTTTGATCGCCAATAAAATAATTTTTGACTTGACAAACATATTTTTATAAATGGGACAAAATGATATTAGGTGAAAAGGTATATTTCTTACGCCTCAAGAATTTTAATCGTAATGAAAAGTCGTTTATTGATTTATTTAATAAAATTTGGAATTTTTCATGGCCTTGACTGTAAAATTTTTTGCAAAATGTTCACTCAAACGAAGTTATCAGACGTTCTTTATCATTTTCTGTTGTATTTTCCAAATTCCCAGGAAGACATTTTGTAAAGTAAAAAAGTTATCTTACACGAAATTTTACAGGAACTAGGTCGATTCATGGCCTTAACTGTAAAATTCTTTGCAAAATTTTCACTCAAATGAAGTTGACAGACGTCCTTTATCATTTTTTGTTGTATTTTCCAAATTTCCAGGAAGACATTTCGTAAAGTAAAAAAGTTATCTTGCACGAAATTTTACAGGAATTAGGTCGATTCATCGCCTTGACTGTAAAATTTTTTGCAAAATGTTCACTCAAACCAAGTTATCAGACGTTCTTTATCATTTTCTGTTGTATTTTCCGAATTCCCAGGAAGAAATTTTGTAAAGTAAAAAAGCTATCTTACACGAAATTTTACAGGAATTAGGTCGATTCATGGCCTTAACTGTAAAATTTTTTGCAAAATTTTCACTCAAACGAAGTTGACAGACGTTCTTGATCATTTTCTGTTGTATTTTCCAAATTCCCAGGAAGATATTTTGTAAAGTAGAAAAGTTATCTTGCTCGAAATTTTACAGGAATTTGGTCACGTGATCTAATTGATCCATTGCCTTAAGTCTGGTTCATAATCAATGATTTGTCCACCAGCATACAGAAAAATTTTGTTCAGGAAGATTTACATCGTGAATTTATTCATAAGAAATGATTAATAGAACGAACACGAGAATACTTTCTATAGATTCAAAATACATTTTTTTCTGTTTTGTGATAAATTGTTCAAGGTCGATCCAAAGGTGAAAAAAAATTGTTAAGGTTTTTAAAGTAACACCCGGTATTGCCTGACATGAGAAGGCGTTACAAGGTTTGGTAGGGTCGGGTGATCGTTAATAATTTTGCGTATTGTAGGCCCGAGTTTGAACCCGTGCCCACGGCATGGTGGTGGGGGGGGGGGGGGTATCCTTTTAAGATTGAATGGAGCACCTACTATATAGTAAAAGAAATCGCACTCAGAAAAGAAATGTTGTCGAATAATTCGTTTTGCTGAAATCACAAAGTGTTTTATTGACTTGACCAATTTTTTTGGTCAAATCTAATAAATACTTAAAATTGATTAAAAGTGACAAAAATATTTGGTTGAGACAACAAAATTTTTGGTTTGATCAACCAAATTTGACCAATTAAAGAATTTTGTTGAGTTATAGAAATAATATTGTTGGATCAACTGAACATTTTGTTGCTCGTATGTATAACAACAAAATACTACGGTCAAACCCACAAAAATTTGTTTCATTGAACCAAATATTTTTCTGAGTGCAAATGTACAAATGTTTAAGGGGAACCGTCACCTTTGATATTTTTATTTTTTGAGTTTAGACCTTCGATGTAATTTTGTTTATGCTTAGGACGTTTATTTAGAAAGGTTTTGGAGTTTTTTTAAAATTCCGTGACCTTTATGTATTTTCAAACTATAAATTTTGAATTTTTTGGGCCTGTTTTGACATTTTTTGACATTGAATAACTTTTTTTTGTTTTTTTAACCAATTGTCATGATTCTTTTTTTATTTTGTTCCCTACAATGTGTAGAAACTTTTTGGGCATGTAAACAAACATGAACAAAAATTTGAAAATAAAATTTAATAAATTAAATAAAACATCCCAAAATATAAAAAAAAATTAGTTTAAAAATACATAAAGGTGATGGAAAAAAAAGCCCAAAACCTTTTTAAACTAAGGTACTAAACATAAAAAATATCATACATCGCGAATAGGAGCTGTAATAAGGCTGAAAATAGTGTCGAAATTAATTTTGGGAAGGAAATATAAAAAATTGCTAAAATGATTAAAAAAATAAGGGTAAAATTAATTAATTTCGGAAATGGATTTTTTTTTATGGAGAAGAAATATCGTGATTCAAGCTCATAAAATATATTTTTTTCAATCCCATACAACTTTTTCAGTATCTTATAAAAAATTACAGATATTCGAAAAAAAAGATTACGAGATTGGAGTATGAAGGGATGAAGTAAAGGGGGCTTATAACGGTTTAGCTTCCTTGGTTTATAGCTTATTTCTTCATTTTCAGCCCAGATGTTAAATTCCCTGATTCCCTCCTAGCAGAATTCCAATCCCTGGAACTTTTTCCATGAAGAGTTTAAAAATGAAGAAAATTTTATTCAGAGAGGGAGGAAACTTAAAAACGAATCTCACGTATTTGAAGGATCCGAATTATAATTTCCATATTTATGTTCTTGGCAGAATATTTTTTGAAAAGTAGGGTGAGCTTTTGGAAGTTGGAGAACCTTGAAATGTACTGAGATGGGTCTAATCGCATCCCATTTCCTATTCTTTCACATGATCGATGATTCTGGGGGATGAGTTACGTAAAATCGCTCATTGAAGTAGCGAACGAACCTTGTCCCTTCTATTTAAAGTCCTCGACGACGAGGGAACGAGGGATAAGGTCAAGAAATGGCAGGAGGGGGTACAATTACCTTATTGTCGAAAAACGAGATTTTTCGGTCCGAAGAGTGTCCGAATGAGCAGCTGAGCTAAGGATTCTCCGGGCACGCTTCTCTATTCCAATCTTCTCTCCCCCACCCCTCTTTTTTATTTCTTCATTTTTTTCTCATCGTTTTCTCCTCTTTTCCTCTCTTTTCTTAAAGTGTATTCTCCTCTTCCTTTCCTCTCTTATGCCACTTTACTCTCTAAATCTGAATCAGTCAAATTTTCACAGATTGAATCAGTGTTTTTCCTTTTCACTGATTCACCAGTGAAAAAATATATTTCACTGTTAAATCAGTTGATTATCACTGATTGAATCAGTCGGAAACATTTTTTCACTGTTAAATCAGTTAATTTTCACTGGAGCAATCAGTAGAATTTGACTGATTTACAGTAACCTCTTTTTAGCTATTTGAATCAGTAAAATTTCACTGATAATCAGTAGATTTTGACTGATTCATATTTAGAGAGTAAATTTTGACCTTTCTTATTTTTTCGGGAGTTTGTGACTTTAAATACATATATAGAGGTAGTAAATGTACGCCTTGGCACGATTGCCTTCCGTTTTCTCCCACACGATGAGCAAGACGCGTGTCGAACGAAGAAGGAAAGTGGCCACGCTCCAGCCACGCGACTCAATCCTCGCACCGGAAATTATGACTACGTCCAATAGGCTTCTTTTTTATGTATCCTAATCCTAATCCAACCTGTTTGGACAAAAGTCATGTGGACTTGTGTTTAGACGAGATATGGAAAGCCGGAAGCAAGAGATTTATATTTTGTTGGAAACAAATCAACAGAAATTCGGAAACGATGTTGGATTAGAGTTGTTAAAATCTCGAGAATTTAAAATCGGAGAATATTCTCTAGAGCTTTCTGGATAATATTCTCGCTCAAGAGAATTTATCGAGAACTTGGATAAAAATTGATTTTTAAATATTTCTCGGTTTTTTGTAATAACTTATCTACTCTCTCAATTAATTTACTTAAGGTGATGAATCAATCGGACCACGTGACTAAATTATAGATTAATTCGTTTATGTGAGATAACTTTTTTAATTTACAAAATGTCTTCCTGGAAATTTGGCCAATATAAGAGAAAACAAGGAAGAATGTCTCTTAAGTCCATTTGATTGGAAAATTTGCAAAAGATTTTACAGTTAACTGTAATTTTATTATCGATAAGATTTCGAATTTTTAAAAAGATTTTTAATAAAAAGAAGATAAAAGACGTACTTTATTGGCTTTTGTTACGTTTCATAAATTTCCAGGAAGATACTTTGTAAATTAAAAACGTTATCTTATATAAACGAATTATTTATAATTAATAATAATAAAAAATTATTAAATTAAAGTTATTAAAGTTATATATTAAAAATATTAAATTATTATATTAAAGATATATGTTGATGTTGGTAATTGGCTTTAGGGTCCAGGGTTGATAAAAATTTGACCTTTCAGGAGGAAAGTGTGTTTTTTAAGTTATGTGGTTTCCCAGAAAACGGAAAAGGAAAAAATAGGATAATAATAACTTTTATACAAAAAATCATAATTTTAATCTAGATTAAAATCAATCACTGATGAGGGCTCCGATCAGAGCCGAAACGTCTGATTATGTAAAACTCTGAGTTTTTATCAACCTTGGACCCTAAAGCCAATTACCAACATCAACATATATCTTCAATTATTAATTAAGGGTCAATGCAAGTCCAGAATATGAATATTCTATTAAAGTTTCAATATTGGTTTCTGATCGTGCTCATAAATCTCTACTAATTATCCTCTTAACATTTCTTGATTAAGCCAAAGTTAGGAAAGTTACAGTGTGTTAAAACTTGAAAAAAGTCAATATCTGAATTCCATTTTCCAGTTAAATTATACGAGATACGAAAAAAAAGTAATGATATAAAATTGTTCACTACAAAAATATCTACAAATTTGAATCGTTACATTTTCAAGATTATTTCTAATATTTTATTTATTTTTTTGATTCTATGAATAAATAAAAAAAATGGAAATCAAGTTTCTTAAATTCATTTTCGTGGATATGTGTACGGAGTAAACGGGCATTTAAATAAATTACTATGTAAATCTGAATCAGTCAAATTTTCACTGTTAAATCAGTTAATTTTGACTGATTCATCAGTGAAAAACATATTTTTCACTGTCAAATCAGTCAATTTTCACTGAAATAGTCAGTGAAATTTGATTGATTTACAGTAACCTCTTTTTAGCTATTTTAATCAGTCAAATTTCACTGATAATCAGTGGATTTTGACTGATTCAAATTTAGAGAGTATATAAAATATATATGCATCTATTTAAATACATAAATGAGCAGTCGACCGGCAATCGAAAGACCTGGGCTCGAATCCCAGCGCAGTCGAAAGCGTTTTTTTTTCCGCAGAAAGATTTTCAAAATTCTTTAATTATAAAATCCACCTTTATTTCTAAAAAAATCTTTCGAGTCAAGTCTTCTCTCGTGCCAATCTCTAATTATCGATTCTTCGATTTTTTTAAAGCAATCAATTTCTTGGTATCGATTCTCAGGCATCGATTCTTTTTGGCAGAATTGCCAATTCTTATCCTCATCTAACAACTGTATGTCGGATATTTGATAAGAATTTTGGTTTGGGGGGGGGGGGGGTGTGAATAAAGTTAAACATAAAAAATGAGAAGATTGAGGGAAGATACAGAAGAAAAAATACTCAACGTTAAAACAATTCTACTCTTTCTTTCTCACGCTTTTCCCCCATCGTTTCCTTAATTACGAAAACACTCGTTTATCCAGTCCTCGGGGGGGTCATTTCCGACTTCCTTGGTGTAGGGCTCGATTCCTGTTTTCGAACGAGTGGTTTTTCTTACAGTCTATGTCAGAGACGTGGGGGTAAGGTATAACATATGAGGACAGATGGTTTTCTGGTGGCAACCACCACAACGATCTCTCTTTTTTCCTCCCCCCTCTTCTTCCTACGCAGTCGACCCAAAAAAACGCTTGGGGCGCCTTGCACCAAGCGTTCTCTTCAGCACCCACCCTGAAAAACCTCGATGTGAATTCAGCCACTGTGTATGTAAGTTAGATTGAGAGGGAATATACACAATATTTTTAAAGTCGAGGGTTAAGATGCAGGTGGTAAAGTCTTAAGAGACGCTCTTCACTTTTCAATAGCTGGGAAATAGTTTTGTTCCTTTCTTCCTCTGTCTCTTTAATTTTTTATTTTCTATCATTTTTAAGAACAAATTTTTATGATTTACGTATTTTTTTTCTGCGATTTAGGTTTTAGTATTATATTTTTGAACCAGGAAGTTTGTTACGTAAGTTTTTACTCTTTAGATCGTACTTTTTGGTGCTTTTGTCACTTTTCAGATCAAGTGCTTCGTATGATACTTTTTAGAACATATGTTTCATGTCATGTTTTTTGTGTCGTACTTTTTGTGCAGAATTTCTTAGATCATTCTTTCCAATTTATGTATCATATCACATTCTTACATTTCATATTTTAGATCAAATATTTTGAAGCATAGTTTTCATGACTTACTTATCATTTTACTTCATATCACATTTTTTGTGATGCTTCAATCAAATTTTTTTAATTAAACTTTTCATATTGAAGTTTTTACTACACATTTTTCACGTTACATTTTTAGGTAATACTTTTTATGATTTCAAAATTAATTAGTTGAATTTGAAATTTTTTTTTTTTAATTTTTTTCCACAGAAAGATTTTCAAATTCTTTAAATATTTGAATAATTTTTATGTTGTACTCTAAATATCCCAATTTATATCACAGGTTTTGTGTAAAACATCATAGGTTTAAGATCACACGTTTCACATTCAATTTTTTTACAACATGCTTCATATTTTATGAATTGAATGGTTTTTTACATTGCAAGTTTACATCAAATTTTTGTACAGCTCAATTTTTATAACATAGATACATTGTTGGAAAAAGTTGCCATTGTGGTCCATAATTGATAAAGTAAAATTAATCAGACGCTTCAGCTCGCAGATCGGAGCCCTAATCAGTGTCTTTTATTGAAATCTTTTAGGTAAATGGAGAAAATGTTTTTATAAACTTGCTGATTTTTTAAATCATTACTTTTTTCTCCTTTTGTTACGTTTTAGTAATAAAATTTCATTAAAGTATTGTAAAATTACACAGATTTTTAATAATGTAAAATTGTCATAAAATCGTATGAAAACCCTAATTTAATTTTACAACACATGATGTATTGTAATTTCACAACTAATAGTGGTGCCGCATCACAACACATGTCTTGTAATTCCAAAAAATCACTTTACAAGTACTGCACGGAGAAAAATGGATGTTCAACTATGGGACAGCCATCTTATATGTTCAATTGTAATATCTAGATGTTCAACTGTAATATCCAAGATATTAATCTCTACATAATTTAACATCTTAGATATTACAGCTGAATATCTAGATATTACAACTAAACATATAAGATGGCTGTCACATAGTTAAGCATCTAGATGTTAATTCTAAACATCCATTTTTTTCTGTGTGTGATTTTACCTTAGAACACCTCTACTCTAATTTTACATTAAATTTTAGTAATAAACTTCCATAAAAGTATTGTAAAATCACAAAAATCTTAAATAGCCAACACGGAGAAAAATGGATATTCAACTATGTGACAAGCATCTTATATATTCAGTTTTAATATCTAGATATTGAACTCTAATATCTGAATATTCAGCTTCACTATCTAAGATATTGAAATAGGTTAATATGAATATCTCTGATATTACAGATGAATATTTAGATATTTCAATTGAATATATGAGATGGTTGTCACATAGTTGAATATCTAAATATTGATCCTGAATATCCATTTTTCTCTGTGAAGGCTTTAAAAATACACATTTCCCTATTTTCGAAAATTAGTAATTTTACATAAAAGTACACGGATAAAAATGGATATTGACCCATAATATCTAGATATTGAGGCACAATGTCAGTAGCATTCAACTATGTGACCAAACATTTAGATATTCTACTTCAATGCCTGCAGATATTGAAAAAAAGATATTAACCACCAGTATCTCAGATATTGAGCTTGATTATCTCAGATATTAAAAATGAATATTCAAGATACTAAACTTCTGAATATCCTCGTTAGTAAATTTGAATGTCTGAGGTATTAAAGTTGAATATCTCAGATATTTAGCATCAATATCAGGTATACTGAAAAGGTAAGTTATAGATGTTACAGCTCCATGTCTAAGATACTCAAAAAATTATTTTAAAGGTTATGAAATAACTACATATTCAGGTTTTAGAAAAAAGTCAAATTATATTTTAGTATGTTCTTTTCTGTAAAAGTAATATAGATGTTTGAACAAAATTTTCATTATCTGGCATGTCTAATATTAATTTAGTGTTCTTCTTAGAAACTGAACCTTAACACTAAGGTTAGATTTCATTCTCGGCTATATAAACCACATACAGAGAAAATATATAACTTATATGTTTTACTTGCTGCATCTCAAGTTAAAGACCCGATCACTTTTATTCCATTAGAAACACTAATTCGAATTTAAGGAAACTTTAATAAACTTTCAAAATTTATCTTTTCGAAACGCTGCAAGCATGTCAATCTTAGATTCACTTAGATTTCGATGAGAGCGAAAAAGTGATCACATGACCTTTATATATATGCGCGCGCACTTCATACTTCAATATCTAAGCTATTGAATCTGAATATCAAATGCCACTTCTCTGGAAAATCTTATATATTGAAAAGAAATATTTTAATATTGCGTGTCAATATCTAGATATTATGGATGAATATCTCCTATTTGAATATCTACTTTTCAATATCCATTTTTCTCCGTGTACAGTCATTATAAACTTGTTGCTCAGTCAATATTAAATAAATAAGTTTTCTAAAAAAATCAAAATTGCTAGTGTCTTGAATTTTTTTGTCTGTTCTTATGCCAAATTTAAGAATATGATAAATAAATATATTTAAAAGCTGGCATCACGGTGTTAAAGTGGTTTCTACAGAACTCAAGAGAATTCTGTGGAATACCAAGAATTTGGTAGCTACGAAAAAGATACTTGTTAATTTTTGAATCTCGTTTAAGTATGAAGTTGCACCAAAGTATCAATACCTCTTACAAAAATAAACTGATAGAGGAGAAATTATACGATCTGAACTTGCATTCTCACACTCTCTCAGCGATAGCATATAAACAGTCGTCTATCTAACGCATTTTTATGATTGGTCAATTTTTAATTGCTAATTACTCAGTAATTATACACTTCACAAATTTTTTGTATTAGAATATTTCATTCCATTTTTTTTTGGAATTCTAAAAATACTAATATGTACCTTGAGTCCTGGGACACCCTGTATATTGAAAAACAAAATTTTAATATTGCGTGTCAATATCTAGATATCATGGATGAATATCTCCTATTTGTATATCTAATTTTCAATATCCATTTTTCTCCGTCTAAATAAAAACCTGCTTACTTGAACATTGAGAAATCCAACTGAATAATCAAGAAGTATAATACTGAAAGTTTCCCTTTTCGTTGCCTTTAATTTCAATTTCTCCACAACTCAACAAGAGATCCTATAAAAAGCCGTAAAATATTGAAAAAAGTGAAAATAAAAAAGAGACGAAATCGTGGACCGTATAGAAAACGGGTCCTATGGATTGTTGGAATTTTCGATTCGCCTCGAGGTTACGGCAACCTTGCACGTGAGTGAATTTATTTAGGGGTGGATCGGGCCCGTCGTGGCGTGCGACGCTATTCTTTTGTGCCCACGACCCCATAGACGCACCGGCGCCGTGTTCGTCCCACCCTATCTTTTTTCTCTTTTTCCCTTGGCTTTTTATCTTCATCCATCTCGCTCCTTCTTTTCATTTGACCTCCTCGTTCCCCCTCACCGGTTTCTTTTCAATTTGGTCCCCGGGTGCACACGCTCGTGCATGCGCATGCGAGAGGGGTTGCTGTCGCACGACCCTACCTCCAGTAGCAGAGGGTAACACGTACCTATAACCACACATATGCACTTTTATTTTATATATGTATATGTATGTGTGCATGGAACAAATGCTATACGTATGTGTGCGCACACTCGCGACCTGTAAAACAGACCCAATGCTCTCAATCTTTAGGACCCTGCTGGTTGTAGCGAATGGTGCATCGGTGACTCGATCTTGATTTATATACTTTTTGTTAAATACAGAAACACTGAATGTGTAGGCGCACCGATGCTAGTTGGAAATACTAACGAGGCCAGAAGTTTTGATTAGAGAGATTTCACAAATTTAAACGTCAAAAGGGAGAAAACAGTTTGTTAGCTGTAGACTATTGAAATTTTTGTATTCAGTTTAATATAAGAGTAGTACGAAGTAATTTGTATATAGAGTATATGAAATTTAATATAGGCAATTATGAATTTTAATATGTATCAAAGTATTGGTATAAGAGAATAGTTTATAGATTTTTTGATAACTTGTAAATTATTGAAAGTGGTATCCATCCTAGATTAACTAAATCAATAAATTTAGAATTGCGTGAAATCAAATTATGTGAGTCGCTCATTCTGGCATGTTTGATTTAATACCTCAGTGTATTGAATCTAATACATTAGAGTATTTCAGGAATAATATAGAGAGATATTAAATTTTATATACAAAACTAAATAGAAATTTGATATTTCTAAGAATGTAGATTTGAAATTTTGAAATAGTGACACTCTTACAAATATTAATAAATTGTATGTACATTTGTTTATGAAATTTAATATCTCTGCATATTTTTATAAAACAATACTCGGGTGTATTAGATTTAATATACTGAGGTATTCAGTTAAATATAACTAAATTAACAACACACATAATTTGATTTTACTTAATTCTAAAATTAGTTGTCAATGACTATTCTCCTTTGCCAACACTTAAATACATATTAAAATCCATAATTGCCTTTATTAAATTTTGAATACTCCGTATGCAAATACCTTCATATACTTTTATATTAATATAACAATTTTTAAGAAAGTAGAATTTAAATTTTGAAATAGTGACACTCTTACAAATATTATTAAATTTCATGTGGATTAGTGTATGAAATTTAATATCTCTGCATATTTTTTGTAAAACAATACTCTAGTGTATTAGATTTAATATACTGAGGTATTCAGTTTAATATAACCAAATTAACAACACACATTTTGATTTCACGCAATTCTAAAATTAGTTGTCAATGACTATTCTCCTTTGCCAACACTTAAATACATATTAAAATCCATAATTGCCTTTATTAAATTTTGAATACTCCGTATGCAAATACCTTCATATACTTTTATATTAATATAACAATTTTTAAGAAAGTAGAATTTAAATTTTGAAATAGTGACACTCTTACAAATATTATTAAATTTCATGTACATTAGTGTATGAAATTTAATATCTCTGCATATTTTTTGTAAACAAATACTCTAGTGTATTAGATTTAATATACTGAGGTATTCAGATTAATATAACCAAATTAACAACACACATTTTGATATTACGCAATTCTAAAATTAGTTGTCAATGACTTTTCTCCTTTACCAGCACTTAAATACATATTGAAATTCATAATTGCCTATATTAAATTTTGAATACTCCGTATGCAAATACCTTCATATACTTTTATATTAGTACGAAATTTTTTAAGAATGTAGAATTAAAATTTTGAAATAGTGACACTCTTATAAACATTATTAAATTTCATGTACATTAGGGTATGAAATTTAATATCTCTGCATATTTTTATAAAACAATACTCGGGTGTATTAGATTTAATATACTGAGGTATTCAGTTAAATATAACTAAATTAACAACACACATAATTTGATTTTACTTAATTCTAAAATTAGTTGTCAATGACTATTCTCCTTTGCCAACACTTAAATACATATTAAAATCCATAATTGCCTTTATTAAATTTTGAATACTCCGTATGCAAATACCTTCATATACTTTTATATTAATATAACAATTTTTAAGAAAGTAGAATTTAAATTTTGAAATAGTGACACTCTTACAAATATTATTAAATTTCATGTACATTAGTGTATGAAATTTAATATCTCTGCATATTTTTTGTAAACAAATACTCTAGTGTATTAGATTTAATATACTGAGGTATTCAGATTAATATAACTATATTAACAGCACGCATAATTTGATATTACGCAATTCTAAAATTAGTTGTCAATGACTTTTCTCCTTTACCAGCACTTAAATACATATTGAAATTCATAATTGCCTATATTAAATTTTGAATACTCCGTATGCAAATATACCTTCATATACATTTAAATTGAATTGATTTTTTTAAAAGTGTAGAACTAAAATTTTGAAATAGTGACACACAATTTAAATTGAATTGATTTTTTTAAAAGTGTAGAACTAAAATTTTGAAATAGTGACACTCTTACAAATATTATTAACTTTCGTGTATATTTGTATATGAAATTTAATACCTCTACATGTTTTTTGTAAAACAAGACTCTGGTGTATTAGATTAAATATACTGAGAAGTATTCAATTTCATATTCTCCATATGCAAATACCTTCATATACTTGTATATTAAATTAAATACAAAATTTTGTAAGAATGTGGAATTTAAATTTTAAAATAGTGAAACTCTTACAAATATTATTAACTTCCATGTATTTTTGTGTATGAAATTTAATATCTCTGTATATTATTAATGAAACAATACACTGGTGTATTGGATTTAATATCTCTGCATATTATTTGTGAAATAATACACTGATATATTGGATTTTAATATACTAAGGTATTAAATTTATTATCTTAGAGTTAACAACTCACATAAGTTGAATTCACGCAATTCTAAATTTGTTTTTGCAGTGAATCTAGGATATAAATACTGTTTTATCTGTACTTTGACGCATATTTAAAATTTATAATTTCATATATTAAATTACGTATAATGAATAGTATTCCTTGTGGTTCATCTTTGAGAGTAATTTAGCTCGTAATTTTGTTACTGCTTATCTACAGCTGCATGAAAGTATCTTTCTGTGAAAAAGAGAAATGTAGGACGTTTGTATATTCTAATAGTAAGATAATATAACACAGATGTTTCTTTTATAAAGTAGATAATAACAAATGCTTAAATTAGTCATTGAATTACTCCTTTGAATCAACATGACTCTCTCTTTCTCTAAAAAGAGGAATGTCAAACGTGAATGTTTTCTATTCACGTTTTCATGCCATCAAAAACGTTTTACTATTAATTTTGAAAATGTATCACAGTATTCCAAAAATGTCAAAAAATAAATATAAAATATCCAAAGAAGCTATATCTTAAAAAAAATTTATCCAATATGGAGAATAAAAATTGGATGATACTTTTAATTATTTCAAATTAATTATCCCAGCGCAGTCAAAATCGTCTTTTTTTCCACAGAAAGATTTCAAATTCTTTAAATTTGATACTTTTAATATTTAAAAAATTTATTTAGAAAATTTAAGTTCATATTCCTAAGGCCTTAGAAATCCCACGGCCCTTATTGAATTGAAAGCCCCTTCTATTAATTACACATATGTTTTCATTTCTATCGAGTAGAGAGCCACTGCATAGTGAAATTAACGGTGTATCATTGTTAGACATTGGAGTGCAACATATGCCACATAAATGCCGAAAATCAAGGGTGCAATCAGAGAACCTGATCAAAACTGCGTGTGCGTTCTATGAATGCCTATATAATGATAGTGTATAAACTTTCAAACACGATGAAAATGTATGACGTTGTTATTACATTTTTGACATCCCCTTTCACAATGTTCAAAATAATCTGCATCTTAATATTTTCTGGATACATATTGTAATACTTCTTTTATTCACATTCTAATCAATCGAAAGGATCAAATCTGAAATTGATTAGATCCTCGTTCAAAAGGGCCGATTTATAATCCTGATTGGAGTAGAAATAAAATTTGTCCTGGCGAAAATATCGGACTGAAATTCATTCCGAGTCAATCAGAAATATTCCGATTCATTCCGACATCTGTATCCAAGCCAATGCGAATCATTCCGAACAAATCCGAAAAACGTTTTGTGTCTTGTTTGATGAAATGCGGTCAAAAACCAATCCGACTTAATCCGATTAATTCCGAGACATCAATACAAATGAATCCGAACCAAACCGAAACAAAGTTTTCAATCCAGATCAATCCAGATCAATCCGAATCAATCCGAATGAATCCAAGGTTGGAATGATTCGAATTGATTCTGAGAGAAAATTCAGTTTGGATCAACCCGAGATCGGATTGATTCGGATTTACCTGGATTGAAAACTTTTTTCGCATTGGTTCGGATTTATTCGGATTAAGTCGGATTGGTTTTAGACCATTTTTCATCAAACGAGATACAAAACGTTTTTCGGATTTGTTCGGAATGATTCGCATTGGCTCGGATACATATATCGGTATGAATCGGAATATTTCTGATTGACTCGGAATGAATTTCAATCCGATAAATAAAAATAAATTCTATGCGTTAATTTATTTTATTTTTTATTTTTAGTTTCGGTAAAAAATAAAGGTTTTTTCTGACGTTGATTTCCTACGTTTTTTGTTTTGTCTCCTTTTTTATAAAAGTATTTAAATGAAGGATTTTTCTCTAATATTTAGAAAGTAATATTTTCCGTTACGGTATAAAAATCTTTTTCACGGAGGACTTTTGTAAGCATTCAGTTGGTAATCTAGTCGCAATAAATATACGTTTTTCCCATATAAACTTAATCCAGATAAATGAATTAGCCATTAAGTTACCATCAAAGCCGATTTACATTTGACCCGAATAAATCATTTGCAGGAATACCCCAGCCAATAGGAATTTTTCCTGCCCTACTTTCTACGATACATGCCGATACTAAAAATTAGTCCTTTGGCTCATGTGGAATATGCAATCGGTTAGGGGACATTATTCCCCTCGTGTGCCATTCCTCCACTTGATCTCCACCATATGGGATCACATGTGTCCCTTGAAGCTATCGAATTTTCGTGACGAGTGAAATAAGGTGCAGAGAATTTCAAGAATTCGGGACCAGTCACGAGTCTATAACCGATAAACATTCATTGATTTGTCTAGTAAGATATAAAAGGGAGAAGAATGTTAAGAAGGGATGAAAAGGGTGTCTAGTTTTCTAAAAGAATTGGAATCATCAGGGAATGCTTATTTACCAGGAAAAATCTGCGGAATAATTTTTATTAATTGGAATATAATCTATATTGGAAATCTAAACTAATTAACCCTAATTTTTTATTAATTAATTTGATCATGACTTTTTGTAACGTCAAGGATTCAATCAATTCAAACGTTTAAAAGATTCATAAAAAGGAATGAAGAACAAAAAAGGCTTTTAAAATTTGAGTCTTTCAAAATTGAATCCAGATAAAATTCAAAAGTTTAAAAATCCAAAGACATAATTGTGAAGATTTGTCGCAATGATTTTAAGTTAAAGGACCAGAAAATCAAAAGGATTATAATTAGGGATTATTTGAAGGAAATCTTCAAGATTTGTCAATTAAAAGGTATTAACATTTTTAAAGAGCCAGAAAAGTTTATTTCCCAATTGCCAAAGCTTGTAATTTTGAAGAGTTTCAATTTTGAAAACTTCAAAAATTGTTTCTTTTTTTATTTGTATTTTAATTAAAAATTTGATCTATTTGAAGAATATATTAATTAATCAACACAATTCATTGAGATTGATCGAAAAACAGTTTTGAATTTCATTTTGTTAAAGGATATCTTCTAAATCGAATGCATTTAAATATTCAAAAATCGTTAGATTCTCGAGATATTAAATTTTGACTGGATTTAATTTTGAAGGACTTTCAAATTTTAAATCTTTGAATATTAAGACTAATGAATTTAAATATTTGTGAACCACAAGGATTTTCAACTCGGTATCTTAGTGAATTAAAAGTATCAAAAAAGAAAGGATTCAGGAAATTCAAAAATTTATGAAGGCTTCCAAAAAAATGGATCGTTGAATTTCAAAATCTGTTAATTAAGAGAATTTCAAATTTGATTCCTTGAAAGGCATATTTTCTTCAAATTTAAATTTAATTCTAAAATTTTTAAGTTTAAAAACTTAAAATATATCTGACAATTTTTACACTTAAAAATTCACCTTTTTGTAACTTGGCAAATTGAGAAAGTTCCCAATGTTTAAGCATTAAAAAAATTTAATTTGATGACTTTGAAATAAATCACAAATAAATATGAAAATAATAAGTATTTTTTAGAAATGCACACTATCCAATTTTTAAAAATTTTTAATTTTACCCAAAAGTAAATGAAAACTTGCTAACCTGAACGTTCAGAAATTCAAATGAACAAGCAAAAGGAAAAAGATAAGGACTAAAGTACCTAAACTGGTTCGAAAGACTCATAAAAAAAGTAACGAAGAACAAAAAGGGTTTAAAATACAGAAAAACGTAAAGGAGTAAAAGATTGAAGCAAAGGAGGGAAAAATATAAAGTGCATGAAAAAGGGAAAAAATTCAAATGAAACCACAAAAAGGTGTGAAAGAAAGGGCAGAAAAGATAAAGAAAATGAAGAATCTCTCGCGGGAATCCCCAACGTGGCTGATGAAAGGGACAGATCAACAAGAAATATCGGCATGACGCGATCGATTTCGAACAATACCGATCTCGTCGTTTCTCCTCCTCTCTTCTTCTTTGCTCGGGGTGCGTCGGATTTCCAATCGGGTAAATAAATCTCCATATCTGACGCGGTGAACAATCGCCGAGCACCTTTTTTCTATAGGGTCAGGCGGGGGTGGGGGAGTCACGAGGGTGTTCGACAAAAGGCCCCGATGATTTCGAATGAAAGGAGCACGAGCGAAAATCGCAGGAGGAAAAAGACCCAGGGGCGGACGACGGGGGTTAGGGATCCACGTGATGCATTTCAGATCCCCTCTTTCCTCATCTCCTCCATCAATTTTTCTTAAGAAAAGACTCCATCTTTATATACCTTTTTCTCCTCTTTTAAGACGACTTTGACAAAAAGAGGTCACAGACCTTTTTATGTGTCATGTGGGTTGGTACCTGCTATACTTTATGTCCTCGATTTTTGATTTCTACCATTTTCCCTTTTTTCCTCGTATTGTTATTCTTTTGAATTTTTTGTATTTTTCCTCATTTTCTTGATTCCTAACTTCTGACTCTTTATTTTCAACCCTAATGATCATTCACTTTAATTTAATTTAATTTTGAAAATATCTTTTTAGGAATTGGTGAGAAATCTAAAAAAAAATTTTCCTTGCTGGAGGTGAAAAGATAGAAAAGGATAGAAATTTTTAATAGAAAATAAAAGAGATTTTTATTTCAGGGACAAGTATACACTTTGCATCCCTCAAGTGATATATTTTTCTGATTATTAGTTTATCCACCATGTCTAGGAATATCTATCCACTTCTGTCCCTAACTCTATCCGACGTCTCTAATGTATTTTTTCCTGCTCAAAAATTTCTATCATTCTCTATCCTTTACCTATTCTTATGAATATGTATTGGAAATCTAATACTGTGTTTACTTTCGCAATGCTTATCATTCTATCCAAATCTATCCACCATTCATCCATTTCGATCTATACAAAAATAAAAACTGAAGAAGATAAGCACGACATTTCAAGAGATAGAAAATGATAAAAATAATTACATGAAGGATATGCATGGATAAATGGTAGAGAAGAGACGGAAAAGGATTCAGGTGATTAAAAAGAAAATAGATTTGGATAGAAGGATACTAAATTAAAAAGATAGGTGCCCTAGTGCATTTGAAAAAGAATAAAAAAGGATTGAATTGAGTTGATAAAGGATAGACTCAGATTGAAAGTAATGGTTTTAAAGATATAGATACTGAGGTGGAATTTAAAAGAGATAGAAGACGATTGGAACAATTAGGTGCAGTAGTATATTTCAAAAGATAGAAAATGATGAGAGTAATTAGACGAATGATATGCATAGATTAAAGATAGGAAATAGATAGAAGTGGATTCAAATGATTAGAAAAAGGATAGAGTGCATTTCATAAATAATAAGAAAGGATTAAATTCAGTTAATAAAAGATAGAATCAGATAGAAAGTTAAGGATTGAGAAAGATAGATACTGTAGTCAATTTTAAAAGAGATAGGTAAGAATTGGAACAATTAGACACAGGATAGATGTGCCCAAAATAAAAGTATTAACAAGGATAGGTGCAGTATTATATTGCTAGAGATAGAAAATGATGAAAATAATTGGACGAATATGCATTAATAAAAGATAGGAAATAGATAGAAGTGGATTCAAATGATTAGAAAAAGGATAGAGTTGGATAGAAAGATACTGATTCAGAAAGTTAAGTTAGATTTAGAAAAGAATATAAAAGAATATGATTCCTTTGATAAAGGGCAGAGTCAGATAGAAAGTTAAGGTTTGAAAGAGATAGATACTGTAGTGAATTTTAAAAGAAATAGAATAGGGTTGGAATAATTTGACATAGGATAGATGTACCCAACATAAAAGTATTTAAAAGGATAGGTGCAGTATTATATTTCAAGAGATTGAAAATAATGAAAATAATTGGACGAATAATATGCATTGATAAAAAATAGGAAATAGATAGAAATGGATTCAAATGATTAGGCAAAGGATATATTTGGATAGAAGATTGGATTGGAATAATTAGACATAGGATAGAAGTGCCCAAAATAAAAGTATTGAAAATTATATGTGCAGTAGTATATTTCAAGAGATAGAAAATGATGAGAGTAATTAGACGAATGATATGCATGTACAAAAGATAGGAAATAGATAGAAAAAGATTCAAATGATTAGACAAAGGATAGACTTGGATGTAAGATACTGATTGAGAAATATAAGTGCTCTAGTGCATTTCATAAATAATAAGAAAGGATTAAATTTAGTTAATAAAAGATAGACTCAGATAGAAAGTTAAGGATTGAGAAAGATAGATACTGTAGTCGATTTTAAAAGAGATAGGTAAGAATTGGAACAATTAGACACAGGATAGACGTGCCCAAAATAAAATTATTAAAAATGATAGGTGCAGTATTATATTGCTAGAGATAGAAAATGATAAAAATAATTGGACGAATAATATGCATTAATAAATGATAGGAAATAGATAGAAGTGGATTCAAATGATTAGAAAAAGAATAGAGTTGGATAGAAAGATACTGATTCAGAAAGTTAAGTTAGATTTAGAAAAGAATATAAAAGAATATGATTCCTTTGATAAAGGACAGACTCAGGTAGAAAGTTAAGGTTTGAAAGAGATAGATACTGTAGTGAATTTTAAAAGAAATAGGATAGGGTTGGAATAATCAGACATAGGATAGACGTACCCAAGATAAAAGTATTAAAAAGGATAGGTGCAGTATTATATTTCAAGAGATTGGAAATAATGAAAATAATTGGACGAATAATATGCATTGATAAAAAATAGATAGAAATGGATTCAAATGATTAGGCAAAGGATAGACTTAGATAGAAGATTGGATTGGAATAATTAGACATAGGATAGAAGTGCCTAAAATAAAAGTATTGAAAATTATATGTGCAGTAGTATATTTCAAGAGATAGAAAATGATGGAAATAATTAAACAAAAGATAGAACTGATAGAATATTAGAGATTTAAAAAGATAGATAAGTAAGAGTATTATAGAAGAGATAGAATCAGATGAGAATTATCTTACGAAGGATAGATTTTGATAGGAACATAGATATTGAAAATTATCGTCGCTATTCTAAGAATAGGGAAAAATTAGCATAGAGAGTTGGAAGATAGAAAATTCTTAACGTGGCTAGACTGAGGATACAAGTAGATAGAAGTGCAAGAGGTGAAGACAGAAAAAGATACATTCGGAGAAATTTTACCGTTTCATTACAATTTTAACGATTGAAAAAAATCCAAATGGATAGACATTATATCCATTCACTTTGAGCAGGTTCAGTAACCGTTCTTTCCGTTTTAAAAACTACAGTTTCAAACATTGTAAAGGACTCGATGGTTCCCTTGTCTTCCTAATAAAATAGAAATCTTATTTCCCCCAGCCAACCTTTTTTCAAGATTTTTCGATTACGTCCCTGTGAATCCGTCGAGTATGTACTTTTCTACCCTTCTTTAGGCTCTCCACCCCTAACGGGATACAAAAAATCCCTTCACAGCCAAAGAAACGGAAACATGTAAGAGGGGAGATAAAATGTAACAGGCGGTTTTCGCGCATTCGAACTGTACTTTACGGAGAAGCTTGTGATGAAAAAGTGATTGGAAAAAAATTCGGGGATGTCGACCTTATAAAGGATTTGTAACAAAAAAAAACTATTTCACAGGGAAGGATCTGATTTAAAAATCGAAATGGTTTAATTTAAAGAACAAATCCAGGGTAAGATACATATATACGCATCTAAAGCAGAAAGAAAATAAAAAAGGAAAAGCTTAAGGGGCCATTTATATACCACTCTCTAAATCTGAATCAGTGAAAAGTGAGCCACTAATTTACTTTATTGAAAGTTTTTACTAAATATTATTCATTTTCTACTATTTTCATTAGTAGTTATAAAGTTATTGAAAATTAATTAGTAGACTGTGAGAAAAATCTGTAGTATATTTAGTATACATGTAATCACTGCAAAAAGAAGTGTCTTACCTGGTATCTTACTGTAAGATATGAGATGGGATTTTGCTATCTTCTGTCTTAAAATAAGATGTCTCACGAAGTGTCTTATTCAAAATTAAGACGACTTACGTATCTTGGTACGAATAAAGATGTAATTTCCGTCTTACAAAATAAGATACTTGATTGAGTTAGATAATGTATCTTAGTTTAAGATGTTTAGGGTGTCATAAGATGGTTCTGGCATAAGATGTTTCTGAATTGTAAGATATAGCAGGTCAATAAGTTAGCAAAAACTAAGACGCGTAAAGTGTCAAAGAAGTAGTGGTCGAAAGATAGAATCTCTCAAAGGGTTATAGTTACAGTTCATAACCTCAAAAAATGGAGCGTTTTGAGTGTTGCATGTTTTTCTTCTGTGGTGTAATATCAACACATTTAGAGGAATATATTGTTCATTTTCATCGACACGATCCTTTATTTAAACTTTAGATATGATGGATGTGGAGCTACATATAAAAATTGGGAATCGTATCAGCAACACGTAACTCGATATCAGGTATACCTTCTGTTTTAACGTAGTGGATACGTTTCCTAAGTCGCTTATCTCCTTTCCCAATAGAGCATTTTCTTGAATTAATTTTTTCAAGAAGTACATACAGCCATGTAAACCACCACACGTGTAACAGATACCGGTGTGCCGTAAGCTTTTTCTCACAGTGTAGAGGTTATAAGGGACATGAACTGTCGGTAACTTAAGTAACCTGTGTTACCGATGGTTCAACTCAAGATATTTTACGTGTCTCCAATTAATATGCTTTAGGCAACTTGAATGTGACTACCGAAACATCTTAGAAATAACTACACAAGTATCTTATATTAAGACACTTCTTTTTGCAGTGATGGAAGCATGAATGCTAACATGAAATTAAATTTAGTTTACCGGCGTATACTAAATTTAGTATATGCGTGTACTAAATTTATTATACGCGTATATGAAATTTAGTATATGCGTATACTGAATTTACTATACATGTATATGAAATTAAGTATACGCGTGCACTAAATTTAGTATACGTGTACATGAAATTTAGCACACACATATAGTAATTTTACTGATGGGTATACTAATTTTAATATATGTGTACTAATGCTAGAGAACCAGTAAAACTCAAAGTATAAGGAAGATAATTAATATAAATTAAAATTTGTATTTAATTGTTTTCCTTATCGATTTGAAGTTAAATCTTTTTTTCTAAACTTTGTCCGAAAGGATATAAATGTTACCATTAAAAATAAAGTATATTGCGATTTGTAATGTTTTGTTTTACAATTATTATTCAATAGGGTATATTGTAAAATAAATACAGTTGAAGTACAGAGTATCACTTTATTAAGAATTATTAATAATTATCAAAGATAATGATCCTTTTAGCGCCCTTCACTCTTTTGTCGCCTGGAGACAGAGGGTTAATGTCAAATATGAACCTGAAGAAATAATTTCATTTTGTAAATATGTACTTGAAAGACACGTAAAAACTATATGTATATTGAATGAATCATCAAATAATTACCTTTGAATGAACTCTAAAGATTTTGGCAATTCCGCAACGTATGAATATCCAAACACTTAGTACGATGCAAAAGCAACTTGAATTCCTGCCATAACATCTTGAACTCTAATGAGTACGCGATCTAAAAAAATAGTAATAGCACTTTCAGCAGAAAATCGGATCGTCTTCTAGAACTCTCCCGTTTTCCCCAAAAAGATGTTTTAGACGTCTAGTAGATGATCTTGTGTTACTTGGGCAAGATCAACTTTTTTTCGCGCGTTAATGTAACTTAAAACTTATAAAGCTTCGAAATTCTGGGATACGTAAATTTACATTTGTAAACGAGTAAATAAATTAAACCTACCTTTTGAAAAGAAAAATGCAGATCCAAACAATCTGAACTTTTGCGCGGCATCAAATGTCGATCCAACAACGTAGTTAACCACAAATACATCGGCATGCGAGTCTGCATGTTGCATGATCCGCGTAACTCGAAACGCGCTTGCGCAGATGAATTTCGTATACAGATATATGAATTTTAGTATACAGAAACTACGAAATTCATATACGTAAAAGAAACTTAGTGTACACTTAAAAAATTTAGTATACATATAACTTCACAAAAGAAATTTAGTATACCTGAGTATACTAAAATTACCAAGTGTAGTAAATTTAGTAAACATATAGGAAATTTAATATACCCATGTATACTAAAATTGCAAACATTTCTAACAGTGTAGGAAAACAACTAATAATTAGTAGAAATGGTCACTAAATTAAATTAGTGGTTCACTCTATATTGATTCAGGTTTAGAGAGCACGTGGATAGTTTGGGGGGAGGGGGCGGCAAAATTCCACGCTTGTCAACGAGGGGGACCGGGGAGTCGATCTAGAATCCACGTGGACACACGATTCCCTAAATCTACGAAAAATATACAATACTGAAATGAGACAAGGTATACCATAAGTTAAAACACTGAGAGCGTAAAATTTCTCTAAGTTGTAAAGATATTTCAGTAAAATTCACCGATTTTTTTTGTACAAATGAAACGTTTATTGATAAATATTACAAACCTCTAGTTTTACAAAAAAAGCGATGAATTTTACTGGAATATATGTTAAGGAGCCATCTATATACCACGAGGACAGTTTGGGGAGGGGGGATTCCACGTTTGTTTATTGATAAATATTACAAACCTCTAATTTTACCAAAAAAGCGATGAATTTTAATCAATTATCTTTTCAGGAGTATTCGTCAAAATTCCACGGATGTCCACGAGAGGGGAAGGGGGGGGGGGCAAAAAGTGGTGAAAAATTGTCCATGTGGTATATGTATGGTCCCCTAATGAAATCAAAATTTGAAATTGTCGATGAAGGAGACTTAAGGGTGGGAAGGATGAAAAAGGGAAGGGCCTATCTGAAAAAGAAACAAAAGTGATCATCTGAAAAGGCAGACACTAACATAAGTTTTAAATTCAACCACTTAGTCATGAGGAATAATATCTAAGAGTACGATCTTCACTTCGTTTTCTGCACCACCTGACTCAATTTTCCACGCTCTCGTTTCATGTTCATTTTCAATGGCATCACGCCACCATTCAAAGAAGCCGTTTTTACTGTATATCAATCAGAAAAAAGTACTTGTAATCTAGTCATTATAAAGAGTAGGGTCTGCTACTTTCTCAAAGTAGGGCCCTTCTTGCTTCTGGGCCGCGTCCACGAGGCAAAAATGGCACAGGAACGATGGGGTGGTTGTGGGGGCAGGAGGGGGTGTTGGGGGCAGAGAGAAGCTGTTCAGTCGAGAAAGGGGGGAGGGAAGACAGGTGCATCGCACCGCCAATTATATTTCGGAAGGGAAAGAACGAGCTGTGCGTAAAAACAGAAGAACTAAAAAGTGAGAAAGAAAGAAAAAAGAGAGGAGAGACATACTACAGAGCGTGAGAAAGAAGGAGAGAGAAGGAGACTAGAAAGAGGAAAAAGATGTAACTTACTAAGTTTCAAAACACAATCAAAGTATTGATAAGCAAGAGAAAAAAATCGAGTCCCGTAATGAAAGGCTGAACGAGGCTGGAAGTTGGCTCCGTGTTTCTTGCCAAGCCACAGCTCGCCAGGTTTGGGCCAGGACGACATTTATGCACGGGGTGGATTTATTTAATTCATTGGTCAAATTTTAAGAGCATTTACCTAAAACTTTTGGGAATTTTACTGAAGAGCTTGAATTGCCATTTTTGAAAACTGACTAACTACTTTGAATAATTAAATAGTTGAGCAAACTGAGGAATTTGTAGAAAAGTTCTCAGCGATTAAGTAGTTAGGAGGACTAGTCATTTTTTAAATTGTGTTGAAGTGAATGCAGAGAGGATAATTTAAAAACCACTTTCGATTACAATTTCTTTGAAAAATGTATTTCTTTAGCCCATCTCGGCACTTTTAATGTCACGATGATGAAAGAAAGAAAAATAAAAAGACAGACACCAGCTGAAAAATGTTAATAAGCACGACATGCACCCTGTTCATTTTCTCTCTCCTGCTTTCTCTCGTTTGATCGATATCAAAAATTCTATAAAGAAACTCAAAACTGCAAAAAAGGGAATTTCCAAATTTCATACAATTTTTCTTCTTTTGCGAGACCTTTTGGATCTTTCAACTATATTTTAAATTTAGAGTCTAGAAACGTCTTTAAAATGTCACAAAGCCCAATTTTCCCAATTAACATTTGTTTCGCATGGATTAAAATTTTTTGAATAACTACAATTTTTCACGTTTTTGGAACAATTACCTCATAATTAGTGCAGGGTCAAAAAATCCACAGAATTTGTTGTGGATCTTCTTTTGAAGGAGAATTCATCAATATTGATATTGCTTTTGTAAGAGTGAATCGTCTCGTTAATTTTGAAAATTTTTCAAAAATTGAATAATTTAATTATTTTTTTTAAACATTGCATTATTTCTTTTTGTTCGAAGACTGGAACCCGCGTGAGGCCAGCTGAATGGCCAAAAGGCACAGACTGTAATGAAACTAAGGAAGGTCAGAATGCAATATTAGTTGGATGGAGTCGACGGGGCAATTTGATACGTGACGAAGAAAGTTTGCAATCAGATAAAATTAAAAAACTACTCACAAATAAAATTTGCTTTATAAATGCTGCTGCCTATGATTCTAAATGAAGATTAACCTAGAAGGTCTGAACAACCAAGTATTATGGCCAAGTGCGTTTCATCAATGTGTAAATATACTAATTTATTAGTTAAATTTAACTAAATTTGTTAGTAAATATTACGAACAATAATCTTGACTGATTGCAAACTATGAACTAAAAAAATTTAAACCTTTGCTTCTCTAATTTATATTTAAAGCATTGACTATGGAAGCTATTTTGAATTCAATTTTTTGAACTTAAGAAAAACACTGCAAGACCTTTGATTAACGGTAGAGAATTAGTGGGCATTTTTTCTTGAGACTACCTGGGTTTTAAACTTCTGGCAATCATTTTTACAAAAATTATGGACCACTTGGAGTTAAACCAGAAGGCAAAAGAAGAATGAAATGAACTCCCATAACTTATTTACCGAAATGTTAAATGGACCACTCATACCTTTTTGAAATACAATATAAAATTCGTAAAAGCAAAAATAATTAATTTTTTATAAATGTTTATTATAAATCCTTTATTGATATATATCCATAAATAAAATGTAATTTTTCAAGCCTCAAGAAAGGTATTTCATTGAAAATATTTACTTCAGTACTTACTTTTATTGAGAATCAGTAAAATATTACTGAAATTTCAGTAAACTCATAGTTTTAAATCTAAGAGGGAAAATGTATTTTTATCTTAATTATTTTTTTTGAATTATGCATTTTTTTATAAATAATCAAGTAAAATATTTTGGATCAGAGATCGAAGACCCCGCGGAATGAGTGAAAAAAGGATGAAACGAGAGGAAAAAAGGAGAGCAAATGAGAAAAAGAGGGGGTTCGTGGCGTGCGACCAGCAGGTGCACAACCTCTTCTCGAAAGTCTTTTCCCTTTCTTCTTATTTTTTATTCTTACACATCCTTTCTCTCTTTTAAACATAATTTCTTTACATGTTTCTTCTCACTTCCTCTTCACCGATCTCCATTCACTTCCGATTATCATTTCGATCACAGATCAAAAACTTGAGAAGTTCATTGGGAAAGTCTTGATAACGATTAAATTAAGGAATTAAGCAATCCTCCAAACTGTTATCTCAACAAGTAGATAGTAAAAAAGGAAAAATCACTCATTACAACAATTTGCACTGTACTTTTCATATAATTGAAATTTTTTGTCTTGAATAATTTCCTGGCGTTAAATAGACGTCAACTATAATCAAATACACTGAGAAAAAAATTTATCCAACAAAACTTTTTTTGTTGTCCTGACAAAATATTTTGTTGTCCCAACAAAACATTTTGTTTAAGTAACAAAATTTGATTGATATAGCAAAATGTTTTGTTGCCACAACAAAGGAATTTTGTTAGCTGAGTACTAACAAAATATTTTTGTTGATTTGAAAAAACTGTTTTCTCAGTGTAGGCTATCCAGTGCCTATCAAGTCCGTAGGCAGATTCTAATTGGATCGTTCCACAAAATACTATCCAGGTATTAGCGAGTTTTTATTTCATTTATTACACACTCTCTAAATTTAAATCAGTCATAATCTACTGATTATCAGAGAAATTTGACTGATTCAAATAGCTAAAAATATTGCTAGAAATATTTTTTTCACCGATGAATCAGTGGAAATTAACTGATTTAACAGTGAAAAATATTTTTTCACTGACGAATCAGTGAAAAGGCAAATCACTCATTTGGTCAGTGAAAATTTGACTGATTCAGATTTAGAGAGCAGATTTTATTTTTGATAATACCTTCCACATTTGTTTTTCTTTGTGAATTTTCTTTAATTAAAATACAGTTCAGCGCCGATAAGTTTTCATTCCCCTTTCCATAAACTTTAATGCACGCTTGTATACCCCCACCCCTCTAAAATATAAATTGAAGAATAATTGAAATCTCAGTGGAGAAGACTTTTAGTAAGTTTTTATTTCCTAGAATTTTCCTTCCTATAGTCTTGAAGTTTGTAACTAATCGGAGTTAGACTGTAGCTCGTCCTTTAAGTCACTCTTCAAGTCATACATATTAACCTATTTTCTTCGTTTGTAGACATTGTTGTTATTTTTTTGTCTATTTTTATTAATTAACTTACTGATCGTTATTACTATTATCAGTGTTTGAGAAAGGAAGGAACTCGCCTGATAAGAAACGTCTGAATAAGCCTACAGTGTAATCTTAACACTCCTTTTTTACTTGACTTATTGTGAAAATAAGTTGCAAGTCGTTCGTGCACGAAAGTATCCTATGGTCGCAGCTCATTAGTCCATTATCGAATGCGATGATCGGTATTCGTTTGGTACTTGCTTGGCGCGTGCGTGCAGATCGAAATGCGTGTACGGTTCTTCCGAAGAAGTTCGTGGTAGGGGAAAGTGCATTGGCGCTCACAAAAAAAATGCATAACACCTGATTGCATTTCTTTCGAAGCAATTATTGCCCATGCAAACCAATCCTCCATCAATGCTTTTACAACAATTATAATTAAAAAATTAATCCTATAAAAATATTCAAAAATCTGTTGCATTTACTGTTTCCATAAGTTGGAATCTAGAAATTTTCTCAAAATATGTGTTTTTCCAACTGCTTGGTAATACTTTGACGAGAGCTATTCGGAGTATCTGGTTAATTTTTTTTCAAATTTTTCAGCAGACATGTTGAGACACGTGCTCTTTTCAAAATTCTCTTTTGTTCAATTTTCACAGCTTTTATAAGGTAAAAAAAATTTTTTTGCAAAAAGGTTTTTTTTTGCAGAGGTCCGGTCAAGAACGTCCCCAGGTCGTGGTTATGAAAATTATTTTGTTACAAAACACATATTTGAAACGTTAAAGGATCTTCGAATAAAATAAACAAAAAAGTTTCTAATTATCTTGCGTAGTTCCTTTGCAATTAATCCTCAAAAATTGGCTCGGAATGTTGGCCCATACGTGGAAGACTCCCTTAGGGGCTATCCATATACCACGTGTACAATTTTTCACCACTTTTTGCCCTTCTCCCCGTGGACAGCCGTGGAATTTTTACGACCCCCCCCCCCCCTACTCTGCCCAGGTGGACATATTTTATGAAAATATAGTTATTTTAGTATATTTTTCGCAGATTTAGGGGAACGTGTGTCCACGTGGATTTGGGCCCCCCAACCCCTTGTGGACAAACGTGAAATCCCCCCCCCCCCCAAACTGTCCTCGTGATATATAGATGGCTCCTTAACAGATATTCCAGTAAAATTCATTGCTTTTTTTGTAAAATTAGAGGTTTGTAATATTTATCCAAAAACCTCTTATATTTACAAAAAAAGCGGTTAATTTTACTGAAATATCTCTTAATCTTAGAGAAATTTTACGCTCTTAGTCTCTAAATCTGAATCAGTGAGTTGCCTTTTCACCAATTCACCAGTGAAAAAATATTTTTCACTGTTAAATCAGTTAATTTTCAATGATTAATCAGTGAATTTTCACTGAAATAATCAGCGAAATTTGATTGATTTACAGTAACCTCTTTTTAGCTATTTGAATCAGTGAATTTTCACTGAAATAATCAGCGAAATTTGATTGATTTACAGTAACCTCTTTTTAGCTATTTGAATCAGTCAATTTTCAATGATAATCCGTAGATTTTGACTGATTAAAATTTAAAGAGTAGTGTTTTAAGTGATGGATTCAGTAAATATAACAGATTCTCTTCTTCGTGTGAACTCTAATATCTATAATTTATAACGAGTCAAACTTGAAAATGAAAAATTAAAATAGTGTTCCTATCTATTTACCATTTTTACATATGCAATTAGATGTTTTAACATTTTATGGTTCTTGCTACCTGTGAGTGAATAACGAATCGTCTATTTTGATGTGAAAATAGGTCGTCTTGCGATGTGATCTACATTTGTGACTGACTGACGCCTATGGGAAAAATATATATTGGTGATGGTTTTGGGGTTGGGGGGAAGGGTCAGTAATGGTGGAAGAGGGCACCTTGCCATCTCGCGACAAGGTAAGAGACAGGTGCATTGAGATATTTGTGTCCTCTTTCCACTCTCAATTCATACACTATATTCGCGTCGCTCCTGTAACTCTTCCCCTCTTGACTTTAGCCACGATAACGAAAACGAAAATTTAAGGAGGTGCCCCGCGGCGTCGAGATACCAAGGGGCGACCGACACTCATTGCGGAAATATGGTAATTTTGATATCGAGCTTCTTTGTCTTTGTCGGATCGAAAATGACGTCGTTTGGTCGGTTAAGAATTTATTAAGTTTTATTTTCTCTTATTTTTGAATTAAAATTTTCATCGTACACTTCTTCGATGGTTAAAGTAATAAAAGGGTAAATAAATTGGGAATGAAAACGATAACAGTATCTTTGTGCAATTAAAATGTCTATAATTAAGAAAATAGGATGGAGATGTAATTAGTAAATTTTGGTATATTTTAAGTAATTAATTAAACTATCTCCTAATTAGTTTCATTCAAATCTAATACTTTAGATAAAACACTGAAATGTCTATTTCACGATCGAAAATTTATCACCATTTGAAATCTTAGATTTTCAAAGATATTAGAACCGTAGATTGTAGAAGGTCGGCAATTTCAAAGCGAGGTTTGCTAAAATATTACAATCTTGCGTCATCAGGCTGAATAATGATTCGCCTGAGGCAAAACTCAATGACTCTATTAGTTATGGGCTCTTCAGCTGCGGTGTTTATAGATTTACGGAAAAATAGTACAATCTCTTCCCCTTTCTTTTCCTTCTTGGCGTCAGATTCTCGTTCTAATTGTCCAATTGTCTAACACTCAATGGGATACTTGAAAACTAGAATGCCAATTTTGCGGTAATTTTTTATCTCCCCAAATCAATCGCTATTCGTCACACAGCAAAAAATTCGTTACAGTTGATCAAGCTCAACCATTTTTGTATACTTTATTTCTTCTTAGCATAGGACATATGTTCATTAGCAAAAAATTTCTTTAGTATGCTAGTTATTGAAATAAAAGATGCAGTCCAACTCCGATAAATGTCCAACTTCGGGACTAAGGGAGGGAATTCAATGAAATTGACACCATTCTTAATTTGCTTCTAAAGTTGAGTAAATTTCATATTAAAGGGGCTCAAAACACGTTTTTATGCAATAGGTTATTGAAATATTACTAAACGCCTTAAGGGGCGAGGGATAGAAAGGGGTTGAGATGAAAAATGTGCAAAGAAAAATATCTGGGTTCTACAAGTCTATTAATCTCTTCTAGGGACGCCTGGATAGAGGCTTTTCAGTGGACCAGTAAAGAAGAGTTGGTTCTCATCTTTCAGGCGCTTTTTCCCAATTAAGAAAACCGAAGCAAGTAAAATTTTCTAGTGCAATATATTATATTAATTATATATATATAATTATAAATATATTTATAAAATTCCGAGTTAATCGACTGTTTATCAATATTTTAGATTTATTTTTTATGTTAAGATAAAGTATCCAGATATTGAGCCAAACAATCTAGATATCAAATTTTATACTTTAGAATGATGAAATTCATCTCTGGATTATGCAGTTGAATATCTAGATATTTGATCTCAAATCTTAGATCGCCATTTCGCAGATAGAAGGAGAGAATGGATATTCAGAATTAATATCTAGATATTCAAGTATGGGATAGGCTTTTTATACATTCGGTTATAATATCTAGATATTACAAGCGATTAGGATTTTTTTTCTAACAGCTCAATATCAATATTTTTTCGTTTATTCTCAAAGAATATTACTCTATATTTATTTTTCTGAGTACATACTTAAGTGAAGAAAGTAAAATTGTTTAGTCCAAAATATACATATAATATAAATATAATTATAAAATTCCGAACTACCGAATGTTTATCAATATTTTAGATTTATTTTTTATGTTAAGATAAAGTATCGAGATATTGAGCCATACAATCTAGATATCAAATTTTATACTTTAGAATGATGAAATTCATCTCTGGATTATGCAGTTGAATTTCTAGATATTTGAACTCAAATCTTAGATCGCCTTTTCGTAAATAGAAGGAGAGAATGGATATTCAAAATTAATATCTAGATATTCAAGTATGGGATAGGCTTTTTATACATTCGGTTATAATATCTAGCTATTACAAGCGATTAGGATTTTTTTCTAATAGCTCAATATCAATATTTTTCCGTCTATTGTCATAGAATATTACACGATATCTATTTTTCTCCCTGCATACTTAATTGAAAATTCATAAATTTGGCTGAGTGTGTGGATGTTAATAGATATCTAGGATTAATATCTAGATTTTCAGCTATGAGATAAGCATTTTATATGTACCGTTGTAATATCTAGATATCCAGCTGCAATATCTGAGATATAATTATCTTCATATTTAAAATTTTTAGATATTACGGATAAATATCTAGATATTGCAGTCTAATATCTAGATAATGCAACCGAATATATAATATACTTGTCCCATAGTTGAATATTCATTTTTTCCCCTAAAAAGATATCCAATTTATCAGAATATATCTCCAAATATTTCAAACGTATTGCTTCCTTAAATTGAAATAATTTAATGTTTACGCTGAGGAAACTTTCACACGAGATCCTTAATGACGAAATACCAGAGATAAAAATGTTTCTCCGCCTTTGTTCCTCGGTTTGATTACATCGCTTCTGTACTGGCAATCATCGACGTTTTCGGATCAAGTTACTTTCAGTCGATATTCGGCTATAATCGAATAACAAATCGATAAAACCAGAGCGGTCCACCGCTTTTGGTAATGGTCACTGCAAAACGCTTTTAAAAGGTCGGACTCTTGTAATTGAACAGTAGTTGTATATATATATATATATATATGATTATTGAATAATCATTGTTCGGTTTATCCAACATGGAATCATTTAAAAGCTGAAAGAGTTCAAATTTGATCAGTTCTAATTTAAAAAATGCTTTCTTTGATGCATCTAAGTTCTATTCCCAGCATCAAAAAAATTCTCTAATTGTTACATAACTTTTCAGAAACAGTGTACTACAATACAGTAATCTAATAATTTGATCAATTTATCTCAACAATTTTTCATTAAGTCGTAAGAATAATTCAAAGAAGAAAAAATAAATTACAGAATTTTTTTGGACTTTTTCGTCCTTGTCTTTTCCAAGAGTTTTGTAACACTGTTACATAGAACCAATCGCAAAATACATAAAGTAGTAACTGTTACAAAAGAATACGGAACCTGAATGCTACATTTTTTGTCTACCTTTTGTTACAAAAGTGTTATAAAACCCTTTTGTTGCTGAGTTACATGGACGTTCTGTAACAGTGCTACGTAACTATGACATAAGTTATGTTACAAAGTTAAACTATTGTATGTAACATTCATTTATCTTATCAGTGAAACCTTTTTTCATTGAAAGTAAAAAACCCAAAAAATGAAGCTTTTTAAATCTGAAATCGTCAAAGTTGAAGGAACGGAAAAGTTGATTTTTCCATGCGATTAAACGCATTTACTTCTGGACAAAACGATTATAGACACTTTTCTCAGGGGAAGATACAAGCTCATATTCCTTTGGGAGTGGTACCGTAGAAAAACGCTGAAAGGAATCGTCTTGGGACATCACGAGTGTCGTGTTCGAACAAACGTGCCGACAACGCGAGGAAGCAAGAGGAAGAGAGAGAGAGAGAGAAAGTAAGAAAGCCAGCAGGGCTCAACTATTAAAAGACAGAGTGAGAAAGAGATACCATAAAGTAGCCGAATTTTACGGCCTTATAATTTCATTAAAATTCCCGCGCTACACGAACCGAAGAACTCGGGGGACGGTACGTCGTTTCAAGTCGAGGTTCCTTGTCGTTTTCCGTTTTTACGATTTCTCGTGCCGCGTGTGCGAATCCTTTCAAAGGAAGGGGAAGAGGTGAGTCCCAAAATATTTCTCTTATCAACATCGGCATCGGCAGCTTGCATCCCGCATTAATAAAATTTCTTACAACCGTTTAAACAATCTCAAAATGATCTTGGTCATGTCCTTTCGCATGGACAAGAGCTTTACCGTCAGGTCCCTTACAATTGGGGCCTTAAATTTCATATTGTAACTTTCTTGAATTATGTATATAGTTTGCGGTAATATTTAAAACTCCTTAAATAACCCAGTACTTAATGTTTTCATAAAATAGCTTCAATTAAATTTGGGCCTTAAATTATTAAGGCTTCAAGGCCCATTCTGATATTTCTATAAATATTATAGGAAGATTAATATCTATATTTACAACAAGCTACAGACATTCATAGAAATCAATCCTTTTGAAATAAACCGAAAAACTATCAAAATTGAGACATAAGACCGAAAACGAAAAAATAATCGGCCTTGGCGTTTCGACTTGACTACTTTTTCTTGCAAAAATGATAGATTTGGACTCATCAAGTTGTAAAATTCATCATAAAGCGGCGATAAAAAAGATCTTGGCCTTCATTTGAAAAATTCGACGTCGTCAAGATCGTAAACACATAAAAATTCTCAAGATCCTATCTCGAATCGCCTATTAAAAAAACATTTGGCTATTCGTCGACGTCATTAATTCGTTCTCCCGAAAAAGGTGTCTCCGTCGCTAATTACTCATTGTCCGCGAAATGACTCACGAGAGTGCTTATTCGGCTCATTATCGCGTGTTTTGCACGTTGTTCATTTCAAGACTGAGTTGCATGAAAGTACTTTTTTTCTCGATCGCAATGGGCCTTTTTTTTCGCATGGCTCTGCCGCCGTCGATCTCCCCCTCCCTTCATCCCCCTCTCTCTCACTCACTCTCAACGGTGGTCTATCATTATGAACTCGCTGGAGGCTGGGACGCGAGGCCCAAATGTATATACACACGTACCAGGTTCAGTGGGAGAAGAACGAGGCCCAGCACGAGCTTCTTTTTATTCTCTCCATGAAATTCGCGGTGGCAAACAGACCCACTGGACCCAACTTGCACGGGAGCAACTCTTTTTCCAAAGAAATCGAGGCTGCTTTCAGAACACGCGTCGGGGAAATCGACCCAAATGCACGTGGCTCATCGTCGCACGTGTCCGGCAATCCAAGGCCCAAAATATCCAAGAAAGATCGATTGCGATCAGGTGGAATCATCACCAAGTTTGTGCTCGCGATGACTTTTAATTATCAGGGAATTCTGGGCCTTATGCGAAATATTAAATTTTGGGCCTTATTTGGGGGAGAGGGTATAGGGTCTTATTAATAAAAGAAAGAATTTTTTATTTTAATTAAGAAATCAGGTACTATGAGCCTTTGTTAGCAGATAGAAGTTTTGGTTTTGAATAGTAAGTGGATACAATTTCTATCCTTTTTCTAATCTTCTAAATCCCTTTATATCACTTTTAATGGGCTATCATTTTCAATACCTGTGTTTCGATTCAAGTCCATTTTTCCTCTAACCACTTCAATCACTTTCTATCTCATAAATTATACCAAAATATCCATCTTCTATCCAAGTCAATCATTTTTAGAATTAGTTTAATTTTTTTATAAGTCTTTTAAAATGTATTTCGACTTTCTATCCTTTTTTATCCTTACCATTTTATTTACTTCTATCTTTTGATTATATCAATCATGTTCTATCTCATTTGGATTGAACTTATATCTTTCAACCCATAACTTTCTATCAAGGTTGATCTTTTTACAATTTAATCCCTATATTGCTATCCAAATATATCCATTTACGAATAATTTCAATCCTTTCAATCTTTTTTGGCATTTGGTATCACGTCCATCTTTATGATTTCCTACATCTCTATTAATTTGAATAGATAGACAAAGGATAGAGGATAGAATATATGATGGATAAAGCAATTAATAGAAGAAAATAATATTAAACGAATGCAATATGTATTAATTGAAGAAAGATTTATTTTTTTAAATTGAAAAAGCAGGTATTTTGAGCCTTTGTTAGCAGATAGAAGTTTTGGTTTTGAATAGTAAGTGGATAGAATTTCTATTCTTTTTCTAATCTTCTAAATCCCTTTATATCACTTTTAATGGGCTATCGTTTTCAATATCTGTGTTTCGATTCAAGTCCATTTTTCCACTAACCATTTCAATCACTTTCTATATCATAAATTATACCAAAAAATCCATCTTCTATCCAATTCAATCGTTTTTAGAATTAGTTTAATTTTTTTATAACTCTTTTAAAATGTATTTCCATTTCCTATCCTTTTTCATCCTTATCATTTTATTTAATTCTATCCTTTGATCATATCAATCATGTTCTATCTCATTTTGGAATGAAATTATATCTTTCAATCCATAACTTTCTATCAAGGTTGATCCTTTTATAATTTAATCCCTATATTGCTATCCAAATATATCCATTTATCAATAATTTCAATCCTTTCAATCTTTTTTGGCATTTGGTATCACGTCCATCTTTATGATTTCCTACATCTCTATTAATTTGAATAGATAGACAAAGGATAGAGGATAGAATATATGATGGATAAAGCAATTAATAGAAGAAAATAATATTAAACGAATGCAATATGTATTAATTGAAGAAAGATTTATTTTTTAAATTGAAAAAGCAGGTATTTTGAGCCTTTGTTAGCAGATAGAAGTTTTGGTTTTGAATAGTAAGTGGATAGAATTTCTATTCTTTTTCTAATCTTCTAAATCCCTTTATATCACTTTTAATGGGCTATCGTTTTCAATATCTGTGTTTCGATTCAAGTCCATTTTTCCTCTAACCATTTCAATCACTTTCTATATCATAAATTATACCAAAAAATCCATCTTCTATCCAATTCAATCGTTTTTAGAATTAGTTTAATTTTTTTATAACTCTTTTAAAATGTATTTCCACTTTCTATCCTTTTTTATCCTTACCATTTTATTTAATTCTATCCTTTGATCATATCAATCATGTTCTATCTCATTTGGAATGAAATTATATCTTTCAATCCATAACTTTCTATCAAGGTTGATCCTTTTATAATTTAATCCCTATATTGCTATCCAAATATATCCATTTATCAATAATTGCAATCCTTTCAATCTTTTTTGGCATTTGGTATCACGTCCATCTTTATGATTTCCTACATCTCTATTAATTTGAATAGATAGACAAAGGATAGAGGATAGAATATATGATGGATAAAGCAATTAATAGAAGAAAATAATATTAAACGAATGCAATATGTATTAATTAAAGAAAAGATTTATTTTTTTTAAATTGAAAAAGCAGGTACTTTGAGCCTTTGTTAGCAGATAGAAGTTTTGGTTTTGAATAGTACGTGGATACAATTTCTATCCTTTTTCTAATCTTCTAAATCCCTTTATATCACTTTTAATGGGCTATCGTTTTCAATATCTGTGTTTCGATTCAAGTCCATTTTTCCACTAACCATTTCAATCACTTTCTATCTCATAAATTATACCAAAAAATCCATCTTCTATCCAATTCAATCATTTTTAGAATTAGTTTAATTTTTTTATAACTCTTTTAAAATGTATTTCCACTTCCTATCCTTTTTCATCCTTATCATTTTATTTAATTCTATCCTTTGATCATATCAATCATGTTCTATCTCATTTGGAATGAAATTATATCTTTCAATCCATAACTTTCTATCAAGGTTGATCCTTTTATAATTTAATCCCTATATTGCTATCCAAATATATCCATTTATCAATAATTGCAATCCTTTTAATCTCTTTTGGAATTTGGTATCACGTCCATCTTTATGATTTCCTACATCTCTATTAATTTGAATAGATAGACAAAGGATAGAGGATAGAATATATGATGGATAAAGCAATTAATAGAAGAAAATAATATTAAACGAATGCAATATGTATTAATTGAAGAAAGATTTATTTTTTTTAAATTGAAAAAGCAGGTACTTTGAGCCTTTGTTAGCAGATAGAAGTTTTGGTTTTGAATAGTACGTGGATACAATTTCTATCCTTTTTCTAATCTTCTAAATCCCTTTATATCACTTTTAATGGGCTATCGTTTTCAATATCTGTGTTTCGATTCAAGTCCATTTTTCCACTAACCATTTCAATCACTTTCTATATCATAAATTATACCAAAAAATCCATCTTCTATCCAATTCAATCGTTTTTAGAATTAGTTTAATTTTTTTATAACTCTTTTAAAATGTATTTCCATTTCCTATCCTTTTTCATCCTTATCATTTTATTTAATTCTATCTTTTGATCATATCAATCATGTTCTATCTCATTTGGAATGAACGTATATCTTTCAATCCATAACTTTCTATCAAGGTTGATCCTTTTATAATTTAATCCCTATATTGCTATCCAAATATATCCATTTATCAATAATTTCAATCCTTTTAATCTCTTTTGGAATTTGGTATCACGTCTATCTCTATGATTTCCTACAACTCTATTAATTTGAATAGATAGACAAAGGATAGAGGATAGAATATATGATGGATAAAGCAATTAATAGAACAAAATGATATTAAACGAATGCAATATGTATTAATTAAAAAAGAATTATTTTTTAAAATTGAGAAAGCAGGTATTTTGAGCCTTTGTTAGCAGATAGAAGTTTTGGTTTTGAATAGTAAGTGGATACAATTTCTATCCTTTTTCTAATCTTCTAAATCCCTTTATATCACTTTTAATGGGCTATCATTTTCAATACCTGTGTTTCGATTCAAGTCCATTTTTCCTCTAACCACTTCAATCACTTTCTATCTCATAAATTATACCAAAATATCCATCTTCTATCCAAGTCAATCATTTTTAGAATTAGTTTAATTTTTTTATAAGTCTTTTAAAATGTATTTCCACTTCCTATCCTTTTTTCATCCTTATCATTTTTATTTAATTCTATCCTTTGATTATATCAATCATGTTCTATCTCATTTGGATTGAACTTATATCTTTCAACCCATAACTTTCTATCAAGGTTGATCTTTTTACAATTTAATCCCTATATTGCTATTCAAGTATATCCATTTACGAATAATTTCAATCCTTTCAATCTTTTTTGGCATTTGGTATCACGTCCATCTTTATGATTTCCTACATCTCTATTAATTTGAATAGATAGACAAAGGATAGAGGATAGAATATATGATGGATAAAGCAATTAATAGAACAAAATGATATTAAACGAATGCAATATGTATTAATTAAAGAAAGATTTATTTTTTAAATTGAAAAAGCAGGTACTTTGAGCCTTTGTTAGCAGATAGAAGTTTTGGTTTTGAATAGTAAGTGGATAGAATTTCTATTCTTTTTCTAATCATCTAAATCCCTTTATATCACTTTTAATGGGCTATCATTTTCAATACCTGTGTTTCGATTCAAGTCCATTTTTCCTCTAACCATTTCAATCACTTTAAATCTCATAAATTATACCAAAAATCCATCTTCTATCCAATTCAATCGTTTTTAGAATTAGTTTAATTTTTTTATAACTCTTTTAAAATGTATTTCCATTTCCTATCCTTTTTCATCCTTATCATTTTATTTAATTCTATCTTTTGATCATATCAATCATGTTCTATCTCATTTGGAATGAACGTATATCTTTCAATCCATAACTTTCTATCAAGGTTGATCTTTTTACAATTTAATCCCTATATTGCTATTCAAGTATATCCATTTACGAATAATTTCAATCCTTTCAATCTCTTTTGGCATTTGGTATCACGTCCATCTTTATGATTTCCTACATCTCTATTAATTTGAATAGATAGACAAAGGATAGAGGATAGAATATATGATGGATAAAGCAATTAATAGAAGAAAATAATATTAAACGAATGCAATATGTATTAATTGAAGAAAGATTTATTTTTTTTAAATTGAAAAAGCAGGTATTTTTGAGCCTTTGTTAGCAGATAGAAGTTTTGGTTTTGAATAGTACGTGGATACAATTTCTATCCTTTTTCTAATCTTCTAAATCCCTTTATATCACTTTTAATGGGCTATCGTTTTCAATATCTGTGTTTCGATTCAAGTCCATTTTTCCTCTAACCATTTCAATCACTTTCTATCTTATAAATTATACCAAAAAATCCATCTTCTATCCAATTCAATCATTTTTAGAATTAGTTTAATTTTTTTATAACTCTTTTAAAATGTATTTCCACTTCCTATCCTTTTTCATCCTTATCATTTTATTTAATTCTATCCTTTGATCATATCAATCATGTTCTATCTCATTTGGAATGAAATTATATCTTTCAATCCATAACTTTCTATCAAGGTTGATCTTTTTACAATTTAATCCCTATATTGCTATTCAAGTATATCCATTTACGAATAATTTCAATCCTTTCAATCTTTTTTGGCATTTGGTATCACGTCCATCTTTATGATTTCCTACATCTCTATTAATTTGAATAGATAGACAAAGGATAGAGGATAGAATATATGATGGATAAAGCAATTAATAGAAGAAAATAATATTAAACGAATGCAATATGTATTAATTGAAGAAAGATTTATTTTTTTTAAATTGAAAAAGCAGGTACTTTGAGCCTTTGTTAGCAGATAGAAGTTTTGGTTTTGAATAGTACGTGGATACAATTTCTATCCTTTTTCTAATCATCTAAATCCCTTTATATCACTTTTAATGGGCTATCATTTTCAATACCTGTGTTTCAATTCAAGTCCATTTTTTCCTCTAACCATTTCAATCACTTTAAATCTCATAAATTATACCAAAATATCCATCTTCTATCCAAGTCAATCATTTTTAGAATTAGTTTAATTTTTTTATAAGTCTTTTAAAATGTATTTCGACTTTCTATCCTTTTTTATCCTTACCATTTTATTTACTTCTATCTTTTGATTATATCAATCATGTTCTATCTCATTTGGATTGAACTTATATCTTTCAACCCATAACTTTCTATCAAGGTTGATCTTTTTACAATTTAATCCCTATATTGCTATCCAAATATATCCATTTATCAATAATTGCAATCCTTTTAATCTTTTTTGGCATTTGGTATCACGTCCATCTTTATGATTTCCTACATCTCTATTAATTTGAATAGATAGACAAAGGATAGAGGATAGAATATATGATGGATAAAGCAATTAATAGAAGAAAATAATATTAAACGAATGCAATATGTATTAATTGAAGAAAGATTTATTTTTTTTAAATTGAAAAAGCAGGTACTTTGAGCCTTTGTTAGCAGATAGAAGTTTTGGTTTTGAATAGTACGTGGATACAATTTCTATCCTTTTTCTAATCTTCTAAATCCCTTTATATCACTTTTAATGGGCTATCGTTTTCAATATCTGTGTTTCGATTCAAGTCCATTTTTCCACTAACCATTTCAATCACTTTCTATCTTATAAATTATACCAAAAAATCCATCTTCTATCCAATTCAATCATTTTTAGAATTAGTTTAATTTTTTTATAACTCTTTTAAAATGTATTTCCATTTCCTATCCTTTTTCATCCTTATCATTTTATTTAATTCTATCTTTTGATCATATCAATCATGTTCTATCTCATTTGGAATGAACGTATATCTTTCAATCCATAACTTTCTATCAAGGTTGATCTTTTTACAATTTAATCCCTATATTGCTATCCAAATATATCCATTTATCAATAATTTCAATCCTTTCAATCTCTTTTGGAATTTGGTATCACGTCTATCTCTATGATTTCCTACAACTCTATTAATTTGAATAGATAGACAAAGGATAGAGGATAGAATATATGATGGATAAAGCAATTAATAGAACAAAATGATATTAAACGAATGCAATATGTATTAATAAAAAAGAATTATTTTTTAAAATTGAGAAAGCAGGTACTATGAGCCTTTGTTAGCAGATAGAAGTTTTGGTTTTGAATAGTAAGTGGATACAATTTCTATCCTTTTTCTAATCTTCTAAATCCCTTTATATCACTTTTAATGGGCTATCATTTTCAATACCTGTGTTTCGATTCAAGTCCATTTTTCCTCTAACCACTTCAATCACTTTCTATATCATAAATTATACCAAAAAATCCATCTTCTATCCAATTCAATCGTTTTTAGAATTAGTTTAATTTTTTTATAACTCTTTTAAAATGTATTTCCATTTCCTATCCTTTTTCATCCTTACCATTTTATTTACTTCTATCTTTTGATTATATCAATCATGTTCTATCTCATTTGGATTGAACTTATATCTTTCAACCCATAACTTTCTATCAAGGTTGATCTTTTTACAATTTAATCCCTATATTGCTATTCAAGTATATCCATTTACGAATAATTTCAATCCTTTCAATCTTTTTTGGCATTTGGTATCACGTCCATCTTTATGATTTCCTACATCTCTATTAATTTGAATAGATAGACAAAGGATAGAGGATAGAATATATGATGGATAAAGCAATTAATAGAACAAAATGATATTAAACGAATGCAATATGTATTAATTAAAGAAAGATTTATTTTTTTTAAATTGAAAAAAGCAGGTACTTTGAGCCTTTGTTAGCAGATAGAAGTTTTGGTTTTGAATAGTAAGTGGATAGAATTTCTATTCTTTTTCTAATCATCTAAATCCCTTTATATCACTTTTAATGGGCTATCATTTTCAATACCTGTGTTTCGATTCAAGTCCATTTTTCCTCTAACCATTTCAATCACTTTAAATCTCATAAATTATACCAAAAATCCATCTTCTATCCAATTCAATCATTTTTAGAATTAGTTTAATTTTTTTATAACTCTTTTAAAATGTATTTCCACTTCCTATCCTTTTTCATCCTTATCATTTTATTTAATTCTATCCTTTGATCATATCAATCATGTTCTATCTCATTTGGAATGAACTTATATCTTTCAATCCATAACTTTCTATCAAGGTTGATCCTTTTATAATTTAATCCCTATATTGCTATCCAAATATATCCATTTATCAATAATTTAAATCCTTTCAATCTTTTTTGGCATTTGGTATCACGTACATCTTTATTATTTACTACATCTCTATTAATTTGAATAGATAGACAAAGGATAGAGGATAGAATATATGATGGATAAAGCAATTAATAGAAGAAAATAATATTAAACGAATGCAATATGTATTAATTGAAGAAAGATTTATTTTTTTTAAATTGAAAAAGCAGGTACTTTGAGCCTTTGTTAGCAGATAGAAGTTTTGGTTTTGAATAGTACGTGGATACAATTTCTATCCTTTTTCTAATCTTCTAAATCCCTTTATATCACTTTTAATGGGCTATCGTTTTCAATATCTGTGTTTCGATTCAAGTCCATTTTTCCTCTAACCATTTCAATCACTTTCTATATCATAAATTATACCAAAAAATCCATCTTCTATCCAATTCAATCGTTTTTAGAATTAGTTTAATTTTTTTATAACTCTTTTAAAATGTATTTCCATTTCCTATCCTTTTTCATCCTTATCATTTTATTTAATTCTATCTTTTGATCATATCAATCATGTTCTATCTCATTTGGAATGAAATTATATCTTTCAATCCATAACTTTCTATCAAGGTTGATCCTTTTACAATTTAATCCCTATATTGCTATTCAAGTATATCCATTTACGAATAATTTCAATCCTTTCAATCTTTTTTGGCATTTGGTATCACGTCCATCTTTATGATTTCCTACATCTCTATTAATTTGAATAGATAGACAAAGGATAGAGGATAGAATATATGATGGATAAAGCAATTAATAGAAAGAAAATAATATTAAACGAATGCAATATGTATTAATTAAAGAAAGATTTATTTTTTTTAAATTGAAAAAAGCAGGTACTATGAGCCTTTGTTAGCAGATAGAAGTTTTGGTTTTGAATAGTAAGTGGATACAATTTCTATCCTTTTTCTAATCTTCTAAATCCCTTTATATCACTTTTAATGGGCTATCATTTTCAATACCTGTGTTTCAATTCAAGTCCATTTTTCCTCTAACCATTTCAATCACTTTAAATCTCATAAATTATACCAAAAAATCCATCTTCTATCCAATTCAATCATTTTTAGAATTAGTTTAATTTTTTTATAACTCTTTTAAAATGTATTTCCACTTCCTATCCTTTTTCATCCTTATCATTTTATTTAATTCTATCTTTTGATCATATCAATCATGTTCTATCTCATTTGGAATGAACGTATATCTTTCAATCCATAACTTTCTATCAAGGTTGATCTTTTTACAATTTAATCCCTATATTGCTATTCAAGTATATCCATTTACGAATAATTTCAATCCTTTCAATCTTTTTTGGCATTTGGTATCACGTCCATCTTTATGATTTCCTACATCTCTATTAATTTGAATAGATAGACAAAGGATAGAGGATAGAATATATGATGGATAAAGCAATTAATAGAAGAAAATAATATTAAACGAATGCAATATGTATTAATTGAAGAAAGATTCATTTTTTAAATTGAAAAAGCAGGTACTTTGAGCCTTTGTTAGCAGATAGAAGTTTTGGTTTTGAATAGTACGTGGATACAATTTCTATCCTTTTTCTAATCTTCTAAATCCCTTTATATCACTTTTAATGGGCTATCGTTTTCAATATCTGTGTTTCGATTCAAGTCCATTTTTCCTCTAACCATTTCAATCACTTTCTATATCATAAATTATACCAAAAAATCCATCTTCTATCCAATTCAATCGTTTTTAGAATTAGTTTAATTTTTTTATAACTCTTTTAAAATGTATTTCCATTTCCTATCCTTTTTCATCCTTATCATTTTATTTAATTCTATCTTTTGATCATATCAATCATGTTCTATCTCATTTGGAATGAACGTATATCTTTCAATCCATAACTTTCTATCAAGGTTGATCTTTTTACAATTTAATCCCTATATTGCTATTCAAGTATATCCATTTACGAATAATTTCAATCCTTTCAATCTTTTTTGGCATTTGGTATCACGTCCATCTTTATGATTTCCTACATCTCTATTAATTTGAATAGATAGACAAAGGATAGAGGATAGAATATATGATGGATAAAGCAATTAATAGAAGAAAATAATATTAAACGAATGCAATATGTATTAATTGAAGAAAGATTTATTTTTTTTAAATTGAAAAAGCAGGTACTTTGAGCCTTTGTTAGCAGATAGAAGTTTTGGTTTTGAATAGTACGTGGATACAATTTCTATCCTTTTTCTAATCTTCTAAATCCCTTTATATCACTTTTAATGGGCTATCATTTTCAATACCTGTGTTTCGATTCAAGTCCATTTTTCCTCTAACCATTTCAATCACTTTAAATCTCATAAATTATACCAAAAATCCATCTTCTATCCAATTCAATCGTTTTTAGAATTAGTTTAATTTTTTTATAACTCTTTTAAAATGTATTTCCATTTCCTATCCTTTTTCATCCTTATCATTTTATTTAATTCTATCTTTTGATCATATCAATCATGTTCTATCTCATTTGGAATGAACGTATATCTTTCAATCCATAACTTTCTATCAAGGTTGATCTTTTTACAATTTAATCCCTATATTGCTATTCAAGTATATCCATTTACGAATAATTTCAATCCTTTCAATCTTTTTTGGCATTTGGTATCACGTCCATCTTTATGATTTCCTACATCTCTATTAATTTGAATAGATAGACAAAGGATAGAGGATAGAATATATGATGGATAAAGCAATTAATAGAAGAAAATAATATTAAACGAATGCAATATGTATTAATTGAAGAAAGATTTATTTTTTTTAAATTGAAAAAGCAGGTACTTTGAGCCTTTGTTAGCAGATAGAAGTTTTGGTTTTGAATAGTACGTGGATACAATTTCTATCCTTTTTCTAATCTTCTAAATCCCTTTATATCACTTTTAATGGGCTATCGTTTTCAATATCTGTGTTTCGATTCAAGTCCATTTTTCCACTAACCATTTCAATCACTTTCTATCTTATAAATTATACCAAAAAATCCATCTTCTATCCAATTCAATCGTTTTTAGAATTAGTTTAATTTTTTTATAACTCTTTTAAAATGTATTTCCATTTCCTATCCTTTTTCATCCTTATCATTTTATTTAATTCTATCTTTTGATCATATCAATCATGTTCTATCTCATTTGGAATGAACGTATATCTTTCAATCCATAACTTTCTATCAAGGTTGATCTTTTTACAATTTAATCCCTATATTGCTATTCAAGTATATCCATTTACGAATAATTTCAATCCTTTCAATCTTTTTTGGCATTTGGTATCACGTCCATCTTTATGATTTCCTACATCTCTATTAATTTGAATAGATAGACAAAGGATAGAGGATAGAATATATGATGGATAAAGCAATTAATAGAAGAAAATAATATTAAACGAATGCAATATGTATTAATTGAAGAAAGATTTATTTTTTTTAAATTGAAAAAGCAGGTACTTTGAGCCTTTGTTAGCAGATAGAAGTTTTGGTTTTGAATAGTACGTGGATACAATTTCTATTCTTTTTCTAATCATCTAAATCCCTTTATATCACTTTTAATGGGCTATCATTTTCAATACCTGTGTTTCAATTCAAGTCCATTTTTCCTCTAACCATTTCAATCACTTTCTATATCATAAATTATACCAAAAAATCCATCTTCTATCCAATTCAATCGTTTTTAGAATTAGTTTAATTTTTTTATAACTCTTTTAAAATGTATTTCCATTTCCTATCCTTTTTCATCCTTATCATTTTATTTAATTCTATCTTTTGATCATATCAATCATGTTCTATCTCATTTGGAATGAAATTATATCTTTCAATCCATAACTTTCTATCAAGGTTGATCCTTTTATAATTTAATCCCTATATTGCTATCCAAATATATCCATTTATCAATAATTGCAATCCTTTTAATCTCTTTTGGAATTTGGTATCACGTCTATCTCTATGATTTCCTACAACTCTATTAATTTGAATAGATAGACAAAGGATAGAGGATAGAATATATGATGGATAAAGCAATTAATAGAAGAAAATAATATTAAACGAATGCAATATGTATTAATTGAAGAAAGATTTATTTTTTTTAAATTGAAAAAGCAGGTACTTTGAGCCTTTGTTAGCAGATAGAAGTTTTGGTTTTGAATAGTACGTGGATACAATTTCTATCCTTTTTCTAATCTTCTAAATCCCTTTATATCACTTTTAATGGGCTATCGTTTTCAATATCTGTGTTTCGATTCAAGTCCATTTTTCCACTAACCATTTCAATCACTTTCTATCTTATAAATTATACCAAAAAATCCATCTTCTATCCAATTCAATCGTTTTTAGAATTAGTTTAATTTTTTTATAACTCTTTTAAAATGTATTTCCATTTCCTATCCTTTTTCATCCTTATCATTTTATTTAATTCTATCTTTTGATCATATCAATCATGTTCTATCTCATTTGGAATGAACGTATATCTTTCAATCCATAACTTTCTATCAAGGTTGATCCTTTTATAATTTAATCCCTATATTGCTATCCAAATATATCCATTTATCAATAATTGCAATCCTTTTAATCTCTTTTGGAATTTGGTATCACGTCTATCTCTATGATTTCCTACAACTCTATTAATTTGAATAGATAGACAAAGGATAGAGGATAGAATATATGATGGATAAAGCAATTAATAGAACAAAATGATATTAAACGAATGCAATATGTATTAATAAAAAAGAATTATTTTTAAAATTGAGAAAGCAGGTATTTTGAGCCTTTGTTAGCAGATAGAAGTTTTGGTTTTGAATAGTAAGTGGATAGAATTTCTATTCTTTTTTCTAATCTTCTAAATCCCTTTATATCACTTTTAATGGGCTATCATTTTCAATACCTGTGTTTCGATTCAAGTCCATTTTTCCTCTAACCATTTCAATCACTTTCTATATCATAAATTATACCAAAAAATCCATCTTCTATCCAATTCAATCGTTTTTAGAATTAGTTTAATTTTTTTATAAGTCTTTTAAAATGTATTTCGACTTTCTATCCTTTTTTATCCTTACCATTTTATTTACTTCTATCTTTTGATTATATCAATCATGTTCTATCTCATTTGGATTGAACTTATATCTTTCAACCCATAACTTTCTATCAAGGTTGATCTTTTTACAATTTAATCCCTATATTGCTATTCAAGTATATCCATTTACGAATAATTTCAATCCTTTCAATCTTTTTTGGCATTTGGTATCACGTCCATCTTTATGATTTCCTACATCTCTATTAATTTGAATAGATAGACAAAGGATAGAGGATAGAATATATGATGGATAAAGCAATTAATAGAAGAAAATAATATTAAACGAATGCAATATGTATTAATTGAAGAAAGATTTATTTTTTTTAAATTGAAAAAGCAGGTACTTTGAGCCTTTGTTAGCAGATAGAAGTTTTGGTTTTGAATAGTACGTGGATACAATTTCTATCCTTTTTCTAATCTTCTAAATCCCTTTATATCACTTTTAATGGGCTATCGTTTTCAATACCTGTGTTTCGATTCAAGTCCATTTTTCCTCTAACCATTTCAATCACTTTAAATCTCATAAATTATACCAAAAATCCATCTTCTATCCAATTCAATCATTTTTAGAATTAGTTTAATTTTTTTATAACTCTTTTAAAATGTATTTCCACTTCCTATCCTTTTTCATCCTTATCATTTTATTTAATTCTATCCTTTGATCATATCAATCATGTTCTATCTCATTTGGAATGAACTTATATCTTTCAATCCATAACTTTCTATCAAGGTTGATCCTTTTATAATTTAATCCCTATATTGCTATCCAAATATATCCATTTATCAATAATTGCAATCCTTTTAATCTTTTTTGGCATTTGGTATCACGTCCATCTTTATGATTTCCTACATCTCTATTAATTTGAATAGATAGACAAAGGATAGAGGATAGAATATATGATGGATAAAGCAATTAATAGAAGAAAATAATATTAAACGAATGCAATATGTATTAATTGAAGAAAGATTTATTTTTTTTAAATTGAAAAAGCAGGTACTTTGAGCCTTTGTTAGCAGATAGAAGTTTTGGTTTTGAATAGTACGTGGATACAATTTCTATCCTTTTTCTAATCTTCTAAATCCCTTTATATCACTTTTAATGGGCTATCGTTTTCAATATCTGTGTTTCGATTCAAGTCCATTTTTCCTCTAACCATTTCAATCACTTTCTATATCATAAATTATACCAAAAAATCCATCTTCTATCCAATTCAATCGTTTTTAGAATTAGTTTAATTTTTTTATAACTCTTTTAAAATGTATTTCCATTTCCTATCCTTTTTCATCCTTATCATTTTATTTAATTCTATCCTTTGATCATATCAATCATGTTCTATCTCATTTGGAATGAAATTATATCTTTCAATCCATAACTTTCTATCAAGGTTGATCTTTTTACAATTTAATCCCTATATTGCTATTCAAGTATATCCATTTACGAATAATTTCAATCCTTTCAATCTTTTTTGGCATTTGGTATCACGTCCATCTTTATGATTTCCTACATCTCTATTAATTTGAATAGATAGACAAAGGATAGAGGATAGAATATATGATGGATAAAGCAATTAATAGAAGAAAATAATATTAAACGAATGCAATATGTATTAATTGAAGAAAGATTTATTTTTTTTAAATTGAAAAAGCAGGTACTTTGAGCCTTTGTTAGCAGATAGAAGTTTTGGTTTTTGAATAGTAAGTGGATAGAATTTCTATTCTTTTTCTAATCATCTAAATCCCTTTATATCACTTTTAATGGGCTATCATTTTCAATACCTGTGTTTCAATTCAAGTCCATTTTTCCTCTAACCATTTCAATCACTTTAAATCTCATAAATTATACCAAAAAATCCATCTTCTATCCAATTCAATCATTTTTAGAATTAGTTTAATTTTTTTATAACTCTTTTAAAATGTATTTCCACTTCCTATCCTTTTTCATCCTTATCATTTTATTTAATTCTATCCTTTGATTATATCAATCATGTTCTATCTCATTTGGATTGAACTTATATCTTTCAACCCATAACTTTCTATCAAGGTTGATCTTTTTACAATTTAATCCCTATATTGCTATTCAAGTATATCCATTTACGAATAATTTCAATCCTTTCAATCTTTTTTGGCATTTGGTATCACGTCCATCTTTATGATTTCCTACATCTCTATTAATTTGAATAGATAGACAAAGGATAGAGGATAGAATATATGATGGATAAAGCAATTAATAGAAGAAAATAATATTAAACGAATGCAATATGTATTAATTGAAGAAAGATTTATTTTTTTTAAATTGAAAAAGCAGGTACTTTGAGCCTTTGTTAGCAGATAGAAGTTTTGGTTTTGAATAGTACGTGGATACAATTTCTATCCTTTTTCTAATCTTCTAAATCCCTTTATATCACTTTTAATGGGCTATCGTTTTCAATATCTGTGTTTCGATTCAAGTCCATTTTTCCTCTAACCATTTCAATCACTTTCTATATCATAAATTATACCAAAAAATCCATCTTCTATCCAATTCAATCGTTTTTAGAATTAGTTTAATTTTTTTATAACTCTTTTAAAATGTATTTCCATTTCCTATCCTTTTTCATCCTTATCATTTTATTTAATTCTATCTTTTGATCATATCAATCATGTTCTATCTCATTTGGAATGAACGTATATCTTTCAATCCATAACTTTCTATCAAGGTTGATCCTTTTATAATTTAATCCCTATATTGCTATCCAAATATATCCATTTATCAATAATTTCAATCCTTTCAATGTCTTTTGGAATTTGGTATCACGTCTATCTTTATGATTTCCTATACATCTCTATTAATTTGAATGGATAGACAAAGGATAGAGGATAGAATATGATGGATAAAGCAATTAATAGAACAAAATGATATTAAACGAATGCAATATGTATTAATAAAAAAAGAATTATTTTTTTAAAATTGAGAAAGCAGGTACTTTGAGCCTTTGTTAGCAGATACAAGTCGAGGAGAAGTTTCATGTGAGGGGTGGATGTCTTTGAATATGTGTGCGTGAAAAATTGTTTGTATGAGCGTACCAAGGAATCTTATTCAACGAAGGTGTATTTGGATCTCGCTCCCTCGTTCAAGTGAATCCCTCGATCTTTGTTACTCTCTTTTGATACTTTGGGCTTTACGATGAGAGCGTCCTTTTCTTTCTTTTCGCGTGCTGCGGTCCTTTAAGATTCGCTGTGCCGCCACTATACATCGTCCTGGCCGATGCACCATCCTCGGGGCCTAAGGCCTATATGCCGAGACTGAAGCACACTGGCCCCAAAATGTACGGGGGCATCGCCGCTCGGTGCAAGGACCTCGAACTCGCGCTACAGGTTGTTTACTTTCCTTTTTTACTGATTAATTGAACCACCAGTTACTCTCAATCACTCAACTTGATTATATCTTTTGAGAATCTTTCAAATGTAAGAGGACTTTTTTGAAGGGTTTTAAAATTTCCTATCATGCATTGGAAATTTCAGGTTTTGAAGAAATATATGATTTTGGTATTTTGAACTTTTGAGAATTGTGTGAGGAATATTATGGACTTGGACGCCTGTATAATAAAAGTCTTTGAGATTTTTTTTTAGTGAAGGGATGTATTTTTCTGTAATTTTGTATGCTGAATTTTAATTTTTTTTCTTCAAAAAAGAATTTTTTTATCTACCTGGGATGTATTTTTGCCGAGATATTTTTTATGAGAATTTCAATTTCTGAAAATTTGGAAATATTGTGTTTCGTATAAAGTGCGGAAAGGCGTATTTTAACGCAAGAACGAGTCGCGATTCGCTCACGCGGTTAAATACATTCCGCACGTGATACGAACGATATTTTTTGTTCGCTGTATACCGATAGTTAGCCGAGACGGTATCGTTTTGCGTGTGGAAAGTTGATTTTCCCGTTCTAGTGCGGTAAATTTTTAAGTATGTTTTAATTTTCCGCATTAGTGCTGGAAAATCAACTTTCCGCACGCAAAACGACACTGACAAGGCTAACTTTCGGTGTACGTCGGACAAAAAAATATTTTCTGTGCGAAAAATCAGGTCTTTGGAAAAAAAAAGTTTTTCTATGATTTTACGAGTTGGAATGATATAATCAGTCGTGTTTTATGAAAGAAATAACATTATCTTTTATAAAAAAAATGTAAAACTTAAGAATAATAATAATTTTAAAAATGATTTTTGTAATAGAATTTTTTCTTACTAACCCTTTTTACCAATTTTTAAAAAATGATTGAAATTTTTAAAATCAAGGCTTATTTTTTCGGGCAAAAAATTTCTCTGCAACTCTACAGTTCTCAATTTTTTTTCATTCGTAAAACACAACCGATAATTTTCCAGGTACCTGTTTTTTAGAACGACAACTACCTAAACTCTAATTGTCGATAAGTCTTCGAATTATTTTCAAAATTTTAACTAAAAAGAAGTTAAGGGGGATCATGCGGTCCTAGGAAGCCCTTGGAAAACTTAATTAATTACAACTTTAAAAAATTTTCGTGCTGTTATTCGATACATAATATTAGAGAAAAGTGATCGTATTGCTGGAAAAAAATTACAAAATATAAAAAATGTATTTTGTAGTAACAATTACTGTAGGTCAAAGTTCAATGAAGTTTTTTCCAAGTTTACTCTTTAAAAATAATCGGATGCTAAGGAATGATGTTTTATTTTCTTCTTTAAACAATTTTAAACGACTCCACCATCTCAACTTTACAAATTAATCTCTCGTTTTCTAACTACAACTATTTGTTTATAAAACTTATTCAATTTTTCAACATTTCTGATTACCAATTAGAAAATAAGAGATTAATTGTGTAGCTCAGTTGGTTAGAGCAGTCAACTGGCAATCGAAAGACCTGGGTTCGAATCCTAGCGCAGTCGAAAGCGTCTTTTCTTCCATAGAAAGATTTCAAATTCTTTAAATTTGAATTAATTAAAAAATCTAAGATCATTTTTATAGAGTAAACTTAGAAAAATATTTTTTAATTTGTCTTAAGTAAAGAAAACATTTTTCTTTTAGAAGATTTATTAAATAACAGCCTTAACAGTTTTTAATTGGTAATTAACTATGTTTTTCAAAGGCATGATCCTCTTTAAGGGGTTAGTCGCAGTCGGAAGAAAACGTATTTTTTGAGAATATTTTTCTCTTTGCTATATGCATACATTTTTTCAACCATTTAAGTATCCAAAAGTATATAATTTTATTGATACTTCGTCAAAATTTCTTTGAAAAATAATTTAAAATGGAAGAAAAACCGGAGAATATTTTTCGAAAGACGTTCTGCGGTGACCATTCCAGTTCCTCAACGTGTTATTCGAAATTGAAAATCCCAAATTAATTCTCCAATTTATTAGTTTCTACGGTGCTTGATCGTAGCTTCACAAAAAAAAATTTTTTTTGAAAAAATGGTGACCGGTCAAACTTGGACGTCCGATTTTCGACAAAAAAATCACCCGTTTTTGTTAATTAAAGAAAAAGTTTTGAATGGGATAAAAATAAACGACCATCACCGTACTATTATATATCAAAGGATTCTATCAAGTTGTTTGATGTAAATCGTTTAAGCGATTTTCGATTAATCATGGTCACCGATTTAAAAAACCTGGTTTCAAGAAAAACACATTTAAAGTTTTAAATACAGCTTACATTGTTATGTTTTCCAAATCTAAAAAAGATGTTTTGTAAATAAAAAAGTGATTTTCCATGAACGAATAAATGTATAGTTTAGTCACGTGGTCCGATTAATCCATGGCCTTAATTTACATTTAAAAATGGTTTACGCCACTGGCGATCGAACGCAACTCTCGTTGTGGGAACTGGAAAAGTTGCTGCTGGCAGGAGCAGCAATATGTGGCAGAAGACGATCATCTTCTGTGCGTAGGGTCGGGGGCAGTGATTGCTGGGTAAGGGGCAGGGGTTGGGGGAAGGAAGGAGCAACGTATGGTCAGAAGTGGAGAATGATGAACACGCTCGCGCGTCGTAGAGCCGCGAGGGAAAAAGGAAGAAAGGGAAGGAAAGAGAAAGGACTCGTGAGGGAAAAGAGATGGGTGCAAGGATCGAGATGAGCGAAAAGAAGAGAAAACGTACGAAAGAGAAGGAGGCTGAGCGCACGTCTGTCGCGTGGCCAGATCACCTCTGCGCATGCGCCTCTTTAACTTTTTAATCGCTCAGTATAATCTTATCATCTCACCTTGATTCTTTTATCATACATTTCCTATTATTATTAAATTCGTTCCAATCAATAAAAGCAATAATAAACCTCTCTACCAATTGTAAATTGTAATTGTCAGGATGTGTATTTCACTCGATGATTGAAACCACCAAAAAAGAGCCTAAAAGTGCATTTAAGTTGGGACCGTATATCAATTTACTTGTTGCACGAAATTAAAAAATAAAATGGGTCATTTTTTCTTGGTAGAGGAATCGCAAAGGTGCCATTTCCGCTGAAGGTTAAGTAGTTCTTGAGAATTCAGACGATCATCGTTGTACCGGTAAATAAATTGGTTTTTGCATTTCAGTGGCACCCAGGAAGAGAAAAAAGTGGAACGAGCGTAAGAATATCGACGTGGATATAAATATGAGCAGGTACTTGTAACTTGCAACGGTATTCAGAGTACTACAGTTTACTTGGCTTCACCTCATGTTACATTATTACCAGCACCTACTTTCCCTGCTCTCAACTTTTTGCCAAAGATGTTCCCGAACCGGGAAAAACTTAATTACTTCCTCTTTTATAATATACCTGAATTTTATTTCCCTCTAGAAGGTTCCAAATGTACATAAAAATGTCTTCTTTTAAAACTTGGGGTATCAATTTTAAAGTTAAAATTTATTTTCTATTAGCAGGTCATAAAGTGGATTTTATTGCCCAGTGCGGGGCAAAAATAGTCTATTTTCTGACTCCCTTGCAGAAAAAAAAATCGCGTGAAACACGGGAAATTTTTTTACCTAGTTGCGCAATATACTATTTTCTACTAGGGGTTCATAAAGTGGATTTTTTTGCCCAGTACGGGAAAAAAATCTATTTTCTGACCCTCTAGCAGAAAAAATATCTATTTTCTGATCCCCTAGTAGAAAAAAAATCGTGTACAACGCGGGGAATTTTTTTCCCTGGTTGCACAATATACTATTCTCTACTAGCGGTTCATAAAGTGGATTTTATTGCCTAGTACGGGGGGAAAAAATCTATTTTCTGATCGTTCATAAATTGGATTCTTTTGCCCAGTACGGGAAAAAAAACTAATTTCTGACCCTCTAACAGAAAGAAAATCTATTTTCTGATCCCCTAGCAGAAAAAAAATCGTGTGCAACGCGGGGAATTTGTTTCCCAAGTTGCACAATATACGACTTTCTGACCCCATAGCAGAAAAAAAATCTTGTGCAACACGGGAAATTTTTTTCCCTGGTTGCACAATATACTATTTTCTACTAGCGGTTCATAAAGTGGATTTTATTGCCCAGTGCGGGGCAAAAATAGTCTATTTTCTGACTCCCTTGCAGAAAAAAAAATCGCGTGAAACACGGGAAATTTTTTTCCCTAGTTGCACAATATACTATTTTATACTAGCGGTTCATAAAGTGGATTTTATTGCCCAGTACGGAGGAAAAAATCTATTTTCTGACCTTCTAGCAGAAACAAAATCTATTTTCTGATCCCCTAGCAGAAAAAAATCTTGTGCAACACGGGACATTTTTTTCCCTAGTTGCACAATATACTATTTTCTACTAGCGATTCATAAAGTGGATTTTAACGCCCAGTACGGGGCAAAAAATCTATTTTTTGACCCTCTAGCAGAAAAGAAATCTATTTTCTGATCCCCTAGGAGAAAAAAAATCGTGTGCAACACGGGAAATTTTTTCCCCTACTAGAAAAAAAATCGTGTGCAACACGGGGATTGTTTGTCCTAAGTTGCACAATGTACTACTTTCTGACCTCCTAGCAGAAAAAAAATCTTGTGCAACACGGGAAATTTTTTTACCTAGTTGCACAATATACTATTTTAAATTCATTTAAAGCCTAGTTTTTTTTTGGAGCGTAAATATATGAAACGGTTTATAGGAAAGGTTTGGAGGGCGAATCGACTTTAAAGAGTCGTCTTGCGCCAGAAGGTCCATTTTATGTCGTCTCTTGTTACCGAGCTTTAAGGTCTGTTTTTTGCTTCCTCGTCGAGACAAAAGGAGAGGCAAAAGAACAGAAAAGGGCTGACTCAAAACGGTTTCGCTATGTCCGCTTCTTGTGTACTACGGCAAAAGCAAGCAAAAGCGAAAGGGAAGAAGGACACGGTGTGAGCTCATATGTAGGTCCCAATGGCATGAGGCCAGTAGGTACTTACGTACCGGTCCTCTTAGGTAGGGGCCTCACCAAGAAGTTGCACCGAGAGCACGTACGTATGAGGCACGTATTGCTGCAAGTATCAGTTTTCATTCCAACTGGACCACATTCGTTTCGCTTTAACTCAAATGCCCACTACTGACCAGCTTGCTAAGTTCCAATCTGGACCTCTGAAATTTCCTGACCACTTTAACCGGCTGATTTTTTAAAAATTCAATTTTAAGGCACATTTCTGAGATAAAGCTCTTTTGAGAGTTGAAGGCAGGGTCTTAAAGACCTGGAGTGAGAAAAGAGGGTATTGGCGGATAGTATCTGAAATCTAAGATCTAAGATAATGAGGTTAATTAGCTAAGTGTTAAATTTTAAAATTTATGATGTTAAGTTATAGATAATTTTCAAGAAACAAATTAACGTTTGGATAAGGCAGTTTAGTATCTGAATATTTAACTTTGATATCTTCAATCGCCTTTTATAATTGAGTTTGAATAATTGTAAGTCTTTGCTGGAAATAGAAGTGGATACAATTTCTATCCATTTGCAGATTCTTTAAATCCCTTTCCTTTAAATTTATTCTGGTACTTTACAATAATTATGCACCAAAATATTTCAAGATACGTCAGAGTATCTCAAGACGCTGAAGGAACTTCAATGTACTTTGAGGTATTGCGAAGTACATCAAAATACTTGAGTGTACTTTGAGACAGTTCCAATACTTCAGGATATTTAAATGTACTTTAAGATATTTGAAGGTACTATAGGACATTTTGCGTATTTTAAGGTTTTTTATATACTTCAGAATATTTTGAGGTGCTCAAGGTACTTCAAAGCACTTCAATGTACTTAAAAATATTTTAAGGTCCTTAAGGACACTCCAAAAGACTTTAGATTATGCTAAAGTATATCACTATAATAAATGCTATAATCTATTGCAGTTTAGGATATTTTACACACTTTACTATACTTAATATACTTAAGGATATTTCAAAAATCAATATATTTTAGTGTCTCCGCGATATTTTAAGTTACTATAGAGTATTTTAGGTACTTCAGGATGTTTCAAAGTTCTTCAGAATATTTCAAATATCTTATGATATTGCAAGATAATATTCTACGGTACTTATAGATATTTCAAGATATTACAAAGTACATTGAGACATTTCCAGGTACATTAGAAAATTTGAAGCAAAATAATATATTTTAGTGTCTGTGGGATATTTCAAATGGCTCCATAATATCTTAGGTACTTCAGGATGTTTCAAAGTTCTTCAGAATATTTCAAATATCTTAAAATATTGCAAGATAATATTCCACGGTACTTAGAGATATCTCAAGATAATACAAAGTATATTAGGACATTTCCAGGTACATTAGAAAATTTAAAGAAAAATAATATATTTTAGTCTCTGCGGGATATTTCAAATGGCTCCATAATATCTTAGGTACTTCAGGATGTTTCAAAGTTCTTCAGAATATTTCAAATATCTTAAAATATTGCAAGATAATATTCCACGGTACTTATAGATATTTCAAGATATTACAAAGTACATTGAGACATTTCCAGGTACATTAGAAAATTTGAAGCAAAATAATATATTTTAGTCTCTGCGGGATATTTCAAATGGCTCCATAATATCTTAGGTACTTCAGGATGTTTCAAAGTTCTTCAGAATATTTCAAATATCTTAAAATATTGCAAGATAATATTCCACGGTACTTAGAGATATCTCAAGATAATACAAAGTATATTAGGACATTTCCAGGTACATTAGAAAATTTAAAGAAAAATAATATATTTTAGTCTCTGCGGGATATTTCAAATGGTTCCATAATATTTTAGGTACTTCAGGATGTTTCAAAGTGCTTTAGTATATTTTAAATACCTTAGGATATTTCCTGATATACATACTTCAGAATATTTCAAGGTACTTTTGGATATTTCAGATAGATTATTATATACCAATAAATATTTTGAGGTACCTAAAGATATTACAAAGTACTTTAAGATATTTCAGAGTACTTCAGAATATTTTAGGGCATTTCAAAATATTTCAGTGTTAGTGTTATTAGAGTTAGTGTTATAACAGCTTTAGTATATTTAACAGTACCTTGAGATTTCGCAAGATACATACTTCTGCAACAGAAATTTTGTAATTTTTGGATCAATATAACAGTAGACATGTTGTCGAATGTGTCACGTTATAATACAGCAAAATGTATCAAGGGACTTTATGATGCTTAAGATACATTATTATATTTTAATACCTGCGGTGCATTTCCAGTTACTCCATTGTTCTTCAAGATATTTCGAGGTACTTTAAAATATTTCAGGTAAATTATTATAGTTCCATGCTCAAGAATATTTTTTAAAAGGTAATGGAAGATATTTCAATGTACTTCAAGCTATCAATTCTATGCGTGATACATTACAATTTTTTTTTTCACTACGAGTAAGCCTCAAAATTTAAAAAATTAGATTTTAGGACACATTTCTGAGATAAAGGTCCTTTGAGAGTTGAAGGCAGGGCCTTAAAGACCTTGAGTGAGAAAAGAGGGTATTGGCGAATACTATCTGAAATCTAAGATCTAAGATACTGAGGTTAATTAGCAAAGTGTCAAATTTTAATATTTATGATGTTAAATTATAGATAATTGCCAAGAAAGAAGTTAATGTTTTTATAGGACGGTTTAGTATAAAAGAATCCAAATTTAAATCACTACAAACTATAAATTCAAGTTAACGTTTAATCGACATTACAATTGACAATCTCTAGGAATTCGAAACTAAAAAAATCGAAAAGAAAAATCTAAAAGTCGAAATTTGGTAGTGAAATTTCGACCAAAATATGGACTTCCAAACAAAAAATAAGGAATGAAAAGAAAGAGAGAAAAAGAAAGAATGGTTTTTGAATGGTTGCCTCGATTTTTATTTCCTCCTTTTTTATTTAAAATTTCATTCTGGTCCAGAATTCAAGGTTATTTTATTGAGGGTTCGAATCTTTTCAATTTTTTCGGAGAATTTCGAATTGCTTGAAATTGTCAGTCATTTAGATTAATCATTTTTGACATCTTCAATCACCGTTTATAATTAAGCTTGAATGATTTTAAGTCCTTGCTGAAGGTAAGTAGATACAATTTCTATCCTTTTTCTAATCTTCTAACTCTCTTTCTATCACTTTTAATGGGCTATCATTTTCAATATCTGTGTTCCGATTCAAGTCCATTTTTCCTCTAACCATTTCAATCACTTTCTATCTCATAAATTATACCAAAATATCCATCTTCTATCCTAGTCAATCATTTTTAGAACTAGTTTAATTTTTTTATAACTCTTTTAAAATGTATTTCGACTTTCTATCCTTTTTTATCCTTATAATTTTATGTACTTCTATCCTTTTATTATATCAATCATGTTCTATCTCATTTGGATTGAACTTATATCTTTCAACCCATAACTTTCTATCAAGGTTGATCTTTTTACAATTTAATCCCTATATTGCTATCCAAGTATATCCATTTACGAATAATTGCAATCCTCTCAATCTCTTTTGGAATTTGATATCACGTCTATCTCTATGATTTCATACAAGTCTATTAATTTGAATAGATAGACAAAGGATAGAGGATAGAATATGATGGATAAAGCAATTAATAGAACAAAATAATATTAAACGAATGCAATATGTATTAATAAAAGAAAGATTTATTTTTCTAAAATTGAAAAAGCAGGTACTTTGAGCCTTTGTTAGCAGATAGAAGTTTTGGTTTTGAATAGTAAGTGGATACAATTTCTATCCTTTTTCTAATCTTCTAAATCCCTTTATATCACTTTTAATGGGCTATCGTTTTCAATATCTGTGTTTCGATTCAAGTCCATTTTTCCTCTAACCATTTCAATCACTTTCTATCTCATAAATTATACCAAAATATCCATCTTCTATCCAAGTCAATCATTTATAGAATTAGTTTCATTTTTTTATAACTATTTTGAACTGCATGTCCACACCTATCTTTTTTCATCCTTATCATTTTATTTACATCTATCCTTTGATTATATCAATCCTGTTTTATCTCTTTTGGAATGAACTTATATTTTTCAATCCATAGTTTTTTATCCAGGTTGATCCTTTAATAGTTTAATCCCTGTATTGCTATCCAAGTATATCCATTTACGAATAATTTTAATCCTTTCAATCCCTTTTGGAATTCACTACCACATCTATCTTTATGATTTCCTATTTCTCTATTAATTTGAATAGATAGACGAAGGATAGATTTGGATTGAGCGATAGGAACCGAAAGGATAGAAAAGGGTTGTTGGATAGCTAGAATTTTAATAACAGATTAGGATTTTAAAAAAACATTTTTTTGACATGATTGGGTTAGAAAAAGATAAGTATTTGTGAATACGAAAAATGGAAAAAAACTGAGATATTTATCATTTAGATATGAAGTCAATGGCTTCAAATGATTAAATACCATACTTGAAAAATTAAATCTTTTATCTTAGAAGTTACCATTCATCATCTAAATTTTTTCTCTAAATATCTAGATACTTATACTATGGTTAAGTATCTGGATAATATACATATTTTGGATTTGCATTGACCCTTAATTAATAAACAATTATTTAGATAATAAACAAAAATACCCATTTTATCTATTCGTGATCTCATGTCTAATGTAGATTTATTATCGAAAACCTCACTTCTCATAAGTCAAGACAAAAATGAAAAACTTCGGAATTAAAAAAAAAGTATTAATTATGATGATCCCTCCCTCTTGCAGTATCTACTTTTTAAAATCTTGTTTTTTGTGTAAAATGAAAAAATTAGATAAGTTTGTAAAGTCCTTTAGCATTTTCGTCCCTAAATCTAAACTCACATTTGACTGCAAATGAACTTATTTTAATCACTCAGACTTCAAATAGAGTTCTCCTGAAAATTTCTCCGTATAAAAACGCACAATAAAGTCCACTTTCACAGTAAAAATTTTCAAAAGATTTTCTCAAGTCGCTGAATGGATCAATTGGCAAGAAATTGTAAATCTGCAAGTCTGCAAAAGCCCCTGAATAAATGATCTAATTAGGTTTTGAAAGAGGATCCGAAGTTCCAGAAAATTGCCGTTTTTTCTCCAAATGACCTACTTGCAACAATAAATAATTCTGTTTTGTGAATTTCTATACATTTTCATTGGGTTTTTCTGCCTGATCGCGGATCGTCGTCACCCTTCGCGTCAATTCGTTTTTCTTAAGCGTCGTCGCTCATCGTTGACAATGGCACTGTCGAAGGAAAAGAATGGTACTACGAATAGGAATGGTCAATGGCAAAAGGCGTGAGACTGTGTGGCGTGGGGCAAAATTATTGTCTGAGTGAAAACGCGAGTCCCCGCTAGGAAGAATGGGCCCCAAACGAGCAAAAGTTAGCCTCCTCAGGGGGGCAGAGGGTGGGGGCGTGAAGGGAGAGTAAAAAGGTGATTTAGAAGACTTTGCTACCGTCTGTGGAATAACTATATCTGTATAGTAGAATTTAGTATACGTATAACTCCGATCAGATCCTCGAAATCGTTCCGCTTTACTGTTCGTGGTTACGATAATATTTTTCTAGGATGTAAAACAAACTCTGAAACCACGATATATCCAACCCCTGGATCTTTCGATCCTATTCAATCCTATATTTACGCGGGATCAATACACAAGACTTGTTCTGCGTCTTAAGGAAACGCAACCTCCTCCACTTCCCTTGTAAATGAAATCCGAAACCAATATTTTTTTCCGGCTCAACATTTTTTTCCAGTTCGTAACATTAATTATATGAAATTTCAAGCTCGATGGAAAACTCTTCAAGTACTTAAAATATCGATTTTAGATGCTTCCATTTTTCCCATAAGTTAATTTCGGAACTTTTGGGTATTTTGAGGTACTCAGAAATATTTCAAGACACTCCAACGTATCTTAAGAAGCTGAAGGAACTTCAATGTACTTTGAGGTATTGCGAAGTACATCAGGACACTTGAATGTACTTTGAGACGGTTCAGGTACTTCAGGGTATTTAAATGTACTTTAAGATATTTGAAGGTACTATAGGACATTTTGCGTATTTTAAGGTCTTTTATATACTTCAGAATATTTTGAGGTGCTCAAGGTACTTCAAAGCACTTCAATATACTTACAAATATTTTCAGGTACTTAAGGATACTCCTAAAGTCTTTAGATTATGCCAAAGTACATCACTATAATTAATGTACTTCAGGATATTTCACATACTTCCGAAGATTTCGAGATACTTGAAGATATTTTAATGTATTGTAGTTTAGGATATTTTAGACACTTTACTATACTTAATATACTTAAGGAGATTTCAAAAATCAATATATTTTAGTGTCTCCGCGATATTTTAAGTTACTATAGAGTATTTTAGGTACTTCAGGATGTTTCAAAGTTCTTCAGAATATTTCAAATATCTTAGGATATTGCAAGATATTATTCCACGGTACTCAGAGATATTTCAAGATATTACAAAGTACATTAGGTCATTTCCAGGAACATTAGAAAATTGGAAGTAAAATAATATATTTTAGTGTCTGTGGGATATTTCAAATGGTTCCATAATATCTTAGGTACTTCAGGATGTTTCAAAGTTCTTCAGAATATTTCAAATATCTTAGGATATTGCAAGATAATATTCCACGGTACTTAGAGATATTTCAAGATAATACAAAGTATGTTAGGACATTTCCAGGTACATTAGAAGATTTGAAGCAAAATAATATATTTTAGTGTCTGTGGGATATTTCAAATTGTTCCATAATATCTTAGGTACTTCAGGATGTTTTAAAGTGCTTTAGTTTATTTCAAATACCTTAGGATATTTCAAGATGTACATACTTTAGAATATTTCAAGGTACTTTTGCATATTTCAGATAGATTATTATATCTCCATACCCAAGAATATTTCGAGGTACTTAAAGAGATTTCAAGATACTTCAAGATATTACAAAGTACTTCAAGATATTCCAGGGTTTTTCAGAATATTTTAAGGCATTTCAAAATATTTCAAGTGACTTAGTTATTTCAGAATATTCAACTCAGGTCTATATTTTACATCACAAGTTATCAACCCTTCACATGATACATTAAAAAAAATGTTTACCACAAATAAACCTAAAACTTTGAATAAAAATAAAAAATAAACCACGTGATGTTTTTGACGTTTTAGTCAGCAGTAAAAAGTGAAATTTATTGGGATTCTCGATTAAATTATTATTTTTCCGAGTGAAAAATATTGTTATTTGAAACCTGAGATTTTGAAAAATGGAACTCTACTGGACTAAATACGTTTTAAATATAATAATTACCACACGTGGATACGAATGACCTGGGAATAATAAATCAACTTCACTCCACCAGCATGACTAAAACAGTCCGCGATTCTCGGAATGGAAACGACAATCCCAATGGAAGTGTGACACCCACAGGGTCCATGGATGACCGAAACTGAAACGCTTAAATCGACCAATGAATGCCGCATTCTATCGTGGTGACCACAAAAAGGATATACGAGCCAATGGTAATTTCACGTGATATTCAGACCATAGATGGGGTCCAGAATATAAGAGAGGCTGCAAAATTTGAACGATCATTAGAGGGGGATGATGATTTTCCAGGGAACAATAAAATTGAATCATTCAATGGACGAAATCATCCCCTTTGTAAATATATAGCCTATATACTGAAAAATAAATTACTCGAATCAAAGAAATGGGTTTCTTTTATGAAAAAATGCATAGATCAAATAATTTAGGTTTCTTCGGCTGGAAGAAATATTTTGCCAAGTATTATATTTCATCTCAACAAAATATTTAGTATAGCTTAACGATTCACGTAATTATTGTAAATAAATAATTGCATAAATTATAAAATATGTTTCTCAAATTTTATAATTATCTACTTCAATGGAAGATATCGTCGTTTGAATAACTAATCTAATATTAATCAATTCAAACACATATTCCTTCTTATGGAAGAAATATTCCAATGAAATAAATAGATATGCAATTGTAGAATTTGAGAGACGGACATTTTATCAGTTCTTCTCGAATCTTAAATCGAGTTTCTTTTAAACCGAAAACCAGTTAATTTGGAACCAAAAGTCGACTTCCTTTTGATGCCATTTTCGGATCAGGTTTAAAATGAACAGTTCAGTGCCATTTCTTTGTATTGGAGAAATATTTTGTATTACTTATTCAGTACGATAATTTTTTTAAATCAAATACATTTTCTTTGCTCCAATTTTTGTTCAATGTTTTCTTTGACATTCAACGTAAATCAAATGCCACTTTCGCTGCTAAAATTAATCTTTTTTAATTCAATTTTAGTTTTGCCATTTTACATTTTCAATAATACCGTCCATCTGCCTTCAAAGTTAATTATATTATTTTTTATTACCATTTCATACAATAGAAATTTTATCTCGGCTTTATTATCGTTCTATTTTATCAGACCGTGGAGGGAACTCGATTTGGTATCGATTCGCAGGATGATTTTGGACAACATTGGGTCTTATTCAAATATTTGAAGTCACTTCCCGTCTAGTCGATTTCCTCGAGATTCTCACGGCTAGAAAAAAACTCACCTACATGATGGAAAACCATTGCCGATGGATCTGTTCTGTGATATGTCGATTCGGATTCCCAGGAGCTTGTAAATTATTATTACACTCCAAATATAACTTTTTCTACACTTTTATTGGATTTTTTCCCCAATTCAAAATAAAAAGTGTGATATAAGCTTTACTTTCCAGTGAAAATTAACTGATTTAACAGTGAAAAAGATTTTTTCCACTGATGAATCAGTAAAAATTAACTGATTTAATAATGAAAAATATATTTCCACTGAGGAATCAGTGAAAATTTGACTGATTTAGATTTAGAGAGTAAAGTACTAAAATCTCTAATAAAAATTTCAGGTTCTAAATTTTGAATTATTACTAAAATATTTATATTTTTTATAGTTCATATTCTGGACCTGTATTGATCCTTAATTAATAATTGATAATATCAACATACATCTTCAACTTTTTATCATCTCCAAAGAACTTCAAGGGAAGAAAGATTTCCAATCAAACAAAACTCCCTTTTTTCTCTTCTTGTTTGCCACCGGCGCTCCTAATCAAATATTAACGACGGAAGCTTTTTTTCTAGATCCTAGTTTACATTGTTTTTGTACGAAATCTAAAAAGATCACCAGGTGGTCCCATTCAAACGCCCTAGTGGATCCGGTTGACGAGGGAACGATTAATATTTAGGGATAGAGAAAGCAATTTCACAGCCACTTTCGGCAGAGACCCCCCCCCCCCCCCTCATTCTACTCATTTCTCTTAAGGATGATTAGAACTAAATTAGGGTTTGATTCCTTATCGAAAATGGACCCCCAGTGGCTTTGGGCGCCTGGTACTTATCTGTACGTACCTGGTGGATATTACTGTTTGAACCCACGTGAGTCGCTTCGAGAAGGAAAAATCACTTGTCACGATTGATATCGATCTTTCGAGCCCCCCAAAGGTGTGAATTTTCTAGCATAATTTATCATTAAAACTTGGTTTTTTTAAAACAACAAGAAATGGTCGACTTTTATGGTTTTTTTGAGTGCTCAATCTGATTCATTGTTTAAGCGGGTACACCCAGAAAACAGTTTCTTTGAATTAAAGAAACATTTCTTTGATATACGGCTAAAGAAAAATTTATTTGAATTGAAGAAAGTTTTGTTGATTCAACAACATTTTTTTAAATGTAAACAAATCTATTTCTTTGGATCAAAGACATTTTTTTTTTAATTAACAAAACTTTCTTTAATTCAACAACAATTTTTTTTTGATCGTATATCAAAGAAATATTTTTTTGATTAAAAGAAACTGTTTTCTCAGTGTAGGTATACTTACACTCAGAAAAAAGTTTTGATTGAATCAAAGAAAATGATTTGTTTTAACGACTTTCTTTGATTTTAAGAAATGATTTGTTTAAATGAAATAAAATTTGTTTGATTCAAATAAATTTCTGACTTAAATCAAACAAATTATATCTTTGACCATATATCAATGCATTAATTTCTTTGTTTTGAAGAAAAATTAATTTGATTCAGACAAATATTTATTTGGTTCAAAGATATTCTGTTTGAATCAAATAAATTTTATTTGATTTGAACAGATCATTCCTTTAAATCAAAGAAAGTCGTTCAAACAAATCATTTTCTTTGATTCAATCAAATCCTTTTTCTGAGTGTAGAAACCAAAAAGAACTCTTTTTATGTGAATTTTTTTTAAAGAAGCGAGATATAGTCGATTTTCCAGATGTCCTCAAAGAAAAGGCAGTCATGCGGTGAACTATTCTACTCATGATTGGCTTATCTGAAACAAAAAATACCAATAGGTTAGTTAAATTACAATATTCCCATGTACCTATCACGCGATTTTTGTCAAAATTTAAATTTATAACAAAATGGCGGATGTTTGAAAAAAAAATTCGGTAAAAAAATGTCTCATTTTTCAATTAAAAAGAAAATAATTATGTACTAAATTGAACTATCGCGCCAAAAAGTACGCCACATTTATGTCATAAATAAAAAGTAAAGATAATGATCCGTTGAGTCTTATTCTAGGACCATAAAGTTCACCTTCTTCCTCAATAGCATCTTTCAAAAAGTACAATAAAAAAAATCTGCTCGCTTCGCGGGCACATTCTCATCGCGCGCTTCGCTCGCAAGTTTGAGCGCGCCTAGGGCGCGCGATTCGATCGTCGCGCTTCGCGCTCCGTTCTTTCTGGACCTCGCGCTATGCGCTCGGTCTTGTGCTCTTCGCATACATTTAAGTTTATTTCTTATATTTTGATACTGAAGCTCAAACCAATTTTATAATAATATTACAGATGATGTGAATTACACATTTTCTCAAAGTCACTGAATTTCTTTTTGAATTTAAGTGAAACAGGAAAGTCAATTTACTTAAGGCTCTATCGGCCTTAAGGAACACATTCTCATAATTCCAAATATCTAAAAAAGGAAAAACAATCGTAGACTTTATTTAAGGAAACGATTTTGCAGAACAACGCTTATTTCGTATCTCACATATTTTGGTGAAAAAAATTGAATTTTTTCAATATTAAAAATCAAAACATAAAATATACATCCTGTCCCGAAATGTCTTCATGAGAATTTGTAGACCTCATTTAGGCAAACAATTTTCCATCTAAATGTTTTTTTTGTATCTCACATATTTTGTCTAAAAAATGGAATTTTTAAATTTTTATCGTATTTTTTGGAATTGAAACGAAAAATATATCTTTTATCAGAAGCTGTGTCAGACAAAATTTGTAGATCCTTTTGAAACGAACAACTTTGTATTCCTACGTTTTTTTGGTATTTCCAATATTATTGTTAAAAAATTGAATTTTAGATTTTCAATAGTTTTTTTTTTAATTAAAAAGAAAAATATGCATCTTATGAAAAAATGTTACAATTCAAATTTGTAGGACTTTATTTATTCAATAATATTGTATCATAACGTTTTTTCGTATCTCGTATAATTTAACTGGAAAATGGAATTTTGATATTGACTTTTTTCGAATTTGAATATGCTGTAACATTTCTAATTTTGATTTAATCAAAAAATGTTATTAGGATAATTTGTAGAGATTTATGAGCACTATCAAAAACCAGGATTGGAATTTTTGATTTTTTCAAAAAATTATTTTCAAAAACACAAAAGTAGTGCTCCATCCCTCAATTTTGATTGGATGTGGCTGGTTAACGAACTTGTCCTTACTTTTTCGGCTCCGATAAAGTGTACCAAAGCTCAATTCAATCTGATAATTCTATCGAGAGTTATGCCGCACACGACCTACTACAGACAGACAGACAGACACTTTCGTAAAAACCATTTTTTCTGACTCAGGGGGTCTCAAAACGTAAAGATTTGATGAAAATTTCGAAAGTCATTTTTCACATAAAACCAATACCTTCTCATCCATGATGAGAATGTAAAAATCGATTTTTTGAAATTTCTAAGTATACGTACTCCCTCAAAAAGTCTGAGAAAAAATCTTTAAATTGATCTCCTTTGACTGAATGGTTAAAATTTCAAAGACAAATAAGGTGATTAAGCACCAATATTTTTGTACTGACTAATAGCTGAAAATCAAAATTCGAGGTCTATAAAATAGTAAATACCTAATTTATTTATTTTGGGGTAAATAAAGTTGAAGTGGTAAACAGCACTTGAAAGGTAAATCACTTATTCAAACTAAGAAATATACCTACCGAACAAGCGATGCTATTCTTTAAGAACGAAAATAAATTAACCTTGTGTACAAACCGAAACGAAAAAAAATTTAAAAACCCTAAAAGGAAACAAATTTGGAGGAAGCTAACAACAAGTCTGCACTGACAACAATGAAGGATTTTCTTTGGAGAAAGTGAGCATTGTGACAACAATTTTTTTCTGGTGCATGTAATCAGCATGTAATATTGGAACCGGAAGGTCCAGCCATTTTGGCAAAATCGGTGGTTTCGGTACCTGCAAAAGTTTTCAGGCCAGGAAGACGTCACGCCGGGCTTTTTTCAATCCAGGTGGTTAGGTCAAAACGAAGTTAAATGACTTGCGGGCATTGACCAGAAACTAGAGCCTCCGAATAACAAAAAGGACAAAAATACTTTGTCCTCCAAAGACGCAGTTATATCATCGACTTACAACCGCACGCCATGTGACGCAATGGCCCCGCAATGTCAGCAGGTAGCCGCGTTTCTTTTACCGGAACCGAGTATAGTCCACCCCTGACATTGACTTTCCGGGTAATTCTCATCCTTTTCTTTACTATAATACAATACATTCAGGGCTGTTATATACGAGCACAAGCCTCCCTCTCCCGTTCGAAAATTTAATGGCCTTTTAATGGTGTCGAAGACGTCGGGAAAATGAACAATGATACATGTCAAGGTCACGTGGTATTTTTGAAAAATAAACCTCTATTCGGGACAATAGTTATAGTTTTCTACCAAAATGGGTCAGGGGCCTTTTTAAGATCCCATTAAATTATGACTTTTGGTTCTCCTTTCTGGAAAAATATAAAATATTGATCAAAAACTTCATTGAAGTCTTCTGTTCTTATACGTTTTTAGGTAAAAAAATGTTTTTAATTTGCAATAAATTTATTTCCACGTTGTGAATATTCTTTCCATATAATAAAGGAGCATAAATTGAATACTATAATAGAAAAAATCAAGTGTACAATTACAACTGATTTTAAAATATTTCAGTATATTGTAGTGTCTTTAGAATAGTTCATAACACTTAAGAATTTTGAAAGTACCTATAGATATTTCGAGGTACTTTAGGATAATCCAAGGTATTCATGAATATTTTAATTACTTCAGGATATTTCACATAGTTCAAGATACTTCATGATATGTACTTTAGAATATTTCGAAGTACTTTAGGATACTCTAGTATTATAACGTGACATGTTTGGAAACATATCTGCTACAAGAAATCAATAAAAATACTCTAGGATATTTAAAGATACTTCAAGGTATTTCAAGATACATTGAAGTATTGCGAAGTACACCAGAATACTTTACAGTACTTTAAGATAGTCTGAATGCTTTAGAACATTCCAATGTGCTTCAGACCAAATCACATATTTCAAAATACTTGAGAATTACTTCAGAATATTCCAAGGAACTCTAAGGTATTTTAATGTGCTTGAGGATATTTAAAGGTAAATTTAGTATGTTTCTCTGACTACAGAATATTTCAAGACCCTCCAAGGTATTTCACGGTACTGCAGAATACTTCAGTGTATTTAGAAGTATTGCGAAGTATATCAGAATATTTACATGAAGTTGAAGATAGTTCAAATGCTGCAGGATATTCCGATGCACTTCAAAATATTTCACACACTTCAAGATACTTTACACACAACTTCATAATATTCCAAGGAACTTTAAGATATTTAAATGTACTTTTGAATATTTGAAAATAATTGAGTATGACTCTCTGACTAGGATATTTTAGGATGCTTCAGAATATTTAAGGATATTCCGAGGTAATTCAAGCTTGTTCAAAATACTTCAATGTAATTGGAGGTATTGCGAAGTACATCAAGATACTTGCATGAACTTGAAAATATATCAAGGTACTTCAGAACATTTCACATACTTCAAGATATTTTATATGCATTAAAATATTCTATAGTAATTCACCATATTTGAATGTACTTCGGGAAATTTTACATAGTTTAAAATACTTCAGAAGGTTTCAAAGTACTTCAAGATATTTCAATCTACGTTAGGGTATTTAAAGGTGCATCAAAGCAGTATAATACTTCGACTTTATTATACATTTTGAAGAAGTTTAGAATATTTTACGCACTTTAATGTACTTTATATATTTTAGAATATTTAAATTTACTTTAAGATATCTCATTATTCTTCTGCATATTTGAAAGTACTGTAGAATATTTTGCACACTCTACAATATTTCAAATACCCAGGCGCAAAAGTCGGACTTATGCCGGATCTTACGAACGGCATGGTACCGCGCCAGTTGTAAATGAGGAGCAATGCCAGTACTGATCATTAGTACCGCGCCGAGCGTTGGCGCGGTACTGGTATAGTACTGCCCCAGTATGGAATCACATGCTGGCTAGAAGCCGACCTAGGAATTTATGCCGAGCGTTGGCGCGGTACTGGTGTAGTGCTGACCCACTATGGAGTCCAAATGCTGGCTAGAAGCCGACTTAGGGATTTATGCCGAGTGTTGGCGCGGTACTGGTTTAGTACTGCCTCAGTACAGATATAGATAAATTAATTTATCTCACAATAATTGATAGTTTAATATATTTGAATAATTAATTATAGTAATTTCATTTTTACTAATGTTTTTGTAACGCTTTCTACTAACAATTACTTAAATTTAACTAACAATTAGTCAGTTTTTACTAATTCGGATTTAAAGAGTGTAATTTAAGAATTACATTTATTTATTATCAAAATATTGGAAATATACAAAGTTCATTTTGAGCTGCTGAAAGTTTCGACTTGATATTATTATTCTGATTTAAGTAAACGAGTGTATACTTCAATATATTTTTATTTCTTGAAAATTATACGAAATAAAGCTCAGTTTAAGGAGGTTTTACCGTGGTTAGGAAGCTATTGGAAAACTTAATTAATTACCACTTTAAAAAGCTGTTATTAATTACATATTCTAAGAGAAAAATGTTCATTCGTAATAAAAAAATTAAAAATATAAAAAATTTCTTTTCTTCAACAATTACTCTAGGTCAAAGTTCAATGCAGTCATTCCTTAAAATCAGACCATTTTTAAAGAGTAAATTTGGAAAAAACTTAATTGAACTTTGACCTAGAGTGATTGTTACTACAAAATAAATTTTTTGTAATTTGTAATTTTTTCCGGCAATGCGAACACTTTTTTCTAATATGATGTATTGAATAACAGCACGAACATTTTTTAAAGCGGTAATTAATTAAGTTTTCCAAGGGCTTCCCAGAAATGGTGGAACCTCCATAAATGAACCACATTATAACATTTCAGATACAAATTTCAATTACTTTTCCAATCATATACTCATTAAGTAATTAACTCAAATGGCAAAATGTCATAAAATAATATACTATATTGTTGCATTTTTATTTATTCAAAGCTTTTATGGAATGTGTGCTTTTGGACAGTTGTAATGAGGGAACTGATTTTCAAAAATGGAGTAATAATCGAGGTGCCTTGTGCGTGGCAAAGATCCATTGAAGCCCTTGTTAAATGAATGGCAAGGGACAGTGAATGGTAATGAACGGACTTTGCTAATGTCAATGGAATCCTTCTCTGAGGACCTATTGTGTTGAACTATTCTCTGAAAGAAGCCATCTTCGAAAATGAAACTTTACTATTTGCTCACACAATGAGTCTAAATTCAGTTTAACGCAAAGCCTGACCTGACCAAAAAAGTAATAGAGAGGCGAAATCCATTGTTATTAACAAATACGAAATTTAGGACCTTTTAGCTCAAGAGACCCAAGCCACGAAAAAAGGCTTTTAATGGTCTAGAAAAATATTTGTAACTTCCTAAATACCGTATTAGTCTAAAAAAAATATTTTTTTTCCTAAACATATTTTCCTTCTCTTTCATCAAAATTTGTCCCTCATCATTCTCTCCTAAAATCATACTCTCTAAATTTGAATCAGTCAAAATCTACTGATTATCAGTGAAACTTGACTGATTCAAATAGCTAAAAAGAGGTTACTGTAAATCAGTCAAATTTCACTGATTATTTCAGTGAAAATTGACTGATTTGACAGTGATTAATATTTTTTCACTGATGAATCAGTGAAAAGGCAAATCACTGATTCAATCAGTGAAAATTTGACTGATTCAGATTTAGAGAGTACATCAATTTTCAAAATCCATAAAGCTTGCTATCGATACAATAATTTTCATCAAAAACCCGATCATTATTCTGGAAATATTTTTCAAAATAGATTTCAAATATCAGTCCAGATTTGCGTAGGATCATTGCAGCAAATATCTCCCAGATGAAATCTCTGTTTCCTATTTTAGGATTGAAAAGATCGATTCTCAGCTTTTCCACTCTGCAGGAAAGAGATCGAAACCCCGCAGTGTTTTCTCGACGGGTGATCTGAATCTTCAGACTCTGGATTTACTAGATTTCAGATTCACTAGATCCCAGATATCTTCCTTGGCCCTCGTCATAAGACCTACAAGAAACCAGAAGCGAGATTTTGTCCCTGTTGTACACGATCGTATTTCGGGAAATGACCGATCACCTGAATCCTGAGAGTTCCCTATCAAATGTGATCACAATCGAAACGACGTAAAAAAAAGAAAACTGAAACCCAATGATAAAATTCATAGATGTCGTTTGTAGAATTTTATTCTTTATAGGCCCCCCGCTTAGGCCATTATTATCGAAATAGAGCACCTCAGTAGGTGTCTTGATATTTCTTCTATAATTTTCACCTCTTTTGTAAACAAGTGGAACCTCACGAATGAAAATATATATATATGATCTGATACATCAAGGTTAATTCAAATTCAATATTCAAATTTCCCGCCTTTTTAATGGAATTCTGTGTGAGAATTAATTTGTTCTTCAAGTTGTTTCAAAACCTTGCTCTGAAATTTCACACGGAGAGACTTTTTATGGTAAAGTTCATTAAAACTTTTATTTTATTTTAGTATGTTAGACTTTTAATTTAGGGAAAATCGTAGACTATTCTAAATATTGGTATTGCCATTATCATAAGGCACATTTTTAAATCCTTTTCCAATAAGAGAAATATAATATCGTATAAATAAGCATAGAAAGTAATAATAAGTTGTAGAAAGCTATATTAAAGTTTTTGACCATTTTTAATTTTTGTAAACTTCTGTCATTTTATAATACTTCAATTGTTCATAAATACAATTATTTTTTCTGTATCATTTCTGAGGGGCAACTTACAATATTTCTCAGTCCGAATTCTTAAGCTTCAATACTACACTGTAAAAAATTTGGGGAATTTTCCCCACCAATTATTGGGGAAAATTCCACATTTTAGGGTGAAAATACTTTTCCCCAATAAATTGGGGAATTTCCCCCCCAAAAAATGGATAAATTCCAGAAAAAGGAGGGAATATTCCCCAAAAATTTAGTGAATATGTAAATCACTAATATTTTTTGGAATTTTCCCCATCAATTATTGGGGAAAATTCCACATTTTAGGGTACACATACTTTTCACCAAGAAATTGGGGAATTTCCCCCCCAAAAAAATGGATAAATTCCAGAAAAAGTAGGGAATATTCCCCGAAAATTAGGGAATATTCCCCAAAAATTTAGTGAATAAATAAATCACTTATATTTTGGGGAATTTTCCTTAATCATGTTGTGTTTTTACGAAAAAATTAAAAAAATTTACGATAAATTTAAAAAAAATTAATAGATAGATGATTTTTTACTTTGGCTTTAGGGTCCAGAAATAATGTAATCTATTAATATTATTGAGGGTCGATATAAGCCAGTTATTTATAATTAAAAAAAAAATTCTTTAAAAATTAGGTAATTAAGTAAACTTCTGTCATTTTATATTACTTCAACTGTTTATAAATAGAATTATTTTTCCTGTATCATTTCTGAGGGGCAACTTACAATATTTCTCAGTCCGAATTCTTAAGCTTCAATACTAATTTATTGTATTGTCAATTCTAATTCTTACTTTCCTAAAGTATTAGTAGTAAATGTGGAAATGCTTAATTATATTAAGACCACGTGACTAAATTATACATTCATTCGTCCATGTAAGATTACTTTTTCAATTTACAAAGTATCTTTCTAAAAATTTGGGAAACGTAGCAAAAGACAGTAAAGCACGTCTGTTAACTTTTTTTAGTAACAATTTTGTAAAACATTCGAAAAATTATCGACAATTACAGTTAACTGTACAAATTTTTGGGAAATTGTCACTCAAACGATGTTGACAGACGTTCTTTATCGTTTTCTGTTGTATTTTCCAAATTTCCAGAAAAAAATTTTGTAAAATGAGAAAGTTATCCTACACGAAATTTTACCAGAACTTGGTCACGTGATCTCGTTGATCCATGGCCTTAAGGGGGCATAGTCAATCAGAAATTATGAAAAATGCATTTTTTCAATAATTTTATATATTAAAGTAGAACATCTAGAGAATGTTGTCTCAAAATTCGAAGACGATTGAAGCAAATTTGAAAGAGCTAAAGTGTTGTGATTTTTTTTTTATCAAGGTTTTATTCTTATTGAAAAACTTAAACGTGTTTATCTCGAAAATACAATTTCGAAGTCGGTTGAAACGATTTCTTAAAAACTCATGCACCGATTTGTTTGAAAAGTTTCAGACTTATTTTATACATATTTAGTTGTGCGCAATAGAAGGATTTTTTTTCAATGATTAGAACTCGTTTAAAAAAATAAAATAGTTGACTTTTTGTAACAAAAATCGTGGTTTTCACTCCAAAGTTCTCTAAAAATTCTAAATTAAATTTTTTGTTTAATTCTTCGTTCCAACACGAGACAAAGTTATCTACTAATGAAATCTTTTTGGTTTTTTGATTTCAGATGATCCTGTTTCGACTGTTTTTTAAAAGCCTTAATAAAATATACATAGCTATTATAATAATTATTATTTTTTTATGGAAAAATGTCTACATATTTTTTTAATGTTACCTAATGATACACTGTCAACAAAATTTCGGAAATTTTTCCGAAAATAGTCGGTCAGCTTAAGATATAAATGGGTCGTAATTTTTTCCAAAGATATAGTCGGAAGTATTTTCGGCATAGAATTGGAAATAGTTCCTACTATTTGGTCGGAGAAATATCCAGTTTATTAGGAAAAATTAATATATTTCATAATTCAAGTAGAAAAAGATCCAAAAAAAGTGAAAAAATCTCCGTTTTTGTCAAATAATTTCCGCTTTTCATGGGAAAAATTTCCTACAACTTAGGAGATTTGTGAAATGTTCTCACCTTTTTGATATATTTCCTAATAGTTAGGAAATAAGTCCGAAAATTCAGTCAATTTTCCTCAAATCTATGCAATATTTCCACTTTCTGTAGGAAAATCTATACTTTCTAAGGATTTAGGAAAAATTTCCTAATACATGGTAGGAAAATTTACCGATATTTTTTACATTTTATGCAAATGTTTTCAAATCAATAAATCCGTTCAATTTTTTATAAAAATTTCAATTAAAATTGTTTTTTAGTACTTTGTCAAATTTCAAAAATAAAATTACGATCACTGGTAAACTGACGATTGCTGGGTTATTTACCTTAAAATGCTAAATTTTTATTTTTTATTATTTTTAAATATTTTATATTAATTCACTGCAAAAAAATTTTCGGAAATTTTTCCGAAAACAGTCGGACAGCTTAAAATACAAATGGGTCGTAAATTTGTCTGAAGATATAGTCGGAAATAGTTCCTACGGTTTGGTCGGAAAAATATCCAGTTTATTAGGGAAAATTGATATATTTCATAATTTAAGTCGAAAAAGATCCAAAAAAAATGAACCAATTTCCGTTTTCGTCGAATAATTTTCGCTTTTCATGGGAAAAATTTCCTACAATTTAGGAGATCTGTGAAATGTTCCCACCTTTTTGATATATTTCCTAATATAGTTCGGAAATAAGTTCGAAAATTCGGTCAATTTTTTCCTCAAATCATGCAATATTTCAACTTTCTGTAGGAAAATCTATGCTTCCTAAGGATTTAGGAAAGATTTCCTAATACAAGATAGGAAAATTTACCGATATTTTCTATAGTGTATATAAAGTTTGTCATGCAGGATGTGTTAAGCATTTTTTTTGTGAATGAATTTTAACTTTTCAGGTGGTTCAAATTATCTTTTACCTTTCTGAACTAGATGTTTCCGGTTCTGAAGTTTTTTTTTTCCTAATTTTCCTCATTTGCGGTTTTCAGAAGCGCCAGATAAGATCCTGTGTTGATTTTAACGTAATTCGTCACGGACTCAGGTCCATGGGAAGATGTCAAGATGAAAACAAGACGAGATAATGAATTTCTTCTGCCGGTGCGATTTCCTTCCAGTAAATCGATTCGCTCGAACTATGTGTAAAAGAAAATTAAGTTTTGGACTTTTGGAAAAATTTGCAGATGGGTGGTCCAGCGGATTTATCTGCATAATTTACAGCAACTCCTTCCTTCTGGCCACCGATGCAGAATTCATGTGGGGAAGGGCGAGGGAACAAGATGCTACGAATTTTCGCCCCAGGTGCAAATCCCCTGATCTTTCACTTCTCCCCTGAGTTTTGACTTAACCTTATGTTTCCAAATATCTGGAAATGCGGGAAACCACCCACCGTGAACGCACCCTTTATCACAGGTAAGAAGAAGTTATCAGATTTCTAAAGTTACATAAATTCCATAAAATGGGAATAAATGTGGCTGCAGATAATATCGTGGAAAGATTAACAGTTAGAGAAATAAGACTAACGGCGCAAAATGTCTGGGGAAGAAGATTAAGATGTTTTTAGAAAGAATAATTTTAAATTTCTTGCTCTTTACTTTATTAGGTATTTCTACTTGTTACGTCATCGGGAAAGATTAAGGGGTTAAGTGTAGTCATAGGCGTGAATAAATAGACATTTTTCAAGAATTTTTCTTGAAGTATTGTATAATGTTTTTTATTTAATATACAATACCAAGTTTATACATTATTGTAAAGTGACATGTTTGATGACATGTCTGCTATTGTATTGACCCAAAATCTACAGAATTTTTGTTAATTTCTCATTTTTTTGGCATTGGGTCAGCCTCTTTTTATTTTCTTCTATTAAAATTATCAATGCTACCTACGATTATATTTTAAGTAATTTTCACGGAAATTCCGAACAAAAATATTTATTCTGTACCAAGTTATCAGCTCGATTGTTGACCCCTCTCTTACAAATATATAGTGCCATGCGATGACCATCAGTACTTCTTACTGGTTTATTCAAAATCAATAAAACAACAAAATTATTATTTTAATAGTTTTTTAGTGCTTAATCGAAGCATTTTATAGGATTAAGCAAAATGGCGTCCTCTAAAAGTTTACTTATGGATTTTGAGGGAAAAAAGCGATCGTTTATTGTTTATAAAAAAAAGTTTGGATAAAAAAAAAAAAAATTAATTGTATATTTTAAGAAAATGCAAAAAATTGCCTTTTTAGAAATTCTGACTATCCGTAACTCCTTAAGGGTATTTCGCAAATAAATCATTTTTCATGGGTGATAAATGCCTTATTTTTAATTAGGCCATTTCTTTTCTTGTTGGTTTTAATATACAAAGACTTTATACGAATCTATCCGTAAGAGAATATATCTATTTTTTATATCTATCGGCCGAAAATTTATACTTCTTTTCAACATTTCCTGAAGTGGAAAAGTGCCTTATGGATAAATTGCATATAAAAATATCAGGATCGAAAAAACATTCAATTGGGTTGAATTGGAAGTTAAAATGATATGATGGAATAGAAAAAAGTGACATTTGACAGAAATAAGTAATGAAATTTCTATTGAAAAGAATGTTATAATTTTTATTATAAGAAGAAATAAAATCGGATCAAGGAAAGAGGCGGCGTATAGATACACATAGAAACAGTTCATTCAAAAAGATCTGACTTAGATTGAATAGGAAATATGAATTTAAAATTAATCAAATATGAAAACGGATTCACGATAATAAAGGCTTTTCAAATCGTACAAAATTAATTCCTGTGACATTACTCTTTGAGGTTTTCGGCAATGTTTACAAGTTAGCTCCTTTAAAAATAAATTTTTAACGTCCTCGTTGTGGCGACCGTTAACCTATTCACTTTTTTCCTTGCTCATTCTTTCTCCATGTAATTATACCGGCTCGGTGGAAAGGTGGATAATTTCTGGCCCGTTCCTTTCGACGCGGTTCACCTCGCTAACGGAACGCGTTGTCTCGAAGATGGTGTGTTAGTAGAGTTGATATGATAGTGGTGGTGGTATTAACTCCGGGCGCCGGCATCCGCTTCGGGAGGACCGAGTACAACAAGACGAAAAACAACTCCCTTCTAATTATCCTTTGAGAAAGTATGGGTGAGGTATAGTATTCGCGCACGCGAGCGTGAGAGCGAGAGTGAGAGTCTTCAGTAATGTACGTATATATCTTATCTTATCCAAAAACTTTATTAATTGCTCAGTTGGTAATTTTAATCACTTGTACTCTCTAAATCTAAATCAGTCAAATTTTCACTGATTGAATCAGTAATTTGCCTTTTCACTGATTCATCAGTGCAAAAATATTTTTCACTGACAAATCAGTTAATTTTCACTGATTGAATCAGTGAAAAAAGTATTTTTACTGTTAAATCAGTTGATTTCCACTGAAGTAATCAGTGAAAATTGACTGATTTACAGTAATCTCTTTTTAGCTATTTGAAACAGTCAAATTTCACTGATAATCAGTAGTTTTTGACTGATTCAGATTTAGAGAGTATAATCACTACTTTTTGTCGAGTCTATTTAACACTGTCGATTCTGTTCTATTCAGCGCTAATCCGAAAAAAGGTTTTCAGTCCCCTTGCGAAAATTTCGAATTGGAATTCAATTCGAGTAAATCAGAACTATTCAGAACCATTTCAAAATCTGTTTTGCATATCGTTTGATGAAAAACGGTCTAAAATCCGGCATCAATCCGAATTAATCGGAAGCAAGTTTTCAATCTGAATGATTCCGAACTCGGATTCATTCGGATTGATGCCTCGAATTGAAGCGGAATAAATCGAATCTAGTCAGATTAATGTTTGATCGATTTTATTCAAACGAGATACAATCCGTTATTCGGATTGGTTCAAAATGATTCAGAATGGTTCAGAAACAGATTTCGGAATGACTCGGATTGGTTCGGATTAAATTCCTTTCCGGAACTTTCGGCAGAGTTTTGCTTAATGCGATAATTAATTTTACTTCATCCGGACTTCCAACTTGAATCCGACCTCGGATTGAGTCGAATTGAAGTGAATTGAATACTTGGTTCAGATTGGAAGTATTAGACTGAGTTCCAGATTGGCGTGGAATAGGATGGAATAAAATACAATCCGAAACTTTTACCAAGGTAGATACTAGTTTTTTATCATCAATAAAATTAATTAATAATTATTAATTAAATGAGAATTAAAAAATTGAATAAAAAATAAATAAAAATTAATACCTCGCTTTTTCCACAGAAAGATTTCAAATTCTTTAAAAAAAATTAATTTTCTATTATCCTAAACCTGAGTAATTCACCTTGTCTTTTAACGAATTCCAAAATAAAAACAAAAAAGTACTTTCCACACTCAAGGGGTTTGTTTCCGTGCTAGTTTACCGAAATTTTTGAAAAACTATGTTTGTTATTAAATATTTATTTAATCTGACTCGATCTCGCGAGATGCAGGGACGTACAGAAAAATCTAGAAAAGTAGAATAATAGAACACAGAACGATTTTCCAGCAGATCTTGAAATTTCGAAAATTAAGCTTGGACTCAAACCACACGGGTGATCCAAGTTTCCTCTGCAGTAAACTCTTGCATATTAATTCATAAATTTATATATCTTCTTTAAAACAGGAAAATAATATTTTACTTCGTTTTTTAACATATTCCAAAACAACCATAAAAATATTACTTATTTTCGGAACGAACTAAAGAAACGTTGACATACAGGTGAGTTTCTCGATATAAATTCCTACCTTTCAGGCGTCGAGTACTTTCCATGCTCAAGGGGTTTGTTTCTGTGCTAGTTTACCGAAATTTTTGAAAAACTATATGTTTGTCATTATATATTTATTTAATCTGATTTGATCTCGCAAAATGTAGGGACATACAGAAAAATCTAGTAAAGTAGAATGATAGAACGCAGAACGATTTTCCAGCACATCTTGAAATTTCGAAAATTAAGCACGTACTCAAACCACGCGAGCGAAGCACAGTGATGTAGGATTTTCAATGTAAAAAAATTTTGCATATTAATTCATAAATTTGTAAATCTTCTTTAAAACAAGAAAAAAATATAAATTTCGATTTGGATGGTTAAAAGAATTAATTTTTTTATTTTCCAGAATTTATTGATTTTTCTTCGTCTCTTCACATATTCCAAGCTAAACAAAAAATATTCACTATTTTCGGAACAAACTAATGAAAAATTGACATTCAGACGAGTTTCTCGAAATACCTTCCAGGCGTCGAGAACTTTCCACGCTCAAGGGGTTTGTGTTCGTGCTAATTAACCGAAATTTTTGAAAAAATATATGTTTATCATCATATATATATTTAATTTGATTTGATCTCGCAAAATGTAGGGACGTACAGAAAAATCTAGTAAAGTTAATGATAGAACACAGAACGATTTTCCAGCAGATCTTGAAATTTCGAAAATTAAGCACGGACTCAAACCACGCGAGCGAAACACAGTAATGTAAGATTTTTTATGCAAAAAAACATTGCATATTAATTCATAAATTTGTAAATCTTCTTTAAAACAAGAAAAAAATATATATTTGGATTTGGATGTTTAAAAGAATTAATTTTTTTATTATCCAGAATTTAATGATTTTTCTTCGTCTCTTCACATATTCCAAGCCAAAAACAAAAAATATCCACTATTTTCGGAACAAACTAATGAAAAATTGACATTCAGACGAGTTTCTCGAAATACCTTCCAGGCGTCGAGAACTTTCCACGCTCAAGGGGTTTGTGTCCGTACTAATTAACCGAAATTTTTGAAAAAATATATGTTTATCATCATATATATGTATATTTAATCTGACTTGATCTCGTGAAATGTAGGGACGTGCAGAAAAATCTAGTAAAGTAGAATAATAGAACACAGAATGATTTTCCAGCAGATTTTGAGATTTCGAAAATTAAACACGGACTCAAATCACTTGAGTGACCCAAGTTTACGATGTCGGTAAGGTAGGATTTGTTATGCAGAAAACTCTTTTCATATTTATTCATAAATTCGTATATCTTCTTTAAAACAAATAAATAATGAAAATTTATATATTCCACATGAGATATTCACATTAAATTTGCTAAATAACAAAAACCCTTATAATTTGACATCATACCAATATTAAATTAACAGAAAAAGTTTTATCAGACTGATTGAGACCTATTCGATTATAAAGTTCTTTGGACATCGATTCAAATACAATTTGGTAGTTACTCTGGACCTGCGCTTGTGTATACGTAATGTGGAGAGTGAACTGAGAGGCGTTTTAATAGGGACCTGGTCGGAAGAAACGAGTCCATAATGTATTCGGTTGCATCGACTTGTTTTCTCTTTCTTTCTCGCTCTTTCTCTTTAGTTTGTTTCATCTTTCCTCTTCAACCCTTTAATGCAGGATCCTCCATCCTCCTCTTGTCGCACTCTTTCACTCTCAGGACCGTATCAACACTACCCCTTCCCTCTTTCTTTGTAACTGGTTAATAGTCTTTAAGCACTGCTTCAGATTAATTACATTTTTCATTCCCTTTCAATCCTTTCAAGGGACATTGAAAAGTGAAATTGAAAACGATTTAACGGGAGAATTAATTAGCCACTTGTTAAATCTAAGATTTGAATTAAATTACTTGAGATTCTACGATATTATTTCTTCTAGTTGTAAATTCGTAAGGATAGGTTTTTTTTAAAGTTTGAGAAACAAAGCTTTTTATTTGCAATTGTTGGCCTTTATTTCCAGAGTTCTCGATTGAAAATTTAAAAACGTCTAATAAATACAGTGGCTCTCAAAATAATTTGAATACCTGCACGGAAAAAACAGTATAGCTGTTCGACCTATACCGGTATACAGTAAAACCTCATTTATCGAGACGCCCTTGAAATGTAAACACCTCGTTTATCGGAATTTGGAGGGGCTCCCCACTACCACCTACAGTCTCATGGTGGGTTGCCATGACTCTTGTTGTATGTTGACATTTAGTAATGGTAACGAAGGTATGTATAATACGAAGGTATGTAAAAAAATTGACATAATAAAACTCCTGGAAATGAAACATCTGCAAACTATGTCACTATGTACAAGGAGTGGCGGCTGGAGGAGAAACAAAATATCCCGATAAATGAGGTTGCGAGATCCCGATAAGTGAAGATCCCGATAAATGAGGTTTTACTGTATAGTGTCTCGACCCATGCGGTATAGGTGAGACAACTATACTGGTTTGCCGCGCGACCTATACATTGCTTCGCATGCACGCGACTCTAACCTCGAAATGAGAAAGAAGTGTCATTTTTTCGAAGCGTTTGTCGATTTGTTTGGAGCATTTTTTATTTCTTTGGAAGACCATTTTTGCCTATTGCGTACTGTTTTATCACACGCGAAAATTCACAAGAGCGATAACGATGGCATAATATTTTGTTTACGATTGCTATACATGGTATTGTCATATCAACGAACTTGTATAGCTGTCTCTCCTATACTCGTATAGTTCTGAGGACCATACCGTAGCATTGCTCTGATAGCAATATTTTCTGGTTCTGAGGACCAAAATATAGTTCTCTTAGCTATACTGTTTTTTCAGTGTGTATTTCAAGCCATTGTTAAAGTGTCTTAATTTTTACGAAAACAAGTCTAAAATGCTTTTTCGATAATAACATGAGTTTTCATGAAATTTTGTTTTTGATTATCTCAAGTTAAAGGCAAAATATTAATTTTATAAAAATGTATTAGAAAAAACGTCAAATTTCAATATTTTTGAAAAATGTTAATTATCATTTTTTTGGATTCTACCATTGGGCCGAAGATAATGCAAAATAGTCATAAAATTTCAAATAAAGACTGTACTCTATATACATTACATAAATAAATACAAAATATCAATATTTTTATAAATATTCCTAAATCTTAATTAAATATGATACACATTGATTTTTTCAAAAATTCTTCTAAGAAGCTATACAATTTTAAAATTTCACGACTATTTTTTATAAAAGTAATATTTTGCCTTTAACTTGAGATCATTAGAAGCAAAATTTTTATTGACATTCATGTTATTATCGAAGAAACATTTTTAACTTGTTTTTGTAAAAATGAAGACACTTTGAAAATGACTTAAAAAACTGTCGAGACACTTTTGAGAGCCACTCTGTCTTCGATATTTTAAAATCCTTATTTTTTTCGTTCTTCTATTATTTTGAAATAATTCTTTCTCTTTCTGAGTTGGTAAAATAAGAATGTAAGGACGACGGATTCATCTTTCGAACGCGTGGCAAGCGTGCGCTCGTGTTCTCTTTATCTGTCTTTATTCCATTCTCACAGTTTCTTTTTTCTCTCTCACTCACACGACGCAGGACTCAGCAGGATGCCGCGACTGTGTGCGATGCGATCTGTTACAAGGGACCTCATTAAAGTGACATTTTCTCAAAATGACTGTTTGACAGATCTGAGCCGAGCACAAAACATTGATAAATTCGTGACAAGCATAAACGCGTAATCGCCAATGCGCGATTCCAACTTCAATATCTTACAAAAAATTTTGATTCTGTGAATAAAAATTCCGTCTTTTAAACAAAGCTTCTTTAAGTAATTATTAGTTTTAAGGGGCAACACCACTCTAGAATTTTCAAAAAATCCGAATGTTTTTTTTATTCGGGAATTCATTTATTCAGGATTCTAGAAACTTTAAACGCGTTTTTTTCGAAACCACTTTTTTCAATCTTGACGGAGACATTACTTTTAAATGGTTGCATAAATCACTTTAAATTATTGAGAGCAGCTTCATAATTACATTTTACATGGTACTACATACGGAGTTTTCGATCCGATTTGAACTTTTTATTTTATAAACAATTTACTGATGAGTTTTTGGTAAAAAATCGAACTTTTTCGTTTAAAAATGTACCATTTTTACAGTATTTGATTTTCAAAAAATTCCGGACTTACTCTCTAAATCTGAATCAGTCAAATTTTCACTGATTGAATCAGTGATTTACCTTTTCACTGATTCATAAGTGAAAAAATATTTTTCACTGTTAAATCAGTTAATTTTTACTGATTCATCAGTGAAAAAAATATTTCTCACGGTCAAATCAGTCAATTTTGACTGAAATAATCAGTGAAATTTGACTGATTTACAGTAACCTCTTTTTAGCTATTTGAATCAGTCAAATTTCACTGATAATCAATAGATTTTGACTGAGTCAAATTTAGAGAGTACACTACTGGTCAGAATTGGAGGATCACCTGTTTTTCGATGATTGCTTTAATTATTTTTATTTTTATTTTGTGAGTGATGAAATTTGTATTCTTAATAAATTGAAAGCCATCAATATTATCTTTAAAATTAGTTTGGAATGAAGTCGTTTTGTTAAATTTTGAAGAAGTTATTGCAAAAAAATTCAAAATTTCAATTTTTTCTTACATTTTAAATAATTTTCGAAATTGTAACAAAAAATTACGGAAATTTCGAAAACATTTTATCTGTAGGTAAATCATAATAAAATTTATAAGGATATATATTTTAAGTGAATTTGATGGGAAATTTATGATTACATGTTTTATATATTTTATAAAAATGTTTTTTTCAGCAAAAGCAATATTGGAATTTTTCCATTTTTTTTATTCAAACTTTAACCTCGTGCACTATCTAAGAAAAAAATTACACATTAATGCTAATAATTTGGTTTTATTCTGTAAAAATTTAGCTTCAAAATGAATTAAAGAACATTAAAAAATGTTGATTATTTAAAAAGTTATTTTAAATTTAAGAAATCATTGAAATCTTGACTATTTCTGCAATAACTTCTTCAAAATTTAACAAAACAATTTCATGCTGTGCTCATTTTATAAATAATTTTGATAGCTTTGAATTAAATTAAGAGAACAAATTTTTTTACTCGCATAATTCAAATTAGGATAATTGAAGCAATTATCAAATATTTCACGAGGAAAGTGTCCCCCAATGGAGGTGCTTTTTAAAAAGGCCATTGGGGAGATTGGCTCTCTTGTCGCCATTTTGTATGGAAATAGTAATGAAAAAATTATTTTCTATAGACAAATGTATGCCACAGAGATCCTCTGAAAAATCTCCCCATTCCCTTTATTATTAATATTATTATTATAGAATTAAAAAATAAACAGAAAAATATTTATATTTCAAAATGTTTAAATATTTCCAAATCAATTGGAGGCTAAGAAAGCATTTTTTTATAAAGGAACTATGGAGTGTTCGTATCTCCTTGAACCTGGGCTGAAATTTTTTTTCAGTTTTTTGTCGTCTTTTTTATTCTTCATCCACTTCCGTTGTTTTCATCCCCGATTACATCAGTGGTACCGCCCCTAAGTCCCGTAACCTTTTTCCCTGTTTCAGGATTTCGTATCTCCTTTCATTCTATCTGTGATGGAAGTCGAAATTTCGTAATTTATTAAAAAGAGGGGTTGCTCTTTTCATTCAAGTTGTTTTCTATAAAAATAGTAATAATAAAAAGCGAAGTACACTTGTACTTTTTTTGATCACAAATTCGTTTCTTCCTTTTTAGATGAAATCGATAAGTGGCATGTATTCTCGTCTTTTTTTATGAATCTTCAGATCTCAGGGTAGAGACTTTCGGACCCTCGTAGTTTATGTACATTTAGTGAAGTGACTTTCGGTGTTTTTTGTCATAAAATTTAAAAAGAACATTTTCTGAAATTAAGGTCCAAATGTGCTTTTCTATTTGGGGTGAAATTACGGAAATGCATTTTCACTGAGTGCTGGTGTCTTTTAATTAAATTAGTCTTCTCGCAAGAGACATATGTTTTGTTTTCTCTTTTGTCGGTCTATTTCAAAAGATAAGATAATCCCAAAAAGGCTAAATTACAGTGGCGGAAATTGGAGAAAAGTAGTATCTTCTTAATTTCATGGTTCACGTATAAACGAAAATTGGCTTATTATGTTAAGAAGCTTTTAAAATATATTTCTTTGAGATATTTACCGCGCAGAAATTTCGTAACCTGGCACTGGGTATGAAGTAAAATCCTGAACCAGACTGGGCCCAGGTTAGGTAGATAAAAAAATCAGAAAAGGGCGTAGAAATTATCCGTTTGCTAAACATGGCCCAGACCCGGGTCGGTATTCTTTTCCAAGCTAGAGTTTGCCAGGCCTGAGCCTAATCTCAGCTTTCTAAAAATGTCTGCATAAAATGCCAAAGCAGGTTTGAACCTGGTTGCCAGGAATGATACATTAGACCTAATATTTTGAATCTTTAACTTTGTATCCCCTGTCTGGGCTGGTGTTCGTTTGGTATATAATGCCAAGCTAGCGCCAGGCCTGGCAATTTATACCGAGGAAGATAAAACTTGTTTGATTTTGAATTTTTATGAATATTTGACGATGAATATTATCTTCTCATATAACGCATTAAAAAGGTTACTACAATGAAAAATGCAGAATAAAGAGGAGCGGGGTCGTTAACGTGGGAAAAAACAGCTTTTTGTTCGAGGAAGATTCGCGTTTCGGCCGTTGGTACGTATATGTAGGTATGAACGCGTGGTCAGTGCAAGTTAAACTCGACTCTGGCCGTTTAACTCGCTGCACCGGTAAGACAGGTCCTTACTTTGGTCGTACGTCTTCGTTGGTGTATATCTTCGATCGACGATGCAATTCTCTCTCGGTGAGACTCGTATAAACAAAATCAAATTTACAACTCGATTCGCTTTACACGCATTGTAAAAATGCTCTCTTAGTCAGAATGATCTCTTGTGTTAATATAAGCAACATTGCCATTATGATTTTTTATACAAAAACATCTTAGATAACTCATTTTCTTAGAAATTATGAAATTTTTCTGTTTTTGGATTTTTGCAGAACTGAAAACACATTTTTGATAATTTTACAAACAGAGTGTCGTTTACATTTAGTTTAATTACTCTTTTTCGGAATTATACTTTCGTATCACTCAGGGAACAGTTTCTTCAAATAAAAGAAATATATTTCGATACCCACGTTCTAATATGTCGTATCCCACAAAATTTGAGAAATTGACTTTTTTTGAAAAATGGAATAATAATAATGTTTTACAGCTTATATTAAAATCTTGGGAGTCAAATTGTTTATTTAATATTTTTAAATAAATATTCTAATATGTCGTATCCCACATGCCGATTTTCACGAATTCTAATATGTCGTATCCCACATCCATTGGTTAAGTCAGCGCCAGCGATGTAACAGTCAATTTTTATTTTGTCATTAGTCTTAAGTTTATTTTAAGAAATTATTTAATAAAATGAGTAAGAAGGTAATTACAAATAATATTTTTACAACTCCAATTAAATCTAGAGCATCCGCTGAAACCTCTGTTTGTAGATCGATTAAAAATAACTAAAAGTAAATGGCAACAATTACAGGCATTAAAAAAAGTATTGCTGAGAGATACACACTGCTTCTATGATAATATAAAATATATTGATAATACTGACTCTGCTTCTGACCAATCTCCATCAATAAAAAATTTGGAAGCCGAGAGTAAAAATATAGTTATAAAACCTGAAGATAATGATATTAATTATAAAAAAAATTGTGATAATACTAGACAAAAGAGAACAAGAAATTTTCAACAATCTCAGCAAGAAAATGTACCTGAAGTAAAAAAAAAAAATTAAGAGTACTTAAAATGGAAAAAAAAAATGTTTTAAGCAATTATATCGTGACATGTTTCCGTACATGTTCAATGTTTTATTGACCCACAATATCAAAACTGACCCCATGCCAAATTAACTATTACAAAAGTTTTAAGCAATATTAAAGATAGTAAAAATAAAATGTATCAATAATGTTATATTATAATAATTATGAATTAAACAATACAAAATAAGAGAGAAAAATGTTATGTATGGGATGAAATAATATTTAATTATAAAACGATTAAATCAATTTCTTTTCTAAAATACATTTTAATTTTTTCTTCTTGCGTAACCCACATAAATATCATAAAATTTATTTAAATAATTTTTTTTGCTTTAATTATTATTATTTATGCATTTTTATGAATGTATAAAACAAAAATTTGTTTACATTTATTTATTTGTGCTAGCAAGACGTTTTTATCGTTTCCTGAAAAATTTTCCAAATGTGGGATACGACATATTAGAACGTGGGTATCGATTTGCTGTCTAGGGTCAAAAACAAATTTCTCAAAATTGCAAAAAATATTTTTTCGGTTTTAAGAAATTTTTCAAAATCTTGACAAATCTTTTTCTTTATTTTTACAGAAGTTTATTTGAATCAACTGATTAATGAGGATTGGGTCGTAGATTTTTAAAGGTCTCGAGTCTTTGATAATGTTTTCTAAGATTTGAGAAACTTTCGAAAAAAAACTGTTTTGCAAATAATTAGTCAGATTTATATTATGCCAAAATTGATCAAACGCAATTTTTAAATCCTCAATAATTTTCTTTAACGAGGAGAAATATTTTTCTTCAGATTGAAGAAATTTTTTTTGAATCAGTAAAACTCTTTTAGAAATTTAAATTAAGGACCATAAAAATGCGATTTTGAACTAATCCTTCAAAGATAGTGTTTATTAGAACTTTCGAGAATTTTCAAGCAAAAAACTCAGTTTTAAAAAAAAAAATTCTGAAATTTCTTAAAACCGAAAAAATGTTTTTTGCAATTTTGAGAAGTTTGTTTTTGACCCTACACAGCAAATATATTTCTTTTATTTGAAGAAACTGTTCCCTGAGTGATATAAAAGTATATTTCCGAAAAAAAGTAATTAAAAAAAATGTAAACGACACTCTTTGTTTGCAGAATTATCAAAAATGTGTTTTCAGTCCTGCAAAAATCCAAAAACAGAAAAATTTCATAATTTCCAAGAAAATGAGTTATTTAAGTTGTTTTTGTATAAAAAATCATAATGGCAATGTTGCCTATACCTAATATGATGATTTGATAAAACCTAAAGAAGAAATTAACAATATAGTAAAATATCCTTACAATTATGAATAAATGGCCCATTTTTTCATGGAATTTCTAGGATGTCGATTGTATTTTGTTAAATCTGTTATTATACGAGACTTATTGAAGAATTATACCCATACCTAGAAACCCTTAGGATAGGTTAGTAACCCGAATTTACCTGCCAACCTGAGCGAAAATTGAAGAACAGTAATGGAAAGGGTTAAAGCCAAAGACAGAAGTAAATTCTACAGCATCTGAAAGCAAAACGAGCCGATGCATTTCCTGGATCAATTTATCGATCGTGTCTTATTGGCTAACCCACAGGTACCGTTATCGAGAACAAAAGGTAATTCGGGGATTCGTCGTGCCGGTATTGCAATGCCTATCAGGTATATTGGTATGAGCCTATGGATGCACAACCAAACCTTACTTACCTGAGTCTCAAATCAGGTGTACGTACCTGTACCCTTCGCACCTAAAAATAAATTGTCCCCCTGCTACGGCTTTAGTCGATGCAAACTTCTGTAGAATAAATTACATTGTTTCTCTTTAGGGTCAGATTCATAAGACTGAAGATTTTCAACTTGTTCCAATGTTTCTAATACCTGCTCAGCTTCAAATTTGAAACTACTCTCTAAATTTGAACTAGTCAAAATCTACTGATTATCAGTGAAATTTGACTGATTCAAATAGCTAAAAAGAGGTTACTGTAAATCAGTCAAATTTCACTAATTATTTCAGTGAAAATTGACTAATTTAACAGTGGGAAATATTTTTTTCACTGATGTCTCAGTGAAAAGGCAAATCACTGATTCAATCAGTGAAAATTTGACTGATTAAGATTTAGAGAGTAAACTCAAAACTTTTACAATTTGAAAAATCTCTATTTTCTAGCCTTTCTCTCTAAATCTGAATTATCAAAATTCCACTGATTAATCAGTCATAAGTAAACGAGTAAAATGTTACTGATAGGCAGTAAATTTTCACTGATTTTTTAGTGCATTCGACTTTAAATCTATAAATTTTTGATTTATGACTTGTGAAGGCGAGGGAAAAAGTAGATAATGAAAAAGCAGAAAAATAATGTATAATTATAAAACTCATATATTTAACGAATTCTTAGTCAATATTTACAAAGGCACTGGCACGCGGAATTTCGTTGAAAGACTTTAGATATTCCATCTCCTCTTACTCTGATCGAGTCACGTGTGCTCGAAATAAAAAGTCGCTCACCAGAATGAAGGTGCTGATGCACTTGGAGCGCTTACAAGGCACTTGCGGAACTCGCGCTTGATCCTTCGAGAACGGCGCGGACCAACGGTACGTGGAACACAAAAAGTTCGAGGTCGTCTATATAAAATATATAATAATATACGTATATATGCTATACATTCTATATACAAAATACACTTATACGCTCAACCACTTTTTGTGGTACTTTTTCGCGTGACAATTTTTTTCCGTATCGCGGCAATAAAAAAAATGGAATTGAATTTTCTCCGTCGGTAAGGTAGAGCTCCCGAGGGACGTATGACTAGATCACAGTTGGTGGAACAGCCGATGGAGGTTTCCTCTCTTTCAGAAAATCTGTAACATAAAAAAACCAAAATTTTCAATTCTCTTCCAAAACAATTATCTGCTGAGAAAATGTTTAAAATTAATTCGTTAATAAAAGATGTGAGTTGGATTTTAGAAGGTATAAAAGTCTGAAACGACGACACAGGTATACGACTAGTGTCAAGGGATGATATTCAGGTAAGGGCGGTTTTACGGAGGGAGTCCCTCTCTTTCAAGCAAAGCCACAAGAGGAAGCGAGAGCGAAAAAGAATGGCATACCAGTTCGAAAACCGACAAAGGGGGCTGGAATATCCTGAAAGATGCATTCAGGTTAAACGCAGCGCGCGAGACGAAATCGCTCGCGTATAAGAAGAGGAGAGAGCTCTTTAAAATCGGTGGGAGGGGATTCAACGAAAACTGGAAAGATTACGCTTGCTCGACAAAAGCAAGGCATTGCGTCGAAAACTGGACGACATCGGTCCTCTTTTAATGTCCCCAAGATCACTGAACGTCTTCAAGGTCTCAAAAAGATCCTAACGCGGAAACAACTCCTAATTATCTCGGGAAACCATTAATTTCGACCAGAAGCCGCTGAGAAGCATTTATATCTAATGTTTGCTAAAATTTCGTTTTTGCGAGCTATGAGACATTTTTTTCTGTTTAAGATTGTTCCTAACAGTCCAAAGAAGTTCAAAACTATCCAAAGCAGTAAAGGACTGCTTTAAACTGTCCAAAATTAACATAATTGCACCCTGAACAATGTTCAAATGCATTTTTACGCCATTTATACAATTTATAATGCTCCAAGATAGTTTAGAATAGGTTTCAGAGTCATAAACAGTTCAAAAATCTCCAAAATAGTGAAAAATTGCTTCAAATCGTCTCAGCGAATTCAAAATTATCGTGATTTGATTCTTTAAAATTATAAAGTCCATTTTATGACTTTCTTGACCATTTATAATTCTCGAAGATAGTTCAAAACAAGTCCAAATTGTTTAAAACAGTACAAAACTGCTTTAAACCGTCTCATCGAATTCGAAGAAATCGCGATTCTACTCTTAAAGATGTTAATGTGCATTTTACGACTTTTTTTACCATTTATAACTCTTCAAGATAGTTCCGAACAATTTTCAAACAATCAAAAACGATTTGAAACTGTCGAAAACAGTGCAAAACTGCTTTAAACTGCACCAACGAATTGAAACCTATCGCAATTCTATTCTCAAAAATGTTAAAGTGGGTTTTACGACTTTTATGAGTATTTATGACTCTAAAAGATAGTTCCGAATAGGTTTTAAACAGTCGAAAACAGTTAAAAACTGGTTTAAACCGTCCCAGAGAATTTTAAATTACCGTGGTTCTATTCTTATAAATGATAAAGTGCGTTTCACAACTTTTTTGCATTTACAGCTCGTCAATATAGTTCTGAACAAGTTTCAAATATTCAAAAACGATTTAAAACTGTTCGAAACAGTGTAAAACTGCTTTAAACTGTTCCAGTGAATTCAAACTTATCGTAATTCTATTCTCAAAAATTTTAAAGCGGGTTTTACGACTTTTACGAGTATTTATGACTCTAAAAGATAGTTCCGAATAGGTTTCAGTCAAAAACAGTTCAAAATTGGTTTAAACCGTCTCAGAAGAATTTTAAATTATCGTGTTTCTGCTCTTAAATATGATAAAGTGCCTTTTACGATTTTTTTGAATATTTATCTCACCAAAATAGTTCCAAAAAAGTGTGAATCAGTCAAAAACCATTTTAAGGTGTTCTGGACAATTTGTAACACTTCGGGACAGTTTTTAACAGGTTCCAAGTTAGAAAAAATAGTTCCAAAGTACCCCAACTATTTCTAACCAACCAGAATTCTGGTATTGAATGAAATTAAAAAGTTCGTAAAACTATTATGACAATTTGTAACGCTTAAGGATAGTTTGGAACAGGTTTAAAAATTAATTTTAAAACCCTGAATTGATCTCATCCGAGAGAATAAATCCGGATTGTCACGGTGCTTTTGAGTCGACGTAACGAAAAGTTCTTTGACAGGACGAATCATGGATTGGGTTCCTGGGGTAGAACACGGGGGGAGGGTGAGAGGGAGGGTCTTAAAAGAAGAGGGACTATGTGAGGAAAAACGCTCAGAGCGAGGAAGAAGTGAATATCCTCGTGAAAGAAATCTCTCGCACAAAAGCGTCGCTTCTGAGATGTATAAGTTGGTCCTGAATGGAGTCTGCGATTTGAATGGTGCTGAGCTCCAGCGAGGGGTCGCACCATTGTAGGGACAAGGTCACAAATATAGTCAGAAAATTTCTTTAGGCTTCCTCCGTTTGCAGATAGAAAAGGAGACAAGCTGGCGCTTAAATGCACTATTTACCCCAGAGAAGGGATAATGACTTTAGAGATAAAAAGAGGGGATCCAGATTTGAATATTCCTGTGGTTGAGGGAAATAAAAGAACAAGTGGAGAAATTCTAGGCCTTGAGGTTTCCCAGGGTTGTTTATATTTGTGTCCAAAATTGAAGATTTACAAACCTCGACTTTCTAAACTAATAGATTTTCCAAATCTCTGCTTCAGGTAGAAATAATAAATAATCTCGATAATTTTAATTAGAGGTGAAATTTTGTGGTTGCCTTAAGATAAAATGATAATTGAAGAAGACTACTGACCTTGAGAGGGGGCGGAAGTAGGTCTTCCACCAGTTAGGATCATCCTTGGCTCTGCTGCCACCAGGAGATGCAATCCAGCAGTTCCTCATCCTCTGGACTCGTTGGTTCATACATGTCATAAGTGTCATTGTGTGTGGCGTAAAGCGTCCCCGCAGAACTAGTTCCATAACCTTGACTTCCAGCTGACGAAGCCTCGGAAACAAAACTGGGAGTTGGTGAACTGGAAGCCTCAGAACAAGGTGTAGGTGCGAACCCTGGACTTGGGTTCTGTCTCAAGTGATGAAGATTGTGTTGCTGATGTCCAAAGTCACTTGAGCCATGAAGTCTCAATTCGACAGTTGAATGATGATCTGGCTCGCAACCTGGTCCAGAACCTCTCGACATCAAGGAACTAGAAGACCCAGATGATGTCGAGGAAGAAGGTGATGCTCCAGTGATGTCAGATCCGTCATGATCATCAAGAAGACGTTGAAGACTTCTGATATATTCCACAGCCATCCTGAGAGTCTCAACTTTCGAGAGCTTCTTACTTCCAGCCCTGGAACCTCCATGAGTCCCAGCAGTGTTTCCACCAAGTGCCTGAGCCACACTCTGGGGGATGTGTTGTCTCAAGGTCGCGAAACCATTGTTCACTTGCTTCACTCTGTTGCGTTCCCTAGCATTTCTTCTAGCAACGGAAGCCGGTTGGTGGGGGACGGTCCCATAAGGTGTCGTTTGGTACATTTTGGACCTTTTGCAACTCTGTTGTTGATGAAGAGCAATCTTGACGTCTTGGGTTGTTGTTAGACCTCCAGTAGAAACAATAACGTTACCTCTGTGGCTCTGATTGGGCCCAATCGTCGCAATGTTGTGTCCGTGAGGACGATGATGTTGTTGCTGGACAGTCAGCATTATTGGCAAAACAGAAATGTTATCTTCTGTTTTCACTAAGGTCATGTCACACGTATAAAAATTGCTGGATCCAAACTTAGTGCACTTTTTAATATTAAACTGTATTTCAATTACAAAACTCTTTTTCGTCTTTAAAAAACTGTCTTTATCTAGAATGAGAGTCTTTGAATTCACTTGGGGCCCGATTCGCGCGGGAAGGAGAAATATCGATCGTGAAATTGAGAGAACCGAGTTGAGAGGAACCCTCGAAGTACACGGTACGGCCGTGGCTCCCGAAATGCCTTGCTGTGGAGGGTTCGAGGTCATTTATAGGCGGGCGGGCACGCGCCGCTCCCCACTACAGGGTCCCATACTCGATGGGGCCCTATACACCTCGTCCTGCACTTCTCCGCTCTTCGATTCTTCTCAACTATCCCCGCCACTTGCTAACTTATAGGCCCTTCCGAGATTCTCATCTCGACGAAATTCACGACGTTGCCCTGCTCCAGAGATCAGAGACGGCACGCGACTGCACCCCCTCTTTATAAGACTTGGATCAAATTATGATAGTCTTCTACTTCCAATTTTTATCTTCTCGTATTTTTAACTGTATATTTGTATCGTTGAGGTAGTATCGTGCCAAAAATCATGTCTCTGAATGGAATTTATTCCTTTGAATTTAAAATCATCATTAAATTTTTCTCGAAAGTGAGTTATAATACTTAAAATTATTCAAATACTAATTAGGTTTTCAAAAATTCAGCTGTTGAAACTTCTAATATGAAAAGTTTATAGTTCATTGTTGCTAAATTACAAAGCATTAGCAATTTAACTTGAAACGAAATTTGTGAATTGAATCATAATATTTTATATAATATTGTACACATTTAAGGGCGTAAATAATGATTTATTTGTCAGAAATGATGAGAAAATTAAAAAACTAAACTTTAAATCACATTTTTTAGTTAAAAAAATTCATATAGGGGGTTTGTTATCTTATAAAAGTGATACATATTGACTCTACATATTCAACCAAAATCTGCTAGTTAAAAAGCCTTTTTTTACTAGCGGGGCATAAAGTGGATTTTATTGCCCCGTGCGGAGTAAACAAATAGTATATTGTGCAACTAAGGAAAAAAGATTTTCTATTAGCGGGTCAAAAAGTGAAATTTTTTGGCCCCTGCGGGGTCAATAAATCCGTTTTTTGACCTCCCAATAGAAAAAATCGTATGCAACAGGGGAGAAACATTTATTTTAGTCGTGTAATTGTTGGCCTCGCTTTGTTCCAGCATAAAACTTCACACGAGCAAAATAAACTTTTTTTCTCCCTATTTGCATAATATACTTTTTCTGCTAGCGGGTTATAAAGTGGATTTTATTGACCCGCGCGGGGCAATAATCCTGCATTGGTAGAAAAAAGTCGTGTGCGATATGGGAAAAACCTTAATTTTACTCGTGTGCTTGTTACCCTCGCTTTGCTCGGGCATCAAACTTCACACACGCAAAATAATTTTTTTTTCCTAGTTGCACAATATACTATTTATTTTGGAAGTGTGAAGTTTGATAGCCAAGCAAAGGAAAGGCAACAATCACACGAGGAGAATAACTGTTTTTCCTGTGTTATACACGTTTTGTTTTTTACTGGGGGTAAAAAAATAGATTTTTTGCCTAGCAGGGGAAATAAAATGTACTTTATGACCCTCTAGTAGAAAAAAAGTTTTTCTATGATTTCAAGACTTAAAATAATATTATCAGCCATGTTCAATTTCTTAAGAATAATTGAATTTCTATAAATCATGGATTGATATTTCAGGGAAAATATTATTTACAACTCTATGGCTTTCAATTTCAAAAATAAAGTTTTCAGTGTCTGAAATCGTTGAAAGAGTTTTAAAAAAAGAAACATTTGTTATAAATATCTATATTTGAAGATTTGTTACTTATTTTGGAAATGAAAAACAGTAGAATTATAGGGAATATTCTGCCTGAAAAAATAAGTCATGATTTATAAAAATCCAATCATTTTTAAAAATTATTAAATTATTAAAAATTTAAAGAATCAGTGGCAACAATTTCGAACTCAACTCACCTAATTTGAAATTATTAAAAGTATTATTTTCTGTCAGTTCTTAATTTTTTTTCATGAAAAATGTTTTCTCTTCGATAAGAGACTACTAATAAAATCATTTTAAGTATTAAAATCATAAAAGAACTTTTTTTTCGCAAAGTTGGAAAAAAAGTTAGCGAAATCGACTATTTTCTTAGTATTTTTCATTTATAGTTTTCTTTTATTCAGCTTTTTAGTGAAAGTCTGGAATGTTTTATTTCGAATGGAATGAGTCATTAAAAGTTTGAATCGGATAAAAATTATACACTTTTTATTTATGGAATCATATCATCCGAAGGCAACTAAATTTGTATATTGATTCCGACCATAGGAATCTGTAATTTTTATCCGATTGTAACATTACACAGATCATTTTATACAAAATAGAATTTTCCACATTTTCAATAAAAATAACTATATAAAAAAATATTCTCAGTGAAAAAAACTGAGGAAAAAGTCAATTTGACACATTTTTTTCCATTGATCTATCCAATGCTTGCTTAATAATAATATATTTAAATTCAGCATTGCTCTAAATTAAAATTCAGGATTGGGACTAAGAGTGTAGTGTAGTTTGTTCAGAATTAAGTAGACGAATAAATAGTCATATGAATCAAAGAACGTGAGTTTAAGGAAGATAGGGTTGCTCCAACAAGGTCGTAAAAGTTTCCATCCGGGTCGTAAAACTGTAGTGAGTTAGACTGTTAGAGAATTTGACGAGGTCATATCGTTGACCCTCTACAGATTTGATTCTAGTCTGGTTTTTTATGGGTGATTTTATTCTTTATTCAAAATCATTTGTTTCTTTTGAAAGTTTTAGAGATCCGGTCCTTGGCAGGGTTTTGACCTGTTGTTAGGTGTAGTAAAATTTTTTGCGAAGTTGAAGACGTTATAAATGTTTTGTGGTGCAGTGTGTGGTTCTCACATAATTATATATCAAAATTATTATACATACGTGAGTTAGTATCTTATTATTGCAGTGAGGGTTGATGAGTTTTTTATTTACATTGAGTTTGATGGATATAATTTTTTCGACAGTTTTAAATATTTGATAAACTTTTAATCAGGAATTTCAGAATTATGAGAAATTAATTTGAAAAAATTCTGTATTATATTATTATTTGTTAAAGATTATATTCAACGAGTTTTAATGCCTGAGATTTATGATAATTAAATAGAGAAATTAATGGTTCTTCAATTCTTTGTCTGGAAGAATAGTTAATGTATCTATTCAATTCTGTTTTATAAAAATATTGATTAAAAATATGATCATTTGCGAGGAGTTGACAACTTGTAAAGTAAGTTATACATGAGCTTAAATATCCTGCACCTGTTTGTAAAATGTCCTTGAGTATGAAGTATCTGAAGTATCTGAAGTACAATATCTTGAAGTTGTGAAATATCCAGATGTACCTAAAATTATCTTTAGGTACCTTCAAATGTCATGAAGCACCCAGAAATATTCTGAAGTGTAAAAAGTATCTTGAAGTATGTAAAATATCCTAATTTACCTTAAAATATCTTAAAGTACATGCGAATGTCTTGGAGTATCTCAAAATATTCTGAAGTATATGAAGTACCTAAAAAATCCAAATGTACCTTAAATTATATTTCAGTGCCTAGAAATATTACAAAGTATATCTAGAGTATTTTGAAGTATGTAAGATATCCTAATTTACCTTCAAATATTTTTAAGTACATGGGAATGTCTCGGAGTATCTCAAAATATTCTGAAGTATATAAAATGTTTTGAAGTGTGTGAAATATCTTGAAATATATTGGAATGTCATGAAGTACCTTGAAATATTCTAAGTATGTAAAATATCTTAAAGTACGTAAAACGTTCTGTAGTACTTTGAAATATTGTGAAGTGCCTACGAATATTTTAAAGTATATGAAGTAGCTTGAAGTACGATGTAAATCTTGATGTATGTGGAATATTTTGATGTAACCTATGATGTCTTGAAGTACGATGAAATATCTTGAAGTACATTAAAATATTCTTTAAAAATCCTGAAGTACCTTGAAATATCTTGGATAATCATGAAGTACCTAGAAATATTTCGAAGTATATGACGTACTTTAAAGTATGTAAAATATCCTCGTATACCTTAAAATATCCCAAAGTACCTTGAAGTATCTAAAATATCAAGGTACTATGAAATATGCTGAGGTACCTTGAAATATTCTGAAGTATTAAAAAATATTTGTTAGTCAACAGAAGATGTACATTGATATTTTTATTTGATACGAAAAATGTGGAAATTGTGAGATTTAGGGCCCAGGATGAGAGGCACTGCACCTGAATCGAGGGTCCATATCCTCGGCGACTCGACGGGGAACGAAATTCGTACAGTTACCGGCAGCAAAAAAAGCTGGTCCAGGGGTGGGAAGGTTGAGGGACAGGAGGGGGTCAACGGCGGCAGGAACGCTGGCCCAGGGTGGGGGTGGGGAGAAGAAGTCTGCGAGACGCGAGCCGCGCTCCCTTCTCCTCATCGTGGCGCACGCCGTTCCCCCTCCCTTGATTGGATCCAGCATCAGTGTAGTTGCGGCACCAGCAGCAACGGCAGCAACAGCAACTGTGCTCGCGAGCCGCTCGCTCGCGCCACCGTACGTGCCCCGATTCCTGTACGTGTGTGCAGGCGTAAAAGAATCCTACGCACACGAGCCTAATCCTGGAACAGGTATGCCCTGTTCTCTTCCATTCCTCTCCAGACCAAAAGAGCCAAAGAGTCTGCTCCCTGGAGAAGAACCAATTCACTGGCTGTACGCAATTTATTTTGCCGTCGAAAATTATACCTTTTCATGTTTTTCTGCTTTTTTTTTTTTTTTTTTTTTTTTTTATTAATAATGAAGAATAGGTATTTAATAGTTCTCAAAAATAAGATCGTTGCTATAAAAGTTAGTAAATTTTCAGTAACGCTTGAACTTAAATCTGAATTTGTGAAAGAGAACCACTTATTCAGATTAGTTAAGAGTTCTACTGAATTTAATGATGATTTATAATTTCCAAAAGTATATAACTGAAATGAATAGTACAAGAGGGAATAGTTAATTACAGATTTAATTCATTATGATTTTTACTAATCATTAGTCGGAAGTGACTGATAAGCAACAAAGTTTCATAAAATTATTAAAAATCTAGTTTTTAATTCGCTTTAGTGAAAATATTGAATCATTAGTTAATTTTACTGAAACCATCAGCAATTATATTTTATTTTGAAAATAATCAGTAAAAATTACTAATATTAGACGTTTTTATTGAAGCGAATTAGTAGATTCATTTTCACTAATTCAAATTCAGAAAGTAGCATTTTTATATATAATAGCCACGTGGCAATTTTAACAATGATTTGTAATTTGTAATCCAAAATGTGCATAAGTAGCCGATAAAAAAGATAAAAATCGTTTACTGATTCAATCAGTCTTGATTCTGAATTATAATTAGTTTACAGAACTGATTAGCAGTCAAATTTCTCATATTAACAAAGTATTTTGTGTTAAGTGTCATAAAAAGTAATTAAATATAATTTCCACTTTTTGGAACATTTTGAGTAAAAAAATGCTTATTTCTTGAAAAATTAGAATTATCTATTAAAGTTTTGGTAAAAAACTAATAATTGTAGGTTAATGCTTTTCAAGTTTTTAGAAAGTAACACTAACTTGTTACTTTTTGGTGCCAATGTTTTAAAATTGAATTTTAAAATCATACGTCACCTATAATTTACAAAACTGAATTTTAAAAGGGATAAATTATAACTCACAGGTCCAGAGGTTTTTTGGTGCTATAGTCTATAATTTATATAATTAAAACGAATTTGGTTTTTGTTTTGCTTAAGAATTCCATTCGAATTGGTTTGCTTCGGAAAATGAATGAACTTGACATGCTTACTCTAACGACTTAATAATTCTTTCTCCAAAATTTGGAAACCTGCGATTGATCCTTGAAAAATTTACATAAGCCTTCAACCATCAATGATAAATTATCAAGTTAAGACATCTTTTTATTCTGGAGACGAAGAAAACAGAAAAGATGCTAATTTAAGGACTAAAATCACCAGGAAACAATATTTCTACCGTTTTTGAAATATGATCAACTCAGTTTTTAATATTCTACTCCTTATTTCAAAATTTGCTGTAAATGTATTTATAGTTGGAAAACAATTTCCGCAGTTGGACTAATGAAATCTTTCACGTTTTTTCTAAAATTGGGAAAGGTTTTTACCTCGGAAATGAGCGGTCGAAATATTTTTCCGCTCACTATCGTTGAGAAGGAAACTGTCAGTCAACTCCAAACTGCAAGGTTCCTTTTCCAATTTAATATGACATAAAAATGACACTAAAAGAAGATTTTGGTATCTCACATCCACGTTTCGATCTGGTGTCAAATCTTGGACTTTCTTTTTCAAAATAATGATGAATTATATTTTAAAGTATTTAGATAATTATATTAAAAAGATGATTTTACGTCCGAGTAATTTTATTCATTAGAGAATGGAGAATTACCAACATCAGACCAAATGGATTTTCATCAAATTTATTTTCTTTTAAAATGACGACGTTTAGATGACATTGTGACATCCTCTTCTGATCAAAAAACATTTGTTTCAATAATTAATCTGTAATTATAATATCCTTCCACATTTACACTAAACATGACAACTAATTATTTATAAATTTTTGTCATATTTTAGTCAATACATTGTTACAATTTATAAAACTTGGTACGTTTGCATTGGCTTTAGGGTCCATAATTAAATGACGAAGTCCATTTAATCAGACGTTTTAATTATTAACATTGTTATGATATATATATTTGATATACGGTCAAAGAAAAAATTTCTTCGAATTGAAGAAAGTTTTGTTGATTTAAAAAAAATTTCTTTAATGTAAACAAATCTATTTTTTTGGATCAAAGACCATTTTCTTGAATCAACAAAACTTTCTTTAATTCAAAGAAATATTTTCTTTGGCCGTATATCAAAGAAATGTTTCTTTGATTCAAAGAAACTGTTTTCTCAGTGTATATTGACTAAAATATTACAAAAATGTACAAATATATTGTAACAATATATTGACTAAAATATGACGAAATTTGATTTTTACATTGACTAAAATATGACAAAATTTGTTTTTTATATTGACTAAAATATGACAAAAATTGACAAATATATTCCAACAATGTATTGACTAAAATATTGCAAAATTTGTTTTTTATATTTACTAAAATATGACAAAAATTGACAAATGTATTGTAACAATTAAAAGAATTGTGAAATTTTTCTGTGGAAAAAAAGACGCTTTCGACTTTGCTGGCATGCATTGACTAAAATATGACAAAATTTGATATTTTATATTGACTAAAATATTACCAAAATTTACAAATATATTGTAACAATATATTGACTAAAAAATGACAAAATTTGTTTTTTATATTCACTAAAATATGATAAAAATTGACAAATATATTCCAACAATGTATTGACTAAAATATGACAAAAATTTACAAATAATTATTATATTATAACTACAGATTAATTACTGAAACAAATGTTTTTTGATCTGAGGATGATGGCATAATATCATCGAAACGTCATTTTAAAAGAAAATAAATTTGATGAAAATCCATTTGGTCTAAAGTTGGTCATTTTCCATTCTCTAGTGTATTTACCTACATAAAAATAATAAAATCAAAAGAATAAGTATAATTTACCTACTATAATACAATTGTAGCAAATATACTACCCATACTCAAAAATATAGTCTTTTCTCTTCGTAAAGATTGAGGAATTAGTATAATTTTACGTAGGAAACGAAGAAAGAAATACAACTTTCCATGGAAAAAGGAAATGGGGGCTTTGTCTTCAACTAGCACCCCATAGAGTGTCGTAAACGACAAATCTGTTTAACCGTAAAGTACCCAAGGTGTAGGCCTCAAGAAAAAGGTTCATCGTAACAAGTACCATCAAGGACTCAAAAGTGTAAAAGTAAAGATAAAGTATAAAGTAAACCCACAAAAGGAAAAATGTTCACTCGAAGCTCATAAACCAACATTGAGAAAAAATCGTAACCACAACTGAAAGGTCCTCAAGGAAAAAATGAGAACCGCAAGGTTAAGAGTTAAAGATTATTTCCATTGAAACTATCTTTTATTGCTTTATTTCCGTTTTTGTTCGAAATTCTTGGTATTGATACTATGAAGCAGAAAGTTGAAATTTTTGAATAGGAATTTCGAGAGCATCAATTTTATATGGTTGAATTTTTAGATTCGGTTAGGGTGAAAAATGTAATGATGCTTTTTGTGAGAAGGGGATTTGCACTTTGAATTTTCAAAGACGGGTCCTTTCTAGTGGATGACTCGTATTTTTATCTAAATTCGCAAACATCCAGTATTTACCATTATTTTCAACCCGTTCCATTCTCCATTTCTTTTGCGACTACTCCTCTAGTCCTTTTCATAGTTATGTGTATTGAACATCAGGATTTACAAGTTTTCAAGGCACTGGCTTCGGTTAAGTATAAACGATTTCTCGCTGCGCGACAAATCTTCGACCGCAAAGCAGGTACCGCCATTATCCGAAGTGTTGAACCTCTTGGTGCGATTTTCCACGGGAAAGCCTCTTTGCTTTGCGCTTCGCTTCACAGCATCTCGTCAGATCTTGTAGGCAAAAGGATTATTCAAAATAATACCGATTTCTAACCTCTGGATCTAAAACAAAGGAGGCCCAGTCGAATTATCCTCTATTCTATATTTGAAGTGAGGATTAGGATCTATTTTAACATTTTTGGCTAAAATGTAGTTTAGAGACTTTAAAAGTAAACGTTTTTTATAGAATTTATTTTTTAAGGCATAATACCACTTTGATGAGTACAAAAAATTGATCAGCCACAAGAGAATTGTTAATTTAAAAAAATTTAAAGTAGTAGACTTGCGAAAATTATGCTTCAGGCAAAAATAGATCATTTTGCTTTCATGAATAGCAATATTATTATTGAAGGGATCATTTAAAAGAAGAATGATTATTTTCCAAAAAAAATATTTCAAAAAGAAAAATAATTTTATCAATAAATTTTCTTTTTCACAACATTTTTTTCTTATTGCTTCGAGCCAAATTTTTTAAAATGATGTGATTCTAATAAATCGTGGATCCTTTTTTTTTAAGAAAAAGATTCTCTATATTTTGACAGTTTATATCGCATAATTTTTAAAAATTTGTCTTCAAGCAGTAAAAAAAATAATTTTATTAATAAATTTTATTTTTGACACAACTTTTTTTCTTGACGCTTCTTACCAAATTTTAAAAAATTATTCGATTCTAATAAATCATGAATCATTTTTTCAGAGAAAAGATTTCCCACAACTATTCCCTTTCTGGTTTTTGAAAATAAATTCTTTAATGGCTGAAACCATTAAAAAACATTTTCCAAAACGAAAAATTGATAAACAAATTGCTGAATTTGATAATAATTTATTCATTTTCGAAAATTGGAAATGGTTAAGTTGTAGGGAATCTTTTTCTTGAAAAAGTAATTTGTAATTTATTAAAATCGTATAATTTTTTAAAATTTGGTAAGAAGCGATAAAAAAAAGTTGGGGCAAAAATAAAATTTATTAATAAAATTATTTTTCTGTATTTCAAATTTTTTTCTTGGAAATTAATCTTTTCTCTTCTAAAATAGCCCTTCAATAATAATATTGCTATTCTTGAAAGAAAAATTTAGGCCATTTTTAGCAAATTAATTTATCCTAGTTTCCTGTTTTTTACAGGCGATTTTGAATTTAAAAGACAGTCACATAAAAAGATTTTTTTAATTTGTAAAATATAATTATATAACTAAAGGGTTAATAAATAAAATTAAAAAATTACATTTCAATAACTTTTCTAGTTAAAAAAAAAAATTCCAAACAATTGTCTTTTTTTAATCGTAAAAGTGGTATTATGCCAAGTTTATTTGTCACCAAAAATAAATATCGATTAGCGAGACTTGATAAATTATTATACGTTGTGCTTCAATTGGTTATAATATTGGATTATTAATTTCCGTTTTTTAAAAGAATTTTAATTTAGTAAAAGTAAAAATTCAACGGTGACGGTTTTGAAAATGATTTGTTTTGTAGCATAAAAAAATAAATGCAGTAATAAAAATGTATCTTTGGATCAAAGAAACATTTCCTTGATATAAGGATTTAAAAAAAAAGTTTTTGGTTCTGAGAAAGTATTTTCTTTTTGTTTAAATTGAATAACATTTTATTAGTTCAAAAAAACCTTCCTTTTCATTAAAAAAAAAAAAAAATTTCTTCTGATCGCATATCAAAAGAAATATTCCTCTGATTTTCATTGAAACTAATTTCTGAATATATTTTATTCAAATTTCCATTATTTTTGTAAATTTGAAAAAAATTCCAGAATAGAGACACACAGGTATTAACAAAAGTATATTTGATTTTCAAAATGTTTTTTGGACGTAAGGAATTTTCTATCATTTGAACAAATCTTCTTCCTTGAATCAGAGAAATAAATTTTAAAAAATTAAACATCATTTCTTTAAATTACGTACAGGTCCCAGGTACCTGAAATATCGATTTCCACGTGTCAGTATGTGAATACCACCGACTAGCATCTGCTCCAGACACAGGTTACACGACAAGGGGAGTCATATAGAGAGAGAAAGGCAATGATGTATCAAAGAAAGTCTTTTTAAATTTGCAACTTGAAAGCTTTCAATATCTCTACACTAGAAAATACAATTCTTCTCTACAGGATCTGTCTGCATTTTTTTTTTAAATCAGTAGAAAAAAGAAGGCAAACGTTGCGGCCACATGTGGGGCCATTTTTTGGCACTTTTAATATTTCAAGTGATTAAAACAATATTCATGATCACAAGCATGTCACGAAAAAATTAAAATTTGCCTTTAGCTGTTTTCCAAGATTCGATCCATAAAATTACTTCATCCCGAAAGACGAATTTTAAGCAAATTTACATAATAAACACCAATTAAGGCCATAAATCAACCAAACCACGTGACCAAAATATACATTAATTTATTCCTGTAAGATAATTTTTTAAATTTACAAACATCTTACTAAAAATTTGAAAAATATAACAGAAGACACTAAAAATGGTCTGTTATCTTCTTTCTAGCAAACATTTGTTTAGAAAAAATAGAACTGGAATAGTTATTGGCAATCAGTTGACTGTAAAACTTGTTGGAAAATCTCCACTGAAAGGGAGTTGAAAAAAATTCTTTATTATGTGTAGTGATGTATTTTCTAAACTTCCAGAAAGACGTTTTGTAAACTAAAAAAGCTATCTTATACTCTCTAAATATGAATCAGTCGAAATCTACTGATTCAAATAGCTAAAAAGAGGTTACTGTAAATCAGTCAAATTCCACTGATTGCTTCAGTGGGAATCAACTGATTAAACAGTGAAAATATTTTTTCCACTGATTCAATCAGTGATAATCAACTAATTTAACAGTCAAATATATTTTTTCACTGGTGAATCAGTGAAAGGGCAAATCACTAATTCAATCTGTGAAAATTTGACTGATTCAGATTTAGGGAGTAGAATCTTTAGAGTAATTTGATCACTCGACTTAATCCGAATAAATCCAAACCGGTTTAATAGTATATTGCTCTTTTTTTAATCTTTCCAGTCATTCGCCAAATTCAAGAAATAACCCTAGCGAAAGTTTCGGATCAGAATTCAATCCGAATCAATCCGACCTCGGCTCAATCTTAATCAAGTTTTTGACCTGAATCAATCCAAATAAATTCTAAGTTGAAATGATTCGGATTTAAAATTTGGTTTACACTAATACGAGCTCGGATTGATTCGGATTCATTGGGATTGAATTGTATTAAATTGACTTGAGTCGCATTTATTTTAAACCGATTTGCATCAAACGATATTCAAAGCGTTTTTCAGATTAGTTCAGAATAATTTGAAATGATTCATGAATAGATTTCAAAATAGCTGTGGTTGGTCGAACTTGGTTCTAATGTGAAACTCTTCCCAGGACGCACACCTGGAAACATTTTCGAAAAGGAATTCAGTCCGAATGAATCCGATCCATTTTGAACTTTTCAAAATCATTCCGAATAACATTTCGTGTATCGTTTGATGAAAATCGCTCGAAAATCAATCTAAATTAATCCTATTCATTCCGCTTCAATCTGAACTAATTCAAACCGAGATAATCCGAGGTAGGAATGATTCGGATTGAAAGCTTGATAGGATTCATTTTGATTTATGCCTCGCACTGAAGCGGAAAGAATCGGATTGTCTCTTGAGCGTTTTTCACCAAACGAGATACAAAACACTCTTTGCATTAATTCGGATTAAGTCAGAATGGTTATAAAAAGATTTTGGAATGCCTCGGAATAGCTTTAATCCGCTCGAATTGGATTCTAATCTAAAACTTTTGCTTGAGTGCACCCAGGTGAAATTTCGGAAAGGAATTCAAATCGAATGAATCCGATCCATTCTAGAGTCTCTTTTTGAATCATTCTAAAAAACGTTTAGTGTTAAAAATCAATCTAACTTGATTAAATTCACTCCGATTGAATCCGAACCAAGTTTTTCATCAGAAAAAATCCGATCTCGGATTGATCTAAAGCGAATTTATAATCCGAATTAATCCAAGGTCGGAATGATCCGGATTTAAAACTTGTTTCTGATTCATTCGAATTAAAGCAGAATAAATCGGATTGACTTTTGACCGTTTTTTATTAAACAAGATACAAAACATTTTTCGTATTGGTTTGGAATAAATCAGAATGGTTCGGAAACAGATTCCGGAATGGTTCGGAATAACTCTGATTCGCTCGGATTGAATTCTAATCCGAAACTTTTGCCAGGGTGGTTAATCCATGGGCTTAAAAACTAAATTTACAGATCCATACTCTAAATTCTTCGATTGAATTGGCAGGTGTTTCAAGTGCTTTTTTCCGATTCGCCATCAGTCCAAGAAAATGTGTTCAGCGAACGCGTTTGTAATATATCCAAGGGGACAATCTGTGACGTAGATGTGTTGATTGTGTCGTTCGATTCTCGTCTCGTCCCATTCGAGGAAAATAAGAAACGATGATAAACTTGACAAGGTCGAACTCTTAGGAACGTTGGGTCGTTACTACGTGATTGACATTGCCAATTGAAACTGAGTCTCAACTGTCTTCAGAACCCGGACCAAACCCCCGTTAAATGGTCACGAAATTAATCTCCAATCAAGGCACGAGTCTTTCGGAATATTTCCTCTGCCCTTTGTTATACATAAGGTACAGTTCGTGACGGGAAACGAAATGGAAGTAGTCCCTCAAAATGCAAATGCACCTTTTGCCACTTTTTCGGAAAATTTATCGTCTCTTCTAATTTATTCATTTCACCGATTCCTCTTCTCAAAAACAAAAACGAAAATTAGTGGTTTTTTCGTGAAACGAAAAGTAAACGTGAACTTTTTCAGAAAAAAGTTGTAAAATGTTGTAGTAAAATAGAGAAATGAAGTGTAAATGATTAGAATTAAAGAAGGCATAATTTGGGGATAGGGGGGGGGGGGGGGAGGAGTTCTTTTCGTTTTGGAGCCGAAAGTTCTTGCTGTAGTAATAACTCATAAATATTCATAAATATAGACACGCGTGTCGAACAAGTTGAATCTTCTTGAATGTAAAAATAGAGATAAAAATTAAGTATTCGAACATGTGAGCACGCGACTTACGATGGTTGTGATATATACGTTGCTATACAGAGTCAACCTGTGTTGTATAAATGAATATATAACAGGTACTTCAAACGTTAAAAGAGAACTGCTCTCCTTTGAAAATTTTTTTTTAAGTGAAATAGAATTTTGGAACCTAATCTAGAAAATTTTTAAATTGCTAAAATCAATTTTAGAACAAATTTTTTTTCGTATTATTCAATTAAAAAGTTTAAATTGGTTAGAGTTAATTTAGACTCCAATTCAATTGGAACCTTACTGAAAATCCCTATACAGGAACCTATTTGGGTTCCCGTCCGAGAACCCATATTGTAAACTCTATTAGAACCTATTCCATTCCCTATAGGAATTTAAAACATAAATTGGTACACAAAATAAGATAGGAACATACCCAGGTTTTTATAAAGGTTCCTATTTTGGTTCTTTTTTCACGATTCACTATAATATTTCCTAATTGAAATTTTTTTACACATAAATGTCTTCACAAAATAAAAATTGATATAGAAAATCGCACAGGGTTTTAATAGATTCCCATGGTTGGTAATATGGGTTCCTATGCATATTACGATGGGTTCCATACAGGAACCTAGGTGGCTTCCTAAATGGGTTCATATTCAGAAATTTTCAACAGAGGATCATCTTGGTTGAAATTTTTTCAAAAATTGTGACTTATTAGTTTGAATTTTTTTGCAGTATAGAGTATGGGTTATAAATTATTTTTGGGAAAAAAGAAGTAGTCTGTTTAAGCATTCTATTTAGGCCACTGGTGATTTTTATAAACCAACATAGAGAAGGTGGCCAACGCCTTCTTTCCATTCCTTCGATTGTCGGCGATCCTCGCCTGGACGGACGGTAGTGATCTTCAGGGATCCACCTCTTAAGGATAATTATATGCTAGGCGAGAGATCGTTTCAAGTCTCAAAGAGTCCGTCGCACAGGACCTGAGAGATCAGCAGGACATCTCGTCAAAGCAACAAGTCACTCCTTCGCGCCGCTGCTGATAATCGCTAATTACAAACCGATCGTTAATTACAAGCCTTCTTACGGAAAGGACGAATGGGATCGTCCCACTTGTCTTGGAAAAATTCTAAGCACTCTGAATTTGCACCTGTCACTTTTGAAGCTGCATCCATAATTTTCCCTCATCTTAACCCTAGCAAAAGCCTCGGATTGATCCTTAATCCGAACGAATCAGACTTATTCTGAGCCATTTCGAAATAACAGAAAAAACGTTTTAAATCTTGTCCGATTCAAATTTATTGGAAATCATTCCGAGACTTTAATTCGAATCAATCCAAAATCGGGATGTTTTAAACAGAATGTTCAATCAGAATCAGTCCGAATGATTTATTCGATTTGATTCGAGTTTAAAGCTTTATAGGATTCATTTGTATTGAAACGGATAAAACCGGATTGACTTTTGGCCGTTTTTCATCAAAGGAGATACAAAACGCTTTTTGGATTGGTTCGGAATAAGTCAGACTGGTTCGAAATAAGTCAGAATGGTTCGAAATAGCTCTAATCGGTTTGATTTGGATTCTAATTTAAAAATGTTGCTTGAGTGCACCATGGTAAAATTTCGGAATTGAATTCAGTTAGAATGAATCCGATCCAATCTAGAGTCGGTTTTCAAATCATTCTGAAAAGCGTTTAGTGTCAAAAATCAATCTAACTTGATTAAATTCATTCCGATTGAATCCGAATCAAGTTTTTCATGATACTAAATCCGATTTCGGATTTATTTAAAAGCATTTACAATCCGAATTAATCTAAGATCTAGAAAAAATTGTAATTACTCTGAATTTGCACCTGTCATTTTTGAAGCTGCATCCATAATTTTCTATCATTTTAACCATAGCAAAAGTCTCGGATTGATCCTCAATCCGAGCGAATCAGACTTATTCTGAGCCATTTCGAAATCTGTTTCCGAACCATTTCGAAATTATACAAAAAAACGTTTTAAATCTCGTTTGATTCAAATTTATTGAAAATCATTCCGAGATTTTAATTCGAATCAATCCGGACTCAGGTTGTTTTAAACAGAATTTTCAATCAGAATCAGTCCGAATGATTTATTCGATTTGATTCGGGTTTCAAGCTTGATAGGATTCATTTGTATTGAAACGGATAGAACCGGATTGACTTTTGGCCGTTTTTCATCAAAGGAGATACAAAACGCTTTTTGGATTGGTTCGGAATAAGTCAGAATGGTTCGAAATAGCTCTAATCGGTTTGATTTGGATTCTAATTTAAAAATGTTGCTTGAGTGCACCATGGTAAAATTTCGGAATTGAATTCAGTTAGAATGAATCCGATCCAATCTAGAGTCGGTTTTCAAATCATTCTGAAAAACGTTTAGTGTCAAAAATCAATCTAACTTGATTAAATTCATTCCGATTGAATCCGAATCAAGTTTTTCATGATACTAAATCCGATTTCGGATTGATTTAAAACGAATTTATAATCCGAATTAATCTAAGATCTAGAAAAAATTCTTATTACTCTGAATTTGCACCTGTCATTTTTGAAGCTGCATCCATAATTTTCTCTCATTTTAACCCTAGCAAAAGCCTCGGATTGATCCTTAATCCGAACGAATCAGACATATTCTGAGCCATTTCGAAATAATAGAAAAAACGTTTTAAATCTTGTTCGATTCAAATTTATTGGAAATCATTCCGAGACTTTAATTCGAATCAATCCAAACTCGGGATGTTTTAAACAGAATTTTCAATCAGAATCAGTCCGAATGATTTATTCGATTTGATTCGGGTTGAAAGCTTGATAGGATTCATTTGTATTGAAACGGATAGAACCAGATTGAATTTTGACCGTTTTTCATCAAAGGAGATACAAAACGTTTTTTGGATTGATTCGGAATAAGTCAGAATGGTTCGGAATAGCTCTAATCGGTTTGATATGGATTCTAATTTAAAAATGTTGCTTGAGTGCACCATAGTAAAATTTCGGAAAGGAATTCAGTTAGAATGAATCCGATCCAATCTAGAGTCGGTTTTCAAATCATTCTGAAAAACGTTTAGTGCCAAAAATCAATCTAACTTGATTAAATTCATTCCGATTGAATCCGAATCAAGTTTTTCATGATACTAAATCCGATTTTGGATTGATTTAAAACGAATTTATAATCCGAATTAATCTAAGATCTAGAAAAAATTCTAATTACTCTGAATTTGCACCTGTCATTTTTGAAGCTGCATCCATAATTTTCCCTCATCTTAACTAATCTTATTCCGATCCATTTCGAAATCTGTTTCCGAACCATTTTGAAAGAATTCAAAAAACGTTTTGAATCTCGTTCGATTTAAATTATTTGAAAATAATTCTGAGATTTTAATTTGAATCAATCCGAACTCAGGTTGTTTTAAATATAATTTTCATCAGAATCAGTCCGAATGATTTATCCGGTTTGATTCGGATTGATTTTAAACTGATTTGCATCAAACGAGATCGAAAATATTTTTCGAAATCGTTCCAAACAGCTTTCGGAATGGATCGGATTCGCTCGAATTGAATTTCCTTCCAAAGCATCTGCCAGGGAATATTCCTTTAATATATTCACATTAAATGCAATTTTAAAAAGGTTTTTCCAGTTTTATAACCTGATTGCGTTGAAAAGGATGTCGTTAGCGATGTCAAGGTTGAGGTCACTGTTGTTGTAAACTCAAGATTTAAGTTGCCAGTGATCTTGACCTTTTCAGATCTAACGTAATTCTTGTAAATATATGACCTTTATAAAAATAATTTCTATAAAATTAAATAACATACAATTAAAAAATATAACTTTTTTTATATTTTATTTTTTCATCGGAAATAAATAATTTTCAAATATTCAAATTTGATCCTCTAAAAATTGCATAATTCCTGAATAAATTTATCTTTCGTGTATGCAAAAGGAATCCTTATTGAATCGTCAAGATTTAAATCTGCGGCCAGGAAGCGAATGCACATAATCTGGCATCATTCGAAATTTACGCCTCAGTCGTTCTGCAAGGACCAGTCACAAAAGAATAAAAAACTTACGGAAGTCTTTTGAAAAACAGTTTTCTCGATTACGATCTGTGACAAGAGATGAATCTTGGATATCGTAAAATTCTTGGGTCGTCCGACAAAGAAGGATGCTGTTTGCCAATTTAGATAAGGTCCTTTAAAAATCGCCGATTTCCACCGCAGATAAACCAAGGAACGATTTTGGCAAATTGATGTATTAATATACATGCGTTAGAAAGAAATAGAGGAAAATGCAGAATATCATAAAAAAAGGTTCAGATGCAAAGACAAATAAAACCCGTAAGGTGGAAATTGACTCAAGACAAATTTGTCCTGGGACCTGTTTCCTTAAATTTCAGAAGGAAAATCAACTTCAAGAGATATCTTATCATTACCAAGAAGTATTATTTGACGCCTCTGATTATTTGCACCTTGACACCTGTTTTTATTACCGCAGTTTACGATGTTTAGAAATATTTTAGTCAAGAAAAGATTATATTTAAATTGCTGAGAAATGCTAATCTGAAAGATTTGCATTGAAAATCCTTTAAAGTGTAAAGGATACAGGTATCTGTATAATTGTATCCCTATTATTGTCTAATCATATAATCCTGTGACCTAAATAGTAATTCTATCCAGCTTAAGCAATAAAGGGATTTTAGAATATGAAACAATTTTCCCTTATTGCTCTAATTCCTTTCTGAGCCTTATCAGAATGATCTTTAAGAATTTTAAAATCCTCACAATGAAAATTTTCATTTATTATGGCAATAAACTTTCCTTGCAGGGAAAGATTGAAGTAATTTAAAACGATTTCCATTTTGGAATAAATTCCATAGAAATAAAATATTAAAACTGTAGAGGAATATTTCCGCATGACCTTATTTTTTATAAGAAACTTCTTTTATAATGGAAATATAAAGATTTAATTTGATTAGTCAATTTAAAAACTGGAAGCAAAAAATAAATTCAGTCGATTATTAGATTATTATGCAGTTCTGAATGAAGGAGTCGATCGAGAAAACGACTCAATACCGATTTGAATCGACAATTGAGATAATATTGTCGCCTCTCGACAGTCATCATCGACCAGGTAATCTCTGGCTTCACGTTTGTCAATGATAAGAAAGGTGTTATGCGACCTGTATGGCGGCTCGATGAATGGAGTCCTTGTCGATTAAAGTTTCGACACAGAGCCCTTCTGTAGCTCCAAGTCACAATTGCGGAATTGGAATTCAGTTTTACTCGCTCTGAGATTTTATTTACTGATAAATTTAAATCTAAAGTAGAGTATTATTATTATGGAGTTTAAAATAATGTTTTGAACCTATGTTGGAGTAAATTTTGTCTCTATTCAGATTCACATTAGCTTGTCTAGGTTCTAATGTCTCAAACTGTTTAGAATCTGAGTAGCAGCAGATAGAACTATACAAGTCAAGCTAGACATCTTTTTTGTCATCTCAGAATACATAAGAGCTCATCAAAATCAAACCGAAAAATATATGAGAAACTAGACATTTTTTTTATTGTGTCAGACTATTAAGGATCTTATCAAAACCTAATAAAACCCACTAGAAGGGCTTGAAAAGAATGCCTATCATGGCAGACTGATAAGTCCTTGATTAGGAATTGACAAGACCGTATAAGCAAAATTAGAAAGTATTAATATTGTTTTACGCCCTATGGGAACTAGTAAAAACATAATAAAACCTAATAAAAGGACAGAAAGTTTGCCTATCGTGTCAGAGTGACTAGTAGATGACTAAAAACTCACTAGACTATATCAGCAGAACTGGAAAGTTTATATACTGTTTCAGACTCTCCAGAATCTAATTAAATCATAATAAAACCCAATAGAAGGACACATAATGTTTTCCTATCATGGTAGACTGATTAGTCCTTGATTAGGAACTGAAAAGACCGTATAAGCATAATTAAAACGTTTTTATATTCTTTCGGGTCTTGTAGAACCTAATTAAAACATAATAAAACCCAATTGACGGAGATAGGGAAGTTTCCTATCATGAGAGAGTGACTGGTAGATGATTAAGAACTGACAAAACCGTATCAGTAGAATCAGAAAGTTTTTATATTGTTTCATGCTTTCTATAATCTAATTGAAACAAAATAAAACCCAATAGACGGAAATAAAAAAATTTTGCTTTTATGGCAGACTGATTAGTGCTTGACTATGAAGTGATAAGACCGTTTAAACAGAACTAGAAAGTTTTTATATTGTTTTAGGCCCAGTAAAATCTAATTAAAACAAAATAAAACCCAATAAACGGACGTGGAAAGTTTGTCTATCATGGCAGGCTTATTAGTCCTTGTTTAGGAACTGACAAGACCGTATAAGCATAACTAAAACGGTTTTATATCCTTTCAGGCCTTCTAGAACCTAACTAAAACATAATAAAACCCAATTGATGGAGATAGGGAGGTTTCCTATCATGACAGAGTGACTGGTAGATGATTAAGAACTGACAAAACCGTATTAGTAGAATCAGATAGTTTTTATACTGTTTCAGACTCTCTAGAATCTAATTAAATCATAATAAAACCCAATAGAAGGAGATAGAAAGTTTTCCTATAATGGCAGACTTATTACTGCTTGATTAGGAACTCACAAGACCGTATAAGCAGAACTGGAAAGTTTATATACTGTTTCAGGCCCTCTAGAATCAAATTGATTCATAATAAAACCCAATAGAAGGACATAGAAAGTTTTCCTATAATGGCAGGCTTATTAGTCCTTGGTTAAGAACTGACAAGACCGTATAAGCATAACTAAAATGGTTTTGTATTCTTTCAGGCCTTTTAGAACCTAATTAAAACATAATAAAACCCAATTGACGGTGATAGGGAGGTTTCCTATCATGACAGAGTGACTAGTAGATGATTAAGATCTGACAAGACCATATCAGTAGAATCAGAAAGTTTTTATATTGTTTCATGCTCTCTAGAATCTAAATAAAACAAAATAAAACCCAATAGAAGGACATAGAAAGTTTTCCTATCATGGTAGACTGATTAGTCCTCGTTTAGGAACTGACAAGACCGTATACGCAGAGCTAGAAAGTTTTTATATTCTAATTAAATCATAATAAAACCCAATTGATGTACACAAATAGTTTCCCTATCACTTTTCTTATTGTTTAATAGTATTTAAGAGCTTAGAGGACCTATTCAGATTAATAAAGTAAAAAAGTTTCGTTATTGTGGCAGACTGGCTAGTGCATGAACAGGACCTCATCTGCCCTAGCAAAATAAAATTTTAATATGACCCGTTTAGAACATCTGAATAAGTTATGACAAGTTTTTCTATTATGGAAAACTATCTTGCACCTAAATTGGCCCAGGTTCATGCTGAAAAAATCAGAAAATTCTTCAAATTTTTAGTAAATGGACAATTTAACCATTAATTTAAACAAATGCCCCTTATTTTAATGTAAAAGCAGTAAGTTTTTTGCAATAGAGACCGTATTGAATTTGCAATGAAGGTCCTCGTAATTATCTTTCAAGTTCTGAGAATATTTACGACCCTACCGAGAGGGCACGCGCTTCTATAGAAAAGGAATGTCGTCCTTGTATTATTAGCGATGGAAATAGCTTACATGAGGCGAGTGGTCGTCTTTCTGATTCTTTTCAAACTTTATCTACATTAATTGGGAGCCCGCATTCGCCTCTTTCGTATTTTTCCCTTTCTTTATTTTGCACCTTAGTCTCGGTCCAAGTTACCTACTGGCCACCTTCGAAAATAAAAAAAAGTATATTAAATACAAACTAATTATTGAAATTATATGCTGTCGCAACCAGTGTCCTATAAGTATACTCGTTCAACATTACATGTCAATATGTGAATAAAAATTAAAAATAAACTACTTCTGGAAATTGCATTATTATTATTATTATTATTATTCATAAAATAGGACTTGTATGACCCTCAAATAATCGAAATGTTTGAAAGTATGTAAACTTCTGAGTTATTATTTCTGGACTCTAAAGCCAATTATTAACAATAAAATCGTATGAATCTATTACTATTATTGTTATTTTAAATTATATGGTTGATGACTTCAAATTCTTTAAAATTATAGTTATTATCAAAATAATAATGATAGTGTACTTTATGAAATGAGCTTTTTAATAAAATGATATGAAATGTATTATTGAATTATTTTTTGATAATTATTTGTAACACTGAAGTTTTTCTGAATCAAAAGTTTCAATATGAAAAATTCTGTATTAGAAATCTTTAAATCCAGAAATCGCGAGATTTTAACCCTTTGAAAATAAATGTTAAACTCTCGAGTTTCTTATTCATGTACGAATCTGTTACCGAACAAATAAAAAATTTGTTGGAAATCAATCCGAATGAATCCGAGTTCCGGTTGATCTGAACCGTATTTTCAATCCGAATGAATCCGAAGGTGGTTTGGTTCAGATAGAAAATTAGGCTTAAGTCAATCTGATTTCGAATTTATTCGAATTGAGATTTCGGATTGATTTTGAACCGATTTACATCAAACGAGATTTAAAAAGTTTTTTTATTTAGTTTCCAATGGTTTGAAAACAGATTCCGGAATGTTTTGGAGTGGTTCTGATTTGCTCGAATTGAATTCCAATCTGGAACTTTCGCCAGGGTAATATTATAATTAAGGGCATATAAAAACTTAAGAATACAACGACTTACGAGTTTTTCCACTCCTGCATTTTAAAAGTCTACCTTAATGAGTTCATTTGAGCCTCCCTGGTCCGGTTTCACCGTTCCCGTGATTCTTGGCGAGGTTTTTGCTTGAGAATACAGGGTTTTGCGGAAGGTTGATGGCTCGTTAGTGAATGGCTCATTCTCAATGGAGCACACATATATTTATGCATAATAGCTTGCGGTAGTTTAAAATAATTTCTTTTTAAAACTTATCATTACCAAAAATGTATAAAAATGTACATTACATTGTTAAAAGTTTCTTTAGAACTTTTTTTAACGTCTTTTACTTGAGTTTTACATAGTTACCAAAGCATAAATTTTAGTCGGTTTTTATGGAATTTACAAGCCTGGAAAAATTTGGTAAACTTCAGACAGCAAATTTTGTTGCTTTCTCTTTCTTCCGTAACGAAACTATTTTTCAGAAAAATATTTGGTTGAATCAACACAATTTTCGTTCCTTAAACTCTAGTTTTTTGTTGTTATAGGTACAACAAAACGTTTGTTTAATCCAACCAAATATTTTAGTTACTTTTAATAAATTGCAAATATTTATTAGATGTTATTAGACTCAACCAAATAATTTGGTTAAGTCAATAAAATACTTTGTGAATTTAACAAAACGAGTTTGTTCAATGAACAACAATTTTTTTCTGAGTCTGATTGGTCCACATAAATACTTTTTTTCCAATTCACAATTTTTAAAGTTAGTAGAGCTGAATCGTAAGAATTTTAATGATTTAAGGCCATGGATCAACCAGACCACGTGACCAAATTCTTGTAAATGTTCATGAAAGATAATTTTTTTATTTTACAGAGAATATCTTTCTGAAAATTTGGAAAATACAAGAGAAGACAAGAAAGAACGGCACTCAACTTCGTTTCAGTGAAAATTTTGCAAACATTTCTACAGCTATAACTGTAATTATCGGTAACTTTTCCCATTCTCTCAAAATGTTTGCCTCAAAAATTATGGGAAATTGAGGACAAGTTCGTTACCCAGCTACACCCAACCAAAATTGTGAAAATAAGAGCATTTTTGGTGTTATACGAGATACGAAAAAAATTATAATATGAAATTTCTTACTACAAAAAGATCTAAAAATTTGAATCACAACATTTGTTTCGTAAGATGTATTTTTCTTTCAAATTTAAACTATAGAAAATCTAAAATTCAATTTTTTGACCATAATATGTGGTAAACTGTTTAGCATCTGAGTAGCAACAGATAGAATCATACAAGTCGAGCTAGACAGTTTTTCTGTCATCTCAGAATACATAAAAGCTCATCAAAATCAAACTGAACAATGTAGGAGAAACTAGACATTTTTTTCTTGTCTCAGACTATTAAGGATCTTATCAAATCCTAATAAAACCTAATAAAAGGACATAGAAAGTTTGCCTATCATGGCAGACTGATTAGTCTTTGATTAGGAACTGACAAGACCGTATAAGCAGAACTAGAAAGTTTTTATATTGTTTCAGACTCTCTAGAATTTTATCAAATCATAATAAAACCCAATAGAAGGACATAGAAAGTTTTCCTATAATGGCAGACTTATTAGTCCTTGATTAGGAACTAACAAGATTGTATAAGCAGAACTAGAAAGTTTTTACATTGTTTCAGGCTCTCTTGAATTTAATAAAAACAAAATAAAACCCAAGAGATGGACATAGTAAATTTCCCTATTATGGCAGGCTGATTAGTGCTTAACTAGATACTGATAAGACCGTATAAGCAAAACTAGAAAGTTTTTATACTGTTCAAGGCTCTCTGGAATCTAATTAAATCATAATAAAACCCAATAGAAGGACATAAAAAGTTTTCCTATGATGGCAGACTTCTTAGTCCTTGAATAAGAACTGAGAAGACCGTATACACAGACCTATAAAGTTTTTATATTGTTTCAAGTACTCGGGAATCTAAGTAAAACATAATAAAACCCAATACAAGGACATAAAGTTTGCCAATCGTGGCAGAGTCACTAGTAGATGACGAAGAACTGACAAAACCGTATCAACAGAACTGAGAACCTTTATACTGTTTCAGGCTCTCTAGAATCAAATTGAATTATAATAAAACCCAATAGAAGGACATAGAAAGTTTTCCTCTAATGGCAGACTGAATAGTGCTTGATTAGGAACTGAAAAGACTGTATCAGCAGAAGTGGAAAGTTTTTATATTGTTTCAGACTCTCTAGAATCTAATTAAAACAAAATAAAACCCAATAGAAGGACATAGAAAGTTTTCCTCTAATGGCAGACTGAATAGTGCTTGATTAGCAACTGAAAAGACTGTATTAGCAGAAGTGGAAAGTTTTTATATTGTTTCAGACTCTCTAGAATCTAATTAAAACAAAATAAAACCCAATAGAAGGACATAAAGTTTGTCAATCGTGGCAGAGTCACTAGTAGATGACTAAGAACTGATAAAACCATATCAACAGAACTGAGAAGCTTATATGCTGTTTCAGGCTCTCTAGAATCAAATTGAATTATAATAAAACCCAATAGAAGGACATAGAAAGTTTTCCTCTAATGGCAAAACTAGACAGTTTTTATACTGTCCAAGGCTCTCGGGAATCTATGTAAAACATAATAAAACCCAATACAAGGACATAAAGTTTGTCAATCGTGGCAGAGTCACTAGTAGATGACTAAGAACTGATAAAACCATATCAACAGAACTGAGAAGCTTATATGCTGTTTCAGGCTCCCTAGAATCAAATTGAATTATAATAAAACCCAATAGAAGGACATAGAAAGTTTTCCTCTAATGGCAGACTGAATAGTGCTTGATTAGGAACTGAAAAGACTGTATCAGCAGAAGTGGAAAGTTTTATATTGTTTCAGACTCTCTAGAATCTAATTAAAACAAAATAAAACCCAATAGAAGGACATAGAAAGTTTTCCTCTAATTGCAGACTGATTAGTTCTTGATTAGGAACTCACAAGACCGTATACGTAGAGCTAGAAAGTTTTTATATTGTTTCAGGCTCTCTGGAATCTAATGAAAACAAAATAAAACCCAATAGAAGGACATAGTAAGTTTTCCTATAATTGCAGACTAATTAGTCCTTGACTAAGAACTAACAAGGCCGTATAAGCAAAACTAGAAAGTTCAAGGCCCTAGGGAATCTAAGTAAAACATAATAAAACCCAATACAAGGACATAAAGTTTGCCAATCGTGGCAGAGTCACTAGTAGATGACTAAGAACTGATAAAACCGTATCAACAGAACTGAGAAGCTTATATACTGTTTCAGGCTCTCTAGAATCAAATTGAATTATAATAAAACCCAATAGAAGGACATAGAAAGTTTTCCTCTAATTGTAGACTGATTAGTGCTTGATTAGGAACTCACAAGATTGTATAAGCAGAACAAGAAAGTTTTTATATTCCTTCAGGCCTTCTAGAATCTAATTAAAAAAGTCGAAACTCATAAAAAGTGAAAAAGAGCTTCGTACCCTCGAGAAAGGGATTATTAAAATTTGTTCTTTTGAGAATTGGAGAAGCTGGGAGACATTTGCGATTGAACTTTTATATATGATGAAGGTTTATTGTAATCGAGCGTGAGCGAATCGGAAGTATTCGCCGAATTATCATTTATAAACGTTTTCTGTTTTGAATGCAGCCGTGGGTGGAAGAGGAATCGGTTTGCAACCCCGATCTTGCCAGATAAAGGGTTATAACGCTGCATTCGGTTTGTATATGCATGCGTGCAACGTGCGCCTTCCCAGGTCAGACACGCGATAGAATAGGAGAGAAAAATAAGAAAAATAATAAATAAAAGAAGGGGGAAGGAAAGAAGTGCGGGCGAGCAACTGAATGAGATAAAGGAGGAGGGAGAGAGGAATATTTGGGAGGTAATATGCCAAAAAGAGAAGGAAAGACCCGGAGGGAGAAAGGCGAAAGAGCCAGCTCCGACGCACCGGCAGGTGGAACTTCTCGAAATTTACTGGCGTTTCTGCCGGCGCGATGAATTTCACGAGAGCTCCGGGCGCCAGGCTCTCTTACCATAAGAGCGAATGTGCCTTATGTTACGACCTATCATACCTATTTTCATTACAAATTCAAAGAAGTGGAATTCATGTTTGGGCCATAGGTGAAAATCAAATATACTTCGTATATTAAATCTAGAAATTGTTTCTCTACTTTGGTATAGATCAGTTTGGGTACTTGAAAAGATTTTTAATCAATTTGGTAGATACTGGGAATCACTATAATTATAGAGAGGTTTGTGTGGTCGTTCTTTTCGAATTTCAAATCAATGGAATTTCGATTTCTAGAATGTAAAAAAACGTGCCAAAAATTATACTAATTTTTCCCTAGATTTTGAAACGGTCTTAACTTAAAACAAAAAAAGCGTGAAAATTGAAAAAATTCTAATTCCGGAAAAAAGGATTTTAAAAATAGATAAAAGTGATAACCCACAAGAAGGAATGAAATTTTCTTGAAAAATTAAATATAATTATTTGTACTATTTTTTATAAAACGAATTTGCAAGTTTGAATTTTTACGCATTTTTTGGTTTCAAGTTTAGACCGTTTCAGAATATAAGAAAAAATTAGTATAATTTGTTGGCAGATTTTTTTATATTTCAGGTAAATTTACCTTTAAAATGAGTCGAAGAACATCGAAAAACATCAATTATTTCAAAAGTTATTGATGATTTTAAAAAAGTTTGAAATTTGGATATTTTTCACAATATCTTCCTCAAAAAATGACAAAAACAGTTCATCTTAAGGTTGTTTTATGCATAATTTTGAAGTCTTTCATGTTATTTTTAGGGAAAAGTTTTAATATGTGTATTGTCAGTAATAGGAGATTTGTTGCGATCAACAAAAGCAAAATGAGTATAATAATTTGGCCACTCACTGTATATACCAATTTTTGCAAATACCAGTCAATTTTGACCATTTTTTCATTTTTCATGAGCCATGTTTGGTCCGCCATTTTGGACCAGATTCGGATTCAGCAATCCCAAAATTCCCTAAAACACTAGACCTTTTATAATCCACTCTTTTTAGAACCTCCCGTCCTCAAAGGGTTAAATAGAAATCAAATAAGAACATAAAATTTTGTTAATTTAACTAAATGCTTTGTTGAGACAAGGAATAATTTGCGTGCAAAAATATTAACAAAGTAGTCTTTACTTGACAGAACCGTTTTTTCAATGCACGAAGAAAAAGTCATATTTTTTCTTGTTAGTTTAATTATTTGATTTCCAGAAAATTGAATGTATTTTTTGATTTTGCATGTTTTTTTTTATTGTTTTTACTATTTCTGTTGATATTTTTTTCTATTTCTTGTTTCTCATAATATTTGTATTGCTTTTTCTGTTGTGCTTTTTTTGTTCTTGTAAATGTTGTTTTTATATTCGAATATGTTGTTTTCTTTGGATCCTCATCATAATCGTTGTTTCCGAATACTTGTTAACAATTTCTGTTGTGTCTTTAAATTCATGTTGTTCTTCTGTTTGAGTTATAACATAAATCATTTTCCTGTTGTATTACTATGTTTCATTTTAAGTTGATTTAGAAAAACTTATGTTTGTTTTTCTCTGTATGTTGTTCATGCTATTTCTGTTACTTGTTTTTCGTTACATTTATATTTTTTCAATTGTTCTCTTCTGTCTTGTTCTTCAATGTTATTCATATTTTTCATTTTGTTGTTTCTTTCACAATATCCCTCTTTGTTTTGGCTGCGTTGTTATTCCTTTTGCTAATTTCCTTAATAATGAATTTGTTTATGCAACTTTTGTTTTCCGTTTGATCATGTTTTTTCATCTTTTTGGAACGTTTGTTGTTTTCATCCATTGTGTATTATTTATCTGAACCCTCCTTTCAGAATTCTTGATAGTTGTTATTTCTCTAAGTATTCATCCTATCATTACCATGGTTGTAAATCGCTCTTATTCTTGTCCTGATATTGTTTATTTTGTTTTTTTATTCACTATTTTTCTTGTTGTTCTTGTTATTCCTTTTGTTGATTTCCTTAATAATTTATTTGTAAGCTTTGTTTACCTTATACTATTACTATTCACATTATTGTCAATCATGTTATCATTCTTGTTCTAATGTTGTTCATTTGCTATGTTTCTTGTTGTTATTCATTTTGTTGATTTCGTTAATAATTTATTTGTAAGTTTTGTTTTTCTTATCTATAATTTTGAATTCATTTCAGGAGTTTAAGTTTGTTTCTCTCGGTTGTATGTTATTTATCTGGTTTTTCTTTCTATTATGTTTGGTTGTTGTTCTTGTTTCTGTAAATATTTCATTTCTCTTTAATATCATTGGATTTATCTTACTATTGTCATTATTGAAAATCATTTTATTATTCTTGTTCTGATGTTACTTAATCTATTGTTCTTAGCGGATGTTTCTTATTTTTGTAGCTTTGTTGTTCTTAGTGACTTTTTCGTATTTGAGAAAACCATGAGTTTTAATCAAAACCTTTGGACTAGCAGTTTGTTATTTTTATCATCACTTTTCAATGTTGTAACTCAACATCTTGATGAAGTAATCTATACTCATTTTTCCGGAAAATCAGGCCTATGATTGCTATTATAGTAGAAAATGGTAGTTGAGAGAATTAGTGGTTTTGTTTGTTTAATGGATGGGTGCCTGGCATTGGGATTCGTGAGGACATCTACGCGAAGCGGGTCTCGAAGACTACCAATTACGATCGCAGCTGCTGCTGTTCTGATCGCTTAGATCTCGAGGATCCCGATAAAAATCGAGGACCAAATAATCAATAAAGACAGGGTACGATATCGAAATCGAAGGTCTGCGGTGAAAGAAAGAAACATGATTGTGTCATGAAGCAGAATATAATTCCGGGTATAGTGACGAATCATAGAAAGGCAATTTTGATCTTATGCAAGAGGCGTCATTTTTATATTGGAATTCTGAGCAAGGTTAAGGGATACACTTTTGTTTTAAATAAAAAGGATATCAAGAAAGATGAGGAAGGACTTTTTTCTTTATCTAGAATCGGGGCACGAAATTAAAATCGAGTCTCCTTTGTTTTTGCCATTTCCCCATCTTCCATAATTTTCAGTCCCAGTGATTCGATCCTCAATCCAATTTCTCTAAGATAAATAATCGATCTTGAAACTCGAAAATTTTTAACACTAAGTGTCTGGAATAAATCACATTCCACAATCCCCGATAAGAAGCCAAATTAGCCTTACATTCCACCATCAGATTATCATATCCCCTCATAAACAGAATTCTTCTTTCTCTTTAATTCAAAACGCGTCTTCCCTTCCCTTCCTTTGCTTCTTTTTGTCAAAGAGAAGGTCAGACCAGCTCCGCATTGACAAGGACACAAATATATATTTATATATTTGTATATTCTCAGATAAACAGCTTGTCCATCTACCTCTATGCATCTTGCTATCAAGCATGTATCGCATAAAGCGCGTTGCGCCCAATGCATATTTCTTCAAACATATTTCATCATCTTCAAATCATTCCCACCCAAAAAATTTCCATCAGTAAAAGTATTCCATTTCGTTTCCACTCCAAAGTTGCCACTCGTGTATCTTTCCCAAATTCCCCCAAACTTTCATTAATTTCTTGAATCTTCTTTCCTCTTTTAATAAAGGTTTATCGTCCCCGAAGAATGTAATAGTTAGGAACAACGGAGTACGTCTCGATAACCCTCAACTTGATTAGTTTTTTATTTCACTTAAAATCTATATCTTGCACTTGAAGGAAGAATCTGAAAATTGATCAGTGCAATTTCGCAACAAGCTGCCGAGGCCCTTAATTTAAAAACCCGCACGTAACGGGATCAACACTCAATTCCTTATCCGCCAATCGTCGATTTAGGCGAATATATTTTTTTCCTTTCGTTATTATTAATACCATCCACTCTTCTTCTGGAAGAGAAGCCGACGGAGGTTGGTGTGCTGAGTAATGAAGGCGAACACTTAACTAAGTTTCACGCTAACGAGTCTTGGCGCGAAAGCAAGACGCGTGCGCTATCATATATGTATAAAGACACACATAAACACCCACACAAAAGTAAAGGCAGCTGCAGATGCAACTTGGTGCCACGCGCCTCTACACCCTCTCTCCCCCCTTTCCCTTCTACTCCTCTCACTCGTTCATTCGATCTCTATCTTCCGCTCAAGTTTGAATATGCCACTCACACAGAGCCAGACCTTTTTCGGAACGCACACGCGTGCGCAGAATCGCGAAACGCACGTCCAGAAAGGACCACCGGACTTGTCACCTGCGATCCTGGCAAGGGTCCTGATGCTCCTGTGGCCACCGTCGACACCTTGCCCAACATCCCAAAAAGTGGTGACCACTCTTCTATAGACTGTGGTTTCCTCAATTTTGCCTATTTAGATGGTTATGTCTATTTGAGTTTTTTCATAAATTCATTTTATGGCTTAAGGGGATCCGCCAGCTTCAATATTTTTATTTTTTGAGTTTAGACCTTCTAAATCATTTTTTTTATGTTTAGTATCTAGAATTTAAAAAGGTTTTGGATTTTTAAATTCCAGGACCTTTATGTATTTTTAAACTAAACATTTTCAGTCTTTTGGGCATTTGTTTGACATTTTTTGACATTGAATAACTTTTTTGTTTTTTAACCAATTGTCATAATTCTTCTTTTATTTTCTTCCTTAGAATGTGTAACAACTTTTTTGGCATGGAAAATAAGGTAGCATGACTGAAAAACAGTTATAAATGTAATTTTTAAAAATATCCCAAAATATTAAACAACAAATTTTGTAGTACATACACTGGAAGGTACAAAATAAAAAAAGAATCATGATAAGTGGTTAAAATACAAAAAAGTTATTCAAAGTCAAAAAATTCCCAAAAAAGACTACATTTTTAGATTAAAAATATACATAAAGGTGCTGGATTTTTAAAGAATCCCAAAACCTATTAGATAATTTTTTGAGTTTTATGTTTTTCCTTATTTTAATCATCTTCTATATTTAAATCTTCTACAGAAATTTTGAATTGATCTTTTAATTTATGGCATTGAAGAGGGCCCCCATATTTGGCTGAAACGTTATCCTTCCTTTTACGTTTTTATATCTACCATTGAAAATGAAAAGAAACTGACCCTATGCCAAAATAACAAGAAATGGATAAAAATGATATGGAAGGTCTAAACTCAAAAAATAAAAGTAAAAATATTAAAGGTGACGGATCCTCTTAAGGGCATGTTATACTTGAGGAAAGTAATAAGTTTATGTGAAACATCTTGGCCCAACTACGACACGTTTACGTCGAAAGTACCAAAAATTTTGTTTCTGAAATTTGGGAAATGATAGAGAAGATAAAAACGGACCTAGATACTCTCTAAATTTGAATCAGTCAAAATCTACTGATTATCAGTGAAATTTGACAGATTCAAATAACTAAAAAGAGGTTACTGTAAATCAGACAAATTTCATTGATTATTTCAGTGAAAATTGACTGATTTGACAGTAAGAAATATTTTTTCACTGATGAATCAGTGAAAATTAACTGATTTAACAGCGAAAAATATTTTTTCACTGATGAATCAGTGAAAAGGTAAACCACTGATTTAATCAGTGAAAATTTGACTGATTCAGATTTAGAGAGTAGACTATTTTTACCTTTTATCTTATTTAGTCTTTATTTATGATTTTTTTTCAATACAATTTTTAAAAACTTATATAATCATGGGAAAATAAATCATAAAATAAAAAGTTCAAGGTATTTTAGGAAATCCTGTGGTCTAAATGTCTACAGTAATGACCTAAATGAGTGATAAAAATTTCATTACTATAGCAATATCACTTTTTAAGAAAATTGTACCTAAGTTGAAATGGAGAAGATAGGTTTATTCAAACTGGTCTGCGCCCCTTAAATGACGTTCAAAGATGCCAAGAATGATACGTTAAAAGAATTATAAGTAGGAACATTTTTAAAATGCTTCTAAGAGCTCAATTTCTCATTTAATGTAGAAAAGATGTTTTAAGGAGTTGCGCCTCTTTGAATTTTTGTGAAAATAATTTTTTTTATTGGTTTAAATGCTGCATAAATATCTTAAGAATGATATTAAATACATATTTGAATCGTATTATTTGAATCGTATATTCGAACCGTATTTTTTTGTTTGTTACATATGTCACGAGTCCTAATTTCAATTGAATAATAATAAGTTTTGCCAGATAAAATCGGGAATAAACTATTTGATAAAGATCAGGGTACCGAAATCGACTAATTTTAGATGTTGAACAGAATTTTTTACGAGCAGTTCTTTTTTTAATTTAGGTATCGCTAAAGCCATACCTGCACTTTCCAGAAATGTAGTTTTATATCCGCGGCAACCTTGACAGTATTAAATAAACGAAACCGTAAATTGATTTTATTTTATCTTAAGTTACTTTCACTAGTAACTGTAATTGTACCCTGGCGAAAGTATCGGATAGGAATTCATTCTGAGCCAATCAGAACTATTCCGATTCATTCCGATATCTGTATCCGAGTCAATGCGAATCATTTCGAACGAATCCGAAAAACTTTTTGTGTCTCGTTTGATGAAAAAGGGTAAAAAATCGATCCGACCTAATCCGATTTAATCGAAGACAACTATCCAAATGAATCCGAAACCAAGTTTTCAATCCGAGCTCGGATTGATCCAAACCAAATTATTAGTCAGAATTAATTAGAATCATTCCGACCTCAAATTCATTCGAATTGATTCTGATCGAAAATTCGGTTTGGATCAATCCGAGCTCGGATTGATTCGGATTGAAAACTTGGTTTCGGATTGGTTCGAATTCATTCGGATTGTTGCCTCGGATTAAATCGGATTAGGTCGGATCGATTTTTTACCCTTTTTCATCAAACGAGACACAAAAAGTTTTTCGGATTGGTTCGGAATGATTCGCATTGGCTCGGATATAGAAATCGGAATGAATGTTCTGAGTGACTCGGAATGAATTCCTATCCGATACTTTCGCCAGGGTAACGAGTTACTTTTTCGGAAAAGTAACGTAACTGTAACGGGTTATACTTTTTATAGAGGAACTTACCCAATACTGTTTTTCACAAAAATAATAATTTCAATACGATGAAGACCAGAAAGTTTTCTTACTTTTATTATTTCTACGACCATTCACTTTACTTTTTTTTTATTTAAACGACCTCGTAAAATGGTTATGAGTAAAATTTAATTCTTAAGTGGTTAAAACTGGCTAATGTGTCCGTTGGCACATTATCCAGTTTTTAGATAGCCCTAGGCCAGTAAATGCGTCTGTACCGAGGACCCGCATTGTGGAAATAAAAAAATAGAAAAGTCGAGGAAGTTGGCCTCTCTCTATCGTGTGCTTTCAACTCTGTAACTCAGGACTCTTTCTGTACTTGTGTAAATTTCAAGAACATATGTACCTTTGTACCTCCACCAAGGAACACAACCTTTGTATGAAGGAAAGGGGTTTCAGAAATAGCAGCTAACCTACTGTCCGAGTGTCCAGCTTTTTTCCAGAGACCGGTCTATAGTATAAGTGTCTAACTCTTGTCTGGCTCATAACCTCCCCTGTTCATAAGGAGACTCAAGGACTCCTACCATAACCTACATAAACAACTTTTTCCAGTTACTTGCGATAATGATGTAAGTAATGTTCCTCCAAAAAAGTAATCTACTTGGAATTAGGGCTAGAGTTATGAGTAGGTTATATTACTTTAAGAACAGTAACAAAAATGAGAATATTACAAAGAATGTAACGGGCAGATAAATTCTTTTAGAATTTATGAGAATTTTGTTATTTTGGCTTGTTAAACGTGCGTTACTGCAATATGAAATCATTTTTTGATATTTTAATCATATTCTGGTTATATAGTAAACTTCCATCTGCAGATTTAAAAAAGAATCTTGACTTAACCTCAAAATGTGCTCTCGAAGCTCGGGCGTTTCAGTTAACCGATTGCTGCTTGCAACTTTATATGTGCATTTAACTTATGCGGAAAAAAAATGAAAAGTGAGAACTAAAAAACTAAATATTGAAGGTAACATCAAATTATATGTTATGTTCCAGACATTTGGTTTAAGGTATTATTGTAGAAATTATTGTATGGAAATCTTACATTTTTGTATTAAAATTGGAACAACTTCATATCAGTGGGAGTTAATAAACGAATCAATTTCTTAAATTATAATGGTAGAATTATAATTTGTTAAATAAAAAAACATTCCTAACTTTTTGAAGTTTGATTCGACTTTTCCTGCCGATTTATAAATTTCATGACCTGCAACGACCTCGGAAAATGCAACAAAGATTAAAAAATGTTTTGTTCCTTAAAAATGTGAATGTTGATAAATAAATATATAATGTAATATCTTGCATCATCAAACATTTTTTATTTAATAAAATATATTATTCTACGAAAAGTTGGGTAATACATTATCTTGGCGAGACTTGGCTGTCTCGAGTCTGAAGGTGAAGGAAAGAGTTAGTCGAGGAGAAGGGGTCGTTGGCGCGTGGCTCGTGCCCCCCCCCCCCGAACCTCAGTCCAACCAACCCTCCGGCAACGGACCTGGACTTTGGGCGCGTACTGCGCTCGTGCGCAACCGTAAGTGGGAGAAATGAGAAAGGGACAGTAAATGCAGATGTGAGTACGCATGTCGTAAGTACGAACATCTTGAGATGTGCTTTGGCCATAATAAAACGCTGATCAGGTAAAATCACCTGCCACCTTGTGCATGCTATTATTTTCATTGCGTAGACATAGCCCAACCCTGAAGAAGCTTCTGGTATGAGAAAAGTAATCAAATGTATAAGAAGAAAGGATATAAAGGTATAGAAAATGTCTGAATTAGAATATATAATAAATCGTAATTAAAGGAATTGAATAAAAAATGGGATAACTAATAAAATATTATATTATGCAACTAGGGAAAAAAAAATTATTTTGCGAGTGTGAAGTTTGATCTCCGAGCAAAGCGAGAGAAACAACCACACGATTTTTTTTCTACTAGGGAGTCAGAAAATGGATTTTTTTCCACGCAGGGGGCAATAAAATCCACTTTATTGCTCGCTAGTAGAAAAAAGATAAAGTACATTTTATTGCCCCGTGCGTGGAAAAGAATCAATTTTGTGACTCCCCAGTAGAAAAAAAATCATGTGCAATTTAGTTTTTTGAGTGGAGATAGGTTTCTTGAAATCTGTCTTTGTTCTTTCTGTTGTAATTTGTCATCTGTAATCCTTTGTGAGTTATTTTAGAATCACATATTATTACATATTTTGATAAGCTTTTTTTGTAGGTTGGTTTTAGAAAATCTTTCATTTGAGCTGAAATTTTATTTAAAAATTTAGCTGAAACTTCTATACCAGGCTGTTTGCTGTCCTAAGGACTCCTCATACCCTCAAGACGTCTTTTGGACGAAAGATGCTCAAAAGACAACAAAAAGCCTGGCTGTAAGATCTCCGTAGCGTCTTTAAGATTTCCCAAAGGGTCTAATGACTCTGTGCTCATTGAAAACTAGAAAAAACTATCATCATCTCAAAATTCTATCAACTCAGATGGACCTTGGACTTCTTTGTGACGTTTCAAGAACTGGTCTGGCTTTTTATTGTCTTCTAGACGTCTCTTGTCTAAAAGATATCTTGAAGACCAAAGGCATCCAGAGAACAGCAAAAATCGAGACATGAAGTTCGTGGAACGTCATTAAGACGTCCCGAATAAATTTTGTGTCCCCGTGTCCATTAGGAATGCTGGATAATTTATTAAAATTGTGAGTTTTGGGACATTATTTACACAGTAGCCAAGAGGACACCCTGAAGACTGCAATGTCAGGCTTTTTGTTGCTTTCAAGACGTCTTAGGTCTGAAAGACGTCTAATGTTCCTGTGTCCACTGTTTTCTGTAGGACATTCGAAAGACGTCTTCAAGCGTTTCAATTCTTGGTAAAACAATGTTTTAAAGAAGCAAGCATTGCATGATCAATGATTCATAATTCAGGGACTGCATCTTTTTAGAATCTTATAACTTCTACCATCAAATTGCCAACTAGAGGTCATCGCCGTTGCAAGAAAGCACCTGCTGATATACTAGGGAGGGGGTTTAGAATGAAAGACGAAAGTCCGACACTTAATGTTCAAGCCCGTATACACTGAGAAAAAAATGTATCCAACAAAACTTTTTTTGTTGTCCTGACAAAATATTTTGTTGTCACAACAAAACATTTTGTTTGAGTAACAAAATTTGATTGATATAGCAAAATGTTTTGTTGGCACAACAAAAGAATTTTGTTAGCTAAATACTAACAAAATATTTTTGTTGATTTGACAAAACTGTTTTCTCAGTGTACCCAGATCCCCTTTAAAAACTATCCTCATGAAAAGTTAATAACTAAAAAAATAAAAATTAAGAAAAATCAGAGGGTCAGAGGTATTAATGGAAACAACAATAACTAAGTCATTCCTTACTTTTTCCTCGAAAAGACATTGTCGAGAAAAATATCCCAACGGCTACAATATACGTATAATAATTATTATCTATGGTGTTTATTAATTTAGATAGTACAATGCAGATTAATATGTGTCACGTATCCATGAGTATTATTATATTCTTTTATTATTATTTTATTATTATCAACATTATTAATATTTTTTATTACCATTGTCATGTATACATGTTTGTTATTATCATTATTAGCACAGATATTAATTTCATCTAATTTGTGAAATTGTTCTTATTGGTAATATTATTGTTTTTACTAATTATAATATCGAATTATATCAATGAACAAAATATAATTGATGATTAACGACTCACAACAAATATTATATTTTACTAAAAACACACTCTAAAAAAAAGTGTGTTACTTTTACACGTGAATCACGATAGTAACTTTTTAGGCATTTGAAGTGTGTATTTTTAATACACATTACAAACGTAACGTTTAATTTTCAAACACTTTAACGTTTTGTATCCAAAATGTGTGTTAAAAATACACACTTCAAATGCCTAAAAAGTTACTATCGTGATTCACGTGCAGAAGTAACACACTTGTTTTTAGAGTGCAATAAACAACTAATGTTATTGTCATTATTATTAATATTGTTGTTGTAATATGATCAACAGCAGCTATTATATTTTTAGATTGCAATGCAGCAGCAAATGTTATTTAGCCTATTATTATTATTATGTTTGTAACATATGCATTCGAGCAGATACTATACAATGTATAAAAAAACCTACTATACACATTTATACTATTGGATACAATTCTATATTTTCTTACAACTATTTTTTATTAATTGCTCTAACAAATCAAATGATCTTCTCATCAAAAATGTGAAAATTTATATATAGAGAGTACTTTGAGGCCAAAAAAATTCGATTTTTTGAAGCGACCAATGTGGTGTAGCACCTTAAGTTCCAATAGTAACAAAAATCATGGAAGTCAACATAAAATATTATTATTGTATTGAATGTAATATAATATATTCTTTTTAAAATATTAATTATTAAATAAAATATATAAATATATAGATATAAAATTATTAAATAAAAATTAAAATATATTTTTAAAATATTCGTTTTCACCTTATTTTTAGATTTTTATAAACATAACAGGGAAGTGGGTAAATCGGTTCTGCACGTGGATTGTGAGACACAGGTTGAAATAAACAGAAATGGCCGACAACTTTAAAAATTCGAAGGGTGGCTGAGGTTGGCGCCCTGTCATGATTAAATTCAGTCTGTATCACCTGCCCTCTGCAGGTGGTTGGATATGCCCACATCTGATTTCATATACCCCTGATGGAATGATAGTTTTTGACTAGTAGCCAACCATATCTTCTCCCCTCGTCAATCATTTAAATACCCCCCTCCCCCCTTCGCTGCCATATCACTTCCTCTACATGCCGTTACTTAATAAATTAGATTCTTAACCTATTTATGATGATCGATCATTATCTTTACTTTATTTAATTCCAGACTCTGGCGTTTGATTTTAAAGTAAAATTTTCCTGTCAAGGCCAACTAAACTTTCTTTATTACATTAAAAAAATTCCACACTCAAAGAATATTTTTTTTTATTCGACTATATTTATTTTTACATTCTCATCATGGATGAGAAGGTATTGGTTTTATGTGAAAAATGATTTTCGAAATTTTCATCAAATCTTTACGTTTTGAGATCCCCTGAGTCAGAAAAAATGGTTTTTACGATAGTGTCTGTCTGTCTTGTCTGTAGTAGGTCGTGTGCGGCATAACTCTCGATAGAATTATTAGATTGAATTGAGCTTTGGTACACTTTATCGGAGCCGAAAAAGTAAGGACAAGTTCGTTAACCAGCCACATCCAATCAAAATTGAGGGATTGAGCACTACTTTTGTGTTTTTGAAAATAATTTTTTTTAAAAATCAAAAATTTCAATACTGGTTTTTGATAGTGCTCATAAATCTCTAAAAATTATCCTGATAACATTTTTTGATTAAATCAAAATTAGATATGTTACAGCATATTCAAATTTGAAAAAACTCAATATCAAAATTCCATTTTCCAGTTAAATTATACGAGATACGAAAAAACGTTATGATACAACATTATTTTCTACATAAAAACTTATGAATTTGAATTCTGACATTTTTTAATAAAATTCAATTTTTTAACAATAATATGTGAAATACGAAATAAACGTAAGAATACAAAGTTTGTTGTTTCAAAAAGATCTACAAATTTTGTCTCACACAGTTTCTGATAAAACATATACTTTTCGTTTCAATTCCAAAAAATACGATTAAAATTTAAAAATTCCATTTTTTAGACAAAATATGAGAGATTAAAAAAAAAACGTATAGATGGAAAATTGTTTGCCTAAATGAGGTCTACAAATTCTCATAAAGAAATTTCGGGACAGGATGTATATTTTATGTTTTGATTTTTAATATTAAAAAAATTCGATTTTTTTCACCAAAATATGTGAGATGCGAAATAAGCGTTGTTCTGCAAAATCGTTTGCATAAATAAAGTCTACGATTGTTTATTCTTTTTGAGAGATTTGGAAGAAAATAAATTATTTTAATAATAAATAAACTTGAATGTATATGAAGAGCACAAGAACGAGCGCGAAACGCGAGGTCTAGAAAGAACGGAGCGCGAAGCGCGACGATCAATTCGCGCGCCCGAGGCGCGCGATGAGAATGTGCCCGCCAAGCGCGCAGATTTTTTTTTATTAAAATTGTAACAATTGACTTAATTAAATCTTATCTAGTAGGTAGGGCGAAATAGATGCATTCGATTCCCGAGTCGAAAAATCGAAGGCCTCATTTGAGCCTCTGCGACATAATTTTGAGGCTGAAGAGGGGTAAAGGAGGTTCTTGTTCGTATTTTTGAACCTCTTTTAAGCCTCCAGACTTGACTTACGTCCGTTTTAAGCTCAAGAGGTTCAAATGAGGGCATACATTACGACGGTGTGAGGCTCTTCTCGATCGAAGAGGTTCCTGAGCGTTAAAGGAGGTTGAAAAATAAAATACAGAGGCTAAAGAGGGTTAAATGATGACTTAACGATTATCAATAGGCTTTAAAGAGGTTGTGGAGGCTTAAAATGTTTCAAATGAGCTTCAAAATCACCAAGAGGCTCATATGAGGCCCTCGAAATTTCGACTCGGGTTCCTCTAAGAGACGTTTTTGGGACGTTTAAAAAAACTTCTTTAGAACGTCTATCTCTATCAAATTAATTTCGTATTTACGTCTCATGTCTGGAAGTTATCTTTAAAAGATGATACGTTAAAAATACACTAGATTCAGAGAGATAAACGTCCTAAAACGTCTTGTGGACGTTCCAAAAATAACTACGTCTCTATGTCCACTGGGAAGTTATTTTGAATAGAGATCTTTAGTAAAGTACTCATTACTTTTTGTAAAATCTTTGGTTTAATAAAATCGACGATATTGCGCAGTAGCCACGAGGACATGGAACATCTCAAGGACGTCTTCTTAACGTATTTTTGTAAAAAGTTGTCTATGAGACATCCCAGTAGGCAAAATACCTTGGACATCCAAGAGAAGTCCTTGAGACGTTATTAGGACGTCCAATGCCAGTAAAGTCGACGCACAAAAGATGTCTAACGTCCTAAAGACGTCTCACAGACATCCTTGGGACATCTTTAAATTTTTTGCCCACCTGGGATGATTCAGTCTCAAATCAACAAAACAAAAGAAATCTTCAAGACTAAGCAGATCACATGACCCGATTTCTATAAAAATTCGTGTAAGATAAATTTTTCATTTTACAAAATATCTTCCTAAAAATTTAGAAAATACTACAGAACACGATAGAGAACTTCTGTCAACTTCGTTTGAGTGGAAATTTTGCAGAAAATTTTATAGTTAACTCTAATTATTGATAAATTTTCGAATTTTTGCCACATTTTTACTATATAAAGAAGTTAACAGACGTTCTTTACTGTCTTTTGTTACGTTTTCCAAATTTTCAGAAAGAGGCTTTGTAAATTAAAAAAGTTATTTTAGATAAACGAATAAATGTATAATGTAGTCACATGGTCCGATTGACTCGTGGCCTTAAGACTTTCTGAAGACATTCAATGTCCCTTGGCTCACTGAGTCTGAAAAATAAAATGAATTACACCTACAACAAAATATCCCTATAATTTAATTAATTTAATTAATACATTTTTGTAGGTAGTATTTATTGAAGCAAAATTTAGTGAAAAAAAACTTTAATCGAAAATGGATATCCATTAGATTTATCAACTGACAAATTTTTAGAACACGAACAAAATTTAAAAAAAAAGACTTTGCCTTGAAATGATTCATATACAAAAGAAATAATGATCCTATTGATTTTAGAACAGATATTTAAAGTTTAAGTGACATATTTTAATATTATTCAATTATCCAAATAATTCTAAAACATTTTTCCCACCTTATATTTTCATAATCGATCTTAATCTAACATCTCTCTTATAAATCTGACTAGTCATCATGTGTAGTCTTTAACGTTATTTTTCAAAATTTTTAAATTCATATATATATATATATATAAATTAAATATACAAACTATAATCATTTTTTTCTGGATAATATTGTTTCTTTTCATAGACACAACACTATTTACATCATACCTAACCTCTACCATAATATATTTACAAGATATATAGATCAAGATAGACCCTTGATGTAATAATGTTTTAAGATGCTATAACAAATTTTGTCTTTTGACAATTTTCATAATTTTTCTTCAACAAATACTTCCAATCTATCGATTAAACGATTTTTAAAGGTAACAATCTTTTACATATTTCTTCTTCATTTTTGACCGTATACTGTTTCATTTGCATTTTATAATTCATTTCATTGTATTTTTTAGTCTTGATAAGGACTGAAGTCTCAGTCAAAACGTTGACTTCTTTGAAATAAAAAAATTTTTATTTCTAAACAGATCTTTTATAAAAATACTAGAAAGGCCATTTTACTCAATATCATTAATAATATACTGGTAACAACTACAATTATTTATATATTAAATAACCCAGTGGGCAAAAAATATAAAGACATCATAGGAATGTCTATAGGGCGTCTCTTGGACGTCTTTTGGTACCTGTCTTTCAGACGTCCTAGGGACTTTTTCAAGACGTTCAATGTCAGTACAGATGACGTCCCAGGTGTATCTTGTGTTTTAAGGGGGTCTTCTACCTTTTTGGTTCAAAAAAATCGATTTTTTTTGCATTTTTGTGGCCTAGAAGGTGCTAGAAATATAATCTCAAAAGGGTATAACCGAAATCTTATTATTTCGGGGTTTCCAGAGCCGTCAAATATAGCTCCGCTCCACTCCGCGATTCATGCATGAATATCTTTAAATGCGATTTCCCAAAAGTTGCGTTTTTGCAACTGGTTGACATGATATCTCGAAAAGTAATTGATCGATTAATTGAAGTTATATATCAAAATTTGTGAAAAGCATGTGCCTATCGTCTGACAGATGCTTTTTAGATTTTTTTTGTTTAAACAATTTTTACAGATGTTTTTAACCTCGAAAACATGAAAAAAAAAAATGTATTTTTTTTTAAAGTTGACTGTTCTGCGAAATTTTCAAATTTTGAAAATTCCATCTGTCAAACGATAGCCAAGGTGATAAAAAACTAAATCATTTTGATTTTTTTGTTTCAGACGATTTTTATGAGCTGAATCGTGTCAACCATTTGTGTATGCATTTTTTGCAAGGGACACTTCAAGGTCAAGTCACGGTCAAATCGAAGACGGCAAATTTTCAGTAAAATTAGTGTTAAATGTATTTAAATAAACAAGTTGAATGCAACAAACCGCATTTCGATTGCGTTTTTAGTTTTCCTTTAACTAATATTCAAAAAACAGTGTCAAAAAACAGTGTCAAAAATGAAGCCACAAGGTAGAAGAACCCCTTAATGGTGTTTTTAGGACGTCTTTGCGACACTAAACATCTTTGGTACGTCAATTGGACTAACATTAGACGTCCTTGTAACGTCTCAAAGTCTTCTCTGATACGTCCTAAAAGTATTGTGCCTATAGGGAATACTGTTCTCTCAACTATAAATTGCAGTTGGTGCATTTTGCAAATAGTATCGTTCTGTCAACTGTAAATCGCAGTTAAAAATAAAAAATGAATATCTGGATGATATATTAAAATTTAACCAACATTGAAAATGCAATTAAATTACGTTTCAAAAGAAACAAAACCTCAAAACCAGCAACTCATTGTGTCATCGAATGTTTATAAACATGCGTAAAAAATGTATATCATAACGCAATTTGAGATTTGTTTTGAATTACAAGTTAATACATACTTTGAAAAATACAGTTGGAGGTTTGCAACTGCGAACGCAGTTACAATAACTATAAAATAGTTGAACCAACTGCAAAATACAGTACATCTAACTGTAAGCCAATGAACTGTCTAAATATAGTTGTAATTCAACTCTTATCGAATTATTTTCTGGAATTTTCTTTTCGGGAATTCGATGCATCATTTTATTGCATCTTAAGCCACTTGGAATGCACAAGTCCATATCTTGACTTCTTTTGTGATAATTTATGATCACTTAAGGTCTAAAGTCGTCATAGAATTTATCGAAAAGTCGAAACCGGTGTTCTGGGAAGTTCAGAGCTGGATAGTTTGTTTGAACATGAGTTTTATCACTGACCAGGCTTTAATCGTATCGCCAATGTATACATAGGGTTTAAATTTCTCCCTCGATTTTTCCTTTTGCGCACGCGACAATCGCCATGCAGGCTTCAAAAGGTTGGAAATCGTTGAATATAACGAAACACCTGGCCGCCACCCCCGTATTTTAGCACCCCTTCTACACGACTTACCTGCGAGCCTATACTTCCAAAGCAGTCATGTGCATAACTCCACATTCGTTTTAGAGTGCCCGCATAATTATCTGAGCGAGATAGAGAAGGAAATGGAATTGTTTTTGTTGTCGTTTTCAGGATCAAGCATCAGAAAGAAAACTCATGCTTTTTTCTTAAGGTCGTAGACTCACGAAAATTAGGCCTTAAGGCAAGAATAGATAATTTTGCTTTCAAGAATAGCAATATTATTGAAGGGATCTTTCAAAAGAGGAAAGATTATTTTCCAAGCAACAAAATCCAAAACACAGAAAAATAATTTTATTAATAAATTTTATTTTTGCCTGAACTTTTGTTTTATCGCTTAGAGCCAAATTTGTAAAAATTATGCGATTCTAATAATTCACAGATCATTTTATCAGAAAAAAGACTCTCTACAACTTGATGGTTTCCAATTTTGAAAATAAATTCTTTAATGGATAAAACCATTAATGAACAATTTTTTGAAACAAAATTTTTATGAACGAATTTCTAAATTTTATGGTAATTTATTCATTTTCAAAAATTGGATACATTCAAGATAGAAAAGAAAGTTCGGGCAAAAATAAAATTTATTAATAAAATTATTTTAATTGTGTTTTCAATTTTTTTTTGGAAAATAATCTTTCCTCTTTTGACTAATCCCTTCAATAATAATATTGCTATTCTTGAAAGCAAACTTTTAAAGTGCTTTAAGATACTTTATATTTTTTTGGGATATTTAAAATTTAAGGATACGTAAAGATGTTTTTTAATATTTCATTGTACTATATGATACTTCAAGGTACTTCGAGATATTAATCCATCTTCCCCATATTACAAAATATTTTGGTATAGTTGAAAATATTTCAAGGTACTTTAGAATGTATTAATTTATTTCAGGATATCCGGAGGTAATTTGAGATACTTCCAGATTTTATTCAGGATATTATGTATACCTCAAAATATTTCAAAATAATGCGGAATAAACTAATGTATTTTAGGATACTATAGTGTAATTTAAGATATTTCAAGGTATTTCAAGATATCCTAGAGTAATTTGTGATATTTCGAGATGATTCAGAATATTATATATGCTCAGAATATTTCAATTAATTTAAATGTCTTTCAAGATGTTCCAAGTTACTTCAGGATGTGGCAATGTACTTCAAGATATCCTAAATCAATTTTGGATGTATCAAAGCAATTTAGGATGTATCGTATGCTTCAAAATATTCCAAGGTACTTTAGGATATTTTAATTTATTCCAGGATATCCTAAGGTGATTTCAGATATTTCAAGATCAATCAGGATAGTATGTATACTTTGAAATATTTCGAAGTACTTCGAGATAAAATAATGTATTGGTTTCAAGGTAATTCGGAATATTATATGCACTTTAAGATAGATGAAGGTACTTCAGGATGCCCTAAGGTATTTTTAGATATTTCAAAGTAATTCAAGATGTTCTTAAGTAATTGGTGATATTTCTGGATGAATCAGAATATTATATATGCTCAGAATATTTCAATTAATTTCAATGTGTTTCAAGATGTTCCAAGTTACTTCAGGATGTGACAATGTACTTCAAGATATCCTAAATCAATTTTTGATGTATCAAAGCAATTCAGGATGTATCGTATGCTTCAAAATATTCCAAGGTACTTTAGGATATTTTAATTTATTCCAGGATATCCTAAGGTAATTTCAGATATTTCAAGATTATTCAGGATAGTATGTATACTTTGGAATATTTCGAAGTACTTCGAGATAAAACAATGTATTTTAGGATACCATAAGGTAATTTAAGATATTTCAAGGTAATTCAGAATATTATTTGCTTTTTAAGATAGATGAAGGAACTTCAGGCTGCCCTAAGGTAATTTTAGATATTTCAAAGTAATTCAAGATGTTCTTAAGTAATTTGTGATATTTCTGGTTGAATCAGAATATTATACATGCTCAGAATATTTTAATTCATTTCAGCGTGATTTAAGATATATCAACTTACTTCAGGATGTAGAAATGTACTTCAGGATATTATAATGCAATTTTGGATTTATCAAAGTAATTTAGGATATTTTGTATCCTTCAGAACATTCCAAGGTACTTTTGGATGTATTAGTTTAATTCAGGATATCCTAATGTAATTTGAGGTATTTCGAGATATTTTAATGCGCTTAAAGATAATTTAAGGTACTTCAGAATATTCTAAGATAATTTGATATATTTCAATGTTATTTGGGATATTATATACACTTTAGAATATTTCAGGGTGCTTCAGGATGATCCTATACTCTTTAAGATATCTTAAAGTTATGCCAAGTTATTTCAAGATAAGTCAAAGTACTTTAGTATACTTTAAGGTTTTCATTCTCCATTTTTAGAAGTATATATTTCCTAATGACGTCAGAAATTACCAAAGATTTATTAATATTTATATTTAGCGAGTTTAAGAGACTCTTTTTAGGTCATTAGTGTTATAAATCTTGAATGTGTTTGTGTTAAAATGATAACACAGGTCTACAAAATATGAGGTTGTGATTGTTACAGAAATACCGATAGTCATTTCCGAAGTGATTTTTGGCGTAGAAACTGAATCTGGACTCAGAATTGCTCCATCACGTTAGGTTTTCGAGTAATCCTAACCTAAAAGTGCGAAAAATACGGTTTTTCGCTATATCTGAGCATCAAAAACTTCGCGAATTTTTATTATTTTTTAAATATCAGAAAACCATAAAAAAGAGCCACTTTTCAGCTTTCCATTTCACTATTTACATGCATTATTTTAATTTTTCTAGCTGGAGATATAGCCGATTGAAAAAAAAAATTAGGCAAATAGGGTTTACGTATCAGAAATTAACATTGGTTTTCAAGCGGCAGAGTTAATCAAAAGAGAATGTTAAGCGTACCAAGAGAATCAATAGAGAATGAATAGTTCGACTCGGGTAGTTTAGGATATTTTAACTGAAGTGCACATCTTACTTTAAAGGTTATCAACCCCTCTACAAAGCTCAAAAATTGAATGCAGCCTACATCTCTTTTTATTTAGTGCTCTCTAAATATGAATCAGTCAGAATCTACTGATTATCAGTGAAATTTGACTGATTCAAATAGCTAAAAAGAGGTTACTGTAAATCAGTCAAATTTCACTGATTGCTTCAGTGAAAATTAAATGATATAAAGGTGAAAATATTTTTCCACTGATTTAACAGTGAAATATATTTTTTCGCTGGTGAATCAGTGAAAAGGCAAATCACTGATTCAATCTGTGAAAATTTGACTGATTCAGATTCAAAGAGTGTACATAAAAAAATTCGACCCCATGCCAAGTTATTGTTAAGTTACAACAACTTTTGAGTCATAAATTCATGCAAACTGGTTTCAAATTATTCATCAACTTAGGGTGAATTTTTCAGATTGCACTACCCTTTAAGGGGGAGAAGAAA